>CAJGYO010000006.1:7962461-9346323 GCA_904845875.1 Miscanthus lutarioriparius | reverse complement strand
ATGCTTACTTTATCAATCAACCAATGCTCTATAACATGTTGATGATAAATATTGTTTTGCTTTTTACAACAGATTGTAGTAGTACTGTTGAATCAGTCTGGCGACAAATCCCTTTTGTTGCAGCGAACAGCTTGAACAGGGAGTTTAGGGTGTGTCCCCTTTGTTCTTTTACACAGCCAGTCAATCAATCATTTGGATCCCTTGACTTTCTTGACTAACATCTATTTGTTTTTACCATTAATAAAGATCAAAGCTTAAAGAGCACATGCGGTATTGTGTGGACACCACTGAGGAGGTCAGCAAACTTGCCAGGTGAAGGTCAAGTCTCTCAAGTCAAAGGAGTTATGATGGAAAACATTGAGAAGGTACTATATTTAATCATCTGAAAAATACACATCTCTGCATTATAATGAAAAGACGGCACACCTCAACAAACATTATTCCTAATTCCATATTACTATTTTGATGTTCAGGTTCTTGACCCGTGGTGGTGAGAAGATTGAGCTGCTTGTTGACAAAGCTGAAAATCTGCGTTCTCGGGTATTGGATTCCTTTATGATGTCTACATTAGCAATTTAATTTTTTGGCATGTGTAGATCCAAAGCATAGATGATTATCTGATTATGACAGGCTTCAACTGATGTGTTACAAGTATCTATAGGACAATTTGACCATAGAGAAATTCCCAGCAGAGAATTTCTTCAGCTATTTTGACCTGGACCCAACTACTTGTTGTCAGATGATGTCAAGGGGTACATGAGCTCATTGGGATTCGATGCAAAGGTGATATGTCTCACCTTTAAACTTTGTAGTTCTTCCTTCTAATAGTTCTCAGGCAATTTACTGTGATTGACCAACCAGTTTATTCATGGGAAATCATTCGCTGCTATGTGCTAGCAAATTGGGCAAATCCAGATGTGTTTGCTAACACTGCTTTTTTTACTGTACTTTTGTATGTTCATCCCGACCCTCCTGACGACGCATCCCGGGCGGTACAAGGTCGTCTTCTACTTCAACTCGGCGGCCTTCGTGGCGTCCCTGGTCATCATGGCAACCCGGTCCTCTACGACGTCGACTGGCATCGGTACAACGCTTTCTTCTACAGAAACTCCACTTCCTTCATGGCTTCCATCACCGTCATCGCCTGCTGCTTTCGCGGATGATACTTGGAAGCAACAAGCCTCTTTGGCCCATGCACACGGCCATGCTGCTGGACATGCTCGCCCTCCTGGGAGCCTACTTTCTTCCCTGTGCTGGACTGGTGCACGGGACTGGTGCACGTCCAAGGATGTCGCCCTGCTTCTCTTCCCTGTGCTGGGCTTCGTTTTGCTGCTCTTCTTCTGGAAGAAAGGACCACAACCTGCCAACACCTAACAGAATACTCACCCTAGAATACTCACTTCCAGACCTGTGAATTCAGGCTTGCAATATCTTTACAGCTGTAGCTAATAAGATAACATTATTCTATCTGTTGACGTCGGCCAACACCAAAAATTATTTACTTAGAATGCATGATGTTTGTGCTACTACTAATTGTGTTCAACGCCTATGTATTGTCATTTCCCAGTTTCATTCTTGCTTATGATATATGATTATGTAAAGCTGTTTCAACTTTGGCTCCTTATTGTACTCATTCTTCTATTTATAGGTTGCGATCGTTGCTTTTTTGCTCTCTGTTTCATCATCTGCTCATGGGCCACAAATTCCATATTTTTCCAAGGAGAATGTTGCACTTTCAGTAAGAATGGTTGTCGATGGATTTGTGGACACAATGTATATCCTCATTCATTTGCCCTATGCGTTCTAATGCTTACATTATAATGCAATTGTTATTCCAGTATCATGACTGAGTTTTGACGTTTCAGGGATGATAATTTGGCTGATACAGTTGTTATTGATAAAATTAATATATTCCGTGCTGACAGAGTATTTAAGGTATTCTGTTTGTCTCATGATTGTCTTTTTTATGAATTCAAAATCTGCAAAGGATAATGGATTTGTCTAGCCCCCATGTTTTCTTTGAGGTCACTGTCTACTTGTCTAGTCCCTAGCTGCTGCGATGCCTTTATCTTTGTTGGTATGGATCAGGGTTACAAATACCAGCAGGACTGGAGAATGCAGTTATTGAGTTGTGAAAGTGGAAACATATGATAATACTATTAATACCGGGTTTCAGATCCCAGCTTGCAAGAAGAAAAAAAACCCAGTGCTGTGCTTCACCCAAAAAATAGTGGCAGCGTGTGGACCTGTGGCAACCTTGCTGCTGTTCCTGGGCGTAGTGGCCCCAAAAACCGTGCTGTTCCTGGGCAGTAGCCACAAAGCACAGAAACGCATGGTATGTATGTGATATGTGTGCTGAAAATTTCTTCTTGTTGCTGCTGGGTCTGATTAACTTGTTACATGCATAACAAAATGGACATTTTGTAGCCAATCAGTAGGCACAAAGCACAGAAAAGCACAGAAACTGGGTCTGATTGAAACTTGTTGCTGCTGGGTCTGGTCAAACTGGGTTTCTACCTAGTGCAAACTGAGTTCTAACTGGTTCAAGATATGGTTGGAACCTGTTGCAACTAGGTCTAGTTTTAATTCTGACTTGTACAATTTTTTGTGCTTGCAGAACCCCATCATTTGTGGATCAGTTAATAGAAGCTGACAATGGTCTTGGCGAAGTAATGAAACCACCTGAGAAATCTTTCTGGGCTAAATATGTGAGTAACTGCACTAAATATCTTCTGTACTTTGTTCAATATCTTCGTGTTTGTGTGTGTGTATACATGTTCCTTCAGTCTGACTTGTTTGTTTTGCAGTGGATGTACATCATTCCGCATGGTCTTATTGTCATGAATGCTTTACGATGACAAAGTGGCCAAGAGGAAGAGCTGGGTAGGTGGGCCAACTTTGGAGGAGCAACAGGCACCTACTTTGCTGGGAGGAGAGAAGATGATGGCTGCCTCTATGTTTTTCCCATACCGTAGGTATTATCATCCGTTAACTATCGTCACATTGTTTTTCATTTTTTTTTGGGTATGGTGTCAATATTACCATGATCGCATCATCTGTGGTCTTGCATGATGATGCCATCTTTTGCTTGTGTTGAAACATGTAGCGTGTCAATATCCAAGATGAATTGATGTGGTTCCTATACATCTATAGCCATTTTGGTCACTAGTTTGTCATTGGAGACCATAAATTTTAGGACCAAGCCTGCCCACACATCATTTGTAGTGATGACTTCATACTTGATGTTGTAACAAAAAACACTTACTAATTTCAGCTGTTGAATTTCCTCTGGCGATAATTCATGCTTTCATTCCTTGTTCATTTGAGAATTTATTCTTTGTTTTAGTAAATAAATAATTAGTTTTGGAATGATGAGCTTGCTTCTAGCTTCTATCTAATTTGAAGCCTTGTGACTTTCAGATTCATGGGTAATGGTAGGAGATTGAACCTGTCTACCTGGCCAGAAGAACTGGAGCTGTACTTACACGAACTCATACAATAGTGTGCGCTGATGGGCTTTCTTTCTTTTCCCTGGCTGTATTGAGCTGCTCTGTTATAGCAGAATCACCTTCAATGGTGTGCTTAAACACATTTGTTGTTGAGAAACCGCGATCAATCTTTAACACAGTTCGATTATATGTTTTGATATTAAGTAGTTTGATATATGAAATTTGAATGCTGGATGCATTGTTAGACCACCCTTATTTTGTGCGTTAACCGAGACCGATAGAAAAATAAAAATTTTCCTGTGAGTGTGCCTCTATGACTCTATCAGGACAACGTCGACAGAAAAATGATTTTTCTGTTGGGCTTTTTATTTTTTCTGTGGGGATTAATGCACACATTTAAATTTAATCTGGGCTAAGGTAATTTTTCTTTGCGTGTAACACCCACAGAAAAATCATTTTCCTGTCGGCTATTCTTTTTTTCTGTGAGGATTAACGCACACAACATTTAAATTTAATTTGGGCTAACGTAATTTTTCTGTGCGTGTAACACCCATAGAAAAATTATTTCTGACGGCGAACACACATAACAATTGAATTTTTCTGTCGTTATATTTCCGTGGGTATTTTTCTGAGGGTACACCGTCAGAAAAATATTTTTCTGACGGTATTCGTATTTTTCTGTGTATTTTCGCACACACAGAAAAAAGCGAGATTCCAGTAGTGTAACTAATGGAAAAAACAGCTTCCCAAGCTGTTGTGACAAAAATCCTATCTATTTTAGCCAAAACCGGAAATCCTGGTTGTTGGTCTAGGCATATTTCTTATTACTGGCACTCAATTCAATCAAAACCCATTTATCTACCCACTCATTAAAACTATCAGCCCATCTGTGATTGATGATCCTATTATTTTTATCACTCAGAAATCTGACTGGTTAAAATCTCCTCCAATAAGAATTGGACCTTGCCAACTATTCATCACTAAATCTAACTCATCTAAAAAGGTTTGCCTCTGTTCATCATAGGCAGGACCATACACCACTATTAACTTCCAGGAGAACCCAGTTTTCTTACATGTCATCATTACACTAACAGAGTAGTTCAACATCTCTCCTATAACCATGTTAAAAAGATCTGTATTTGCACCCACCAGGATTCCTCCTACTGAGCCATTTGCTTCTAAATGAAATCAATCAAAAGGGATATTATGTGTTAGGGATTTTAGAGTGAAATACACTGGCGGTCCTTTAACTTGTCGGCCTGTGTCAATCCGGTCCACGAACTTACAAACACGGAAAATAGACCCCTGAACTTGTCAAGTTGTTCACCGCAGTTCATTTCCCATCCGGCGCGGCCTCGAGCGACGTGGCGGTGCGGCATAAGCGGACGAACCACGTGAGCACGTGACGTTTCAACGTGGGCCTGCCACGCTTGCTTGCCGGTTACGCCAACACCCGCTCGCGCGCGCCCGTCGTCACGCGCCCGATCGCTTCGGCGGCACCGCGCGCCGCGCTCACGCTGCACTTTTCGCTTCGCTGGCTCCGTGTGTTGCTGCCGCATCCGCTTGCCCGGAGCCGCTACGCCGCCGGGCGGGGCTGCCACGCTTCGCCCGCCCGGCATCGTATGCGCTCCTCCAGCAGCGCAGTGCTTGCCCATCGACGCTGCTGGCCGCTCGCGTGCTTGCTGCCGCGTCGCTTGCTTGCCGCCGCCGCCAGCCGCCCGCAGTGCCACCGCTTCGCCGCCCGGTCCGCCACGCTACCGCCGCCGGCACCGGTATGCGCTCCTCTCCGTGGGCTGGCGCGCTCACCGTTAGGGCGCTAGCTCCACAGCGCCGCGTGCTTGCACGCCACGCGCTGCTGAGCCGGCCGCCAGCACCGGCCGCGCAGTGCCGCCATGCTTTTCGCCGCCGGTCTTGCCGCGCTTCGCTTTGCCGGCACCGTGTGCGCGCCTCCCTCCGTGCACGGCGCCGCCGGCTGGCGGCGGCTCCACAGCGCTGCCGCTTGCTACCGCATGCGCTTGCCAGAGCCATCGCGCTGGCCAGCAGCAAGCACGCAGCAGCAAGCACTGGTTGATGAACAACTTTGTTTAAGGGATCTCATCGTGTTTAGTAGAGAAATCGGGAGATAGAGAGAGTAGAAGAGGCGTTGTGCGCTGCTACTGATTACCACCGAGCAGCTTGCCGCCTTAACATGCGTGGGCACGCACCTGCTTGCATGTCGAGCTCGAGCTCGAGTACAGCACAGTTGGAGAAATCGTCCTTGCCTTCTTTTACGTGGACGCGGCGACCTCTCCTCTTTCTCCTCTCACAGCGTCGGCTGCTTGACCGAGCTCCGATGCGCGGCAAAATTCAACACCACCATAGCACCCCCGCCCAATAGCTCACGCCCATGATTTTCTTTTGCTCCTCGCGACGTCATTGACCTGCTCGGCGTCGCTCCCTCAGAGACTAATTCGGCACACACAACGCCATTTCCGTGGCGGCGAGCCGCCATGGCCCGCCGTGGACAGCTCGCTGCGTGGCCAGCTCGCCTCTTTCGCATCTCCTTCCCTCTTAGTTTTATTTTGGCTTCCTTGCTAGGTGGTTATGCTCATCGGCCTGTCCGTTTCCTTGTTCCCCCATAGGGCACGCCGGAATGCGTTGTCACCGCCGGTTCTTGCTGCCGTTCTCGGCGCCGACGCCCGGCAGCACGTCCGCTCGCGCCGCTTCAACCAAGAAGCGCACGCGCCATGGTGAGCTCGGTGCCACTTTGAGTCAGGTCTTAGCCGAACCCCTACCACGCGAAGTCGCGGTTTGTAAATGCGCGCGCGCGCTGAGCCGCCGCGCTAAGCCTGGCGGCGTGGCGGCACCGGCGTGGCGGCGTGGCGCAAGCACACGCTGCAGCGCAAGCACGCGAACAGCTGAACCAACGCCCAGCTGGCAAGCGCCGTGCCGGAGGAGCGCATAAGGTGCCGGGTGGCGAAGCGTGGCAGCCCAACGGCGGCAATACATGGGCTCCGGCAAGCGCATGCGGCAGCGGCAGACACGGAGCCGGTGACGAAGCTGTGGTGTGCCGCCGAAGCGTTACGCTGGTGCCGGTAAGCGAAGGCGGCGCGACAGCGGTGGTGTTGCGCGACCGCAGCGAAGCGTGGCAGCCCGTTAAACGTGCGGCTCACGTGCTTCGTCGTCTGCCAGCCTGGCACCGCCACCACGTTCTGGAGGCCGCGCCGGATGGGAAATGGACCTACGTGAACAACTTGACAAGTTCAGGGGTCTATTTTCCGCGTTTGCAAGTTCCTGGACCAGATTCGCACAGACCGACAAGTTAAAGGGGCGCCAGTGTATTTCACTCGGGATTTTAAAAGCCTAGAAGACAAATTGTTCTTCTTGGTTTCCATAATGCCAACAAAATCGAGATGATTATATCTAATTCTACTCCTTAAAGCAGGTAATCTATCAATTTTCCCTAAGCCTCTAATGTTTCAAAACATACCTATCATTTTCCTTTTTTCTTGTTTTTCTTCCTATTTTCTACTTTAGACCATCCCATTTCCTGATCAGTTTTCTGAATGTCAGGGTTTCTATCCTGACAGCAATACTAAGATTTTATCACGAATTTGCTGCGAATTTCTGTTTTTCGTCCCTCCAGTAGCTCGCCTGTTAGGTGACACTTGCCTAAACTATCGCCCCACAAAGAACACCCGTAGTCTCAAAAGGCTAATGCATCGCGCGCGCGCGCGCGCGCGAGAGAGAGAGAGAGAGAGAGAGAGAGAGAGAGAGAGAGAGAGAGAGAGAGAGAGTCAAAGCCTACCGTGGATGCAGTTCACTTGAAGGAAACAAAAACGCACTCAAAGGCGAGCGAGCTTCCCGTCGATGCACGTTATATAGTCGAATGCACATGGATGATCCTGCGCCACTGCAGCACCGCGCTGATGAAACCGTCGTCGATGCGTTTTGCGAGGCGATCGAGAGGTGCTTACTATAAATGTAGCACTGTCAACGTGCTAGGCTAGCACGCAGTTGCGCCCATCTATATCGATCTACTAGTCATCGTCTCCGACTCTTCCGTATCCTCGTCGGCCATCCACGTCCATCTCCATCTTCGTCTGGATTTGGATCTCGGTGGCGATGTCTGAACACCGATTGAGAACGCATATGGGCACCCTGAGCAAGCGGAACGGGCCCGGGCATCTGGGTTGTTTCTTGCTCGGGGCTCTCCTGCCCACTGCCTTCCTGCTCTTCGTGGACTCCGACAGGGCTGGAGCGCTCTTGTCGAGCATGTCGAGCTTGGGGTTGGGGAATGGGCTGCGTAGCAACCTCACAAGCCACGGCGGTTCAGCGCCTGCCGGTGCCGGAGAAGACGATCAGGTAGTTTGTAGGCTTCAGTGCTCACAACAGACACGACAGGTCACCTTACCTCCGCTTCCTCTCTCTTCTTTTCTCTCCTCCACCTCAGCCTACAGTCCACTCACAACCTTTTTTTACTATACTTGCTCTTATATGCATGCATCGGCCAAAACTCTTCTCCCAAACTGCATGGTTGTACGTGTACCAGCCAATCTAACTGAGACTTTAATTGACGATCATGCACAGGTCATGTTCAAGGGCCTAGCCGAGCTGCTACCGAGGGTTGCCATGGACGACAGGACGGTGATCATCACGTCTGTGAACGAGGCATGGGCGCAGCCGGGCTCCCTGCTGGACCTCTACCTCGACAGCTTCAAGAACGGCGAGGACACCGCGCACCTCCTCAACCACCTCGTCGTGGTCGCCCTCGACGCCCGCGGGTTCGACCGCTGCAAGGCCGTGCACCCTCACTGCTACCACCTCAACGCCACGTCCGTGGACATGAGCTCCGCCAAGCGGTTCATGAGCCCGGACTACCTGGAGCTCGTCTGGACCAAGCTCGTCTTCCAGCAGCGCGTGCTGGAGCTCGGCTACAACTTCCTCTTCACGGCAAGATCATTCTTCACCAAGACTCGCAATTTCTTCGATAATTATCTTTAACCAACAATCTTATTTATGACTGATAAAGTACTACCACACTGACTGGTCTGCAGGACTGCGACATGGTATGGTTTCGCAACCCGTTCCGGCACTTCCCCGTGTACGCCGACATGAGCTGCTCGTCGGATGACTTCAAGCCATCGCGCGCGCCGCTGGACAACCCCCTCAACACCGGCCTGTACTACATGAAGTCGACGAACCGGACCATCGAGATGATGAAGTACTGGCGGGCCGCCAGGGAGAGGTTCCCGCGGATGCACGACCAGGCGGTGTTCGTCAAGATCAGGCACGAGCTCGTCGGCAAGCTGCAGGTCAGGATCGAGCCGCTGGATACGGTGTACTACGGCGGGTTCTGCGAGTACCACGACGATCCGGAGAAGGTCTGCACCATCCACGCCGACTGCTGCGTTGGGGTGGACAACAAGGTGCACGATCTCAAGGACTTTGCCGCGGACTGGAAGAACTACACGAGCCTGGCACCGGAGGCGAGGCAGAAGGGTGCTTTCAAGTGGACGTACCCGACTAGGTGCCGGGATTCCGTACGTTGGCGTAAGCCTTGAAAAGCGCAATCTCAAGTGGATAACACGAGCCTTTATAAAACGCGTGTCCACCTCTATCAACACTACTACCGCATACAGTATTTCTATGGGACGGCTACAGATGGGTTCGTAGGGGCGGTGGGCCACCCGGACCTATACATCCGTCTCTAGAAATCAATGGTTTTAGAATGAATTCAAATGAAAAAGGTCGTGGACTACAAAATTAATGGTGCTATTTGTACTTTAATTTCTTGTTTTCCCTCCATATTAATTAGTTCTTTCTATTATTCTTTTATCTCTTTTGTTTCTTTTATTATTGTCTACCAAACATCTTGGGATGCAAGGTTTCTACGAACCCGCAAATAAGCTTAATTTTGCGGGTCATGCGTGTAACCTATAAAATTATGCCTATTTATGGATTCGTGAGCCTTGCATCCCTACAAACATCTAGTTCGTTCCCACTGTACACTCTCTAATTAACTAGTTAATATGCATCCCTACATAAACGTTTATTTAGTTATTATGTATACTCTTGTTGTGTATGTATTGAACACCCCCTTTTTCTAAATCTTGGCTCCGCCCTATCTCCAAGTACAACAATGTTGCACACACGCACGGAGCGGCGAGAGGTGTGCAAAACCTCACTAAACACTGGGCCTAAACTTAGAGGAAGTGCAATGTCGCCGTAGAATTTTGGTCAATGGCAGGACACACGACAAGCCTGGAAGATCTGCTTAACTCCAATGCAGGTCTTGTCGATTTTAAGATAGCGGACATGGCAATCAATTTGATCTGTAATTAACAAGAGAAAATAGTTAGTAGTTTAAGGTGGAATATATCGGCTGTTGATCCAGACAGTTCCATGATCAGCTAAAGAACCGATAGAGCAAGTTATCGGCTATGAAGCCGATACTTAGCACTTTTTTGAATAAAACAGTTTAAATGAACACCATCGGCTAGAGAGCCGATGACAGCAGAATATATCCATATTTAAATAAATAAAACTATCAACTTAAAACATCCAATGGATATATCATGAGAATAAATATGAAAGCACAAGTCATCGGCTACAGATCCGATGAGTCATAAGTGTAAACAATCCTCTATTTTCCTTATAAAGAAATCCAAAAAACTAACAAAATCTAATATAGCGTCACCACCAATTAGGTCGAAGCGATGCAGCGTTGCCAGCAGAGTGATAAATTAAAGATTGCTAGCCGACAGATCTATTTATAGCAAAATAGAATATTGAAAACACACTATTGGTATTGGATGACTAAGATTAAGACACGATCAGCGAATAAAACAGATTTGACGTCGGGTTATAAATTAAAGACGCTGGGCCAAATTCGTAGCTCGCAGAGGCCCAACGGAATCCTCGGGTCACGCTTTACGTTCCCCACTTTTTAGTCGTTCTCCCCTTCAATGGTGGCGGTGACTTGTGAGTTTGCATCCGCCGTCACCGTGGCGCAGCAAGGAGCAAAGAATCGTGCATCGGGGCATGCCCTCACCATTGGCGAGCAGTAAAACTTCACGATGTCAACCCTATTTTGTTGTCGTTGTAGCGCTGCTCTACTTCAGTTCTCATTTCGCTTGCACCACCGTGAACCTTCCGGCGGGTTTGGGACGCCGCCCCTCTCAGTGCAAGTTTTCCTCTCTAATCTTCCATCACTTTTTTTGGAACTACTCCTCCGTCCCAAATGCTAAGACGCTTTGACTTTTTTTGGTTCATTCACTTTACCATGTATCTAGACATATTATTATATCTAAATTTATGAAAAAAAAAAGTCAAAATGACTTGTAATTTAGAACGGGAAGTAGTTTGGTGGGTGAGTTCTTGATCTGCAGCCGTTGCTTGCTGGGTTAATAATTTTTTCTTCTCGGGAGGATGCACTCGGAAGATCCCACAAGTTCCAATCGGTTTAAAGTTCATATATATTCAAATCCGATCAGGATACAATTTTTTCCTCTATATATGTTTTCCATGTTATATCCCTTATTGTATGGCGTAATCAAGGCGCTCATAGCTGATTATATATTCATCTCGAATACACAAAGGTAAGAGACTAAATTCGATTAGCACGCGTGGCTTATTAGTGCCCGGACGTCCGATCGAAGCATGCGTCGGATGCCCGTGTCGTGGCCGCTCGCTCGGCCAGTAGCGTCCTTGCCGTCGCGGGCATTACACGGCGGCGCCTTTCGCCTCGCATAGATACTAGCGGACGTGCGGCCAAACAGCCAGTGGATCTCACCTCCCTAGACTGTCATTTGGCCCGCTAGTGGCCAAAATTGATCTCAGAGAAAAACAACAACATTACAACGCCCCTGCCTCTATGATGGGTCCCACGTCGGGTGGCTGTCTCCCACGCGCTTCCCTCTGGTTGCCCCCACACATGGACGCGCATCGGAGCATGCATGCCCGCCCTGTTGCTCGCCGTGCCGTGCTCGCCTTGCCGTCGCTTTCCCGTGCCCTACTAGTCGCTTTGCGCCCTCCCGCTCACGCATACCATGCTACATGCTGCGTCTACTCACCTATTCGCCTCCCAAGGCCTCGCCGCGCCATAGGGACCGACCGCGCCTCATGAAACACTTGCAACATGGAGGACTTACGCTGCAACATACGTCTAAAGCAGATAAAACATTTGAACATATGCTTGCAACATATGTGTGTAGGCACAGCAACATATGCAACATTCAGATAAAAACACTTGCAACATATGTCTGAAACAACATAAACATTTGAAACACAAACTTGCAACATGCTTTTGAAACACTTGAAAAAACACCTGAAAACACTTGAAAACCTTTAAAAACATACGCAACACCCAGATAAACACATACAATATATGTGTGAAACATATGCAACATCCAGATAAACACATTTGTATACGTCTGAAAACACAGATGAAACATTGATAATAGACCTTTGCAACATACGTGTACAACCATTGCAACATATGCAACATCCCGATCTACTTTTGCAACATCCATCTGAAACACGTGCAACATACCTCTGAAACATCTGAAACACTTGAAACATACACTTGCAACATGTGCTTTCAGCAAAACTTGGCAACCGAGGTGGGCAGAGCACTGTGCATAGCGGGATCCGGTAGTGTAGCCACGGTGGAGAAGGAGGATGACAGCGAGCGGGCGGCTGCGTGGCCCCCAGTGAGCGGCGGTGCTGCCCTCGGCGATAAGGGCGCACGCAGTGGCCCCAGCGAGCGGTGCCCATTGTTGAGCCAACAACAGCAGTCGAGTGGGTGCGACCACGCGCGGTTTGGAGGAGCACACTACGGTGGTGCGGGCGCGGACGACGGAGAGGAAGGCCGGTGGAATGTGCGGTGGAGAGGAAGGCATGCGGGAGGTGCGGTGGAGCGCAGTATCACTGTGAGTGTTTTTTGACGGTAATGCTACAAAACATACGTCTAGAATCTTAAAAAAATTGAACGTTCTGCTCCGTGCTCGCTCCAGCATTGAGAGCGACCCAACAGGCCCATCTATGCTCTCTCCTCTATCTACTCCATCTACACTACGACAGCCAACAAATATCCCCAACTCCTCGCTTCAATCGTTGTGGCTCACCGGCCGTTTGCCCGCCCCAAGTCGCCTCGCGGCAGCGCCCCCATCCCGCATCGAGCTATGCCGCGTCCGCTGCCCCGCGTGCTCCATCCCCTGTCGCGTCCACGCTGCCTCGTCGCGCTGTGCCTGATCCCTGCCCTTGCGCGCCGTGCCCTGTCCCTCGCCATGTCGACGTGCTGCTGATGCCGCTGTTCCCACCAGGAGGCCACGGCTGCTGTTGACGCCGGTGCCACTGCGACGCTCGACCTCAGCTCGCGACATCACGAGATCCGGAGTGGCCAGACCCGGAGCGAGCTTCTTCGACTGCACCTCGCGCTCCCTTCCTTCCTCGGATGTTGCAAGCGCATGTTGCAAGCTTATGTTTCAAGTGTTTTCGGTGTTTTATATGCATGTTGTAATTATTTCATGTGGATGTTGCAAAATTAAATCGAGATGTTGCATATGTTGCAATGGCTATACACGTATGTTGCAAGCGTCTATTCCAAATGTTTCAGCTGTTTCAGACGGATGTTGCACATGTTTTATCTAGGTGTTGTATATGTTACACACTTATGTTGCAATATTTTATCTGAACGTTGCTTACTCCCTCTGTCCCCGAAAGAATGCAATTCTAGAACAGTATCATGTTTTAGTATACCAAGTTTGACTAAATGTAGAGAAAAAAATATAAATATTATAATATCAAATAAATACCATTGGATTGATTACGAAATGTATTTTCATAATAAATTGATTTGGAGCCATAAGTGTGAATACTATTTACTAAAAACTTGATCAAACGTGAAACACTTAAACTGACACACATACCATAGTTGTATTCTTTTAGGAACAGAGGTAGTATGTTTCAAGTGTTTTATCTAAATATTGCTTATGTTTTGCAATGGCTACACACGTGTTTTTCTCGTATTTCGGACATATGTAGCAAGTGTTTCAACTGTTCGGACGTATGTTGCAAATGTTTTATGTAGATATTGCAAAAGTAGATTTAGTGTTTGCACATGTTGCAGTGGACCCCACTACTAGGCCCGCCTGCATGCGTGTGGGTGTGGAGGGTCGGAGTGGCAGGCGCTGCACACCGTGCGAGCACAGATCGAGGCAGAGCGCCGCAGGACATGGATTGGGCACGGGACACGGAGCGATGCGGGACCTCACATGAAGCAGGCGTGTGTGGCGCGAGCGTCTGGACGCTAGCCTTTCCCTTTTTTTAATTTGCGGCGACTGGTGGAGAGCGGAGGGAGTGGATCGGAACAGATAGGATAGATAGCCTTCTAGACGTCAGGTCCACCAAAAAGAGTGTCCAGCGCGGAGCCGTGGATGGATGTACGATTCCTAGCATTACGGTTAGCGCAAACAGTCGTCCGGTAATGATCCACGCAACCCAAACGGTTCCTTCGGATGGCGCCGGTGGAAGATTCGGCTGGCAGCAGCAGCCACATCCCTGATGACATAATCTTCTTCCAAATTCTCATACTCCTTCCTGTCAAGTGCCTTTTGCGCTTCCAGTGCTTATGCAAGAGTTGGCGTGCCACTATACTTAGCACTCAATTTATCCGCTGCCACCTGGAGCATTCTAGGATGACTAGGCTGTCAATGGTTGTCGTTCCCTAAAGTACCAGAAGGACTATAGGAACATTGGCATTCAGGGTGTCAATTTCTACAGTTCCAGCCTGGGCAAAGCAAGGTTGCCAAGCTCATCCTAGAGAAGAGGTGTCCAGGTGGAATCCCGATCTTCACCATTCCTTTGCATTGTGATGGACTCATTCTGCAGCCTGTTTGTTTGGCTGTGGCTTATCGTAAACGATCATAAATTTACAGTTGAAACAGTATTTTTCTCTCACACAAACCAGCCAGCAGTACTTCTTCACGAACCAGCCAAACGAACAGGCTGCTGATCCCTTGCTTGATGGGACGGATGTTTGTGTGTAACCCGGCAACCAGGGAGTTTGTTGAATTGCCACACGAAGCCGTAATGTTGCCGGGGATAGCAGGGTCGCCTTTGGTGTCGACCCTTGTACTGGCAAGTATAAGGTCCCTAGGCACTTCTTCCGCTCATACGCCGAAATGCTACAGGAAGATGGGGAAGGCACGGTTCGGGAATACAGCGCTGGGCATGAGATCTTGACCATTGGTGATGGAGTAGATGCTTGGAAATGGAAGGTGACAGTGGATCCACCTTATGCTATCAACGCCAGGACTCCAATTTGTCTGCCCGGGTTCTTCTATTGGCGCTCTCCACTACGTCACCGGCCATGGTATTAACAAGGTCAGCTCGCATGTTATCCTTCAGTTTAGCTTGCACGATGAAACATTCACCGTGCATCCCAACCCACCATGCAGTGGTTTTCTAAGCAACAACACGCTGTGCGAGTTTGGTGGCAAGCTATGCTATGTCGAGTCTTCCTCGCCGTGGGATGTGGAAATTTGGTTGGCAGTGAGCTAAAGCTTCTCAAACACAGGATAAAAGCAAGTCAACAGATTCAGTTTTCCACATTGATTCAGAGCCTGGAATGATTAGCGTCTTAGCCTCCATTTTCTCTGTCTCTTTCTTTGTTTCCTAGGCTTATTGCTTTTGTTTCCGTGGTGTCTTGGTTGTGCTTCTTCTGTTCTTCCTTTTTTTTTTTGTTTCTGTAAGCTGTACTCCCTGTTTTTCTTAATAAATTACTGTAGGGGCCTCGGTCCCTCCAGATTCGTCGAAAAAAAAAATTGGTTGGCAGAGGATTGTCCAAACCTTGCTTGGCTGCGGCAGTGCTGCATCCGCTTGCCGGTGCCAAGGCTGCTGAAGGTTTTCGCTTGTGCTTCGGGCGATAGAGACAAGATATTCCTGTCTATTGACGCCTTCTGCGTGATGGATCTCTTGAGGAAATAATCGACATGGCACAGGACTTGTTGTATGACCATCGGAATGGAACAAAATTCTGCACTGGTTTCCGCCCTGTTGCCCATTACATGGTTCCCTGTGTGGAATCGCTTTTGCGCATTAGACCATGATAATAATGAGGGGGCAGATATTGTATGGATCAATAATGGCTGTAAGCTCAGATGCACCTGTTACCCCACAGGATCATCAGCTCAGGTGAGTGAACCACTCACCAGTCTTGTCGAGTATCTGCTAGTGTTGCTAAGCACCCACTAGCTAAGCCGACCATGAACAAGCGTTGTCCGTCCCCACGCACTATGACTAGAGGTTGAAGAAGAGGAAGAACATAGTATACACACAGTACAAGACACCAACGTTGGTCGAAGCCCTGTATGGGAGATGACAAATCTGAACTCTATTTACTGAGTTGTCATGGTAGTCTATTTATACAACTCTATCCATCTAGTCCTAGTACAGCGCACATGCTGTAACAGTAACTAGATAACACAGCAGGACTGACTTCTGCGCCTGTCCCTGCATGTGGCTACAGAGCGGCAGGTGAGCCGTTCGGCGCCTGCCTCTAACAGCGGCTATAGTACCACAACAGGGGGTCTTTTCAGCGTCGCCTTCCCTTACTGTGTGTTCACACAAGAAAGCATAAGATTATTCTAACAATCTTCCCCTAATCTTACTGCTATCCCTTGTATCCCTCCATGCCGATCATCTCCTTCAGCTCCGTGAGTCGAAGACGTCCGAGCGGCTTGGTGAGGACGTCCGCGAGTTGCCGACCAGTTTCAATGAACTCGATGACGATCTGCCCTCCATCGACACAGCCCCTGAGGAAGTGGAACTTCACGTCGATGTGTTTGCTCCGGTCGTGCAGAACCGGATTCTTCGCGAGGGCGATGGCGGGCTGGTTGTTCACCATCAGTGCTGGTGGATGAGCTTCCACGCCAGTTAGCTCGCCCAGCAGCCGGTGCAGCCACACAACTTGGCACGCCGCTGTGGCCGCCGCTACGTATTCTGTCTCGCACGTAGATAGCGCCACCACCTTATGTTTCAACGACAACCATGAAATTAGGGCCGACCCGAGGAAGACGAGCACGCCAGAGGTGCTCCGTCGTCCGTCGATGTCCCCCGCCATGTCTACATCGCTGAATACGGTGAGTTACAGCTTACTCCCGCCGGTCTTTGGGAAGATGATCACATGATCTACCGTCCCCTTGACGTAGCGTAGTAGCCGCTTCATCGTAGCCCAGTGATCCTCTCTGGGATCCTCCATGAAGCGACTGACATAGCCCACGGCGAACGCAATGTTCGGCCTCGTATGGACTAGGTAGCGCAGACCGCCAACGATGCTCCGGTAGAGTGTTGCATCCACCTTCGCCGCAGTGCTGGCCTTCGTCAGCTTCAGCCGCTCCTCCATCGGAGTCACGCATGGCTTGCACTCAGCCATGCCGCTCTGCTCCAATAGCTTGGAGGCATACGCGCTCTGACCGAGTGTGAGTTCCTCCTTCCCCTATCTTACCTCGATGCTGAGGTAGTAGGAGAGTGCGCCGAGATCGCTCATTCGAAAACGAGCCGCCATCTCGCGTTTAAAGCCGTTGATGTCCTCCGTGCGCGAGCCGGTGGAGATCAAGTCATCCACATACACACCGACGACGAGCTCCTCCTTCCCCGTCACCGCGTGTAGAGCGCGTGCTCGGTTGCGCACCGCTGAAACCCAAGCTCGCCCAGCGTGGCGTCAAGCTTGGCGTTCCATGCTTGTGAGGCCTGCCGCAGCCTGTAGAGCGCCTTGCACAGTCGGAGCACCCTGTGCTCCTCTCCCTTGACAGCGAAACCTAGAGGTTGCCTGACGAAGACCATCTCCACCAGCTCGCCGTTGAGAAAGGCCAATTTAACATCCAAGTGATGGACGCGCCAGTCCTTTGCTGCTACCAAGGCTAGTAGCAAACAAACGGACTCCATGCGCGCTATTAGCGCAAAGACTTCCTCGAAGTCTATGTCCTCATTCTGAACAAAGCCTTGGGCGACGAGGCGCGCCTTGTGCTTGACAATGACGTCGAGCTCGTCCCACTTGACCTTGTACACCTACTTCAGGCTGATCGAACGGCATCCTGGAGGTGCATCGATGAGCTGCCATGTCTCATTTTCCTCAATCGCCTTCATCTCCTCCAACATCGCCCGTCGCCAGTTTCCGTCCCGCTCGGCCAGCGCAAACGTGGGTGGTTCCTCTGCACTGACGAGCAGCAGCTCTACGTCATTGAGTAGCCGACCAGCCAGTCCTGAGGGTCCTGTGCCACCGACGATGTCGTCCAGCCTACGGAACCGCACCTCCTCACCTTCATGGAAGGCATCCACGAACTCAGTGATGTCACTTGGAGGTGAGGCGAACTCGATCGGCGTCGATGGAGTTCCCTGTTCCGCCGGAGTGCTCGGCACAGCACCTGGAGTGCTCAGCACCCTGGTTGCAGTGCTCAGCACTACTTCTGGACAGCTCGTCACTACTCCTGCAGTGCTCAGCACCCCTGTAGGAGTGTTCAGCCTCAGTCTTAGAGTGGTCGGCACCACTGCAAGACCTCTTGGCTCCGCCACGGGAGTGCTCAGCATCCGTCCTGGAGTGGTCGCCACCACTGCAGAACTTCCCGACGCTACTCCTGGCGTGCAAGGCATCCCTACAGGAGTGCTCGGCATCCCTCCCAAAGTGCTCGGCACTACCCTAGGAGTGTCGGCTCTGGCGCTGGAGTGCTTGGCACTACTCCCAGAGTGCTCGGCACCTCTTCCCTAGCGTCTCCACCACCGTAGATGACCAGGTGCTCGACGACAAAGGTCTTGGTGAAGCCACCAGCTTCCCCCACGCTCAGACTGGTCTAGTCCCACGCTGCCTTCTCGTCGAACACGACGTCGCGCAAGACAAGCACCTTGTCTCCGCATGGGTCGTAGAGCTGGTACGCCTTGGTACCCTCCGCGTAGCCTAGGAACACCATCGGTGTGCTCCTGTCCTCTAGCTTGGTGAGGTTCGGCTTCGTCTTCCTAACGTGGCCGATGCAGCCGAATGTTCAGAGGAAGGACACGCTCGGCTTGTGCCCATACCAAGCTTCGAACGACATCTTGCCCGTCAGGGACTTGGTCAGAGCGCGGTTGGGGATGAACACCGCCGTGGTCACTGCCTCACCCTAGAACCTTGCCGGCATGCCTTTGGCCTTCATCATGGATCGGGCCATGCCGACCACCGTCTGGTTCCGTCTTTCCACCACGCCATTCTATTGTGGCGAGTACGGCGCGGTGTGGTGTCGCACGACACCCTGATCCGCGCAGTACACATCGAACTCCATTGAAGTGAATTCGCCACTGCGATCAGTCCTCAGCACGCGGAGCTTCTTGCCGCTCTCAGCCTCCGCGCGCATCTTGAACTTCTTGACCACCACCGCCGCTTCGTCCTTAATCATCACGAGTTGCAGCCACATGTAGCGACTGCAATCATCCATGAGCAGGAGGAAGTACCGCCAACCACTGTTTGTAGCTAGCGTGATCGGCCCACAGAGGTCGCCGTGGATGAGCTCGAGAGCGTCCTTCGCGCGATACTTGGCTGCCTTTGGGAACGGTAGCCTCCTCTGCTTCCTGCCTAGGCAGCTGTCACACAGCTCGCCTCCGTACTTGATGTGGGGTAGCCCTCGGACCATCTTATTTAGCCGACCAAGCACGTCGAAGCTGGGATGTCTGAACCGGGCATGCCACATCCACGGTTCCTCGGTGTGCCTTGCCGCCAGGCACACCGGCTGCTCTATCTTTAGGTCGAGCAGGCACAACCAGTTCAGGGACCTCTTCACCTTGGCAAGAAGTCGCTGCTCCCGGTCCATGATTCTAAGGACTCCGTCCTTGATCAGTACCTCGCTACCGCGCTCATCCAGCTGACCAATGCTGATGATGCTAGAACGCAGCTGCGGAATGTAATATACATCCATTAGCATGCAGTGCTCCCTGTTCTGGCACCTGAAGATGATGGTACCGCGCCCTTGGATAGCCACTCGTGAGCCGTCACCAAACTTCACCGTACCGGTAACATTGTCGTCGAGCTCGAAGAAGGATGCCTTGGAGCCCGTCATGTGGTTGCTGGCACCAGAGTCCAGATACCATCGCTGCTCCTGGTCGGCGCCCACATGTCCGAGGTAGACTTGGGCGCGTGGTTCGTCGAGGTTGACAGTCTTCAGGGCCTTCCCAGGTCCTTCCACCGTCCTCGCCTCTTCTTTCTCCTCGGGCACGATGTCGTGCAGTGCACAGAACGTCGCCATCAGGATAGTGACCTCATCTTCATCATCAGCTTGCGCCAGATGAGCCTTAACCTTCTTCTCCTGCTTGCGATTTCGACACTCCCGTGCCCAATGGTCCATCTTCCCATAGCGCCGACAGGCGTTGGGGTCAACCTGCTTCTTCTTCTCAGAAGAAGCCTTATCGCGGCGCTTGCCATCGCCACCGCGGCTGGAGGAGGCTGCCTTTCCAGAGTTTCTCTGATCAGCCCACTCCTCTTCTGTCAGTAGTAGTTTGTCGCTGTCCTTCGTTGCTGTCGCCTGCTCCAGGTGCTCGTCCACCACCCACAGACGGCCTGTCACACCCTCAATGGTGAGGGTGGACAAGTCCAGCATCGTCTCTATGGAGAGAGTGATCTGGATGTACTTTGCCGGCACTGAGTGGAGGTACTTAGAGACCGCCTCCTCTTCGTCGATGGTGACGCCATGGCTCTTCAGCTTGCTGATGAGCGTCTGTAGGCGGAGGGAGATGTCCTCCACTGTTTCACCATCCTTGAACTTGAGGTTGGCGTACTCCTGCTTCAGAAGCTGGGCCGTCGCCTTCTTTGCGCGGTCGGAACCGACGCGCATCGCCGCCCACGCCTCCTTAGTAGAGCTCTTCGTCCACTACGGCTCCCTGTACTCCGTCGGTACAGCAGCGAGGATAGCCTCCAACACTGACATGTCATCTTCCTCATTATCGGTGCTCTTGTCAACAGCATTCCAGAGCCGTCGGGCTCTGAGCTTGATCTTCATGGTCACCGATCACTCTCTATAGTTGGTGCGAGTCAGTGTCGGCCAACTGGTGCCGCTGACCTCCCGCACCGTGCGAACAACGACCTCCGGTCGTGGCTGGGTAGCCACAGCAGTGCCACTGCTATCGCCCATCTCCGAACCGCCCGTCATCGCCAGCGGTTAGTCTAGCAACGATGCTTGTACGACTTTAATACCACTTGTTATCCCACAGGATCACCGGCTCAAGTGAGTGAACCAGTCACCAGTCTTGCCGAGCACCCGCTTGTGTTGCTGAGCACCCACTAGCTAAGCCGACCATGAACAAGCGTTGTCCGTTCCCACACACTATGACTAGAGGTTGAAGAAGAGGGAGAACAGAGTATACATACACAGTACAAGACACCAGCGTTGGCCAAAGCCCTGTATGGGAGATAGCAAATCTGAACTCTATTTACTGAGTTGTCGTGGTAATCTATTTATACAACTCTATCCATCTAGTCCTAGTACAGCGCGCATGCTACAACAGTAACTAGATAACACAGCAGGACTGACTTCTGCGTCTGTCTCTACATGTGGCTACAGAGCGGCAGGTCAGCCGTTTGGCGCCTGCCTCTGACAGCGGCTACAGTACCACAACAGGAAGCCTTTTCGGCGCCGCCTTCCCTTGCTGTGTGTTCACACAAGGAAGCAGTAGATTATTCTAACAGCACCTTGGTGCCCAATTCTTCATGTGCGAGTCTTTGTAACCTGAGTTTGTATGAAAACTACTATTAATCTAGATTTACTTATGTTGATTCTTGTACCTACATTCCATTTATTTGCATTCAGTATCATCTGATTATCATGTTTTTACTATGCCCCTGGTGACAGCCCTTGTGGATAAATGGTGGACCAAAAAGTAACATTCATCTGATCCATTCTAGTGTAGTATGCGGGCTAATTTTCGGGCACTAACCAGCAATGCAAGGTACGGTGCCTGAATCTCAGTTTTTATGGCTCTGAACCTGAACGACTTGGGATTTGATCTGAACTGGAACCAGGAGCCAGACGAGTTCCCCGGCCTGGCCCAGCAGCTGCCGGAGATGGCCACCATGCCCGGCCGGATAGTGTTCGTGACGTCGGTGAACGAGTCGTGGGTGCTCCCGGTGATTATTATTGCTTAGGGCCCGTTTAGTTATCACAGAATGACTCCCTGGAACGAATCCAGCTGGAATAATTAGCTTAGCTTGTATAGTAAATCTGGATTGGTTCTTGGATCTGGAATGAGCTAACCGAACGAGCCCTTAGCGAAAACCTATGCGTGTATAGTATGTAAAAAATTACTCTGACAGATGAAAATTTTGAAATTTCAACTCTGAGTGGCAAATAAATTTCGTCGTGGAAATAAACGTTGTCATCAAGTCTTTGTTGTGGGAGACTAATCATCCTAGCAGCCTGTATTGTAAGCCGATAAACTTACACGTCAAATCCTGGGATTTTCTTCTTTGTACTATACAAACCATTTTTCACACTTTTTCAGGGTAGTCCAAAGGTGAAGCTTCAGCTAGCAAATATTCTTCGAAACTTCTGCCTGGATCGTTGACAACTAGAGCAGGACTGCCTGGATCGTTGAAACAACATATAGCAATCCGGCAACCTTCGCCTGCGCCGGCCGGTCTACGTTTATTACACCAGCTGGGCACGAGGAAAAAACGCACATCCGTGTGGACGTACGGCGCTGGTTGCACTCGCGCGTCAAACCGTGGCGTGGCATGGCGGAGCACTGGTCTTATTGGCTTCCTTGGCACAACAAGTCCACGTACGACCTGACCAAAGCAAAGCCCGGCGTTTAAGTAGACACGTCCATATGGAACAGTAGCCCAGCAAAGACATGGCCATGGGGCTGGGGTTTCGGATGAGCAAGGAGGCGGTGGGCAGCCACGCGGTGTCGTTCTTCCTCGGCGCGGCGCTGCCCACTGCCCTCCTCTTCTTCCTCGCGTCCGACCGCCTCGGCGAGGGCTTGTCCAGCATCTCGCGCAGCTGGGGGAACGGGCCGGCGGGCGGCGACGATGCAAATGAGGTAACGCGCACGTAAATGTGTTCATGAGCCATGCTGTCTGCTGCAGTCTTCTGCTTGTAGCGTGCTTGGAAGAGCATCTCCAAGAGTTTGCTATCTCAACTTGGCATCCGTATAATTTTGGCAAAACAAGAAAAAATAGCCTCCAACAATTTTGCAAAACAACTTGGCATCAATAGCAACTTGGTAAATCTTCCATCCGCGCGCGCAAATATACCCGCGCGTATACGGCTTGGCATCCGGGGCTCTTCGTTCGCTTAGCGGGGCTCTTCGTTTTGTTAACGGATTTTTTTATTTTACCAAGTCAAAAATGCCAAACTCTTGAAGATGGATTTTTTTTTTACTTGCATATAATTTTGGGAGTT
Source organism: Miscanthus lutarioriparius (assembly GCA_904845875.1). Classification (NCBI taxonomy): domain Eukaryota; kingdom Viridiplantae; phylum Streptophyta; class Magnoliopsida; order Poales; family Poaceae; genus Miscanthus; species Miscanthus lutarioriparius. The sequence continues at coordinate 9,323,471 of CAJGYO010000006.1, read as the reverse complement.
GACAAATCATAAGATTTGCTAAGTAAAATTTGACAAACTCTTAGAAATGCTCTAAGCTTGCTATAATTATGCAGGCATCGCCAAAACTCTTCACCCAAATTGTATGCATGGTTGTACCTTGTACGTGTACCTGCCAATCTAACGGAGACTTTAACCTTTAAGCGTGACGACCATGCACAGGTCATGTTCAAGGGCCTAGCCGACCTGCTACCGAAAGTTGCGATGGACGACAGGACAGTGATCATCACGTCGGTGAACGACGCATGGGCGCAGCCGGGCTCCCTGCTTGACCTCTACCTCGACAGCTTCAAGAACGGCGAGGACACCGCGCACCTCCTCGACCACCTCCTCGTTGTCTCCCTCGACGCCCGCGGGTTCGACCGCTGCAAGGCCGTGCACCCTCACTGCTACCTCCTCAACGCCACGTCCGTGGACATGAGCTCCGCCAAGCCGTTCATGAGCCCGGACTACCTTGAGCTCGTCTGGACCAAGCTCGTCTTCCAGCAGCGCGTGCTGGAGCTCGGCTACAACTTCCTCTTCACGGCAAGATCATTCTTCACCAAGACCCGCAATTTCTTCGATATCTTTAACCAACAATCTTATTTATGACTACACTGACTGGTCTGCAGGACTGCGACATGGTATGGTTTCGCAACCCGTTCCGGCACTTCCCCGTGTACGCCGACATGAGCTGCTCGTCGGACGACTTCAAGCCGTCGCGCGCGCCGCTGGACAACCCGCTCAACACCGGCCTCTACTACATGAAGTCGACGAACCGGACCATCGAGATGATGAAGTACTGGCGGGCGGCTAGGGAGAGGTTCCCGGGGCAGCACGACCAGGCGGTGTTCGTCAACATCAGGCACGAGCTTGTGGGCAAGCTGCATGTCAAGATCGAGCCGCTGGACACGGTGTACTACGGCGGGTTCTGCGAGTACCACGACGACCCAGAGAAGGTCTGCACCGTCCACGCCGACTGCTGCGTTGGGCTGGACACCAAGGTGCACGATCTCAAGGACTTCGCCGCGGACTGGAAGAACTACACGAGCCTGACGCCAGAGGCGAGGCAGAAGGGTGGTTTCAAGTGGACGTACCCGACTAGGTGCCGGGATTCCATAGGTTGGCGTAAGCCTTGAGTAGGGCCGTCTCAACAATTTTCAAGGTCCTTGGATGAGCAAGATAGTAAGAACCTAGCAATCTAATTTTTTTCAATATAATGATTGAAGTATACAATTTCTACCACATATAATTAATGCACCGATGTAAACTTCGCTAAAGCCACACCAAAAACTATCCCCAACAGTTATGACCTTTTCTACATGCACCAACAAAAAACTGTACCCAAAACCAACCACCTTTAAAACGAATGGACCAGATTCACCCCAGACTCTCATTTCTCTTACTCACACCCAACGGTCAAGGTTCTTTTGACCAAACCTCATCACTCATCCCTCGTCCCGTCCTGCGCCCACCCCACGCGTGGCACACGCGGCTCTCCCTCTCCCCCGATGCCCCCTCCTCTCCCGCACCCGTGCCCACCCCGCTCGTGACTCTCCCTCTCCCCAATGCTCGACTCGCACGCTCCTCTCCTCTCCCCCACGGACAAACCCTAGGGCGGACGGCGCGCGGCGGACGCAGAGCACGCACCGGCACAGCGGAAGCGGACCACGCGGTGGCGTGGCAGACGCGGCTAGGGTTTCGCGGCCGTGGCCACGCCGGTTCCGCCCTGGGTCTCCGTCTACCCCGACGAGCGGGTTTCGGCCCCCGCCACGGGCGAGCTCCCCGGCGGTGGGTGAGCTGGATCCCCTACTCACTTCCCTCCCCATCCTCCTCCGTTGCCTCCCGTCGTCGTGCAGCACCCGCGTATCCTCCTCTCCAACGTCGTCTCCCTCCGCCCGCCGCCCACATGCGCGAACTAAGGGTATGTTTGTTTGAGCATTTTGCTTCAAATACTTCCTTGTTCCCACAGAGCTACAAAAAGAGATGTGTTCTAAGAACACCAGTAACGGCCACGAAATGGCGATCTCTGAAGGAGCTCTCCTCCCATGGCAATTCTGACTGAAGTTTTCGTTCATGGAGCCCCCGATCCTCAATCGCCGCCCTGGCAAGGTGGTTAAGGCTGAGATCCTACGCCGATATGGCACTCCAGTTTGTTTTGATCCTGTCTCCTCTCCTCAAGAATTCCTCCTTGTCATGTCAGTGGGCGGATGTAAATTCCGTCTTTCACCATTGACGGTGGGTTTTCTCCTCCAATCTGTGCTTGGTAGTATTGCTGATGCTTTTCATGTGCTTCAATTGGATGATCGAGTTTTTAGATTCTCGGTCTTTTCTAAGCTGGTTGGTTTCCATGTTGCCAGCTCCGTTCTTTTGAATGTTCAGAATACAAGGTCTTCTTTCACCTATGGCATGGTGGAGGTCCAAACTACAGAAAGGAGCTACAGCAATGGGAGGCTGAACAAGCAGCTGAATGGACCTATGTTCCCATACGGGACAACCATGGAGGACTGCATTCTCAACAGCAACGTCAAGCTCCGGTTCGTCTCACAGGTGCCAATGCAATTCCAATCTCTGATCATCGTCTTCCTCGTAGCTCTCCTGCCATGGCGTTTTCAAATTTCAAACCTCCTATTAATGGCCGGAGGTTAGCTTTTAATCGTCTGAGTAATTTCCCTCATTCATATGTGCCTAATTACGCTCAATTAGGGACACGTCCCCTGCACGTCTTAAAGTCCCCTGGCATGCACAATCTATCGAATGCTGGTATTTTAGGCCCAGTGCCTGATGTTTCAAAGCTTTTACCGGGATCCAGGCCGTTAGCAAATCTTTGCCCTAGATGTCTTGTGCTGGCCCATGACCAACCCTTTTGCATTAACCCTGTCCGCTACCAGAAATGTCTCCGCCTAGGTCATAAATTTATTCACTGTGTCGCTACGCCTAGATTGGCGCGCCAACCTTCCCAGAGCGGCCCTTCAACTTTGGGGACTCAGAACCTTGGCCAGTTAATGACCGGTGAGCCAAGGATCTACAAATCCTTCACTGAATATTTTACAGAAGTATCTAGCATTTCTCCCCTTCCCCCCATTACCGTGCCTTGGAGCAGAACCTGGAGTCTCCAGGCAACAGAGTTTGACAATGAACCATCATCCCTGTCGTCATCGACTTCATCGGAGGTGACCCCAAGCATTGTTTGTACTTCTTTTCATGACTTTGCTTCTTGGATTCTTGGCATTCAAAGTATCCCTGCATCTCTTCATATCGCTTGGTCTGAAAAACCCCCAAATTCTGCTACAGTGCAACCTCCCTCGTCGGCGATGGCCTACCGCTTCATCGACCCCCGACCTTTCATGCCGCCCCATGCGCCCACCGTCGATGAGAGTGGTGACGGGCATAATGCAAGAGCACAACAACGATGTCGCCATTGCGGTCCTTCATCTGTTGCCAGCAGAACAACTGAACTTTGAGGACATCAGAAATGCTTTGGTTGATTTTTTGAATGTGCAGATGGGCATACCCACTCTGACAGTACAGCCATGCCCCCATGGTTAGTCCTATGTAATGTTCTCTCATCTTTTTCACCGCGACTTGCTGATTCAGAATAGTCCTCATCATTTTGGAAATGGTACCATTTCCTTTATTGCACACAATAGATTCTGGAACAACAGAATAGTTGTTTTTACACATGAGGTTTGGCTTTTGCTTATTGGTCTCAATCTTGATCTTGGGACTCATCCTCTGGTGGATAAAGCTATTTCCCAATTTGGAAAGTTGATCGTTTGGGAAGAGGACCAGAATCACTTAGCCACTATTCTAGTCAAAGCTAGAGTCTTAGGACTAGATGCAATTCCTTGGTTCTTTAACTTCACTGAAGGATCAGACCCTGAGTCAGATTGTTGGACTGCTCAATGTGAGATTCTGCCGACAAGATTGTTGGGAGCTCAGGCCCGGGATGAAGACTTTCCTCTAGAAGACCTAGATGATATTGATCTTAACCATTTTGATTTCCATGGCTATGGTCAGCCTGCTCAGCCTGGTCAGGGACCCCATAACCATCCCAATGGGCCTCATAACCCTTTTGATGTTAATGCTACAAATGGACTGAATGTTGCTTGGGCCCCCTGGCCACATCAGGACAATGACCTGAATGTCGCCCAAGTTTAGAATCAACAGTTGCTTCTTGAAGCCCAGGTTGATAACAATGCTTTTGCAGAAGCCCAAGATGAAGCTCCACCTCTCATTCCCCTCCAACCTGAACCTGTGATGGAAGAAATCATAAACCCCAGGTGCAGAACACATTCTTGATATTGTGGACAACAAGCAAGAGCATATTTTTTGCTATGGATGATTTAACTGACACTGACTCTGATGTGGAGCCACAACCAGTGCAGTTACCAGTTCCACCTGTTGAGATTGCTCCCATTCCTGATTTCAATAATCTACAGCCACTTATGTCACATGAGATTCAGTTAGAAGACCTCCTTGGATATGATGGGAACCTTGAAGGGTTTGTGGATAACAATGCTCCAGGAAATAAAGTTTTTGAACAAAACATACAAATTGGAATGGTACAAATTGCCCAGCCTGCTGTTGACCCAATCTTTGGGAATCCACCTCTCCTTGGGCCATCTCCAGAAGCCATCAGACTCTGGGTAAAATTCTTCTCCCAACAATCTTCTAATTACTCTTCTAGTCTTCTATCTTTATCCCTGATTCTTGGATGAATTTCTTCTCTTTCCTTCTTTTGCAGTCCCCAACCTTTGACTGGGCCAAAGAGTTTCTTCAGTCAAGTGCTTGGAACTATTTTGGGACAGCAGACAATGGTAATGGCCCACTCTTCTCTTTGCCAAATGAATGTCCTTCAGTTACTTTGACTGCTTGTTCAAATTTTGAGCAAACTTCTTCTGTTGTCCTAGAAGTGCTTGAAGATGATTAGGACAACAATTTGGACAACTCTGCAAAGATGTCAACACCAAAGAAGAGAGAGTGGGGCAAAAGGAAAGGCACCCCTCAGTGAAGATGAAGTTAGGAGGAGCACAAGGCTGAAGAAGCAGAACAAAGGCTTCAAGTCCTCCTCTTGCAAGGACAGAAACTTCTTGGGCTGCTCATCCACTCCCCCAACCATCTCCACAAAAGTCATCAGGAACTTAGGAGCCTCTTTCTATGGCCTCAACCCTGAAGATCTGTCCCCAAGCAAGTTGAATGCTAATCCCAAGAAGGCTCCTATTGCCAAGAAACAAACCAAGAAGAAAAGAAGCTTTGGTGATCAGTCTTCTGCAAAAGCCTCTGAAGATGAGGAGGCCAGCTCAGGTCCTCAGTAGTCTAGGACATTCCATATCTTTTGTGTTTAATGGCTTTTAGAAATTGGAAAGTGTTAAGTTGGAATGTAAGGGGTCATAATTCAGACAAGAAATGGGAAGCTATTAGGGATAGAATAATAGAAAGTTCCTGTGACATTGTTTGTCTTTAGGAAACTAAAAAGCAGTCTTTTGACCATCAGTTTATCAGAAACCTTTGTCTTGTTGCTTTTGATGCTTTTGAATACATTCCTTCCATAGGTGCTTCTGGTGGCTCAATTGTTATTTGGAAATCTAATCTTTTCTCTGGCACTAAGATTTTCTAGAATGAATACTGCCTCTCTATTGAGTTTTGTTCTAACTACAATAATGACTGCTGGATCCTTTCTAATATTTATGCCACCTGCACATATGTTGGTAAGAGGGAATTTTTGAGCTGGTTCAAAAACATTCAGATGCCTCTTCACATTAACTAGTTGTTGGTGGAAGATTTTAACCTTTACAGGAGTCCTGATGATAGAAATAAGCCTAGAGGTGATCATGTTGAAATGTACCTTTTTAATGAAGCTATTAGTGCCTTGGGATTGGTAGAATTACCTCTAAAAGGTAGGAGGTTTACATGGACAAATAAACAGTTTCAACCTTTGTTTGAACGTTTGGACAGGTTTTTTACATCTACCTATTGGACTGTCAGTTATCCAAACTCTTTTGTTTATTCTTTAGCCATGGAAACCTCAGAACATGTACCCTATGTGGTGTCTATCTCAACCTCCATTCCCAAAAGTATCTCAACCTCCATTCCCAAAAGTAAGGTCTTCAAATTTGAAATTTTTTGGTTAGAACATCAGGACTTCATGAGTATAGTTCAACATGGTTGGGTTGCACCTCACTGTGTTTCTGACCCTGCCAAGGTGATCACTGCTAAGTTGAAGTACCTGAGAAGAACTTTGAAAGAATGGCAAAGAGGCCTCTCTAATCTCAAAGTTTCAATTGACAATGTCAAGCTCATTCTTTATTTTCTTTTGTTCATAGAAGAATTCAGAGACCTCGCTATACCAGAATGAAATTTTAAAATACTTCTGGAACAAAAGCTTGTTTCACTGTTATATCAGCAACATGTTTACTGGAAACAAAGGGGATCTATAAAGTGGGTTACCTTAGGTGATGCAAGTACTAAGTTCTTCCATGCTCATGCCACTATTAAGTATAGGAGAAATCTTATTACAAGTTTGCAAGATTCTTCTAGACAATCTGTTACTTCTCATGAAGAAAAGGCTCAACTTATTTGGACCTCTTTCAAAGAAAGACTAGGAATATCATCTTTCATTGGGATCAATTTCAATTTGCCTACCCTTTTGCAAGGTGTTAATGATCTGTCCTCTTTAGTGTCACCTTTTGAAAAGGAAGAGATTGATACTTTGGTTAAACACTGGCCATCAGACAAAGCACCTGGCCCCGATGGCTTTAACACAGATTTTTTCAAAAAATGTTGGCATATTATTTCTGATGATTTTTATAATCTCTGCAATGCTTTCCACCATGGAGATGTTTTCCTAAAAAGTCTGAATGACTCACATATTATTTTGGTTCCTAAGCATGACCACCCTCTGAAGGTTTTAGATTACAGACCTATTTCACTGCTCAATACTTCTATCAAAATTATCACTAAAATTCTAGCCAACAGATTGCAGCTGGTTTTACCCAAACTCATTAACAAGAACCAATATGGCTTTATTAAGGCTAGGTCAATTCAAGACTGCCTAGCATGGTCCCTGGAATTCTTGCATCTTTGCCATCGGTCTAAAAGGGAGATTATAATCTTGAAGCTAGATTTTGAAAAAGCTTTTGACAAAGTGGATCATGACCTAATGATTCAAATTATGAGGCATAAGGGCCTTCTGAACAAAGTGGCTTAAATGGATGAACATGATCTTTGGTTCGGGACATCATCCGCTCTTCTAAATGGAGTACTAGGAAAACTTTTCATTGCAAGAGAGGGGTCAGCAGGGGATCCTTTGTCTCCTCTTCTCTTTGTTTTGGCGGTGACTTCTTGCAAAGTATTCGAATGCAGCCCAACAACAAGGTCTTCTCTCACTTCCTCTGAATCTGCCACATGACCATTTTTCCCCAATTTTGCAATATGCAGATGACACTCTTATTTTCATGTAAGGGGATGCTAGACAGTTATTCTTCCTCAAAGCAATGCTTAACTCATTTGCTGATTCTACTGGGCTTAAGGTGAATTATGAAAAATCAATGATGATACCTCTTAATATAAGTGAAGAAAGATTTAATATTCTGGCTCAGACCTTTGGTTGTTCTAAGGGGACCCTGCCTTTTACATATTTGGGTCTTCCCCTCTGTCTAACCAAACCAACTGTTGCTGATTTTTGGCCACTTGTCAACAAGGTTGAGAGAAGGCTTACAAGCATTTCATCTTTTCTAAGTGAGGCAGGTAGACTCCAGATGACCAATGCAGTTCTCACTGCCCTGCCAACTTACACAATGTGTACTTTTCTCTTACCAAAGACTGTTATTAAGCAAATTGACAAGTTTAAGAAGCACTCTTTATGGAGAGGCTCAGACATAAATAGTAAAAAGCCATCTAAAGCTGTCTGGAAATTAGTCTCTTCCAAAAGATTGTGGTGGTCTAGGGGCCTTAAATCTTTATATACAGAATGAGAGCTTGCTTCTTAAACATCTTCATAATTTTTTCAACAAGATGGATATACCCTGGGTCCAGCTGATTTGGAGTTGTCACTTTTCTAATGGAAGCCTGCCAATCTCTAGCAATAAAGGCTCTTTTTTGGTGGAAAGACATTCTCAAGACTCTAAACTCTTTTAAAGGTATGGCAACAGCAACAATCCAAGATGGCTCTACCTGCTTTTTTTTTGAATGACTTGTGTAATGGCAGATTATTAAGTGTCCAGTTTCCTGAGCTATGTTCATTTGCAAAAGATATTAAAACTTCAGTGCACTCTGTGTTCAACTCTGAAGACATAACAGATCTCTTCCACCTACCTCTTTCAAGTCAGGCTTGCAGTCAATACCAACAGTTGGTCTCCATTTTACAAGATGTCATTGTACAAATGGGTAATGATACTTGGACATACATCTGGGGTTCTAGTATTTTCACTTCAAGCAAGGCCTAGTTACATCTTACAGGCACAAGGAATGTTCACCCTGCTTATAAATGGCTTTGGAAATCCTATTGTTAGCTGAGAATTTTTTTTCTTTTGGCTACTGCATAAAGACAGGGTCAGTACAAGAGCTCTTCTTAGAAGAAAGAATATGGAACTAGAATGCTATAGCTGTGTACATTGTCTATTGGATACTGATGAAACACTCCTACATCTTTTCTTCCATTGTCCTTTTGCTTTGGCTTGCTAGAATACTTTAGGGATGGCCAATCTTGTGCAATATGATGTATTTTAGACACTTACAACTTTCAGAGATCACCTTCAAAAGACTTTTTTCATGGAGATAATTATATCAATGTGTGTGGGCCATCTGGTCTTCCAGGAATGATAGCGGGCCTGTTCGCTTGAACTTATCAGCCGGCTTATTAGCTAGAATCTACAGTATTTTTCTCTCACAACAAACCAGCTTCAACCGGCTTATCAGTCGGCTTTAATACCAGCCGAAAAGGAACATTCAACACTTTTTGGCCCTCTACAAGTTCACATTTAGAAAGGAATTAGCTCTAGTTAAGCTTAGAGCTTAAGGCATTTATCAACCAATGTTTGATTAATGGCTCAACAACTATGTATAATTTTCATGAACTTCTTTACTTCCTTTTTTGTTTTTCAAGTCTCCTTTGTAGAGCTCTGTACATACTGTAATTCAAAATTTAATAAAATCAAGTAGGGGGCAACCCCTCCTGTTTTTCATAAAAAAAGAGATGTGTTCTGTATTGTGAATCGTGGGAAATAATCAGGTGTGAGAACTCCCTTTGGATTATGTTTCAGTCAGATTATTATTAGAGTTATCTTCATAATTGTTATGTCTGTTTCTTATAGATAGTATGCAAACCAATTTTACAGATAATTGTATCAACTGGATCTGGGAGTTCGATTTAGCTGCATACATCTGGTAGACTTAATTGAAGTAAGTAGATTTAAGAAGGAGCAAACTGGAGTAGGAATTTGAGCCTCATCTTGGTTATGGGCATATGTTACTTTTTTCTCACTAATTACAGTTCATGTGTACCCTCACTATTATTAAATCTGTATTTACAATATGTTAATATTGACCAAACGCTAATTTCCATGATGATTTTACAATATGTTAATATTGACAAAATACAGGACATGTCACTTTTGGTACACTCTTGTTTATGTTGTGTTTACATTAAAAGTCTTATTCTCTTCGAAAGCTTCACCATGAACATGGCTCCATGTGCTTATTATGAAGTGTGTAAGTAATTCCATTTTTCCTTTACTTGCAGATGTTGCCCAAATTCTCTACCCTTGCATGCAATGTGCTGATATATTTTTCTAGAAGGCAAGTATTTATCACGCTATTGCATTCCTTGGTATTCCAAAAGAAATTTTATTGAATTCTCTTTGAGTTCTGAAAGGCTTTTGATATTTCCATTCTGACTGTATTTACACATTAATTAACAAAGACTGAAAAGCTTTTGATATTTCAAAGTGGTGTGCACCTTCAATCTAGAAACAAGAATTCTGCTTACAAATCATTTTTCTTATCCTTTTTCTTTTGTAGGCTGACATATGCCAGTTGGGGATGGACCAAAGGAAGGTCAATGTGCTACCTAGGGAGTACTGCGATGACATCAAAAGGAAGAACAAACCAATTATTCTTTCACATCGTATCCTGATTAGTGATATTGATCTTGTTCTCTTTTTTCCCTGTAAATATTTTTCTGGGACATATGTGTATGTCATGGTCCTGTGTCTACAGTGATGGAATTCATAACAAGTGGTTGTTCATTGCTTTGTTTGTGGAGCATGTACTTTTCGCTTAACCTTAAATGCAGATATGCTTCCTGGTTTTAAAGAAGGGCAGGAGAAAATGTCAAATATCCATCCTCGGCTATCTTTATGAAAATGATGAGGTATACATTTCTCATGAAATATTTTTCTTCCTCAACAAAATTCTTTTGTTGCTCTTGGTTCTTGTGACACCTAATGATTGCGCAAGAGTGGTTCAACTCTATTTTGCTTGGGTCAGTGGAGATGGTAGCATGGTGAAGGATACTGCCTGGCTAGAATGTTGTACAGCTGTAGTATATGTTTCTCATCTCCTTGCTAGAAAATAAAGCTGTATCACTATATTAAAAATCTGGTGTTCATGACTTTAGTTAGCTGTGTTTCATCTATATGTGTTGGGGGTGATGCACACCCTCCCACGTGTGCGCTGCCCCGACAGTAGCCGCAGCCATGGTGCGGCCAGGCTAAGGGATGGTGACAAGCGGCGCACAGGGCTGATCCGGCGCGGCCAGCCTGGATCCGGCTCCTGGATGGCGAGAGGCAGCACCTGCTGAGTGGACACGAGGATGAAGAGGGCGGCGAGATGAGTATTAACCAGTTCGTGCTGGTATGCGGTCTTTCCTTTCCTTTTGTTTCCTCCCCTTCGTTGCCTATGGAATGCGCTGATGATTGCGTTTGATCCTCAACCAATGAAATTGGTAGCAGTACTTATTTTGAGTGACAACGACTAATGATCAGATGCTTTGTAAATTTGGCAGTGGCCCGTACTTGCAGTGGCGGACAGCTGCTGGTGGTGGACTTGAATCAGCACACAAGTAGCTCTGTATAAGTTAAACCAACTGCTGCTGTTATAAAAGAAGTTAATAAAAAAAACTGCTGTTCAGTAAGCTATAATACTCCCTCTCCCGTGTACATGTATTCTTCTATCTAAAAATTAGATCGAGCTTGGGGCTACTGAACTTAAGTCCTTTTGCTACTATATACATTTAGAATATTTTATTGGCCTTGCTAAAATATGTTTGTTCCTACAGTTGATACATTGATAGTCACGTGTTTTTATGATACCGATTTTGGAGCAGCTGCACAAAGAATATATTTGTTCCTGCAGTAGATAGTCGTCTTGTATTCTTGCTTATTCTGTTAGATGGGCTGGCGTGACCAAAGAATATATTTTTTTAGCTATCTACTATATAAATTGCTCCTTATCGATTGCGTCATTTTTCTACGGTATGCCCGCCGAATCATGATAAAAGTTGCAGTCTCTGTCATCTCTTCGTAGCATCGGCCTATTTATAATTTTATTATTATTATAAAACCCGCACCTATGGAACTGACTTTGCTATGTTCCTCTTCAAATTTTTAGTCGTGGTGGCTTATTAACCTGATGACTTTGCTGGTGGTGCTGCCTACAAGATGAAAACAAGAACATTGAACGTAGAGGGAAGCGACAATGAGGACAGTGAGCTTGTAGGCTTTGTAGCTCTTGTCTGTGTCTATCAACAAGTACTCTGTTTTAGTTTGCATATATTTCAGTTCTAATTTGCATGTATCTAAATGTTGCTGTAGTGTTAGCACGGGCAGTATACTAGTACTATTAATAAGAGTTAACTTGGATGACTATCATTGTGTGCTCTGTCAACAATCTTCTGAAGAAACTTTAATGCATCTTCTCTTGTACTGCCCATTTGCTAAGGATTGTTGGGGGGCCTGGAATTTTCAGTTTGCAGAACAGCTCACTACGCCTCAGATCTTTCAAGATTGGAAAACTCTTCAGAATGTTAGCTTTGCACTTGACATTTTCATTCTGATTTGCTGGGCAACATGGACAATGAGGAATGATGTTATTTTTAGAAACAAAAATCCCTCAGTTGAGGACTGCAGAAGGGTAGTCACGGTGGAATCTCTTCTCTCTTCTCTTGTTGCACAGAACAAAGTCAAGAATCACCCCCCTCCTTGAATCATGGATAAACTCCAACTTGTAATCTTTTGGATTTTTTACTCCTCTTTCTCTGTACCCTGAGGCTCCCAGTTAGAAAGGGGATGGGCATAGGATGTTAGCTTTCTTTTCTTACCCTTTGTATTATTGTCACTCTGTTACCTTTTTTTAATAATAATTTGCAGTAGGAGCCTCTGGCTCCTCTGAATCTTCAAAAAAAAAAAGAGAGTTAACTTGCATATATATTTAGTTCACAAAAATAACGATAGTACAATAAATAAAGAAATTAAAAGATAAATAGATACGAACGGGAACGGCAACCACGCTGAGTGACGCGTGAATACGAAGATCGTAGACAGGCATGCGCGAATACGCAGACTAGTCGCCGACTCGCCACGCAAACTGGACTTTTTTTTTTTTTGAGGAAACTACTGGACTGTTTCTGAGCCGAATACATATGCTATAGATACATATACTCATGGCCCCCAGCGGCTATGGGCCCCCGCCCGTCGCACTGCCTGCCCTCCCTTTAAGACAGGCCTGGCCTTGAGAAGTGCAATCTCAAGTGTGTAACATGAGCCATTTTAATATTTTTTAAACATATAATACGGACATTCACAGATATATGCACATGTATCCACCCCTATAAATACTGCTATATACAACATTTATAGAGGCAACTATAGATGGTTCGTAGGGATGGCTGGCGGATATAGATAGTTTGTAGGGGCGGCTGGGCCACACAAGGCACGTGATTTTTCGCGCACCTTCACTGCTGCAGGGGCTCGTCAAATCTACGACCTCAGGCCTCACGCGCCACTCCACACATAAGTCACTTGTTGTGTCCATATGACATACTCGTCCTCATTATATTGTTATCTAATTTTGAAATGAATATTCGGGACCCTAAACGAATTCAAATGAAAAGGCTGATACTCTTAAGAATTGAGGATTCCATCTTTTCGAATATGATATTGATCAATAGTTCAAAATATTTTCTATTTTTCATGCATCCATAGAGCATATTCATGTTATGGTTGTGGACTATATAAAATTGATCTATTGTCCATGGATTAGAAATTGAGATTATCAACCTAGGTTAGGTGGGGTCTCAACTAACCAATGCATTGTTTGGTAGTACAAGTATTGGATATCAATTGACAATAACTAATGAACACAATTGTTGGCCATGTGGTTAAGTGCTTTATAGGACCATGTGAAGGTACTATCACACAAGATATTAAAGAAATTATTGCACTTTATTTCTTTGTTTATTTCTTTTTGGTTCACTGCATTTCATCAATTTACACCACAATCTTGAACTAATTTGTCTCAGGAGCTCAATTTACTTGTCCATCTTGGTTTTCTGCTTGAGCAAAGAGGTTAATCACTAGAATTCTGATCCAAATCCTTCAACTGTAAGTTACACTTAAATATGAATGTGTAAAAAGAACAATTTTTCATGAAGTACACATGATAGATTGAGGTCAGTACTTGATGGTTTTCAAGTTGAAATTTTCACTGTCAGATCACCACTACTTGCTGTCAATGCATATGTTGCTTGTGAATACCATCTTACTTGGTTCTTTATTGTTACTTTAGCAGCGGATCACAATTCCTCAAGTACAAAAGGTCCGTGGTTTAAAAAAGTTTACAAACAACCTATTTTCAATAAACAAAATGTTAAGCTACTCTAGATGACGTCGATGCGTCCTTTCGAGACTCGGAGGTGAATCAAGGAAGAAATTAAGGGAGTTGATTCGGTGCCCGGGCGGTAGACAGAAGTAAGGCGAATGTTGGGGCGGCCCATATCCCTCATGGGCTCTCCCTCGGTTTGCATGTTTTAACCTCACCCTCGATTCAGACGGTCAGACCGAAGTATCACATGACATGAGCCCCATAGGCTATCCCTAACTTCATCTGAGGAGGCTTCCGAAATGATGGCTTGGCAGGCGCAAAAAGTCATCTTCGGAGATACCCCCAAAGGAAGCATAGCAGGTGCACCATCACCCAAACCTTTGTGTTCTCCTTATGAACACAAAGGTTGTTTGGCTGAGCTGCTACCTGAAATCGCCACCGACGACAGGACGGTGATCATCACGTCAGAGAACGAAGCATTTGGGCGAGGCCTAACTCGTTGCTCGGCCTGTTCCACGAGAGCTTTCGGGCCGGCGAGGGAACCAAACACTTCCTTGACCATGTCCTTGTCGTCGCCGTCGACGCTGTGGCGTTCGTCCACTGCAAGGCCGTGCACCCACACTGCTACCTCCTCGAGGTGAAGTCCTCCAGGAACCTGAGCTCCGAGAACAGCTTCTTGAGCGAGGCCTACGTGGAGCTCGTCTGTGTTGATATCTTCCGTGCGCGCGCCGGTGACGATTAAGTCATCCACATACACGTCGACCACGAGTTCTTCCTTCCCCCGTCGTCACGTGTAGAGCGCGTGCTCGGTTGCGCACCTCTGAAACCCAAGCTCGTCCAGCGTGGTGAAAGCTTGGCGTTCCATGTTCGAGGAGCTTGCCTCAGCCCGTAGAGCGCTTTGCGCAGTCGGAGCACCCTGTCCTCCTCTCCCTTGACAGCGAACCCTGGAGGTTGCCTGACGAAGACCGTTTCCGCCAGCTCGCCGTTGAGGAAGGCCGATTTAATGTCCAAGTGATGGACGCGCCAGTCCTTTGCTGCCGCCAAAGCAAGTAGCAAACGGACCGACTCCATGCGCGCTACTGGTGCAAAGACCTCCTCGAAATCGATGCCCTCGCGCTGGACAAAGCCTCGGGCGACGAGGCGCGCCTTGTACTTGACAATGGCGCCGAGCTCGTCCCTTTTGACTTTGTACACCCACTTCAGGCTGATCGGACGGCATCCTGGGGGTGGATCGACGAGCTGCCAAGTCTCGTTTTTCTCAATCGCCTTCATCTCCTCCAGCATTGCCCGTCGCCAGTTTTCATCGCGCTCGGCTAGCGCGAACGTGGGTGGTTCCTCTGCACTGACGAGTAGCAGCTCTGCGTCGTTGAGCAGCCTACCCGCCAGACCTGAGGGACCTGTGCCGCCGACGATGTCGTCCAGACTGCGGAACCTCAACTCCTCACCTTCGTGGTAGGCGTCCACGAACTCAGTGATGTCACTTGGAGGTGAGGTGAACTTGATCGGGGGTGATGGAGTTCCTTCTTCCGCCGGAGTGCCCTGCATAGCACCTGAAGTGCTCGGCACTGCTTCTGGACTGCTCGTCATAACTCCTGCAGTGTTCGGCCACACTGTAGGAGTGCCCAGCCTCAGTCTTGGAGTGGTCGGAACCACAGTAAGACGTCTTGGCTCCGCCACGGGAGTGCTCGGCACCCGTCCTGAAGTGGTCGCCACCACTGCAGAACCTCCTGGCTCCACTCCTGGCGTGCTCGGCATCCCTCCAGAAGTGCTCGACACTCCTCCCGGAGTGCTCGGCATCCCTCCTGAAGTGCTCGGCACTGCCCCAGAAGTGCTCGACTCTACCGCCGGAGTGCTCGGCGCTCCTCCCGGAGTGCGAGACACCTGTTCCGCAGTGTCTCCACCGTCGTGGATGATCAAGTGCTCGACGACGAAGGTGTTGGTGAAGCCTCCCTCTTCCCCCTTGGTCGGACTGTGCCAGTCCCAAGCTGCCTCCTCGTTGAACACAACGTCGCGCGAGACAGTCACCTTGTCTCCGCGTGGGTCATAGAGCCGGTACGCCTTGGTACCCTCCGCGTAGCCCAGGAACACCATGGGTGTGCTCCTGTCTTCCAGCTTGGTGAGGTTCGGCTTCGTCTTCCTGATGTGGCCGATGCAACCGAATGTCCGGAGGAATGACACGTTCGGCTTGCTCCCGTAACAAGCTTCGAACGGCGTCTTGCCCGTTAGGGCTTTGGTTGGAGCGCGGTTGAGGATGAACACCGCCGTGGTCACCGCCTCTCCCCAGAACTTTGTCGGCATCCCTTTGGCCTTCATCATGGATCAGGCCATGCCGACCACTGTCTGGTTCCGTCGCTCCACCACGCCATTCTGTTGTGGCGAGTACGACGCGGTGTGATGTTGCCCCACACCTTGATCCGCGCAGTACGTAGCAAACTCCACCGAAGTGAATTCGCCACCCCGATCAGTCCTCAATACATGGAGCTTCTTGCTGCTCTCGGCCTCCGCGCGCGTCTTGAACTTCTTGATCGCCACTGCCGCTTCGTCCTTGCTCGTCAGGAGTTGCAGCCACATGTAGCGACTGCAATCGTCCACGAGTAGGAGGAAGTACCGCCGACCACCGTATGTAGCAGGCGTGATCGGCCCGCAGAGGTCGCCGTGAACTAGCTCGGGAGCTTCCTTCGTGCAATACTTGGCCGCCTTTGGGAAAGGTAGCCTCCTCTGCTTCCCGGCCAGGCAGCTGTCACACAACTCGCCTCCGTGTTTGATGTGGGGTAGCCCTCGGACCATCTTCCCCAGCCGACCAAGCGCGTCGAAGCTGAGATGTCCGAACCGGGCATGCCATATCCATGGTTCCTCGGAGTGCCTTGCCGCCAGGCAAACCGGCTGCTCTACCTTTAGGTCGAGCAGGTACAACCGGTTCAGGGACCTCTTCACCTTGGCGAGAAGTCGCTGCTCCCGGTCTCTGATCCTTAGAACGCCGTCCTTGATCAGAACCTCGCTACCGCGCTCATCCAGCTGACCAATGCTGATGATGCTGGAATGCAGCTGCGGGATGTAGTATACATCCATTAGCGCGTGGTGCTCCCCGTTCTGGCATCTGAAGATGATGGTGCCGCACCCTTGGATAGCCACCCTTGAGCCGTCACCAAACTTCACCGTACCGGTAACATCACCGTCGAGCTCGGAGAAGGAGTCATTGGAGCCCGTCATATGGTTACTGGCACCAGAGTCCAGATACCACCGCTGCTTCTGGTCGACGCCCACATGCCCAAGATGGACTTGGGCGCGTGGTTCGTCGAGGTTGACGGTCTTCAGGGCCTTGCTAGATCCTTCCACCATCGTCGCCTCTTCCCTCTCCATGGCCTCGACGTCGTGCAGTGCACAGAACGTCGCCATAAGGATAGTGGCCTCATCCTCATCATCGGCTTTCGCCAGGTGAGCCTAAGCCTTCTTTTCCTTCTTGCGATTTGGGCACTCCCGTGCCCAATGGCCCATCTTCCCGCAACACCGACAGCCCTGCCGCGATGTTTGCCATTGCCACCGCGACTGGAGGAGGCTGCCTTCTCGGAGTTTCGCCGAGCAGCCCACTCCTCTTCCGTCAGCATGAGTTTCCCGCTGTCCTTCGTTACTGTCACCTGCTCCAGACGCTCGTCCACCGCCCGCAGACGGCCTGCCACATCCTTGATGGTGAGGGTGGACAAGTCCAGCATCATCTCTATAGAGAGAGCGATCTGGATGTACTTTGCCGGCACGGAGTGAAGGAATTTGGAGACCGCCTCCTCTTCATCGATGGTGACGCCATGGCTCTTCAGCTTACTGATGAGCGTCTGCAGGCGGAGGGAAAAGTCCTCCACTGTTTCACCATCCTTGAACTTGAGGTTTGCATACTCCTGCTTCAGAAGCTGGGCCGTTGCCTTCTTTGCGCGGTCGGAACCGACGCGCATCGCCGCAATGGCCTCCCACGCCTCCTTAGCTGAGCTCTTCGTCCTCAACGGTTCCCTATACTCCGCCAGTACAGCAGCGAGGATAGCCTCCAACGCTGACATATCGTCTTCTTCCATGTCGGTGCCCTTGTCAACAGCATTCCAGAGCCGTCGGACTCTGAGCTTGACCTTTATGGTCACCGACCACTCTCCATAGTTAGTGCGAGTCAGCGTCGGTCAAGTGGTGCCGCTGACCTCCCGCACCGTACGGACAACTACCTCCGGTAGTGGCTGGGCAGCTATGACAGTGCCACTGCCATCGCCCAACTCCAAACCGCCTGTCCTCGCCATCGGTTAGAATGACGACGACGCTTGTATGGTTCTGATACCACTTGTTGGCCCACGGGATCACCGTCTGACGATAGTGAACTAGTCTCCAGACCACTAGTCTTAGACCACTAGTCTCCCAGATCAGACCACTAGTCTCCCAGACCACTAGTCTCCCAGACCACTATACTCCCAGACCACTATACCAGTTGTGTCTGTACCCACACACTATAGATCGAGCTAGAAAAAGAAGGGAGAACAGAGCAAGCACGCACAATACAAGACAACAACGTTGGCCGAGGCCATGTCTGTGTGATGGCAAATCTGAGCTCTCTTTACTGAGTTGCCTTGGTGCCCTATTTATACAACTCTATTTATCTAACTAAAGTACAGCACATATGCTGTAACAGTAACTAGATAAGTATACATGGCTGACTCTGCGCCGGCCACTGCATGTGCCTACAGTGCTGTAGGTGAGCCATGCGGCGTCTGCACCTACAGCGGCTACTGTATTACAGCAGGGGGCAAAGTCGGCGCCGTCTTCCTCTGCTGTGTTTCACACAAGATGGTAGTAGATTAGTCTGTGCCAAGCTCTCGCTGCAGCAGCGCGTCCTCGAGCTCGGCTACCATTTCTTCTTCACCTTCACGGTACGCCATCAGCCATCCATCGAAGCTCAAACGATTTAAGCACGGATGCAGCGCATTTTAGATTATGACCTGAAGATGCATCATGGCTGCACGTCCGGCTGAGATCGTCTCTCTGCATGCAGGACGTGGACGTCGTGTGGTATGCGCAAGCGCAACCCGTTCCGGCACATCAGCGTGTTTCGCGGACATGACGACGTCGAGCGACGACGCCAACAGCCTTGACGACAACTGGTCCAACACCGGCTTCTACTACGTCAAGGCGACGAACCGGACCGTGGAGATGCTGCGGCAGTGGCGGGCTGCGCGGCGGAGGTTCCCGCCGAACCACGGGCAGGCCATCTTCAACGAGATCAAGCACGAGCTTGCCGCCGCCCTCGGGGTGCGCATCCAGTTCCGGCCTCGACACGGCGCGTTTCGCTGGCTTCTGCCCGATCTTCCACAGCAACATGGGCGCGGCGTGCACCATGCACGCCAACTGCTGCTTCGGCCTCGCTAACAAGCTGCACGACCTCAGGGAAGTGCTCGGCCAGTGGAGGAACTACACTGGCCTGACGCCGCAGGAGAAGAAGAGCCGAAAGTTCTTATGGAAAAGGATCCTGCCAAGTGCGAAACGCCGGACAAAAAGAACTGATCGATAAATACATGATCATGCATCCCTAGAGGCAACTGGGCTGCGTCCCACGAAGAATATAATTCTCAATTTTCAAGGACAAATTAGTCAAGAACAAATAAAATGGTATATGTATCCCTACACAGACTTTATTTTATCTGTATGTACATGTGTTGGTTGGACCAAGGCAAGTCAAGTGATCACATCCACAAACTCTATATTTTATTACTATTAGTAAATCAATTTCTAGAGTTGTCTTATTAGGTCAAATATTTTTAAATTTGATCAAATTTATAGAAAAGGAATCCTGCTGAGATTTATGACACCAAATTAGTGTTATTAGATACACTATAAAATATATTTTACAATATGCTCATTTGGTGTCATAAATATTTATGTTCTTTTATAAATTTGTATTTATGCTCTTTTATAAATTTAGACAGATATAAAAAATTAATTTAAGACAACTCTAGAAACTTATTTATTCGAAGACGAAGGGAGCACATATATGTGGCAACCTTTTTTTAGGGCACCATAAAACTAGAGTTGTGGATCCCAAACTAAAGCTAGAGTTGAATCCTTTTTGGATAATATTTGAATATTAGAATTGTATTCTACCCTAGTTAAAGGGACACTTTTTTATATGATATTTTCAAATATAATCCATGGATTCATGGATGTACAAAAATCAGCATTGTAGTTACCTATCTACTCCCTATGTTCCAAATGTCCTATGAGTAAATCAAAACTTTAATTAAGTTTATAGAACTAACGTCTACGACAATAAATTACAACATTTATTTTAACTGATACTCCTACATGTTAACATTTTTCTAAAACAATTGGTTAAAATTAGAGATGTTTGGCATAGTCAAAAATTAAGTGACATACTATAGTCTGAAATTGTGATTGTGTTGGCAATGCTTTTTACGATTGACGAGTAGTCGTATGAATCACATACAGTAAATCAGAATGATAGCACATGGGGCGCAGAGTTTAACTAGTTTAGGTGGGTGCACCATGTCTCGTGTATATGTGGTCAAGTGAAGCTTAACCTATGTTATATTAGCTCTTGTCGTAGCCATGTTGTGATATCTATAGTTTAGCTTTCAAATTTTGATTTTATTAATTGCCAGAATTTTAAGCCTGTATTTTAAGTTAAAACACTAGTGTTTATTATATTCTTTTTTTGGTAATCTTAAAATAAGTCACCATCACCTTTGTATTCTATTCAAAAATAGATTCTAGATCAAATATTGCAGTCTTTGTTCAAATATAGGTAATTATTAGTAGTATGTGCATGTAACTTAGATGCAAATTTCATGTTGTTTTAATTTATCTATTTTCCAAAAGTAGCATGTATGGGTAACTTTTTAGAAAATATAGAATAGATCAATAACTATTATTGTTAATGATGATTAGAATCTACTGAACCGATGATGGGATATTTCTACATTTTATAAAAAATAGAATTTATATTTATCCTATCATGTCTTGAGGGAGTTATTATGAAGGCTTCCAATTATAATTAATTAGTTTCTATCCCTTTCTTTAGAAGTAGCTTAAAAAGTAAATTGCCATATATATACTACATTGTTTTTTAAACGAATCAGGCAGGAGAGCTGTTGACTATATTAAAAGATAAGAAGCCCAGATTAGCTAGGTAATACAATGAAACAACAGTAACCCTGAAGGGTCTAGCAACAACAACACAATTGAAGCAACCGAAACAGCTAATAACAATTGCTGGTTGGAATGGGACATCAACACACAATAGAAGCAGCAACTCGCACCCACCACTGCTATAGACCAAAGACCTAACCCTCCACAAGTTGAAATCTAAATTGTCATGTATACTATATTGTTTTTTAAACAATCAAGTGGGAGAGTCGTCGATTATATTAAAAAGAATAATTGTCGTGCAAGGCTAGTCACCGCCCACGAGGCTCACTTCATATCATCATCCAATATTCATGCCATATTAACTTATCATAATGATGATTTGGTTTTGGTGCGGTCATATGGCTCAGTATCACTCACTAAAACGGGAATTTTCCTTACTGTGCAATTTACTGATAGGAAAACTAAAAATCAATTTCTTTGACGATGAACCTACTGGAAATAACCGACATGATAGAGCAATATAGAGAGAGAAAAAATGTGTAAAGGCCCACCGTTAGAAACCATTTTCCTATCGATTTAGAGCCACAGAAAAATTATTTTTCGAGGGGTCTAGGAATTTATCTCTGTCATCAACAGCGACACAAATATGACTCAACACCGTAAGGATAATTTATCAATGTGGGGTATTTAAATACAAACAGGATAATTAATTTTCCTATCAGTAACCGTTACTCATAGTATAAAATTAAAAATTGTTGATGACCCACCGTTAGAAAGGACTTTTTTTATCAGTTAGAGCCCGACAGGAAAATTAATTATTTTCAACTGGTCTCGAAATTTATCTCTGTCATCAATAGCCAATAGAAAAAATGACCTCCGTACTATAAGTATATTTTTTCTCTGTGTGCTAATTAAAAACTGATAAGATAATTAATTTTCCCATCGGTAATCTCACAGAATAATTATATATTTTTCTATCGGTTTTAATTTTCCTATGTGATTTTTAACTGACAGTTTAATATTAATTATCCTGTCGGTTGCTCTAATAACCATAAAAGACTAATCACCGCTAGAGAAATTCCAAAGGTGAGCAGACGGTGGCTGTATATATCGGTGTAGGAGTACTTCTAGAAAATGTACTTGCGTTGTTCTAAACCATCGCACAACGGTGGTTGACAAGGAAAACCGCTGGTAGAGCTTGTTCCCATCGCGCGCGGTTAGCACATGCGTGCGTGTAAAATCGTACTTGTGCTTAAACTAATACTACTAGTGATCAGACATCACGGCAGGTAGAGGTAGTTGTCCCCTATGACCGTATTGGCTAACCGCTGCGCAGGAGTCGTATATGATGACAAAAAGAAATACGTACGACAGCCTTGTGACGATTTAGAAAGATAGTTCTCAAAAAAACGATTTAGAAAGATGGGGAAAAAGAAAATTAAAGAGCTTTTCTTGGTTGGCAAAAAATGGAAGTTTTATTCAGTTGGTGAGATGAACCATTGGATGATGAAGATCCAAAAACATATCCCAGCTTCAAGGTTAGAAATATTCTAACAGTACGAATTATTTGTTTTCCGTAGAGGATATTACTGAGTCAGAGGAAAATTATGACCCGGTAATCTCGACCGATTCATGCTTATTGGACCATTGGACAAAAGTCGACCTTGACCGTGTGTAACCAAGATTTAGCCAACGAGACGAAGTTTAGGAAGTGCGGAAATGAAGGGGAACGAAAAAACCTTGCGTATAAGCGCCTGCACAGCCTATCTCACTACCGGAGACCGGCTCTTCGCCGAGTGCCAGGTTTGTCGAGTGTTGTTTTTCGGGCACTCGGCAAAGCCGTCTTTGCCAAGTGTTTTTTTTAACACTCGGCAAAGAGGCTCTTTGCCGAGTGTTTTTTTTAACACTCGGCAAAGAGCTTCTTTGCCGAGTGTTATTTTTTTTTACACTCGGCAAAGAAAATTTCAAAGCATATTTTAAAGCAGTAAATTAATTTAAATGAAAAGGTTTTCAACTACAAAGTTGTATAACTCATCAAGATGTACAATGTTTGTTTTGATCTTTTCTTCATATGACAAAGTGAAAGTAAATTTGTTCACAAATCTAACATATCTCTCTTGTAGTTTATGAAACTACAAGAGAGATATATAAGATTTGTGAACAATGTTAGAACGACCATGTCGGATGAATAGATGATCAAACAACCGAAATAAACTTTGTAGATCTCGAAAACTTATGAAACTTTATAATTGACAACTTTTTTATTTGAAATCATCTTGTCATGCAAAATTACGTTTGAATTTCAAAATTTTAAAATTAAAATTTTGTAAATGACCTCGGATGGGAAAACTTCCTAAATTAAAAGTGTAGATCTCGAAAAGTTATGAAACTTTCTAGTTTACAACTTTTTTATTTGAATTCGTTTAGGGCCTCAAACATGCAATTTACACTTGGCAAAAAAAACTTTTCTTTGCCGAGTGTTTTTTTTAACACTCGGCAAAGAGGCTCTTTGTCGAGTGTTTTTTTTGACACTCGGCAAAGAGCTTCTTTGCCGAGTGTTATTTTTTTACACTCGGCAAAGAAAATTTCAAAGCATATTTTGAAGCAGTAAATTAATTCAAATGAAAAAGTTTTCAACTACAAAGTTGTATAACTCATCAAGATGTACAATATTTGTTTTGATCTTTTCTTCATATGACAAAGTGAAAGTAAATTTGTTCACAAATCTAACATATCTCTCTTGTAGTTTATGAAACTACAAGAGAGATATATAAGATTTGTGAACAATGTTAGAACGACCATGTCGGATGAATAGATGATCAAACAACCAAAATAAACTTTGTAGATCTCGAAAAGTTATGAAACTTTGTAATTGACAACTTTTTGATTTGAAATCATCTTGTCCTGCAAAATTGTGTTTGAATTTCAAAAATTTAAAATTCGTACTTTTCAAATGACCTCGGATGAAAAAACAACCAAAATAAACTCTGTAGATATCGAAAAGTTATGAAACATTGTAGTTGGCAACTTTTTGATTTGAAAACATCTTGTCATGCAAACCTGCATTTGAATTTCAAAATTTTAAAATTCGAACTTTTCAAACGACCTCGGATGGAAAAACAACCAAAATAAACTATGTAGATCTCGAAAAGTTATGAAACATTGTAGTTGACAACTTTTTGATTTGAAAACATCTTGTCATGCAAAACTGCGTTTGAATTTCAAAATTTTAATATTCAAATTTTGTAAATGACCTCGGATGGAAAAACTTCCTAAACTAAAAGTGTAGATCTCGAAAAGTTATGAAACTTTGTAGTTTACAACTTTTTTATTTGAATTCGTTTAGGGCATCAAACATGCAATTTACACTCGGTTTAGTATAATATATTGGGAACTAAAACATAATCCAGACACAAGTGAGAATGTGGTGTAGTGATAGAGGAGGTACGTGCACAGCGGGAGGTCTCGGGTTCGAATCGCGTCGGCCGCGCAGCCATGAAATTCATGCGAAAAATGTCGGAGATGGGTGGGTGTTGGCCGGTGGGGGCCTCCATTGATAAAAAAAATTTCCATTTTTTTTGGTAAAAATTCCCATTTTTTCGGGTTTTTTTTCGGATTCAACTTTGCCGAGTGTCGGCACTCGGCAAAGGCTTTGCCGAGTGCCCGACAAAAGACACTCGGTAAAGACGCCTTTGTCGACGGGTTATTTGCCGAGTGCAGCACTCGGCAAAGCCTTTGCCGAGTGCAAATTGGGCTTTGCCGAGTGCCCCTGGCACTCGGCAAAGCCACTTATTCCCGTAGTGTCTGGACGGTGAGCTTCATCCAGAGATTTGCGCCGACCCCACTGTTGCATTGCCCTTTTATCTTTATTTATTGATGAAGGGACCGCAGGAGCCGTGGCTCGTTTGGCAAGGCTCATATCACTCAGCTCTAGCCGGCTTCTCTCTCAAAGCCTCATCTACCGGCTGCCGCTGATCTCTCTCCTTTTTTTCGGCTGATCCTCCCTCTCTCTCTCTCCTCCTTTTTTCTCTTTCTTCTCCGGCTCCTCTCTCTCCTCCCCCTCCCTTTTCCCAGACCTCTCACCGCGCAGCCGTGCTACACGCACTTCATCGCCCCCCTCCGCCAGTCTTCATCGCCGGGCTCCGTCGTCTCCACAGTTCTTGCCTTACTCCGTCAGTCCCATGCTTTTCCGCAAGCTCTTCCGTCTGGAACTATCACTTCTCCTCATCTTTACCTCTCTTCCATCATCTCTCTGTTCCAGAAGCTCTTCCCATGGATGAAGACAACAACGGTTTTCCACGAGCTCCCACCTCTCCTCATCTTTACTCTCTTCAGCCATCTGCTGCTTTTAGTAAACTATTATTTATTTGATCTGGATGCTGCTATGAGTTCATACGTCTGGTGCTTTTGGTTAGTTTTTTAGATCTGGTCAATGTGTTTGATGGATGCACTTGGCCTGTCGTTAGTTCATCCCTATGCTTCCTTTTTAGATAATATAAGCACCGACTCTTGTGTCCCATGTAGTTTTTGGTTTTCTTTTGATAATAAGGTTCTTATAAGATATGCTTGTTTTATGTCTGTTCTTAGATGTTTCGGATCTATTACCGGTGGTTCTTTTTTCATTATAAAATGTGGCAGTGTGGTTGCTGCTTTTTAGTTATTATATTCGAAGCTGCAAGCGGATTGTTTTTTTATTAGTCTTTAGAACTTTACTCTAGATGTGCCACGAACCAGATTTCTTCTTGTACGATCCTATTCATGAGCTTAATTGAGAAGAAAAAAAGATCTGACCACTCAACAGCTCAAGCCATTGTGTGTCCTGGGAACAACAGCTATTGTGTTTAGTTTATATATGTCGTTTCAGTTGGTTGCCTGTATATCTATATATAATGTACTTTTGGTTTCTCGGTTCTCTAAAATTAGTACTTCCCAAATGATTAGATATTATGGAATTATCATTTGTCACTTCTTTAATTTATTCTTTGTTTAGTCCTTATAAACAACTTTTAAAAATGGTGCTTTATCTGCCTTCAATTATAAACATACTTTCATGGATTCTTGAGACAAACTGCAGACGTAGAAATATTTATGTCTATTAAATCCTGTGCTGGTTGTTTTTCTTATGCCAGTTGTTTTAATTATACTTCTACTAAATCCTGCAGGTTGCAAGAATTATTAAACCGTTTCTGATTCTATAACAGGAGGTTCTTCTTTATACATTTTTTATAGTACAAGTTGTTAATATGCATAGCATCAGAAACAAATATATGCATTTTTACTACTTGGTTTGGTGGTTCCACCTGCTGGAACAATTTAATTTAAAAAATAATTTCAGTCACTCATGCGTACCTTGTATCAATTTCTTTGCAAAGTTATCTAGAATTATTTCACTTTACATATTCTGTATGTTTCGATTCACTTTGCATCCTCTCTAGGTTTTGATTGGGTTCCTCTATATGTACCTTTTAAGAATTGTTTTGGCCCTCTGATGTTTTCATCTATTCTAACCATTTAGCTGTTAATGGCTAATTTAGTTCACTGCCCAATAGACAGTGGCGTCCAAACCTTCACTGTCTAGTGGTTGGGGGCTGGAGGCTGGATTTGATCTTTCTGTTTGAAAATTATGTTTCTTCATCAGTCAGGTAATATGGGACCAGTGATGAAAAGTTCCCAATTTAGTGATGAAAAAGTGATCTTGTTCTTGTGAGGGACTAGGTACTTCCTGTTTTCTGGTGTTGTTCTTCTTGCTACCAAACAGACCCTAATGTTTTCTTGTTACCAAACAAACCCTGATGTTTTCTTGTGTTGTTCTTCTTTTTCACCTTGATGCCTTTTCATGCTATTGCAGTTTCTGTCTATGGCCCTAAAGCTCCAAGAACAAGATCATATGAACATGGAGGACTAGTTCTGAGGCCACTATTTGTCACAATTATTAGCGTGTGTAGGATCTAAGAAACTTCCATTGTGCTTAACTTTGCTAAATAATGATCTGCATGTAGTACACATGCTCTCTGTACTATAATAGGCCTATTTAAAATATCAAACGCCACTGTTTGTGCAGCTACTAATTCTTTAAGTCACTATACTTTCATTTTTTGTGTTTCTTTTTTTTGGCTAATCCATATTGTAGATCTGTGCATTGCTTCGGTTCTTCCAGCTTGTTTGCTTATAAATCTGGACTATCTAGTTGTACCTTAACATAGCAGTACCATAACATAGGTTGTTGATTAATTGCATATTTAGCTCATGTAATATAGAGATAAATAGATAAACTTGGTGCTGCATTTAGATATGAGTAGTAACAGAAGTTCTTGACTAT
This sequence comes from Miscanthus lutarioriparius, assembly GCA_904845875.1. Lineage (NCBI taxonomy): Eukaryota > Viridiplantae > Streptophyta > Magnoliopsida > Poales > Poaceae > Miscanthus > Miscanthus lutarioriparius. The sequence continues at coordinate 9,296,203 of CAJGYO010000006.1, read as the reverse complement.
GGTACCTTATTTGTTGTTTCCTTGATCTGTTAACTAGTAATGATATGTGATCTGTACAATTGGTGTGACATTTTGCTTAAAGCATTTTTACTTATGTTGAGGTGAAATTTCTTCACATAACTTTTATGCTTTGTCCACATAGTAATTGTGCTTGTCATCACACTTACATTGTTTTTGCACTTACTAGGAAAGTAGGTATGCCATTGGGGACGCTATATTTGAAATACTAGCATACATACTTGATTGTGTCCTATGTTGGGCTTGGGTCCTCTTGTTACTGCTGGTACAGTTCACTACTCCTATTTCTTTAAATTTTTGTTAATACCTCTTGGTGTCGTTTGTTGGGCTTATAATATAATTTCTATCAATCAACATTAGTAGGATTCACGAGAGGGATGGTGGCTTCCCCTGTTGGAGTCAGAGCCAGAGGGTGACTCTAGCTCCTCTGCCAGGAGGTCGTGGAAAGATTCCGCGACGTGTTCGATCACCCCCATGAATTCATCGTTCGTGGGAGGTGAGATCATGTGTTGTGCCACAAGGTGGCTAACGGTTGCCGCGGCATTACGGAGACCGAAAGGAAGCACTGTCGGGGCGCTCCGTATGGGGTGTTCCAGAGGGAGGGGTTCCCCTCTGGCGAGCCATGCCATGATGTTGGTGTTAAAGAAGGCGAGGTGGCGCGGGTCCTCCCTGGATGGTTGGGGTCCTAGGGAGACGCCGAGCTGGCGCTCAAGCCTTCCGTAGTCAAGACCGATGGAGGGGAGAGGTTGGATGGCGGCGTGAGCCAATGCTAACTCTCCTCCCACCGTGATGATGAAGTCTAGATCCCCAAAGCACACGTGTGCGCGTGGGACCCAGTTGATACCGTGGCTAGCCATCCGTGGCCTAATGTTAAGATGGGAACGCTCAAAGGTCCCCTATCTAGCGTGCCAAGTGTCGGTGTTTCGAGTAAACACCAACGAGTAAATTTGTATTATTGCGCGTTGGACCCGGATGGTGTGTTAAAAGACAAGGTTTATACTAGTTCGGACAGAATGTCTCTACGTCCAGTTTGCGGCTGCTGCTCGTGTTATTAGCACTGAAAGGTTCATAGTAGGAGTTACAAACAGACGAGAGAAGGAAAGATCCCAAGTCTCTGATGGAAAGGTCGAATGGGTGCTGAGAGCTTGGTCGCCGCTCAGCTATGTGTGATGTGTGGTGTGTTGAATCGAGTCCCCCCTTAGTGGGGTGTCCTGTCTTCCCTTTTATAGATCAAGAGGAAGCAGGGATTACAGGTGGGAGAAAAGAGAAAAACCAGAGGCCAAGGAGGTCCTTTAAAGATGTCGAGTCTTCCTTTTCCTCTAAGTGAGCCTCGCTAACACGGTAGACGGTGCTAGGGATAGCTCCATGTTGGGTGCATGTCCGCTAATCCTAATAGGGCCATGCTCTGGCTTTGTTCAGCAAGTGGTCACGTCCCATCCCACCCCGGTGGGCAACGCGATGGACCAGGGTGTTGAACTGCGACCCTACGGGGAGTAGATGGTGTAGTGACTCCACGTCCGTCACTGTAGATGATGTGAGTTTCCTCCTGGACCATAGTGGTTGTCTATACTTTTGTCAGGATCCGTGCCCGAGGGCAAATGCCGGCGCCCATAACACTGTAAGACAAATGTCGGTGCCCACAACACTGTTCAGGCTCTAACATGTCTAGAAGGGCTTAAAGCGCCCGTCTTGTCATATCCTGACGGAACTTTCCTGCAAGCATGCAGGGTATGGTCCTCGGTATTATGGTTGACTTGAGTGCCCCGCCTTATCTGCGCATGTAGTTATGAAGGAGCAGCGTAGCCAGCCCTCGAGGGTCGGACGAGGTGGAGCCAGCCCTCGGGGGTCGGGCGAGGCGGAGTCTGCCCTTAGACATCGAGAGAGGCAGAGCTAGCCCTCGGTCGTTGGGCAAGAGGTGTAGTCGCGTTCTTGTCTGTTCGAAAGCATCAACGTTTGATGGTTATTAGCTCCTCTTTGGGTATCCTAGTATTTGGTCCCCGACAACGGATGATTGTCGAATTTTGACTAGCCCAAGATTAAGGGTCCGCCTCACTACTTTAGGATCAAACAAATGGCATTTGAATATAACGGGATTAAGAGGTTTGCAACCATAAAACATGAGTTCGTATATTTCTTCAATTCTTCCGTAATACTCAACCCCATCTAAGCCTTGCGTAAAAACTCCGGTATTTGTGGTTCTTCGATTGGGTCGACTCTGCTCGTGGCTTGTTGTGTGAAAGCGATATCCATTCTTTTTAGTGTGCATTACATCAATGTTATGTGAAAGTAGAAGGTCATCAAAATAGGGGAGGTTCCACAAGCACGACTTGTGAGTCCAGGCATGTTGCTCACCATATCCCAAAAAATGATCTCCTTGGTCATTGACCTCGAGAGCGTCTAACTGAGCATGAACCGCGGCACCAATCATCATCTAGGGTGCAGGGCCTTCAACTACTACATCTTTCGTAAAGTTCTTGATGTCTCGTCTGAATGGATGGTCAAGAGGGAGGAATTGTCGATGTTTGTTGAACGAAGAATACTTGCCACCCTTCATCAACCAAATGAACATCAGAGACGCCTTGCATACTAGGCATGAGAACTTCCCGTGAACACACCACCCACAGAATATCCCATACGTCGGAAAGTCATGCAAGGAGTACTGGTACAAAACATGTATTTTGAAGTTTGTCTTTGTAGCTCGGTTGTATGTCCATACCCCTTGATCCCAAGCATGGACCAAATCATCAATCAGAGGCTCCATGTACACACTCATATTATTCCCCGGGTGTTCAGGAATTATCAACGACAAGAATATATTCTTTCGTTGAAAGAGGACGCCAGGAGGGAGATTGAGAGGGATAACAAACATGGGCCAACAAGTGTATGAGGCAATCGCCATTCCATAAGGATTGAACCCATCTGTTGCCAGCGCAACACGTACATTACAAGCCTCTAGAGCTTTCTCATGATGAATCATATCAAACTTTGTCCATGCTTCACCATCAGATGGATGCACCAGCTTCTTAGGATTGTATCGGCGTCCGTATTTGTGCCATGTCATCTGTTTCACAGATTCCTCAGTCATATAAAGCCGTTGGATCCTCGGTATGAATGGAAGGTATCATAGGATCTTCACGGGGATGGCGAGCTGCCTCTTCTGACCATCACTAGAGTCTACTTCTAGGAACCTAGAGGATTTACACTTCACACAGTACTTTGCTTCCGTATGTTCTTTCCTAAATAAGATGCATCCCTTCGGACAAGCATGTATCTGCTCATATGGCATCTTAAGTGCACGAAGGAGTTTCTGTGCCTCATACATGCTCTTTGGCAGGATGTGACCATCCAGGAGCAGGCTACCAAAAACTATCAGCATAACATCGAAGGCTTCTCAACTCAAGCTAAATTGGGACTTTACAGCCATTAGGCGTGCAATAGTATCCAGTTGAGAAACCTTAGTATGCTCGTGAAGGGGTTGTTGTGCCGTAGACAACATATAGTAATATGCCTTTGCGGTTGACTCTGGCTCCTCCTCCCTACGTCCTTCATTGAAGTGTGCTTCATGATAGTTATTTAACATGTCTCCTACCCATCATCAGCATCATAATCTTCGACGCGTTGTCTCACGACCTCGTCTCTCACATAATCGGATTCACCATGGTAGATCCACCGGGTATAGTCCACCGTAAATCCATTCTTGCAAAGATGTTTACCCATGACCACCTATGTTTGTCGACGCGTGTTTGCATAAACATTGTAGGGACACCAAGTGGCACGTGCTCCTTTAACCCTTGCAAATGCTAGTTCCAAGAAATCTTCGATCTTCTCAATCCATTTATCGGTGAACGAACCCTGACTAGAGCGACCCATGTACATCCACTCACGGTCATCCATCCTCTAACATATCAGCAAGTAATATAAAAATCAATTGTATCTACAGGTTCCTACGTGGCAGTCTAATAGGTGAAGATAGGTCCTAATGCCACCCGAGGATGTATAGATGGGGTTAGTTTCCATGCTCTACTCCAATTCGAGATAGAATTTCGGCAGCACCTCCCTGTTGTTCTCCAAATACATGTCCTAGCAGGGAGATTGTGTATCCAGAGAACAACAGGGAGATGCTGTCAAAACTCTGTCTCGGATTGAAGTAGAGCATGGAAACTAACCCCATCTACACATCCTTGGGCTATTCAAAAAACATGGACAATTCAAAACAGATACGGTTATAGATATGCAAAGATCTGCATATTTTCAACTGTGTCTCTTTCGAATGGGAGACGCCTAGCTAGGTTATGTGATATACGAATATCATCCGAAAAGAGGGGTGTATGATGCCTCACCTTGCTGTCCTACAAAGTGACGAGTCGAGGACGGTGGAGAATGATCTTTGCAATAGTCTCTCCTGCAACAAACAAACATAATAGTGTCAATTGTAAATTTTGGCAGCATCTCCCCTGCACGATGAGGTACCCAAAACCTACAACAAACCAACGGCACGATGGCCGACAACCACATACACACCAAACCAACGGCACGATGGCCGACAACCACATACACACTAACAATTTCATCTGCCATGGTCTTCTACTCTCTTTTTGTTAAGCAAATGCCACAGTGTCTTTCAAGAGGAGTTAATACAATTAGCGTCTAAGAATTCATCCCTTATTCCATTTTTTTATTCAGATTTCATTGACATCCAAGTTGATCACTAGCTAATTGTTCTACCTTTTGTTCAGATGAATCAATCTGGTCTTTACAGTACCTTCGGTCGACAGGAGGCGGCGAGCGCCGGAACTGCGGTGTCGGCGCGTGGGGGCCGGGGGAGGGCGCTGGCCGCCGAGGGTGGCCGTCGGGGAGAGGGCACTGGTCGGCCGGGGGAGGACACTGGCCGCTGGGGGAGGGCACCGGGGGCTAGCTAGAGGCGCACGCGGGACCAACGGCGGCCACTGGGGCAAGGGCGTAGCGGCCAGGGGAGGGCGCTGACCCATGGGGGATGGTGCCGGGGGCCGGCGAGGGGCGCGCGTGGGACCGGCAGCGGCCGCGGGGCAAGCGACGACGGCGGCTAGCAGGTGTGTGTGTGTGTGTGTGTGCGTGCGTGTGTGCGGGTGTCTATGTGTGTGTGCATGTGTGCGTGTGTGAGGCTGGCCGGGGCGGTTATGAGGAGGTTTGTCAAGTGCCCGTGATCTAACACTCGGCAAAGCCCAGCTTTGCCGAGTGCTAGATCGCGGGCACTCGACAAACCCGTTTTGTTTTTTTCATTTTCAAACCCTAAACTACTGCGTGTGTGTGGGGCCGGGCGAAGTGGTTTACCGAGTGTTGAAGGTCTGACACTCGGCATATACCATCTTTGTCGAGTGCCACGTCAGGGGCACTCGACAAACTTATTTTTTCGTTTTCCTTCTCCTTCTTTTTCGATAACGTGTTTTTCTAAATTTGTCCCAATGTACTTTGAAAATACCTTGTCAAATTCACTCAACAGTATATATTTGATTTTTCTACGAATATTATTCTATTATTTTATGCAGTTATAGCTCAAATTCAATTTATATAAATTAAAATTCTATAATTGCACTTAATAAATTAAAATTATCAAATGGATCCAAAAAATTACCAAAATTTCACATGAATCAATCTATGTTCTTTATTGCCAATACAAAAAGTTTTGAAGTCAAACACCAATTCGATTCGTCATTTTGACTCCAAATCTTATCGAATCCTTCTCAACGCTACGATTCTTCTTATAAGATACTTCGGTTTGTAAACATCGTAAATGACAGATTATACGAAACCTTCTCAATTTTTTACCACAACCCACACGTATGATATCATGAGATCTTGACAAATCTCATGATTTTCAGACTTCATTTGCTTTTTTTAGAATTTAAAAACCATTCGGCCACACGTTCGTGGTCGTGTTTCCTGAACAAGATATTCGATTTTTTTTTCATTTCCCGGGTAAGGCCTCACACTGGACTCAATAACATTAATATCATTTTTCTACTCATTTTATTCTATTATTTGAATCACTTGTAGTTCAAATTTGAGTTAAACCAAAAAAATCCTTTAAATACAATAAATTAATTCAATATAGCAAATAGATCCAAAAATATACCAAATCTTAACATGGAGTACCACATGTTGTATGTAGAGAGTAGAAAAAGTTTCAAGGTCAGAAGAGAAAAAAACTTATTTATTTATCGAGTGCAAAAAAACACTCGGCAACCTTATTTCTTTGCCGAGTGCTGAAAAAAACACTCTGGCAAACTTATTTCATTACCGATTGCCACTAACGGACACTCGGCAACATTATAACGGCCAGCACACTAACTGACGAATGCCCACGTGGCGGTTTTTTTGCCGAGTGTCTCTGTTTTGCCGAGTGTTTTTTCTTAGTTTGCCGAGTGTTTTTTTTCAGCACTCGGCAAAGAGTTTGTTTGCCGAGTGCCATTATTTTGCCGAGTGTGTTTTTTACAGCACTCGACAAAGAGTTTGTTTGCCGAGTGTCCGATAGAATGCACTCGGTAAACATTTTTGCACTCGACAAATCTGCTGATTCCGGTAGCGTTGGTTAAGCAAGAAGGAAGCTAAGCATACCGACCTTGTTATTGTTGGCTCTACTCCTTTCTTAGCTTCCTCCGATCCTCGCTCCCGTAGCTTTCAAAGCGTTCTTGATGAGATCTAATCAACAGCTCAACAAGTATATAGAAACAATATATATGGTAGTACTCCCCAATCAAAGAGGGAGGGTGTTGTCGGTGACAGGCTGTGAGCCACGTTTAAAATAAAGGGGCTATTGCGTTCTTGCCCCTATTTTGAACCCCAATTGTGATTTTACCCCTATTTTCTTCCACTTTGTGTTTTTACCCCTGCTTTTCCAAAACAAAGGTTCAGTTTACCCCTACTCCGTGAACAGCAGGTAACGGTGTTAAAAAAAAGTTGAAAGATGACAAGTTTGCCCTTCCGAATATTGCGTTTTTGCCCCTATTTCAAACCCCAAATGTGATTTTACCCTCACTTTCTTCCACTTTGTGTTTTTACCCCTACTTTTCTAAAATGAAGGCTCCGTTTACTCCAATTCTTAACTCAGTTATCTACATCCGGATCAAAGCAATTAAAAATTAACAAAAGCCCTATGAAAAGACAAACTTACCCCTTATCTCTCGGTCGTCTCTCTCAGGGTCGTCCCTCTCAACGCTAGCAGGCAGCGACCGGCTAGGTGAGGCGGCGGTGGCGGTGGAAGGGCAGCGTTGGGCCATCGGGCGGGCGCGTGAAAGGTCCTTGTGTGGTTTTGGTAATTGAGTGACAACCCTAGGTGGACTAATTGTGTTTATGTGAGATACACAGGTGATTAGTCCACAAGTACATGTGTATGAACAATATATGCCGTAAAGGTGAAAATGGTTTGGAGATGTTGCAAAACTCACACATGTGATGATGAAGGTGCTTATTGCACATGAGACATGACATTGAGTCATGTGATCAAGGTGGAGAAGATCAAGACAAGACTTGGCTTGACGGACCGGTTACAAGCATGAAGGGCAAGTCAGAGGTTTTGAAGCGATGGACCACGTGGTGGTGAAGCTTGAGCAAGACTTGGCACCGATGGATGAAGGCAACGGTGAAAAGCAAGTGAAGTCAATATTGATGAACCAATATGATCACGTGATGATATGAAGTGGATCATATCATTGTTAATCATGTTGGTGCATGTGTTGCATCAACATTGGAGGAGATGGAATGGAATGCGCAAGGCAAAGGTATAACCTAGGATATTTTATTTCACTGGTCATAGGTGTGTAGATAAGTTGATGACCGGGTTTAGGATAGATGGCCGTACTATCAAGAGGAGCAAACTTATTTGCATATCGGTCATCTAGTGCCACTCGAGTGATCTAACTTTGCATCATCGCTAGGATCGAGTGGCGTGGCAAGTTGAGTGACTAATCCTTTAGAAAATGTTTATGAAAAGCTAATACCACACATACACATGGTGGTGTACACTTGGTGGTGTTGGTACATTTGCAAAGGGGAAGAAGTTAGAGTTGTTGTGAATCAACTTAGAGAAGAGAGAAAGGTTTTTCGGTGTACTCCGAACTATAGGATGATCCTTGGATTGGAATACTGTTTTGATCCATTGTGATTTAGATCAAGTATGCCCATGGGATGTGTAGCCCTCTGAGTAAGCTTTCCAAAATGTCCAAGATCATCGAAATCAGAGTTCGGAGCTAAGAGTTATAGCCGTTTTAGCGTTGAAAGGTCTGTGACCGGACGTTGGCACGAAAAACGACCGGACGCTCAGGGTCTGCGTCCGGTCAGCACCTGCGAGTCTAGTCACAGCGTCCGGTCAGTGTTTTTAGCGTGTCCAGAAGTGACCGGACGCTGAGAGAGTCTGGTCAGTGATGACCGGACGCGTCCGGTCGCTAAAAAACATCGCTGGAACCTCTTTGTAAGTGACCAGACGCTGGGTTCCAGCCTCCGGTCGTTATGACATGCGCGTCCGGTCAGTACGCACTTTGCCCAGTGAAGGGGTAACGGCTATTTTTGCCCTTGGGGCTATAAAAGGAGTGTGTGGCCGGCCTTGGGCTGGTTGCTTAGCACCCTCACGCCTATGTGGCTTGTGTAGGAGTGCTTGGATGCCCTCTAACTCACTTGTGCTTGCAAGAGTGCGAATCGATTGCGAGTGAGTGTGATTCTAGTGCATTGCATTGTGAGATTGCATCGAGTGACACTAGTTGCATTGTGAGATTATTTTGGTTGGCCGACGCGATTAAGTTTTAGAAACAACTATTCACCCCCCTCTAGTCGTCATCTCGACCCTTCAAGTGGTATCAGAGCTAGGTCTCTCTTTTGTGGTCTTCACCGACCCGAGAGGATGGCGTGTAGTGGGCTAGATGTTTGTGAGACACACATTTTTTATGGCACAAACTTTGTACTTTAGAAAAATCACATGCTTGATTATTTTCGTGCAAAGGGACCTAAGTTTTGGTGGATTGTCACTAGTGGTCTCACCCATGTTTTGGATCATAGAAATCTCACCAAAGCTTAAAGAGTTCTCTATGAATTTGATGCACATGCTTGTTGTTTTCTAATGGATGCTTTGAGTTTTGATTTGATGAAACAAGTAAACATCACGGGAACCGCTCGTGAGATATGGGAGTCCATCAAGCGCACCTTCGGTGATTCCTCCACATGGGATGATGGCAAATTCAAGAAGGAAGATGAACCCAAGAAGGAGGCGCATGAGTGTGTCAAGCATGATCACAATTTAGTGATTATGAAAGATTGCTCCACCTCATGGTCAAGTGATGATGATGATGGGTCCACCACAAGTTCACTTGACAAGGTTGATGATGATGCCACAAGTGTTGCACATGAAGATTCTACCTCAAGCACACTTGATGGTGATCTTGATGATGATGGTTTATGCTCGGGCCATGATTGTGAAGCTACTACAAGCTCTTCTCCATCACCGCATTGCTTCATGTCACAAGGTGACATCAAGGTATCAAATGATAATGTGGCTGATCATGTTGATTCATATGATGAGCTTGTTAGTAGACTTGCTAGCATGACCATGTCTTTAGAGAATGAGAAAGCTAAAACAATGAAATTAGAAAATGAAAACTCATTTCTAAAGAACTCTTGTGAAGAACATAAGAAATTACTTGATGTTTTTAAATCTTCACATGATGAGCTAAAATTGAATCATGAGACACTACTTGCATCTCATGATGAATTATTAGAACAACATGCTTCTCTCATTAAAGTGTTTACAAAGAAACTTAAAAATAATGAGAGCTCATCATATGGATCAAATGATAAATTGCAAAATGTTGCTAACCCTTATGATGTAGGCAAGAAGCATGTATCCACCTCTTGTGATGATTTATTAGAAATGTCATGTTCTTCATAAATAGATGCTTGTTCTACTTCTATGTCTTGTGAGACTAACCTTTTGAAGGAGAACAATGAGCTCAAAAATGAAGTAGAGAAATTGAGCAATAAGTTAGAGAGGTGCTACAACTCAAAAGTCACCTTTGAATATATGTTGAAGACTCAAAGAAACTATGGTGACAAGTGTGGCCTTGGCTTCAAGAAGAAGCTGACAAAGGGCGAAATAAAGAGAGAAAGAAAGATGAAGAAGCTACAACAAAGAAAGCTCTCTCATACCATGTGCTACCGGTGTCATGAAGCGGGACACCTTGCAAATGGTTGCCCTAACATTGAGAAGCTCAAGAAGATAAAAGAAGAAGGGAGGCTCAAGCATGTGAAGTGCTTCAAGTGCCGCACTTGGGGTCATCTTACCTCAATGTGCCCAATCAAGCAATTGGTGAAGCAACTAGAAGAGCCTCAACCAAAGCCACAAGTTGAGCAAGAGACAACACCCCAAGAGCAAATCAAGATAAACCATGAAAATGGTGGTGATTTGATGATAAAGAAGAAGAAAACTAGAAGGGGTGGAAAAGCAAGAGAAAGAGCAATACGTCCAAGGATGAATCAAGATGCAAAGCAAATGAGCAAGAACAAAGAAGAGAAAATGGAGAAGATTGCTCACATGAGAGGCTATAGTTGTGACACATTGGGTCACCTAGCTTTGGGTTGTCCAAATAAGCTTGAGAAGAAGGCTCAAGCAAATAAGGACAAGCAAGGCAATGAGAAGCACAACATGAGCAAAGAAGAAAAGGCTCAAGCAAAGAGAAAGTGTTACTCATGCCAGGAAAGGGGACACATGGCACATTCATGTCCCCTAGGTAACACTCCTAAGCCTATTTCAATTGATGATGATTCTATGCTTAGGAAGGATGGTAATGGTACCTCTATGGTTGCTATTGCAAAACATTCCGCTACTCATACTAAGGCTATGTCTAAGTATGTTGCTCCTAACTTGAGAGCACCTAAAATTGTTTGGATACCATCAAAAAGTGGATGATTGATTATAGGTACCATTGGCATTGGAGACTTGATTCAATTGATTTCGTATTGATCATCATATGTTGAGTCAAGATATGAAGCCTAGTGCACATCCAAACCCAATGCCAAGTGAAAATTGAGTGAAGTCCAAGTGCTATCAACATACAAGTGTCATATTCAAGTTTGGGTGATTTATTGGAATATTTGATGGCTTGCAAAAATATTTGAGTTGAAACTTGCTAATTGGATGATCATGAGCTAACCAAGGTATATCTCTTGTTGATCATTTCATTTGGGTGCATATGAGTTGATCGAATTGGATAAATATGCAATGTTGCTTGCTATAAGTTGATTGAATGGATAATTGCTTAGTAATCAAGTTTGGATTGATTTGTGGTGGATAAATTAATGAGATGACATTTAGTAAGTGGATTGAATGGATTTATGTCTTCTGAAAGTATTCAAACAAGTTGGTTTCAAGTTTGATTCATACTTGATGAAGTATAGCTCAAGTGATTGAAATATGTCCTATATTGAAAATCTGAGCTAGCTGTGATCTTAGCCATGTTTGAGTGACAAAACTTATTGGATTGGCATGAAAATTGGTATACATGCTCTATACTTATGTTATGAGATGCTGTAGAAATTTCATGAGAATTGGATAAGAGATGCCTCAGTTTTGGAGTGAAACTTATCAGCTATAGTGCAGCAGTTTTTAGCATGTAGCAGTGGTGGAATAATTGAAATCTGGTAGAAATCTAGAACTCAAATGAAGCTCAAATTTTTATAGCTATTAGATAACTAAGTGAAGCACATCTCCACCAAATTTTATGGTATTTAGATTTGTACTTTGGGAAATATGCTTATTTCTTTGAAGGGTACAGAATCTGCTAAAAAGTAACAAATATTGGATTGATCTAGAGTCACTTTGATTGAAAGGTCCTCAAATTGAAAATATGTTTAAGAGTAATTGAGGTACCTAAGTTGGTTTTGAGATGATCTAAAAGCATAACAAGATATGAGTACAAGGCTATTTAATTGTGGAGTGTACTTTTCACACTTTTGATACTCAAGATTAAGATCAAGATCAAACTCAAGTTGAAGATAAAGTTTAAGTTCTAGATATGATTGGAGATCACATGGTAGAAAGAAAAGGACTCAAACAAGTAGAAAGAAAAGGACTTAAAGAAGAAATCAAGGTTACTCATCAAAGTTAAGTCCATAACTTGGATCAATCAATCAAGTTATTTTAAGTGAGTGTCAAGAATGGTTCTTGGAGAGAGGTCACTTCTCCCTAGTGTAGGGAATTGCCGCCTATGAGTAGGTAAACTAAGTGTGGTACTTGGAAGGCTAACATGGAAGTGGTGATCCAAAGGACATTTGAGATGCTTAGTTGAAGCAATCAAAAGGATTGATCAAGAAAAGCAAGCAACACCCGAAAAGAGAGCTAATCATGATATTTTAAGTGATACTCTCACATTGATGCTCTCATACAAGCATTGATCAAAAGATAAAGCAAGCCAACCACAACAAGAAAGTGCACTTGATCATAAGTGGTATTCATTTCATATGGGTGAAGAGTGAAATTCAAAATAGTATCTATTGGTTTTCACCAAGCTTATAATTGGACTTCACATTGCTATTGGAGTAATGAATTGAAATCTATGTGACTATCCTCTACTCCAACATAGCAAAGGTATCATTGTAATGTGCATGATCATTTCATCCCTTACTAGTATGCGGTTAGTGCATATAGTACATGCTTCATAGGATCATGCATAACAAATGAAATGTTTAAATTCATAGTCTACCACTGTTGCTTGAATGATAAATTGATCTAGTGGTTAGTATATGAATTTGTTCATGAGCTAGTAAAACCAATTACTTGACTTAATTTGGATTGCTAACAAGTGACAAGTACAACATTGGCAAGATAACCCTTGCAAGAGGTGTGATAAAGCTTGTCATTGGTTCAAACCGGACTTGGAAGCTTAAGCAAATTAATTTAGTTCAAGTCAACCATAGAAGCTCATGATAGTGATAAGAGTACAAGCACAAGACAACAATGCAAATGGATATCTAGTTTGTTTGTTACAAGTGGTATCTAGACTCAAGTATTTCATCAAGAATCTACAAGTGATGTCTAGATCAACTCACAAGTGATATCTTATAAGTGGTACTCATGAAGATAGCAAATGTTCAAGAAATGGTTTTTATTGATAAATCCAACAAGTGGTTCCATACTAGAAGATTCTTTCAAGTGGTATCACATCTACACATGGCATCAATCATGCAAGACGATGGTTCCACAAGTGATCCTCAACTTTAAGTGATCATCAAATAAAGAATGCATCCCTCACCCACAAGAGCTCAAGTGTATCAAATGAATGACCTATGCTATCACATAGGGGGAGGTGTCACTCAAATTGATATCAAGATCAAAGATCCTATCTATGGTATCTCAAGTAGCCCTACACAAGATACAAGTGGTACAAGTTACAAGTGATATCTACAAGTGGTGTCATTCCAACAATCAAGTGATGTCCATAAAAAATGCAAGATTCAAGTCTCAACCATCTACCCCAAATGCATACCTTTGCATCAATGAGAAGCACACCTTTTATGGAAATTGACGACAAAGGGAGAGAGATTGTACAAAGATATGAAAGCTTTAAGATTGAGATTGTACAAGGGGGAGAGATAAGATATGAAAGCTTTGGGAGAGATTGAAATAAAGAAGTAGAGGTTGGACATGGACATGAACAAAGAGGGAGCAACATTGAAGAAAAGAGATAAATCAAAATTCTTAGACAAGAGAAGCACACAAATAGGGGGAGCAAGCTCATGAACTTTAATTGATTGCATTTGATATGTGCATATTCATGTGTTTGCTTGCATTGCATAAGTTCTTAAATTCAATATGCATGCTTGTGTGAGGTATGCTAGTTGTAGAATTTGATTGATGAAATGAAAACTAGCATGCATAGGATGATAGCTAGACACTTGGTTTTAATGTTGATCTCATGAGGTATCTAGTGATTTTATTTCCAAGTGATATCTAGCTAACCATGGTGCTAAGGATGAACTTAAAGGTGCAACTCCGATTGGTATCACGCTTCAAAGGTTTACTTTATACACCTTAGCATCATTTAGTAGTAATTACTCTCCCACAATTTCAATCTATGCATATGTGCGAGCTTCAAAACAAACACTCTAGCACATATGTAGGGGGAGCTAATACTACCATTTCGGGTTTGAGGTACTTGTCCAAAATCATTTACACATGGTAAAATTGCTTGGGCAAGTAACATGAATCCAAAAGAGCTTAATTTCCATATCTTTGTAGAGTTATCATCAATTACCAAAAAGGGGGAGATTAAAAGGTCCTTGTGTGGTTTTGGTAATTGAGTGACAACCCTAGGTGGACTAATTGTGTTTATGTGAGATACACAGGTGATTAGTCCACAAGTACATGTGTGTGAGCAACATATGCCGTGAAGGTGAAAATGGTTTGGAGATATTGCAAAGCTCACACATGTGATGATGAAGGAGCTTATTGCACATGAGACATGACATTGAGTCATGTGATCAAGGTGGAGAAGATCAAGACAAGACTTGGCTTGATGGATCGGTTGCAAGAGTGAAGGGCAAGTTGGAGGCTTTGGAGTGATGGACCGCGTGGCAGAGAAGCTTGAGCAAGACTTGGCACCGATGGATGAAGGCAACGGTGACACTAGTAAAAAAAGGGCTTCTATTCCCGGCTGCCAACCCCCTTTATTCCAGGTTACATAGCCGGGAATAGGAGTTCGGGAATAAAGGGTTAGTAGCCGGGAATAGAAGTGGACCTTTAGTCCCGGTTGGTGATACCAACCGGGACTAAAAAGGTAGCCACACCAGCGCCTGGGCTGGCCCCTTTATTCCTGGTTGGTATTACCAACCGGGACTAAAGGGTGTTTTTTTCCCTGCTTATTGCAATTGATGATTCTTTTTTGTTTTAATTTGGTTTTTGAATACGCATTATTCGCTGCAAAGTAATATACGTATACGCGCGCGTACTGTAAAGTTTTCGCTCGATCAATGCACGTAAGCAACACAAGTAAAAGTAAACTAAACATAATATTACATTTCATTGTCACATGTAAAGTTTGCATTAATTGTACATTTCATCATCACATGTTCTTTGGATCAATATGAAATTTGGCTTTCATCATCACATATTTGGGTCATAGTAAAACTCGTCGCCGGGAGTTAAGACCTGATCATTCAGAAATCCACCTATTGTCTCTTGGATTGCTTTGAGATGGTGTGTGTCCATGGTTTTTTTCCTTCAACCAACGAGTCTTCAATTTGAAATATGAGATAAAGAAAAAGTATATTAGTATATATATATATATGTATCAAGAATAATGATAAATAAATTGTATCTATCACGAATATATATATATAAATATATGTATGAAGAATATATATATGTGTACACTTACCCTTTTTTGCTCTAGACTAGTTCTTTTTTAGCACACTCTCATGAACTCGCAAACATAGTATCCACAGAGATTAGTCCCCTAGGGCTGCCGCAAAACCCACTTTACGAGAAAAAGATTCGTCATCATCCGAGCATAGGAAAATTGAACTAAGGTAGGTATATAGTACTTACTTTGTATAGCACTACTTTCAGTGGCACTTTGCGTTTCATATGGTGTTCCTGACAGACCTTTTCCCAACAACTACCAAATAACATAAAAAATATTTGGACCATTAATTTGCATGCAGAGAGACTGGAATAGTTTTGCTAGTGAGACTGCAATTACCTCTGAATAATATCTATCATCTCCTGGAACTCTTTTTGCTCTTTTCTCATCGAGTCCCAGATGCCTAGAAGACCTTTCTCCAGATCGAGTTCCATCAATATCTAGTGTTCACTGCCATGTCCATTAATACTCATTAATTAGCTAATAGGTACAGTAGCCACGTTGAATTCTGAGATGATGTAGCGGCCTTCCAACGGCTTTTTGGCCCCTCGAACATTCTTTGTGTTCCCCATCGTCGTCGTCGATCCAGACGGCTATGTATGCATAGAAACACAAAAAGTATTATAAAACGAAGGTCGATCCAGTGGGCTACATGTATGCATAATAAATAAATGAGAGCTAGATATTGAGAAATATATACCTCGCCGGAATTATCTTCATGAACAACTTCCTCAACAATATGACCGAGATTCAAGTATTGACTCCCGTCGTCTTCCTGTTGGTCATTATCAACATCGGCACAATGTTCAGTGTCGGCGTTGATAATATCCATCATTTCCGCCTCCAGGTCATCGTCTCTCGGGTCGGCCATAGAGAGTCTAAACAATTATAAAACAATAATTATGCAATTAGGGTTTCATAGACATTTCATACACATTTCGGGGCGGTGGTGCCTGCGCAGGGCGGTCGGCCAGCGTCGGTGGCCGGGGAGGGTTTAGGGTGGTTTAGGGTTTAGGGTTTAGGGTGGTTTAGGGTTTAGGGTATAGGCCACATGGTATCGGAATATAACATAATTGATTTTTTTTCCTAAGGAAAATTATACATGTATACATTAATTGATATATATATATACACACACATTAATTTCATACATATATACATTAATTGATATATATATATACACATTTCATACATACATAATTTCATACATATATACATTAATTGATATATATATATATACACATTTCATACATATATAATTTCATACATATATACATTAATACACATTTCATCAATATAATTCATAAATATAATAAATATAATAAATATAACATATATATATATACCGGCGGTTTAGAATTAATGGAGTGTTGGCGACGGGCGATGGTGGACAGCAGCGCTGGATCGAGGCACGGGGGCTCCTGGCTGGGCGCGGCGTCGTCGAGGCTACTCCGACGAGGTGTGGGTGGGTGTCGGGATGCCCTCCGGTGAGGAAGAAGGCACGGTGGCCTAGGAAAGCGAAATCGGCGGCGGCATGGCGCGCGCGCGGCGTTGGGGGCAGCCAGGGGCTCCTCCTTGAGGGGCGCGGCGTCGGGGCTACTCCGGCGAGGTGGGCGGGCATCGGGGTGCCCTCCTATGAGGAAGGCGGCGTCGGGGGTGGCCGGGAAGGTGAAATCGGCGGCGGCGTGGCGCGCGTGCAGCATTGGGGGCGGCCGAGGGCTCCTCGGTGAGGGGCGCGACGTCAGGGCTACTCCGGTGAGGTGGGCGAGCCTCGAGGTGCCCTCCGGTGAGGAAGCAGGCGGCGTCGGGGGTGGCCGAGGAGGCGAATCGGTGGCGGCGGAGCTCTGGGGACGCGCTGAAGATGAAGATGATCGATGAGGAGGAAGAGAGAAGGGAGGCGGCAGATATAGGAGAGGGACCTTTAGTCCGGCTCCATGCACCACCCGGGACTAAAGCACCTTTAGTCCCGGCTCTCGCCACCACCGGGACTAAAGGGGACTTTTAGTCCCCTACATTGGAAGGAGCCGGGACTAAAGATTTATTTATGGTCGCCAAATGCAGCCCACCTTTAGTCCCGGTGGTGGCGGGAGCCGGGACTAAAGGTGGGCTACATTTTCATTTCCGCCAACTTTTAAGCAGATCAGTTTATTTTATATATGTTTTGTATTTAAATGTTTAAGTCTTATAATTTGCGCAGTAAATTCAATACTAGGCATAATTTTTTTAAAAAACGTAATAAACTTTATTTTCATTTACTGCACACAAAAAAAATGTGACCTAAACTATTGTGTTTTTTATTATAAATGTTGAACATAATGCAACTAATACTCACTATTTTCGTTAATGTAAAAATGTAGACTTTAATTGAAATTATTAAATTTATTGGTTTTCGATAGAAAATTAGTTTTCACGTAATTGTAACGTAAATCTTTAGGTTCTTCATTTATCATTGTATAATTAATCGGTGAGTTCGGGCGGAAATTCAATTAAAGTTAAAAAAGTACCAAACCACCTCAGAAAAATCTCAAACTTGGTGGTGGCTACACACAGGGCATTTGTAGTCTTGAGAAAAAGTTTAAGACCAATCCGGCACTGGAAAGCAAATAGACTTCAGAGTCCTAGAGAACCTAAGTGTATAGATAGGGTTCGACGAAAGGTTATATATACCTCTGTGAAGCACATCGACTCCACCTATGTCGAAATGGCTTGAAATTTTTTTGGCAGTCATTTACACCCAAAATATGGCCCCACACAAGATCTTAGATTTTTCTGATAATTATTTTTATTATTATATTTTTCTTTGTGCCGCATGAAATGAAATACGGTGAATTACATATTGAAAACAATATAATTTTGCATCAACCTCCACAATTATTTGTCTCCTAGGGCACAAGAGACCATTTGGCAAAGTTTGGCACCATTCCAGATTTTTTCGGGGGTGGACTCAGTTCAACGTATAATTAATCGGTGAAGTCACGTATAATTGTGGGGGTGGACTCAGTTCAACGTATAATTTCGGGGGTGGCAAATTTTCTGAATTAAAGTGAAAAAATTACCAAACCAATTCAGAAAAATCTCGAACTTGGTGGTGGCTTCACACTGGGCATTTGAAACCCTGATAAAATTTATAGGATCAATCAGGCACTAGAAAGCACATGGACCAGAAAATTCAAAGTATAGTTAACAAAAGAATATAATTAATTAAAGGGTCTTTTCTCTTATTAAATAAATATTTGGGTGCTTTCTTGTAGAGAAAGTGACTTAGTTCACATGGCTAGCTAGTGTGCTGCGGTTTGGACATTGGCTATGAGGTCGTGGGTTCAATGCCTGGCTGCCCCATTTTTTTGTCCAGCGCGACTATATTATTTTATCAAGAAAGATTTTATCTCGGTTATAGCCCAGAGCCGGGACTAAAGGTCATCCTTTAGTCCTGGCTGGAGCCTCAAGCCGGGAGTAAAGATTTATTCCCGGTTGGAGGGTCCAGCCGGGACTAAAGGAAGTCCCGGCTCTAGGCTATAAACGGGACTAATTATTGCCTATCGTCGCCACACACTTGGGGCAGGAATTTTGTATCCTTGTTTGAGGATACAACCGAGACTAATAGTCCCTTTAGTCCCGAACACAAAAATACCGGGACTAAAGGCAAAAATAGAGGCGGGATGAAAGGTCTGTTTTCTAGTAGTGTGAAAAGCAAGTGAAGTCAAGATCAATGAACCAATATGATCACATGATGATATGAAGTGGATCATATCATTGTTGATCATGTTGGTGCATGTGTTGCATCGACATTGAAGTAGATAGAATGGAATGTGCAAGGCAAAGGTATAACCTAGGATATTTCATTTCACCGGTCATAGATGTGTAGAGAAGTTGATGACCGGGTTTAGAATAGATGGCCGTACTATCAAGAGAAGCAAACTTGTTTGTATATCGGTCATCTAGTGCCACTCAAGTGATCTAACTTTGCATCATCGCTAGGATCGAGTGGCGTGGCAAGTTGAGTGACTAATCCTTTGAAAAATGTTTGTGAAAAGCTAACACATATACATATAGTGGTGTACACTTGGTGGTGTTGGTACATTTGTAAAAGAGAAGAAGTTAGAGTTGTTGTGAATCAACTTAGAGAAGAGAAAAAGGGTTTTCGGTGTACTTCGAACTATAGGATGGTCCTTGGATTGGAATACTATTTTGATCCATTGTGATTTGGATCAAGTATGCATGTGGGATGTGTAGCTCTCTGAGTAAGCTTTCTAAAATGTCCAAGATCATCGAAATCGGAGTTCGGAGCTAAGAGTTATAGTCATTTTAGCGCTGAAAGGTCTGTGATCGAACGCTGGTGCGAAAAACGACCGGACGCTCAGGGTCTGCGTCCGATCAGCACCTGTGAGTCCGGTCACAGCGTCCGGTTAGTGTTTTTAGCGTGTCCAGAAGCGACCGGACGCTGGGAGAGTCCGGTCAGTGACGATCGGACGTGTCCGGTCACTGAAAAATGTCGCTGGAACCTCTTTGTAAGTGACCGGACGCTGGGTTCTAGCCTCCGGCCGTTATGACCTGCGCATCCGATCAGTAAACGCTTTGCCTAGTGAAGGGGTAACGGCTATTTTTGCCCTTAGGGCTATAAAAGGAGTGTGTGGCCGGCCTTGGGCTGGTTGCTTAGCACCCTCACGCCTATGTGTCTTGTGTAGGAGTGCTTGGATGCCCTCTAACTCACTTGTGCTTGCAAGAGTGCGAATCGATTGCGAGTGAGTGTGATTCTAGTGCGTTGCATTGTGAGATTGCATCGAGTGGCACTAGGTGATCGAGTTGTAAGCCGGTGGTGCTTGTTACTCTTAGAGGTTGCCACCTCCTAGACGGCTTGGTGGTGGTCTTCGTCGAAGCCTGCAAGAAGCTTGTGCGGTGCTCCGGAGAAGAGCTTTGTGAGGGGCATTGTGCTCGCCCCGCGGGAGCCACGAAGAGCAACTCTAGTTGAGCATGTCATTAAGACACCCTCACTTTCGGGGTAGGTTCTTGCGGTGCCCGACGTGCGAGCTTGGCAGGTGATGCCAATTAGCCGTCGAACCACCAAGTGAGCGGTTGACATAATAAGGACGTAGCGTGTTGGCAAGCACGTGAACCTCGAGAGAAAATCACCGTGTCAACCTTGTTTTTCCCATTGGTTTGCAATCCCCTTACACAAGCTTGTGATTTCTTTTATATACATTGTGCTTGTGTAGTTGCTCTTGTAATTAGTTAGCTTGTGTAGCTCACTAGTTACCTTCTTGCTTGTGTAGCATAGAAGTAGCTCCCTTGTGTGGCTAATTTGGTTTGTGTAACCTTGTTAGTCACTTTGCTTAGTTTGTGTAGCTAAGTATTTGCGCTCTCTAATTTAGCATTGGTTATCTTGTTATTGAGCATTGCTAGTGAGCTTAGTTGGAGTTGTGCTTTTGCTTACTAGCATGTGTAGGAGCTCTCTCATTGCTTAAAATATTAGTGGCATAGGTTTGTGTGGCCTTGCTCCTAGAATTGGTTAGGTGAGCTCTAGTTAGCCCGGCACCTTTGTTGCTTAATTAGGATCTTTGCAAGGTGCTAGAGAACATAGATAGATGAGTGTAGTCTTGGCTAGACCGATAGTTTTAATTTAGCACTTGTTTTGGTTAGCCGACGCGATTAAGTTTTAGAAACGACTATTCAACCCCCCCTCTAGTGGCCATCTCGACCCTTCAGCGCGACGAGCGGGCACGTGCGGCCAGGCGGGGTGTCGCCATCTCTACCCACCTCTCTCTCTCAACTCTAGACCCGCATCTTCGGCTCCATGGTCGGCTGCTTTCATGAGACGCACGCGCCCGCACCAAGCAGAGCCGCGTGCCTGGCTGTGCGCCCACATCAGGCTAAGCCACGTGCGCCCACGCCACTTCCTCCGCCTGGCCGCACGCGCCCGCTCGCCGCGCCCGCCCGACGGCCCGACGCTGCCCTTCCGCCGCCGCACCCGGCCGCCCGCTGCCTACTAGCGTTGAGAGAGACGACCCTGAAAGAGATGACCGAGAGATAAGGGGTAAGTTTGTCTTTTCACATGGCTTTTGTTAATTTTTAATTGCTTTGATCCGGATGTAGATAACTGAGTTAAGAATTGGGGGTAAATGGAGCCTTCGTTTTGGAAAAGTAGGGGTAAAAACACAAAGTGGAAGAAAGTGGGGGTAAAATCACAATTGTGGTTTGAAATAGGGGCAAAAACGTAATATTCGGAAGGGCAAACTTGTCATCTTTCAACTTTTTTAACACCGTTACCTGCTGTTCATGGAGTAGGGATAAACTGAACCTTTGTTTTGGAAAAGCTGGAGTAAAAACACAAAGTGAAAGAAAATGGAGGTAAAATCACAATTGGGGTTCAAAATAGAGGCAAGAACGCAATAGCCCCTAAAATAAAAGAGGTAGGACCACGCCAAGTCAACTTGATGATCTTTTTCTTGTAATATAATCTCTTCTCTCTATCTCTACGACTAAAAAATTTCTACGGTCAACATTTACCCGGCACCAGAGGATAAGTCGTGCGACCCGCATCTACTCGGCCCTATACTAATTGCACGCTCCGCTCTCTCTCTCCATGGAACCGCCACCCACCTCGCACGATTCGCCCGCCCCGCGCGCTATCTCTCTGTCCCGTGGAACAACCGTCCGCCCGCGTACGCCACCCTAGCTCCGCAGCTCGCCCCGCCTGCGTGATACAGAAGCAGACGGCGGAGGCAGAGCAGTGACCCAGCAGCAGAGGCGGCTCCTTCTCGCCCTCGCCGTCCTCGGTGCCTGCCTTAGGGCCGGACGCGCTCCGCTCGCTCGGCGTAGGGCGCGCCAAGCCGGCCGGACGGGGACGCGGCCGTGGACGTCGATGCGTCCAACTTCACCGCCTTCCTCCAGGCCTCATCAGAGTCGCTCGCGGTCGTTGAGTTCTTTGCCCACTGGTTGGCCCCTTGTATCTGACTTGATTGATTCATTTTTATTTTTGTCCTTTCGGTTCCCGTTGATTCAATGCAGCTAGCCTCCCTCCAATCCCCTCGGCACGGTGCACCTGGCCGTCGCCGCGACCCAGCACGCGGCCAACGGCGAGCGGTGGCCGACGAGGCACGGTGGAACGGCGAGCGGCGGCTGACGAGGCACGGATCCTTGCAGCGGCCAACAGCGAGCGGCGGCTGACGAGGCGTTCAAGGTATCTTCCATCTCTTCTCACCCTTCCTTCGTCTCTTCTCTTTTGTGAAGAAGAATCATCCGAATTGCTTGATAAGAATCAACGTGATGGATCAATATTGAACAAATGGTGATTCACTGGCCACTGCCATTCCATGCCCACCAGGTGTTTGTTTCTATGCCAACGTGGTGAAGCCATCCGTGGATGCGTGCATGGTTCTGCCAAACGTGGTGATTTTTCTATCCACGTTATAGGATACATGAATGGAATCTGACCCCTGGTGATTGTTTTACTTTTTTTCTTCCTTCAATGGGTGATAGATTAATCATGCTCTATTTTATTAATCATGCTCGTGTGTTCGAGAGAAAAAATAATAATATCCGTGACTGCGCTACATTTGTCATCAGTTAGAAATCACTGCATTATGCAATGCATTGGTGCACTGAGCATTACCATGCTCCTTTTAGTAGTTAGAAATCACCAGTGGGTTCCAGGTTCAGAGCAGAGCTTAAGCTCAACGCCCACGACTGATGAGTCCATGGAACAACCATTGAGTTATTTTAATTTTGACTACTTTATCGGGGATCGCTCCAGAAGTTGAACTGAATCCTTATATTTTTAAATACCCCTGTATCCAAGCAGAGACTTCCTATTTTTCTGTGCCTCTCTTCTACCACATCCATAGTCTTAGCAACTTAGAAACTGAAGCACCATCCAAGAATCATTCCTGTCGACAGTTGCATTTCATTTATTTAAGATTTTCATGTGCCCTGTGCCTAGATGAAATAACAAACTGTGAGCGGCCTGCTGGCTATTATCTGGGGATGCGCTGTATGCCTGTTGTTTTAGCACAAATGGGTTTGGAAAACGTTACTTTGCTATTACAAAATGACAATTTTCTGTTGCCTTAAAATAAGTTTCTGGATGTGTATCGTTTTTATTGGTACAATTTTAGAAAATAATGGTAAACTCTGTTAGGTCACTGTTTCCAAATGTCATTGTTGATGTCTTGTGCAATAAAAGCCCAGTAGGGGATCACCCCTCCTGTTTCCCTTAAAAAAAATCATTGTCACCCTTAGCAATCAATACGAGGAACTTACTCGCTGACCCAATATGCATGCTTGTTGTCCAGGTTTGAAGTTTCTTAGTACCCTTCTGGAGCCGTGGAGCATAAGTTTTCATTCTTTGTAATGCCGTGGGTATCTTCTTCACAGGTGCCTGGATGGAGTGGGCTGTCAAACGCACAAGTCACAACATTTGGTGATGTTTACCCTTTACCAGCTGAACAACAAGTTTCTGTTTAATCTCCTTTTGTTGCTTGATTTTGTAATCAATTAGGTAATTAGTTTTCTCTTGACTACAGACATTTTTAGCCATATGAGAGGGTTTTGACTGATTTCCGAATCCTATTGTAATTTCTGAATCCTATTGTGAAGCAACTGTTCTTTGGTACGAAGTCTTTTCTGGACTGAGATTTTTCAACATCAAATGTCCCTAATGGATCTCCTGTGTGAGCTACTATTTTTTGGAATCGGTAACACTTTCTCATGGATGAGAAGGGAAGGGAGCGATTGCTTTTTCATGCTCTGGAGACATGATTTGAATTCGGAATGTATGATGTATCTTGAAAACTGTTAATATGAAATGTTGGGTCATATTTTGTTCTGCCATTCCTGGTTAGAACTTTTGTGAACTAACTTATTTGTTCATATTCATCAGGAATGGGCCCATAAGCAATCACAACAGTGGGGAAACTTTTACTATTACAGGATGCACAACATAAGGTTTGAACTTCTGATTGGTCTTGCCCTTTGTCCCGTGTTTGCCTATCATTTATATTAGAGTTCAGCTCTATAAATTCTAAAAAACATCTTGAAACATGCGCTTTCCTTTTCATGAAAAAGTTGTTTTTTATGCTGGTCATTAACCTTGTGTAAATTAGGAGCTGTGACAAACTATTCTTCCTAATAACCATCATGATCAGGGGCTTTGGAACTGTTGCATGGGTAGATGTTAAAGAGTACAAAACCACCCAACCATACAGGAATACAAGATAGCAGTTGATGGTGTTGACTTGCAAAGTTTAAAGGTAACCATACCAGATTTAGATGCTTTGTTTTATGGTATAATGACCGCAGTCGGCGGTGGGGGAAGTGAAGGACAGGAGACTGGAGAAGAGTCGGGAGGAAGTAGTTTGGAATTTCTCACTGCTCGTCGTGGCTGTGATTTCTGAACAAAGTAAATAAAGACTATAATAACTCCAAGCTAGGTCTATATATCTTTTAATTTTTAAATGAACTGGAGTCTATAATTAGAGTGTTTTATACTAATTTCAGTCTACTAAAGATGTTGGCATACATTGCTACGGACATAATTTTTGTATGAAATGGTGTAATTAGGAACACTTGATAAACATATTATGATGGATACAATATTTCCACTCTAATTCGTCATGCATAAGAGTTTACTTCAGTTTGATTTAATTTGTTTGGTGTGGAAAAGCACCAAATAAGTCTTTTTTAATTACATTGTTTCATACAAAATTTATATACAGTAACAATGTGCGTTTCAATACCTTTGTTTAAATGAATATATGCCTATCACATATATGATGTTGTAACAAAAAGATTTAAACATGCCTATTACATATATGATGTTGTAACAAAAAGAACCACTATAAAGTTGAATTGAGTTTTTTTTTGTTAAAATACTGATTCATGCATGCATATGCGATGGCTGATAAGTGATCCCCGTAGCAACGCACGGACATTCAACTAGTATAAATAATGAATGAAGAAGGAAAACAAAGCAGGCACTTGCTATGGGTCCGCTAACTACTAGCCCATTCTTTTTTTATTTCTAGAAAAAAGGAATCGTCTTCGTCCTCTGCGACTGCACACAGCCTACTTGATGATTCTTTTTTGGTAGATAGACCTGATAACAAAATTGGAATTTTCCTTTTTGATAGTCCTATTTGAGTTGCCATCTTGGGTGTGATATGGATATGATGGCTATTTATCTCTCTTCTAATAAAACTATATGGTAAAGCTTTTACTGTCGTCCTTTCTGAAAAAACAATCGGGAAAATAGAGATAAGAACTCATCTGGAACCTTTTTGGGTTCTTGCTGCTACTGCGCAACGCTATTTGGTGGAGACGATCGCAGCGACGAGGGACGCGGAGGAGGTTCGGGTGGTGGCCCGTGGGCCACGTCGCGTTGAAAATTTGTCACGGCCCGTTTAGGACCCAACGAGCGAGAGTAAGGAGGACCAAATTGATAAGTTGGGACCCTCCCTGGGTTTGATGTCGTCTACGCCTGCTGACTGCTTATGGGCTGGTGATTTATCATCGCAAGAACTTCCCCCGTGGAGGGGCCGATCATTCGGGTCACGCTCAATGCACAAGAGTCCTACCTCCATTAATCTGCATTAGCTGAGACTCATCGTCAGACAATGACGGTATAAACAATTCCTCCATTCGAGAAACATTGTCCCGAACCTCCTTCCAAACCTGGATCGGACAAGACCATATAGATGTGTAACCCATAATAAATTGGTCCCGTGCGGGTACATGCTTGTGAAAAACATTACATACGAGTTACTTACCCATGCAACTAAACCTGGGTTGCCACCGGCCAGGTTCCGCAGACATGCGCATACGGTTAATCACTACGTCAGAAAAGTTTTGTGTTGGCGGGTATCGCACCCGCCAGCAATTTTGAGTCAGCAAAAATGCCGTCTGTGCTCAGTGGCGGACCTAGGATTTTACCACACGGTATGTCAAAAAAATCTTATGCAATTCGATAAAACCATTTACAATTTGGTAAAACCATATTCTAATTCGGTAAACCATGTGCACTAAATAACATGATAAGTCTTAAATTCAAAGATTAAGCTAGAAACAATAACAAATCACAATATAAATAGTTAAAATGAAATACAAATAGTTCGAAATATAGCATAAAAGAAACTTACAATATTACTTGTCTGCTTTGTTTACCCGCCGCTTTTTGAATAACATGAATGTCTTGATAATATCTTCTTCATTCACTTGGAAGAAAATATCCCGCTCATTGAATGTGACTAGACAATCGTCCAAAATACTATCACCTAGCTTATTCCTTTACTTTGTTTTCACTTTAACCATTGCAGAAAATACTCTTTCAACACTCGTTGTTGCCACTGATAAAAGCAATATCAATTTGAGAAGCAAGTAAACAATATCAAACACTTTGTGCCTCCGTGTTTCAACAAGCTTAACTGAGAGATCAACGATGTTGTCTAGGCCCTAGAGGCTATCATCTCGTCGCATGTCATCAATATAATTATCAAGTTGCAATTCAAGATTTAGCAAATCATTGTTGGAGAAGTCCTTAGGATAAAATTCAGTCAATCTACGTACCTTCTATGCATCAAACGAAGCAAATGAATTGGAAGGACTGAAGGCTGACATACAAGAAAGTGGCTCCATATTGATCTCATCAAACCGATTATCAAGCTCTTGACTAATTTGATCAATGACATCAATATATACTTCTCTTCTAAAATGGTCATCATTTGTTTGGTTTTGGGCACGGGCATACCTTGCTGATTTTCCATATGGCACATAATCACCATCCATAACAGGAACTTCAACATCATGTTTAATGCAAAAAGAATTGACCCTCTCAAGGAAGTGGTCCCGACCATCAGACCTCAACTGTTGCATTTTGTTTTTTTGCCACATTAACACGGGAGATTGCATTAAGAATATCTTGATCCCTTCTCTGCAAACACTTGGATAACTCATTTGTGTATCCAAGAATAACATACATTAAGTGCACAAAGAAAACAAACTCAAAGGTTTCAAATGCTCCAACCACAAAATGTATCTTTGTCCAATCATCCTTATTTGAAATATCATCACCAAGATCAATGAGCACATCATGGATTGAGGAATACATAGTAATGATGTTGCATATAGTTTTATAATGAGAGCCCCACCGAGTTTCACAAGGCCTAGGCAAACTCATCTCTTGATTTAATCCACTCCCTGATTCAAGCTCACCACACTCAAGTGCTTTCTTGATATTCTCAAGCCTAGCATCTCGAAGCATATCATGACGCTTGCTAGAAACTCCAATAATATTCAATAAGATAGATACTTGATCAAAAAAGCTCTTACAATCAGTATTTCTCTTGGCAGCAGCAATAAGAACTAGTTGGAGTTGATGTGCAAAGCAATGAATATAATACGCAAAAGGTGATTCTTGCATGATCAATGTTTTTAGCCCTTTGATATCTCCTTTCATATTGTTGGTCCCATCATAACCTTGACCTCTAATTTGAGTCATAGTCAATCCATGACTAACAAGTAAACCCTCAATAGCTTCCTTAAGTGACAAAGAGGTAGTCACATCTATATGAACAACTCCAATAAAGTGTTCACAAGGCCTTCCAAGTTTATCAATATAACGCAAGCAAAGAGCTAGTTGTTCTTTATGTGATATGTCACTAGACTCATCAGCGAAAATTGCATGGGGCTCATCACCAAGTTCTTCAATTATTTTCTTTCTAGTTTGTATGGCACAACAATGAATAATTTGCTTTTGTATCTTTGGGCTAGTTAAGGTGCAATTACCTGGAGCATTATTCAAGGCATACTTCTTCACTTCATCACTATTTCCTGCAAGAAACTTCAAAAGTTCAATGAAATTTCCTCTGTTGCTAGACACTTCATTTTCATCATGTCCACGAAATGCCAATTCTTGATGCAAAAGAAACTTGATACATCTAAGTGAATATGTTAACCTTTTCTTATAAAGACGAAGATCCTCATCAGTCCACTTCTCAATGTGATAATCAATTGCAACCTTGGGATTCATAAAACCAATGTATCTCTCCTGAGCTGCATTGTGTGCCATAGAACCACTATGTTTGAGAAGTGCTTTGTTTCCTATATTCCAATTATTCTATCCACCAACAATAAATGTATTTGACCCAGTACCCTTGTTGAACAAGTAGCATATAAAGCAAAACGCAAAATCCTTCTTGATATAATATTCAAGCCACTCATGATTATACATCCATACAAAATTAAATTGGCGATCCCTAACTCCAATTTTTCTTGATGGAAAATCATGGTTAAAAGGTTTGAATGGGCCTTTAATAATATATGCTCTTTGAATTGCATCTTCATCATTAACATGATAACTTTCAATGGGCTGCCTTTCACCTGGATCATGTGGAAGGCGATTGATGCCATAAACCGGCGGCTGTGATGCGGGTGGTTGCAGTGGCGGAGGTGAGGGCACAGGATCCGTGATTTCTTCAACTACCACTCCATCCTGCTCTTGATTCTGTTCTTCCACAAAAGTTTCAACTGGAGATGGAACAGTGTTTGAAGCAGCAGCAGCTGCTGCCTTCTTTGCTGCGTGTTTCTGAAAAAGAGATGCAATATCTCCGCCTCTCTTCATAATCCAACTGTTCTGAAAAAACAATGTCTATGTAATGTAAGTATAACAACTAACTAGACACTATAGCAAAACAAACATGTAATGAACTAATGATACAACAACATCCTGCTAGTGTAATGATAAAACAAACAAGGTGTAACAGCCAACGGACGACAAAGGCCGGGGAGATGGGCTCCGGGACCTACCTAGGAATCAAAGGACGACGACGGGCCCGCTTTTGTCAGGCTGTCTGTCCTTCGGCAGCGACATTGTCGCCAATGGATCGAAGGGCTCGTACGTACATCACTGGCTGGACCGCGCGCCAGGTTCAGGGCTGTCGATCGCGATTCGCGAGGTCCGAGGTCGATGGCGGCGGCAGATGGCGCTGGCGGAGACCGGAAAGCGGCAGCGGCAGATGGCGGCGGCAGATGGCGGACAGACAAGCACTCGGGCGAAGGAGTCGCGGCAGATACAGTATACCAGGAGTCGCGTACTCACGTCGAATAGCTGGGCCAGGTGCCTGGGAGGCTGGGCCCCAGGGTATCCGCCCCTATCTGTGCTGGCGGGTGTTCGCTCGCCAGACCGCTCTCTGCTCGCGGGCGACGTTAGCCACCCGCCAGCACAGATGCTTTCTGTGCTGCAGGTGCTTATGCCGCCAGGAAAATGTATTTTCCCATTCAATATATTACTTTCCGTAAATTATTTATTATTTCTATTTCTCGCTAGTTTTTAGCCGCCAAATTCAAATATGTATCTCCAACCACATAACAACAAACTTGAATAATAAATAATTCACATTATTAAAAACTGCATCGTACATAATAGATAATTCACATTATTAAAAATCCAACATTTGGAATAGAGCTGTTCTTTGCCACGCTAATATTAAAACTACTACGCCCATCTACGAAGATTTGTGCACTCGTCCGTCATCAACACACCATCTTTATCAAAGAATGCTCCATTCTCATGACAAATCTCACAAAGGATGAACGTCGCCATGTCCGTACAAACGTTGTCGATTTGTTTGTCTTCGATCTTGCTACAGTTACTGTCGATGGTAGGCATCTGCAGGTATACAGTAAATGATGATTAGGATGTATTACCATTAGGAAATTAGCACATGACAGTGTATAAGAGACTTACGTCTTCAGGATTCGTCCAGTACCTCCCATTGTTTCTGATAAACTCGCACACGTAATATCTGCATAGCACAGAGCCAGGAGGTTGCTTGTGGCATTGCAAACAAATAGAGAAATGATGAGTTGTTATTAATGACAAGTCTACACTCCACGTTCGGCTTACCCCATATTCGGCTTGTTTTTTCAACCGAAACAGTGTTTTTCTCTCACAACAATTTAGTCAGAACAGTGTTTTTCAGCCAGTTTTAGCCAAAATTCAGACCAACGAACGGGGCCTACATGAAAAAACAAGTTTTTATGTTCTTACGAATCTATGATATATTATTTTCATAGCTTTCGTCCTTTTTGGATTGTGGACCCTGCCTTTTAGCACTCTGAGGATATAAAGACAAGAGTTAGTAATACAACTTAGGCGCATAGAATGTCAACATGCATTTAAGTACTTCCAAGGAATGTCTTACTTTTGAATAATGCCTATGAAATTCCTGTACCTATCTCTATGATAGCTGACTGAGTCGAGGACCACTGCTTCACCTAGGTAAAATAATGATGCAAATCCAATGGTCTCTGCATTATATTAAAATAATTTATATCATAGACGGCATTAAATAGCACATAGTATATATATACAGCATGTTCGTTTGTTGGTTTTAGCCAGGCTTATCAGCCAGCCAACAGTATTTTTCTCCCACAACAAACCAGCATCCGTCGAACTTATCAGTCCAGAAACCAATCAGCGAACAGGCTTACAGTAATTAAAACTAGCTTACTCGAAACCGTAAGGAGCTATGATATAATCCTTGTCACCTTTTTTCTTCATTACTTTTGCAATGTATATGGACACTTTGTGCATTTCTTCTCTGTGGGTTTTTTATAGCATCTTTCTCCGCTTGTGTCTCTGCTGCTTCTATTTGTGCTTTGATCGTTTCCGTCATTTTGAGCTTGTGCTCTGGCGTGCTCTGGCTCGCTTATTCGTGCTGGGTCAAGGTACGCTACCTTGAACCTGACGTGTGTCAATTCTTGCTCCCTCCGTTGCATCCTGCAGAATAGGTCGCTCAGGTACTTGACATAAAATACGTACTCCCTCCGTACTGGTATTAGATGTCGTTCTGGCGTCCGCAGAAATTGAATCAAAGGAAGTTGTTCTGGGGTCGAGTGAAGAATTGGACGCTGCTGCCCCTCGCGCTTCGGCTCCCGCGCCATGTGTTAATAGCCCGCAGTCGATCTCGTTTCCCCGGCTGCGCATTAATAGGCCACTGCAGCCGCACGCCGCTCCCTTTATTAAATCGCTGCTTGTGCTCGGCATTCGCTGCTGCACCACGTTGATCGAAGCCATGGAGGACATGGCTGGATGAACAAGCCATGGCTGGATGAACAAGCAAGTGAAGAGAAGAAGCTAAGCCATGGCTGGATGAACAAGCAAGTGAAGAACAGGCAAGGCAAGGCAGTAGCACCGGCGTTTTAATGCAGCAGGCAGGCGAGCCGTCGGACCAGCTGGCTGTGAGCGCGCGCCAAACGAACGAAAATGTCGCGCCTAAACGCGCCCAAGCGAAACAAACTAGCGAACGAAAAAATTCAACCAGCGAACGAAATATTCACGCGGCCACGCGCCATCGGCAAAAATTTGTGCGGCATAGGGTGCACAGACACGCCTAAACGCGAGCCAGCCAGCCAGCGTGCACGCGAGAGCAAGCAGCGACGTGCACAGGGCCATGCAAATTCCCCATGCAAAATCCACGTAGAGGTCAAAAATATAATGCGCACTACCGGGAAAACGTCCTTTGCCGAGATCCTATATTTTTGCCGAGAGCAAAAACGCGGGCTCTCGGCAAAGAAAACGTTTGCCGAGAGCGGCTCTTGGCAAACATCGGCTGTCGGCAAGTGACAGGGTCGCCGTGGGCCTGCATCTCGGCAAGAAACAGCTCTCGGCGAAGTGGGCCGTTTTGCCGAGAGCCGCTCTCGGCAAAAAATGCCCGTCGGCAAAACGGTCCTTTGCCGTAGGCCGCGCTCTCGGCAAAATAAGGCTCTCGGCAAAACATTGCCGCGGGCCCATAGCCGTAACCTGCCCTAACGGCGTCACCGCTTTGCCGAGAGCCCCTCCGTTACTACTCTCGGCAAACCTCTTTGCCGAGAGCTGCTCTCGGCAAAAATTTGCCGAGAGCCCCTCCCAGGCTCTCGGCAAATGTGGTTTCTATATTTCATGTGTATGTGTTTCTCTTCTCCTAACTCTCTCCAATTAAATAATTTTTTATTTCATATGCTCCAAACTTTTTTCTCTACAGACATACTACAGGTTGTACTCAATATTAAAATTTTGTGTATTTTTGTAATTATTTGCTATATATAATTAATTAATTGCATTTCTATGAGTTTTTTTAATCGATTAAAATTTGAATAGCGATTGATTTAAACACGGGGAAAAAATTAAGTAGAAAATGATATTCATGCTATTTATGCATTATTGAGGGCAAATAACATCTTGTTGACGTTTTTTTCACCTTTTATTTTACGAATCGAAGACCACGAACATATGTCGCCCAATGATTTAAAAATTCTTTAAAAAGGAAACGAAGTCGGAAAATTGTGATATTTGCAATGAAGTCATGGTATCACACTTGGAGGCTGTGGTAAAAAATTGAAAATGTTTCGCACAAGTGGTTGCGTATGATTCTTATAATCTGAGACATCTCCGAATAAGTTTCATAAAGTTGAGAAGGAGTCATTAGGATTTTCAAACAATGTCACGGTCGAATTAGTTTTGGAGTTCCAAACTTTTTGTATAGCCATTAGAGAGCATAAGTTGTAACACGGCAAAAATTCTTATTTTTCCGGAGCCGTTTGTTGTTTATTAATTTTTTTTTGGATTTGGTTTGCCGAGAGCTTCAGGGGATTGCTCTCGGCAAAGACTCTTTGCCGAGAGCAACTAGTCCCGCTCTCGGCGCAGATTTCTTTTTTTTACCTGGCCTGGATCAATTTTTTGCCGAGAGCGGGCTCTCGGCGAATAGGTTTGCCGAGAGCTACTCTCGGCAAATAATAATTTTTATTTTTTTATATTTTTTTGTGCAGTTAGCTAGTTAAAAAATTCGAACCGAATTTGAAAAAAAATAACTTTACCGAGAGCCGGATCTGGGGGCTCTCGGCAAAGGGGGAAGGTTTGCCGAGAGCCTCCCAGATCTGGCTCTCGGCAAAGTGGCTTCACCACTTAAACGTTTCGGCGCAGCCCCGCAAGCCGCGTGAACCGTTTCGGCCGCAGCCCCGCCGCCGCCGCAGCCCGCCACGCCCAGCCGCGCGCGCTGCCGCCGCCGCTCCGCCCGAGCCAGCCCGCCCCATCCTGCTCCGTGCCTAAAATCACGCCAGAGTCAAGGTCGCCGCCCGCCGCCAAAGCTTCGCGTCTTCATCGTACCCTTCGTCAGTCTTCGTCGGCCACCCAACAGGTATGCCCACCCCTTTCTCTTCCCTTTATGCTTTGTGAATTTGTATTCGGATCGAATCTAATTTCATTTCAGCATGCGGTTCTGCATCCATTGATCTGCTTTGATTTGAATGTCGTATGCTATGTATATAAAATGCAATTAAATTTAAATAACTATCATTATTATTAGAGGTAACTGTGAGGGTAAGATCTTTTGCTGCATGTCGTTTGCTTGACAGTAATGTAGTGTGGTTTTAAGCTCAGACATTTTGTTTATCTCAGATGTTTAAACTCAGATGACAGTTTCTCATATGTTTAAGCTCAGGCGAGAGTTACTAGTAGTTTCTTTTTCTTCCGTACTGATGATTCTTCGCTGCTATGGGCTGGTGATTGATATGGAATGATGAAACAGCTACTGAGCTGGCACCTGTGATGAAACATCTAAAGAATTTAATTAAAACTTCTTCCTCGTGCACAGTTGCAATGTATCATGTAGTAGTACTTTGTTTTCTTGTCAAATAAACTAAGTTATCTCCGTGAGCAAAAAGAGGCTAACTGGATTATAATGTTAAAAATAGAAATATCCGAATTTGTATTTTTTAAAAGGAGAATTCCTGCATTTACTAAATTACTGTGCATCCTAAATCCATTTGTCACATTGTTTGCTATAGACAAGCAAAGTGTCTGAAAATTATTTGCTGGTTGAAATGATGAGAAGGCAAAATAGGATTAACAGGGAATGTATTGCTTGTGAATTCAAACATGTACCAGAGCCTCAGCCTGCAGCAGCAGCAGCACCAGAGCCCGAGGAGGAGCGGGAGGAAGA
Source organism: Miscanthus lutarioriparius (assembly GCA_904845875.1). Classification (NCBI taxonomy): domain Eukaryota; kingdom Viridiplantae; phylum Streptophyta; class Magnoliopsida; order Poales; family Poaceae; genus Miscanthus; species Miscanthus lutarioriparius. Next base: position 9,261,837 of record CAJGYO010000006.1, on the reverse strand, counting down.
GCAGGTGGACGAGCAGGTTCAGCAGGGAGAGGACGAGCTGGAGGCCGAGCAGGAGGCCGAGCAGCTGGACGAGCAGGAGGAGCGGGAGGATGAGCAGGAGGCCGAGGCAGGAGGTTCCAGTTCCACCGGAACCTCGAGTGTCTACCAACGAGGTCCGGCGAGCTTACCTGAGCGGCCGATACCTGAGGCTCTACGCCCGGTCATTCGATCCGTTGGGCAAAAGTACGTAACTTTTACATTTTTTCGCTCCTACATATGATAGAATCACAATGGAAACTAATGCTTTTTTTTCTTAATTACTTACTGTGAGTCTTGGAAGGTCGTGGTCCTAGGTGCTCACAAAGGTTGCCCAATGGCATCTGGGTCTTCTCTGCAGGAACACTTCCTGAGCTTGGTTCGCTACGTGAAGCTCGAGCCGGCCTACACGTCTGAGAGCACTACGCCGCCCACGATCTGCGGAGGATTTAGACGGGCCGCACGTACGAAAGCGTGGCGGAGCGGGTTATGTGCGAGTTTTGGGTAAGTCTTCCTCCCACTACTTTGCTCAATACATTGCATTCGCTAGAGTTTCTTGAACCAGTGTATTGATACATCTTTTCTATATGCAGGACTTCTTCAAATGCGCCGAGGGCTACGAGGCGAGGGCGGCCAAGGCGTCGGCCAAATCTTTTAGATGTCGCATCTCAGACATGCATTACGAGGCGCGGCTCCAGGCCATCATCGATTACTATGCCGTCTACGAGCATCGGAAGGTAAAGAAAGAAGATGCAAGATTAATGCATCTGACCAAAGAGCAGTACCTGAAGGTAAATATACAACATCAATATTGATTTCTTACGAGATTGGGTAGGCTTGAATTGTTCTTATATCTCATCAATGTACTTGATGTAAATGACAGTGTGCCTCCGCTGGTGCGCCAATAAAACGCGGGCCTAGCAAATGATGGTCGACAGGTGGGTGAGTGGCAATTGGGCGGATAACCACACCGTCCTCCGGGAACGATGTTTTGCGATGCGGTGTATCACACCACCAGGGCAACCTTAACATCCACGAATTCGGGGCTAGATGGGTACGTGACTTGGTGTAGCTTCATTTATTCTTTCAGACGTTTATTCCTGCATGATTTATAATCGTCTTGTTGTTTTTCTCACAGTCGGCTGCACATCAAAACCAGCCATGCGGAGAGCTCAAGTCATGGGTTCTGGCCCACAAGGGCAAGGCGACAGACAACATCAACTGGAACCCGGACGACCCAAATGAAGTCGTTCACCAACGAGAGCATCCCCGAAGCGATCGCCAAGACACCGAGGCGGCAAGGGGAGTCCATGGGGCAGACTGGGATCCGTGACACCGTGGACATTGACGGCGACATCGTCATGAGGGTGGGAGGAGGCAAGAAGCATGGGCGGTACCTCATCGGCAATAGCACGCTCGACCCGCACACCACTCCCACTCTCTCACAGGTCCGGACAAGCAGCACGAGCGGTAGCGTGCCCATACGCCCAAGGCAAGACACTTCGACGCATCGTGTGGCAAAGACTACTGAGTTACTTCTGCTTTTATTAAATGCGTTCATTGGTTTTACATTCCTCGAAATTGCTTGTAACAATGCGGTGAAAAATTATAGGCCCAGTGCATGCGCCGAGGAGCATAAGGCTAGGATGGAGGAAGAGCGACAGAGGGAGCGGAGGCCGAGGCGACAGAGGTGGGAGGCCGAGCGAGGCGAGGTTTGACACCTTGGCTCAAGACGTGGCAAGTCTTGGCGCCACGATGGGTCGTCCAAGCGCCACTAGAGCTGTTCGCTCCTCCACCGCCTTACCCATACCCACCTTACTCATACGTGAGTTCAACTTCTCTAACAAAAGCTCTTTACTGTGCATGTCGGCTATCGTGTCGTTGATATGTGATGGGAGGCCTTCGTGCCGTTGATATATATGTGTGCCGGCCATCGTGCCGTTGATATGTGGTGGGCGGCCATCGTGCCGTTGGTTTTCTTGCAGGTTTTGGAAACCCCACCGTGCAGGGAGGTGCTGCCGAAATTTTGATGTGTCTAGGTTTAGATTACAATTTTATATCTAGTTCTGCAAATTTTGACTTGTCTACGCTTAGATTACAATTATATGCCTTAGTATTATTATAATTACTAATTTTTCTTCTCCTTTGTGCGAGAATCAATCCATGGTTCGAATGATGTGCCTGAGCAAACCGTCGTCGAGAGGGTCGTGGCACCAACCGTATCCACAACTTCCGCCGCATCAAGCGTGGCCGGGAGGGTCGGGGTACCTACCAGATATCACACCGTCCCCCCGCAGCAAAGAAGCAGCCGGCCGTCGGGAGGGTGGGAGCCTTGGGAGTGAGCCTGTTGTTCTTCATCATGTATTAGCACTTTGTGACATGAACTTGTGTGAGATGAACTTAGCACTTTGAGATGGACATGTGTTGTTGAATTTGAGATGTTTAGATGGATTATAATGTGAGACATGTGATGTGGATGACATATTTGTGATATATGTGATGTGGATGATGCGTTATATTTGTGAAATATGTGTCGTTGAAGCTGGAAATATATACAAAAATAAAAAAAAAGCTCTCCGGACTCTTTCCGAGAGTTCGGCTCTCGGCAAATATTCCTCTTTGCCGAGAGCCTAGCTCTCGGCAAATCTTCCTCTTTGCCGAGAGCTTGGTGGTCGGCTCTCGGCAAACCTTTTTTTTTTTGAAAACCACCTCGGCCGCAAAATCTTTTTTTTACAATTCTTTTTCGACAGTCGCTCTCGGCAAAGAAAGTTTTTCCGACGAGTCGCTCTCGGCAAAGAAGTTGTCACATCAGATTACCCGTCGCTTTGGCCGTTCTAGGGCGCGCCGGTTCTTGCCGAGAGCTAGAGTTTGCCGAGAGCCTTGCCATTACTCTCGGTAAATGTTTTGCCGAGAGGGGCTCTCGGTAAAAAATCCTTTGCCGGTAGATGTTTTGCCGAAGGCTCTTTGCCGAGAGCTGCTCTCGGCAAATAGTTTGCCGAGCGTCAGATCGTCTTTGCCGAGAGCATTGGGCGCTCGGCAAAGGCCGGGAGTCCGGTAGTGGCGGCCATGGAGTTCGATCCCTAGACCTCCAGCCTCGGGCCGTGGAGAGCTTACTAGTCGGGCTATTAAGAATTATTGTATAGGAGACACTCGCAGGCCTATTTAATAAGGGCAAAGAAGGAAAACTCCCTTCTAATTTATCACTCTTTGGTACTCCTTGGTATGCGCAATCATGTTCTAAACGACTTGTAATACAGTATGGAGAGAGTATGTATTTAAAATTCTTCCTCACCTGGGAGCCGCACCAAAGCTCGGTTTGCATTTAAACTCCATTTATAGTCTAAGAGCAACTCCAAAAGCTCCCTTTTATTAGCCCCAAACGTTAATTAGGAAAAAAAAAACACTAGAACGGACGCTCCAACAGACGCGAAAAACTCCTCCCTCGTCCCGTAGATATCCGCGTCACCGCTCCTCCCCAATCGCCCCCCGAGGCACTCCTTTCCCGCGCGCTGCATCTGTTCCTGCCGGTTATTTTGCCTGCACGCGCCAATTTCTAGGAGGCAGCAAGCCGTGCGGCGGCGGCGGCGCGAGGGGCCTCGCGATGCAGCCACCATGGTCATCTGCACCGGTCTGGCAGGGGCAATTATGGCGCGGCGGCGGCAAGGTGCGGCAGCCCCTGTCCGTCAGCGGCCACCTACCCTAATGGACCGGCGGGGACCGAAGTTTCTAGAGGGCCGTTGGTGACGAACTGGGCCAGACAGGCGGCGGCGACATGGGAACTGATCTGCAAGGTCGAGGACCTCCCTGTCCTCCGATGGCAGCCCTTGGCGGTGAAGATTCGGATCCCCTGGTGGAGCAGTACCCCTGCAGCGACGCCCCCTATGCAGCCTTTGAACATGCTGGTATGAATCTAATGCTTAGTTATTCTAGTTAACTACAATCCCTAGCTGTTTCTATCAGATAATTATGGATTGTTGTAGCCATTGCTATGGTTCACACCATGTAATTAGGAACACATTAACACGAGAATAAGATGACAATCAGGTCCAGAATTTTTTTTGAAAAAGAGGCAATCAGGTCCAGAATCAATGCGTGCCTTTCTAGCAGAACTGATGATTTGACTGAAAAGTTGTTATCACTGACGCTTGCAGATAACTGATGCTTTCTATTCAGTAACTTGCAATTAACACAGTAACTGATGCTTTTTATTCAGTAACTATAGAGATGCATCAAAATTGCAAGCACCAGTGCTAACGTTTCAGTCAAAGCATCAGTAAGATTCAGAAACTATAGAGATGCATCAAAGTTCTGGACGTTACAGAAAAAATGCTTCCAAGGTTCTATTAGCTGGTGGTAGAAATAGAGTTTACATGGTAGAATTTATATGCTACAAGCATGGAGACAAGGAAATATTGCTTTCAAGTTCCGAAGGACCGGGACGGGCGACTAGGGGGGGGTGTGAATGGGAGCCTTTAAAATTCTTCTCCGAGAACAAGGCCTATATCCCGATTACCACCCCAAAACCCACGTCGCGTCTAATCGCCAAGATGACACAAGTCAACTCGTGACAAGCTCACCCTAGGAATGATTAAATTGCTAAACAAAGATTAATTAAAAAACCAAGCGAACAGGGCAGAAGAGGACGGTGACCAACATCAACCAGAAAGAACCCCTCGATAAGAGCGTCACCCAGATGATGTCTCACAATATGAACTCTCCGCCAACGTCGTGGGGGAAGAAACTGAAGGCCAAAGGTCCCGGCGACGAGCAAGAAACACATTGGGAGCAGAAAAGCGTCGACAACTAGTCGCACAGCTCCCGATCATGAATCTTGACAAAACATTTGAGGTGGTGCAAACACGACATCACCGAATGCCACTGTGACAGAACCGCCCAATTTATACAAGATCAAGTACGGTTGTCCCCGCTAACACGTTGACACACCCATACTTTCACTCATATAAACCCGGTAGTCCGCCGAGTGTCCCGAAAGACCTCGGTAAATCAACATCACAACCAAGATCGCGTGATTAAGCAAATACACATCACATACATCGGGTTGCAGCGGAAATAATATTACAAAGGGGTTAACAAATAATAGTACAAGTTTAGGTTTCAAAACCGCTTAGTGAAAACAACATAGCTTTCAAATGATTACATTAATATAAGTTCCAAATATATTGCTAGCTTAGTGACATCATCCGACAAAAGCATATAGATGAGAAGTAAGTATAGAATCACCGAGCCCACGGCGATTAGCCACCATCATCAGCGTGTCGAGAACATCACCGCAACAAGGTGGGATAAACCACGAGTACTCGAATGTACTCGGCCGGACTTACCGTCTTAAACCAAAATAAAGCGACATCAAGGATTATGCATGGCTTTCTTTAGTGGGCTAGTGACTTGTTTTTTGCGAAAAGCATAAGCTATCATGAAGAAACCATTTTAAGTACTTTGCATCATCTTTATTATAACCTATCCATCTAGGTAAGCACTGTACTATAGCAATCACTTGATTAACCAATAACATCCAATTACCAATTTAGATTTAGCATATCCCATATCATCCAGATAACCATCCTTGTTCCATAATAATTACTACGATGCCGTAACTCGAGTCAAGTGCTCACTATCCAGGAGCGATGGCGATTCGAATTGATTCCTAACCAGCTGGTGATTTATTCCTTACACAAACCTCACTCACCCGCTAAAGTGAGATATTGATCACCGAGTCAACTATCCAGAATCTCGAGTTTGCCAGAACCACATGTACCCGGGGCCGACCGACCGGCGCACTTTGGTCTTATCATCTCGCCCCGTGTCCTACCACACACTGCTCCAAGCACAAGGCGTTGCGGGCAATCTACTCGGCCCGAATAATCTCCCGGGCCGCGGTCGGAAGGTACTTTATCCGCCAGCTAAATGTAAGGCATGCGTTCAACATGACTCGAGGCCCAACAACGAACGGTCCTTAATCAACACAGACGGAAACTAACAAAGCACCCAGAACCACAATCTCGTTGCCTCCAACTTTTCCGTCCGGTCTTCAATTATCCATCACACATGGTTAATTCCGAATATCATTCTTTCCATAGCTAAATTCTTCCAAGAACCACCTATAAATGTAGGTGACCAGACATCACCGATCGCTCATTGGTCTAAGCAAGGCTAAGCGGTTATTCGATCCCCGACCTAACAGGTAAAAGGGTAATAAGATAGGCAAGGATAGTAATAAATGCATCAACGGTTTCGATCAACTCCTACAACTTAATGCAACAATATATAACTCATATATAGAAAGAATTGCTTTTATAAATTAGGAGACTTATAATGCTCCGGGGCTTGCCTGGGATCCGTCACAAGTCAGTTCAGTTAGCTTGCACCGTCATGGTGACATCTCCGGTCCTAGCACTTGCTTAGTCCTTCCATCTTCAGGATAGATCCTCCATACACCGTCTTCGGGTTCGGCTTCAACATCATGTTCTTCACGTGGTTCATCTAGCGCACCTAGATGAGATGCAAGATGCATGTGTATGAATGTGATGAATTATAACACAAGATGCATCACATAAACATTCAAGACAAACACAAGATTATGCAAGACATAGACACCAATAGCTATTTAACTAACCTCACACCACTAACTACAGAGAGCAAGCTACTCACATCAACTCATATCAAGCAAACAAGTCATTCACAGAAATCACAGAGTCAAGGCTGCAACAGCAGCAGCTAATTTTACTCATAACAGGAGTTGTACTAATCCAAAAGACATGCAACAAGACAATCTGGAAAGCTTATGGAATGTTCTACAATTCATCTTTAATCATATTAGCATGATTCTTAAGTTAACTAAGTCAAATATATCCATTTACAGAAACTGGTCCACAATTGACAGAAAGCAGCCATTTCTGAAACCCAACTTTAAACAGTTGTAACTCTTAAACTACTTGGCCAAATTACACCAAATTTTAATAGAAGCTAGATACATAAATTATCTACAACTTTTGTATAAACAAGTTTCACAACAAAGCACATTATCATGAAGAACTTTGCTAAGTTCCCAGATCTATCCAAAAACCACATTTGCAAGAAAATAAATATTAACTTATGTTGCAAACACATAATTAGGCAAAACCAACTTTACCAACATGTCACACATGACTAAAGAACCCCAGAAAACCTAGTGTCCATGACCAAATAAATTCTTTTAATGCATTTCTTAATTTATTTTAGATAACAAGGTGACTTAATGAACATATACCAAAAGTATACAATAAATTCTACAAAAAATTACAGTGGCTCACATATCCTCTCAATAGTCTATTATACAAATTTCACTCCATTTGAATATGTATAGCAACCTCTATGAAAAAGACAAGTTGCTAAAGCAAGAAATCATGTGAGAACAAGATAAACCAATAACTCACTCATACTTCATCCAATACTCATGAAATTTTTACCACACATCAACTATCATATGAGTAGCATGCCACAAAAATTTCACTTCATTTGGAGCCCTAGATCTACAGTTATGAAAAATAACAAATTCAACTAGCATTACAACCTTACTGCACAAATCTATTTTTACCGCAAAATATTTAAACTAAAACATGCCATATTATAGATCCCCTACATAGACAATTTCACAAGGATTCCAAAAAGTCCTCATTTACTATTTTACGAATTTTCTACGATTTACTATGAATTTCCAAAGTTCCTGCAAAATAATTACAAACCAGTCCTTATGGCACTATTCACATGAGTCACAGGTTATGCAGTTAGGCCCTCCCCTTTACTCGAATTCTTGCGCGACGTCCCTGGTCGGAAAAACAGAGCAGAGGATGGCCGGAGCTTGCTGTTGCGGCCGGAGAAGGTACGTCGTCGACGGGGGAGTGATGGGGAAGCACCAAGGGGTCCGTGCGCACACGCTGGCTCGCCAGCCTTGGCCCGGACAGCGCGGCTGGTGGTGGTGCCGCTAAGCCGGTGGCTTGAGCTCAGCCGGAATCTGGGCGGCGGCAGTGCTCGGCGGCGCATGTGACCAAAAAAGGGCGCAGGAGGGCGTCGTGATGCGACGGATGCGTAGCGACGCTTCAGTCTGCAGCGCAGGAGGGCTGAAAGCGAGGGAGCAATGTGGCACGGGAGCTTGACGGCATGGCCATTATGGCTCCGCTCCGAATGCGGCAGAGAGCTTGGCGAGAGAGTGAGAAGGAACAGGACAGCTCTAGCGCTTTCGGTTAAGGAGGAGTAGGGCATGCAGCAGCTGCGTGGCACTAAGGTAGGGCGCGCGTCGGCAAGCTGCGCCACGCGGCAATGGCAGGGAGCGCTCCGGTGCTTAGGCCGACACGGAGACAATTCATCGAGCACGCGTGGCGGCGCCGGAGTTGACAAGGTGGGGAGCTGATTTGGGCCACTTCCGGGCCGAATCAAACCTTGGGCCAAAAATGAAGTTTGATCACCTCGGCCTGCTCTACATTTTTCATTAAGAAACTCTAGTCATTTGAGCAACATAACAGTGGGTAATTAATCTCCAAAGTGGCATTGTCAATGCATTGATGGCAATTAGCAAACTCCAAAATTGAGGGTCATAAAAAGGTCCAACGAGTGCCATCCTTTTGCATGGTCTTCTTCTCGATGTATGCTCCAACTTTTATTTTGGGGTCAAGTCAAGTTACTTAATGAAATTTGGAGAACACGAGACGTCAATGCCGATGTCGATGAATTTCAGACTTAGAATATTTCTAAGTGCTGAAATCAGCAGCAGGTTCCAACTTCGAGTCTCTGTTTGACTTATTTCCAAGTTGATCTAGCTCTTGGTCCAAAAACAAAGTTTGTTCTACATGATATGGACTACAACTTTCATTTAAGGTCCAACCTCAAAACTGGTATAGAACCTACTGTTCTACTTTGACCAAAGTAGGATCACGATGAAGCTTAAATTATCCTTTTTGATCCATTGGAGCGTTTTCGTGGCATTTTCCCAACATGAACCTTTCATGACTTTTGTTGTAGAGTTCATCTAGAGTCATTTGGGCATGGTTGCAAGATTTGGTTGATGATCAAGAATTCCCTTCACTTTATAAAATAATTCAAGCAACGACATAACTCGTCATTTCATGTGACTTCTTGATTCCAAACTTCACGAAACTTTTCCATGGATCAATATAGATGGTTATTGATGTGAGACACACGAAGATATTCCAATAACACCACCCAAGCATATATCTTGAAAAAGGGGTTTATAGGCGAGCAAAGGTGCAATATCCAAGTTTAGGTTGGGGCTCGTTTCTATAGGTTGGACCTTGACATCTTCATCATCACTTAATATGCCATGTTCGAGCTCAAACCCATTGCTTAACTGGTGGCAAACACCCAGGGTGTTACAGTCCTCCCCCCTTAAAAGAATCGTGTCCTGAGATTCAGGACGAAAGACTTTTGTGGAAGAGAGACATGCTACCAGTTTCCAATATCAGCCAGAGCTTTAGGCTACATAGCTTCATGCATAAGAGAGGCTAATTTGGTCAAGACACTTTCTGATACTTGTCCTTTGTAGTAAGTTTTGTCTGAAGAATTTCCTTCGTTGGCCTTCATGATGTATTGTTACTTTGGGAGGAATCCAAGATAGCAATGTCCTACGTACTTCGTCCTTGATGTACGAAGAGCGATACAAACGTAGACTAAATACTTGCAGCATCTACTTTCCAAGTGGATATAGCACATACCTTATGGACTTTGCACTAGACCATAGTCGGTTGATGGATATTCCTTGCAACGGTGCTATATTTGCTCCCAAGGTTTGAAAAGCAGTTCTCTATTAAAGTGGCTTGAGCACAACTTCTCGTAAAGGATGTGATCATAAATAGGTAAACATCCTTTGAGGGTATGAGAAGCTAGTTAACCAATATCCAAACTGATTGTAGCGGTGCAATTACTCAAATGTCAACTGATGGAAAGCTACATAATGTTCCATGTGCGCAGTGCTCTTTCTTTGATAACAATATTGTATGGTCTGAGTCTGCCGAGTGAGTGGTAAACGTAATAGCTGACTCTATCGGCTCAACGTTCTTGATGATCATTCCTTAGGGAGCCTTTGGATCCAGGTTGCAACAAGGATCTGGGTGGAATCTGATGCAACCTCTTGGGTAAAAACACATATAAGGTACCAAAGACATGTCAGCATTAGAGAACCATTGACGTAGAAGGATGTTAGCGAGGCTTGGAGGACAACACAAATTGCAAGTAATCACAAAACTAGGGACTGGTTCACTACCAAGCAGGTTGAGTACAATTTGCCTTCGTGGTGCAGTTGCACAGCGAGTTGGGTTGACTTGCATCGTAGCAAAACCAACTTTCTTACTACATTTGTCGTCGAGGCTTCCATTCTAAGGCCAATCAATATCTCAAAAACCATAATCTGAAAATCTACGGTTTGACACCTTTCCCATTGCTTTCGAATTGCAAGGGCACAAGTTGACTTGTAGAACACCTTGATTGCTCACGCATTGCTGATCTAAGAGGGCAAAGGCAAGGCACATAGGGGTGCAATTAGTCTTCTCAAGGGTATGGAGGGTTGTTTAACAGCAATACACCTACAAGTTGTAATTTCTTGGCAGGAATGACAAACACAACCGTCTAATGCAAATGATGATCGCAGTCACAGGGAAATTGCAGATTCTGTACCCTTTTGTTTTTTATTCATATCTCACAAACTACTGCTCCAATATGCACAAATTTGGGTGGACAGGTAGATTCATGGGTCTTCTAACTACTCACCAAAATTCAACTCAAACGGACACCGTTTGACCATCCAAACAATTCATCTACCAAAACTGTTGTGTTCTGAAATGGCAGCAAACCGAGCCGACAAGATATCTCTCGAATCCGATGTTTTACTCAACCAATACTCAAACAAACTTGAGACAATGAAGGGCCCTAAGCAAGGAATGAGATCACCAAGTTTGGGGTCAATCCAACTTCGTTTGAGTCGCTAACCGCCGGCTTAAAGATAAGCGGTTTAGTGCCACAAAATCTGGACAGATTTCGTGTCCTCCATTTTCTTTGCTCCACACGTTGAGGTGTGTGTTTGGCACTCTCTAATCTTTCTCATAGTAGCAGCAGCTTTTCTCTAGCCAAGGATGGAGGCTATAGTCTTCCTGCCATGCTTCTTAGGTAACAATTTCCGCCGTTGATCTAGATACCAACTTGACGATGCACAAGCATTGGACTTGTGGCTGTTTTTACAGGGCACAAAACATTATTCCACATGTAGGGCATTTCTACATTAACAAGGAACCATTCCTATATATCCTTCGGCACTTCATCCAATAGAGTCCGGGCATATGTGTAATTGGCACCTTGGGGCATAAAGATCTTGACTAAAATCGGGACGTGCTTTCACTAGCTCCTACCTAGCCGATACAACGTCTTGTACTATATACGTGATTGTCAAAGATGGAATTGATTTGGATAGCACATTTGGAGAAGAAGTAGCACTTGCATTGCGGGGCCAGTTTGTTGTTTCCTTGATCAACATTGTTCGTGAGATCGGCCTTTATAGTTACCAAATAGTTGTTACCTAAGCGAAGACTAACTTTTTCCCATCGGTAACGTAATCGGTTGTCCTCAACACTTAAAAAGGTTCCAATTCGTCACTCTTGATAATAAAAATTTTGGTCAAAGCCTATAGATGGTCGCCATTGAAGTCGTTGAAGAAAGGGGTCACACCAAAGAAGGTCGGTTCGTCACGTCATCCTTATGCACCTAAAGATTGAGAACTTGGACAGAATCTCATATATACCGGTGACCTATTACAAAGACACATAATCTCTGGTCCATTTATCATCCGACCGATAACTTGTTCAACCTTAAGTGTGGTGCACCTTTCTGATCCAATGAAAATGACATAAGTTGCTCACTAGATGATCGACGTCATTACAGGGACAGTCACGTCGAGTAGAGTCACCTGTCTACCCTCTTGCAGTCTGTTTATGTTCCTGTTAGTGACCTGTTCTTCAAAGGTTAACCATTGGACGACTTAAAAAGGGAGTCCTATTGCATCTAGTTCGACATATAGATCTCTTGACATGATAAGGAGAGATAACCAAGGAAGAGCTCACGTGAAAATAACACATCGGTGCAGTTCTGCAATGGATCATGACTAGAAACCTCGATACCAGCGCGTGCTGAGCAGCACCACCTTGTGTGCGCGCCCACAGGAGGCTCTTGGTTTCGTCGCGGCACCATAGATCGCTAATCGTGGCACCATTACTGAACATATAACCTACAAGAAATCTCACATGGCACAAATTGGGTTGCATAGGAGCAAGCACTATGCGAAGGAGGGATAGCAAACAAAGGTAGTCACAAGGTTAGGAATCAGCAAGGAGGCGATCTAAAGATCAAAACACAGCGCAAGAGAACATAGCTTAACTGCCAAAGACAACTAAGTATGAGATTCTTGATTAAATTCCACGCATGCCTTGCGTCTACCAAGGTGATTACCAGATGAAAGATTATCATAAGATCCGGTCATGTTGAGCGACAACATGAGACCAAGACTGATAGACATCCCGAGACGTGGGAAGGTTGGAGACAAAATAAACAAGATTCAAGGGACAGAGCCAAGGCACTGACTAAGTATTCGGTTGATAAGGCAACGACATGATCTGCGAGGAAAAGGTTCCAAAGCAGGGTAGATAGCGATTAGCATTGCACCAGCTCATCAGTAGAAGAAGGAGCAATGAGATCTAACAAGGATTTTTGAGCAAGGTCCTCCCACATAGGAGCGGGACAACCACGATACATGCAAGCATTCAAGGGAATCAAGCTTGGGCCTAAGGTCAAGCAAAGGCATGGATAAAGGTCTTCATAGCGCAACGTTCAAGGCTAGCAACCACATATACAGGCTTAGGCTCCTAAGAGAGAACTTAATTGGAGACGACAACCATGAGATTACCAAAACTTGGACGTGGTTCTAAGATAGCGCTCTTTAACACTCGTATGCTTACCGAGGACAAAAGGATGACAACTATGACACTACCTAAATAACGAGCATCCGCACCTACATCCTGGTCTTAAGCAAGCATTTTGAAATACTCAATCTAATTAGCTTAAGCGACCATTACTAAGCACAAAGCTCACACCTAACAAGTAGTCACCTACAACAACACTGCTACACATATCACGCAAAACATGGTGGTAAGGTATCGTTATCTTTTATTTCCTTTGAAAGCAACATACAAGGCGAAACTAATCACACACTATCTTCAAGCATAGCTATTCAAGCAGCATGGGACAAGGCATTTTGGCTAGCTTCACACCGGAAAGATAGTAACATCACATCGATCACAAGTTACTTAGTACTAAAAAAAAAAGAAAGGAAAGCATATTTATGCACAAGCACAATCATGATGCATGCTCGTCCTATTCGTCCTCACGAAATTGCCAGCCCAAGGTGGCAATCACGTTCTATGTCGGTGGCATAACACGTACTCTTTCGATATATAGCTAGTCGTCAGCTACATTCAATCTACGCATTCGTGGTTAGCGTACCTGCAGGCAAATTCATTGCAGCCCATCTCCACAAAGAGATAAATAAGCACACAATGAAAGTAGTAAACTAAGATACTCTCCATATATACATCCCCAGATGTATATACTTTGATATCCATAGCTACCCGATACATATACCCGTAATTAAGTACCTTCATATATACATGTGTGTAACATGTAAATATTCCAAGAACTACGACTAATCTCTCCCTAGACCGATGGTTGACGGTCATACTCTCACAACTCACACTTACACAGGCGTAGAGGCAATTGATCCATACAGTACCATTCAAGCGAATGGCATCCATACAATAGCACACCGTATGGACGACGAAAGAAAAATTGCAATACAGTACATCCCTCAAAGTTAGTACTTAGATAGCCACCTAATAGTCCTTAACTGGGCATAAAAGAAGATGTCGCTAGCATAGTTTTGCAAATAAGTTTTGACAAATTTGCTCAGTAGCTAAAGTTTTAGTTAAAATAGACTTTTAAAACCAAAACTTGACTTTTAAAACTATGTACTTGATAAAGATTATGCTTAATCTCGCTCTAATACCAGTTTGTGATGAACCGCCTAATTTATACAAGATCAAGTACGGTTGTCCCCGCTAACACGCGTTGACACACCCATACTTTCACTCATATAAACCCGGTAGTCCGCCGAGTGTCTCGAAAGACCTCGGTAAATCAACATCACAACCAAGATCGCGTGATTAAGCAAATACACATCACATACATCGGGTTGCAGCGGAAATAATATTACAAAGGGGTTAACAAATAATAGTACAAGTTTGGGTTTCAAAACCGCTTAGTGAAAACAACATAGCTTTCAAATGATTACATTAATATAAGTTTCAAATATATTGCTAGCTTAGTGACATCATCCGATAAAAGCATATAGATGAGAAGTAAGTATAGAATCACCGAGCCCACCGGCAGTTAGCCACCATCATCAACAGGTCGAGAACATCACCTGCAACAAGGTGGGATAAACCCTGAGTACTCGAATGTACTCAGCCAGACTTACCCGTCTTAAACCAAAATAAAGCGACATCAAGGATTATGCATGGCTTTCTTTAGTGGGCTAGCTGACTTGTTTGCGAAAAGCATAAGCTATCATGAAGAAACCATTTTAAGTACTTTGCATCATCTTTATTATAACCTATCCATCTAGGTAAGCACCTGTACTATAGCAATCACTTGATTAACCAATAACATCCAGTTACCAATTTAGATTTAGCATATCCCATATCATCCAGATAACCATCCTTGTTCCATAATAATTACTACGATGCCGTAACTCGAGTCAAGTGCTCACTATCCAGGAGCGATGGCGATTCGAATTGATTCCTAACCAGCTGGTGATTTATTCCTTACACAAACCTCACTCACCCGCTAAAGTGAGATATTGATCACCGAGTCAACTATCCAGGAATCTCGAGTTTGCCAGGAACCACATGTACCCGGGGGCCGACCGACTGCACTTTGGTCTTATCATCTCGCCCCCGTGTCCTACCACACCTGCTCCGGCACAGTGCGCTGCGGGCAATCTACTCGGCCCGAATAATCTCCCAGCTTCGCGGTCGGAAGGTACTTTATCCGGCCAGCTAAATGTAAGGCATGCGTTCAACATGACTCGAGGCCCAACAACGAACGGTCCTTAATCGACACAGACGGAAACTAACAGCACCCCAGAACCCTGTCTGGTTGCCTCCAACTTTTCCGTCCGGTCTCCAATTATCCATCACACATGGTTAATTCCAGAATATCATTCTTTCCATAGCTAAATTCTTCCAGTAACCACCTATAAATGTAGGTGACCAGACATCACCGATCGCTACCGGTCTAAGCAAGGCTAAGCAGTTATTCGATCCTGACCTAACAGGGTAAAAGGGTAATAAGATAGGCAAGGATAGTAATAAATGCATCAACGGTTTCGATCAACTCCTACAACTTAATGCAACAATATATAACTCATATATAGAAAGAATTGCTTTTATAAATTAGGAGACTTATAATGCTCCGGGGCTTGCCTGGGATCCGTCACAAGTCAGTTCAGTTAGCTTGCACCGTCATGGTGACATCTCCGGTCCTAGCACTTGCTTAGTCCTTCCATCTTCAGGATAGATCCTCCATACACCGTCTTCGGGTTCGGCTTCAACATCATGTTCTTCACGTGGTTCATCTAGCGCACCTAGATGAGATGCAAGATGCATGTGTATGAATGTGATGAATTATAACACAAGATGCATCACATAAACATTCAAGACAAACATAAGATTATGCAAGACATAGACACCAATAGCTATTTAACTAACCTCACACCACTAACTACAGAGAGCAAGCTACTCACATCAACTCATATCAAGCAAACAAGTCATTCACAGAAATCACAGAGTCAAGGCTGCAACAGCAGCAGCTAATTTTACTCATAACAGGAGTTGTACTAATCCAAAATACATGCAACAAAACAATCTAGAAAGCTTATGGAATGTTCTACAATTCATCTTTAATCATATTAGCATGATTCTCAAGTTAACTAAATCAAATATATCCATTTACAGAAACTGGTCCATAATTGACAGAAAGCAGCCATTTCTGAAACCCAACTTTAAACAGCTGTAACTCTTAAACTACTTGGCCAAATTACACCAAATTTTAATAGAATCTAGATACATGAATTATCTACAACTTTTGTATAAACAAGTTTCACAACAAAACACATTATCATGAAGAACTTTGCTAAGTTCCCAGATCTGTCCAAAAACCACATTTGCAAGAAAATAAATATTAACTTATGTTGCAAACACATAATTAGGCAAAACCAACTTTACTAACATGTCACACATGACTAAAGAACACCAGAAAACCTAGTGTCCATGACCAAATAAATTCTTTTAATGCATTTCTTAATTTATTTTAGATAACAAGGTGACTTAATGAACATATACCAAAAGTATACAATAAATTCTACAAAAATTACAGTGGCTCACATATCCTCTCAATAGTCTAATGTACAAATTTCACTCCATTTGAATATGTATAGCAACTTCTATGAAAAAGACAAGTTGCTAAAGCAAGAAATCATGTGAGAATAAGATAAACCAATAACTCACTCATACTTCATCCAATACTCATGAAATTTTTACCACACATCAACTATCATATGAGTAGCATGCCACAAAAATTTCACTTCATTTGGAGCCCTAGATCTACAGTTATGAAAAATAACAAATTCAACTAGCATTACAACCTTACTGCACAAATTTATTTTTACCGCAAAATATTTAAACTAAAACATGCCATATTATAGATCCCCTGCATAGACAATTTCACAAGGATTCCAAAAAGTCCTCATTTACTATTTTACGAATTTTCTACGATTTACTATGAATTTCCAAAGTTCCTGCAAAATAATTACAAACCAGTCCTTATGGCACTATTCACATGAGTCATAGGTTATGCGATTAGGCCCTCCCTTTACTCAATTCTTGCGCGACGTCCCTGGTCGGGAAAAAGCAGAGAGAGAGGATGGCGGAGCTTCTTTATTCTTGTGGGAGAGAAGGTACGTCGTCATGGGGAGTGATGGGGAAGCACCAAGGGGTCCGTCTCAAGACACGCTGGTCGCCTTGCTTGGCCCGGACGCTGCTGTGGTGGCTGACGACCCGTAAGCCGGTGGCTTGAGCCCATTGGAACTAGCGGCGACAGTGCTGCGGCGGCGGCGCGGTGGGTGATGAAAAAAGGGCGCAGGAGGGCGTCGTGATGCGACGGATGCGTAGCGACGCTTCGGTCAAAGCGTGGGAGGAACAGAAGCGAGGAGCAGCGGTGGCATGGGAGCTTGGCGGCGGCTGGCCATGGCGGCTCCGCTCTGGTGCTGCCAGAGCCTTGAGCGAGAGTGAGAAGGAACGGACAGCTCTAGCGCTTTCGGTTAAGGAGGAGTAGGGCATGCGGCGGCGCGGCGGCTGAGGGTAGGGACGCGCGTCGGCAAAAGCTGCGCCACGCTGGCAATGGTGGGGCGGCCTTTCCGGTGCTTGGGTCGACACGGAGACAATTCATCGAGCACGTGGCGTCGCCGGAGTTGACAAGGTGGGGAGCTGATTTGGGCCACTTTCGGGCCGAATCAAACCTTGGACCAAAAATGAAGTTTGATCACCTCGGCTGCTCTACATTTTTCATTAAGAAACTCTAGTCATTTGAGCAACATAACAGTGGGTAATTAATCTCCAAAGTGGCATTGTCAATGCATTGATGGCAATTAGCAAACTCCAAAATTGAGGGTCATAAAAAGGTCCAACGAGTGCCATCCTTTTGCATGGTCTTTTTCTCGATGTATGCTCCAACTTTTATTTTGGGGTCAAGTCAAGTTACTTAACGAAATTTGGAGAACGCGAGACGTCAATGCCGATGTCGATGAATTTCAGACATAGAATATTTCTAAGTGCTGAAATCAGCAGCAGGTTCCAACTTTGAGCCTCTGTTTGACTTATTTCCAAGTTGATCTAGCTCTTGGTCCAAAAACAAAGTTTGTTCTACATGATATGGACTACAACTTTCATTTAAGGTCCAACCTCAAAACTGGTATAGAACCTACTGTTCTACTTTGACCAAAGTAGGTTCACGATGAAGCTTAAATTATCCTTTTTGATCCATTGGAGCGTTTTCGTGGCATTTTCCCAACATGAACCTTTCATGACTTTTGTTGTAGAGTTCATCTAGAGTCATTTGGGCATGGTTGCAAGATTTGGTTGATGATCAAGAATTCCCTTCACTTTATAAAATAATTCAAGCAACGACATAACTCGTCATTTCATGTGACTTCTTGATTCCAAACTTCACGAAACTTTTTCATGGATCAATATAGATGGTTATTGATGTGAGACACACGAAGATATTCCAATAACACCACCCAAGCATATATCTTGAAAAGGGGTCTATAGACGAGCAAAGGTGCAATATCCAAGTTTAGGTTGGGGCTCGTTTCTATAGGTTGGACCTTGACATCTTCATCATCACTTAATATGCCATGTTCGAGCTCAAACCCATTGCTTAACTGGTGGCAAACACCCGGGGTGTTACAGCCACTAGCCACCATCGCCTCGATTGACCTCATCACTCGCGCCATGCCTCAAGAAAAGTACACTGCGGTATTATCACAGCTGGCGGAGCACGCTTATGAACTACTCGACAAACAGAGCTCGATCCCGTTAGTATCTCGTACCCCTTTAGTACGCAGTCAGCATGGCAGCAGCAGAGGCCATGCAGGTCCTTCAGCTCAACCTCATGACGACGCAAGACAGAATCGGGAAGCAATCGAAGCTCCATGACAAAACCGGGGCGCGATTGAAAGCCCACGGCAAAACCGTGATGTACTCGAAGGCCCCAGGCAAAATGGAGACGCGCCTGAAGATAGTCGAACAGCTTCTAGGGGAGGCGCGCGCCACCATAGAGCTGATCCTGAACCCTCATGCAACGTTGAAGATCTTCGACACAGGATAAACAACAATCGTGTCGCACGCAACATCATCGGAAATTTGCGTCGCGAACGAGAACTCGAAATTGACTACAAGGGCGACGACAATGACAACTTTCCAGCTTTTACTAGTCGGGTTAGAAGAACCTTACTACCCGAGAAATTCAAACCCCTGGGCATCTCCAAGTACGATGGCAAGCAAGATCCAGTTCAGTGGCTGCGCTGCTACTCATTAGCAATCCAAGCTGCAGGGGGTACCGATGACACAAAGGTCATCTATTGTCCCATATGCATGGAAACTGCGCCATCGACATGGCTCGAGTCCTTGAAGCCCAATTCTATCAAATCTTGGCAAGATTTGAAGCAAGCTTTCACCAATAACTACGCGGGAGCAATGCAGCGTCCCAGCAACAGTATCGACTTGGCAACAGAATCGTTTGCGTCGAGGCGAAGCAAAGTCGTGAAGGTGGCGTGTCCGTCCGATGCGTCTACAAAAATCTGGACCAAAACGCCCCTGCGTGGGCAATTATCCTAGTTGTAGTTGTAGGGGTATTTTCGTCATCAGCCATGGATCATATATATACTCGAGTTGATTGGTTTGGGTTGGAGCTTGGAACTCTAATTTTATTTTTGTTAGAGGCTAGCCAAGTGCTTAAGAGAGGAGAGAGATGAGAGTGTGAGCACTTCCTTCGGATTTCTCCTTCCTAGGGGAGGATGAAGGGTGGAGGCTAGGCCTCTTGTTGTATAGATGTTGTCCTCGTGATATTGTTGAATTTGTCTCTTAAATTCATGGCTAAATCTTGTGGTCTTGAGGTTTTTCTCGTTTTTTCTTTTTCGGGATTATCGGATGTATTTTTGGCGATTTTTCGTTCTTCGTGTTTGAGCCCAAATCCCGTGAGATCTGTTGGGGACTTTTGTTACTAGGACCCTTGTGAGCAACTTTGATGTGTTCCTCCTCAAATCCCTCACGAATTTGGTTTGAATTCGAAGTTTTCCCGAAAACCGTGTTCTCGTAGGGCGTTCGGTTCTCTCCAAAATCCGTGATCAATACTTGAGCTTTTCGAGATCTTTTTCATGGATCTATTAGCCCTTGAGGTGGTGCATTATTGGCTTAAGTTTCGTCTCGAATAGTTGTGTACTGAGGGAGGATTATTCGGTTGAAGTTTGGGTTTTTGGTGTGTTCTTGGCTCGTCCCTTCTCTGTTCGAACGCGGGAGGAAGGAGCCAACCGGCAGCTTCGCACGGGCGCGGGGCAGGCGGCGAGCGCAGAGCGCTCGCGTGCGCAGCGCAGCGACCAGCGTGCAGGCTCAGCCGAACGGACGGCCCAGCAGGCCGGCTTCCCTCTCACGGGCGCTCCACTCCGGCCCAGCCGAGCTGCAGCAGGCCAGGTGGCCCAGTGCTTCACTCCGGTCCAGCCGAGCGCCAGCAGGCCAGGCGGCCCAGTGGAGGCGGACGCAAGGCGGTCCAGCAAGCCGAGCGGGCCACCAGGCCGGCCAGCAGAGCACAGTACTTTTAGGCAACTTGCCGGCTCAGCTCCACCCACCAAAGCTGGCCCAGATCTTTGATAGCATTGTGAGCTAAATCTTCGGCCTCTTTAATCAATGCAATTTGTTAGTTAATTACTGTTACTTGCTTTAGCAACTTAATCAGAACTCTCACTCGCTAATCATGCTTAGCTCTTTCAATTAATCGTTTATCCTTGCATGTGTAGTTAAGTAAGTGGTTAGTAGTGGTCTTGCTTAATCTTGTTTGCGCAAGTTTTTCCGAGTCACGTTGTGCTTTGCTTCCGCTACGCTTTGAGCGTTCCTAATCGTTCCTACGGTGAGCTTATTATGAGTTGACTTGGGTCATCTTGGCGATTAGGCACGAGGTGTGTTTTGAGGTGGCCCTACGGAGATAAAAAAGTGCAGAACTGGGATGCCAAAAAGAGCCAATTTACAAGCAAAATGAAAAAAGTACCAATTTGCCCCATGCTGGCTATCAAGTTTTCAAAAATGGAGCAGATTTTGGAGCCATTTACGAGGGAGAAGCTATTTTCTTTACTTTTGCACATGGTTGGGACAAATGTTTTTAAAAAATGACCCTTGAAAACGCCACTTTCCCTAAGGAATGCAAAATAGTAACTTTTCCTACTAGGTCGGATAGAATGGTGTTTTTCTATACTAAAATGAGTCAAATTCCGATAAAAAAGCGAAAAAAGAGCATAGGCCTTGTTCTCAGAGAGAATTTCAAAGGCTCCCATTCACCCCCCTTTGGTCGACCGTCTCGGTCCTTCAATCAGTTTCCATCACTGTTAGTAGTAAATGAGAGCATAGTAAAGCCGACGACAATCCATCCCATGCAACAATTTCATCTCTAGGGCACGAGGACATATGTGTCAGGCACAGAAAATGGCGTTGCCATCTTGATCTTGAGCAATCTTGCACACACCCACTTCGCCGGTTGCCTCAACGGTGCTGAGGTTCTTCAGTTTTCCCAACAGGACATAAATGTATCTGTTATCGTATCGTATCTTTCTCCAATGGACGCAACTAAAGCATGCAACAGGCCAACAGTTATGAGAGCCACTGCCTTCCCTTTGACAATATCGTGATGAGGATGTTGCCAGATAGTGAACAGTGACTGCATGTAGCTTACCACCAACAAGACAAGAACTGGTGGGAAACTTCAGCAGGTGCAGGCTCCTTGCTTTGTGTGTTATCATTTCTGCTCCAAGTTGTCAAGACGATCAACAAACTCATTTCCCTTACATTTTCACTATATAATTGCAAAAGTAATCAAGAAGCTCAGTTGGGCCTGAATCTTTCTGTTCTGAAGCCTCTAGCAACGGCCAATACTGACACATTGCCTCTGTAAAACTATCAAATTACTAACAATGTAGCACATTTGAGAAAACGATTGCCTTGTTTTTATAGAAAACAAACCACTTGCACATTCATAGAGAATTACTAACATGAGAGTTTTTTTTTTCGAAACTGCCTTTAGTCCTGGGTGGACCCCCCTTTTGTCTCGAAAAATTAATCCTGGATGGATTTTCGGAACTTTTGAGCCCTACCAACCGGGACAAATGCTCAATTCTCTAGTAGTGGGCATGTCAACTGTAAGGCACCTTGTGCTGTGGATACAGATGATTACTGAGCCAAGGATATATATAATATCGCTCAGCACTATGGTAGGACTGTGTTTTCAAATTCATATCATTCTTAATTACTCTGTCAGGATTGTATATTCTAATCACAATACTATGTGTGTTGAGTGTATTCTAATCACAGCACTACGTGTGTTGAGTGTTTTGCATTTAGAGTTTCAGACGTGATGAGTACTCAGCTGAAAATGAAGGATGCATTTTTCTAGTACGCGGCAGAGCAAGTCATTCAATCTGTGTTTTTTAAGCATTAACCAACAAAATGGGTTTCATTGTTAAACCATTTGTTATGGCATGCAGCATGCCGCCTTCGTTGTAAGGAACCAATAATCCAGGTTAGAACATAGACCCAATTGTCCATTCAATGAACCTAGAGGCGATGCGTGACCAGGGATGGAGACAGGGGGTGGCTGTCAGGGGCTAAATATTTGATGAAACTCCACATGTAAATAACCTTGTCAACATAAATAAGCTAAATATTCTGCTTAAGATACTGCAAATGGCCCCCTAATTGTTTCATCCTGGCTCTGTCCCTGGGCGCGTTGGATGCCTCACGGGTGGGGACGGCTGATCGGATAGGCAGGAACACTATAAGCCTAAGGTTAGGGGGGGATGTCAACAATTATAAAGTTAATGTCTGAATTGGAAGGAGTTGTGAAAATTCAAGTTGCAAAATCTTTCTTTGTGTACCGAGGTGATTTGATGACAAACTTTAAAAACATGGATCTTTCAGCGTCACAAACCCTTTTTCCCATTTATCAATCGTAGTCGCCGTTGTGGGCTTAAGGATACAATGGAATTATTTTTTTATGGGTTTTTTTTGGGGGGGGTTGTTATGAATCCATGAAAGGAGGAATGTATAAGTTAGTTACAAAGTAATGCATGTAGTCTTGAACACATCAAAAGATGAAATAAGGCATTGCATGAGCTATTTATCTATGAACTAAATGCACTCTTACTTAATTTAACTATATGCCATTCTTGAAAATATAAATATGAAATCTTACATTCTTAAAGAATGGCCTGACCATACAAATTCTAGACAAGGGCGTGTTACGCCTCCGGCCTTCTTTTTCAATACAAGTGAGAAGGGGAGTAAAAAGTAATTCAAGCGGTCAAGCCACGTCACCAGAGGCACACGTTTCTTCTTTAGGGGCAATCAGAGGCGGTCGAAGTTTATATATGGATATGGCCGCTTTAGAGCTGGCAACTCTTTCACACCATTTAGCATCGCAAGCACATCCGCCATGGTGGGTCTATGTTCCTTGTCAAGCTCAACACATAGGAGCCCAACCTCCATGCACTTCTTGATCTGCATTAGCTGAGACTTGCAACACAATGACGGTTTAAACAACTCCATCCGTACATCGTCCCGAGCTTCGAAAGCCTGGAAAGTAAGAATATAAATTAGGTCATATTTGGATCCACCCAACTAAATTTTAGCTAGCTAAACTTTAGGAGCATTCTTTTAGCTAGCTAAACTTTAACTAGCTAGGAGTGTTGGATCCACTAGCTAAATGATAGTTGAAGAGGTAGCTGTCTATCCTACCCTTCCCTCCCATTTTAGAAACTTTTCCCGATGAAGGTGGAGGGGCAATTTTGTCTTTAACTAGTTTAGCTTGGTTCAACTGGCTAAAAGAATCTTTAGCTACCTAAACTTTAGCTGGATCATGTTTGGATCCATAACAGCTAAATTTAGCCAGCTAAAATGTAGCTAGTGGATCCAAACAGGACCTTAGTTCCGACTGCTTTTGTAATGTAAAAAAGCGTTATTACAAGGTACTTACCCATTGAATTGATTCACATAAACCAGAGGGCGTAGACATGCTCATACTGCCAATAATGGTCCCGAGGAGGGTGATGCCAAAAGCATACACATCGCACTTCGTTGACACAATTCCTTGGAACATGTATTCTGGAGGCATGTAAGGCCTGGGTGATTAAATAAAATAAAAATGAATAGTGATATCAGAGGTAAAAATTGAAGTAGTTAAAGAAAAGAGCTTCATGCACGTATGGGCTCACGATATGTAGTTAATCAGGTAACGGAAATAGTATTTATATATTGGAGCAACGTCTTACATTGTGCCAACCATGTTGGTGTCGCTGGATTTTTCAACACCAAGGTCCAACTTTTTAGCTATGTTAAAATCACTGATCCGAGGATTCATATCAGAATCGAAAAGGATGTTGTCTGGTTTCAGATCCATATGGACGACACGTTGCTCATGTAGGTAATGTAGCCCCTGGGCTATCCCCTGAATCATTTTGAAGCGGCAGGACCAACCAATAAATCGAGACCCTGCAGAGATCACATATCATGCAACGAGAAGCAACTATTGATCAGTGACATCAAAGTTAAGGGATGCTTGGTCCAGAGGTGAACTGTAACCAGTATTTGTACAGAACAACATACCGTTGATAATCTTCTCCATACTTCCGTTTTCCATGTATTCTTCTACAAAACAAAATTCTCTGTGTTCAGCTCTAACACATTTTCCATAAAGGCTGTTCAAGACCATTATCACTTCGTGGCAATATCCCAGAGGTCTAATTATGTTTTTGTGCTTCAGATCTACAAAAACATTAATTTCATCGTATAGCCAGCTGTCGTCCATGACATCATGCAATTTTTTTATGGCAACAACTTGTCCGTCCTGCAGGACACCCTGAGAAGTATAAACACCATGTCAGATGGTGGATTTTTGTTTTTAAAAGAACAGAAGGGAAAAAGCAGAACTGCTTGTTAGAGATAGAGTTCATCCCTATCGTGTCATACTTGATAAGACCAGGTTATGTGTCCAAACTTGATAAGGCGTTATATGGACTCAAATAAGCCCCTAGAGCTTAGTATTCATGCCTTAGTGAAAAATTGATTAGACTCAGTTTCAGGGCTTCAAAGGCTAACACATCATTGTTTTACTTTAGAAAGGGAGGCATCACTATATTTGTGCTGGTTTATGTAGATGATATAATTGTTGCAAGCTCAACAGAAAAGACTACGCCTGCCTTGCTCAGTGATCTTAAGGAAGAATTTACCCTCAAGGATCTTGGTAATTTGCACTATTGTCTTGGTATTGAGGTAAATAAGGTACGTGATGGTATTGTGCTCACTCAAGAAAAAATATGCGTCTGATTTATTGAAGAAAGTTGGGATGGCAGATTGCAAGCCAGTTAGTACTCCCCTCTCTACTAGTGAGAAATTGTCTATGTATGAAGGAACATTATTGGGTGCTAATGATGCTACAAGATATAGAAGCATTGTTGGAGCCTTGCAGTATCTAACTCTCACAAGACCAACCAGACATTGCCTTCTCTATCAATAAGGTATGTCAATTCCTTCATGCGCCTACTACAGTTCATTGGGAGGCAGTTAAGAGAATTTTGAGATATGTAAAGCAGTGTACGAGACTTGGGCTAAAGATACATAAGTCATCGTCTACATTGGTTAGTGCTTTCTCGGATGCTGACTGGACCGGCAGTTTAGATGATAGAAAGTCTACAGGAGGTTTTGCAGTGTTCTTGGGATCTAATTTGGTTTCATGGAGTGCACGCAAACAGTCACTATGTCTCGGTCTAGCACAGAATCTGAGTATAAGGCCATTGCTAATGCCACGGCAGAAATCATATATGGGTGCAAACTCTGTTGAAGGAGATTGGAGTTGATAGTCCACAAGCTGCAAAATTGTGGTGTGATAATTTGGGAGCAAATATTTATCAAGTAATCCAGTGTTTCATGCTAGAACAAAACATATCGAAGTTGATTATCATTTTGTGAGGGACCGTGTGAAACAAAAGTTGTTGGAGATTGATTTTGTTTCTTCCAAGAATCAAATAGCAGATGGCTTCACCAAGGCTTTGTCCGTGCGGCTGTTGGAGAAGTTTAAAGTCAATCTCAACTTATCTAAGTTGTGATTGAGGGAGGCTGTTAGAGATAGAGTTCGTCCCTATCGTGTCATGTAATCATATTGTAACAACCTGATAAGTATTGGTCAAAGAGTCCAGTTGTAGATAGAGTTGGTTGTTGTAATCTAGGACTCTTTGGCCGGCTATCTCTAGGTTGTTGCTCATGTAAATCTTGTGTGGATTATGCACCTATATAAACACGAAGGGCGGCCCCTAACGGGGTAAGACACGCTTTCCCTATTGCCCTATGATTTTACACTGCTGATCTTAGCACTAAAGTTTCGCCAAAAGTTCAATGGCGCCCTGGCCTCAGGCTTCAAAATCTTCATCGAAGTCCATCAAGTTTCATCTTTGGCTCACTTTGGTCTTTGGGCTGGAATGAAGCATGGGCACCACACGTGTGCTTTGAGGTTTGAGAAAATGCTAGATCTAGAGTTGCACGAAAGACACTTTCCCTAAACTCCCTGTCTAATGTAGAGTACGATGGACAGGAGTTTTCGTGGCTTCTTGCCATGAGCCGAAGCTAAAATGCCACAAAGGAGGACTTATAGGAGCTATCGGAGGACACAACAGCCAAGGGTTAGGTTTAGGCGTGATTCCCTGCACTTTGGGACAGCAAATTTGTAATATTTAGCATAAATTTAAATTTTAAATTACTTGCTACACCAAGAAAAAATAGTCTTAACCTGTCTCTGCCTGTACAGGAAATATTCAACTAGCTAGTGATGCCTACGTGATTATATGGAAAAAGTACACAAACCTAGAATTAACAAACCAAGTAACCGATCGGAGTACCTTGTAAACATCACCAGTGCCACCACTTCCAATATTGTTTCCGTCCGAAAAGTTCTCTGTAGCGGCCTTCAATTCAGATAAACTGAACATTGTGAAGCCTATATTGTATAAAAACCCACACAGGAACAGGGCTTGAATTAGATTATATCAATACCTAAACACGCATGCATGAAACTGTAGGAGCAGTTGATCTAAGAAAACTGTTGGAGCAACATCGCTTTGATACACAGATCTAGTAAAGTTGCAATAAAACACTATGCTTTATTTAGATCACAGAATAAAATTATCCTCGCTGCTACTTGAACCAATGATGCACAAGGACCCAAGATGCAATAGACGGTTTGATATTTTGATAGCTTTTCCTTACCATCAATAATCACTTGCCGTTGGGGTAGGGGTGGAGGAGGAGGAGGACCACCAGCAGATTGGATGTTTGTCACCATGATGGTGGTCTGGACATTGGTGGCGAAGTTCCCTAGCTGCAGTTTCCTCACTATATCATCCTGGACCCGGCCCAGCTCCTTGGCCATGTCCCCTGCTCCCAAGAAGCGGCGAAAGATGTGCTTCCGCTGGCACTCTGTGACGAGCTCGAGGGCGCGTTCCAGGGATTCGGCCAGATCCTCCAGCGCGTCACGCATCACCTCGTCCTTCATCGTCTCCGTCATCTCGTCAAGCTTCCTGAGGAGAGCGCTGACCCTGGCAGCGCACCTCTGGATGTCGTGGCACTCCTTCTCGTTTTGCTGAACCGTCTCCACGGCCTCCTTGATCTTGAGTGCGATTTCAACAATCTTCCCCACGCTGCCCAATGCAATGTCAGCCATCTTGCTCTTGTGCGGTTGTCTGCAACAACAATAATCTTCAAGACTATGAGAAGGAAAGGCATCAGATGCTGATCTTATGAGCTGATGATATGGACAAACCATTCTCGTATTCTCATATTTTCATCATAAGATAAAAATAAGTAGTCAAGCAGGCACTGACCTTATTTTTCCTCTTTGCCTTCGCTTCACACCTCTTCCTCCTTTCAGCAGGCACAGAGGAAGCGATGCGTGCCTTGTCTTCTAGCTATCCGCATGCAGCAGTTGGTGGACTTGCGCTCTGCGGCTCTGCGCGTCGATCCCAGCTGCGTGCACCAGGTAGGTAGAGTCAAGCTTCGCCAAGGGGATCCGCCATTGAGCTGCGGCTACCGCGTCAAACGAAATTTCTCAGAAGGTAACGAACATAGCGTCAAGGAAGACCAAGTCCTTGGCTTGGAAATAAAGTTGATGAGACTTTGAGAGAGACCTGATGATGGATGAATTTGTGAATGATTCAGCGCCCCATGACACAAACAACTCATAACCTGCTAATGCTAATCCCGCACGCCAGTGCTCGCTGGTGTTGTTTTGTTACGGGGGTAAGGAAAGTGACCCTCTTCTCACCATGAATTTTATAAGCGAGCTGGCTATTGGGTGGGTCGTTGTCTTCAGTACCTCATCGGAAGAGAGCTCATGCAGGCAATGACCTGCAGACAATCAATCAGTTTCCATCACTGCTAGTAGTAAATGAGAGCATGGTAAAGCTGATGACAATCCATCCCATGCAGCAATTTCATCTCTAGGGCACGAGGACACAATGTGTCAGGCACAGAAAATGGCATTGCCATCTTGATCTCGAGCAATCTTGCACACACCCGCTTCGCCGGTTGCCTCAACGGTGCTGAAGTTCTTCAGTTTTCCATACAGGACATTAAGGTATCTGTTATCGTATCGTATCTTTCTCCAATGGACACAACTAGAGCATGCAACAGGCCAACAGTTATGAGAGCCACTGCCTTCCCTTTGACAATATCCTGATGAGGATGTTGCCAGATAGTGAACAGTGACTGCATGTAGCTTACCACCAACAAACCACTGGCACATTCATAGAGAATTACTAACTTGAGAGGTTTTTTTTTCTAATGTGAAGCAACACCACAAAATGCAGAACAATACATGTTTTTTTTTTCTAATGGAAATTATGGCACTGTAGCATCAGCATTCAGAGAATACATGCATACATTATGTTTCAGCTCGGTCCAGTTTCAGCTCAAATTGTTGATCTTCAGCTTGAGCTTAACCAGCATATGAAACCTCTATTTCAGTAGTAAGCAGGTCGGCTGGGTTGTTTCTCGATGTCGTCCTCATAGCCCAGCATTTCAAGAACATCGGACATGCTCGGTCGCTTCTCCGGATCCTCCTGAACGCATAGGAGTGCTATCTTAACCCATCTCATTATCTCGGCATTTTGAGGCTCGTCATGCAGCGATGGATCGATGAACTCCAGCAGCTCTCCTGCTGCACATAAGTCCCACGCCTGAAAGAAGCTACTACTGATTAGATGATGAACTAAGAATACTGTGAGATGTTTCATGTGAACTTGCGCTCTATTCGAAGACGTTCACTTACCCATTTAGCTGGCCCTGAAAAGTGTAAACGCCAATTACAAGTAATAATGCAGCTTTGTTCGAAAAAAAGGATGGAATAGCTGAACACAGAGTAATGTTGCTACTTCATCTGCGCACTAGAGAAAAGCTGTTTTGGGAACATGAAAAGAGATGAAAAGCAAAGCAGGTGTAATTGTAAAGCAGTACCTTGTAAACATGGCTAGAGCCACCGAATCCAATTTTATTTTCCAGTGAGAAGTAATTTGTCGCATGTGCCAACTGAGAGAAACTGAACTTGGTAAGACCTGTTGTTTAGAAGAATGTGGACCATTGAAATATTGATTTAGTATGGTTTTCCTGGCACTGAAAATGTATGCTATTACTATTAGTATGGAATGCATGATGCCAAATTTTAATGTATAGCTCATACCTGTTCCTTTGTAGCTGATGTTGGGACACCAACAGCAGCACCTTGATATTTGGCTCTTTATTGTAAAATCTTCAACAATATCTTGAAGCATGCATAAAATGTTATCTTAGTCTTAGTGCAGTAAATGTACAAAAGCTTGAAAGCTAATATTAAATATCATATCGAGATAATAAGATCATATAATTAAGACTATGCCTAAAACAGAAGTACCTGATGGATCTGCAAGCAGTTGAAACTGTCCTAAATCGCCAACCAGTTTTCCCCTATCATCGTCGCCAGGCATTTAAAAGAAATATGATATGAACTCTTTATAAATTCTTGAAGAAGTAAAGATGAAAATAAATGTTACAACATTGCATCTGTTATTGTTGTTCAAATGACTAGCTGGCGACCCTGCAGGAGGTAAATGAGCACCATCCTAAAACAAGAAAATAGGGATAATCAACAAATATCATGTTGTTAATACAGTACTGGTGAGAATGAACAATGATAAATCACGGACTGTTGATTTTTTCCTTTTTTTCGTTTTAACCACAAAACTGTGCTACACTAACACTACTTGCCAAATTGAGGTGAGATTACTGTAGTCATTGTACATTTACCTGCTTGATGGTGTTCCTTTTTCCATGCAAGCTCCGCGTGTCAACAACTGTGAGTTCGAACTGGATGTCCATTTTCAAATCAGTCAGATGCTGATTCCAGAGATCCATATCCTTCTGCACTGACTCAAACTCGTTGGCGAGATCAGAGCCACAGCAGAACTTGTACATGTAGCTGCTATGCTGATAGCCTATGATGAGCCGGTATGCTCTGCGGAGGGTGCTCTTAAGCCCCTTCATCGGCTTCCACATCTCCGGGTGCTCGAAGGATCTTGAGACTTGCTGTAACTGTTCCAGCCGATTCTTGATCATCGATGCACGGTCAGTGATCTGTCTGCACGCCTCCTCATTCTGGCTTACCGTCCGCGCAGCCTTCTCGATCATGCTAATCAGCCCAAATAAGTCCACCCCTAGGAGCTGTGTTATGTTGGCAGCCATCCCGCATAGCGCCATCTCTCACCTTCTTACCGACAGAGCATGGTATGTGTATCATCAGAACTACTAAGATATGATGATCAAGGAACAGGAAATGGGCATACATACACTCGAGTAAGAACGTAAGATGACTAACCTTAGCTTTACTTTGACAATCCTTCAATCTGCTCAGGCACGCCTTGAAATAGCCCACCGAGGATGTAAGAGCCTGACTCTCCAGAGTTCCAACTAATGCATGCTGTATTATGATAAGTTGAGGATCCATAAAAAAAGGCTGACCATAGTTACCGTCTAGCTCCAGGTCTTAATTTTAAAAATAAAGACCTGCCTGTTGCTGGTTTCCAGTCCAACAGAAACATTGAACCATCATGTATTCTATTTTCTGGCGTGCAGCATTTCTGATGAGCTCGATCTTGATATTTCAACTACCACTAGGCAAAATGAGATGGAAAATTAGTTCCTTGTGTTTGAATCTGGATTATTGGTTCTCATTTTGTAAAGCACAGATTATTTCAACTACACTGAAGGCAACATGCCGTAGAAAAATGGATTAACAATGGAACCCATTTTGTTGGTTCTCATGTTAAAAAAGCACAGATGAGGTGGCTTGCTGCCGCGTACCAGAAAATTCACCCTTCCTTCATTTTCAGCGGAGTACCCATCACGTCTGAATGCAATATTGTCAGCGTACATAGTGTTCTGATTAGAATATAAGAATGATTTGAATTTGAAAACGCAGCTGTCATATCACAGCCCTGAACAATATTGTGCCACTAGTCTCATAAAAAAACAATATTTTAAACCTATTGAACACAGCCCTGAACGCAGCCGTCTCGGTTTAGCCTTGGCTCAATGATCATCTAGGACCCGTTGAACAAGCTGTGCCTGCAGGCTGGTACACTTGTGCCATATGCCTATACATGACCATAAGACCGCAGTCCCAATTTGTTCAGTGGTGCGTGCATATGGTATTCTTGTCGATCAAACAATCCACAAAGAAATGGTGCAGAAATCTAGATCTGCAGAAACGGAGACGAACAAAAGCAGAGATAGCGCATAAGAATTTACCTCAGACAGAGCAATGGGACCCGGTGCAGCATCAGAAAAATCCTACTGGAGACTCTGGAATAGCTAGTAGATGCAAGCCTGTTCCAGATTGTACAGCACCTCAGCATGGCAAATTGGGAACGCGCATGATCCTTGTCAGTTGAGAATTCCAATGAGACCGAGCTAGGCAAGAGAGGCGACTTGAGAAACATTCCCACGAACACCTTGCGCTCATCTGAGATGGGCCAGGCTCCACGCCACCTCATGGGCACAATCGCTGGCATGGCTTCCCTGATGGAGCCCTCGTCCGCATGAGAAGGAAAGGCATCAGATGCTGATCTTATGAGCTGATGATATGGACAAACCATTCTCGTATTCTCATATTTTCATCATAAGAATCAAAATAAGTAGTCAAGCAGGCACTGACCTTATTTCCTCTTTGCCTTCGCTTCACACCTCTTCCTCCTTTGAGGAGGCAGATAAGAAGCGATGCTGCCTGCCTGGTCTCCTAGCTATCCGCTCGGTCAGCACCCCGAAGTCTGCTCCGATCTGAACAAGTTGTCAATACATAATTGCTCGATCCACACACTATATAGAAACAATATATCTCGTTAGTCGAAGAAGGAATCAGTGAAGACACATGCTAATGGCATATTAATAAGACAGGCTATCAGACTGTGACAACAGTTTTGAAATAAAAACAAAGAGAAGGAAAAACAAAGCAGATCGATGTGAATGTTCAGCAGAACACAGTTCAGGTCTCATAGGGCACATGCATGAAAAAATGGCCCTGATTAATTTTGGTTGCAGATATGATGGTGCAATGCTACAACTACAACATAATAGTTCTACTATGAGAAATTAAAATTTTCTGCGACTAATACATGCAAATTAACACTTCAAATGATCCTGAAAAAGAGTGGTCATCCTAGGTTATTTTTGTTTTGGCAAACATAATCATAGGATATCTTTTTTGGTTTATCAGCGACCAGCTCGTTCAGTCAAGCAAAGAAATGCAGTGAAGACAAGCAGCAGCATCCAGCTGGAAGGGAAAGGAGGTGGTGTCTGTTGGCCCACAGGATCATCAGCTCAGGTGAGTGAACCACTCACCAGTCTTGTCGAGCACCTGCTAGTGTTGTCGAGCACCCACTAGCCGTGCCGACCACGAACAAGCGTTGTCCATCCCCAACGCACTATGGCTGGAGCTAGAAGAAGAAGGGAGAACAGAACATGCACACATAATACAAGACACCAGCGTTGGCCGAAGCCCTGTCTGTGAGATGGTAAATCTAAATTCTCTTTACTGAGTTACCGTGGTAGTCTATTTATACAACTCTATCCATCTAGTCATAGTACAGCGCACATGCTGTAACAGTAACTAGATAACATATAAGGCTGACTCTATATCGGCCTCTGCATGCGGCTACAGTGCTACAGGTAAGCCGTGCGGCGCCTGCACCTACAGCGGCAACAGTATCACAGCAGGTGGCCTTTCGGCACCGCCTTCCCTTGCTGTGTTCACACAAGTTAGTAGTAGATTATCTAACAATCTTCTCCTAATCCTACTGCTAACCATTGTACCCCCTCCATGCCGATCATATCCTTCAGCTCCGTGAGTCGAAGACGTCCGAGCGGCTTAGTGAGGACGTCCGCGAGTTGCTGACCAGTTTTGACGAACTCGATGACGATTTGCCCTCCATCGACACAGTCCCTGAGGAAGTGGAACTTCACGTCGATGTGTTTACTCCGGTCGTGCAGAACCGGATTCTTCGCGAGGGCGATGGCGGGCTGGTTGTCCATCATCAGTGCTGGTGGGTGAGCTTCCACACCGGTCAGCTCGCCCAGCAGCCGACGTAGCCACACAACTTAGCACGCCGCTGTGGCCGCCGCTACGTACTCTGCCTCGCACGTAGATAGCGCCACCACCTTCTGTTTCAGTGACAGCCATAAAATTAGGGCCGACCCGAGAAAGACGAGCACACCAGAGGTGCTTCGTCATCCGTCGATGTCCCCCGCCATGTCTGCATCGCTGAACACAGTGAGCTGTAGCCTACTCCCGCCAGTCTTTGGGAAGATGATCCCATGATGCACCGTCCATATGACGTAGCGTAGTAGCCGCTTCACCGCAGCCCAGTGATCCTCTCTAGGATCCTCTATGAAGCGACTGACGTAGCCCACGGTGAACGCAATGTTCGGCCTTGTGTGGACTAGGTAGCGCAGACCACCGACGATGCTCCGGTAGAGTGTTGCATACACCTTCGCCGCGGTGCTAGCCTTCGTCAGCTTCAGCCGCTCCTCCATCGGAGTCACGCATGGCTTGCACTCAGCCATGCCGCTCCGCTCCAATAGCTTGGAGGCATACGCGCTCTGACCGAGCGTGAGTTCCTCCTTCCCCTGTCTCACCTCGATGCCGAGTTAGTAGGAGAGTGCGCCGAGATCGCTCAATCGAAAACGAGCCGCCATCTCGCGCTTGAAGTTGTTGATGTCCTCCGTGCGTGCGCCGGTGACGATTAAGTCATCCACATACACGCCGATGACGAGCTCCTCCTTCCCCCGTCGCAGCGTGTAGAGCGCGTGCTCGGTTGCGCACCACTGAAACCCAAGCTTGCTCAGCGTTGCGTCAAGCTTGCGTTCCATGCTCGTGGGGCCTGCCGCAGCCCGTAGAGCGCTTTGCGCAGTCGGAGCACCCTGTGCTCCTCTCCTTTGATGACAAAACCTGGAGGTTGCCTGACGAAGACCATCTCCACCAGCTCGCCATTGAGGAAGGCCAATTTAACATCCAAGTGATGGACGCGCCAGTCTTTTGCTGCTGCTAAAGCAAGTAGCAAATGAACCGACTCCATGGGCGCTACTGGCGCAAAGACCTCCTCGAAGTCTATGCCCTCGTGCTGAACAAAGTCTCGAGCGACGAGGCACGCCTTGTGCTTGACAATGGCGCCGAGCTCGTCCCGTTTGACCTTATACACCCACTTCAGGCTGATCAGACGACATCCTGGTGGTGGATCGACGAGCTGCCATGTCTCGTTTTCCTCGATCACCTTCATCTCCTCCAGCATCGCCCATCGCCAGTTTCTGTCCCGCTCGGCCAACGCGAACGTGGGTGGTTCCTCTACACTGACTAGCAATAGCTCTGCGTCATTGAGCAGCCGACCAGCCAGTCCTGAGGGTCCTGTGCCACCGACGATGTCGTCTAGCCTACGGAACCGCACCTCCTCACCTTCGTGGAAGGTATCCACGAACTCAGTGATGTCACTTGGGGTGAGGCGAACTCGATCAGCGTTGATGGAGTTCCCTGTTCCGCCGGAGTGCTTGGTACATTACCTGAAGTGCTCACCCCCCAGGTTCAGTGCTCGGCACTACTTCTGGATAGCTCGTCATAACTCCTGTAGTGTTCGGCCACACTGTAGGAGTGCTCAGCCTCAGTCTTGGAGTGGTCGGCACCACTACAAGATGTCTTGGCTCCGTCACGGGAGTGCTCGACATCCCTCCTAAAGTGCTTGGCACTGCCCCAGGAGTGCTCGGCT
This sequence comes from Miscanthus lutarioriparius, assembly GCA_904845875.1. NCBI lineage: Eukaryota > Viridiplantae > Streptophyta > Magnoliopsida > Poales > Poaceae > Miscanthus > Miscanthus lutarioriparius. Next base: position 9,226,511 of record CAJGYO010000006.1, on the reverse strand, counting down.
CTACCGCTGGAGTGCTCGGCGCTCCTCTCGAAGTGCTCGGCACCTCTTCCCCAGCATCTCCACCACCGTGGATGACCAGGTGCTCGACGATGAAGGTGTTGGTGAAGCTACTAGCTTCCCCCGTGCTCGGACTGCTCTAGTCCCAAGCCGTCTTCTCGTCGAACACAATGTCGCGCGAGACAAGTACCTTGTCTCCACGTGGGTCGTAGAGTATTCCTTGGTACCCTCTGTGTAGCCCAGGAACACCATGGGTGTGCTCCTGTCCTTTAGCTTGGTGAGGTTTGGCTTCGTCTTCCTGACATGCCCGATGCAGCCGAATGTCCAGAGGAAGGTCACGCTTGGCTTGTGCCCATACCAAGCTTCGAACGGCGTTTTGCCCGTCAGGGCCTTAGTCGGAGCGCGGTTGAGGATGAACACCGCTGTGGTCACTGCCTCCCCCTAGAACCTTGCCGGCATGCCTTTGGCCTTCATCATGGATCGAGCCATATCGACCACCGTCTGGTTCTGCCTCTCCACCACGCCATTCTATTGTGGCGAGTACGGCGCGGTGTGATGTTGCCCCACACCCTGATCCGCGCAGTACATAGCGAACTCCACCGAAGTGAATTCGCCGCCGCGATCAGTCCTCAGCATGTGGAGCTTCTTGCCGCTCTCGGCCTCCGCGCACGTGAAAGCTCTAGTTTGGTTTTGGTTAATTGATGAAACCCTAAGTGCTAACCTAGTCTATCAAGATGTTTATGAGATAGGTAGCACTACTCCAAGTGTTGAAGCAATGACGAAGATCATGACAATGGTGATAGCATGGTGATGATCAAATGCTTGAACTTGGAAAAGAAGAAAGAGAAAAACAAAAGGCTCAAGGCAAAGGTATAAAATATAGGAGCCATTTTGTTTTAGTGATCAAGACACTTAGTGAGTGTGATCACATTTAGGATAGATAGCCGTACTATTAAGAGGAGTGTAACTCGTATCGAAATGCGGTTATCAAAGTGCCACTAGATGCTCTAACTCATTGCATATGCATTTAGGATCTAGTGGAGTGCTAACACCCTTGAAAATATTTGTGAAAATATGCTAACACATGTGCACAAGGTGTTTGCGGGGTTGAGATGGGTTTGGGTCCTCTCCCTCCCGCCGAGCTTGTGAGGCGGGATTAACGCTTTGGAAAAATGAAATGTCTATTTTCTATTGCGCCGGATGCAAAATTCTTAGTGGTTGGCACATTTGAGCAAGGGTGAAGAAGTTAGAGTTGAAATGGAGTTGGTCGAAATGATCTTTGGCGTCGGTCTCTGTGGACCGGACGAATCAATCTGCACCGGACGCCGATACTGCGTCCGTCATGACTTCTCGGCAACACTGAGAGGAAAGGTTGAGCACCGGACGCTGGTCTGCGTCCGGTCAAGGTGGACGGACGCGTCGGTCGAAGAAATACGCCTCGGGAGCTTCTATTGAAAACGACCGGACGCTGGGGCTTCAAGCGTCCGGTCGATTCAAGGAGCAGCGTCCGGTCGAGGTGATGACCGTTGAGTCTGGACACGTGGCGACATCAAGCGGCCGGACGCCGAGAGAGCCGTTCGTCCGGTCGGTCCGACCGGGCGTCCGGTCGTAAGCGCGTTTTGCCCGATGTGAAGGGGTATAATGGCTCTATTTGATGGGGGCTCTATTTATAGCCCCATGGCCGGCTCAATGGACAACTCTTGCACATTTTCATTGACATAGCAACCTTGTGAGCTTAGCCAAAGCCCTCCCACTCATCTCCATCATTGATCCATCATCATTGTGAGATTGGGAGAGAATCCAAGTGCATTGCTTGAGTGATTGCATCTAGTGGCACTTGGTATTCGTGTGGCTTGTCATGGATTTCGCTTGTTTCTCTTGGTGGTTGCCACCACCTAGACAGTTGGAGCAGCGGTGAAGGATCGGCACGAGTTGGTGATTGTTCGTGGCCGCCTTCGGTGATTGTGGGGAGTTGTACCTTCCCGCGGAGTGCCGAAAGGTAACTCTAGTAAATTGCTCGTGTCATTGAGTTACCTCACGTGTGGGTCGGTTCTTGCGGTGTCCTATCGTGTGGGACGAGGTTTGTGAAACACCTCTTAGCCGCCCGAACCACCAAGTGTTGGTCGACACAACGGGACGTAAGCGTGTTGGCAAGCCACGTGAACCTCGGGAGAAAATCGATTGTCTCTCTTCTTTGTCATTCTCCGGTGATTGGCTATATATTCATCTTGTGATTGGTTCATCCCCTACACGTTGGTATAATCACTCTACTCGCTCATTTACATTCTTGCAAACTAGTTGATACAAGCTCTTTAGTGTAATTAGAATTGAGAGCTTGCTTTATTATTTACATTCATCTAGTTGAGCTCTTTAGAGTAGCAAGGTTGAGAGCTCTTAGTGAGTAATTACATAGCTAGTTTGTGTGCCTAAGTATTCATTGCAACTAGAATTGTTGGATAGGTGGCTTGCAACCCTTGTAGAGCTAGAGCAAGTTTGCATTACGCTATTTGTCATACTAATCAAATTGCTCTAGTTGATTTGTAGATTTTAAATAGGCTATTCACCCCCCTCTAGCCATATTAGGACCTTTCAAGTGGTATCGGAGCCGTGGTCACCGTTTGATTGAAGGCTTAACAACCTCGGTGTCAAATTATGGCTCAAGTTGTGTTCAACCATGTGGGGGGCAAACCACCATTCTTTGATGGCACAAGCTATGATTATTGGAAGAGAAAGATAAGTGTGTATCTTGGTTCAATCAATGATCAAGTATGGGATGTAACCGAGAATGATTATGCTATCATTAATCCCGACAATCCCACCAACCAAGATAAGTCTAACAAGCAATGCAATACAATGGCTCTCAACACCCTATACAATGCCCTTGATCCAAAGGTGTTTGAGCAAATCAAGGATTGTGAAAGAGCAAATGAAGTGTGGAGGAGATTGGAGGAAACCTATGAGGGCACCGGTGTGAAGAGTGCCAAGTTGTACATCCTCAAGGACAAGTTGACAAGTTTCAAGATGAAAGATGATGAGAGCATACGGAGATGTTCCATCGCTTGCAAGTCATTGTCAATGATTTGAAGGCTTTGGGAGAAAAGATCAAGAATGATGATGTCTCTCATCGGTTCTTGATGAGTCTACCTCAAAGGTTTGAAATGTTGAGAATGCTAATCATAAGAGGAGGATTGAAGGAGATCACCCCAACCAAGTACTAGGTGAAGTCATGACACAAGAGACATACCGTGTGGAAAGGGAGGGGATGACAAGGAGGACAAGAAGGAAGATGAGGACAAGAAGAAGAAGAGTGTAGCATTCAAGGCTAGCTCATCATCATACAAGAACAAGGGCAAGTCAAAGAAAGAGTCAAGTGATGATGAGGATCTTAGTGATATTGATGATGAAGCTATGGCTCTCTTTGTGCGCAAGATGGGCAAGTTCATGAAGAAGAAAGGCTATGGTGCAAGAAAAGAAGAGATCATACCAAGAGCAAAGAATATGTGAGAAGATGCTATAATTGCAAGAGTCCCGATCATGTGGTAGCCAATTGTCCTTACAATAGTGATAATGATGAAGATGAGAAGAACAAACACAAGAAGGACAAGAAAGAAAAGAAGGAGAAGAGGGAGAAGAGAATGACCTTTCAAAAGAAGAAGAAGGTGGAGGCTATGTGGTCACTTGGGATAGTGATGGCTCATCGGATAGTGATGACTCTAGTGATGATGGAAATAAATCAATCAAGAAAGCACTAGCAAGCATCGCCATCAACGACAAGCCCTCCATCTTCGACACTCCATCAACGTGCCTCATGGCAAAACCTACCAAGGTAAAATATGATGTGAGTGATGATGATGATGAGTATGAAAGTGATGCTTGTAGGAGTGATGATGAGGAGGAGGAATACTCAAGGAGGAGCTCATGGACATGTGTGAGCAAGTGCATACTTGCTTTGAGATGAAGAGAAAGGAGTGCAAGGAATTGAACAAGAGAGTCAAATTTCTTGAGCAATCCTTTGATGAGCTCAATGCCACTCATGAGGGGCTAGTGGATGCCCATGAGAAGCTTGGCAAAGCTCACTCTAAGCTTGAAAAGGCTCACTCCTCTCTCATTGAGCAAATCAAGAAGGAGGAAGCCAAGGAGGAGCAAGTGATAGTTACATGTGATGTGGGACTAACATGTGATCTTATTAATGAATCTACTTATAAGCCTATTGCTATTGCTCCCACTAACCCCTCTTGTAGCACAACCATTACCACTCCACCTATGAATGATACATCACTAATGGTGGAAAATGAAACCCTCAAGAAGGAGGTGAATGAAGCTCACTCGTGCCTTAGGCAATGCCTATGGTGGAGATGCCCGCTTGCTAAAGTGCTTGGGTAGCCAAAGGTTTTCTCTCAACAAAGAGGGATTAGGCTATACCCCAAGAAAGGCAAGGCGGCCTTTGTCACTCCCAAAGCTAGCTTTGTGAAGGGCAATGGTCGGTTTTGCAATAGATGCAAGCAAGTTGGGCATATAGAGCAAAATTGCAAGACTAACAAGAACAAGCTACCTAATGTATCCTCAATCAAATTTGATTCTTGTTACATGCTTTATAAGGGTGCCAATGGTGTGACGGCTAAGTTTATTGGTACACCGATTGTGGGCCCAAAGAAGAAGGCCATTTGGGTACCAAAGACTTTGGTGACTAACCTACAAGGACCCAAGCAAGTTTGGGTACCTAAAAGAATTGATCTTCTTTTGTAGGTAAATTATAAAGCCGGAGGAAGGCATTGGGTGCTTGATAGTGGGTGCACACAACACATGACCGGTGATCCAAGAATGTTCAATTCAATCAATGAAAGCAAGAGCAATGGGATTGATAGTATCACATTTGGTGACAATGGCAAAGGCAAAGTCAAGGGACTTGGTAAGATTGCAATATCCAATGACTTGAGCATTTCCAATGTGCTACTAGTAGAAAGCTTGAACTTCAACTTATTGTCGGTAGCTCAATTGTGTGATCTTGGTTTCAAGTGCATATTTGGTGTGGATGATGTAGAGATCATAAGTGTAGATGGCTCTAACTTGATATTCAAAGGATTTAGATATGAGAATCTATACTTAGTTGATTTCAATGCTAGTGAGGCTAAATTGTCAACATGTTTGATCACTAAGTCTAGCATGGGTTGGTTATGGCATAGAAGGCTTGGTCATGTTGGAATGAAACAATTGAACAAGTTGATTAAGCATGACTTAGTTAGAGGCTTGAAAGATGTCACATTTGAAAAGGATAAGCTATGTAGTGCATGTCAAGCCGGAAAACAAGTTGGTAACACACATCCTAAGAAGAGCATGATGAGCACATCTAAGGCATTTGAGTTGATGCACATAGACTTGTTTGGACCAACCACATACACTAGCATTGGTGGAAACAAATATGGATTTGTGATTGTGGATGATTTCACTAGATACACTTGGGTGTTCTTTCTTGGTGACAAGAGTGATGTGTTCGCAATATTCAAATCATTTGTCAAGGGCATTCACAATGAGTTTGAAACAACCATAAAGAAAGTTAGAAGTGACAATGGTAGTGAATTCAAGAACACTAGAATTGATGAGTTGTGTGATGAATTTGGAATTAGACATCAATTCTCGGCCAAGTATACTCCTCAATCAAATGGGCTAGTTGAAAGAAAGAATAGAACCTTGATTGATATGGCAAGATCAATGTTGAGTGAGTACAATGTGAGTCATTCATTTTGGGCCGAAGCAATCAACATGGCTTGCTATTATAGCAACCGACTCTATTGTCACCCCATGATGGAGAAGACACCCTATGAGCTATTAAATGGAAGAAAACCCAACATAGCATACTTTCGGGTTTTTGGATGTAAATGCTATATATTGAAGAAAGGCACTAGATTGAGCAAGTTTGAAAAGAAATGTGATGAAGGGTTCTTGCTTGGTTACTCCACTACTAGCAAGGCTTATAGAGTTTGGAATTTGGCTAGTGGTACTCTTGAGGAGGTTCATGATGTGGAATTTGATGAAACAAATGGTTCCCAAGAGGAAGATGAGAATCTAGATGATGTGAAAGGCACTCCATTGATCAATGCAATGAAGCACATGGACATTGGTGATATAAGGCCTAGAGAGGTGATTGATGTTGAAGATAACAAGAATCAAGTGCTCTCTAACTCAAATGTGCAAGCTAGTGGTTCTCATGATCAAAGTCAAGCAAATACTAGTGATGACAATGTGCAAGATCAACAAGTGTCTAGTTCATCATCTCAACCAAATGCTAGAAATCAAGTGCAAGTGCTTCAACCAACCAATGTTGCAAGAGATCATCCATTGGACACTATCATTGGTGATATTTCAAGAGGTGTGCAAACTAGATCAAGATTGGCATCATTTTGTGAGCACTTCTCATTTGTGTCATCCATTGAGCCTAAGAAGATAGATGAAGCTTTGAATGATGTTGATTGGGTCAATGCTATGCATGAAGAGCTAAACAACTTCACAAGAAACCAAGTATGGGAGTTAGTTGAGAGGCCTAAGAATCATAATGTGATTGGAACAAAGTGGGTCTTTCGGAACAAGCAAGATCAAGATGGGATAGTAATAAGAAACAAAGCAAGATTAGTGGCTCAAGGTTACACTCAAGTTGAAGGTCTTGACTTCGGAGAAACATATGCCCCGGTTGCAAGATTGGAAGCAATTAGGATCTTGTTAGCCTATGCTTGTGCCCACAACATCAAGCTATATCAAATGGATGTGAAGAGTGCATTTCTCAATGGGTACATCAATGAGCTTGTGTATGTTGAGCAACCTCCGTTTTGAAGATAAAAAGAAACCCAACCATGTGTTCAAGTTGAGAAAGGCTTTGTATGGATTGAAACAAGCACCTAGAGCATGGTATGAGAGATTGAGGGATTTCCTACTCTCTAAGGGATTCAAGATGGGAAAGGTTGACACCACTCTCTTCACCAAAAGGCTTGGAAATGACTTGTTTGTAATGCAAATCTATGTTGATGATATCATCTTTGGATCAACAAATCAAGAATTTTGTGAGGAGTTTGGCAAGATGATGGCAAGTGAGTTTGAGATGTCTATGATTGGAGAACTTAGTTACTTCCTTGGTCTTCAAATCAAGCAAATGGAGAATGGCACATTTGTGAGTCAAGGCAAGTATATCAAGGACATGCTCAAGAAGTTTGAAATGGATGAGAGTAAAGCTATTAGTACACCAATGTGGACAAGTGGAAGCTTGGATAGTGATGCTAGTGGCAACATGGTGGATCAAAAGATGTATCGGTCTATGATTGGAAGTCTACTCTATGTGACCGCATCAAGACCGGATGTGATGTTTAGTGTATGCATGTGTGCTAGATTTCAAGCCTCACCAAGGGAAAGTCATTTGAAGGCAACAAAGAGAATATTGAGGTACTTGAAGCATACACAACATGTTGGATTATGGTATCCCAAAGGAGCAAAATTTGAGTTGATTGGATATTCGGATTCCGATTATGCGGGATGCAAAGTTGAGAGAAAGAGCACATCGGGCACATGTCAACTATTGGGAAGATCACTTGTATCTTGGTCATCAAAGAAGCAAAATAGTGTAGCACTTTCAACCGCGAAGCGGAGTACATTTCGGCCCGGTAGTTGTTGTGCACAATTACTTTGGATGAAGGCCACTTTGAGTGACTTTGAAATCAAGTTCAAGCAAGTGCCATTGCTATGTGACAATGAAAGTGCCGTCAAGCTCACCAACAACCCGGTTCAACACTCAAGAACAAAGCATATTGATGTCCGCCATCATTTCATAAGAGATCACCAACAAAAAGGGGACATTTGCATAGAGAGTGTGGGCACCGAAGATCAACTTGCCGACATATTCACCAAGCCACTTGATGAGAAGAGGTTTTGCAAGCTAAGGAATGAATTGAACATACTTGACTTCTCCAATATGTGTTGATGCACCCCCACTATATATATGACATGCCTCTCCTTGAGCAAAGCAAGGTAAAGTTGATTGACATGTCATCCATTCATCACTAAGGACTTGTTTAGAGCATCTTGTCATTCCTATCATGTCCTAGGCTCATTCATGAAAATCAAATGAATTTGATGCTTATATGGTACCACTATTGCTTGTATGTTTGAAATGATCTAGTGGTAGCATATGACATGTTTGTGGGCTTGTAAACCTAGTGTTTGATTTAGAAAATGAGCTATAAATGTTTAACTCAACATGGTACAAGATAACCCTTATTTGGAGGTGTGAAGAAGCTTGTCCTTGGATCAAACCGAGTTACATATCTTTTGCAAGTAATCTAGATTGAACCAAAATTGAGAAAATGATCTTTATTTCACATGGTTTCACCCCAACCTATCCATAATTTAAGCTCACCTTTTGTGCTAATTGTTGACAAAGGGGGAGAGAAACAAAGATATGAGTGATAGGGGAGCATTGGACATAAGGGGAGAGATATGCTAAAGGAAAGGGACCAATTAAAATTTTGAGCACACAAGTAGGGGGAGCAAGCTCATAAACTTGTATGATGCATTTGAATGAACATTTCATATGTTTTGCTCGCATGGTACAAATTCCAAGTTTCAACATTCATGCTTGTGTGGTGTATGCTAGTTATAGGTTTGAATGATGAAATAAAAACTAGCATGCATAGGCTAAAAGTAACTAGACTCATGCTCACATTATGAAAACTAGACCCTTGGTTTTAATGTTGATCTCATGGGGTATTCTAGTTTTTGTGTATGTCTAGTTACTAATGGTGCTAAGGATGGTATATTGGTGCACTCCGATTAGTATCACGCTTCAAAGGTCCATCTCTTATACCTTAGCATCATTTGGTAAAAATTGACTCCTATATTTCCTATCTAAGCATATGTGCAAGCTACAATCCAAACTCTTAGCACATATGTAGGGGGAGCAATTGCTACCATTTAGAATTCATGAAACTTGTCTATACCCTTTACACATGGTAAATAAGCTTGGGCAAGCAACATGGATTCAAATGAACTTTAATTCATATCTTTGTATAAGGGTTGTCATCAATTACCAAAAAGGGGGAGATTGAAAGCTCTAGTTTGGTTTTGGTTAATTGATGAAACCCTAAGTGCTAACCTAGTCTATCAAGATGTTTATGAGATAGGTAGCACTACTCCAAGTGTTGAAGCAATGGCGAAGATCATGACAATGGTGATAGCATGGTGATGATCAAATGCTTGAACTTGGAAAAGAAGAAAGAGAAAAACAAAAGGCTCAAGGCAAAGGTATAAAATATAGGAGCCATTTTGTTTTAGTGATCAAGACACTTAGTGAGTGTGATCACATTTAGGATAGATAGCCGTACTATTAAGAGGAGTGTAACTCGTATCGAAATGCGGTTATCAAAGTGCCACTAGATGCTCTAACTCATTGCATATGCATTTAGGATCTAGTGGAGTGCTAACACCCTTGAAAATATTTGTGAAAATATGCTACACATGTGCACACAAGGTGTTTGCGGGGTTGAGATGGGTTTGGGTCCCTCTCTCCCTCCCGCCGAGCTTGTGAGGCGGGATTAACGCTTTGGAAAAATGAAATGTCTATTTTCTATTGCGCGGATGCAAAATTCTTAGTGGTTGGCACATTTGAGCAAGGGTGAAGAAGTTAGAGTTGAAATGGAGTTGGTCGAAATGATTTGGCGTCGGTCCTGTGACCGGACGCTGAATCCAAGCACCGGACGCCGACTGGCGTTGCTGCGTCCGGTCGCTGACTTCAGCAACTGATAGGAAGGTTGAGCACCGGACGCTGGTCTCGCGTCCGGTCAAAAGGTGGACGGACGCGTCCGGTCGAAGAAATACGCCTCGGGAGCTTCTTGGAAACGCCGGACGCTGGGCTTCAGCGTCCGGTCGATTCAAGGAGCGGCGTCCGGTCGAGGTGATGACCGTTGAGTGCGGACACGTGGGCGACATCAAGCGGCCGGACTTTGAGAGCTGCGTCGGTCATCGACCGGAGCGTCCGGTCGTAAGCGCTTTTGCCCAGTGAAGGGTATAATGGCTCTATTTGATGGGGGCTCTATTTATAGCCCCATGGTGGCTCAATGGACAACTCTTGCACATTTTCATTGACATAGCAACCTTGTGAGCTTAGCCAAAGCCCTCCCACTCATCTCCATCATTGATCCATCATCATTGTGAGATTGGGAGAGAATCCAAGTGCATTGCTTGAGTGATTGCATCTAGTGGCACTTGGTATTCGTGTTGTTGCTCATGATTTTCGCTTGTTTCTCTTGGTGGTTGCCACCACCTGAGCCAGTTGGAGCAGCGGTGAAGGATCGGCACGAGTTGGTGATTGTTCGTGGCGCCTTCGGTGATTGTGAGGGAGTTGTACCTTCCGTGAGTGCCGAAAAGGTAACTCTAGTAAATTGCTCGTGTCATTGAGTTACCTCACGTGTGGGTCGGTTCTTGCGGTGTCCTATCGTGTGGGACGAGGTTTGTGAAACACCTCTTAGCCGCCGAACCACCAAGTGTTGGTCGACACAGCGGGGACGTAAGCGTGTTGGCAAGCACGTGAACCTCGGGAGAAAATCGATTGTCTCTCTTCTTTGTCATTCTCCCGGTGATTGGCTATATATTCATCTTGTGATTGGTTCATCCCCTACACGTTGGTATAATCACTCTACTCGCTCATTTACATTCTTGCAAACTAGTTGATACAAGCTCTTTAGTGTAATTAGAATTGAGAGCTTGCTTTATTATTTACATTCATCTAGTTGAGCTCTTTAGAGTAGCAAGGTTGAGAGCTCTTAGTGAGTAATTACATAGCTAGTTTGTGTGCCTAAGTATTCATTGCAACTAGAATTGTTGGATAGGTGGCTTGCAACCCTTGTAGAGCTAGAGCAAGTTTGCATTACGCTATTTGTCATACTAATCAAATTGCTCTAGTTGATTTGTAGATTTTTAAATAGGCTATTCACCCCCCCTCTAGCCATATTAGGACCTTTCAGCACGTCTTGAACTTTTTGATCGCTGCCGTCGCTTCATCCTTGCTCGTCAGAAGTTGCAGCCACATGTAGTGACTGCAATCATCCACAAGTAGGAGGAAGTACCGTCGACCACCGTTTGTAGCAGGCGTGATCGGCCCGCAGAGGTCACCGTGGACGAGCTCGAGAGCGTCCTTCGTGCGATACTTGGCCACCTTTGGGAATGGTAGCCTCCTCTGCTTCCTGGCCAGGCAGCTATCACACAGCTCGCCTCCATGATTGATGTGGGGTAGCCTTCGGACCATCTTCTCCAGCCGACCAAGTGCGTCAAAGCTGAGATGTCCAAACCGGGCATGCCACATCCACGGTTCCTCAGAGTGCCTTGCCGCCAGGCACATCGACTACTCTACCTTCAGGTCGAGTAGGTACAACCGGTTCAGGGACCTCTTCACCTTGGTGAGAAGTCGCTGCTCCCGGTCCCTGATCCTAAGGACTCCGTCCTTGATCAGTACCTCGCTACCGCGCTCATCTAGCTGACCAATGCTGATGATACTGGAACGCAGCTACGGGATGTAATATACATCCATTAGTGCGCGGTGCTCCCCGTTCTAGCACCTAAATATGATGGTGTCGTGCTCTTGGATAGCCACCCGTGAGCTGTTACCAAACTTCATCGTACTGGTAACATCGTCGTCGAGCTCGGAGAAGGATGCTTTGGAGCCCATCATGTGGTTGCTGGCACCAGAGTCCAAATACCACCGCTGCTCCTGGTCAGCGTCCACACGTTCGAGGTGGACTTGGGCGCATGGTTCATTGAGGTTGACGGTCTTCAGGGCCTTTCTAGGTCCTTCGACCATCATCGCCTCTTCCCTCTCCTTAGCCTCGATGTCGTGTAGTGCATAGAACATCGCCATCAGGATAGTGGCCTCATCCTCATCATCGGCTTGCGCCAGGTGAGGCTGAGCCTTCTTTTCCTGCTTGCGGTTTGGGCACTCCCATGCCCAATGGCCCATCTTCCCGCAACACCGGCATGCATTGGGGTCGACCTGCTTCTTCTCCAAAGAAGCCTTGCCATGGTGCTTGCCATCGCCACCGTGGCTGGAGGAGGCTGCCTTCTCAGAGTTCCTCCGAGCAGCCCACTCCTCTTCCGTCAGTAGGAGTTTCTCGCTGTCCTTCATTGCTGTCGCCTATTCCAGGCGCTCATCCACCGCCCACAGATGGCCTGTCACATCCTCAATGGTGAGGGTGGACAAGTCTAGCATCATCTCTATCGAGAGAGCGATCTGGATGTACTTTGTCGGCACGGAGTGGAGGTACTTGGAGACCGACTCCTCTTCGTCGATGGTGACGCCATGGCTCTTTAGCTTGCTGATGAGTGTCTGTAGGCAGAGGGAGAAGTTCTCCATCGTTTCACCATCCTTGAACTTGAGGTTGGCGTACTCATGCTTCAGAAGCTGGGTCGTCGTCTTCTTTGTGCGGTCGGAACCAACGAGCATCACCACAATAGCCTCCCACGCCTCCTTAGCAAAGCTCTTCGTCCCCAATGGCTCCTTGTACTCTACCGGTATAGCAGTGAGGATAGTCTCCAACGCTGGCATGTCATCTTTTTCATTGTCGGTGCCCTTATCAACAACATTCTAGAGCCGTCGGGCTCTGAGCTTGACCTTCATGGTCACCGACCACTCTCCATAGTTGGTGCATGTCAGTGTCGGCCAACTGGTGCCACTGACCTCCCGCACCATACGAACAACGACCTCCGGTCATGACTGGGCAGCCACAGCAGTGCCACTGCTATCGCCCATCTCCGAATCGCCCGTCATCGCTAGCAGTTAGTCTGGCACGCGCTTGTACGGCTCTGATACCATTTGTTGGCCTACAGGATCACCAGCTCAGGTGAGTGAACCACTCACCAGTCCTGCCGAGCACCTGCTAGTGTTGCCAAGCACCCACTAGCTGTGCCGACCACGAACAAGCGTTGTCCGTCCCCAACGCACTATGGCTGGAGCTAGAAGAAGAAGGGAGAACAGAGCATGCACACACAATACAAGACACCAGCATTGGCCGAAGCCCTGTCTGTGAGATGGCAAATCTGAACTCTCTTTACTGAGTTGCCGTGGTAGTCTATTTATACAACTCTATCCATCTAGTCCTAGTACAGTGCACATGCTGTAACAGTAACTAGATAACATACAGGGCTGACTCTACGCTGGCCTCTGCATGTGGCTATAGTGCTGCAGGTGAGCCGTGCAGCGCCTGCACCTGTAGTACCTACAGTATCACAGCAGGGGACCTTTCGGCGCCGCCTTCCCTTGCTATGTTCGCACAAGGTAGTAGTAGATCATCTAACAATGTCAAAGATCAGAACACGGTTGCCTACCTTGGCTCGCCGTGGTTGCATGTTTATATAGAGGGAAAGTCCCAACAGATTACAATGGAGATAGTTATAGATAGAGGTTCAGCTGGTATTCAAATACATCAAGAAGTCTATCTCTATCTATCAGCCAAACCATAATCCATAACACCAAATATCTCTAAAGATTACAAACCACGTCACATATGACGAAAATTTCTAACAGCCCCTCTCAATCTAAACTTCTCTTCCTTTTGAGATTTAGATTGCTCTTGAATGCCTCTAGCATCCCACACGATAATGCTTTGGTGAACCCATTTGCAAGTTGATCCTTGGAAGCAACCAGCCGCACCTGTAGTTGCTTATTCACAACACGCTCTCGAACAAAGTGAAAATCAATTTCTATATGCTTAGCTCTTGCATGAAACATTGGATTCGCCGATAAGTATGTGGCGCCCAAGTTGTCACACCATAAGCAAAGCGGCTGATCTATCCGTATCCCAAGTTATTTTAACAAAGACTCCAACCATATCAATTCAGCAGTAGCATTTGCCATAGACTTATATTCAGCTTCTGTGCTTGATCTTGAGACAATAGCTTGCTTCCTAGCACTCCAAGAAATCAAATTCGGACAGAAGAAAATAGTAAAACCTCCAGTCGACCTTCTATCATCAATACTTCCTACCCAATCAGCATCAGAAAATGCACTAATCAAGGTAGAAGGTGACGCCTAGAAATTCAGTCCAAGGTCCAATGTAGACTTGATACACCAAAGTATCCTTTTTACAGCAGTCCAATGCATAGTAGTGGGAGCATGTAGAAACTGACATACTTTGTTCACTGAGAATGCTAAATCAGGCCTAGTAAGCGTGAGGTATTGCAATGCACCAACAACGCTTCTATACCTTGTACTGTCACCTGAACTCAACAATCCCCCTTCATGCTTAGATAGCTTTTCACTAGTAGACAACGGAGTAGATGATGGTTTACAATTCACCATACCTACTTGTGTTAAAATCTCCTTTGCATATTTTTCTTGTGTTAGCAACAACTGGCCCTTTTCTCTTTTAACTTCAATCCCCTGGAAATAGCTGAGGCCCCCCAAATCTTTTAAGGCAAAGTCTTTCTTGAGATCAACTAGCAATGCCGCAACAGCTTCACTTGATGAACTTGTGACAATAATATCATCCACATAAATCAACATATTGATTGTGACATCCATCCTTTTATAAATGAACAATGAGGTGTCTGATCTTGATGCCACAAAGCCAAGAGCAATGAGTTTAGAACTCAATCTTGCATACCAAGCTCGTGGAGCTTGCTTCAAACCATAAATAGCCTTGTCCAACTTACAAACAAGATGTGAAGCTCCTTTACTTTCAAAACCCGGGGGTTGCCTCATATATACCTCTTCTTCTAGAACACCATGAAGAAACACATTCTGTACATCTAACGGTTTGACACACCACCGTTTTGAAATAGCAATTGAAAGAACAAGCATGACAATTGCAATTTTAACCACTGGACTGAAAAGTATCTTCATAATCAATGCCAAACCATTGTCAAAAGCCCTTTACAACAAGCCTTGCTTTATATCTGTCTATTGTCCCATCTGATTTTCTTTTAATTTTGAACACCCATTTGCAATCAAATAAAATTGTTACCCTTCTTTTCTGGAACCAAATGCCAAGTCTTATTTATGATGAGAGCATCAAATTCATCTTGCATAGCTTCCTTCCATCTAGGATCACTTAGCGCTTCATGAAAATCTTGTGGTTCCCCAGTAGCTGAAAATAAACCATACCTGACCATGTCCTTGAACTGTTTTGGTTTAGTTATGCCACTTTGCAGCCATGTTTGCTGTCTTAGTGGCAAAACAGGAACCATCGACACATCTCTAGAGCCCATAGCCGCATCGGATCCAGGCGACGCAGAAAATCTAGGCAGAGGCGAAGGCGCAAACTTGGGCGTAGGTGTGAAGACCCCCCACGCGATGTGCTAGGAGAGGTCGGGGCGGTCACGGTCGGGACGGTCGGTGGCGTGGTCGGTGGCTCGGTCGGAGCGGTTGGTGGCACGGTCGTGGTTAGAATAGTAGGTGGGGCAGTGCCGGTTTTTGTGCCAGATACGCCTGGACTGTGCAACAGATCATCCTGGGAAGCACCGCCATGATTGTTTGCACTGCCCGTCGCCCAGCCAGGTACTGGTTGTTCCTAAAAAACTTTTTTGCATAATGCTATCAACCAAAGGGTTAGTAGTATTAGTAATATGATCATTGCAACATACATCCCCTTGATTACGAAGATGATCTTGTAAAAGAAGGATCTCTTTCCTAAGAAGGGTGCCTGCATTGGGATGTAAGTGAGCAAAAGTAAATACTGATTCATCAAAGATGACATCCCGTGAGATGTAGATCCTACCAGTGCTGGCATCTAGACATTTCAAGCCTGTAGTGGTTTCATATTTGGGCCTCAAAACCTAGGGAGGATCTCAGGGCGGCACATGGCGTCATCAAAGAGCTTGCTCGAGGCAAATCGACTTCATGAAGGACTCGTAGTCATCCGATGCACAGAAGACAAATTGGATAATTTCGCCCCTGGTGGCTAAGTTGTTCAAGTCTAAACATAGGGGCATTCTTGGAAATATGTAATATCCCTATAAATAAGAATAGTGATTGCCTAAGACAGCCACCTCTTTTGCCCTATGTTTTGTACCTTAGGATTAGCAAGTGCTTCAATGTTTTAGAGAGGTTAGGCTAGAGAGGCGTGATATTCTCTTGGGCTAGTTTCCATCTGAAGTAGGAGAATATTTGGGAGGAGGCTGATATGATGTATAAATGAATTCATGGTTAAATGATTGAAAATTTGCTGAAATTTTGAGTTCATCTATTCCCTTCTCTATTTTTCTCTTATTTGGTGACTTTTGTGGCCATTTTTGAGAGATTTTCTTGATGTTGTGTTAGCTGATCTCTTGGCACATTTTAGGAGTGTTTTGGGACCCTTGGGACATAATTATATTACTAGTAATTTGCGTGCGTCCATGCATGTGTGATTACAGATAATAATTGACCAGACACAAGATAATGCACCGATGATTCATAAAATATATTGTACTAATTTAGGACTAAAGTTTAGTCAACAATTTGTTCTACACCATGGAACATAAGCATACTGAAAGCATCAAGGGTCTATATAGGACAACAAATTGTTAAACAATTGTAGCAGCATGTGTTTAGAAGGTACCCCGTGTTGTTCAATAATGAAAACAAACCGTTTCACTACATGGCAATCAATCTAATGAATTTAAAATTAGAACATGTGAAGAGCATAGTGTTAGTTCGGCCAACAAAAGAGGGAACGAAGGATGAGAGAAAGAGAGAGAGCTGAACTAGTGATGCGGCCAAAGGTACCTCTCCAACTCCCCATCTACCCCTTTTATAGGGGAGGTGGGAGAGAGGATTCTCTTTATGCCCCTCTGATGGAGTTTGTATTTACAAAAATGCCACTGGGGCTACAAATGGAACCTTGGTGGGGTTTGTATTTATAAAAATTCCATTAAAGGCTACAAATGGCCCCTCAAATATTATTTTGTGTCCTAGGCTATGTAATTGGGCCCTGAACACGACAGTTGGGGTCCCTAACATATAATGTAACCCCAAACAGTAGCCCCTCAACTGTTTGGTTTTGATTGAAAGTACAAAACCTAGTAGTTGAATACAAAAAAGCGTAGGCCAATTACAACTTAGACTCAGCACACAACTTTAGTCTTTTCATATCTCTAGTTATCTTTCGGCATGTCTTCAGCAACTCTTCGATGGCCACCTTCACTCTAACCTCAAAGATCCTGTCCTTAGCAGCTTGCTCCTTTGACCTTGAGCCCTTGGTACCTTGTTTTCGTGATTCAGCTTTTGTCGAAGACATTGATGTAGCTGAAGTGGGCGAAGCACTGAATGCAGACGAAGTAATTTGTAGATGATCATGACATGTCTTCAAGCTTTCACTCACAAACGCTAGGCAAAGCTTTTGTCTTTGGGCGGATTGCTTGTCCAATGCGCTCCTCGGCAACCCCTCTTGCCTGGTGCTTGTGTGAAATTCTCTCGAAGATGTTGGTGGCGATCACGCTACTCCAAAAGTTTGGTGAAGGTGAAGTCAAAGATGTCGATGGGGACACCTTGCTGAACTGTTCATGAAGTTGTTGTTGATGGCGCCAAAGCTATTGGCGAGATCCCTTGTCAAAACATTGGTGAAGGCATGGTTGATGGTGTGGGAATTGGTGGTGAAGCCCCTTGTTAGAAAGCTGGTGAAGGCATTGTCACCGAAATCATTGTTGAAGCCCCTCGTTAGAATGACCAGAGTTGATGGTGAAACCCCTCATGAAGATGTTAGCTAAAAGCATTTTTGTTGTCAGGTAGTCAGCCCTATGGGGAAGCTAGGATTCTGATCCGTTAGTAGTGGATGATGGAGGTGACGCTGTGCGCTCCTCGCCGAATGTTCATTTTTTAGATAATTTTTTCGTGTGTTTGAGTTGAACGTTGCAGGCATGGTAGGTGTTCGAAATGTTGTGAATAGATATCCTCGTGATCCAATTGGCGGCAAAAGTCAAGGAGGAAGTTGCTCTTTAGTCTCACCGCATAGAGGATTCAGATAGAGTTTTAGTCTGTCTCTAGATGGATGCCCTATAATCTTTTCTTCCTTGCTTTCAGCATAGTGTTCTTGTGTTTGTACAATTTTCTATTTTTTCCTCCCTCCCTCCCTCCATTGTAAGTATCTCCCTAAACTCTTGTTGCTGGTCCTTTTCATAAAAGCTTTTAAATCACCGTGGGGGAACTCCCCCATGGTTTTTGCATCAAAAAAATTGGCGGTGAAAGCGGTGCTGTAACACCCCTGGTGTTAAGCACCACTAAAAACTTGATCATGTCATCAGCATGCATGTTAAGCATCCATAGTAGCTAATCATGCCTTGCATCCACTAAAATCAGGGTTAATTACCTAGCAATGCAATGCATGTGTGGTGTATTGTGCTTCAAACCAAAAATCTTTTTAAGGTACTTTGGAACCTCCTATTTTTGAATTTCACCAAAATACTTGAATTTTTGCTCTAGTAATCTTTGAGGTGTAAAGTAGGTGCTTTACACTAGTGTCAAGTATAGAGTATGAATTCAAGTCCAACCTATTAAAATTTGAGCTCCAAAATTGAATTTAAACTTGAAATCCAGCATAGTCAAATTTGGCAAAGTACTGGAAATCAACATTAAGTTCAAAGTTGGGGGCATTATTAAAATGAATTTCTTTAATAAACTTGTTCAAACAATAGTATCATCTCAAAGTTAAAAGTTTGAACTTGGCAATGGTTTTATTGGTTGATTGGTTTGCTTACTAATTAATCACAAATTAATTCACAAACAAGGCTAAGCTAACTATTGATGGTCATTAAATACCTAATTTGACCATCAACATTCCACCCAAATCAACATAAAACAACATCACATGTGCTATATTATGTTTATAATTCACCTAGTTCCACTTGTACTTGGAAAAATTATTTTTATGCAGGGAAAATCACAAAAATGGACAAATATGAAGCATAAGAGGCAAGTGGACGTGGCAGGGGCCATGGGCCCAAAGTGCCACGTCGGCTGACTGTGGCCAACGTTGGTCGATGGCCACCTGGCCCCTGCCACGTCACTGATCCACGTGAAAGCCTCCTCACTGCTTCTCCAGCATTGATCCATGGCGGTTTGATCCAAAGGTGCACGTTGAGCTACCTTGGATCCATGGGCCCACTGTCATACACTTGGAGGGGGCCAAACTGACCTCCAAACTGCCTTCCAGACCGCAACAATTGACTTATCTACATGCAACCGCCATCCATAGGCCATCCATCGATGTTGGATGGTGAGGCGGTGGAATGGACGGTCGGCCGATAGCCCTTGACGTCGCCCGATGGCCAAGTAACCCCAAACCACCTCATCTTTGCCTACAAGTACCCCCATGCCCTCTACACACTATAAAAGGGTCTGTGGTGCTCGGTGCAGATCATCACTCAGTAGCTCTCAAGCATTCCAAGTTGTTCCAAGCTCTCAAAAGCTCTCTAGAGTAGTAGCTAGCTAGTAGTGATAAGAGTAGAGCAGAGCTCGCCTCGGATTCCAGAAGAGTCTTCTGGTCTGGTATAGCTCCTCTTGTAATCTTTCTTTTGGCATTTACTTTATTCAATACTTTACTTTGTCAAGTACTTTATTCAGTAATATAGCTTTGCTTAGTTCAAGTCCTATCTTACAATTGTCTATCATTAGTGAGCCTTGGTGCTTGTCCTTTGGCATTTGCATCATTATTATCATAGTGTTTAGTTCGTTCATCGTTAGTACTTGTCCTACCATCTGGTTAGGGTGTTTCGATCTCATTTCACCGGAGCTCATATCGAAACAGCGAGTTTATAGATTAAGTGTGGTGTTTAGGCTACATCTTGCCTGTAGGTACGGCTAGATCCCTAGATAGATTGTGGTAGTTGACAGGTGGTGACAACCCTGTTCTTCCTATGTATTCCACCACGTCGAGTCTAGGTATTAAAACATAGGACTTGTTGTGCTTCGTGTTCGATTAAATCCAACGCAAGTACACCCCTCATACTAAAGATGATCTCACTATCATTAAGTTACTTTTGTTGTATTAAGATTACATACTCTACTTCTTACACTAAGCTACACTACACTTCTAGTTACCTCTGTCTGTGTGATCAAAACCCTTTTAAACTTTTTTTGTCCATCATCCATACTACCCTCATCACCCCCGTGTTGCTAAACCCACCTACCTAGTCGACCTAGCCACATTTCCCAACATGCCGAATCACCTTCCTTTGGGAAAATATAAATTCGACACTCGGTACTCACTGACCGAAGTGGTACACGATAGTTCTGTGTGCTTGCAGAATCCCCTTTCCTATATACACAATTACGAACCACCATCAACAGGCATTTTTGGCATTGTTGCTGGGATACAATCCTTGTAGCGACGTTAAGAAACACCAACACTAACTCAATTTTGAAACCCTAACTGAAGATCTAAAAGTTCAGTGTTTGAAGCTCAAACCCTCTCTGTTCTTGGATCTCTATCTCTTGATCCAGTTAGATTTAGGTGTTCATGCTTAAAGCAAAGTTGGAGATTAAAGTATGAGGAACAACTTTTGTTTTTGGAGCTTAGCGAGCTGCCATGTGATTTTGGGAGAAAATGGATGAAGAATATCAGCCGTTAGTCTGCTATAGTGACCCCAGAGCACCCTGTCTGCCTGCTCGCCGCTGTCGCCGATCGGTTTGCCGCTTTTCCTTGCGCGGGCATGCAGTTGCTTCGCCTCGGTGCTTTGCAAGTAGGAGCTAGACACCTAGAAGCCGCATCGATGCCCTTAAGTCGCCTAGCCGGCCGCCGAGCTCACCTTCTCCTTTTCTCACCGTCGTCGAGCACCTCCAGTTTGCCGGTTGTTTTCACCGCCACCGTTCTACCTTGCCACAATTCATCTCGCCCATAGCTTCACCATCACCTTACGCACCCACCTGACCTGATCCTACAAGTTCGGGTCACCGGAGCCGCCCAGACGTCATCTTCTTCCTCCTCGGTGTTCACCGCGCTACCGTGAGCTCCTCACTGTGGCTAGCACTTTATCGCACATCTCTGCCTCAACCGTTTTGTGTTTTCGTTTCATCTTGTTGCCTTGATGTTCATCCGCTTGTTAGTTTTTAGAGTGGAGGTACAGGTACATCAGAACGCCATAGTGTTCGCGAGTTCACGCCGCCGCCTTCATCCCCAACATCGACGACTTAGCCCCGCTGCTTCCCTGATTCAACCAGCAGACGTTCCGAAGTCATGGTGAGCTCCTGATGCTAACGCCATTGTTCTTGTTACCTCTACCGCGCCCTAGTGGCTGGAGCACCGCAACGCCAGTGTGCTCTGCCTTGCCAAGCCACTATGGTCGCGTGCTTAGATAGCTTGTGCACGCCCAAGGAACCCCTTGGGCATGTTCACAGAAGTGAGGTAAATGTGTTGGTACCCTTGCCAGTACCAGTGATGTCACCGTTGGATGTTTCTATGTCGTCGGAGCTTCGTCATGCCGCCATGGCCACCGGCGTGCATGCTACCGTGCCCAGGTTAGTCAATCATCACCTCGTGCAGTTTTGTGAGGTCGAGAGGAGTGTGTAGAGGTAGCTATCATCGCTGGAGTCATCACCGTTGGTCGTGGCCATCTTGCCAGAGTACCGTTGAGCCACCAGGGTCGCCGCAGTGCTCCATCCATTCAACCGTCACCGCCAGGAGATGCGTGAGAGTGAGAGGAGTCCGTCGTGGTAGGTCTCGTCGCCGGCGAACTCGCCGTCGGCGAGTACTGGCCGGTCAACAGTCGCCTACGCCGCGGTCAGCATGGAGGCACTGTGTGCTGACCCGAGGGCCCCGTTGTCAGTGAGAGTGGGTGAGGGAGTGCTGAGTGAAGAAGGATTTTATCCTTTTTCGTTTTTTAGAAAATGCTAATTAAATGCTAAAACTTGATTAATTCATAACTAAATAATCAAAGCTGATAAAATTATGAAAATTTTTGTGTAAGCTTGTTATTATGTGCTTAATCAGGGAAAAATATAAGTTGGTCAATATCAGTAGTTTTGCTAGGTCTAAAATTACATCTTTTAATTCATAAATGGACCTTCCATGAATTTTATAGATTAAAATAATTATCATAAAATCATAAAACTTTTTGTGTAAGCTTTATATTCTTAAATAAACCTTCATAAAAAGTTTGGCTCTATTTTGTTGAAAATAAGTTATCCACTTAATTTAATGCCTTTTATGGATTAATAAAAATACTAAAATGATTTCCATAAATCCCTGAATGACTTCGATGTGATTTTGGGTTTGATTGTGGACCTTGGAACACTACTCCCTTGCTGTTCCTTGGTAACTTAATCATTTTCATGTTATGCTCATATCTAACTTATTAATAATAACAACAATAATATTGCTTTGTGAAAAATTAACCTAAAAGCTTAGTGAAGGAAAGTTGTACTCGAGTTAGTTAATTTTGTTTACTCATCTTAATCCATGTTTAGTACTTCAACCTCCTAAAGCATGCATCTTTATTTACATTTAGTGATCGCGAGTGGTGTTTCTTTGTTGAGCAAGTCCCTGAAGTGGATTTCAATCCGTGGGTATTGGATTTCTGTATCTGTGGTATTTCTGAAGTGATCGACAACCCTGACACTGAAGGCAAGCCCCGGAGTATAAACTAGTTCCTTGTGTTTTACAAATGTTAATCACATAAGTCTATGCTTTGTGCATTTAAGTGGATATGAGTTGGTTGATAAACCAATTGTTGCATGCCTTCCTTGACTTTCAACACTCATCCTTGTCACCATGTTAGTACGCTTCCCTCCAAGTGAGCCTGTCTGAAGGACACGTGGGCGCCCTAAGAGGGGGGGTGAATTAGGCAACTTAAAAACTAACTCTAAACTATGGCCTCTTTTTCTACTTCTAGCAAAACCTATGCAAAAGATAATCTATCTAGATGTGCAACTACGGTTTTGCCAGTGTGTTGCTATCTCTACCGCAAATGATAATAATATGATCAATGTAAATGCGGAAGCTTAAAGAGCAAGGTAGAGATATGCAAACTCCCGTCGACGACTCGGTATTTTTACCGAGGTATCGAGAAGCCGCAAGCTTCCCCTAGTCCTCGTTGGAGCCCCTCGCAAGGAATCTCTCGCAAGGCCAAGCTCCGGTCGGGTAACTCCGTGGATAGCCTCGGGCCTTCCCCGCAGCGCAAGTGGGTCTCCGATGTGCCTTAAGCAAGCCTCTCCCGGATGCTCCCGCCGTCTTCACTATCAAGCTTTCGGTAAACGCATGGGCCTTGTTCCCTCCGGTACACGGTGGCGGCCACACCACAAACGCGGTTGGTGTGATCTCGCAAGACTTCAAGCCCTCTCGATGTACAACATTTGTGCTCACAAGCAGGGGTGGCAAGAGGTATGCAAACCTCACTTAAACACTAGGCAAACACCTAGAGCAAGCGCATAGCGATGGTCTAATCAACCTAAAGCACTTCGCAGCAAAGCACTTATGCTAATCACCTAATAAAACACTAAGCACTATGCATGTGGAGATCACTTAAATGGTGTATCAACACTCTTGATATGTTTCCTCGGCTCCACACACCTCAAATGGCGGTTGGGGTTGTATTTATAAGCCCCATCGAGAAAGTAGCCGTTGGGGTCAAACTCCATAAAAGAACTCGCCATCGGCCGGACGCTGAATAAATCTGACGGGACGCGTCCGTCGTCCCGACCGTTAGCCACGAACTACCGATCGGACGCTTCAGCGTCCGGTCGCCTGCCACCGGACGCGTCCGGTCGCAGTTTCGCGCGCCTGGAACCTCTCTGTACTCGATCGGACGCTGCGTTCATGCGTCCGGTCGGTTGCCGCCAGCGTCCGGTCCTTGCGTCCGGTCGCCTGTCTGCCGAGCCACCGGTCCAGCATCCGGTCGCTCTTTTAGCGTCCGGTCCAGCGTCCGGTCGCCTCTGCGAGCTCGTTTCTTCACGATCTGCGCGCGCGGCTTGGTTCCTATCTTCATGCTTGGACTTTGCTTGACATCTTGGGTCTTTTCTTGTGCTTCTAAGGTCTTGCTTGAGGTGTTGATCATCAGATCATCACGTCGCCTTCGTCCAAGTCACGTCTTGCACCCTATTGGACTACAAAACAAATACTTGCAAATTCATTAGTCCAATTTGGTTGTGTTGGTCATCAAACACCAAAATCCAAAGTGAATGGGTCAAGGGTCCATTTTCCTTACAATCTCCCCCTTTTTGGTGATTGATGACAACACGACCAAAGCAAGCAAATGATAAAAAATTTTAAATTTAAAAATTATCTACTTGCTAGGATGCAATGCAAAGGGCAAGGTTATATGATACTACTTGATAGATATCAATTAAAACTTTACTCAAAAGCATGTCTTGCCCTTGCAAATGTCCCCATGTGGCATTATGGATTAAAGTCTCGCTTCTTATAAATTCTCCTCATTACTTAGACTAATCCATAATCCAATATCCTCCCTTTCTCGGACCATTACCACTTGTAGACATCAACTTGATGCTTGCCTTTGGTCCTTCAAATTCTCCCCCTTTGGCATCAAACACTAAAAAGGAAGACATTAGTAGCACAAGGGAGGGTCAAAATTTCATGATCCTTTGTGTAGAGAGAGAAATGGATCACAAAATTTGACTCTCGCATTATATAGACTAAGCTCCCCCTAAATATATGCATACATATGGTAGAAAGCAAAGCATATGCATAATTAGCAAATTGTTGCATGAAGGAGTTTAATATATATAATGCATGGAGAAAGCATATAAATATCTAAATGAAATCAACATGATGATACCAAATGAAGAATGATGCTTATCTCCGGGGACACCATTTTCCTTGCAATGAGACTACTACACACATGATAATCTTGAAAAGGTATTAGTCTCAAAGCGTCCATCTTGTAGATGATCCTCTCCCTAAATTTGTGCATGGAGACATGGAATACTTGTAGTACTCATGCACAATTGATTTTGGAGTCAAAATACCACTTGAAAGATGATATTTGGGAGAAAATTATCTACAATTTGGACTTTGGCACATATTAGATAAACAATAGTAAGACAAGCTCTGTGCCTTGCTTCTAAACAATTTTAAACCATGTAAGTTTGCTCCAAGGGTTAAGAATTAAAACCGAGCAAGCCTACCATAAGATATGCCTATTGTATGCATGGCAAATGATTTAAACATGTAAATGCAAACATAGGCATGGAAGATAACTAGATGCTTAAAGATACCAATTGTTGGAAAATCTAATACCAAATGGAGTAAATGAAATCTAGTTACCTAACATGGGAAGGGGAATTTGGGTCCATAGTATTCACTAACCCACTTGGCAATTTCTTTGTCCATCTTGATGCACCCCATGAAATGCACCCATACTTTGCCAAGCCTCCAAATTCCCCGAGTACCGACGGACTTCTTACTTCCCTTTCGGGATCCAAACCTTCTTGGTGCTCTTCATGTTGGAAATGATTTCCTTTGGCACCCAAAAGCGTTTGACCCCATTGTTTGCTTGCTTGTTCACCTTGATGGCCACCACCTTGTCATTTTTCTTCTTCTTCAAGAGATAAGGTGTGGAGGCCTTCTTGTCCACCTTGTTGGTGTAGGTGTTGGAGAGCTTGCTTGTTTGCTTTTTTTTTCCTTCTTCTTTGCTCCTCCCCATTCTTCACCTTGCACTCATAGGACTTGTGGCCTTCTTTGTAGCTGCACGTAGCAAACCCACGGTTTGTCCTTCATCAAGCTTCTTCACTCCCTTGACGGTGTTATCTTGATGAAGTTGGGTTTGCTTCGCCTTGCCTTTCATTTGAGTCAAGTCCTTGGTGAGGCGAGCTACTTCTTGCTTGAGTTGCTCATTCTCTTTTGCAACCTCTTGTGTGCATGTATCTACAATCACTTTCTTAACACAAACTTGGTTGCACAAAGGTGAGTCTAAACATAAATCATTGCAAGAGGTAGATGCATCCTTTTTAATTATGTCATTTCTTTTAGATGCCTTGGTGGGGGTATTTTTTACGGCCTCAAGATTAGCAACTTGATTTGTTAGCTCATCACAATGTTTGCACATGATTTCCATTTTAGCAAGCAAACTTTGATAATCATTTTGTGAGCTAGCTAACTTTTCTTTTAATTTTTCATTTTTCTTTTCAAGTTGCTTATCATTAATTGTGCATGCACTTATTGTTGCACTAGCCTCAAGTTGCTCAATTTTAATAGATAGTTCAACATTGAGATTTGCAAAGTTTTCATATTGTTCAAGCAAATTCTTGTATGCTTCTTGTGAACTACCTAGCTCTTCTTTTAAAGTTTTTAGCTTCTTTTGTTGACTAGTGCAAACTTTAGCATATTTAAGATTTTGTTGCACAATTGTATTGTAAGAAGGCAAATCATCATCACTATCACTCTCACTAGAGGATGAGCTTTTGTTACCTCGTGCCATAAGGCACACACAAGAAGAGCTTGATGATGAGTGCTTATGACCTCGCCTCTTGTGATGGTTTTCTTCTTCACTTGAAGAATCATCCCATGACCTTATTGTTGTGAGGGCTTTGTTTTTGCACGCCTTCTTCTTTGTCTTGGGTGTGGGCTTGTTTGGACAAACTTCCACAAAGTGCCCCATCTCGCCGCATCCGTAGCATCCTCTCTTTCTTTGCTCATTTCTTTGATTGGTGAAAATGAGATCTTGAATTTGGATGGGCACACCCTTGACATTGAGCCTTTGGATCATCTTCTCCACCTTGTTGATTAATTTGATTGATTCTTCATCAAGGTCGGAGGTGGAGGAGGAAGATTGATCATCATCACTTGATTCTTGTTCATCATCATCATCCTCATCTTCTTCTTCTTCACTTGAGGAGCTTGAGCTTGAGCTTGACTCAACTTTCTTGCCCTTCATCTTTTTCTTTCGCTACAAGCGAGAGCTTTGCCTTTGCTTGATGAAGATGCTTCTCCTTGACCCATCTTACGTGACATTTCAAATGCCACTAGCTTGCCAATGACAATGCCGGGGTCATGGTGCTCAAGTTCTCCATGTTGTGAAGGATGGTGATGATGCTTGCATATTTCTTTTTTGTGGTAGAACGGAGATGATCTTCCTCACGATGTCCGCATCATCTAGCTTTAATAATCCTATTGAATGGAGCTCATTGATAATTAGATTCAATCGAGAATACATATCACGAACAAGCTCATCATCATTCATAGCAAAGGAATCATAATTTTGCTTAGCTAGACAATGTTTTTGCTCACGGACATTACTTGTACCGTCATGGAGCTCTTGAAGTTTTAACCAAATTTCATGTGCCGTATTTAAGGTGAACACTTGGTTAAACACATCCATGCTAAATGATTCAAACAAACAATTCTTAGCTCTAGCATTAAAATGCATTTCTTTTTCATCACTCTTTGTGGGTTTTTCGGGATTCTTGATGGGTTTCATCCCGTCACGAGTGACTCTCCATACACCTAAATCAACCGCCTCAAGGTGGCAAGCCATTCTAGCTTTATAGTATGGGAAGTTAGTGCCGTCAAATTGTGGAGGCCTAGCGGTATCCATCCCCACCACTCTACAATAGCGTCGGCTCAACGGCGGTTAAACCAAAGGTCCAAATATGAGCCAACCGGCTTTGATACCACTTGAAGGACACGTGGACGCCTAAGAGGGGGGGGGGTGAATTAGGCAACTTAAAAACTAACTCTAAACTATGGCCTCTTTTTCTACTTCTAGCAAAACCTATGCAAAAGATAATCTATCTAGATGTGCAACTACGGTTTTGCCAGTGTGTTGCTATCTCTACCGCAAATGATAATAATATGATCAATGTAAATGCGGAAGCTTAAAGAGCAAGGTAGAGATATGCAAACTCCCGTCGACGACTCCGGTATTTTTACTGAGGTATCGAGAAGCGCGCAAGCTTCCCCCTAGTCCTCGTTGGAGCCCCTCGCAAGGAATCTCTCGCAAGGGCCAAGCTCCCGGTCGGGTAACTCCGTGGATAGCCTCGGGCCTTCCCCGCGCGCAAGTGGGTCTCCGATGTGCCTTCCGGCAAGCCTCTCCCGGATGCTCCCCGCCGTCTTCACTATCAAGCTTTCGGCCGAAACACCGCGGGCCTTGTTCCCTCCGGTACACGGTGGCGGCCACACCACAAACGCGGTTGGTGTGATCTCGCAAGACTTCAAGCCCCTCCGATGTACAACATTTGTGCTCACAAGCACGGGGTGGCAAGAGGTATGCAAACCTCACTTAAACACTAGGCAAACACCTAGAGCAAGCGCATAAGCGATGGTCTAATCAACCTAAGCACTTCGCAAAGCACTTATGCTAATCACCTAATAAAACACTAAGCACTATGCATGTGGAGATCACTTAAATGGTGTATCAACACTCTTGATATGTTTCCTCAGCTCCACACACCTCAAATGGCCGGTTGGGGGTTGTATTTATAAGCCCCACTGAGAAAGTAGCCATTGGGGTCAAACTCCCGCAAAACTGCTACTGACCGGACGCTGAATCGTCCTGACCGGACGCGTCCGGTCGTCCCGACCGTTGTAGCCGCGAACTACCGATCGGACGCTTCCAGCGTCCGGTCGCCTGCCACCGGACGCGTCCGGTCGCAGTTTCGCGCGCCTGGAACCTCTCTGTACTCGATCGGACGCTGCGTTCCTGCGTCCGGTCGGTTGCCGCCAGCGTCCGGTCCTTGCGTCCGGTCGCCTGTCTGCCGAGCCACCGGTCCAGCATCCGGTCGCTCTTTTAGCATCCGGTCCAGCGTCCGGTCGCCTCTGCGAGCTCGTTTCTTCACGATCTTGCGCACGGCTTGGTTCCTATCTTCATGCTTGGACTTTGCTTGACATCTTGGGTCTTTTCTTGTGCTTCTAAGGTCTTGCTTGAGGTGTTGATCATCAGATCATCACGTCGCCTTCGTCCAAGTCACGTCTTGCACCCTATTGGACTACAAAACAAATACTTGCAAATTCATTAGTCCAATTTGGTTGTGTTGGTCATCAAACACCAAAATCCAAAGTGAATGGGTCAAGGGTCCATTTTCCTTACACTGTCTTCCTCCACCGAGCGATCGCTCCCACGAGGGTGGAAGGATTCCAGCGAAGGAGGGGCGATGACATGATGCTAGATGAGTCTGTCCCATTCGCCTCCCCTAGAAGGCGAAAGGATTTTAGCGATCTCACTAGAACCCTTCCTTCCTCCGATGAGGAAGGGGATCTGCTGCCCCACCCCCTGTCCCAGCGAAGGCTAGGGCTTGGGTCCTTTAGCGGGGTGACGGTCGACGTCGCTCGGCTCTGGCTCTCAGGTAGGAGCCCCGAGGTTGGCCCACCGGCCCAAGCCTTTCGCACCGTAGGGCTCCGACCCAGAGGTCGGGCGTGCCCTACGGTCTTTGCCGCCGTATAGGCGGCAGTAGATCATGGTTTTTGCCGTCGTATATTGTAATCAGGTCATTCCCAATTAATGAAATGAAATTACATTCATTTGTAATCTCACTGCTCGTGAGTCATGCTCAGAGACTTAGGTCCCTCATTGGGATGGGCTATTGGTGGCCAAGATTGCTGCACCCATGCTACTAGCTGGTAAGTCCATGAGAACCCTAGGTTTACGGTCGTTCCATGCCCTGGTCATATCCCTCTAGAGGGGAGATCCTCGGCTTACCAACCGAGCCACTCATAAAGTTCCTAAGCCTGTCTGTCGGTGTTTGGGGGCTCGCTGCCTCCCTCTAGGTCGATACTCGGACATCGCACGATGGTCGGTCGGCTTCGCTTCTGAGCGTCTGGCTAAGGCCTCTAGTGCACGACCATTAGCGTCCCTCACACTTTAGGTGCCTCAGGCAGCCTTGAAGCCCCTTGGGCTGGCCTTAGAACCCTTAGCGATGCCCCTTCTAGGGGGCCCCATGCCGCCTTGCGAATGGGAGACAAGATCCGTTGAAGGACCGAGAAGCACAGAGATAGCTGCAAACGAACAAAATAGAAGCAAGAGAAGGGAAAGAAGACATAGTTGGTAACACGGTAATTTGAGGCCGTTATGTTAGCGCCTTGCCGACCCTTCGCATGTTCCTCTTGCTCCATGTTGGTGGTCCTTAACGACCAAATCCGACCACCAATTAATATCCAAAATAGGAGAAACAAACAAACTTTTGACACATATGCTTTTACTATTGACATATTTCCACATGTATTGGAGACTTAGTGTTTTGCAGGTCATAAACATAAAATACATGGGAAGTATGGTCAAAATGCACAATCCAGAAAGTGTAATGCAGATCCTACATCAAAGAACCAAGCAAAGGCCCATCCAATGACCAAATATGGGCTGAGCACCACCGAGGAAGCCACACAGGCCTAGCTAGGAACCCACCAGAGCGAGGTGGTGGTGAGTGGGCTAGGCCAAGGTGCGGCCGCACCGCCCCCAGCTTCACTCAGGCCTAGCTTGCTCTAGCGATTGCATGGCAGCATGTTGAGGCGGTTTCCGGTGGTTTCAAAAATTACCTACGCCAAACTGGCCATAGACTAGTATAAAGAGAGGGGTAGTGCTCACCCTCAACACACACCTCATTTGGAGCCTCTACGTCACTACCACATCTTGTACTCTTTTTACACTTTTAGAAGTATTTTGTGAGCAAGGCAAAGCAATCAAGGAGAGCTTGACACCTTGGAAGAAAGGATCTTTGGTATGAATACTATGAAGAGTTCTTCCAAAGTCTTGCTCTTGTTTTATCATAGTAGTGTATATGAACTAGAATATAGTTTCCATATTATGATCTTGGCATATGAACTAACATATAGTTTGTGTTTTATAATCTTAACATGTGTAACTTTATGCTTAATCATTCATACAACTTGTATGATTAGAGGTAGAGTTAAGTTGAGGTGGCAGTTCGTCATTCCTTCAGGTTTGCCCATGTCCTATGCTTGTCGATCCGTAGGGTCGGTGTCCCAAGGGGATATGGGTAGTTTCCTTATACACGGGCGTGGTGCCCGGGTGCACAGGAACCTTCGGATATGATGGTACCCCCCATTTGAGTGGTAGGTGGTAGGTGGTGATAGCCCTGTCCATCTCTTGCAATCCCCCACATTTGGGTATTATGTAGGAGTCTTAAAGTCTCTCGCGCTTGCTAACAGACCAGTGCTCGGAGATCTCTCCGTCCATCTTACACTTAGTTCTAGCTCTAACCATGTAATTTGTATGATCATCAACTATTCTTTGCAATATTAGAACATGCCTACTCCACTTAGGAACATTCTTTTATTCTTTGTTTTTCTTTTATTCTTAAGGTTGGCCCAGATGTGTGTCCACTATCATTGAAATACTGTTTTTACCCCTATTATAAACTATTGGTTCACTATGCAAGTAAGTAATCTTGTTCATATCCATGCTAGACTCTTTACACCTTGCCCTCCTTTGGGAAAATATAAATAACGATACCATGAATACTTCCGGGAGAAATGCTACAATTATAGATCCGTGTGCTTGCAAATATTACTTCTATCATCGTTAAGAACTATTGTGGTTGGGGTTTCTTGGTAGCATCGCTCAGGTTTACTAAATCTTAGTGATGGTGCTAAGAAATGCCAACAAGCATTTCTGGCACCGTTGCCATGGATGGACTTAAAACTCCATATTTGGTGATGTCGCTTAGAAATGCCAACAAGCATTTTTGGCACCATTGCCGCGGAAGGCATAGGTTAAAAGAATCTAGTAGGACACGATCACAATCACATGCATGTAATGGTAGCCATAGTTTATGTAGGCTAACTCTGCTTGTTTTCTTCCTATTGTGGACAAAAATAGGATAGTGTATGACTGGTCACAACCTGCCAGAAAACTACACCAATAATCTAGAGGCACTCCTAAGGAAGAGCCGGTCTTGTACCATTTCTTCTGCTACTCCACCGGTAGTTGAGCCAGTCACCCCCGTACCATCCGCTACTTCACTCATGGCCAAGTCACTCCTTGACTACTCCACCCCGTTGTTGCAAACATGCCCGTTGGGCCCGCTGTCAACACAAAAGCTAGAAACTTTGAGCACAGGACTGGCCTGATCATGATGGTGCAGGCAAACCAATTCTATGGTTTGCCAAGCGAGGACGCAAGTGCACACTTGCAACACTTCTTGAAACTATGTGACACCATCATCATAAAAGATGCGGCACCAGCTAGCATCAGGCTCTGTCTGTTTCCCTTCTCCCTCACAGGGAAGGCGAAACAGTAGTTTTACAAGGAAAAGAAAGCTATCAACACGTGGGACAAATGTTCTGTAGTGTTCCTCATGAAGTTTTTCCCCATGGGCAAAACCAATGCCATGAGGGTGAAAATTTCAAACTTCCAGCAGACTTCAATGGAATCTATCCTCGAGGCGTGGGAGAGCCTATAGGATTACATCCAAGCATACCCACACCACAGGATGGAGAACTGGCTCATGCTCTAGAACTTCTATGAGGGGCTTATGCCCATGTCGAAGGGGCACGTAGATGCCGCTGCTGGAGGCACGTTTCTTTCCCTCACCATCGAGGGAACCACGGCTCTCATCGAAAAGATGGTGGCAAATCAAAGCTGGGGGGAAGAACGAAAACAACAAAAGGCATGTATACCTTGAAGGAGGCGGATATGCCTACCACAAAAATGGATTTACTATTGAAAAGATTGGATGAGCGTGCCACCGATAAAGAAGCAATGAAGAGCACCATCCAGGCCATGGACTCACATATGACATGTGAAGTCTGTGGTGAAGTCGGACACTCGAGAAACGACTGCCCCAAGACTAGGGATGAAAACGGTACGGATGTTTTTCGACCGTATTCGAGACCGAGTTTAAAGGGGTTCAGATCTGTTCGTATCCGAGTCCGGATATTCAACATCCGATACCATATCCGTATCCAAATACTCAAATCGCATATTTATGATGTCGATATCCAATCGTATCCTATCCGATATGGTTGACACTATCCGTATTCGAATCCGAATCCGGACAGAAATATGAAAACAAATATAATATCAGTGATATCCGTTCGTATCCGATCCATTTTCATCCCTACCCAAGACCCATGAAGAAGCATCGTACATCAACAACGGGTTCTGACAGAATAACAATGGGTGGAACAACCAATCCTGCCCGCAAAGAGGTAATTTGAATTTTAATTCAAATTTAAATTCAAATCAACCTACCTTGAAGGACCTAGTTCTAGGTCAAGCTAAAATAAATGAAAGTTCAACTAAAAAGTTGATGTATTAGACATGTCAATGAATAAGGGAATTGGCTATGACAATGATAATTACTTATTAGCCAATTACTCTCAAAATTCAGCACCATATGCCAATACTTCTATTCATAATTCGGCTTCATATGTTACTCCCAACTTGAGCCGAATTAATGAAAATTCAGCAAGGTGTGATAATTGTAATACTCACGATTCGGCTTCACATGTTATTCCTAATTCTAGTCGAGTCAATGAAACATGGATAAAAGGCAGTACTCTTGATTTGGCTTCATATCTTCTAGCTCTAGCCAAATCGATAAAAAATCAGCAAGTTATGCTAATGGCCATACTCATGATTTGGCTTCATATGTTGCTTCTAACTTGAGCCAAATCAATGAAAGATGGATACGTACCAACCTTGAGACTATTAGCGAGAAGCCGATCACGTCTGAGTCATCGTCCATGAGTATGAAAAAGAAGCTTTGCCCATTGATACAGTGAGTAAAGTCAGAATTGATTCAGAT
The DNA here is from genome assembly GCA_904845875.1 of Miscanthus lutarioriparius. Lineage (NCBI taxonomy): Eukaryota > Viridiplantae > Streptophyta > Magnoliopsida > Poales > Poaceae > Miscanthus > Miscanthus lutarioriparius. Next base: position 9,192,859 of record CAJGYO010000006.1, on the reverse strand, counting down.
GTAAGCAAATGTTCGACTACCAAAGCCGAACAACACAATACTCTTTCCCTATCAATCATATCTCAAGAAACAAGTCTTGCTATAGAAAAGCATGGGAAGCGCAAGAATTTAGCTAGACTTGATTTTTCAGGAGCTAAAGGGGTTGTACGTTTATCTAGTGATTATCGCATCGTCGTTGATCCTCAAATTATAGCTGAACAATGTCTGGCTGATAAATCATATCAAGATGATGAGGATGAAGCCCTAACATGTAAAAAGATAGAGAAGATGGTTGGCATTATAGACGAAACTAGCCAGGCTGGTTCTAAAACCGGCTAGGCCAGTTCACTCCTTGCGGAAGCTACCAAAACTTGCCAGGCCAGTTTCTGAATCGGCTAGGCCAGTTTCCCTGTCCACATACCCTATCAAACTAGCTAGGTCAGTTCCTCTAGTCCCAGGAGCCACTGATGCATCTGTAAATGGTTTAGCTCCTGTTGTTGATTGTTCTCTGGAGATGAAAAGCAACATCATGCAAATCAAGGACATACACTTCTCCAACATGATCAATAAGGTACAAAATACAAATATTTTGCTTAAATTCCTAACCGGCCATACTATTTCAATTTCTGCATCTATTAGAGATATCCTTGCTAATAGTTGTAAAAAACCGATTGAGAATGGCATTTTATTTGTTGATAATAAAACAAATTTAGATTCTATCGGCCAACACATTATAACATATGGCAAGGCCGATAGTGCCAATTTGTCAAAGCTAAAGCTTCCCAAAAGCAGCTGCAAAGGTGTGGCCAAATGGATTGATGTTAAATGTGATCCCTTCGTTTGCCTAGCTTTAAAGCAGACTTCACAAAAGAATCGGCTAAAGAAATCAAAGTTCACCTTTGACTTTACCTTTTGTGATCATGTCTTTGATATTTTGCTAGAGAATAATTTCATTAAAATCATTGATCACAATGCTTTGCCATTTATTCAAAACTTAGAAGAGCTTACATATTGTAAGTGGCATCATTCATCTGATCATAATACTTCTAATTGCAATATGTTTCATCAAGTGATCCAATCGGCCATTGATAAAGGATGATTGATATTTTCTAAAGCTCAACAAATGGACCAATTGGATTCAATTGGTCTTGATGGCAAACAGGTTTTGAATTGGCTTACATTAGCCAATTCACTCAAAGCTCAAGGCTTGGATGCCCAAAAGAGAGATGTGGAGCCCTCAAGTGAAGATAAGATTGTTGTCCATCAAGTGCAAATTGAAGATATTCTAGAGGACAACAAAGTTATCACAACTCCAGAAGACACCGGGGCAGGTGAAATCTGTCCAACCAAAGCAAAGGCCGATTGATCCCATTGAGCAAGGGGAATCAACTAAGGATCCTCTTTTGAAAAATGTCTATCAAAATGGGAAGAAGGAGGAGTATACCCAAAGAGATGATGGGGGTAAAGGCTGTGACAAGCATAAGGCTCGAAGGCCATAGCTCATCTTCGAAGAACTTCTAGCTAAATATAAGAAGGAAGTAGATGCAACTGTCACCAATCGGTCAAAGAAGGTCCAATCATTAGGATTCCTCCAAAGTGCAAGTCTCAAGAGTGGAATTGGCAAGAAGGTAGATCTCACGTAGCAGCAATATATTCTCCTTTTGAGCAGCTGATTCCCATGTCATATAGACCACAACCAACCGATTTTCATCCTTACTCATCTTGGGGCTGGTTTGATCAAGGGGCACATGTTCCACCATATTTTAGGCCACATTACATAGAGTATGTAGCTCCTAGATACTCAAAGAAATCATCATACTATAAGACCGTTTTAATCAAAATCGGTCCGGAGCTTAACATAAGAAGAAAGTGGTAAAGCAAGTTTACCGCGTGAAGTATGATGGCCAAAAGAAGAAAAGTTCAGATTTGAATTCAACTATTGAGAAGCCGATTACATTGTTGAAAAATCTGGCTATGGATGGCAAAGAAGTGGGAGAATCATCTATTGATATTCTAGATACCAAATCTGAACAAAAGAAGGTGAGAGTGCCCAAAATCAAGAAAGATTTATCGCTGCCCAAAACAGAAACAAAACCAGGATGCTTGCTCGGTTTACCGAAGTGGCGAGAAAACAAGTTGCAAAAGCTTAGTGTAGAGAAGCTGAAAGAAAAAAAGGCTTAGCTTGGGTTCCTAAAGGAAGTATTCAAGCTCAGAAGGATGATGCTCAAGCAAGTGGTGCAACGAAGGCAAAGGAGAGAAGGGAATTCAAGAAATGATTGCCAAGTTGGAGGTTTGCACCAAATCATTAAAATTTTTGGTCATGGTATCATCCATATTCTCTGCCTATGCCGATGTGAAATTCATCCCTAGGTATGCATGGTTATCCCTCATCTCCTTATTTTGATCCTTGGTATGGGTATTTATATTATGGAGGGTTGCTAAATCATTTTTCTTATCAATGACTTTCTATTTCAAGAGTCAATTTGTTATAATTCGGCTATGCATACTCTTGTGGATGAATTCATATGGCCGATACTTTGTTATCGCCCTTAGTGTAAAAATACAGCCGATGAGTGCTTGCAAACGTCGTGCTATGAGGAGACCCTCCATAGATTTTACTTTGGTGGCTTTAAGGCTGAGGGGTGTTGGTGTTATTAACGTGTCACTTATTTTAAGTAGTCACCCTATATTGTTTACATTTCTTAGCATCTTTTACTAGGTTGTCATCCCTAGTGTTGGTGCTAGAAATGCTTGTTGGTACTACCTAGAGCCACTTCTAGAATGACACTAAGAAGTACTTTAATATTTCATGTGACTAGAAAGAATATATATAAATGAAAGGAATCTACAAGCGCACAGATAATTAAACCATTGTAGCACTTTACCCGAGAGTATTCTAGGTATCATTATTTATATTTCACCATAGGGAAGGTCTGGTATGAACATGTATTGATAACTTATGCTATTGATGGAGAAGTAAACCATAACCAATATTCTACTCACAACAGGGATAAGTCAAAGGATAAATTATGTATATGATAAATATGGATTAATGATAAATCATTCAGAGTACTCCTTTCTATGGCATTAGCATGGTTAAGTAGAATATTAGAGGAATAATTCCTAAGTCATTCTTAATTACAAGTCAAAGCATACATTGATTAGTGCAATTATACCTAGTAGTCATGGCTAAGGTCATCTTTATATCTACACATAAGGGACATTACTAAGGAAGATTAAGAATAGAGCTTGTTCTTCCTTCGTAACCGGACCCTACTTGCACCTATATTCGAGGAGTGGACTACAAAGTACTCAACAGGAGTGTCACATCCGTGATCTACCACAAGACGATGAACATTATAACTAAGAACATGAATATTGTGAATACTAATATCCTTTATAATCAAAGCTGACAGTTGAAAGGTCCTTGTGTGGTTTTGGTGCTCGCTCTGCGGGAGCTGCGAAGAGCAACTCTAGTTGAGTGTGTCATTGAGGTACCCTCACTTTCGAGGTAGGTTCTTGTGGTGCCCGATATGCGGGCTTGGCGGGTGATGCCAATTAGCCGCCGAACCACCAAGTGAGCGATCGACACAACGGGGACGTAGCGTGTTGGCAAGCACGTGAACCTCGGGAGAAAAATCATTGTGTCAACCTTGTTCTTCCCGTTGGTTTGCATCCTCGTTACACAAGCTTTTAATTACTTTCATATACTTTGTGCTTGTGTAGTTGCTCTTGTAACTAGTTAGCTTGTGTAGCTTACTAGTTACCTTCTTGCTTGTGTAGCATAGAAGTAGCTCCCTTGCGTGGCTAATTAGGTTTGTGTAACCTTGTTAGTCACTTTACTTAGTTTGTGTAGCTAAGTATTTGTGCTCTCTAATTTGGTATTGGTTGCCTTGTTATTGAGCATTGCTAGTGAGCTTAGTTGGCTTTGTGCTTTTGCTTACTAGCATGTGTAGGAGCTCCCTTGTTGCTTAAAGTACTAGTGGCATAGGTTTGTGTGACCTTGCTCCTAGAATTGGTTAGGTGAGTTCTAGCTAGCCCGGCACCTTTGTTGCTTAATTAGTATCTTTGGAAGGTGCTAGAGAACATAGATAGAGGGGTGTAGTCTTGGCTAGACCGATAGTTCTAATTCCGCACTTATTTCGGTTAGCCAACACGATTAATTTTAGAAAGGACTATTCACCCCCCCTCTAGTCCGCCATCTCGACCCTACAAGTGGTATCAGAGCTAGGTCTCTCATTTGTGGTCTTCACCGACCCAAGAGGATGGCGGCTTATAGGCTAGATGTTGATTGTCCATATATTTTTGATGGCACACACTTTACACGATGGAAAAATTGGATGATATGCAATTTTAAGTTTATTTGCCCTCAAGTGTGGTGGATGGTAGATGTAGGCTTTTCTCATGTGTTGGATGAAGATAATCTAACTCAAGCACAAGAGAAATGCCTAGATCTCGACATCCAAGCTACTAACATCATGTATAGATCTTTGCATGATTGTATATTTAGAGAGATCATTGACATGAAGACCGCCCATGAGATTTGAAGTTATCTCAATGAGAAATATGGGACGGTCTCTGATGATGATAATGAGTCCAAGATGGAGGCACATGAGTGTGTTGAGCATAACCACAATTTGGTGATTGTGGAAGATTACTCCACCTCATGGTCAAGTGAAGATGATGATGATCGATCTACTACAAGTTCACTTAACAAAGTTGATGATGATGCCACAAGTGTTGCAAGTGATGATGCTACCCCATGCACACTTGATGGTAATGATGGTTCATGCTCAAGCCATGATGAAGATGCTACTACAAGCTCTCCAACTACATCACCACATTGCTTCATGTCACAAGGTGACACCAAGGTAACAAATGATAATGTGGTTGATCATGTTGATTCATATGATGAGCTTGTTAGTGACTTGCTAGCATGACCATGTCTTTAGAAAATGAGAAAGCTAAAACATTGAAATTAGAAAATGAAAACTCATTTCTAAAGAACTCTTGTGAAGAACATAAGAAATTACTTGATGCTTATAAATCTTCACATGATGAGCTAAAATTAAATCATGAGACACTACTTGCATCTCATGATGAATTATTAGAACAACATGCTTCTCTCATTAAAATGTTTACAAAGAAACTTAAAAATAATGAGAGCTCATCACATGGATCAAATGATAAATCACAAATTATTGCTAACCCTTGTGATGTAGGCAAGAAGCATGTATCCATCTCTTGTGATGATTTATTAGATATGCCATGCTCTTCACAATTAGATGCTTGTTCTACTTCTATGTCTTGTGAGACTAACCTTTTGAAGGAGAACAATGAGCTCAAAAGTGAAGTGAAGAAATTAAGCAACAAGTTAGAGAGGTGCTATAACTCAAAAGTCACCTTTGAGCACATGTTGAAGACTCAAAGAAACTATGGTGACAAGTGTGGCCTTGGCTCTAAGAAGAAGATGACAAAGGGCGAAAGAAAGAGGGAAAGAAAGATGAAGAAGCTACAACAAAGAAAGCTCTCTCATACCATGTGCTACCGATGTCATGAAGCGGGACACCTTGCAAATGGTTGCCCTAACATTGAGAAGCTCAGGAATATAAAAGAAGAAGAGAGGCTAAAGCATGTCAAGTGCCGCACTTGGGGTCATCTTACCTCAATGTGCCCAACCAAGCAATTGGTGAAGCAACAAGTGAAGCCTCAACCAAAGCCACAAGTTGAGCAAGAGAAGACACCCCAAGTTCAAATCAAGATCAACCATGAAGATGGTGATGATTTGATGATAAATAAGAAGAAAACAAGAAGGGGTGGAAAGACAAGGCATCCAATGCAAACTCAAGATGCCAAGATGATGAGCAAGAATGAAGATGAGAAGAAAGATTATGCTCACATCAAGTGCTTCAAGTGTGGAAGTATGTGACACTTTGCCTCTAAGTGTCCTACCAAGCTTGAGAAGAAGGCTCAAGCAATCCATGAGAGGCAAGGCAATGAGAAGCACCACATGAGCAAGGAAGTGAAGGCTCAAGCAAAGAGAAAGTGCTACTCATGCCGGGAAATGGGACACATGGCACATTCATGTCCCCTAGGTGACATTTCTAAGCCTATTTCAATTATTGATAATAATATGCTTAGAAAGGATGGTAATGGTACCTCTATGGTTGCTATTGCAAAACATCCCGCTATTCATACTAAGGCTATGCCTAAGTATGTTGCACCTAACTTGAGAGGACCCAAAGTTGTTTGGGTACCATCAAAAAGTGGATGATTGTTTATAGGTACCATCGACATTGGAGACTTGATTCAATTGATCTCACATTGTTCATCATATGTTGAATAAAGTTATGAAGCTTAGTGCATATCCAAACCCAATGCCAAGAGAAAATTGAGAGAAGTCCAAGTGCTATCAACATACAAGTGCTATAATTCAAGTTGTTTGTGATTCATTGGATATGTTTGATGACATGCAAATAATTGAGTTGAAGCTTGCTAGTTGGATGATCATGAGCTAACCAAGGTATATCTCTTGTTGATCATTCCATTTGGGTGCATATGAGTTGATTGAATTGGATAAATATGCAATATTGCTTGCTACGAGTTGATTGAATGGATAATTGATTAGTAATCAAGGTTGGATTGATTTGTGTTGGATAAATTCATGAGATTACTTTTAATAAGTGGATTGAGTGGATTTATGTCTTGTGAAAGTATTCAAATGAGTTAGTTTCAAGTTTGATCCATATTTGATGAAGTATAGCTCAAGTGATTGAAATCTGTCCTATATTGAAAATCTGAGTGAGCTATGATCTTAGCCATGTTTGAGTGATCAAAACTTATTGGATTGGCATGAAAATTGGTGTACATGCTCTAGACTTATGGTATGAGATGCTGTACAATTTTCATGAGAATTGGATAAGAAATGCTTCAGTTTTGGAGTGGATCTTGTCAGCTATAGTGCAGCAGTTTTCAGCATGTAGCAGTGGTGGAAGAATTAAAATCTGGTAGCAATCTAGAAGTCAAATGAATCTCAAATTTTTACATCTACTAGATAACTTAGTAAATTACATCTACACCAAATGTCGTGGCATTTGGATTTATACTTTGGTAAATATGCTTATTCCTTTGAATGGTACAAAATCTGTCAAAAAAGTGATAAATGTTGGATTGATCTAGAGTCACTTTGATTGAATGGTCCTCAAGTTGGAAACATGCTTAAGAGTAATTGAGGTACCTAAGTTTGGTTTTGAGATGATCTAGAAGCATGACAAGATATGAGTATGTGGAGTGTACTTTGCACATTTTTGGTACTCAAGATAAAAATCAAGATCAAACTCGAGTTGAAGATGAAGTTTAAGTTCAGGTGATGATTGGAGATCATTTTGTAGAAAGAAAAGGACTTAAATAAGTAGAAAGAAAAGGACTTAAAGAATGAATCAAGGTTACTCACCAAGTTAAGTCTATCACTTGGATCAATCAATCAAGTCATTCCAAGTGAGTATCAAGAATGATTCTTGGAGAGAGGTCACTTCTCCCTAGTGTAGGGGCTTGCCGCCTATGTGTAGGTGAACCAAGTGTGGTACTTGAAAGGCTAACATGGAAGTGGTGATCCAAGGAACATTTGAGATGCTTAGTTGAAGCAATCAAAAGAGTTGATCAAGAAAAGCAAGCAACACCCAAAAGAGAGCTAGTCATGATATTTCCAGTGGTATTCTCAAATTGATGCTCTCATGCAAGCAAAGATCAAAAGATAAAGCAAGCCAACCACAACAAGAAAGTGCACTTGATCATAAGTGGTATTCATTTCATATGGGTGAAGAATGAAATTCAATATGGTATCTATTGGTCTTCACCAAGCTTATAATTGGACTTCACATTGCTATTGGAGTAATGAATTGGAATCTATGTGAATATCCTCTACTCCAACATAGCAAAGGTATCATTGTAATGTGCATGATCATTTCATCCCTTACTAGTATGTGGTTAGTGCATATAGTACATGCTTCATAGGATCATGCATAACAAATGAAATGCTTAAATTCATAGCCTACCACTATTATTTGAATGATTACTTGATCTAGTGGTTAGTACATGAATTTGTTCATGAGCTAGTGAACCCAAGTATTTGACTCAATTTGCATTGCTAACAAGTGACAAAGTACAACATTGGTAAGATAACCCTTGCAAGAGGTGTGAAGAAGCTTGTCATTGGTTCAAACCGGACTTGGAAGCTTAGGCAAAATAATTTAGTTCAAGTCAATCATAGAAGCTCATGATAGTGATAAGAGTACAAGCACAAGACAACAATGCAAATGGATATCTAGTTTGTTTGTTTCAAATGGTATCTAGACTCAAGTATTTTATCAAGAATCTACAAATGATGTCTAGATCAACTCATAAGTGATATCCTATAAGTGGTACTCATGAAGATAGCAAATGTTCAAGAAATAGTTTTTATTGAAAAATCCAACAAGTGGTTCTATACTAGAAGATTCTTTCAAGTGATATCACATCTACACATAATATCAATCATGCAAGAAAATGGTTCCACAAGTGATCCTCAACTTTTAGTGATCATGAAATGAAGAATGCATCACTCACCTACAAGAACTCAATTGTATCAAATGGATGACCCATGCTATCACATAGGGGGAGGTGTCACACAAATTGGTATCAAGATCAAAGATCCTATGTGTGGTATCTCAAGAAGCCTTACACAAGATATAAGTGGTATCTACAAGTGGTGTCATTCCAACAATCAAGTGATGTCCATAAAAAATGCAAGATTCAAGCCTCAATCATCTACCTCAAATGCATACCTTTGCATCAATGAGAAGCACACCTTTTATGGAAATTGATGACAAAGGGGGAAAGATTGTACAAAGATATGAAAGCTTTGAGATTGAGATTGTACAAGGGGGAGAGATAAGATATAAAAGCTCAAAGAAGTAGAGGTTGGACATGGACATGGACAAAGAGGGAGCAACATTGAAGAAAAGAGATGGATCAAAATTCTTGGACAAGAGAAGCACACAAGTAGGGGGAGCAAGCTCATGAACTTTGATTGATTGCATTTGATATGTGCATATTCATGTGCTTGCTTGCATTGCATAAGCTTTCAAATTCAATATGCATGCTTGTGTGGTGTATGCTAGTTGTAGAACTTGAATGATGATTTGATAACTAGCATGCATAGGATGATAGCTAGACACTTGGTATGCTTTTCAAGTAATGCTAGTACCTTGCTTTTAATGTTGATCTCACAAGGTATCTAGTGCTTTTATTTCCAAATGATATCTAGCTAACCATGGTGCTAAGGATGAACTTAAAGGTGCAACTCCGATTGGTACACGCTTCAAAGGTTTATTCTATACACCTTAGCATCATTTTGTAGTAATTACTCTCCCATAATTTTAATCTATGCATATGTGCGACCTTCAAATCAAACACTCTAGCACATATGTAGGGGGAGCTAATACTACCATTTTGGGTGGTGTGTACGTGATCTTGATTTCAAGAGCATGACAAACCTCTCATAAGGGTCAACAAAGCTTGACTAAACTCAATGCAAAACAAGCAACATATATGAGTGGAAATTTTCTTAGTCTAAATATCATATATGGCTTTGGTAGGAATTTAAGTTTTCTCATATAGCAGCTCATCATGTAGGATTTTCATATTTTTCGAAAGATAAATCTCTAGAACTTTAATATCACTTGGAACAAGATAAATAGCAGCTCAGACCTTCTCATATCATATCCGTATATTATCTAGACTTAGATCAAGCATATGCTACCCACGAGTTTCAAGTTTAGAGTAAATTCTTATATCAAAACAGTCAGCCAAAACTCAGGAGAATTCAAGGCTGAAAACTAGATACTTGAAACGAATTATAAGAGAGCAACTTTTCATCATTTTCATGTTAAGAGATTATCCTTCAGAGTCTTTTTATTTATTTAGCTCTTAAAAATAGAAAACTAGACACACACTTTTTATTTTGTTTTCATTTTTAAGATCACACCTTACTATTATATATATAGCTAATACAAATATAAATTTTTATTTTACTTTTAGTTTGTTATGCATCTTTTTATGACTTAGAAATAATAGAATAAAAGAGGAAGAAATACCTAGCTAGATACATGGGGGATGCTTTTCCCCCAAGCTAGATGTTGACGTGGTCGAATGTTGAAGTTGAATGATTCTTCTCAGAGTAGATTTGCTAGCGGATGACCTTCTCATCCATCAGGAAGTTGGGTTTCAGAGGGTGCACACTTGGTGGAACGAGATGAAGTCGATAGGGTGAACTTGCTCTTGATCTCATGTATATCATCCTGCAAAATGTCAACAAGAACACCAAAACTCGTGGAACGGATTAGGATAAGGAGTTAGCGGTTAGCCGTCTAGAGATTAGTCATTCTTGAGGTTTAGAAATATTTTTGTTTTGGCAGATTTTTAACAGGATGTCTTTCTAATAATTTTGGATTTTCCATTTTTATATGCATGCAAGTATGTATGTATGGTATTTTTATTTTTATGCCACCATGGTGAATATTCCTACGGGTTTTTACACACCGTAAAATTACTCACATGGGGCTTAAGATTTTATGATGATAAAATTTTTATTTTCTTTTCTAAATGTAATACCAATGCAGGAATAGAAAATATGCTAAAGTGAAAAGAATTCATGTAACACTAAGATGTACATATAGATTACTACCGATGTTACCTCCCGGTGAGGGTTTGGATTTTTAAGTCCTTCAAACAGGACTTTTCTCCTATCTTGTTTATTCCTTGGGTGCATCAGTCGGTCCCGAGGATGGAGACCTTGATGGTTGCACCTCATGTGATGGTGACTCTGTTGATGTCACTTTTTTCTTCCACACCTGCTTCATCTGTGGACTGGTCTTAGGTAGACTAGATTCATCTTTCACAACTTCTTTAGGTTCTTTATCTTCTTCCCATTCATTCTTTGGAAGTTGATTCTTTTGGTTTCGGGATGATCGACGTCTCCTCCTAGAGCGGGACTTCTTTGGCTGCTCATAAGTGGTATAACTATTAAAATAATAGCGTACCTTCTCTCTAGGGAATTGGAAGTGGACTTGTCAAGATCTGACGTAGATGATCGCGCTGGTTGTGTTGAGGAATAGTCTTCCCAATATGATAGGTGTATCATCATCTTCTTCTTCTCCTATGTCTAGAACCATGAAGTCGGCAGGGGCAAACTGATCGTGTATTCTTACCATGATATCTTTTGCTATTCCCTCTAAAAATTGGATTGATTAGTCCGCCATCTGTAATTTCATATATGTAGGGAACAAAGGTTCGTTACCAAATAAATATTTATATGTTATCTTGAACATTATATTGACACCCGATCTAATGTCACAGAAGGTCTTATAGAAAATTCTTTGTCCAATGGTACACTCGATCGTTGGTACGCCTGGATCATCCTTCTTAGCAAGGAATAGTGAAGCGAGGAGGTGGTCATACTCTGATCTGAGTGTGTTGATCATTTTAATTGACTCTTCTTGTGGCTGCCTGGCCTTGTTCTTTCTCCTTCTCCTGTTCTTCTTCTTCTTGGTCACTGTTGTCTCTTTGGGTAGGTACGACATTTGTGGATGTCTAGGAGATTGCAAGATACGATTCTTGAAAGAAAACTTCTCATTTTTATCCTTGATTGTGAAGCAGATCTTGGCACTGTACGCGTAGATGATGGCTTTTGCAGTGTTTAGAAAAGGTCAGCCCAAAATAATGGGTGTCCTTACATCTCCACCTGTTTTCAAAACCACAAAGTCTACGGGAACATATGATTGTCCCACTTGAACAATGTCATCTTCAAGAACTCCCTTGGGGTAGCAGAGTGACTGATCTGCAAGCTGCAAACACATATTTGTGTACAACAAAGTATCTCCATTAATTTTATCATAGATTACCTTAGGCATGATGTTGACACTTACTCTGAAGTCACAGACAGCTTCTTAGAAAATATGCGGTCCAATGGCGATAGGGATGACAGGTCTTCCTAGATCGCTTTTCTTTTCTGGCAAGGTATAATCTATCCACCTTTTCAACGATGGTTGTATACAGTAGTATGCTGCATTGTGAATATTGATAAGATTTGCAGTTTCTAGATCTTTCGATTGCCCTAGAATCTTACCTTTGTCGGACAGAGGAACAACAGCTGCCAGCTGAGCTATTTATGATTCTATCATTTTATTAAATCTATGTTGGTTCTTAATGGTAGAAGCAAAGCTATTCATTCTATTATTTATGTTCTCTAGAATTTTATCATTGGTAGCTACCTTTCTAGATAACCCCTCTATAAGTTTGGATTGGCCAGCAATTAATTCTCTCAAGGATGGTTGATTGAAATTATTAAAATTATTACTTTGATAGTTACCTTGGTAATTACCTTAGTAGTTCGGCCTTTGTTGCTGATTCCATCCTTGATTCTGTTAAGGACGAGAGTAGTTGTTGTTGACAAAGTTCACATCCTCATAGATTTTAGGGCAGTTGTTCCCTAAATGCGCAGTGTTTCCACACTCTTCACACGTCATGCGGGAATCATGAATGTGCATGACTTCTTGCTTCTCATTGACTCGATCTTCGAGCTTCTTCATCATCAGATCCATCTTGGCAAACAACACGTCTACCTCCTTTAGTTGATGCATACCTCCACCTCTCTTGTGGGTCTGAAGACGTTCTTCATTCTAACCTTGATTAGAGGCCATCTTCTCCACAAGAGCTATTGCAGCTGATATGGTGAGTGATAGGAATGCACCTCTAGCAGCAGCATCCATAGTCTCACGGGTATTGTTGGTCAACCCATGGTAGAAAGTCCGCATGAGTAGCTAATTCTCCATCCCATGATGAGAACATTCCGCAATGTAATCTTGAAAGCGTTCCCATGCCTTAGGGACAGATTCATCATGTTGCTGTTGAAAACTTGAAATTCTCCCACGTAGAGCATTGGTCTTGCCTGTGGAAAAAACTTTGCTAGGAAGGCAGTGCAGCAGTTATCCCATGTAGTATTTCTATCTTTGTTGCCGTAGAACCATTGCTTTGCCTTCCCCAAGAGTGAGAATGGGAAGAGGCGAAGTAGTATGGCATTTTAGGCTACTCCTTTGATGGTGAAAGTGCTACAGATCTCCAGGAAGTGTTGTCATCCCTAGTGTTGGTGCCAGAAATGTTTGTTGGTACTACCTAGTGCCATTTCTTGAATGACACTAAGAAGTACTTTAATATTTCATGTGACTAGAAATAATATATATAAATAAAAGTAATCTGCAAGCGCACAGATAATTATACCATTGTAGCACTTTACCCGAGAATATTCCAGGTATCGTTATTTATATTTTACCATAGGGAAGGTCTGGCATAGACATGTATTTATAACTTATGCTTTTGATGGAAAAGTAAACCATAACCAATATTCTACTTACAACAAGGGTAAGTCATAAGGTAAATTATGTATATGATAAATATGGATTAATGATAAATCACTCAGAGTACTCCTTTCTATGGCATTAGCATGGTTAAGTAGAATATTAGAGAAATAATTCCTAAGTCATTCTTAATTATAAGTTAAATCATACATTGATTAGTGCAATTATACCTAGTAGTCATGGCTAAGGTCATCTTTATATCTACACATAAGGGATATTACTAAGAAAGATTAAGAACAGAGCTTGTTCTTTCTTCGTAACCGGACCCTACTTGCACCTATATCCGAGGAGTGGACTATAAAGGACTCAACGGGAGTATCACATCCACGATCTACCACATGACCCGAAATATAGGGTGTATCCGCAGTTAAACAACGTATAAGCACCACGCTTACACAATGTCGACCACTCACCCCACGTACACCAGAGCGAGCGCTATACAAACTTATGCATAAACATAATGATAAACTAGTTATACTAAGTATATAATCAAAGTAGATGATGAACATTGTAACTAAGAACATGAATATTATAAATACCAATGTTGCCATAACAATTGTAGCAAACATATAAAAGTAATAAGAGATACAAAAAGAGGGGGTACAAAGATTATACCAAACCACGCTCTTGACAAGATCAGGAATCCAAGCGAAGCCTGCTTGCCTCCCTCTAGACCTAGCCTAACTAGCTATGCCCTAGAATATGGTGGAGCTCTGAGGATGATTAGGGTTTCTGTCTTCTCAAATGACTTATTGACTAGGGATGCCTCAGGGGGTGTGGCAGGGGCTGGTATATATAGGCCAGAGCGTCAATCCTGAGCCCTTGGATCAAACCGACTTAAATGAAGGCATAAATACAACCTAGGAGGCGGTGGAGAACCGACATTGTGACGCAGAGGCTGATAGTAGGCCCTAGGGGCCGAGCGGCCTATAGGTGGGGTCGACCGGGCAGCCACTCAGGCTCTGCCTTAGTGTGGAGTCCTCTCGAGTCTTCTGGTGTCTATTTCACTGTAGATATGCGTGATTAATTCCAACATGTAGGTCCACCTTGATGGTTTTCTGGATAAACCCTGCAGAAAATATAAATTCACCAAAACTCATGGAATTTGTTAGTTTAAATCTCTAGACCTTTGTTGTGATCATATTTATGCCCTTATACATATTTTATTGATGGTTTATAATGGTTGTTAACTACCGTCAACAGGGGACATTATATATGCATTCTGAATTTACCTCATGGATGTGACAATATGATTAATCCACTTGCAAAGAAGGCCATTGTGTTAACATAATCATCATTTCTCACAATGGTTCTATTTGACACATCAAGCTGATTAAAACTATGTTTGCACCAACATTTGAGCCGAATGTGAAATTTTTTTAGTCGTATTGGGAATATTGCAATCCATGAAGGTGAAACATGTTAGAGCCTTTGGTGATTCTTTTATGATGGTACATCAAGTTGCTGGTGTGTTTTAATGTTTTGAAGGATCACCTATTGCATATTTTGACATGTGCCTTGATGTTATCAAGCAATTTTCTGAATTTCAAATTCGGCATATTCTGAGGCATGGGAATCACAAATCAAACATGTTGGCTTAACAGGCATCAAGTTATGACGTCGGTGGATGGAATTTTCACATTAAAAGGGAACCGGTGCATCACATTGTTGTTTTGGGTGCTGCCAAACCGGCCAGACCGGTTCTACTAGGTGTGCTGGCTGATGAACCAGCTAAGCCAATTCTAGAAACCAGCCAGGCTACTTTGCCTATGAGTTTCCCCCCGAATCGGCATGATTTGCTCCCTATTGATGCTAAAGCCGACTCAAGTGATTGAAGGACTCCCACTATTGCATATCTACATGATTCAAACATCAAAATCGATAAATATTCAGCGAGGTTGCTATGGGAGTTATTCATCAAAAGGATTGTCACTTCGTGCTGGTTGTTGCAAGTTAGTTTTTCAAAAGGCATTGCGAGGTGGTCATCTATCAAGAGAAGTCAAAATAATGCCCGAACGACGCCTGATACGATCATGTCACCCTTAGAATAACATGGCCGATGTATACATCGCCCTTAGATGCTGGATAGCCGATGAGTTGGACATCATTGCTATTTGGCATTTTTTATGTTTTTAGGTTCGCATAAACCTCACCTAAAAACAGGGGGCATATGTTGACAACCAAAAGTAGCCAAAGTGTATAATAGACTAAGACATCATGTTTCTATCGTCTAGACAGTCATAAAACATATATGGATCATCCTATTTGGAGCTCGGACAAAGAAACAGTGTTTCGGGGGTGCTGGAACTAGCCAAGCCGGTTCCCAATCCGGCCAGGCCAGTTTAGGAAAGTTCCTCAAATATATGATTTGATTGCACCATTACATTCCTCTCGTCGAGCTGATAAAAAATTATATATGGTTTGCCTTGTTTGGAGTCCGAATGAATTAATTATAATTTTTGAAAGGTTTTCTACACCAGACTGCAACAAAACCGGCAAGCCGGTTTTGGAACCAGCCAGGCCAGTTTGCCTACACCTGTGGCTGCCCAGGCCCTATGAAAACTGGCCTAGCCAGTTTGGAAACCGGCTAGGTCGGTTTGCCTGTACAAGTTCGACCCAAACTCTATTTTGGTCGGGATTTTGAAGTATTTTCGCATAAGAAACTTAGAGATCATGATTTTGAGTTGTTTTCTATTGAGAGAAGACCACCCCCTCTATATATACGAGAGGGTCATGGCCGATTGAAGGATCCAACACTCAATCATCAAAAACACATCTATTACCTCTACTCCAACCCTTTTACTCTCTTTTTTAACCCCCATGCTGTTCATCCCTTTATCCGACGACCAAGGATGACGTCCTAGGCTTACTGGCCGATCTTGGGCAACCCGATGACATCCTTGCCCTGACGGGGTCTCTTCCGGGCGAGAGTTTTGACGGTTTCTTTGCTAGTTTGCCTGAAAACTAGCCGGTTCTTCGTCACGTAAGCGCGTTGGTTATCCTTTGGTGGTTTGCTTGTAAACCTCTCCGTTCTTCACCATGAAAGAGTGACATCCTCGTTGCGTTCTTCGGTCCGTGATGGTGTGGGCGTCAAGGCCCTGCTGGTGTGTGATCTGAATCTTATTCAACGTCAACACAGATGATACTGAATGCAAAGAAATGGAATGTCGGTGCGAGAATCAACATAATTAAATCATAGATTAATAATAGTGTTCACACAAAAACTCAGGTTACAAAGAATCACACACGAAGAATTGGGCACCAGGTGCATCTGAACTTACAGCTATTATTGATCCCACAATATCTGCTCGCTCAATATTACCATTGTCTAATACGCAAAAGTGATTCCACACAGGGAACCAAGTAGTGTGCAACAGGGAGCTCACCAGTGCAGAAATTTGTTCCATCCCGATGGTCGTACAACAAGTACGCCATGTCGATTATTTCATCAAGTGATCCATTACGTAGATCACATTTCAAAAGGTAACCGGCATCAATGGACAGGAATATCTTGTCTCTATCAGCCGAAGCACAAGCGAAAACAGATAATGTCAGGAGCTCTATTGACACTGGCTGATTCTTGATGGTCGTCTCGATAGCCGTTTGGAGTTGGTGTTGGTTGGGCCGTATTGGCCGATTGTAATTAGATTTGGCCTAGGTAGGCGTAGGGCCCGGCCCAGAGTTGTGTGCGGGCGCTGCTTCTTATATGCCGCCCTTGTAACGTAAGACGGTTATGAAATGAATAAGGAAAAAGTCTACTTAACCCCCACCTTTCATACATGGTCTACTTCACCCCTAACTATGAAACTATCTGTTTTACCCCCTGAACTTTTCAAAAACATCTATTTTACCCCCGGGCGGTTTTTGACAGCGGTTTGCTACAGCAACAGCGGGTGCTACAGTACGGTGGTTTGCTACAGCGTCGGTGGATTTGAATTTTCTTTTTTATTATTTATTTTCGGTGAATTTTTGAAAAATTATAGTAAATCATAGAAAAATCATAAAATAAAAAATCTAATTTTATTGGACTCCATATGAGTAGATCTACACAGTGAATATATAATAACGTATGCTCTAGTACAAATTTTTTACTGTAGCATTAGATTAATTGGAAAATCTAATTTTGTCTGTAATTAATTGGAATAATTCATAGCTGCAGCTTCTACGGTCCAATTATGGTAAAATTTTTATGGTACGCTAATTATTGTATGCTTGAACTATAGTAAAAATTTCGTACACATTGGACTATGTATAACTTAGTTATAGATAAATTCTAATTAATTACAGAAAAAATTAGATTTTCCAATTAATCTAAAGCTACAAAAAAAATTATACTAAAGCATACCGTATTATATATTCACTGTGTAGATCTACTCATGTGGAGTCCAATAAAATTAGATTTTTCATTTTATGATTTTTCTATGATTTACTATGATTTTTCAAAAATTCACCGAAAATAAAAAAAAAGAAAATTCAAACCCACCGGCACTGTAGCAAAACCGCTGTCAAAAACCGCCCGGGGGGGGGTAAAATATACGGTTTTGGAAAGTTCAGGGGGTAAACCATACGGTTTCATAGTTGGGGGTGAAGTAGACCATGTATGAAAGGTGGGGGGTTAAGTAGACTTTTTCCAGATGAATAACTGAAAACTCTATTCCCCAACCTTCTGTTCGTCCTCCTCCCCTCCGAACTCTGCTGCTTCCAAATCCTTCCCCAAATTCCTGCTAATCTACCCTAAATTCCAATCCCAGCTACCCAAGTTCATGACAATTGGTATCCAGAGCCTCGATACCCCGTGGATTTCATCGGAAATTTTTCCCTCCCTCTGATTCATCGGTTTTGGGCTAGCACCTGCGAAGAAGCCGACGAAGTCTGAGCAGCAGATTATGGCGTCGCTGGAGGATCTCGCCAAGCGTTTCGAGGGCTTTCAGGACATGATGAAGCAATTCCTGGACAAGCTCTCCACACTTGAAGCTTAGCAAGCCATCACAGAGGAGTCCGTGGGGTCTCTGCTGTTGAAGACCGACGCGGCGGCGCTACGCCTACAGCGTCTCAAGTCAACGACTACGGCGCTGATTCTACCTCCGCCTCTGCCTCTGCCTCCACCGAGTGGTTGGATTGGACTAATAGGCGTGACGAGCTCGGCGCTGCAAAACAACACCGGGATGATGGTGGAGGTGTCTTTGGACCCCCACCACGCCCGGCCAATGGTATGTTACCGGAGACTCCCCCTTAGCCCATGTTGGATATCATTTTGAGCGATATCAGGCCTTGTGTTCCCTCTCGCTGCCGAAAATGAAATTTCCCAAGTTTGATGGCACTAACCCTAGAT
This sequence comes from Miscanthus lutarioriparius, assembly GCA_904845875.1. Taxonomy (NCBI): domain Eukaryota; kingdom Viridiplantae; phylum Streptophyta; class Magnoliopsida; order Poales; family Poaceae; genus Miscanthus; species Miscanthus lutarioriparius. The sequence continues at coordinate 9,174,097 of CAJGYO010000006.1, read as the reverse complement.
TTTAGTCTGATCAATGCGAGACGTATTTTGAGCTCTATTCGGTGATGTCGGCCCTGAAGACAAGCTTTGCAAGATTGAACTTCACGGGACCTGCAGCAGTTTGGCTTCAGATGATGGAGCACAAGGAATGGTTTTAGGATTGGGAGACCATGAAGTTGACGGTGATTTCACGTTATGATCGGGATTAGTACCAGATTCATCTGCGCTAGCTTCAGGCCTTGAATCAAGTGGATTTGGTAACAGCTTATCATAGTCGGCTTGAGGAGGTTTCCCATAGTATCTTGTTGTACCACCCTTCATATGATGAGCCATTCTTTGTCACGCAATTTCTTGGGGGTCTTAAAGAGGAGATTCGCTCTGCTATAGCTCTGCATAGGCCCAAGACTGTCTAAGATGCAAGTGAGCTGGCACTTTTGCAGGAGCTGGAATTAGAGTCGGTCAGAACCAAATCTGCTGTTAAGTCATTTGCAAAGTTTCAGCCATGACCTACTCTTGTGGGAGATACGGTTAGAATGCCGCAAAAGAAGGAGCACAAGATTCAAGCCAAGAACAATTCGGCTGCCTCTGAAGATAAGCTGCAAGCCCTAAAATCTTATCACAGAGCCAATGGCCTGTGCTTTGTATGTGGTGAAAAGTGGACTGGCAAGAATCATCAGTGCCTCGCTCATATTCCAATTCATGTTATCCAGGAGCTCAAGGAAGCGGTGCAAGTTGATTCTGATCCTGATTATTCATCATCTGAGGAGGATGCTGAGGCTACAGCTGGGCAAGTGGTAATGGCTATTCAGCAACAGTTAGAAGCTGTCCCTGTCAGTAACTCGAAAAAGAAGAATAGAACATTAAGGTTCAGGGGCTTTGTTGGCACTCAAGAAGTATTGATTCTCTTGGATTCAGGTAGTGTAGGAACCTTTGTCAGTCTAGAAGTGGCTTCTAAAATACAGCAGAAACAGAAACCCTATGATCCCTTGAAGTTCACTACTGCTGATGGTAATATCATGGTCACTGACAAGATGATACCCCAAATGCAGTGGCAAATTCAGGGGCAGTCCTTTGCTCATGATACTAGAGTGCTACCAGTGAAAGGTTATGACATGATTTTGGGGTCTGACTGGTTGGGCAAGCATAGCCCTATGTGGATCCATTGGAGAAAGAAACTGATCAAGTTCACTTATTAGAAGATGAGAATTCTGTTGAGAGGTGTTTCTGATGTTGTAACTCAATGTTCACAGATCACTTCTCACAAGCTAAAAGGTCTCTTGAAGAAAAAAGTTGTGCACCAAATTCTAGAGTTAAAGGCTATGTGTCGCTTGGATCACAAAGATCACAAAGAGGTTGATGCAACACTAGATGTTTCATCTACTTCTTATCTGACAATGGATCAGAATGAGTCTCAAGTGAATGATCAACCACCAGCAGTTGTTCAGACTCTTCTCCAGTAGTTTGATCAGCTATTTCAAGAACCAACTGGCTTACCTCCATCAAGAGCGTATGGTCATCATATTCCTTTGGTCAGTGGTGCTCAACCAGTCAATGTGAGGCCTTATAGATATGCCCTAGTGCAAAAAACTAAAATTGAAAAGCAAGTTCAAGAAATGCTTGCCTCAGGAATTATTCAGCACAATGTGAGTCCCTTTGCATCATCAGTCTTATTAGTGAAGAAGAAGGATGGTACTTGGAGGTCCTGTGCTGATTACAGGCAGCTCAACACTATCACAGTGAAGAACAAACATCCTCTTCATGTGGTTGATGAATTACTAGATGAATTGGCTGGAGCTAGTTATTTTTCAAAAATGGATTGCAGGTCTAGGTACCACCAAATCAGAGTGGCTGAAGGAGATGAGTTCAAGACAGCCTTCAAAACACAGAGTGGACTTTATGAATTCAGGGTGATGCCATTTGGGCTCACAAATGCTCCAGCTACCTTTCAGGGAGCAATGAACATTATCTTTGTCCCACTATTGAGGAAATGTGTGCTTGTCTTCATGGATGATATCCTGGTTTACAGCAAAAGCTTGGAAGAGCACTGTGATCACTGGCAACAGGTGTTCAAAATCTTGCAAGACCACCAGTTTCTATTGAAGAAGTCTAAATGTGCTTTTGCTCAGCCCTCCTTGGAATATCTAGGACATATTATCTCATCACAAGGGGTTGCTACTGAACCTGCTAAGGTAGCTACAGTCAAACAGTGGCCTCAGCCAGTCAATGTGAAGCAGTTAAGAAGATTTTTGGGCTCATAGGTTACTATAGAAGATTTATTAAGCACTATGGCATGATAAGTAAGCCACTAACTCGACTTCTAAAGAAAGGGGTGACATTCCAGTGGAGTCCTCAAGCACAGCAGGCATTTCGGTTACTCAAGGATTTTTTGGTCCAAGCTCCAGGTCTAGAGAATTCCATATTTCTCTAGGACATTTGTCATAGAAACTGATGCAAGTGATATGGGGATGGGAGCATTTTTGATGCAGGATGGTCACCCAATTTCATTCCTAAGTAAGGCATTTAGCCAAAGAAACCAAGCTTTATCCACATATGACAAGGAATGTTTGGCTATGATCATGGCAGTGGATAAATGGAGGTGTTATTTGCATGGCCAGACCTTTATCATTAGAACAGATCACAAAAGCCTTCTTCACTTGACTGATCAAAAAGTGGTGTCTAGACTCCAACAGAAAGCTCTTATCAAGCTGATGGATTTACAGTATCAAATCCAGTACAAGAAAGGCATCTCTAATGCTGCTGCAGATGCCCTTTCTAGAACCCCTGATGCATTGAATGTTTTCTCTATCTCTCTCAGCACACCAACTTGGTTGGAGAAGTTACAACAAGGATATGAGGACGATGAAGAAGCCAAACTTCTACTTACTCAGTTGGCCATGTCGCAGGAGAATGATAAAGGATTTTCACTGGTTAATGGTACCATCCGATATAAAGGTAGAGTTTGGGTGGGTAACAATGTTTTGGCACAGCAGCACATTATGCAGGCCTTGCATTCCAGTGCAATTGGTGGCCATTCAGGCATCTATGCTACTTACCACAGGATCAAGGCACTATTCTCCTAGCCAAAAATGAAGTAGTGTGTCACAACTTATGTGCAGAGTTGTGAGGTTTGTCAGCAAGCCAAAGTGGAGCATGTTAGGTTGCCTAGGCTGCTTCAACCCTTGCCTATTCCTGAGCAGGTGTGGAGTACTGTAAGTATGGATTTTATTGAAGGCCTTCCTAAATCTGGTAAATGGGATACAATCTTGGTGGTAGTGGATAAGTTCAGTAAATATGCTCATTTCTTAACCCTATCTCATCCCTATACTGCATTGCAAGTTGCCCAGCAGTACTTTGATCAGATTTACAAGTTGCATGGAATGCCTAGTGCTATAATTTCAGACAGGGATAAAATCTTCACAAGTGCTCTATGGAAGGAGTTATTTACCCTATCTGATACACAGCTTTTGATGAGCTCCTCTTATCATCCTCAGACGGATGGGCAGACTAAAAGAATTAATCAGTGCCTTAAAGGACTCTTGCATTGTGTAGTACGTTCTTGTCCCAAGGATTGGGGCAAATGGTTACCCTTGGCTGAGTTCTGGTATAACACTGCTTATCAGTCTTCTTTGGGTACCACTCCATTTGAAGTGCTCTATGGACATCACCCCAGACAGCTAGGAATCACTGATCCACAGGCTGCTACTGTTCCCGATCTGGCAAAATGGATGACTGAGAGACCGTTACTGAATAGATTGATTCAGCAATAGTTATTAAGGGCTCAGCAAAGGATGAAGCACCAAGCAGATGAGAATAGATCAGAAAGAGAATTTCAAGTGGGAGAGAGTTTATATGAAACTACAGCCTCATGTCCAGAGTTCAGTAGCTTTCAGGTCAAATCCTAAGCTTTCTTATCGGTTTTATGGGCCATTTCAGATAACTGCTCAAGTGGGTTCTGTTGCCTACAGGTTGCAATTGCCATCAACAGCTTTGATCCATCCGGTGGTGCATGTTTCCTAGCTCCAAAAGCATGTTCCACCTAACACTGAGGTTCCTGATGATCTCTCCACTATGGCTACTGATCCTTCTTTACCAGTGCTTCCTGTTCAGGTTATTGATCAAAAGACAATCCAGTTGGGTGGTCGGCGGAATGACCGAGTCAAGGTGCAGTGGGAACACCACCCTCCTTTGATGGCATCTTGGGAGATTTGGGAGGACCTCAAGAGAAGATTTCCTACGACTTGGGGTCAAGTCGTTGCTGAAGTAAGGGGGAGTGTCAGGAGCTCTACTGATAGTGGTTGATTCTGATGGTCGTTTCGTTAGTCGTTTGGTGTTGGTGTTGGTTGGGTCGTATTGGCCGATTGTAATCGGGTTTGGCCCAGGTAGGCGTAGGGGCCTGGCCTAGAGGTCTGTGCGTGTGGGGGTATGGCCCCCGGTACCCACAAGACAAGACATGGGCCGCGCCCCAAAGGTGGCCCACCCCACTAGATCAAGGTGTGCACCGCAAGACTACATGAAGATGTAATTTATTGTATAATACCAAATATGATATTTTCCTTGTAACCCTACCCCTCCAGAGTCTGATACACAATCAAGGTGTGCACCGTAAGACTACAAGGAGAGGTAGGGGTCCCCTAGACGATATATCGAATCTGATACACAATCAATACAAAATAACAGAGCACAGGATGTAGGGTGTTACGTCAAGCTGACGGCCTGAACCTGTATAAATCTTGTGTCTTGTGTCTCTGTTACCATCTGGTTCGTATCATGCGCACCTCCACTGATTCATCTACTACCGTGGGTATACCCCTCGGTAGACTGTCGACCAGATTTCGTTGACAGTGGCACGCCAGGTAGGGGGTGTGCGTGCTGATCCTATGGCGAACCAGATGGCGTACCTCAAGGTCAACATCATCCACGACAAATCGTCATCTACCGGCGGCGGCGCTCGATGTACCGATCGGCAAGGTGACGCCCAGAAGAACTATGTCTCTACGTCTCCATGCCTCGGTGGCAATGAGCAACGCCTCTTGCACCGATGTACTAGCGGTGGTGGATGTCGCCGATTCCGTATGCTGATGCCCCCTCCACGCCGACAATATCATCATCGGCTCGATCTCATGTTGACACGAGATGCAGTCATCAGGCCTTGGTGGCGGCACCTACTAATGCGGCTCACACCATCGACTCATCATCGTCGATTCGCCGGTCCCGCGGCATCCTTCGTCGTCGCATCTCACTATCAACATCGTTGGCTCATCGACCATGTCGCCGGACACGATCTAAAGGAGGGCGTACATCTACAAAGAGACATGCAATGACCTGATGCTCGTTAGCACTTTCAAGATCCGACCCCAGCTTGAGATCAGCACGTCCTGCTGCCCATTAAACAAGCTAAGCTATATTTTTGTTTCAATTAAATATACGACACATGTATACCTCATGTACATCTCTATTTGTCTGCATGGCAATTATTGGCAGGAACCTAACTACGTCCCTCACCGACAATGTGGATCCCGTCGTCGTCTTGCGGCGGCCCTTTGTCAGCACGTCGCGGCTCTTGTTGTCGTCCCTTGTCAGGGGCACTCATCGTTCAGTCCTCAGGCCACATCGATAGCTCGCCGACATCGCCTGTTCATCGGCGGCTCTGGTCATCGACAGCATGGACCTCGTCGTCGGCTTGTCGTCAGCATGCCATGACACTCGTCGACGTCATCGACAGAGTAAGTTTTCTCCATGCTCCTCCAATTATTATTTCACCCTTGTAACGGAAGACGGTTATGAAATGAATAACTGAAAACTCTGTTCCCCAGCCTCCTGTTTGTCCTCCTCCCCACCGAGCTCTGCTGCTTCCAAATCCTTCCCCAAATTCCTGCTAATCTACCCCAAATTCCTATCCTAGCTACCCAAGATCGTGACAGATAACAGCCTTGGTCAGGGCAAGCGGAGACGGCAATGCTGAAGCCAAGCAAAGGTTTGGTCCATCCTCTGCCAACCAAATGGCCACATCCCATGGTGAGGAAGAGTGGACATAGCATAACTTGCCACCAAGCTCGCACAGCGAGCCATTGTTGCTTAGAAAACCCCTGCACGGTGGGTTGGGATGCACGGTGAATGTTTCATCATGCAAACTAAACTGAAGGATAACATGTGAGCTGACCTTGTTATTGCCATGGCCAGTGACAGAGTGGAGAGCGCTCCAATAGAAGAACCCGGGCAGACAAATTGGAGTCCTGGCATTCATAGCATAAGGTGGATCCACTGTCACCTTCCATTTCCATGCGTCTACTCCATCACCAATGGTCAAGATCTCATGCCCAGCGCTGTATTCCAGAACTGTGCCTTCTCCATCTGCCTGTGGCGTTTCGGAGTAGGAGCGGAAGAAGTGCCTAGCAACCTTATACTTGCCAGTACAAGGGTCGAGACCAAAGGCGACCCTATGGTCCCCGGCGACATTACGGCTTCCTCGTGGCAATTCAACAAACTCCCTGGTTGCCGGATTACACACATACATCCGTCCCGTCAAGCAAGGGATCAGAATGAGTCCATCACAATGCAGAGTCATGCTGAACACCGGGATTCCACGTGGACACCTCTTCTCTAGGATGAGCTCGGCAACCTTGCTTTGCCCAGGCTGGAAAATGTAGAAATTGACACCCTGAAGGCCAAACTTCTTCGTACCTCCGGGGCATGACGACCATTGACAACCTAGTCCTGGAATGCTCCAGGTGGCAACAGATAAAATGAGTGCTGAGTATAGTGGACCGCCAACTCTTGCAGACGGACTGGAAGCGCACAAGGCACTTGACGGGAAGCAGTATGAGAATCTAGAAGAAGATTATGTCATCAGGGATGTGGCTGCTACTGCCGGTGAAATCTGGCACCGCCGCCGTCCGACGGATCCTTTTGGATTGCGTGTGGATCATATGGGTCGACTGTTTGTGCTATAAACGCATCCAATTTGCCCTGCCCCTGCGTATTCCGAATTTCAGATCAGATGAATAAATAAATAAATAAATAAATAAAATAATATATATATATATATATATATATATATATATATATATATATATATATATATATATATATATATATATATATACAGTCAGCTATGAGCGTCCGATTCCGACAATGTAGTACGACAAGGGAACAATAACAGGGAAAGCATTTATAGAGAAAAAATTTAACTGCGCATAGCAGGGTATTAGCCAGGGTATCAAGTAGGTTTGATTGTTCTTAGCAATTATATTTGCAAGTGATACCAAATGGCATATGTGCACTATTTGCATCAACATCATCAGTATAGACCAGGTTTAGAGCCATAAAAACTGAGATTCAGGTACCTTGCATTGCTGGTTAGTGTCCTAAAATTAGCCCGCGTACAGTAGAAAGGATCAGATGAACATTACTTTTTCGTCCACCATTTCTACACAAGGGCTGTCACAAGTAAAAACATGATAATCAGATGATACTGAATGCAAAGAAACGGAATGTCGGTGCAAGAATTAACATAAGTAAATCATAGATTAATAATAGTGTTCATACAAACTCAGGTTACAAAGAATCGCACACAAAGAATTGGGCACCAAGGTGCATCTGAGCTTACAGCTATTATTGATCCCACACAATATCTGCTCGCTCAATATTACCATGGTCATACGCAAAAGTGATTCCACACAGGGAACCAAGTAGTGTGCAACAGGGAGCTCACCAGTGCAGAAATTTGTTCCATCCCGATGGTCGTACAACAAGTCCGCCGTGTCGATTATTTCCTCAAGTGATCCAATACGTAGATCACATTTCAAAAGGTAACCGGCATCAATGGACAGGAATATCTTGTCTCTATCAGCCGAAGCACAAGGGAAAACAGATAACAGCCTTGGCCGGGGCAAGTGGAGACGGCAACGCTGAAGCCAAGCAAGGTTTGGTCCATCCTCTGCCAACCAAATGGCCACATCCCATGGTGAGGAATTTATCTCTGTCATCAACAGCGACACAAATATGACTCAACACCGTAAGGATAATTTATCTCTGTGGGGTATTTAAATACAAACAGGATGATAATTAATTTTCCTATCAGTAACCGTTACTCATAGTATAAAATAAAAAATTGTTGATGGCCCACCGTTAGAAAAGACTTTTTTTATCAGTTAGAGCACGACAGGAAAATTATTTTTCAACTGGTCTCGAAATTTATCTCTGTCATCAATAGCCAATAGAAAAAATGACCTCCGTACTATAAGTATATTTTTTCTCTGTGTGCTAATTAAAAACTGATAAGATAATTAATTTTCCCATCAGTAATCTCACGGAATAATTATATATTTTCCTATCGGTTTTAATTTTCCTATGTGATTTTTAACCGACAGTTTAATATTAATTATCCTGTCGGTTGCTCTAATAACCATAAAAGACTAATCACCGCTAGAGAAATTCCAAAGGTGAGCAGACGGTGGCTGTATATATCGGTGTAGGAGTACTTCTAGAAAATGTAATTGCGTTGTTCTAAACCATCGCACAACGGTGGTTGACAAGGAAAACCGCTGGTAGAGCTTGTTCCCATTGCGCGCGGTTAGCACATGCGTGCGTGTAAAATCGTACTTGTGCTGTTCAGCTGGCTTTAATCCATAAAAATTAGTAGTGAAACAATATTTTTCTCTCACAACAAATTAGCCATACAAATCAGCAGAAACCGATTTAATACCAGCCGAACAGGGCCTAAACTAATACTACTAGTGATCAGACATCACAGCAGGTAGAGGTAGTTGTCCCCTATGACCGTATTGGCTAACCGCTGCGCAGTAGTCGTATATGATGACAAAAAGAAATACGTACGACAGCCTTGTGACGATTTAGAAAGATAGTTCTGAAAAAACGATTTAGAAAGATGGGGAAAAAGAAAATTAAAGAGCTTTTCTTCGTTGGCAAAAATGGAAGTTTTATTCAGTTGGTGAGATGAACCATTGGATGATGAAGATCCAAAAACATATCCCAGCTTCAAGGTTAGAAATATTCTAACAATACGAATTATTTGTTTTCCCAAGAGGATATTACTGAGTCAGAGGAAAATTATGACCCGGTAATCTCGACCGATTCATGCTTATTGGACCATTGGACAAAAGTCGACCTTGACCGTGTGTAACCAAGATTTAGCCAACGAGACGAAGTTTAGGAAGTACGGAAATGAAGTCCATGCCTTGGGAGAAGAGAACGATGGATAGTAGGAGTAGCAACTAGCAGCATTTGATCTGGCCTTGTCATTGGAGATCCAGAGGCTCGCAGGGGCAGAGATATAGAACATGACTGGCGTTGTCGTTGCAGTTTGAATTCGGAGACGCAACAGCCAACATGGGGCTTGGAGGCAAGGACAGCAGCCACCTGGTGTCCTTCCTCATCGGCGCTGCTCTGCCCACAGCATTTCTCTTCTTCCTGGCGTCCGACCGGCTCGGCGACGGCTTGTCAAGCATCTCCATGAGCTGGGGAAGCAGTGGAACCCGGCAGTCGGCTGGCCCGCGGGCTCAGGAGAGCGACAACACTACTACTCTTGATCAAGAGGTATATATATATATGTTTGATACGTAAATGCAATAGTCTGATGAATAGTGTGGTGTATATATATCGATCGTGCGTGTATACATTTCATTCGCAGGTGGGATTCGCAGGCCTAGCTGAGCTTCTGCCGAGAGTGGCCATGGAGGACAGGACGGTGATTCTCACGTTGGTGAACGAGGCATGGGCGCAGCCCGGCTCACTGCTGGACATCTACCGTGAGAGCTTCAAGAACGGCGAGGACATAGAGCACTTCCTCAACCACGTCCTGGTCATCGTCATCGACGCCGGCGGGTTCGGCCGCTGCAAGGCCGTTCACCCTCACTGCTACCTCCTTGAGGTGAATAAGTCAACGGCGAACCTGAGCTCAGCCAACAGGTTCATGACAAAGGAATTCCTGGAGCTGGTGTGGCTCAAGCTCTCTTTCCAGCAGCGCATCCTCGAGCTCGGCTACAGCTTCCTCTTCACGGCAAGATGATCGATCTACTAAGCCTCGCGTCGATCGCGCGCGCTTACTAGCTCATTTGACCTAACCTAGCTACCATTTATTAGCTAGCTTCGTTCTCATCAGCTTTGCTTCGGCCTGCCGCCGCTTGCTGCACTGCAGGACGCCGACATGATATGGCTTCGCAACCCGTTCCACCACATCTCCGTCTACGCCGACATGAGCTTGTCGACGGACTACTTCAGGGACGCGTTTGCTCCCCTGAACAACACGCTCAACACGGGGCTCTACTACATGAGGTCGACGAACCGGAGCATCGAGATGCTCAGGTACTGGCGGGCGGCGAGAGCGAGGTTCCCCGGCGGTAGCGAGCAGGGGGTGTTCAACGAGATCAAGCACGAGCTCATCACCAAGCTGCAGGCGAGGATCGAGGCCGTCGAGACGGTGTACTTCAGCGGGTTCTGCGAGTACCACGCCAACCTGAACAGAGCCTGTACCATGCACGCCAACTGCTGCATCGGGCTGGCAAACAAGGTGCTCGACCTCAAGGATGCTGCCGTGGATTGGAGGAACTACACGAGGCTGACGCAGGAGGAGAGGAAGAAGGGGGGTTTCAAGTGGACGCCCCCGGCTAGGTGCTGGAAGACAATAGGTTGGAACGTGTGAATTGTTATCGATCTATGGGTATGGGTTTCATTGTAAGGCCCTTTGGGAACAAAGCAAACTTTCTCGTTTCTGCGTTTTACCTGTGAAATGACCTGCGTGTAAAGTTCTTTGCATGGCTCCTATCCCAGAGCAGAATTCAGTGCAAGGTGAATTACTGAATTTGGTGAAGAAAAGAATAGTTGACAATGAAACCTCTGCAATAATGCAGGCCCTGAAGACACAGCACACATCATTTTCGGCTGCACCAATGCACAACAGTTTTGGAATGCAGTCGGCATTACAACTAACGAAGATTGGCCTATCGCAAGGTTAAAAGAGATCCAATGCCCAGACCACACCCCACAGAAACACTTTGGCTCCTTCGTGCTGCTCTGCTCATGGCATATTTGGAAATGGCGCAACACCATTGCTATCAGAAAGGAACAAATGACTCTCACGGGTGCCCTTTCAGCATGCAAATTGGAAGCATATATTTGGGGAGCGAGGCTAAAACCTGACGATAGACACATCGCAACAACATGGTGCTCAATCCTTTCAAGTGCAATGCTCAATCCTTTCAAGTGCAATGTAACAACCTACGCTCCCTATGTTATGTTATGTTTAGTTACTTTCTGTTTCATCAGGCAGCGCGATGTGTGCGCCGAGGAATACCTGGAGCCGACCAATGTAATGAGACCTAGGTGGGGGACCCTCTCCCCTCCCATTGACTTATCAAAAACAATGATCCGATTCCTGTGAAAATCCTGTATAAATCATATGAAATTTCTACGTTCCAAAGGAGCCTAAGAGCATCTCCAACAGTATCTAAAAAAAATACTCCAAAAAATAGTTTTTCCAACCTTTGCAAAATATATCGGGAGACATAAAAAAAAGCTACAACTCCAACAGTTTCCAAAATCTCGCGCTAAAGAGATAGAAAGTAATTTTACATCAGGAATCCTAAACTATTTCTAAATCACACTAACCACCTTTGTACTTTATTTCTCTCTTGTAAATTTGCATCAGGAACCCTGTCCTACTTTTTTTTCTTCCCCACGTCTTTCCACCTCCGGATTGGCACGACGATATGCGCGCGTGACTTTATGAGTGTGGCTGTGGTTTTTTTCCAAGTGCCAAAAGATTGAGAGGTGGGTTTGAGAGTTGTTGGAGATGAGCTTTTTCAATTTTGCAAAATTCCTGGATTGGAAGACTCTTTTGGATACTCTTGGAGATGCTCTAAAGTGGGGATTTCAAGAGGATATAATTTGATCGACGCAAACTTGTAAGGCAATAGTGATGAGCTATGGAGTATATGAACCAATGTTTTAAATAGCGGGCTAAGCCTCTTAGCGGCAGCCTCTCCAAAAGGCTAAGAAAGGCTATAGCGAGCTAAATAGTGGGCTAAGCCATTTAGCGGTTGAGAAAAAATATGTCAAACATCATGTAATTTTACACATAATAAAGATATAGAAGATGAAAACATTACAAATACCAATAGGGATAGTTCAAAGTCTTACTAACACATTACATCAAAGTTCGTAGTTCATAAATGATACATCATACATTACATAGGGACATACGTGAGTTCAAAGTTCATACAAAGATGATAGACAGCTAGACAAACAAACAAAAGGCATGGAGCCATAGGCCATAGTCTGGTACATATCAGTACATCACACATGCATTTCAGCATCTGAATAGTTTGGTGTACTTACCTAATCATCTTCAGCATCAGTAGATACCATACCATCTTGATTTTCCTCTGATTCAGAAGCAGAGGATGCAGACTGAGGCATCATCAGAGATGCCAGGGTCCTGAATTTCTTCCTAGGGCGTGGAGCTCTCTTCCTTTTGGCTTTTGCTTGAGATGTTAATGCTACTTGTGCTTTTGTTGATGGTTCTGTACATCCCTGATCTTCTTGACTTTGAGTTGCATTTGGTTCTAATCCAGTAATGAACTCATTATTGTCATCCTCCAGCACATCATTAATTTCCTTCTCTATGGGATCTCTACTCTTGTTCTCTTTCTTATGCCTTAGTTTGGAGTTAAATTTGACAAATACAAGGTCTCTCATCCTTTCATGAAGTAATCTGTTGCGCTTTTTTGTGTGTACCTAGTTTTGTTCAGTTGAATAAAATTCAAAGAATGAACAGCAATGCAAAATAAATTCATGTAGGTGAGTTGTGGAAGTAGAATTATTTTTAATACCTGTTCAAATGCTGACCAATTCCTCTCACAGCCAGAGGAGCTACATGTCAAACTTAGAATCTTTATTGCCAACAGCCTCAAATTAGGTGTAGTTGTGCATGATTCAGCCACCATGTTGCTGCATTAATAAGCAAAGAAGTTAAACTCTTGTGATAGCAAAAACAATTATATTGGATAATTTATCAATCACATTAGTTTCACATTTTTCACCTGGGTTGAAGTCCTTATTTCTCCTCCGCCTTGTGGCAATGTCATGTCCAAATGACCCTTGCTGCTCCTTATATTTGTTGAGGTCTTCAATGATATTATCTTGAATTTCTTCATCATCAATCAGTGTCGTAACACATTCAATTACAGCTGCTCTAAATGACCCATCATTCTCAATGTTTGCCTTGTTTGGGTAATAATAATAAGGGTCCAAATAGTACCCAACCAAGTGTAGTGGACTCTTCAACTTGCTGTCCCACCTTTTGTCAATTATTTCCCAAACAGGTTTGTATTTTTCCTCATCATTGTCAAACCTCAAAGCAATTTCTTTCTTTGCCTCAAGCATATATCCATGCAAAAATCCCATTGTAGGCACATCACTATCCATTCTTCTCAGCACATTAGCCAATGGCTCAAAAAAATTAACAGCACTATCAACTTTTTTCCAAAAATCTTCAGAGTTCACCACTTTTTCTGCCTTCTTCCCCTTAGCACTCCTCAAGTAACCCATCTCATTGAGATCATTATCTCTAAAGAGCCTTTTGAGCTCCTTCTTGTTGTCTTGCAAACTCTTCAAATTCAAATAAGCAGTGGCAAATCGAGTAACTCCAGAGCGAACCAAGTCCTTACCAAGATATTTTCTCATCAAATCCAACACCCTTGTATGAGCATAGAGAAATGCAGTCACTTGTCTTGCATTTGCAATTGTTTCCTGAACTGGTTCAAGCTTCCCAATGTCCTCCAACATGAGATCTAGACAGTGAGCTGCACATCCATTCCAAAATATTTTGGGTCTCTTTGCTGCTAGGAGACTTGCTGCTGCTACATTAACACTAGCATTGTCAGTGACCACTTGGATAACATTTTCCTCACCTATCTCTTCAATGCATCTATCCACAAGGTCAAAGATGTATTTACCATTTTTCTTGACAGCAGAGCAGTCCACAGAATCTAAAAAAGGACCCCTTCAGCACTATGCACGACCAAATTCATTACTCCCCTGCCCTTCTTATCTATCCATGCATCTGTCATAAGTGTACAACATGAGGTTTTCCATGCTTCCTCATGGCTCTTGAATCCATCCAACACCTTCTGTTTCCTTTTCTGCAAAAATGGTCCACTCATCTCATAGGGACTAGGCCCTCTTAAACCTCTACCAAAGGCTCCAATGGCCTCAACCATATTGGCAAAGCTAGGAAGAAGTACTGTATTGTGTGCAATGCTAGCTTCATAAAAGAACTGACATATATACTCACAAGCTCTATCCCTTTGCTCTTCTCTTTTCTGAGTTGTTAACTTTGATTGAACCTTTTCGCTGATATAAGCTCCTTTCTGGTTCTTCTGAACAGCCTCTTCTATAGAAGCTGGCTTGTAGAACGTCTTGATAGATCCACTACCCAATGAAGAAACAACACTATGACTAGGTCCTTTTGATGACTTTAGCACAATAACCTCATTCCCATGGTCAGAGTCTTCACTGCACATTTCACCTTCTGAGTGATCCAGATCAATTACATCTCTGGCCCTTTTCTTTTCCTTTTGCTTTTGTTCCTTTACATAAGTTTTCTTGTTAATCAAAGCTAGCATCTCTTCCTTCACATCAGTCGGAACCTTGTCACACTTAGAGACACCGCTGCCACCGAGACGAGCAAGATGGTACTTCACTCTTGTAATTCCTGCGTTCATCATCTTCTTACAGCAGTTGCACACTAGTGAATACTTCTTCTTTGGGTCTGGGCAATAACAATGACTCCATGCAGGGTCATCTGAGTTGATAGCAACTTTGGTTGAAGCTGATTGTTCTACTGATTGGGCACCTAACCAACCAAATTAATATGAGATACAAAAATGTCAGAGCTTATCGCACCAACCTAAAACAGATCAAAAACTCTACTTTCTTCATGGGAAAGAGATGCTCACTACTCACTACCATTCAGATCCAAAGAAGCACAAGCACAATACGAAAGAACGGAGGAAAAATGAGAAGAGTTTGAAGAATCTTGCCTTCGGGCCGGGATCGAGACATAGCCATCGCAGAAATAGTAGCGAGCATCGTCGCTTGCAATGTGTTTCGCCGCTTGTTGTCGCCAACTTCGAAGTTACGACTCCCCATTTGGGACTATTACAACCAAACGACCAACAATCGAGGAGGATCTCGCTGTCCGTCTTGATTGTGCTACACTTACTCTTGCTCTTTATCGCCAGCGTCTTCTTCAAACAACCTTTGGAGGAGGAGGACAGTGCAGGGGCCTCGACTCTTGCCCCACGTGCCAGAAGATACAAGCCACCTATCACTAGCATCGATCCCAAAGACACCTGCATGCACAAAGGGCACCGGAGGAGTAGAGCAGAAAGGTGACTTCACTTTCGATCAGGTGGATTGGATTCAGATATTTAGTGATGGCATGGCATGGTACCATGAGTGTCAGTACGTACCTTCCGAGGTAGAGCTGCTCGTGCAGGATGGAGAAGTCGATGATGGAGACGATGATCTGCACCACCGGTCGCCAACTTCTGAGTTCCGACTCCCCTCGCCGGTCTTGCAGCTTGCACCCTCGCCGGTCACAGCAGCAGCAGCATCCGGCGGCGCCGCCGCCAGCACTCACTCGAGCTCGAGAGGAAATTGTGTCAAATGACTAGGGTTATGTCTGGGATAGCTTCATGTCCCAGCGATTTGGGCCTGCACGTTAATTGGCCCGATGGAAATGAAAGCCCAGACCAAATAGCGGCGCTAAATGAACCACAATTTAGCGAAATCAGCGTGCTATTAGCAGCTAATAGCAGGAAAAATCGTTTAGCGTTAAAATCCTGGTAGCTTAGCGTTGGTCTTCCAGATCTGCTAAATAGCGCTATAGCGTCCGCTATAGCGCGCTATTTAAAACATTGATATGAACTTCCACACTTGTAATCTTGCAACTACGGAGAAAAACGTGCGAAGCCTAGGGATCAAGGGCCGGAGGATGGATCGTGGACGGCCAACACTTGCATTGGACATGTCAATAAGCAAGAGTACATGCAAGATGGTGATGAAGACAACATGACCGGAGTCTAAACCAGTGTTGGATCAAGTCAAGTCAAGGTGTTGCGAACACTTGGTGAACCGCTAGATTGAGAACATGGAGGACACACGTTGACGTTGAAGGTTTTGCATAGTAGCTATGCAGCTTGCAGGCCATGCCGATTTCAGCCTCAAAACCGCAGGCATAGTGGTTTTAGATTTGGGCCTCGAAACCTAGGGAGGATCTCAGGGCGGCACATGGCATCATCGAAGAGCTTGTGTCGAGGCAAAGCGACTTCATGAAGGACACATAGTCGTCCGATGCACGAAAGACAAATTGGATAATTTTGCCCTGGTGGCTAAGTGTGGTTCAAGTCTAAACATAGGGGTATTTTTGAAAATGTGTAATAATCCTATAAATAAGAATAGTGGTTGCCCAAGACAGCATCTCTTTCACCCTATGTTCTGTTCCTTAGGACTAGCAAAGTGATTCAATGTTTTAGAGATATTAGGCTAGAGAGGCATGATTTTCTCTTAGGTTACACACATAACTGCTTCTGAAAAAAAACTGCAAGGCAAATAGATGGAAAAATCAAATCAACTTGTACCGAAAGACATTAGGTTTTATATTAGTTTTGTACTCCAAAACAGGCGAAACAGGTGTTTGTGGCAAAAACTAAGGTACAAACAGTTTGGATTCTATAGATTAGAATCGAGAAAAAAAAGACCCACACAAATAGATTCCTCAAACCATAAAACTACGGGACGCAAGATATGCAAAACATAAGATAAAAATAAAAAAACAACTCAAGACACAACAACAGAACTATATAAAAGCAGCTGTTGTACCCCAAAGGAAGCACGGATGAACAAGAGAAGATGATAACTATTATTAGTTTTGTATCTCAAAACAGGAGAAATAGGTGTTTCTGGCAAACAGTAAAAGACAGACGATTACATGAATAGAATCTACAAACTTAAAACTACGCGATACGAGATGTGAGAACCATAAGATCAAAATCGAAAAACAACGAGACACGAACCTGCTGCAGTTAGAGTGTGGCAGTCACGAGGAGAAAACCATGGAGGGAGAAAACCATGGAGGTAAGGACTCGAGGAGGAGGTGGGCTTGCATGAGATTTGAAGGAGGCGGTGGCCTATAGTAGATAGCGGGAGAACTCACGATTGTTGATGATTTAGATCCATGCGGGTTCATTGAGGTCACAGAGGCCGACGGGGTCGTCGGGGTCACCGAGTTCTAGTGCCCAAGATAGACAAGTCAAGGTGCGTGTGCGGTACGCTCCGGCCCCGACCCTGAACACGCACGCCAAGTGAGCGAACCTGCCAGTCGTGTCGAGTGACCGGCGGTGAGCTCCGCCCACAGCCTCGTTCGTTGTCGAGGGGCGGTGACGACGGGCTGAGCCAAGATACGGAAGACATGGCTCCTAAGGTTAGGGTTTTGGCTTTTTTTGAACTGGTTAGGGTTTTGGCTGGTTTGACGAGAAAGACGACGCGGTTAAGGTAGACCGGTTAGGGCGGGGTTGTGTTTATATATTATTAGGATGGCAGTGGGTCGTGTTCGGGGTGGGTCCCCACGGACCCGAAGGGGCAGGAGCGGAACGGTTTCCCCCCATGGGTCGGTCTAGGATTTCCTCGACACGTTCCTACAGGGACCCAAAATTTTAAAGGCCCGTGTACAAATCTGGCCTACGAGTGAGTAACTTGTGGCTTCGCAACCCATTCCAGCACATCTCCTGATCTCTGTCTACGCCGACATGAGTTGCTTTTTAGACCATTGGTCCAGCTTCTATTGAAAGCTTAATAGAGGGTATTGCTTCGGTTACCAAACTCTCTCAACTCACCGCCTAACGAAAGAAAGATAACAAAACAGTTAACGACACTTAGACAAAACAAGCGACACCCTATACAAGTTCTAGAGGACCCAAAAGAAAGAAAAGAGAGAAAAGAGCACTTAGACATGAGCTGCTTGTTGGACAGCTTCATCCAAGATGAAGCCTGATCTCCTAGACTACGAGATCAACTACAGCTTAATGTCAGGAGCTCTATTGACACTGGCTGATTCTGATGGTCGTTTTGTTAGCCGTTTGGAGTTGGTGTTGGTTGGGACGTATTGGCTGATTGTAACTAGATTTGGCCTAGGTAGGCGTATGGGCCCGGCCCAGAGTTGTGTGTGGGCGCTGCTTCTTATATGCCGCCCTTGTAACACAAGACGGTTATGAAATGAATAACTAAAAACTCTGTTCCCCAATCTCCTGTTCGACCTCCTCCCTCTGAGCTCTGCTACTTCCAAATCCTTCCCCAAATTCCTGCTAATCTACCCTAAATTCCTATCCCAGCTACCCAAGTTCGTGACAATTGGTATCCAAAGCCTCGATACCCTGCAGATTTCATCGAAAATTTTTCCCTCCCTCTGATTCGTAGGTTTTGGGCTGGCGCCTGCGATGAAGCCAATGAAGTCTAAGCAGCAGATTATTGCGTCGTTGGAGGATCTTACCAAGCGTTTCGAAGGCTTTCAGGACATGATGAAGCAATTCCTAGACAAGCTCTCCGCACTTGAAGCTCAGCAAGCCATCACGGAGGTGTCCGTGGGGTCTCTGTTATTGAAGACCAACGAATCGGCCCTGTCGCCATAGCTGAAGGGGGAGGAGCACTGCCATGGGAAGAGGGCCGCCGCGCTAGAGTGGAGGAGGCGTGCTGCCGCCGCCTCGCCCGCTCCCAGATCTGGCCTCCCCGCCACCGGATCTAGCCTTCCCACAGCTGGATTCGGCCTCCCCGCCCACATCGCCTGAGGGAGAGAGGGAGGGGAGAGGGCCACCGCACCGAGGGGAAGAGGGACGCCACCGCCAGAGGAGGAGGCAGCCTCATGTGCCCCACTAGAGGAGGAGGAGGCGGCCACGTGCGCCCGCCTTGAAGGGCCGCCCCGCGCATGTCCTGGATCTGCCGGAGGATGAGAAGGAGGAGGGGGCCAGGGGCCACGGTGCGACCTGGGAGCACGCGTCGCTCGGTGATAGGAGGAGAGGGAGAGGGAGGGAGGCGCCAGGACAGAGGGAGGGAGTGCTTGGCGGAGAAAGGGAGGGAGAGGGAGCGCGCGGCGTTACGGGAGAGGGAGCGCATGGTGTTACGGGAGGGAGGAAGTGGAGAGAGCGGGTGAAAGGTCCTAATGGCTAGAGGGGGGGTGAATAGCCTAATAAAAAATTCTACAACAACACTTAACAAAAGGGTTAGACAATTATGAGGCAAAGCAAGTGTTGCGCTAGCCTACTCAAAATGCAAGCCACCTACCATAATTCTAGTTTAGATAATATCTATCCACACAATAGCGATGACACTACCCTAAGTTAGTGTGCGCTCAAAAGCTAACTAAAGAGCCACACCAACCAAGCAATTAAGCTCTCACAACTAGCTACACTAAAGAGCTTGACAACTAGTTTGCGGTAAGGTAAAGAGAGTAAACAAGATAGTTATACCGCCGTGTAGATGAAGGAGCCAATCAATCACAAGGATGAATAACAATGAAGACCAATCACCTCGAAATCAAAGATGAACACAATGATTTTTTACCGAGGTTCACTTGCTTGCCGGAAAGCTAGTCCTCATTGTGGCGATTCACTAACTTGGAGGTTCACGCGTTAATTGGCTTCACATGCCAAACCCTCAATAGGGTGCCGCACAACCAACACAAGATGAGGATCACACAAGCCACGAGCAATCCACCAGAGTACCTTTTGGCTCTCCGCTGGGGAAAGGTCAAGAACCCCTCAAAATCACCACGATCGGAGCCGGAGACAATCACCACCCTTCGCTCAACAATCCTCGCTGCTCCAAGTCATCTAGGTGGCGGCAACCACCAAGAGTAACAAGCGAATCCCACAGTGAAACACGAACACCAAGTGCCTCTAGATGCAAACACTCAAGCAATGCACTTGGATTCACTCCCAATCTCACAAAGATGATGAATCAATGATGAAGATGAGTGGGAGGGCTTTGGCTAAGCTCACAAGGTTGCTATGTCAATGCAAATGGCCAAGAGAGTGAGCTTGAGCCTGCCATGGAGCTTAAATAGAAGCCCCCACAAAATAGAGCCGTTGTACCCCTTCACTGGGCACAACACGAGGTGACTGGACGCTCTAGCGTCCGGTCACGTGATACACGCCACGTGTCCCTACTCTTTGAATACTGTTCGCCCGATCTCAACGGTCAACAGTCGACTGCACGTTGTGGCATAAGTGACCAAATGCTGAACCTCTAGCGTCCGGTCGGTTCCAATAAGGTTTTAGAAACAAATTTCTTCGACCGGACACGTCCGATCATGCTTGACCGGACATAGCCAGCGTCCGGTCACACGGTGACTTTCTTCTGCGCTGTCCGACAACACGACATGACGTAGCCTTCCAGCGTCCGATCGCTGAGCGACCTAGCGTCCGGTCAGTTGACCGATGCTAGTGTCCACGCTGCTACAACTGACCAGACGCGCTGATCCCTCTGAGACCAACGTCCGGTCACCTTGTGCCCAGCGAGACTAACTCCTTTTCACCTCTAACTTCTTCACCCTTGCTCAAATGTGCCAACCGCCAAGTGTATCACCTTGTGCACATGTGTTAGCATATTTTCACAAACATTTTCAAGGGTGTTAGCACACCACTAGATCCTAAATGCATATGCAATGAGTTAGAGCATCTAGTGGCACTTTGATAACTGTATTTTGATACGAGTTTCACCCCTCTTAATAGTACGGCTATCAAACCTAAATGTGATCATACTCTCTAAGTGTCTTGATCACCAAAACAAAATAGCTCCTACTATTTATACCTTTGCCTTGAGCCTTTTGTTTTTCTCCTTCTTCTTTTCAAGTCCAAGCACTTGATCATCACCATGGAATCACCATCATCATGTCATGATCTTCATTTGATTCACCACTTGGAATGTGTTACCTATCTCATGATCACTTGATAAACTAGGTTAGCACTTAGGGTTTCATCAATTCACCAAAACCAAACTAGAACTTTCAATCTCCCCCTTTTTGGTAATTGATGACAACCCTTTCACAAAGATATAAATTGAAAATTCAATTGAATCCATGTTGCTTGCCCAAGCATATTTACTATGTGTAAAAGGATATGGACAAGTTTCATGAACTCTATATGGTAGCAATTGCTCCCTCTACATATGTTCTAAGAGTTTGGATTGTAGCTTGCACATATGCTTAGATAGAAAATATAGGAGACAATGTCTACCCAATGATGCTAAGGTATAAAAGATGAACCTTTGAAGCGTGATACCAATCAGAGTGCACTATTATACCATCCTTAGCACCATGGTTAGCTCGATACCACTTGGAAACACTTGGAAATGAAATCACTAGATAACCTATGCATGCTAGATAGATTTTTATTTCATCATTCAAACCTATAACTAGTATACACCACACAAGCATGAATATTGAAATTTAAAACTTGTGCCATATAAGCAAACATATGAAATGCACATTCAAATGCACCATACAAGTTCATGAGCTTGCTCCCCCTACTTGTGTGCTGAAAATTTTAATTGATCCCTTTCCTTTGTCTTATTTCTCCCCCTATATCAAATTCTCCCTTTTGTTGTCTTTTCACTATCTTTGTACACTATTTCTCCCCCTTTGTCATCAATGACCACAAAGGTTCAAAATGTAGATAGGTTGAGATTATCAATGTCAATTAATGGAGTGAGGATCATTTTCCTAAATTTGGTCCAATCTAGATCATTTACCAAAGATATTTAACTCGGTTTGAAACAAGGACAAGCTTCTTCACACCTCCAAATAAGGGTTATCTTGTACTATGTTGAGTTAAACACTTAGAGCTTATTTTCTAGATTAAACACTAGGTTTCCAAGGCCACAAACATGTCATATGCTACCACTAGATCAAAATAAGCATAGAAGCAATAGTGGTACCATATAATCATCAAATTCATTTGATTTTCATGAATGAGCCTATTAAATGTGAAAGATGTCTAGATGCACTCAACAAGTCCTTAGCAAGGATGTATGCCATGCCAATCAACTTTTACCTTGGATTGCTCAAAGGAGAGGCATGTCATATGAGTGGGGGTGCATCAACACATATTTGAGAAATCCAATATGTTCAACTCATTCCTTAGCTTGCAAAACCTTTTATCATCCAATGGCTTGGTGAATATATCGGCAAGTTGATCTTCGGTGCCTACACTCTCAATACAAATGTCCCCTTTTTGTTGGTGATCTCTTATGAAATGGTGGCGGACATCAATGTGCTTTGTTCTTGCATGTTGAACTAGATTGTTGGTCAACTTGATTGCACTCTCATTGTCACATAGCAATGGCACTTTCTTGAACTTGATTCCAAAATCACTCAAAGTGGCCTTCATCCAAAGTATTTGTGCACAACAACTACCGGCGGATATGTATTTGGCTTCGACGGTTGATAATGCAACACTATTTTACTTCTTTGATGACCATGAAATAAGTGATCTTCCCAACAATTGACATGTGCCCGAGGTGCTCTTCCTTTCAACCTTGCATCCCGCATAATCCAAGTTGGAGTAACCAACTAGCTCAAACTTTGCTCCTTTGGGATACCACAAACCAACATTTGGTGTATGCTTCAAGTACCTCAATATTCTCTTTGTAGCCTTCAAATGACTTTCTCTTGGTGAGGCTTGAAATCTTGCACACATGCATACACTAAACATGACATCCGGCCTTGATGCGGTCACATAGAGTAGGCTTCCAATCATAGACCGATACATTTTTTGATCCACCATATTTCCACTTGCATCACTATCCAAGTTGACATTGGTTCCCAATGGTGTGCTAATGGCCTTGCTATCACTCATTCCAAACTTCTTGATCATGTCCTTGATATACTTGCCTTGACTCACAAATGTAGCATTCTTCAATTGCTTGATTTGAAGATCAAGGAAGTAACTTAACTCTCCAATCATGGACATCTCAAACTCATTAGCCATCATCTTTCCAAGCTCATCACAAAAATCTTGATTGGTTGATCCAAATATGATATCATCAACATAGATTTGCAATACAAATAGATCTTTTCCAATCTTCTTGATGAAAAGAGTGGTGTCAACCTTGCCCATCATGAACCCTTTAAAGAGTAGGAAGTCCCTTAATCTCTCATACCATGCTCTAGTTGCTTGCTTCAAGCCATACAATGTCTTCTTCAACTTGTACACATGGTTGGGCTTCTTGTCATCTTCAAAACCAGGAGGTTGCTCAACATATACTTCTTCATTGATGTAACCATTGCGAAATGCACTCTTGATATCCATTTGATAGAGCTTGATGTTGTGGGCACAAGCATAGGCTAGCAAGATTCTAATTGCTTCCAATCTAGCAACTGGGGCATATGTTTCTCTAAAGTCAAGACCTTCAACTTGTGTATAGCCTTGAGCTACCAATCTTGCTTTGTTCCTTCCTACTATCCCATCTTGATCTTGCTTGTTTCTAAAGACCCATTTGGTTCCAATCACATTGTGTCCCTTTGGTCTCTCTACTAATTCCCATACTTGATTTCTTGTGAAGTTATTCAATTCTTCATGCATAGCATTCACCCAATCAATATCCTTCAATGCTTCATCTAATCTTCTTTGGTTCAATAGATGACACAAATGAGAAATGCTCACAAAATTATGCCAATCTTGATCTTATTTGTACACCTCTAGAAATATCACCAATGATAGTGTCCAATGGATGATCCCTTGTAATATTGGTTGATTGGAGGATTGGAACTTGATTGCTTGCACTTGCTTGATCATTGGGTTGAGATGATGTACTAGACACTTGACCTTGTTCATTATCATGAGAGCCACTTGTACTAGCTTGATTTGTATCATCTTGCACATTTGAGTTAGAAAGCATTTGTACTTGATCATCTTCATCATCATTCACTTGCCTAGGCCTCAATTCACCAATATCCATGTTCTTCATGGCATTTGAAAGTTGAATGCCTCTAATATCTTCTAAGTTCTCATTCTCTACTTGTGAACCCTTGGTTTCATCAAATTCAATATCATGAACTTCCTCAAGAGTGCCACTATCCAAATTCCAAACTCTATATGCTTTGCTTGTAGTGGAATAACCAAGTAGGAATCATTCATCATATTTCTTGTCAAACTTGCCCAATCTAGTGCCTTTCTTCAAGATATAGCATTTGCAACCAAAGACCCGAAAATATGCGATGTGGGGCTTTCTACCATTCAAGAGCTCATATGGTGTCTTCTCTTTCAATGGGTGACAATAGAGGCGGTTGCTACAATAGCAAGCCATGTTGATAGCTTCGGCCCAAAAAGATTGACTAACATTATACTTACTAAGCATAGACCTCGCCATATCAATGAGTGTTCTATTTTTCCTCTCAACAAGGCTATTTGATTGTGGAGTGTACTTGGCCGAGAATTGATGTCTAATTCCAAATTCATCACACAACTCATCAATTCTAGTATTCTTGAACTCACTACTATTGTCACTTCTAACTCTCTTGATGGTTGTTTCAAACTCATTGTGAATGCCCTTGACAAATGATTTGAATGTTGCAAACACATCACTTTTGTCTACTAGAAAGAATACCCATGTGTATCTAGTATAATCATCCACTATCACAAAGCCATATTTGTTACCACCGATGCTAGTGTATTGTGTTGGCCCAAACAAATCCATGTGCAATAAGTCAAATGCTTTACTAGTGCTCATCATGCTTTTCTTGGGATGGGTGTTTCCAACTTGTTTTCTGGCTTGACAAGAGCTACAAAGCTTATCCTTTTTAAACACATCTTTCAAGCCTCTAACCAAGTCATGCTTAACTAATCTATTCAATTGTTTCATTCCAACATGACCAAGCCTTCTATGCCATAACCAACCCATACTATACTTAGTGAACAAGCATGTAGATAATCTAGCTTCACTAGTATTGAAATCAACCAAGTATAGATTCTCATACTAAAGCCTTTGAAGATCAAGTTAGAGCAATCTACACTTATGATCTCTACATCATCTACCCCAAATATGCATTTGAATCCAAGATCACACAATTGAGCCATGGATAGCAAATTGAAGTTCAAGCTCTCTACTAGCAACACATTGGATATGCTCATGTCATTGGATATTGCAATCTTACCAAGCCCTTTGACCTTGCCTTTGCCATTATCACCAAATATAATACTATCATAACCATCATTGACATTGGTGTTGATTCAGTTGAACACTCTTGCATCACCGGTCATGTATTGAGTGCACCCACTATCAAGAACCTAATGCCTTCCTCTGGCTTTGTAATTGACCTACAAAAGAAGATTAATTCTTTTTAGGTACCCAAACTTGCTTGGGTCCTTGAAGGTTAGTCACTAAGCTCTTTGGTACCCAAATGGCTTTCTTCTTTGAGCTCATCCATAGTTTACCAATGAACTTAGCCTTTACACCATTTGTTTAGTAAGCATGTAAAAAGAATTAAGCTTAATGGAGGATACATTAGCATTTTTGCTCTTGGTCTTGCACTCATGCTCTTTATGACCAACTTGCTTGCAACTAGTGCAAAACCGACCATTGTTCTTCACAAAACTAGTCTTGTGAGGAGCAAAGGCCGCCTTGCCTTTCTTGGGGATATAGCCAATCCCTATTTGTAGAGAGAAGCTCTTTGGCTATCTAAGCACATAAGCAAGCGGTCCTCACCACCATAGGCCTTAGCTAAGGTGTGAGTGAGCTTATCGACCTCCTTCTTGAGGTTCTCATTCTCAACCATTAGTGAGGCATCACAAGTGAGACCATCACTACTAGATGAGCTGGAAGTAGAAGTACTACAAGAAGGGTTAGTGGGAGCAACAATGATAGGCATAGATAATGATTCATCAATTATATCACAAGTTAAACCTATATCACAAGTCTCAACATGCTTCTTTTTATTTTGCTCATTAAGCAAAGAGGAATGAGTCTTTTCAAGCTTTTTGTGAGCCTTGCCAAGCTTCTCATGGGCTTCCTCTAGCCTCTCATGAGTTGCTTTGAGCTCATCAAGGGCTTGCTTAAGGGCTTTTACCTTTTTATTCAATCTCTTGCATTCCCTTCTCTTAATATCAAAGTGTTCTTTAGTATCTTCTAGCATGTCAAATAATTCATCTTTAGTAGGTTCATCATCATCACTATCACTATCATTTTCATTATCATGTTCATCATCACTTCCATCATCATCACAAGTTTGTACCTTAGTGACTTTAGCCATGAAGCATGATGGAGTGTCGAAGAGAGAAGGCTTCTCATTGATAGCAATGCTTGCAAGTGCCTTCTTCTTGGTGGTCTTGTCATCATCACTATCATCATCATCACTTGAGGAGGCATCACTATCCTAAGTGACCACATATGAACCACCCTTCTTCTTCTTGAAGGTCATCTTGTCCTTCTCTTTCTTTTCCTTCTTGTCCTTCTTCTTGTTCTTCTTGTTGTCATCATCATTGTCGCTATTGTATGGACATTGAGCAACAAGATGATCTTTGCTTCCACATTTGAAGAACCTTCTTGACTCTTCCTTGTTCTTGGATGAAGATTTCTTTCTTCTGGCACGGTAAACTTTCTTCATCATGAACTTGCCAAATTTCTTGACGAAGAGAGCCATCTTCTCATTATCATCATCATCATCATCATCATCCCATGAGCCATCATATTCACTTGATGTTTCTTGCTTAGCCTTGCCCTTGGATGATGTGGCCTTGAATGCCACACTCTTCTTCTTCTCATCTTTCTTCTCCTTCTTTTCTTCCTTCTCATCTTCATCTCTATATGTATCATCGGTCATTATATCTCCCAATACTTGGTTTAGTGTCATGGTGTCCAAACCACTCCTCACTAGAATAGTGAGCAAAGTCCCAAATCTTGATGGTAAGCATCTTAAGAATTTGTGGGAGAAGTCCTTATCCTTTACCTCTTCTCCAAATGCTTTGAGCTCATTGACAAGCACTTGAAGCCTATGGAACATCTCCGGCACACTCTCATCCTACTTCATCTTGAAGCTTGCAAACTTCTCTTTAAGAATGTATGCCTTTGCACCCTTTACGGCTTGAGTGCCCTCAAATGATTCTTCCAACTTCTTCCATGCCTCATGAGCTCTCTCAATGTTCTTGATTTGCTCAAATGTTCTTTCATCCAAAGCATCATGGATGGCACTAAGAGCAATGTTATTATTTTGGAGTAGCATCTCTTCGGCGGCGGTGGGAGCCTCTTCATCTTCTATCCCAATCTTTGTTTCTACCACCTTCCAAACCTTCCTATTAATTGACTTAATATATGTTGTCATCTTAGCCTTCCAATAGGGATAATTTGAGCCATTAAATTAGGGTGGCTTCTTGGTGTTGCTGATTTGAGCCATTTTTACACCGAAGGTTGTTAAGCTTCAAATCATGGTGACCTCGGCTCTGATACCACTTGAAAGGTCCTAATGGCTAGAGGGGGGGTGAATAGCCTAATAAAAATTTCTACAACAACACTTAACAAAAGGGTTAGACAATTATGAGGCGAAGCAAGTGTTGCGCTAGCCTACTCAAAATACAATAATGAATACCAATGTAGATCAATCACCTCGGAATCAAATTATGAACACAATGATTTTTACCAAGGTTCACTTGCTTACCGACAAGCTAGTCCTCGTTGTGGTGATTCACTCACTTGGAGGTTCATGCGCTAATTGGCTTCACACGCCAAACCCTCAATAGGGTGCCGCACAACTAACACAAGATGAGGATCACACAAGCCACGAGCAATCCACTAGAGTACCTTTTGGCTCTCCATCGGGGAAAGGTCAAGAACCCCTCACAATCACCATGATCGGAGCCAGAGACAATCACCACCCTTCGGTCAACGATCCTCGCTGCTCCAAGCCGTCTAGGTGACGGCAACCACCAAGAGTAACAAGCGAATCCCGCAGCGAAACATGAACACCAAGTGCCTCTAGATGCAAACACTCAAGCAATACACTTGGATTCACTCCCAATCTCACAAAGATGATGAATCAATGATGAAGATGAGTGGGATGGCTTTGGCTAAGCTCACAAGATTGCTATGTCAATGCAAATGGCCAAGAGAGTAAGCTTGAGCTGGCCATGGGGCTTAAATAGAAGCCCCCACGAAATAGAGCCGTTGTACCCCTTCACTGGGCACAACATGGGGTGACCGGACGCTCCGATCATATCGACCGGACGCTGGCCCTCAGCGTCTGATCACATGATACATGCCACGTGTCCCTGCTCTTTGAATACTGTTCGTCCGATCTCAACGGTCAACAGTCGACCGGACGCTGTGGCATAAGTGACCGAATGCTGAACCTCCAGCATCCGGTCGTTTCCAGTAAGGTTCCAGAAACGAATTTCTTCGACCGGACACGTCCAGTCATGCTTGACCGGACACAGCCAGCATCCAGTCACACGGTGACTTTCTTCTGCGCTGTCCGACAACACGACATGACGCAGCCTTCCAGCGTCCGGTCGCTGAGCGACCCAGCGTCCGGTCAGTTGACCGACACCAGCGTCCACGCTGCTACAACTGACCGGACGCGCCAGTCCCTTTGAGACCAGCGTCCGGTCACCTTGTGACCAGTGAGACTAACTCCTTTTCACCTCTAACTTCTTCACCCTTGCTCAAATGTGCCAACCACCAAGTGTATCACCTTGTGCACATGTGTTAGCATATTTTCATAAACATTTTTAAGGGTGTTAGCACATCACTAGATCCTAAATGCATATGCAATGAGTTAGAGCATCTAGTGGCACTTTGATAACCGTATTTTGATACGAGTTTCACCCCTCTTAATAGTACGTCTATCAAACCTAAATGTGATCACACTCTCTAAGTGTCTTGATCAACAAAACAAAATAGCTCTTACTATTTATAGCTTTACCTTGGGCCTTTTGTTTTTCTTCTTATTCTTTTCAAGTACAAGCACTTGATCATCACCATGGCATCACCATCATCATGTCATGATCTTCATTTGCTTCACAACTTGGAATGTGCTACCTATCTCATGATCACTTGATAAACTAGGTTAGCACTTAGGGTTTCATCAATTCACCAAAACCAAACTAGAGCTTTCAGTGGGTGCAGCTGGGAGGGAGGAAGTGGAGTGAGCAACGAACCCTAAGTCTTGTTGTATATGAGCCCAGTAGAGTAATGAGTATGGGCTTTGGCTGCGCTGGGAGCGGGGCCACTATTTACCAAGGCGGGCCTTATAATGTGACCACCTCGGTTAATGAATTAATAGAGGCGGTTGCGTTAGGAAAATCGCCTCGATTAATAATATTAACCGAGGCGGTCGCGTTAGGTTGCCCGGCTCGGTAAATTGATCTTGCGAGGCGGTTAACTGTGACCGCCTCGTTTAATGTCAGACATTGACCGAGGCAGTTTAAAAGTCCGTCCGCCTCCAAGCCCAATTTCAAAATGCCTCGTAAAATCTTTTGTGTAGTAGTGCGGGGCAGCACGACCAGGCGGTGTTTGTCAACATCAGGCACAAGCTCATCGACAAGCTGCAGGTCAGGATCGAGCCGCTGGACACGGTGTACTACGGCGGGTTATGCGAGTACCACGACGACCCGGAGAAGGTCTGCACCATCCACGCCGACTGCTGCGTTGGGCTGGACACCAAGGTGCACCCGCAACGGGGTAGTAAGGCCAGTCTCAGTGGCACGTTTCATCTCACGGATACCAAAGTTTGAATAGATAAATGAAACAACCTCTCTCCGTGGATAGATTCATCTCACGGTTTCATAGGCTAGATATAGCTTTAAATTTTTGCACAGCACTGTGATCAAATGTTCCAATGTGATGTGGCCACATTTGATCAAATGTAACACAAGATTGCACAAGCATCAGGTAGCCAAGAGGAAGCTCGATCATGAAACTGCAACAGCCTGTATCAAGAAACTAGATGCAAGCTGGTTCCACTCACCTACAGGAACCTGCTAGTAGAGAATAGGCATCATTTAAAAGTGAATATATGCAGAGATGATCTAGGCGCATATGCCCCTGTAAACCATAGAGAAGGACACATTCAAGAAACTTTTTTGGCAGCCATATAAGCAGGTCACAAACAACAACTTTTTCTGTCAGAGTCTGCCTTCTTCAGTTCAGTTTAAATTGTCTTACCAGATTCACAAATGCTTTTGGAATGTGTGTCAAGAGATAAGCTGTTGTATAACTAGTCTACAAGGTTAGTCTCTAGATGACATGGCTTGGCTATAAGACAAGCTTATTAAACATGCTCTAACAACACATCGATCGATGTCCTAATTCCTAGTACATTTCACCGCGTGTAGGTGTAGCACACCAGAACCGGTCTCGTCGTCGTCGGCTAATGTCACACCTCCTTTGACAGGATCAACACTACCCTAGTAACAAACACCAAACTGTCAAGTTTCTCTTACATTGGATTTTTAAAAGGAAACTGAAAAGGAGCCAAAGAGTTAAGTATAGACCAAGAGCAGTTCCCCTCTACGACACTCCTCCTCGATCGCCTCGTCTCTGTTCTTGGCTTCTGGGCTGCTGCTGCAGGCGACCGGCGTTGTTGCTTGGCAGCAGAGGTGTTCCGATGGGCAGCCAGCAGAACGTGCTTCACCAGCTCGTGTCCTTCATCCTCGGGGCGTCCGCGACGAGCGGAGGGCGTTTCACGGGGATATCGAGCTGGGCAAATGGAACCACGGGCTTCGACGATGCTCCCGTCCAGGAGGCTCCTACTACCCCGGCAAGAGAACCTGCTGCTCCGGCTCACGTCGACGCAAAGGTCAATTCTTCAACATCTTATCCCCACTACCGGAGACCGTTTATTTGTTGAGTGTCCCAGACTTTGCCAAGTATTTTTTATCGGACGCTCGGCAAAGAGGCTATTTGTCGAGTGCCAGAGAGAAAGCACTCGGCAAACAAATGGCACTTGGCAAAGAGGTGTTATGCCGAGTGCCGAGCACTCGGCAAACAATAACACTCGACAAAGACCAGGTTTGCCGACTAGGTTTGTCGAGTGTCGGGCACTCGGCAAACCAGAACACTCGGTAAAGGGCCGTCGCCGCTAACGGCCGGCAGCCGTCGTTAACCCTCTACCGAGTGTCTTCTCCTGACACTCGGCAAAACGGTGATTTGTCGAGTGTCATTTTTTTTGACACTTGGCAAACCATATATTTTTTTTCACTTTTGACCTTCAAATTTTTTCTGCAGTCCTCATACAATACCTGGTACTCAATGTTCCAATGTGGCACATTTCTCGGACTTTTTCTATATTTCTTTAATTTATTTCATTTAATTGAATTTTCTTGGATAATTCAAATTATAACCGCTAGTCATTCGAATAATGAAAAAAATGAATGGAAAAATGATATTCATGTTATTTAGTATAATGTGAGGCCGTATCCAGGAACAGACCACCAATTTCGAACATCTTATTCACAAAACATGACCACAAACTTACGATCGAGTTGTTTTTAAATTCTATAAAAAGCAAACGAAGTCCAAAAATCATGAAACTTGTCAAGATGTCATAATATCATATGTGGAGGCTGTGATAAAAATTTGAGAAGGTTTCGCACAAGTTGTCACGTACGATGCTTGCAAACCAAAGAATCTCCGAACGAGACATCAAGAACTTTACGAAAGGTGTCGTAGTGACAGACCCTGCACCACCGATAATGATTGGTGTCGTGGTTCGTGAACAGATAGATGGTCTCGTGGTTAATCCAGAAGGTGGTTTTGTGGGATATGGTGAGCAACATATGTGGACTCATAAGTCGGGCTTGACTCGGCTCCCCTATTTTGATGACCTTCTCCTTCCACACAACATTGATGTAATGTACACTGAAAAGAATATCGCCGAGGCCCTTTGGACAACAATCATGGACATTCCTGACAAGTCAAAGCACAACGTTAAGGCTAGAATAGATCTGGCAACATTATAACGATGTATCATATTTGAGCTTATAGGGCCAGAGGGATGCGTCTATGCGTGCCGAGTTGAGAAAGGTTGCCTATGGCTTCGCCTATAGGGTTAGGTCATTTTCCGGTTATGACGTGAATGGATATCGCTTTCGCACAACAAGTTACGAGTAGAGTCGGCCTAATCGAAGAACCACAAGTTCCGGAGTTTTTACGCCCGGCGTTGATGAGGTCGAGTATTATGGAAGACTTGAAGAAATATACGAACTCAAGTTTCATGGTTCCAAACCTTTTAATCCCGTCATATTCAAATGCCATTGGTTTGATCTTGAAGTAACGAGACAGACATATTCTAATCTTGGGCTAGTCGAAATTCGACAGGATTCCGTCTTACCAGGAGACGATGTCTATATTTTGGTCCAATAGGCCACGCAAGTTTATTATCTCCCATATGCATGTCAAACCAAAAGGCATCTTAAGGGTTGGGATATTGTGCACAGGGTATCGCCACACGATAAAGTGCCTGTCTCAAACGATGAAGATTACAACTTAGACCCAAACACATATGACAGAGAGTTCTTTCAAGAAGAGGGACTAGAAGGGAGGTTTGAGATAGACTTAACCGAAGCGATCGGAATGAAAGTAGACAACGAAACGGTTATTGAAGAGGACGCTGGAGATGAGGTGCAAAATATGAAAGACTTACAAATGCTTGAGCGATTACATTTAGACAATGACAATGGCAACATTGCTCATTCGGATAGTGTTGATTATTTCGACATGATTGATAGTGATGATGAGACTTATGATCCAGCTAATCCCGATCATGAAGATTATTTCTAATACATGTAATACTATGTTATTTTGTAATTACGTTTTGTTTATTTTGCATCTCTTTCTAAGTACTTCTGGTTTATCTGTGCTTATTGGTTTACTCTTTTTAATTGCAGGTGATTGACAAAGATGGTGAGCGGTGGGATGAGGAAGCTAGCGTCCTTGTACCGAAGGACAAGGATCGCTGCACCGGAAGAGAGTAGGAGGTGGAGCAGCCGCAGGAGGGAGCCGTCGCCTGCCGCCCCATCGCGTGAGGAGGAGGAGGAGGAGGAGGTGCCCCAAGAGGATGCTGAGGAGGCGACAGCTGGGGGTTCCGCTTCCTCTAGTTCGTTGAGCGTCTACTTGCGAGGTCCCGCGAGCCTCCCTCAGCGACCGATACCTCGTGAGAGACGCCCGCTGATTCGACCCGAGGGGGAAAAGTAAGTAACTTTAGATGTTATCACTACTTTATATGATATGTTGAAAATCAAAATAGAAACTAATATTTTTTCTTAATCACTTGGGCAGAAACTGGACGATTGTGGCGAGTGGAGGTGCTCACACATGCCAAGTCAATGGCATCCTCGGTCTTCTGTGCAAGGAGCACTTCCCTGGCCTGGTTGAGTATGCCGGAGTGACGGGACCGGCCTACTCGTTTGACCACTACGCTGCCGCCCCCGATGCTGTAGATCGGGCCTGCAGGGTATTCAACAACAAGGCAGAGCGGGTGAAGCAAGAGCTGTGGGTAAGTCTTCCTCGCACTACATTGCTCAATACATCGCATTCATTGGACATTCTTGAAATAATGAATAGATACATCGTGTTTGTATGTAGGATTTCTTTAGATGCCAGGACGGACATGAGGCCAGGGCGGATGCGGTGGCTACCAAATGCTACAAAAAACTCGTCGTGGACATGCATTACGAGGTGCGCATCCAGGCCATCGTAACGTACCACAGGACCATCCTTGGAGTGAAGGTCACCAAAAGGGACGCAAGAACCATGATGCTGACCTGGGACCAGTACCTGTAGGTAAATACAGAACATTAATACTGATTCCTTTTGAGATTAAGTAGGCTTAATTTCATCTTCTGATATGTCATGTACTTGATGGCCTGTAGATGATTCCTTATTAGTGCGCCGCGCATCCCTAGTGCTGGGTATAGATGGTGGACAAGTGGTGCTCACACAAGTGGGAGGAGACGCACAAGTTATGCCGGGAGCGGCGTTTGATGATGCTAGGTGTAGCACACCATCAAGGCAGTCGCAGCCTCAGCGGATACGCAGAAACATGGGTACGCGAATTTATTTATTTATTCTAACGCTCAAGTCTATATGATTTCTAATCATCTTGCTATTTTTCTCGCAGTCGCGCGTCACATGGTGGCCAGCCTTGCTCCATCTTCAAGGCATTTGCTATGGCCCACAAGGGCAAGGCGACATCCGACGTCGACTACAACCTGGAGGACGGGCCCGAGGCATACAACAATGCGACCATCCACAACCGCCTCAGTGAGTACACATCGATAGCAAGGGAGATCCATGGGCCAGAGTACGATCCGAGCACCGAAGACCTTGATGGAGAAGTCATCATGAAGGTGGGAGGAGGCAAGAAGCATGGGCGATACTAGATTGGTGACGACACAATCGACTCGGCCGCTACTCCCAGTCTCTCCCAGATTTGAGCAAGCAGCACGAGCACGAGCCCGGCCATACGACATCGGCAGGACACTTCACACCACCGGATGGTGGCACTCGAGGTTATTCTTAGTTTATTCGTCGTTCATTGGTTTTTTATACCTTTTCTTTGCATTATTGTAACATTGGGGTGAATATATTGTAGGCCCAGCTGGAACAAGAGAGGAGGATACGGGAGCAGATGCAGGCGAAGATGGAGAGGGTGGAGGCCGAGCGGGAGGCCGAGCAGCGGAGGATAGCGGAGATTCTTCAGTACATGCAAAGTCTTGGCGCCGCTACGGGTGTAGTTCTGGCACCTTCGTTATTCGCTCCACCTCCACCTCCTCACTATTCTACTCCTATGAGTATAAATATTTTAGTTTGTATGTTCATGCTTACTGTCAAACCTAGTGGAGTATGAAAGTTTTATTCATGTATGGTATATATTTATCTTGTTTCACACATGCAATCTCTTCTTCTTTGTGCAGAATCAATCGACGACATCGAACGATCCTCATGCTTTAGCGAATCCTTCACCAAATCAGTCTCATTGGTCATCTGGTTAAGATTCTTGTGGTTGTTAATGATACTTCTATTTGCAATTGTGGTTGTAGATGATGGAGCACTTGGATTACTTGTGAACTTATTTATGATATATTGTGAGACATGTGACGTTTGTGATATATATGTGACGTTTGTGATATATATGTGGTGTTGGTGATATATATGTGTTGTTGATGATATATATGTGATGTTGGTGATGTTTGTTATATATATCTTCTGTTTGTTTGGATGTGATGTAAAAAACAAATAAAAAAGATTGTTTTCAGTCACTTTGCCGAGTGCAATGACCATGACACTCGGCAAAGTGACTACTTGAGAACATGCTTTGCTGAGTGCAAAGGTCATTGCACTCGGCAAACATCACAGATTTGCCGAGTGCCACGGGCCAGGCACTCGGCAAAGGTCTCCTGTTTGCCGCGGCAAATAGGCTATCGTTGCCGAGTGTCTTGCCGGTGGCACTCGGCACAGTGGCCACCTTTGCCGAGTGTCTGAGTCAATGGCACTCGGCAAAGCGGCGACCTTTGCCGAGTGCTTGACCTTGACACTCGACAAAGCCGTCGTCACGGTGGCGCTCGCCGTCACGGCGACTTTTCTTTGCCGAGTGTCAAATTAGCACTCGGCAAAGGCTTTGCTGAGTGTCCAATAAAGTACACTCGGTAAAGAGATCTTTGCCGATAAGCTATTTACCGAGCGCTCTTTGCCGAGTGTAACACTCGACAAAAGATTTGCCGAGTGTATATCAGTCTTTGCCTAGTCCGGTAGTGCCCGGCCGGTTCGCAAATTCCGATCGCCAAGCTGCAGTGTTTGCCCGATTTCAGGTTCTTGACATCGTGTGTTGTTCCTGTCCGGCTCGATCATGCGTGCAGCATGGCACCACGCCGGCGGAGCAGGAGGACGAGCTGGAGCGGCTGCTGCGCGCGGTGGCGGACGAGGACGGGGTAAGAAGCCTTTAA
This sequence comes from Miscanthus lutarioriparius, assembly GCA_904845875.1. Lineage (NCBI taxonomy): Eukaryota > Viridiplantae > Streptophyta > Magnoliopsida > Poales > Poaceae > Miscanthus > Miscanthus lutarioriparius. The sequence continues at coordinate 9,138,113 of CAJGYO010000006.1, read as the reverse complement.
TGCAGCTTCACTATAGGAAGGATACATTGTGGGAACAAGCAGTAACAAATGGCGGGCAGTAGCACTACTTCCGGTAGCAAGAAAATAAACAACAATATTTGTATAGAGTTGGGAAATCTAAAACTTCTCTCTCCGTCTCGCGATTGCGGGAAGGGTCGCAGGAGGTTGGGGAATTAGATTTTTTTCTTTGCGGACCCCATCTTATACAGGATAGATATTGTATACCATATTGATCACTACTTCCTTCTGTTCCTTGGACCCACGCTATTATCGAGTCCGGCAGTATACACTGCGCTTGCTCTAAGGCAGCGCAGGACCAACGAGCAGGGTGGCGCAGCCTGCTAGCAGCGAGAGTCGCGGGACAACCAGCGCAGGCGCGGTGGCGGGCTAGACCATCTTACAAAGGTAAGCGCTTTAAGAGGCCCAGTTCTATGAATGATTTTGAGAAAACAAGTCTGAAGAATAGCAAGATAATTTTTAAAATCCTAGGAAAGAACTCCAAGCTATAGGCACCGTGACCTCTTGCCTCGCGTGGCTCCGTCACTACCACTACGCTACACACTACCCTTATTATTATTATTTAATAATTTTGTATTGAATAAATGACCTCTAATAAATGATATCAAATAAAAATATTTAAACTGTAAAGTTTTATATTTTCTGGAGCTGCAGATCCGGTTGACCTCCACCTCACAAGACCATCATCATCACCAGAGGAGAAGACGACGAGGTGGATCGGGACGAGGAGGATCTTATTCTACATAAGCCACGTCGCCTACACCAAGTAGACGCCACCGAGATACAAACCCCAAAAGGGACCTAATCTACACCGTCAAGCAAGGAGATGTAGACCCCCCCCCACACATCCAAGGCCAGAGGCCGCCGGAGGCGGAGGGGATCGACGCTCCGGCCCGACGGGAGAATAGGAAGTTGGAGTCGCCCTCTTTTGCCTCTCGTGTGGAGAGGTTTCGAGAGAAACCATTTCGCGACCCTATCGCTCGTTAATGTGTAAATTGGATAGACGGTGACGTGAGTAAATAGAACCAAATAGTACTTTAGAGAGTTATCCAAATATCAGCTGAACTTGAGGGGGTAATTTGAATTTTTTTGAATGCAACTATACTGCAGCGAGAGACCCCACCTGGAATTTATTCAAAATGTCCTCAGTCTAAGCAGGGGAGCTCGGTGCATCTGCCAGCAGTGTATGTCCCTTTTGTGTGTAATTATCGAAGGTAAAGTGATTACTTCACACATCTAAGATCGTCGCACATGGTTGAGATCATCCGTGCACATGCTTGGTCTTCCACTTGACGCATCGGCGTCACACATAATCTACCAAAATTTTCTTGCGTGGTGGACTGGTGGAGCCGTGGAGGTAGTCACTAGTGCGCGGAGTTGGTCTTTCAAGAAAAAGCACGCAAATATTTTCTTTGTTTGCATGTTTTTCCTCTTCATTTCTTCTAGGCTTGCTAATAATGGAGGTTTACAAGGTGGTTCAAGCCCATATGAAAATTGTCTTGGGTCTTTATGTTCCTCACCCTATGGCGGACCCACCTTGAGGTAGCTAGCAGGCCAAGGGGAAAAGTATGGGCCGGGGATGGCGCCCCAGCATAATCCCTAGCGGCCTAGAGCATCTAAGAGTTGCATGATTAGTGTAAGCTTGAACCTAATCATTTTTACCAAGAGTAAAATTTATGGAGATTCTTAAATTTCTTAAATTTGCATGATGGTGTTATGCGCTAAATCTCAGTTTTTGATAATTGAGTCCCCGAACTTTTATGGCCTTGCTTCGGCAAGGGGTGGATGAGGCAAACATAGCGGTCCCTCTCTCTGCGCCGTCATCATCGCCCCACACACCTCCACTTCCATGACTCGGCCATCAGATTGCCGCTTGTCCACCAAATTGGTGCCTCCTGCTCTCGGCCTTGGTTGTGCTAGCAAACCACGATGGCTATCGTCTTCACTAGATTTCACATTGGAAGCCATGGGACAATTGTCGGGTCCACATCACAGATAATTAGCACGTCATTTCAACATATGGAGCGGATCAGAACTTGTTTGGACCAATATTGGAGCCTGACTGCGTGGGACAAATTTATTGACCTGGATGACACTGTCGTGCAAGTTTTTTTGACGTGCAAGTTCATAGACCAAAATATCAAAGTCTGAGAATTAGGGACACAAATGATACCACCATACAATTTCAGAGACTCAATGTCAAAATCTAGGGTGGATGATCTGGATGGCACCGTGGTGCAAGTTTAGAAGCCGCTAGTGAATTACTTCACTCTTTTGATCAATGTCCCTGGTGTTTATATATCACTGTGCTTTAGCAGTGATCAGGCACGAGTTGGGAAATTCAAACATGATTTAAGGATCTTCCTCCATATTTGCTGGCGCTGTGTTTAAGGTCTTGTCACTTCCAACGAGGAGGGGAGGGTGGGGACTAAACCTCCAATACTAAGATTTTTTTAGAGTTCAAGGGCATTATGCCCCGGCCTTTCAATTAACATCAAAAGACCGAGAGTTAGTTCGTCCACCAGGACTGAAACCAGGAAAAGATACAGCGAGCACTGCTTTAACAGAAAAACAGCTAGTAACTAGCCCAACTTGCAGACCAGATATCACAGCATCAAACTAGATTCAGCGAGGTATCCAACGAGCTCCACCAGGGCATCTTCTTTAAACCCTGATCAGACCATGAATCTTCAGCCATCATGACATCCCAGGACCTGTCTTCACCATCACATCTGTGGAACTTCAGGTGATGTCTTGGTTCACATATGGCAACCAGAGAGTCTTCCCTGTCTCGGCCTTGATCTTGTTGATGTAATTCATCATCAAATCCTTCTTGTCGGATGGGCACAGTACCACCCAATTCAACAAGAGACCAGTAATCCTGAAAAGGAGCATTTCCATGCTTCTCCAGCCAATCCTCTAAAAACATAGATCATTTCTAAGTTTCCAAATAGACCAAATGGTAGCTGAGGTTATCATATTCAAGATAAAATTTCTTATTGCTTAACCAATACTTCCCTATATCTATCATATTTCCCCCTACTTGATAACCCAAAAGATCTGAAAGAATTCTCCAACATTGCTTAGCTACCACGCAGTCAAAGAAAACATGCTGAATTGTCTCTTTTTCTTCACAACATAAGCAACTCTCATCTTCAACTTTCCTTCTTTTAGCTAGGTTATCTCTAGTTAAAGCTCTATTATTAATCACTAGCCATAAAAAGAAATGCACTCGGGGAGGGATGTTAAGACCCCAAACAACTGAAACATGCACAGTATTAATACCTCTGAAATTTATAACTTTATAGAGTGACCGAGAAGAATAGATACCATATGAACTAAAGTGCCAGACCATATCCTCCTCCTCATTAGTTAACTGAATGTTGCTACAAGCTCTACTATCTCCAGCCAAGTCTGATACATCTCACTAGAAAAATTTCTTCTGAAGGTGCATTCCAAATTAACCCCATCCCATAACTCAGCTACAGTTTTCCCATTCTCATTAATAATTTTGTATATAGGCCAGAACTGAATGGCCAGGCTTGAAGATCCCAACCAATTGTCCTCCCACTCCTAACTTTCTGACCATTCTCTATCTTCCACCTATAGCCCATCTTAGCAGCTTGAGCTGCCCACATAAAACCTCTAAAAAAGTTTGAAGCACCTACTGTATTAGATCTAAAAATGTTAGGATTAGTAGTATCATACTTATAATCTATTAGCTCTTTCCAGAGCTTGTCTTTGTCTACTTTATATCTTTTTAACCAGGAGGCCATCAAACTAATGTTAAGATCCCTAAGATTTGGAAGACCCCCCCCCCCCCCAATAATCTTTACACATAGAAACTAACTCCCAATTAGCTAAGTGGTACTTGTGACTTTCTACAGAGTCATTCCAAAGATAATTGCCCATATGGGTGTTAATGATCTTGATGGCCCATTTAGAAAATGTAATAAAGGATAGAAGGTACACCGGTATACTTGCTAGGTAAGTCTTAATCAACGTGACCCTAGCTACTAAAGAGAGAAGCCTCCCTCTCCAACCTGCATTTTTCTTCAAAATTTTATCAACCAAAGGTTGTATATCTTCTCTAGTCAAAATTATCATAGTGAAGAGGCACCCCTAGGTATTTAATAGGAAAAGATCCAAGCGGGCAGGAGAAGATATGTGTTATGACCGGCATCCCCTATGCCAAGCGCAGGCCCAATAGTGGCTAGGGGGCTGGTCTATTAAGGGGCTTAGAGGCCCAATTTATCGCTTATTTGGTATTTTCTTAGAGATAGATATAGTTCCTTAATTATAGCATCTATAGGGAAGGATAAATACTTGTAATCAGGGATGATTGGAATTAAGCAGAAAGCAACAATTAAGTTGCTGGCTTCCCTTGGGAGCCAGCCGTCCCTCTCTCTCCCTCGCATGAACAGTACCCACATTACTGTAGCGCTACGTGAACTCTAGGGCTGCAGCAGCAACCGCCGCTCTCGCCGTCATGGCCCCTCGCCGTCGTCGAGAGTACATACCACGTCCTCTCCTCTTCCACCCCTATAACCTGCGCAGCAACGCCGGTAGGACATCAAGTCCTATCAATCTGGTATCAGAGATCTCTGGTTCGATCATGTCCAGCCCTCTACCGAGTTCTTCCCACTCGCCGCCGCCGCACACCCACCCTCCGCCACCAGCATCTTCGTCGGTGCTGCTGCCCCACACAGCAGGCGCACTGGCGTCCTCAGGGGCCCTCGCGCCCTCTGCCCCGGTGCCGTTCGCCCTCGTCCTCACCTCAGAGCAGATGACGGCCGGAATCCAGGAATTAGGGCAGGCTGTGGTGGGCATCAGGGCCTTCCTCATCGGGCCCTATGCGCCCCAGCCGTAGCCCCAGCTGCCACCTCCACCCCCACCACACCAACAACAGCTACCCCTGCCGCCGCCGCCGCCCTCGGCCACGACCACGGCGTCGGTCATCTCGTACCAGTATGGGATGGACTACGACGGGACTGCGACGACCACGTTCCCAGTTGCACCGCCGCCATCCAAGGGCGTCCCCATCCAGCAGATCAGGTTCCCATCATCGCCGTCACCGCTTTCGGCTTGGATCGCCGATTCGTCGAAACCCATCTACACGGCGCCCAGTACCCAGCCGCACCTACCGCCGCTCCCGACCACCGGGGCTGTCATGGCGCCTGGCGGCGCCCCGGCTCCGGGCATCCTCTACGGCGGGGTGGACGGCCCCCTGTTCCACGGCGGCAGCCTGATGCCGATGCCCTCCGCCGCGTCGCCCTCGCTGGATAGCACGGGCGCGGCGCCCTCGACCGCCGCACAGGACCCACCGCCGCCCAAGTTTTACAAGTTGGAGTTCGCCACATACGACGGCTCCGTTGATCCCCTGAATTGGCTCAACCAGTGTGAGCAATTCTTTCAGGGTCAGCGCACGCTTGCCTCCGACCGTACCTAGCTCGCCTCCTATCATCTCCGGGGGTGGCCCAGACTTGGTACTACGCCCTCGAGCAGGACGAGGGCATGCCACCGTGGGAGCGCTTCAAGGAGCTGTGCCGTCTGCGCTTTGGCCCTCCAATCCGCAGGAGTCGGCTGGCCGAGCTGGGCCGACTGCCGTTTGTTTCCACTGTGCAGGAGTTCGCCGATCGCTTCCAGGCGGTGGCATGTCACGCCCGGGACGTCTCCACGTGTCAGCGGGCCGAGCTCTTCGTTAGTGGCCTTCCTGATCATATACGGTTGGACATGGAGATGCGCGACCCCCCGGACCTCTAGACGGCCATGTACTACGCCCGGGCGTTCGAGCGTCGTGCGGCTGCCATGCAGCCGGCGCCGCCTCCTCGAGCCGCTCCTCCGGCTCCGCGTCAAGGTCAGCCTCCTCCAGCGCGCGCACTCGGGGCGGCCCAGGCGGGATAGGCCCCCGCTGAGGCCAATGCGGCCCCCGCGGCGCGCCCGTTTCACCGCCTTACACCGGCGGAGCAGCTGGAAAGTCGTCGCCAAGGACTATGCTACAACTACGATGAGCCCTACGTCCCTAGACACGTGTGTCAGCGGCTCTTTTACCTAGAGTTCGGGGACTACATTGAGGAGGACGCCACGCCCGCCGAGGACGGGGACACGGCCATACCACCAGAGGAGCCGACCGCCCAGGGGCATGCGGCCGCTAACGCTCTCGTCGTGTCCCTCCATGAACTTGCAGGTATCCGGACGGAGAACATGATGTGCTGCCGGTGATGGTCAAGGGGGAGCGCCTCTTGGCCCTTCTCGATACTGGCTCCACCCACAACTACCTCCAGGGCGCAACCATGCGCCGCCTGGGGCTTCCGCCCATCGGGGGGGCGCAGCTCCATGTCATCGTCGCCAACGGCGATCGCCTGCGTTGTGAGGGCATCACCCATCACATCCCCATCAACATCGGGGCCAAGGACTTCTCCATCACATGCATCGGCCTCGACTTGGGCTGCTTCGACTTCATCCTCGGCGTCGACTTCCTGTGGACCTTGGGCCCCATTCTTTGGGACTTCGAGGCCATGACGTTGGCCTTCTGGCGTGAGGGTCGCCGCGTCCTCTGGAAGGGCGTGGGTGGCTCTGACTCGGCCGCGCCCTAGCAGCATGTGGCGGCGACCTTTGTCGACTCTCAGTAGCCCGTGCTGGACCGCCTACTGTAGCAGCACAGCACCATCTCCGAGGAGCCACAGGGCCTTCCACCGGCCCGTCCGTACGACCACCGCATCCACCTCCTGCCGAACACCGCTCCCGTCGCCGTGCGCCCGTACCGCTACCCCCCAGCTGTAGAAGGATGAGCTAGAACGGCAGTGCGAGGACATGCTCACCCAGGGCATCATCTGGCCTAGCACTTTGCCGTTCTCGGCGCCCATGCTCCTTGTCCGCAAAGCGGAAAGTGTTGGCGCTTCTGCATCGACTACCGCGCCCTCAACGCCAAGACGTCCGATGAGCCTCTCGACGAGTTCCACGAACACTTCCCCGACTTCCAACTCGAGGACGAGTTGTTTGCTCAGACGGGGAGAGATGTTATGACCGGCATCCCCTATGCCAGGCGCAGACCCAATAGTGGCTAGGGGGCTGGTCTGTTAAGGGGCTTAGAGGCCCAATTTATCGCTTATTTGGTATTTTCTTAGAGATAGATATAGTTCCTTAATTATAGCATCTATAGGGAAGGATAAATACTTGTAATCAGGGATGATTGGAATTAAGCAGAAAGCAACAATTAAGTTGCTGGCTTCCCTTGGGAGCCAGCCGTCCCTCTCTCTCCCTCGCATGAACAGTACCCACATTACTGTAGCGCTACGTGAACTCTAGGGCTGCAGCAGCAACCGCCGCTCTCGCCGTCATGGCCCCTCGCCGTCGTCGAGAGTACATACCACGTCCTCTCCTCTTCCACCCCTATAACCTGCGCAGCAACGCCGGTAGGGCATCAAGTCCTATCAATATGAGCTAACCTATGTGCCTCATTCTGTTCTAAATTTAAGGGAACTAACCCACTCTTGTGGAAGATAATTGTCATCCTCGAGATCTGCTCATACCACATTAACACGCATTTCAGATTTGTTAGGACAGATTCCTCTGCCTTAGCAAAAAGAATAGTATCATCAGCGTACTGTAAAGACACTATGCCTCCAGGCCTAAAATCCTCTAACAGACCTTTAACTAACCATTTATTAGTTGCTTTAACCAACATCTTAGAAAGACCATCACCTACTAAATTAAACAAGAAAGGGGATAAAGGTCCCCTTGTCTAAGTCCTTTACTGGTCTTAAAAAAAGCACCATCTTCCCCATTCAGCATTATGCCTATTGAACCACCTACCACAATCTGCTTAATCCAACTAATCAGCAAAGGGTTAAAATTTCTAGATTGAAGCATGTCAAAGAAAAAAGTCCAGCTAACTCTATCGTATGCTTTTTCATAATCAAGTTTAAGGACAACTCCTTGTTTCCCATACTTGTTAATGCTATGAACAACCTCATGAGCAATAACAACGCTTTCCAAGATATATCTACCTTTAATAAAGGCAGACTGGGTAGGAGCAACAATTCTTTGGACTAAAGAGCTAAGCCTAAGAGTTAAGATTTTGGGAAAAAAAATTAAAACAACAATTAAGAAGACTAATAGGCCTAAACTGTTTCATATTGGTGGCTTCCCCAACTTTTGGGATTAAGGTAACTAAAGCACAGTTAAGTCTATAAAGGTCTAGTTTTCCTTTATGAAAGTCTTCAAAGAGATCTACTAAATCTTTTTTAACTAAATCCCAAAATTTCTGGTAAAAAAGAAAAGGGAGGCCATCAGGATCAGGGGCCCCTTCTAAGTAACAACTAAAGATGGCCTCTTTAATCTCATCCTCTGGAAAAGGAGCTATTAAAGATCTATTCTCTTCAAGGGTAACTTTGTCTTGTTCATCCCAAAAGTTAGCACTAAGTTTAACATCATCTTCTTTAGCAAACAACTTTTTGTAGAAGTCTACTGCTATTTGCATCATTCCTTTTTGACCATACACTAAACCTGTTAGACCTTCAAGGCAATCTACTTTTTTCTTTCTACTCCTCTGGTTTGCTATAGCCTGGAAGTATGCAGTGTTCCTATCCCCTTTCATGAGATCCCTATCTCTAGACCTTTGTCTTGCTTTGATCTCTTCTAAATTCCAGATATGTTCTAGCTCCTTTTCTACAGCTCTGAACTCATTGAGTTCCTCGGAATTAAGATCTCTAGATTCAGTTAGCATTTCTAATTTATTGAACTTATCCACTAGCACAACCTTAGCTTTGTTCATCGCAGCAACGTCTTTGTCTGCCCAACCCCTCACCATCCTTCTAAGGTTTCTAATTTTAAACTGCCACCTATCCAAACTATTAGCTAGCTTACAAAAGGTGTGTTCCAAGCCTTTTCCACCATATTTTTAAAATAGTCCTTCTCCAACTACCATTTTTCAAATCTAAACCTCTTCTTCCTAAAACTGGCATTCTCCCCTGAGTTAATAATTAGGGGGTTGTGGTCACCGGGTAATCTCTCTAAAGCTTTCACACTAACACTACTGGAAACTCGAATATTTCTGTGGGTGATTATTTTTTCTGTGCGTTTTCTCAGAACACATGGAAATTTGTAATTTTTCTGTCGGTATAAAAAAAATACCCACAGAAATATCGAAAAACCGACAGAATAATTGAGTTATTTTTCTGTGCGTGACAATACACACAGAAAAACAATACATACCCACAGAGAAATAACAATTATTCTGTGGGGTTTTTTTAACTCACAGAAAAAACGACACAGGCACAGGAATGGATTCGTCGCGCCCTATTTTCGTCATTGGCGCCTGCCTTCGTGCGGTATAGAATAGAAAAGAGAGTGAAAAAAACAAAAACAACCTAAAAGTAAATCCTCCCGCGGCCGCCACCCCAACCCTATCCCAAACGCGCCGCCAGAGGCTGAACTCCGCAAGTCCGCCGCTCCCGTAGTCCCGTCGCTCCTGGCTCCAAGTCCGCCGCTCGCCGCACAAGACCACCCCCATCTGCACATTCGCCGCTCGCCGCCCGCCGCTAGGCACCCCAGCTCCATGGCCGCTTTCATTTGCCCTAGGGTCGGCTGTCGCCTAGATCGCCTCCAGCCCACCGGACGGCAGTAGCTACCAGCCCGCCGTGGCGGCCGTAGCCCCTCCGGTGCGTGGCCATCCTCCTTCTCGACCACTCCGACGCTCTATCGCTTTTCCAGCGAGCTCCACCGCATCACCGGCGGCGGCGGCGAAGAGCAGGAGGCCGAGTCCGTGAGGGCGGCGGGAAGGAGGAGGTGAGCCGAGTCGAGCCGAGCCGTGTCGGCGATGGGGCAGCGATCGCTGAACTACTGGCGTTCAGTGGCGCGGGGCACCGTGGTGCTGGCCGAGTACACCGAGTTCACGGCAACTTCACCACCATCGCCGCCCGGTGCTGCGAAGCTCCCCGCCAAGCAACAACAAGTTCACCTACAATCTGCGACGGCCACACCTTCAACTACCTCGTCGAGGACGGATTGATGAGTAGCTTGCTTTTTTCCTCCCCCTCCCGTCCGTCGCTTCGCCCGGTCCGCCTGTTCCTCCGCGGATCTGCGCGGCCGTGAGCTTGAATCGGGCTCGCCTCGCTTAGATCTCATGGGCTCGCCTCCATCCGCCGCTTTGGTGGGGTGGGGTCTCGAGCTCGGTCGTCTCGAGGTGGTGTGGGGTTAGATTCGGACGGTTGCTTCGAGGCTAATCTAAGTGGAGCGGGCTGTTGCTTGACGCTCATCAATCGGAGCTGCTGTTTGGACTCCACTTTGAGTTGAGATGAGATGAGATGAGATGTGCTTTGGGGAGGGTCGGGAGTTGCCAATTCTATTGGTGTTAGTTGATGCCGTGGCCATGTAGCTCAATTTTGCTTTCATTTGGTACAATTTTATCACATAAGAGGTTATGGCATATTATAGTATTATGCGTATGCGATAATGAATGTTGTAATATCAAGTTCTTAGTGCCTGATATGAGTTAGGCATCCATTTCAGTATATTGTGTTGTTCTAGAGCAAATATACCAAGTTATTGTGCAAAAGAAGTATGCTGCAAGTACCACTGTATGATTACATAATGGCGAGTTTGCATTGGCACTGTGACTTGTGAGTTAGCCAGTTAGTAGGTGCTAATCTTTAGAATACTTTGATTAGCAGTGTTTCTGTACGTATTGGACAGCCACAATATGGCTGCGCTAATATAGAAGATCCATTATTTCCTTTTCTTGAAGTCATCTTTGGTTGACCTGAAGCAAATATAACTATTTCTTTCTTAGTTATCTATCCCTTGTGAAAGTTCTTAGGTTAACATGAAACATCGGTTAATATGTTTGTGCTTTGATGCTTACTTTATCAATCAACCAATGCTCTAGAACATGTTGATGATAAATATTGTTTGCTTTTTTACAGCGTATTGTGTAGTTGTTGTTGAATCAGTCGGGCGACAAATCCCCTTTGTTGCAGCGAACAGCTTGAACAGGGAGTTTGGGTGTGTGTTCCCTTTGTTCTTTTTACACAACAGTCAATCAATCATTTGGATCCCTTGACTTTCTTGACTAACATCTATTTGTTTTTACCATTAATAAAGATCAAAGCTTAAAGAGCACATGCAGTACTATGTGGACCACCCTGAGGAGGTCAGCAAGCTTGCCAAGGTGAAGGCTCAAGTCTCAGAAGTCAAAGGAGTTATGACGGAAAACATTGAGAAGGTACTATATTTAATCATCTGAAAAAATACACATCTCTACATTATAATGAAAAAGACGGCACACCTCAACAAACATTATTCCTAATTCCATATTACTATTTTGATGTTAAGGTTCTTGACCGTGGTGAGAAGATTGAGCTGCTTGTTGACAAAACTGAAAATCTGCGTTCTCAGGTATTGGATTCCTTTATGATGTCTACATTAGCAATTTAATTTTGGCATGTGTGTAGATCCAAGAAAGCATAGATGATTATCTGATTATGACAGGCTTCAACTGATGTGTTACAAGTATCTATGGGACAATTTGACCACAGAGAAATTCCCAGCAGAGAATTTCTTCAGCTATTTTGACCTGGACCCCAACTACTTGTTATCAGATGATGTCAAGGGGTACATTAGCTCATTGGGATTCGATGCAAAGGTGATATGTCTCACCTTTAAACTTTGTAGTTCTTCCTTCTAATAGTTCTCAGGCAATTTACTATGATTGACCAACCAGTTTATTCATGGGAAATCATTCGCTGCTATGTGCTAGCAAATTGGGCAAATCCAGATGTGTTCGCGGATGATACTTGGAAGCAACAAGCCTCTTTGGCCCATGCACACGGCCATGCTGCTGGACATGCTCGCCCTCCTGGGAGCCTACTTCTCTTCCCTGTGCTGGACTGGTGCACGGGACTGGTGCACGTCCAAGGATGTCGCCCTGCTTCTCTTCCCTGTGCTGGGCTTCGTTTTGCTGCTCTTCTTCTGGAAGAAAGGACCACAACCTGCCAACACCTAACAGAATACTAACTCCTAGAATACTCACTTCCAGACCTGTGAATTCAGGCTTGCAATATCTTTACAGCTGTAGCTAATAAGATAACATTATTCTATCTGTTGACGTCGGCCAACACCAAAAATTATTTACTTAGAATGCATGATGTTTGTGCTACTACTAATTGTGTTCAACGCCTATGTATTGTCATTTCCCAGTTTCATTCTTGCTTATGATATATGATTATGTAAAGCTGTTTCAACTTTGGCTCCTTATTGTACTCATTCTTCTATTTATAGGTTGCGATCGTTGCTTTTTTGCTCTCTGTTTCATCATCTGCTCATGGGCCACAAATTCCATATTTTTCCAAGGAGAATGTTGCACTTTCAGTCAGAATGGTTGTCGATGGATTTGTGGACACAATGTATATCCTCATTCATTTGCCCTATGCGTTCTAATGCTTACATTATAATGCAATTGTTATTCCAGTATCATGACTGAGTTTTGACGTTTCAGGGATGATAATTTGGCTGATACAGTTGTTATTGATAAAATTAATATATTCCGTGCTGACAGAGTATTTAAGGTATTCTGTTTGTCTCATGATTGTCTTTTTTATGAATTCAAAATCTGCAAAGGATAATGGATTTGTCTAGCCCCCATGTTTTCTTTGAGGTCACTGTCTACTTGTCTAGTCCCTAGCTGCTGCGATGCCTTTATCTTTGTTGGTATGGATCAGGGTTCCAAATACCAGCAGTTCTGGAGAATGCAGTTATTGAGTTGTGAAAGTGGTAACATATGATAATACTATTAATACCGGGTTTCAGATCCCAGCTTGCAAGAAGAAAAAAAACCGTGCTGTGCTTCACCCAAAAAATAGTGGCAGCGTGTGGACCTGTGGCAACCTTGCTGCTGTTCCTGGGCGTAGTGGCCCCAAAAACCGTGCTGTTCCTGGGCAGTAGCCACAAAGCACAGAAACGCATGGTATGTATGTGACATGTGTGCTGAAAATTTCTTCTTGTTGCTGCTGGGTCTGATTAACTTGTTACATGCATAACAAAATGGACATTTTGTAGCCAATCAGTAGGCACAAAGCACAGAAACTGGGTCTGATTGAAACTTGTTGCTGCTGGGTCTGGTCAAACTGGGTTTCTAACTAGTGCAAACTGAGTTCTAACTGGTTCAAGGTCTGGTTGGAACCTGTTGCAACTAGGTCTAGTTTTAATTCTGACTTGTACAAATTTTTGTGCTTGCAAAACCCCATCATTTGCGGATCAGTTAATAGAAGCTGACAATGGTCTTGGCGAAGTAATGAAACCACCTGAGAAATCTTTCTGGGCTAAATATGTGAGTAACTGCACTAAATATCTTCTGTACTTTGTTCAATATCTTCGTGTTTGTGTGTGTACATGTTCCTTCAGTCTGACTTGTTTGTTTTGCAGTGGATGTACATCATTCCGCTTGGTCTTATTGTCATGAATGCTGTTACGACAGTGGCCAAGAGGAAGCTGCAGGGTAGGGCCAACCTGGAGCAGAACGGGCACCTGCTGCTGCTGCCGGGAGGAGAAGATGATGGCTGCCTCTATGTTTTCCCATACCGTAGGTATTATCATCCGTTTAACTATCGTCACATTGTTTTCTTTTTTTTTTGGTATGGTGTCAATATTACCTTGATTTGCATCATACGTAGTCTTGCATGATGATGCCATCTTTTGCTTGTGTTGAAACATGTAGCGTATGCGTATCCAAGATGAATTGATGTGGTTCCTATACATCTATAGCCATTTTTGGTCACTAGTTTGTCATTGGAGACCATAAATTTTAGGACCTGAAGCCTGCCCACACATCATTTGTAGTGATGACTTCATACTTGATGCTGTAACAAAAACACTTACTAATTTCAGCTGTTGAATTTCCTGCTGATAATTCATGCTTTCATTCCTTGTTCATCTTTGAGAATTTATTCTTTGTTTTAGTAAATAAATTATTAGTTTTGGAATGATGAGCTTGCTTCTAGCTTCTATCTAATTTGAAGCCTTGTGACTTTCAGATTCATGGGTAATGGTAGGAGATTGAACTGTCTACCGGGACAGAAGAACTGGAGCTGTACTTTTACACGAACTCATATAATAGTGTGCTTGTTGATGGGCTTTCTTTCTTTTCCTGGCTGTATTGAGCTCTTTGTGTTATAGCAGAATCACCTTCAATGGTGTGTTTAAACACATTTGTTGTTGAGAAACCGCGATCAATCTTTAACACAGTTCGATTATATGTTTTGATATTAAGTAGTTTGATATATGAAATTTAAATCTTTGGATGCATTGTTAGACCACCCTTATTTTGTGCGTTAATCGAGACCGATAGAAAAATAAAAAATTTTCCTGTGAGTGTGCCTCTATGACTCTATCGGGATAACGTCGATGAGAAAAAAATAAAAATTTTTTTTCTGTTGGGCTTTTTTTTTTTTCTGTGGGGATTAATGCACACATTTAAATTTAATCTGGGCTAAGATAATTTTTCTGTGCGTGTAACACCCACAGAAAAATCATTTTCCTGTCGGGCTATTCTTTTTTTCTGTGAGGATTAACGCACACAACATTGAAATTTAATTTGGGCTAACGCAATTTTTCTGTGCGTGTAACACCCACAGAAAAATTATTTCTGACGGCGAACACACAGAACAATTGAATTTTTCTGTCGTTATATTTCCGTGGGTATTTTTCTGAGGGTACACCGTCAGAAAAATATTTTTCTGACGGTATTCGTATTTTTCTGTGTGTTTTCGCACACACAGAAAAAAGCGAGATTCCAGTAGCGTAACTAATGGAAAAAGCAGCTTCCCAGGCTGTTGTGACAAAAATCCTATCTATTTTAGCCAAAACCGGGAAATCCTGGTTGTTGGTCTAGGTATATTTCTTATTACTAGCACTCAATTCAATCAAAACCCATTTATCTACCCACTCAATAAAACTATCAGCCCATCTGTGATTGATGATCCTATTATTTTTATCACTCAGAAATCTGACTAGGTTAAAATATCCTCCAGTAAGAATTGGACCTTGCCAACTATTCATCACTAAATCTAACTCATCTAAAAAGGTTTGCCTCTGTTCATCATAGGCAGGACCATACACCACTATTAACTTCCAGGAGAACCCAGTTTTCTTACATGTCATCATTACACTAACAGAGTAGTTCAACATCTCTCCTATAGCCATGTTAAAAAGATCTGTATTTGCACCCACCAGGATTCCTCCTACTGAGCCATGTGCTTCTAAATGAAATCAATCAAAAGGGATATTATGTGCTAGGGATTTTAGAGTGAAATACACTGGCGGTCCTTTAACTTGTCGGCCTGTGTCAATCCGGTCCACGAACTTACAAACGCGGAAAATAGACCCCTGAACTTGTCAAGTTGTTCACCGCAGGTTCATTTCCCATCCGGCACGGCCTCCAGGCGACGTGGCAGTGCCAGCATGGCGGACGAACCACGTGAGCCGCACGTTTCAACGGGTCTGCCACGCTCGCTTGCCGGTTGCGCAACACCCGCTCGGCCGCGCCGGTCGCCTGCCGGCACCGCGTGCGCTCGGCCGTGGCACCGCGCTTGCCCGCTGGCTCCGTGTGCTCGCTGCCGCATCCGCTTGCCGGAGCCGCCGCGCCGCCTGCCGGGGCTGCCACGCTCGCCCACCGGCACCGTGTGCGCTCCTCCGCAGCACGATGCTTGCCCACTGGACGCTGGCTCCGCGCGCTAGCGTGCTTGCTGCCGCGTGCGCTTGCCGGAGCCATCGCGCTGGCCCGCGCAGTGCCGCCGCCTTCGCCGCCGGTCTTTGCCACGCTTCGCCTGCCCGCGCGTGTAGCGCGCTCCTCGCGTGACACGGCGCTTCGCCGGCTAGGTGGGCCAGCTCCAGCGGCTTCGCGTGCTTGCTGCCAGCGCGCTTGCGGAGCCGCCGCTGGCCCGTGAGGTGCCGCCACGCTTCGCCACCGGTCTTTGCCACGCTCGCCGCCCGGCACCGTGTGCGCTCCTCCGTGACAGCCGGCCGGCCGGTGGGTGGCTCCCGCTCCGCAGGCTTGCGTGCTGCCGCATGCGCTTGCTTGAGATCCACATGGCCCGCAGCAAGCACGCGGCAGCAAGCACTGGTTGATGAACAACTTTGTTTAAGGGATCTCACCGTGTTTAGTAGAGAAATCGGGAGATAGAGAGAGTAGAAAGGCGTTATGCACTGCTTTCTGATTACCACCGAGCAGCTTGCCGATGGCCGCCGCCTCCGTTCTTTGCCTTAACATGCGGCACGCACGCACTGCTTGCATGTCGAGCTCGAGCTCGAGTGGCACTGGTGGAGAAATCGTCCTTGCCTTCTTTTTACGTGACGCCGCGACCTCTCCTCTTTCTCTCTCTCCTGGCGCGTCGCTGCCGACCGAGCTCCGGTCGCCGGCAAAATTCAACACCACCATAGCACCCCGCCCAATAGCTCACGCCCATGACTTCGCTTGCTCCTCGCGCACCTCATTGACCTGCTCGCGTCGCTCCTCGCAGACTAATTCGGCAGCGCGCGCCATTTCCGTGGCGGCCGAGCCGCCATGGCCGCCGTGGACAGCTCCGCCGTGGCCAGCTCGTCTCACTGCATCTCCTTCCCTCTTAGTTTTTATTTTGGCTTCCTTGCTAGGTGGTTATGCTCATCGGCCTGTCCGTTTCCTTGTTCCCCCATAGGACACGCCGGAATGCGTCGTCACCGCCGGTTCTTGCTGCCGTTCTCGGCGCCGACGCAGCGCAGACGCGTCGCGCTCCGCCCGCTTCAACCAAGAAGCGCCCTGACGCCATGGTGAGCTCCTGGTGCCACTTGAGTCCTTAGCCAAACCCCTACCACGCTGTAGTCGCGGTGCGTCGTCGTCGCGCCGCGCTGAGCGCCGCTAAGCCTCAGGCAAGCGTGGCGGCACTGTGGGCCAGCGGCGCGGCTCGCAAGCACACCTGCGCGCAAGCACGCTGAACGCTTGCAGCTGAGCCAGCGCCAATGGCGAAGCGCCGTGCACGGAGGAGCGCACACGGTGCCGGCGGCGGCGTGGCAGCCAGCGGCTGGCGGCGGCTGGCGGCGGCTCCGGCAGAAGCGCATGCGGCAGCGAAAGCACGCGGAGCTGGCGTGGCGAAAGACGGCAGTGCGGCTGAGCAGCGCCGCGGTGCCGGTAAGCGAGCGTAACCGCGACCGTGGCGTGCGCGCGGCGGGGTTGTTGCGCGACCGGCAAGCGAGCGTGGCAGGCCCGTTGAAACGTGCGGCTCACGTGCTTCGTCCGCCACGCTGGCACTGCCACGTTGCCTGGAGGGCGCGCCGGATGGGAAATGGACCTACGGTGAACAACTTGACAAGTTCAGGGGTCTATTTTCCGCGTTTGTAAGTTCGTAGACCAGATTGGCACATGCCGACAAGTTAAAGGGGCGCCAATGTATTTCACTCGGGATTTTAAAAGCCCAGAAGACAAATTGTTCTTCTTGGTTTCCATAATGCCAACAAAATCAAGATGATTATATCTAATTCTACTCCTTAAAGCAGGTAATCTATCAATTTTCCCTAAGCCTCTAATGTTCCAAAACATACCTATTATTTTCCTTTTTTCTTGTTTTTCTTCTTATTTTCTACTTTAGACCATCCCATTTCCTGATCAGTTTTCTGAATGTCAGGGTTTCCATCCTGACAGCAATACTAAGATTTTATCACGAATTTGCTGCGAATTTCTGTTTTTCGTCCCTCCAGTAGCTCGCCTGTTAGGTGACACTTGCCTAAACTATCGCCCCACAAAGAACACCCGTAGTCTCAAAAGGCTAATGCATCGCGAGAGAGAGAGAGAGAGAGAGAGAGAGAGAGAGTCAAAGCTTACCGTGGATGCAGTTCACTTGAAGGAAACAAAAACGCACTCAAAGGCGAGCGAGCTTCCCGTCGATGCACGTTATATAGTCGAATGCACATGGATGATCCTGCGCCACTGCAGCACCGCGCTGATGAAACCGTCGTCGATGCGTTTTGCGAGGCGATCGAGAGGTGCTTACTATAAATGTAGCACTGTCAACGTCCTAGGCTAGCACGCAGTTGCGCCCATCTATATCGATCTACTAGTCATCGTCTCCGACTCTTCCGTATCCTCGTCGGCCATCCACGTCCATCTCCATCTTCGTCTGGATTTGGATCTCGGTGGCGATGTCTGAACACCGATTGAGAACGCATATGGGCACCCTGAGCAAGCGGAACGGGCCCGGGCATCTGGGTTGTTTCTTGCTCGGGGCTCTCCTGCCCACTGCCTTCCTGCTCTTCGTGGACTCCGACAGGGCTGGAGCGCTCTTGTCGAGCATGTCGAGCTTGGGGTTGGGGAATGGGCTGCGTAGCAACCTCACAAGCCACGGCGGTTCAGCGCCTGCCGGTGCCGGAGAAGACGACCAGGTAGTTTGTAGGCTTCAGTGCTCACAACAGACACGACAGGTCACCTTACCTCCGCTTCCTCTCTCTTCTTTTCTCTCCTCCACCTCAGCCTACAGTCCACTCACAACCTTTTACTATACTTGCTCTTATATGCATGCATCGGCCAAAACTCTTCTCCCAAACTGCATGGTTGTACGTGTACCAGCCAATCTAACCGAGACTTTAATTGACGATCATGCACAGGTCATGTTCAAGGGCCTAGCCGAGCTGCTACCGAGGGTTGCCATGGACGACAGGACGGTGATCATCACGTCTGTGAACGACGCATGGGCGCAGCCGGGCTCCCTGCTGGACCTCTACCTCGACAGCTTCAAGAACGGCGAGGACACCGCGCACCTCCTCAACCACCTCGTCGTGGTCGCCCTCGACGCCCGCGGGTTCGACCGCTGCAAGGCCGTGCACCCTCACTGCTACCACCTCAACGCCACGTCCGTGGACATGAGCTCCGCCAAGCGGTTCATGAGCCCGGACTACCTGGAGCTCGTCTGGACCAAGCTCGTCTTCCAGCAGCGCGTGCTGGAGCTCGGCTACAACTTCCTCTTCACGGCAAGATCATTCTTCACCAAGACTCGCAATTTCTTCGATAATTATCTTTAACCAACAATCTTATTTATGACTGATAAAGTGCTACCACACTGACTGGTCTGCAGGACTGCGACATGGTATGGTTTCGCAACCCGTTCCGGCACTTCCCCGTGTACGCCGACATGAGCTGCTCGTCGGACGACTTCAAGCCGTCGCGCGCGCCGCTGGACAACCCGCTCAACACCGGCCTCTACTACATGAAGTCGACGAACCGGACCATCGAGATGATGAAGTACTGGCGGGCGGCTAGGGAGAGGTTCCGGGGCAGCACGACCAGGCGGTGTTCGTCAACATCAGGCACGAGCTTGTGGGCAAGCTGCATGTCAAGATCGAGCCGCTGGACACGGTGTACTACGGCGGGTTCTGCGAGTACCACGACGACCCAGAGAAGGTCTGCACCGTCCACGCCAACTGCTGCGTTGGGCTGGACACCAAGGTGCACGATCTCAAGGACTTCGCCGCGGACTGGAAGAACTACACGAGCCTGACGCCGGAGGCGAGGCAGAAGGGTGGTTTCAAGTGGACGTACCCGACTAGGTGCCGGGATTCCATAGGTTGGCGTAAGCCTTGAAAAGCGCAATCTCAAGTGGATAACACGAGCCTTTATAAAACGCGTGTCCACCTCTATCAACACTACTACCGCATACAGTATTTCTATGGGACGGCTACAGATGGGTTCGTAGGGGCGGTGGGCCACCCGGACCTATACATCCGTCTCTATAAATCAATGGTTTTAGAATGAATTCAAATGAAAAAAGGTCATGGACTACAAAATTAATGGTGCTATTTGTACTTTAATTTTCTTTTTCCCTCCATATTAATTAGTTCTTTCTATTATTCTTTTATCTCTTTTGTTTCTTTTATTATTGTCTACCAAACATCTTGGGATGCAAGGTTTCTCTGAACCCATAAATAAGCTTAATTTTTATGGTCATGCGTGTAACCTATAAAATTATGCCTATTTATGGATTCGTGAGCCTTGCATCCCTACAAACATCTAGTTCGTTCCAACTGTACACTCTCTAATTAACTAGTTAATATGCATCCCTACATAAATGTTTATTTAGTTGTTATGTATACTCTTGTTGTGTATGTATTGAACACCCCCTTTTTCTAAATCTTGGCTCCGCCCTATCTCCAAGTACAACAATGTTGCACACACGCACGGAGCGGCAAGAGGTGTGCAAAACCTCACTAAACACTGGGCCTAAACTTAGAGGAAGTGCAATGTCGCCGCAGAATTTTGGTCAATGGCAGGACACATGACAAGCCTGGGAGATCTGCTTAACTCCAATGCAGGTCTTGTCGATTTTAAGATAGCGGACATGGCAATCAATTTGATCTGTAATTAACAAGAGAAAATAGTTAGTAGTTTAAGGTGGAATATATCGGCTGTTGATCCAGACAGTTACATGATCAGCTAAAGAACCGATAGAGCAAGTTATCAGCTATGAAGCCGATACTTAGCACTTTTTTGAATAAAACAGTTTAAATGAACACCATCGGCTAGAGAGCCGATGACAGCCGAATATATCCATATTTAAATAAATAAAACTATCAACTTAAAACATCCAATGGATATATCATGAGAATAAATATGAAAGCACAAGTCATCGGCTACAGATCCGATGAGTCATAAGTGTAAACAATCCTCTGTTTTCCTTATAAAGAAATCCAAAAGACTAACAAAATCTAATATAGCGTCACCACCAATTAGGTCGAAGCGATGCAGCGTTGGCAGCAGAGTGATAAATTAAAGATTGCTAGCCGACAGATCTATTTATAGCAAAATAGAATATTGAAAACACACTATTGGTATTGGATGACTAAGATTAAGACACGATCAGCGAATAAAACAGATTTGACGTCAGGTTATAAATTAAAGACGTCAGTGGGCCAAATTCGTAGCTCGCGGAGGCCCAACGGAATCCTCGGGTCACGCACACGTTCCCCACTCTTTAGTCGTTCTCCCCTTCAACGGTGGCGGTGACTTGTGAGTCTGCGACCGCCGTCAGCTGTGGCGAGCAAGGAGCAGTAAATCAGGCATCTGCCCTTCGCTGAGCGACAGTAAAACTTCACGATGTCAACCCTATTTTGTTGTCGTTGTAGCGCTGCTCTACTTCAGTTCTCATTTCGCTTGCACCACCGTGAACCTTTCGGCGGGTTTGGACGCCGACCTCAGACAGGTTTTCCTCTCTAATCTTCCATCACTTTTTTTCCGAACTACTCCCTCCGTCCCAAATGCTAAGACGCTTTGACTTTTTTGGTTCATTCACTTTACCATGTATCTAGACATATTATTATATCTAAATTTATCAAAAAAAAGTCAAAATGACTTGTAATTTAGAATGGGGGAAGTAGTTTGGTGGGCGGAGTTCTTGATCTGCAGGCCGTTGCTTGCTGGGTTAATAAATTTTCTTTCTGGGAGGATGCACTCGGAAGATCCCACAAATTCCAATCGGTTTAAAGTTCATATATATTCAAATCCGATCAGGATACAATTTTTTCCCTCTATATATGTTTTCCATGTTATATCCCTTATTGTATGGCAGAATCGGGCGCTCATAGCTGATTATGTATTCATCTGAATACACAGGGGCAGGGCAGACTAAATTCGATTAGCACGCGTGGCTTATTAGTGCCTGGACGTCCGGTCAGAAGCGTGCGTCTGGATGCTCGTGTCGCGGCCGCCGCTCAGCCCAGTGCGTCCTTGCCCGTGCGGCCCACGTGCCGCGCACTCGCCCTGCATACTAGCGGACGTGCGGCCGAACAGCCAGTGGATCTCACCTCCCTAGACTGTCAGCTGGGCCTGCTAGTGGCCAAAATTGATCTGTAGAAAACAACAACATTACAACGCCCCTGCCTCTATGGTGGGTCCCACGTCGGGTGGCAGTCTCCCACGCGCTTCCCTCTGGTTGCCCCCACACATGGACGCGCATCGGAGCATGCATGCCCGCCCTGTTGCTCGCTGTGCCATGCTCGCCCTGCCGTCGCTTTCCCGTGCCCTACTGGTCGTTTGCGCCCTCCTGCTCACGCATACCATGCTACATGCCTGCGTCTACTCACCCTGCTGCGCCTCCCGGCGCTCGCCCGCCCATAGGGACCGCCTGCGCCTCATGAAACACTTGCAACATGGAGGACTTGCTGCAACATACGTCTAAAACAGATAAAACATTTCGAACATATGCTTGCAACATATGTGTGTAGGCACAGCAACATATGCAACATTCAGATAAAAACACTTGCAACATATGTCTGAAACAACATAAACATTTGAAACATAAACTTGCAACATGCTTTTGAAACACTTGAAAAAACACCTGAAAACACTTGAAAACCTTTAAAAACATACGCAACACCCAGATAAACACATGCAACATATGTGTGAAACATATGCAACATCCAGATAAACACATTTGTATACGTCTGAAAACACAGATGAAACATTGATAATAGACCTTTGCAACATACGTGTACAACCATTGCAACATATGCAACATCCCGATCTACTTTTGCAACATCCATCTGAAACACGTGCAACATACCTCTGAAACACTTGAAACATACACTTGCAACATGTGCTTTCAGCAAAACTTGGCAACCGAGGTGGGCAGAGCACTGTGCATAGCGGGATCCGGTAGTGCAGCCACGGTGGAGAAGGAGGATGACAGCGAGCGGGCGGCTGCGTGGCCCCCAGTGAGCAGCGGTGCTGCCCTCGGCGATAAGGGGCACTTGATGCCAATGCGGTGCCCATTGTTGAGCCGACAACAGCGGTCAGTGGGTGCGACCACGTGCGGTTTGGAGGAGCACACTACGGCGGTCTTGGTATGAACGGCGGAGAGGAGGAAGGCCGGTGGAATGTGCGGTGGAGAGGAAGGCATGCGGGAGGTGCGGCGGGAGCGCAGTATCCTTGTGAGTGTTTTTGGCGGTAATGCTACAAAACATACGTCTAGAATCTTAAAAAAAATTGAACATTCTGCTCCGTGCTCGCTCCAGCATTGAGAGCGACCCAACAGGCCCATCTATACTCTCTCCTCTATCTACTCCATCTACACTACGACAGCCAACAGATATCCCCAACTCCTCGCTTCAATCGCCGTGGCTCACCGGTCGTTTGCCCGCCCCAAGTCGCCTCGCGGCAGCGCCCCCATCCGCATCGAGCTACGCCGCGTCCGCTGCCCCGCGTGCTCCATCCCCTGTCGCGTCCATGCTACCTCGTTGCGCTGTGCCCGATCCCTGCCCTTGCACACCGTGCCCTGTCCCTTGCCATGTCGACGTGCTGCCGATGCCGCCGTTCCCACCAGGAGGCCACGGCTGCTGTTGACGCCGGTGCCACTGCGACGCTCGACCTCAGCTCGCGACATCACGAGATCCGGAGTGGCCAGACCCGGAGCAAGCTTCTTCGACTGCACCTCGCGCTCCCTTCCTTCCTCGGATGTTGCAAGCGCATGTTGCAAGCGCATGTTGCAAGCTTATGTTTCAAGTGTTTTCGGTGTTTTATATGCATGTTGTAATTATTTCATGTGGATGTTGCAAAATTAAATCGAGATATTGCATATATTGCAATGGCTATACACGTATGTTGCAAGCGTCTGTTCCAAATGTTTCAGCTATTTCAGACGGATGTTGCACATGTTTTATCTAGGTGTTGTATATGTTACACACTTATGTTGCAATGTTTTATATGAACGTTGCTTACTCCCTCTGTCCCCGAAAGAATGCAATTCTGGAACAGTATCATGTTTTAGTATACCAAGTTTGACTAAATATAGAGAAAAAAGTATAAATATTATAATATCAAATAAATACCATTGGATTGATTACGAAATGTATTTTCATAATAAATTGATTTGGAGCCATAAATGTGAATACTATTTACTAAAAACTTGATCAAACGTGAAACACTTAAACCCGACACGCATACATAGTTGTGTTCTTTTAGGGAGAGGTAGTATGTTTCAAGTGTTTTATCTAGATATTGCTTATGTTTTGCAATGGCTACACACGTGTTTTTCTCGTATTTCGGACATATGTAGCAAGTGTTTCAACTGTTCGGACGTACGTTGCAAATGTTTTATCCAGATATTGCAAAAGTAGATCTAGTGTTTGCACATGTTGCAGTGGACCCCACTACTAGGCCCGCCTGCATGCGTGTGGGTGTGGAGGGGTCGGAGTGGCAGGCGCTGCACACCGTGCGAGCACAGATCGAGGCAGAGCGCCGCAGGACATGGATTGGGCACGGGACACGGAGCGACGCGGGACCTCACGTGAAGCAGGCGTGTGGCACGCAGCGTCACGGGCGCTTAGCCTTTCCCTTTTTTAATTTGCGGCGACCGACGGAGAGCGGAGGAGCGGATCGGAACAGATAGGATAGATAGCCTTCTAGGCGCCAGGTCCACCAAAAAGAGTGTCCAGCGGAGCCGTGGATGGATGTACGATTCCTAGCATTACGGTTAGCGCAAACAGTCGTCGGTAATGATCCACGCAACCCAAACGGTTCCTTCGGATGGCGCCGGTGCAAGATTCGGCTGGCAGCAGCAGCCACATCCCTGATGACATAATCTTCTTCCAAATTCTCATACTCCTTCCTGTCAAGTGCCTTTTGCGCTTCCAGTGCTTATGCAAGAGTTGGCGTGCCACTATACTTAGCACTCAATTTATCCGCTGCCACCTGGAGCATTCTAGGATGACTAGGCTGTCAATGGTTGTCGTTCCCTAAAGTACCAGAAGGACTATAGGAACATTGGCATTCAGGGTGTCAATTTCTACAGTTCCAGCCTGGGCAAAGCAAGGTTGCCAAGCTCATCCTTGAGAAGAGGTGTCCAGGTGGAATCCCGATCTTCACCATTCCTTTGCATTGTGATGGACTCATTCTGTAGCCTGTTCGTTTGGCTATGGCTTATTGTAAACGATCATAAATTTTCAGCCGGAACAGTATTTTTCTCTCACACAAACCAACCAGCAATACTTCTTCACGAACCAGTAACGAAACGAATCAGCAAAACGAACAGGCTGCTGATCCCTTGCTTGATGGGACGGATGTTTGTGTGTAACCCGGCAACCAGGGAGTTTGTTGAATTGCCACACGAAGCCGTAATGTTGCCGGGGATAGCAGGGTCGCCTTTGGTGTCGACCCTTGTACTGGCAAGTATAAGGTCTCTAGGCACTTCTTCCGCTCATACGCCGAAATGCTACAGGAAGATGGGGAAGGCACGGTTCGGGAATACAGCGCTGGGCATGAGATCTTGACCATTGGTGATGGAGTAGATGCTTGGAAATGGAAGGTGACAGTGGATCCACCTTATGCTATCAACGCCAGGACTCCAATTTGTCTGCCCGGGTTCTTCTATTGGCGCTCTCCACTACGTCACCGGCCATGGTATTAACAAGGTCAGCTCGCATGTTATCCTTCAGTTTAGCTTGCACGATGAAACATTCACCGTGCATCCCAACCCACCATGCAGTGGTTTTCTAAGCAACAACACGCTGTGCGAGTTTGGTGGCAAGCTATGCTATGTCGAGTCTTCCTCGCCGTGGGATGTGGAAATTTGGTTGGCAGTGAGCTAAAGCTTCTCAAACACAGGATAAAAGCAAGTCAACAGATTCAGTTTTCCACATTGATTCAGAGCCTGGAATGATTAGCGTCTTAGCCTCCATTTTCTCTGTCTCTTTCTTTGTTTCCTAGGCTTATTGCTTTTGTTTCCGTGGTGTCTTGGTTGTGCTTCTTCTGTTCTTCCTCTTTTTTTGTTTCTGTAAGCTGTACTCCCTGTTTTTCTTAATAAATTACTGTAGGGGCCTCGGTCCCTCCAGATTCGTCGAAAAAAAAATTGGTTGGCAGAGGATT
The DNA here is from genome assembly GCA_904845875.1 of Miscanthus lutarioriparius. Classification (NCBI taxonomy): domain Eukaryota; kingdom Viridiplantae; phylum Streptophyta; class Magnoliopsida; order Poales; family Poaceae; genus Miscanthus; species Miscanthus lutarioriparius. The sequence continues at coordinate 9,112,222 of CAJGYO010000006.1, read as the reverse complement.
GTCCAAACCTTGCTTGGCTGCGGCAGTGCTGCATCCGCTTGCCGGTGCCAAGGCTGCTGAAGGTTTTCGCTTGTGCTTCGGGCGATAGAGACAAGATATTCCTGTCTATTGACGCCTTCTGCGTGATGGATCTCATGAGGAAATAATCGACATGGCACAGGACTTGTTGTATGACCATCGGAATGGAACAAAATTCTGCACTGGTTTCCGCCCTGTTGCCCATTACATGGTTCCCTGTGTGGAATCGCTTTTGCGCATTAGACCATGATAATAATGAGCGGGCAGATATTGTATGGATCAATAATGGCTGTAAGCTCAGATGCACCTGTTAGCCCACAGGATCATCGGCTCAGGTGAGTGAACCACTCACCAGTCTTATCGAGTACCTGCTAGTGTTGCCGAGCACCCACTAGCTAAGCCGACCATGAACAAGCGTTGTCCGTCCCCACACACTATGACTAGAGGTTGAAGAAGAGGAAGAACGAGTATACACACAGTACAAGACACCAACGTTGGTCGAAGCTCTGTATGGGAGATGACAAATCTGAACTCTATTTACTGAGTTGTCGTGGTGGTCTATTTATACAACTCTATCCATCTAGTCCTAGTACAGCGCACATGCTGTAACAGTAACTAGATAACACAGCATGACTGACTTCTGCGCCTGTCCCTGCATGTGGCTACAGAGCGGCAGGTGAGCCGTTCGGCGTCTGCCTCTGACAGCGGCTATAGTACCACAACAGGGGTCTTTTCGGCGTTGCCTTCCCTTACTGTGCGTTCACACAAGAAAGCATAAGATTATTCTAACAATCTTCCCCTAATCTTACTGCTATCCCTTGTACCCCCTCCATGCCGATCATCTCCTTCAGCTCCGTGAGTCGAAGGCGTCCGGAGCGGCTTGGTGAGGACGTCCGCGAGTTGCCGACCAGTTTCAACGAACTCGATGACGATCTGCCCTCCATCGACACAGTCCCTGAGGAAGTGGAACTTCACATCGATGTGTTTGCTCCGGCCGTGCAGAACCGGATTCTTCGCGAGGGCGATTGCGGGCTGGTTGTCCACCATCAGTGTTGGTGGGTGAGCTTCCACGCCAGTTAGCTCGTCCAGCAGCCGGTGCAGCCACACAACTTGGCATCGCCATTTGTGGCCGTCGCTACGTATTACGCCTCGCGCGCGTGAATAAGCGCCACCACCTTACTGCTTTCAGCGACGACCATGAAATTGAGGCCGACCCGAGGAAGAGGCGAGCACGCCAGAGGTCTCGCACCGCCCACGCCAACTGCTGCGTTGGGCTGGACACCAAGGTGCTGCGATCTCAAGGACTTCGCCGTAATTTGGAAGAACTACACGAGCCTGACGCCGGAGGCGAAGGCGGTAAAAGGTGGTTTCAAGTGGGCGTACCCGACTAGGTGCCGGGATTCCATAGGTTGGCGTAAGCCTTGAAAAGCGCAATCTCAAGTGGATAACACGAGCCTTTATAAAACGCGTGTCCACCTCTATCAACACTACTACCGCATACAGTATTTCTATGGGACGGCTACAGATGGGTTCGTAGGGGCGGTGGGCCACCCGGACCTATACATCCGTCTCTATAAATCAATGGTTTTAGAATGAATTCAAATGAAAAAAGGTCATGGACTACAAAATTAATGGTGCTATTTGTACTTTAATTTCTTGTTTTCCCTCCATATTAATTAGTTCTTTCTATTATTCTTTTATCTCTTTTGTTTCTTTTATTATTGTCTACCAAACATCTTGGGATGCAAGGTTTCTACGAACCCGCAAATAAGCTTAATTTTGCGGGTCATGCGTGTAACCTATAAAATTATGCCTATTTATGGATTCGTGAGCCTTGCATCCCTACAAACATCTAGTTCGTTCCAACTGTACACTCTCTAATTAACTAGTTAATATGCATCCCTACATAAATGTTTATTTAGTTGTTATGTATACTCTTGTTGTGTATGTATTGAACACCCCCTTTTTCTAAATCTTGGCTCCGCCCTATCTCCAAGTACAACAATGTTGCACACACTTGCGGAGGCGGCAAGAGGTGTGCAAAACCTCACTAAACACTTTGGGCCTAAACTTAGAGGAAGTGCAATGTCGCTTGAGAATTTTGGTCAATGGCAGGACACATGACAAGCACAGGAGATCTGCTTAACTCCAATGCAGGTCTTGTCGATTTTAAGATAGCGGACATGGCAATCAATTTGATCTGTAATTAACAAGAGAAAATAGTTAGTAGTTTAAGGTGGAATATATCGGCTGTTGATCGCACGGTTACATGATCAGCTAAAGAACCGATAGAGCAAGTTATCAGCTATGAAGCCGATACTTAGCACTTTTTTGAATAAAACAGTTTAAATGAACACCATCGGCTAGAGAGCCGATGACAGCCGAATATATCCATATTTAAATAAATAAAACTATCAACTTAAAACATCCAATGGATATATCATGAGAATAAATATGAAAGCACAAGTCATCGGCTACAGATCCGATGAGTCATAAGTGTAAACAATCCTCTGTTTTCCTTATAAAGAAATCCAAAAGACTAACAAAATCTAATATAGCGTCACCACCAATTAGGTCGAAGCGATGCAGCGTTGGCAGCAGAGTGATAAATTAAAGATTGCTAGCCGACAGATCTATTTATAGCAAAATAGAATATTGAAAACACACTATTGGTATTGGATGACTAAGATTAAGACACGATCAGGTGAATAAAAGCAGATTTGACGTCGGGTTATAAATTAAAGACGTCGATGGGCCAAATTCGTAGCTCGCGGAGGCCCAAGCGGAATCCTCGGGTCACGCACACGTTCCCCACTCTTTAGTCGTTCTCCCCTTCAAGCGGTGGCGGTGACTTGTGAGTCTGCGACCGCCCGTCACCGTGGCGAAGCAAGGAGCGATAAATCGGGCATCGCCCCCCATTTGAGCGACAGTAAAACTTCACGATGTCAACCCTATTTTGTTGTCGTTGTAGCGCTGCTCTACTTCAGTTCTCATTTCGCTTGCACCACCATGAACCTTCGGGGCGGGTTTGGACGCCGACCTCAGACAGGTTTTCCTCTCTAATCTTCCATCACTTTTTTCCGAACTACTCCCTCCGTCCCAAATGCTAAGGCGCTTTGACTTTTTGGTTCATTCACTTTACCATGTATCTAGACATATTATTATATCTAAATTTATCAAAAAAAAAGTCAAAATGACTTGTAATTTAGAATGGGGAAGTAGTTTGGTGGCGGAGTTCTTGATCTGCAGGCCGTTGCTTCTTTGGGTTAATAAATTTTCTTTACGGGAGGATGCACTCGGAAGATCCCACAAATTCCAATCGGTTTAAAGTTCATATATATTCAAATCCGATCAGGATACAATTTTTTCCTCTATATATGTTTTCCATGTTATATCCCTTATTGTATGGCAGAATCGAGCGCTCATAGCTGATTATGTATTCATCTCGAATACTGTAAGGAGGCGAGACTAAATTCGATTAGCACGCGCGTGGCTTATTAGTGCACGGACGTCCGGCCGAAGCGTGCGTCTGGATGCTCGTGTCGCGCCGCCGCTCAGCCAGTCGTCCTTGCCGCGTGCGGCCCACGTGCGCGCACTTTTCGCTTCACATACTAAGCGGACGTGCGGCCGAACAGCCAGTGGATCTCACCTCCCTAGACTGTCAGCTGGGCCCGCTAGTGGCCAAAATTGATCTGTAGAAAACAACAACATTACAACGCCCCTGCCTCTATGGTGGGTCCCACGTCGGGTGGCAGTCTCCCACGCGCTTCCCTCTGGTTGCCCCCACACATGGACGCGCGGAGCATGCATGCCCGCCCTGTTGCTCGCTGTGCCATGCTCGCCCTGCCGTCGCTTTCCCGTGCCCTACTGGTCGTTTGCGCCCCTCTGCTCACGCATACCATGCTACATGCTGCGTCTACTCACCTGCTGCGCGCCCCCTCGCTTCGCCGCCATATAGGGACCGCCTGCGCCTCATGAAACACTTGCAACATGGAGGACTTGCTGCAACATACGTCTAAAACAGATAAAACATTTCGAACATATGCTTGCAACATATGTGTGTAGGCACAGCAACATATGCAACATTCAGATAAAAACACTTGCAACATATGTCTGAAACAACATAAACATTTGAAACACAAACTTGCAACATGCTTTTGAAACACTTGAAAAAACACCTGAAAACACTTGAAAACCTTTAAAAACATACGCAACACCCAGATAAACACATGCAACATATGTGTGAAACATATGCAACATCCAGATAAACACATTTGTATACGTCTGAAAACACAGATGAAACATTGATAATAGACCTTTGCAACATACGTGTACAACCATTGCAACATATGCAACATCCCGATCTACTTTTGCAACATCCATCTGAAACACGTGCAACATACCTCTGAAACACTTGAAACATACACTTGCAACATGTGCTTTCAGCAAAACTTGGCAACCGAGGTGGGCAGAGCACTGTGCATAGCGGGATCCGGTAGTGCAGCCACGGTGGAGAAGGAGGATGACAGCGAGCGGGCGGCTGCGTGGCCCCCAGTGAGCAGCGGTGCTGCCCTCAGCGATAAGGGCCCACGCAGTGGCCCCAGCGAGCGGTGCCCATTGTTGAGCCGACAACAGCAGTCGAGTGGGTGCGACCACGTGCGGTTTGGAGGAGCACACTACGGCGGTGCGGGCGCGAACGGCGGAGAGGAAGGCCGGTGGAATGTGCGGTGGAGAGGAAGGCATGCGGGAGGTGCGGCGGAGCGCAGTATCACTGTGAGTGTTTTTTGACGGTAATGCTACAAAACATACGTCTAGAATCTTAAAAAAAATTGAACATTCTGCTCCGTGCTCGCTCCAGCATTGAGAGCGACCCAACAGGCCCATCTATACTCTCTCCTCTATCTACTCCATCTACACTACGACAGCCAACAGATATCCCCAACTCCTCGCTTCAATCGCCGTGGCTCACCGGTCGTTTGCCCGCCCCAAGTCGCCTCGCGGCAGCGCCCCCATCCCGCATCGAGCTACGCCGCGTCCGCTGCCCCGCGTGCTCCATCCCCTGTCGCGTCCATGCTACCTCGTTGCGCTGTGCCCGATCCCTGCCCTTGCACACCGTGCCCTGTCCCTTGCCATGTCGACGTGCTGCCGATGCCGCCGTTCCCACCAGGAGGCCACGGCTGCTGTTGACGCCGGTGCCACTGCGACGCTCGACCTCAGCTCGCGACATCACGAGATCCGGAGTGGCCAGACCCGGAGCAAGCTTCTTCGACTACACCTCGCGCTCCCTTCCTTCCTCGGATGTTGCAAGCGCATGTTGCAAGCGCATGTTGCAAGCTTATGTTTCAAGTGTTTTCGGTGTTTTATATGCATGTTGTAATTATTTCATGTGGATGTTGCAAAATTAAATCGAGATATTGCATATATTGCAATGGCTATACACGTATGTTGCAAGCGTCTGTTCCAAATGTTTCAGCTATTTCAGACGGATGTTGCACATGTTTTATCTAGGTGTTGTATATGTTACACACTTATGTTGCAATGTTTTATATGAACGTTGCTTACTCCCTCTGTCCCCGAAAGAATGCAATTCTGGAACAGTATCATGTTTTAGTATACCAAGTTTGACTAAATATAGAGAAAAAAGTATAAATATTATAATATCAAATAAATACCATTGGATTGATTACGAAATGTATTTTCATAATAAATTGATTTGGAGCCATAAATGTGAATACTATTTACTAAAAACTTGATCAAACGTGAAACACTTAAACTGACACGCATACATAGTTGTGTTCTTTTAGGAACAGAGGTAGTATGTTTCAAGTGTTTTATCTAGATATTGCTTATGTTTTGCAATGGCTACACACGTGTTTTTCTCGTATTTCGGACATATGTAGCAAGTGTTTCAACTGTTCGGACGTACGTTGCAAATGTTTTATCCAGATATTGCAAAAGTAGATCTAGTGTTTGCACATGTTGCAGTGGACCCCACTACTAGGCCCGCTTTGCATGCGTGTGGGTGTGGAGGGTCGGAGTGGTGGCGGCGCACACCCGGCGAAAGCACTGATCGAGGCGAGCGCCGCGCGGAGACATGGATTGGGCACGGGACACGGAGCGACGGGACCTCACGTGAAGCAGGCGTGTGGCACGCACGAGCGTCTGGGCGCTAGCCTTTCCTTTTTTAATTTGCGGGCGGTGGCGGAGAGCGGAGGGAGCGGATCGGAACAGATAGGATAGATAGCCTTCTAGACGCCAGGTCCACCAAAAAGAGTGTCCAGCGCGGAGCCGTGGATGGATGTACGATTCCTAGCATTACGGTTAGCGCAAACAGTCGTCCGGTAATGATCCACGCAACCCAAACGGTTCCTTCGGATGGCGCCGGTGCAAGATTCGGCTGGCAGCAGCAGCCACATCCCTGATGACATAATCTTCTTCCAAATTCTCATACTCCTTCCTGTCAAGTGCCTTTTGCGCTTCCAGTGCTTATGCAAGAGTTGGCGTGCCACTATACTTAGCACTCAATTTATCCGCTGCCACCTGGAGCATTCTAGGATGACTAGGCTGTCAATGGTTGTCGTTCCCTAAAGTACCAGAAGGACTATAGGAACATTGGCATTCAGGGTGTCAATTTCTACAGTTCCAGCCTGGGCAAAGCAAGGTTGCCAAGCTCATCCTTGAGAAGAGGTGTCCAGGTGGAATCCCGATCTTCACCATTCCTTTGCATTGTGATGGACTCATTCTGTAGCCTGTTCGTTTGGCTATGGCTTATTGTAAACGATCATAAATTTTCAGCCGGAACAGTATTTTTCTCTCACACAAACCAGCCAGCAATACTTCTTCCCGAACCAGTAACGAAACGAATCAGCAAAACGAACAGGCTGCTGATCCCTTGCTTGATGGGACGGATGTTTGTGTGTAACCCGGCAACCAGGGAGTTTGTTGAATTGCCACACGAAGCCGTAATGTTGCCGGGGATAGCAGGGTCGCCTTTGGTGTCGACCCTTGTACTGGCAAGTATAAGGTCTCTAGGCACTTCTTCCGCTCATACGCCGAAATGCTACAGGAAGATGGGGAAGGCACGGTTCGGGAATACAGCGCTGGGCATGAGATCTTGACCATTGGTGATGGAGTAGATGCTTGGAAATGGAAGGTGACAGTGGATCCACCTTATGCTATCAACGCCAGGACTCCAATTTGTCTGCCCGGGTTCTTCTATTGGCGCTCTCCACTACGTCACCGGCCATGGTATTAACAAGGTCAGCTCGCATGTTATCCTTCAGTTTAGCTTGCACGATGAAACATTCACCGTGCATCCCAACCCACCATGCAGTGGTTTTCTAAGCAACAACACGCTGTGCGAGTTTGGTGGCAAGCTATGCTATGTCGAGTCTTCCTCGCCGTGGGATGTGGAAATTTGGTTGGCAGTGAGCTAAAGCTTCTCAAACACAGGATAAAAGCAAGTCAACAGATTCAGTTTTCCACATTGATTCAGAGCCTGGAATGATTAGCGTCTTAGCCTCCATTTTCTCTGTCTCTTTCTTTGTTTCCTAGGCTTATTGCTTTTGTTTCCGTGGTGTCTTGGTTGTGCTTCTTCTGTTCTTCCTCTTTTTTGTTTCTGTAAGCTGTACTCCCTGTTTTTTCTTAATAAATTACTGTAGGGGCCTCGGTCCTCCAGATTCGTCGAAAAAAAAAAATTGGTTGGCAGAGGATTGTCCAAACCTTGCTTGGCTGCGGCAGTGCTGCATCCGCTTGCCGGTGCCAAGGCTGCTGAAGGTTTTCGCTTGTGCTTCGGGCGATAGAGACAAGATATTCCTGTCTATTGACGCCTTCTGCGTGATGGATCTCATGAGGAAATAATCGACATGGCACAGGACTTGTTGTATGACCATCGGAATGGAACAAAATTCTGCACTGGTTTCCGCCCTGTTGCCCATTACATGGTTCCCTGTGTGGAATCGCTTTTGCGCATTAGACCATGATAATAATGAGCGGGCAGATATTGTATGGATCAATAATGGCTGTAAGCTCAGATGCACCTGTTAGCCCACAGGATCATCGGCTCAGGTGAGTGAACCACTCACCAGTCTTATCGAGTACCTGCTAGTGTTGCCGAGCACCCACTAGCTAAGCCGACCATGAACAAGCGTTGTCCGTCCCCACACACTATGACTAGAGGTTGAAGAAGAGGAAGAACAGAGTATACACACAGTACAAGACACCAACGTTGGTCGAAGCTCTGTATGGGAGATGACAAATCTGAACTCTATTTACTGAGTTGTCGTGGTGGTCTATTTATACAACTCTATCCATCTAGTCCTAGTACAGCGCACATGCTGTAACAGTAACTAGATAACACAGCATGACTGACTTCTGCGCCTGTCCCTGCATGTGGCTACAGAGCGGCAGGTGAGCCGTTCGGCGCCTGCCTCTGACAGCGGCTATAGTACCACAACAGGGGTCTTTTCGGCGTTGCCTTCCCTTACTGTGCGTTCACACAAGAAAGCATAAGATTATTCTAACAATCTTCCCCTAATCTTACTGCTATCCCTTGTACCCCCTCCATGCCGATCATCTCCTTCAGCTCCGTGAGTCGAAGACGTCCGAGCGGCTTGGTGAGGACGTCCGCGAGTTGCCGACCAGTTTCAACGAACTCGATGACGATCTGCCCTCCATCGACACAGTCCCTGAGGAAGTGGAACTTCACGTCGATGTGTTTGCTCCGGCCGTGCAGAACCGGATTCTTCGCGAGGGCGATTGCGGGCTGGTTGTCCACCATCAGTGTTGGTGGGTGAGCTTCCACGCCAGTTAGCTCGTCCAGCAGCCGGTGCAGCCACACAACTTGGCACGCCGCTGTGGCCGTCGCTACGTATTCTGCCTCGCACGTAGATAGCGCCACCACCTTCTGTTTCAGCGACAGCCATGAAATTGAGGCCGACCCGAGGAAGACGAGCACGCCAGAGGTGCTCCGTCGTCCGTCGATGTCCCCCGTCATATCTACATCGCTGAATACAGTGAGTTGCAACCTACTCCCGCCGGTCTTTGGGAAGATGATCACATGATCTACCGTCCCCTTGACGTAGCATAGTCGCCGATTCACCGTAGCCCAGTGATCCTCTCTGGGATCCTCCATGAAAGCGGCCGGCGTAGCCCTGGCGATGACGCAATGTCGGCCTCGTGTGGACTAGGTAGCGCAGACCGCCGGCGATGCTTCGGTGAAGTGTTGCATCCACCTTCGCCGTAGTAGTCGCGGCCTCGTCGTCTTCAGCCGCTCCTCCATCGGAGTCACGATGGCTTGCACTCAGCCATGCCGCTCTGCTCAATAGCTTGAGGCATACGCGCTCTCGACCGAGTGTGAGTTCCTTCTTCCCTGCCTTACCTCGATCTTTGAGGTAGTAGGAGAAGTCCGAGATCGCTCATTCGAAAATGAGCCGCCATCTCGCGTTTGAAGCCGTTGATGTGTCGCCGCCGCTGCGGCGGTGGAGATCAAGTCATCCATATATACGCCGACGATGAGCTCCTCCTTCCCCGTCACACGCGTGTAGAGCGCGTGCTCGGTTCGCGCACGCAGCTGAAACCCAAGCTCGCGCCGGCGTGGCGTCAAGCTTAGCGTTCCATGCTTGTGGGGTCTGCCGCAGCCCGTGAGCGCCTTGCGCGGTCGGAGCACCTGTGCTCCTCTCCCTTGATGGCGAAACCTAGAGGTTGCACGATGAAGACCATCTCCGCCCGGCCGCCGTTGAGGAAGGCCAATTTAACATCCAAGTGATGGCCGCGCCGGATCCTTTCTTCGCTACCAAGGCTAGTAGCAAACGAGCGGACTCCATGCGCGCTATTAGCGCAAAGACTTCCTCAAAGTCTATGTCCTCGTTCTGAACAAAGCCTCGGGCGACGAGGCGCGCCTCGTCCCGCTTGACCTTGTACACCCACTTCAGGCTGATCGAACGGCATCCTAGAGGTGGATCGATGAGCTGCCATGTCTCATTTTCCTCGATCGCCTTCATCTTCTCCAGCATCGCCCATCGCCAGTTTCCGTCCTGCTCGGCCAGCGCAAACGTGGGTGGTTCCTCTGCACTGACGAGCAGCAGATCTACGTCATTGAGCAGCCGACCAGCCAGTCCTGAGGGTCCTGTGCCACCGACGATGTCGTCCAGCCTGCGGAACCGCACCTCCTCACCTTCATGGAAGGCATCCACGAACTCAGTGATGTCACTTAGAGGTGAGGCGAACTCGATCGGCGTTGATTGAGTTCCCTGTTCCGCCGGAGTGCTCGGCACAGCACTTGGAGTGCTCAGCACCCTGGTTGCAGTGCTCAGCACTACTTCTAGACAGCTCGTCACTACTCCTGCAGTGCTCGGCACCACTGTAGGAGTGTTCAGCCTCAGTCTTAGAGTGGTCGGCACCACTGCAAGACCTCTTGGCTCCGCCACGGGAGTGCTCGGCACCCGTCCTGGAGTGGTCGCCACCACTGCAGAACTTCCCGACGCTACTCCTGGCGTGCAAGGCATCCCTCCAGGAGTGCTCGGCATCTCTCCCAAAGTGCTCAGCACTGCCCTAGGAGTGCTCGGCTCTACCGCTGAAGTGCTCGGCACTCCTCCCAGAGTGCTCGGCACCTCTTCCCTAGCGTCTCCACCACCGTGGATGACTAGGTGCTCGACGACGAAGGTCTTGGTGAAGCCGCCGGCTTCCCGCTTTCGACCGGGTCGATCCCCACGCGCCTTCTCGTCGAACACGGCGTCACGCGCGAGACAAGCACCTTGTCTCCGCATGGGTCGTAGAGCCGATGCACGCCTTGGTACCCTCGCGTAGCCTAGGAACACCATCGGTGTGCTCCTCATCCTCTAGCTTGGTGAGGTTCGGCCGTCTTCACGACATGGCCGATGCGGCCGAATGTCTGGAGGAAGGACACGCTCGGCTTGTGCCCATACCAAGCTTCGAACGACATCTTGCCCGTCAGGGCCTTGGTCGGAGCGCGGTTGGGGATGAACACCGCCGTGGTCACTGCCTCACCCTAGAACCTTGCCGGCATGCCTTTGGCCTTCATCATGGATCGGGCCATGCCGACCACCGTCTGGTTCCGTCTTTCCACCACGCCATTCTGTTGTGGCGAAATGCGGTAGCGGTGTGGTGTCGCACCACACCACGATCCGTGCAAGATACATCGAACTCCACCAAAGTGAATTCGCCACCGCGATCAGTCCTCAGCACGTGGAGCTTCTTGCCGCTCTCAGCCTCCGCGCGCATCTTGAACTTCTTGACCGCCGCCGCCGCTTCGTCCTTGATCATCAGGAGTTGCAGCCACATATAGCGACTGCAATCATCCATGAGCAGGAGGAAGTATCGCCAACCACCGTTTGTAGCTAGCGTGATCGGCCCGCAGAGGTCGCCGTGGATTAGCTCGAGAGCGTCCTTCGCGCGATACTTGGCCGCCTTTGGGAACGGTAGCCTCCTCTGCTTCCTGCCTAGGCAGCTGTCACATAGCTCGCCTCCGTGCTTGATGTGGGGTAGCCCTCGGACCATCTTCTTTAACCGACCAAGTGCGTCAAAGTTGAGATGTCCGAACCGGGCATGCCACATCCACGGTTCCTCGGTGTGCCTTGCCGCCAGGCACACCGGCTGCTCTACCTTTAGGTCGAGCAGGTACAACCAGTTTAGGGACCTCTTCACCTTGGCAAGAAGTCATTTGCTCACGGTCCATGATCCTAAGGACTCCGTCCTTGATCGATTACCTCGCTACCGCGCTCATCCGGTGACCAATCTCGATGATGCTAGAACGCTTGGTGTGGGATATAATATACATCCATTAGCGTGCGGTGCTCCCGTTCGCTTTTGAAGATGATGGTACGCGCCCTTGGATAGCCACTCGTGAGCCATCACCAAACTTCACCGCATGCGGTAACATCGTCGTCGAGCTCGGAGAAGGATGCCTTGGAGCCCGTCATGTGGTTCTTTGGCACGAGTCCAGATACCACCGCTGCTCCCGGTCGGGCGCCCACATGTCCGAGGTAGACTTGGGCGCGTGGGTTCGTCGATGTTGGCGGTCTTCAAGGCCTTCCAGGTCCTTCCACCGTCCTCGCCTCTTCCTTCTCCTCGGCCTCGGCGTAAATGCGATGCTGCGAGCGTCGCCATCGGAGATATTGACCTCATCTTCATCATCGACTTGCGCCAGATGAGCCTTAACCTTCTTCTCACTGCTTGCGATTTGGCACTCCCGTGCCCAATGGCCCATCTTCCCACAGCGCCGACAGGCGTTGGGGTCAACCTGCTTCTTCTTCTCAGAAGAAGCCTTGTCGCGGCGCTTGCCATCGCCACCGCGGCTGGAGGAGGCTGCCTTTCCGGAGTTCCTCTTATCAGCCCACTCCTCTTCTGTCAGTAGCAGTTTGTCGCTGTCCTTCGTTGCTGTCGCCTGCTCCAGGCGCTCGTCCACCGCCCGCAGACGGCCTGTCACACCCTCAATGGTGAGGGTGGACAAGTCCAGCATCGTCTCTATGGAGAGAGCGATCTGGATGTACTTTGCCGGCTCGGAGTGGAGGTACTTGGAGACCGCCTCCTCTTCGTCGATGGTGACGCCATGGCTCTTCAGCTTGTTGATGAGCGTCTGTAGGCGGAGGGAGAAGTCCTCCACCATTTTACCATCCTTGAACTTGAGGTTGGCGTACTCTTGCTTCAGAAGCTAGGCCGTCGCCTTCTTTGCGCGGTCGAAACCGACGCGCATCGCCGCAATAGCCTCCCACGCCTCCTTAGCAGAGCTCTTCGTCCACTACGGCTCCCTGTACTCCGTCGGTACAGCAGCGAGGATAGCCTCCAACGCTGACATGTCATCTTCCTCATTATCGGTGCTCTTGTCAACAGCATTCCAGAGCCGTCGGGCTCTGAGCTTGATCTTCATGGTCACCGATCACTCTCTATAGTTGGTGCGAGTCAGTGTCGGCCAACTGGTGCCGCTGACCTCCCACACCGTGCGAACAACGACCTCCGGTCGTGGCTGGGCAGCCACAGCAGTGCCACTGCTATCGCCCATCTCCGAACCGCCCGTCATCGCCAGCGGTTAGTCTGGCAACGGCGCTTGTACGGCTTTAATACCACTTGTTAGCCCACAGGATCACCGGCTCAAGTGAGTGAACCACTCACCAGTCTTGCCGAGCACCCGCTTGTGTTGCTGAGCACCCACTAGCTAAGCCGACCACGAACAAGCGTTGTCCGTCCCCACACACTATGACTAGAGGTTGAAAAAGAGAGAGAACAGAGTATACATACACAGTACAAGACACCAGCGTTGGCCGAAGCCCTGTATGAGAGATAGCAAATCTGAACTCTATTTATTGAGTTGTCGTGGTAGTCTATTTATACAACTCTATACATCTAGTCTAGTACAGTAGCGCATGCTACAACAGTAACTAGATAACACAGCAGGACTGACTTCTGCGTCTGTCCCTGCATGTGGCTACAGAGCGGCAGGTGAGCCATTCGACGCCTGCCTCTAACAGCGGCTACAATACCACAACAGGGGTCCTTTTCGGCGCCGCCTTCCCTTGCTGTGTATTCACGCAAGGAAGCAGTAGATTATTCTAACAGCACCTTGGTGCCCAATTCTTCATGTGCGAGTCTTTGTAACCTGAGTTTGTATGAAAACTACTATTAATCTAGATTTACTTATGTTGATTCTTGTACCTACATTCCATTTCTTTGCATTCAGTATCATCTGATTATCATGTTTTTACTAGCCCTGGTGACAGCCCTTGTGGATAAATGGTGGACCAAAAGTAACATTCATCTGATCCATTCTAGTGTAGTATGCGGGCTAATTTTCGGGCACTAACCAGCAATGCAAGGTACGGTGCCTGAATCTCAGTTTTTATGGCTCTGAACCTGAACGACTTGGGATTGATCTGAACTGGAACCAGGAGCCAGACGAGTTCCCCGGCCTGGCCCAGCAGCTGCCGGAGATGGCCACCATGCCCGGCCGGATAGTGTTCGTGACGTCGGTGAACGAGTCGTGGGTGCTCCCGGTGATTATTATTGCTTAGGGCCCGTTTAGTTATCACAGAATGACTCCCTGGAACGAATCCAGCTGGAACAGTTAGCTTAGCTTGTATAGTAAATCTGGATTGGTTCTTGGATCTGGAATGAGCTAACCGAACGCGCCCTTAGCGAAAACCTATGCGTGTATAGTATGTCAAAAATTACTCTGACAGATCAAAATTTTGAAATTTCAACTCTGAGTGGCAAATAAATTTCGTCGTGGAAATAAACGTTGTCATCAAGTCTTTGTTGTGGGAGACTAATCATCCTAGCAGCCTGTATTGTAAGTCGATAAACTTACACGTCAAATCCTGGGATTTTCTTCTTTGTACTATACAAACCATTTTTCACACTTTTTCAGGGTAGTCCAAAGGTGAAGCTTCAGCTAGCAAATATTCTTCGAAACTTCTGCCTGGATCGTTGACAACTAGAGCTGGACTGCCTGGATCGTTGAAACAACATATAGCAATCCGGCAACCTTCGCCTGCGCCGGCCGGTCTACGTTTATTACACCAGCTGGGCACGAGGAAAAAACGCACATCCGTGTGGACGTACGGCGCTGGTTGCACTCGCGCGTCAAACCGTGGCGTGGCATGGCGGAGCACTGGTCTTATTGGCTTCCTTGACACAACAAGTCCACGTACGACCTGACCAAAGCAAAGCCCGGCGTTTAAGTAGACACGTCCATATGGAACAGTAGCCCAGCAAAGACATGGCCATGGGGCTGGGGTTTCGGATGAGCAAGGAGGCGGCGGGCAGCCACGCGGTGTCGTTCTTCCTCGGCGCGGCGCTGCCCACTGCCCTCCTCTTCTTCCTCTCGTCCGACCGCCTCGGCGAGGGCTTGTCCAGCATCTCGCGCAGCTGGGGGAACGGGCCGGCGGGCGGCGACGATGCAAATGAGGTAACGCGCACGTAAATGTGTTCATGAGCCATGCTGTCTGCTGCAGTCTTCTGCTTGTAGCGTGCTTGTAAGCTTGCTATAATTATGCAGGCATCGCCAAAACTCTTCACCCAAATTGTATGCATGGTTGTACCTTGTACGTGTACCTGCCAATCTAACGGAGACTTTAACCTTTAAGCGTGACGACCATGCACAGGTCATGTTCAAGGGCCTAGCCGACCTGCTACCGAAAGTTGCGATGGACGACAGGACAGTGATCATCACGTCGGTGAACGACGCATGGGCGCAGCCGGGCTCCCTGCTTGACCTCTACCTCGACAGCTTCAAGAACGGCGAGGACACCGCGCACCTCCTCGACCACCTCCTCGTTGTCTCCCTCGACGCCCGCGGGTTCGACCGCTGCAAGGCCGTGCACCCTCACTGCTACCTCCTCAACGCCACGTCCGTGGACATGAGCTCCGCCAAGCCGTTCATGAGCCCGGACTACCTTGAGCTCGTCTGGACCAAGCTCGTCTTCCAGCAGCGCGTGCTGGAGCTCGGCTACAACTTCCTCTTCACGGCAAGATCATTCTTCACCAAGACCCGCAATTTCTTCGATATCTTTAACCAACAATCTTATTTATGACTACACTGACTGGTCTGCAGGACTGCGACATGGTATGGTTTCGCAACCCGTTCCGGCACTTCCCCGTGTACGCCGACATGAGCTGCTCGTCGGACGACTTCAAGCCGTCGCGCGCGCCGCTGGACAACCCGCTCAACACCGGCCTCTACTACATGAAGTCGACGAACCGGACCATCGAGATGATGAAGTACTGGCGGGCGGCTGGGGGGAGAGGTTCCCGGGGCAGCACGACCAGGCGGTGTTCGTCAACATCAGGCACGAGCTTGTGGGCAAGCTGCATGTCAAGATCGAGCCGCTGGACACGGTGTACTACGGCGGGTTCTGCGAGTACCACGACGACCCAGAGAAGGTCTGCACCGTCCACGCCAACTGCTGCGTTGGGCTGGACACCAAGGTGCACGATCTCAAGGACTTCGCCGCGGACTGGAAGAACTACACGAGCCTGACGCCGGAGGCGAGGCAGAAGGGTGGTTTCAAGTGGACGTACCCGACTAGGTGCCGGGATTCCATAGGTTGGCGTAAGCCTTGAGTAGGGCCGTCTCAACAATTTTCAAGGTCCTTGGATGAGCAAGATAGTAAGAACCTAGCAATCTAATTTTTTTCAATATAATGATTGAAGTATACAATTTCTACCACATATAATTAATGCACCGATGTAAACTTCGCTAAAGCCACACCAAAAACTATCCCCAACAGTTATGACCTTATCTACATGCACCAACAAAAAAACTGTACCCAAAACCAACCACCTTTAAAACGAATGGACAAGATTCACCCCAGATTCTCATTTCTCTTACTCACACCCAACGGTCAAGGTTCTTTTGACCAAACCTCATCACTCATCCCTCGTCCCGTCCTGCGCCCACCCCACGCGTGGCACACGCGGCTCTCCCTCTCCCCTGATGCCCCCTCCTCTCCCGCACCCGTGCCCACCCCGCTCGTGACTCTCCCTCTCCCCAATGCTCGACTCACACGCTCCTCTCCTCTCCCCCACGGACAAACCCTAGGGCGGACGCACCGGCACAGCGGAAGCGGACCACGCGGTGGCGTGGCAGGCAGCGGACTAGGGTTTTTGCGGCCGGGCGCCTGGTTCCGCCCTAGGTCTCCGTCTACCCGGCGAGCGGGTTCGGCCCCCGCGACGGGCGAGCTCCCCGGCGGTGGGTGAGCTGGATCCCCTACTCGCTTCCCTCCCCATCCTCCTCCGTTGCCTCCCGTCGTTGTGCAACACCCGCGTATCCTCCTCTCCAGCGTCGTCTCCCTCCGCCCGCCGCCCACATGCGCGAACTAAGGGTATGTTTGTTTGAGCATTTTGCTTCAAATACTTCCTTGTTCCCACAGAGCTACAAAAAGAGATGTGTTCTAAGAACACCAGCAATGGCCACGAAATGGCGATCTCTGAAGGAGCTCTCCTCCCATGGCAATTCTGACTGAAGTTTTCATGAGCCATGCTGTCTGCTGCAGTCTTCTGCTTGTAGCGTGCTTGTAAGCTTGCTATAATTATGCAGGCATCGCCAAAACTCTTCACCCAAATTGTATGCATGGTTGTACCTTGTACGTGTACCTGCCAATCTAACGGAGACTTTAACCTTTAAGCGTGACGACCATGCACAGGTCATGTTCAAGGGCCTAGCCGACCTGCTACCGAAAGTTGCGATGGACGACAGGACAGTGATCATCACGTCGGTGAACGACGCATGGGCGCAGCCGGGCTCCCTGCTTGACCTCTACCTCGACAGCTTCAAGAACGGCGAGGACACCGCGCACCTCCTCGACCACCTCCTCGTTGTCTCCCTCGACGCCCGCGGGTTCGACCGCTGCAAGGCCGTGCACCCTCACTGCTACCTCCTCAACGCCACGTCCGTGGACATGAGCTCCGCCAAGCCGTTCATGAGCCCGGACTACCTTGAGCTCGTCTGGACCAAGCTCGTCTTCCAGCAGCGCGTGCTGGAGCTCGGCTACAACTTCCTCTTCACGGCAAGATCATTCTTCACCAAGACCCGCAATTTCTTCGATATCTTTAACCAACAATCTTATTTATGACTACACTGACTGGTCTGCAGGACTGCGACATGGTATGGTTTCGCAACCCGTTCCGGCACTTCCCCGTGTACGCCGACATGAGCTGCTCGTCGGACGACTTCAAGCCGTCGCGCGCGCCGCTGGACAACCCGCTCAACACCGGCCTCTACTACATGAAGTCGACGAACCGGACCATCGAGATGATGAAGTACTGGCGGGCGGCTAGGGAGAGGTTCCCGGGGCAGCACGACCAGGCGGTGTTCGTCAACATCAGGCACGAGCTTGTGGGCAAGCTGCATGTCAAGATCGAGCCGCTGGACACGGTGTACTACGGCGGGTTCTGCGAGTACCACGACGACCCAGAGAAGGTCTGCACCGTCCACGCCAACTGCTGCGTTGGGCTGGACACCAAGGTGCACGATCTCAAGGACTTCGCCGCGGACTGGAAGAACTACACGAGCCTGACGCCGGAGGCGAGGCAGAAGGGTGGTTTCAAGTGGACGTACCCGACTAGGTGCCGGGATTCCATAGGTTGGCGTAAGCCTTGAGTAGGGCCGTCTCAACAATTTTCAAGGTCCTTGGATGAGCAAGATAGTAAGAACCTAGCAATCTAATTTTTTTCAATATAATGATTGAAGTATACAATTTCTACCACATATAATTAATGCACCGATGTAAACTTCGCTAAAGCCACACCAAAAACTATCCCCAACAGTTATGACCTTATCTACATGCACCAACAAAAAAACTGTACCCAAAACCAACCACCTTTAAAACGAATGGACAAGATTCACCCCAGATTCTCATTTCTCTTACTCACACCCAACGGTCAAGGTTCTTTTGACCAAACCTCATCACTCATCCCTCGTCCCGTCCTGCGCCCACCCCACGCGTGGCACACGCGGCTCTCCCTCTCCCCTGATGCCCCCTCCTCTCCCGCACCCGTGCCCACCCCGCTCGTGACTCTCCCTCTCCCCAATGCTCGACTCACACGCTCCTCTCCTCTCCCCCACGGACAAACCCTAGGGCGGGCCTTTTCGGCTGCCTGTGGAGCGGACCACGCGGTGGCGTGGCAGACGCGGCTAGGGTTTCGCGGCCGTGGCCGCGCCGGTTCCGCCCTAGGTCTCCGTCTACCCCGGCGAGCGGGTTCGGCCCCCGCGACGGGCGAGCTCCCCGGCGGTGGGTGAGCTGGATCCCCTACTCGCTTCCCTCCCCATCCTCCTCCGTTGCCTCCCGTCGTTGTGCAACACCCGCGTATCCTCCTCTCCAGCGTCGTCTCCCTCCGCCCGCCGCCCACATGCGCGAACTAAGGGTATGTTTGTTTGAGCATTTTGCTTCAAATACTTCCTTGTTCCCACAGAGCTACAAAAAGAGATGTGTTCTAAGAACACCAGCAATGGCCACGAAATGGCGATCTCTGAAGGAGCTCTCCTCCCATGGCAATTCTGACTGAAGTTTTCGTTCATGGAGCCCCCGATCCTCAATCGCCACCCTGGCAAGGTGGTTAAGACTGAGATCCTACGCCGATATGGCACTCCGGTTTGTTTTGATCTTGTCTCCTCTCCTCAAGAATTCCTCCTTGTCATGTCAGTGGGCGGATGTAAATTCCGTCTTTCACCATTGACGGTGGGTTTTCTCCTCAATACATGCTTGGTAGCGCATTGATGCTTTTCGTGTGCTTCAATTGGATGATCGAGTTTTTAGATTCTCGGTCTTTTCTAAGCTGGTTCGTTTCCATGTTGCCAGCTCCGTTCTTTTGAATGTTCAGAATACAAGGTCTTCTTTCACCTATGGCATGGTGGAGGTCCAAACTACAGAAAGGAGCTACAGCAATGGGAGGCTGAACAAGCAGCTGAATGGAACTATGTTCCCATACGGGACAACCATGGAGGACTGCATTCTCAACAGCAACGTCAAGCTCCGGTTCGTCTCACAGGTGCCAATGCAATTCCAATCTCTGATCATCGTCTTCCAAAGAGCTCTCCACGCCATGGCGTTTTCAAATTTCAAACCTCCTATTAATGGCGGAGGTCAGCTTTTAATCGTCTCGAGTAATTTCCCTCATTCATATGTGCCTAATTACGCTCAATTAGGGACACGTCCCTTGCACGTCTTAAAGTCCCCTGGCATGCACAATCTATCGAATGCTGGTATTTTAGCCCCAGTGCCTGATGTTTCAAAGCTTTTACCGGGATCCAGGCCGTTAGCAAATCTTTGCCCTAGATGTCTTGTGCTGGCCCATGACCAACCCTTTTGCATTAAACCTGTCCACTACCGAAATGTCTACGCCTAGGTCATAAATTTATTCATCGTGTCGCTATGCCTAGATTGGCGCACCAACCTTCCCAGCGGCCCTTCAACCGGGGACTCAGAACCTTGGCGATCAATGACCGGTGAGCCAAGGATCTACAAATCCTTCTTTGAATATTTTCTGAAGTATCTAGCATTTCTCCCCTTCCCCCCATTACCGTGCCTTGGAGCAGAACCTGGAGTCTCCGGGCAACGGAGTTTGACAATGAACCATCATCCCCGTCGTCGTCGACTTCATCGGAGGTGACCCCAAGCATTGTCTGTACTTCTTTTCATGACTTTGCTTTTTGGATTCTTGGCATTCAAAGTATCCCTGCATCTCTTCATATCGCTTGGTCTGAAAAAACCCCCCAAATTCTGCTACAGTGCAACCTCCCTCGTCGGCGATGGCCTACCGCTTCATCGACCCCCGACCTTTCATGCCGCCCCATGCGCAGAGGTCATGGTTCCTGGACGCCCACCGTCGATGAGAGTGGTGACGGGCAGAATGCAAGAGCACAACAACGATGTCGCCATTGCGGTCCTTCATCTGTTGCCAGCAGAACAACTGAACTTTGAGGACATCAGAAATGCTTTGGTTGATTTTTTGAATGTGTAGATGGGCATACCCACTCTGACAGTGCAGCCATGCCCCCATGGTCAGTCCTATGTAATGTTCTCTCATCTTTTTCACCGCGACTTGCTGATTCAGAATAGTCCTCATCATTTTGGAAATGGTACCATTTCCTTTATTGCACACAATAGAGCCTGGAACAGCAGAATAGTTGTTTTTACACATGAGGTTTGGCTTTTGCTTATTGGTCTCAATCTTGATCTTTGGACTCATCCTCTGGTGGATAAAGCTATTTCCCAATTTGGAAAGTAGATCGTTTGGGAAGAGGACCAGAATCACTTAGCCACTATTCTAGTCAAAGCTAGAGTCTTAGGACCAGATGCAATTCCTTGGTTCTTTAACTTCACTGAAGGATCAGACCCTAAGTCAGATTGTTGGACTGCTCAATGTGAGATTCTGCCGACAAGATTGTTGGGAGCTTAGGCCCAGGATGAAGACTTTCCTCCATAAGACCTAGATGATATTGATCTTAACCATTTTGATTTCCATGGCTATGGTCAGCCTGCTCAGCCTGGTCAGGGACCCCATAACCATCCCAATGGGCCTCATAACCTTTTTGATGTTAATGCTACAAATGGACTGAATGTTGCTTGGGCCCCCTGGCCACATCAGGACAATGACCTAAATGTCACCCAAGTTTAGAATCAACAGTTGCTTCTTGAAGCCCAGGTTGATAACAATGCTTTTGCAGAAGCCCAAGATGAAGCTCCACCTCTCATTCCCCTCCAACTTGAACCTGTGATGGAAGAAATCATAAACCCCCAGGTGCAGAACACATTCTTGATATTGTGGACAACAAGCAAGAGCAGATTTTTGCTATGGATGATTTAACTGACACTGACTCTGATGTGGAGCCACAACCAGTGCAGTTACCAGTTCCACCTGTTGAGATTGCTCCCATTCCTGATTTCAATAATCTACAGCCACTTATGTCACATGAGATTCAGTTAGAAGACCTCCTTGGATATGATGGGAACCTTGAAGGGTTTGTGGATAACAATGCTCCAGGAAATGAAGTTTTTGAACAAAACATACAAATTGGAATGGTACAAATTGCCCAGCCTGCTGTTGACCTAATCTTTGGGAATCCACCTCTCCTTGGGCCATCTCCAGAAGCCATCAGACTCTGGATAAAATTCTTCTCCCAACAATCTTCTAATTACTCTTCTAGTCTTCTATCTTTATCCCTGATTCTTGGATGAATTTCTTCTCTTTCCTTCTTTTGCAGTCCCCGACCTTTGACTGGGCCAAAGAGTTTCTTCAGTCAAGTGCTTGGAACTATTTTGGGACAGCAGACAATGGTAATGGCCCACTCTTCTCTTTGCCAAATGAATGTCCTTCAGTTACTTTGACTGCTTGTTCAAATTTTGAGCAAACTTCTTCTGCTGTCCTAGAAGTGCTTGAAGATGATCAGGACAATAATTTGGACAACTCTGCAAAGATGTCAACACCAAAGAAGAGAGAGTGGGGCAAAAGGAAAGGCACCCCTCAGTGAAGATGAAGTTAGGAGGAGCACAAGGCTGAAGAAGCAGAACAAAGGCTTCAAGTCCTCCTCTTGCAAGGACAGAAACTTCTTGGGCTGCTCATCCACTCCCCCAACCATCTCCACAAAAGTCATCAGGAACTTAGGAGCCTCTTTCTATGGCCTCAACCCTGAAGATCTGTCCCCAAGCAAGTTGAATGCTAATCCCAAGAAGGCTCCTATTGCCAAGAAACAAACCAAGAAGAAAAGAAGCTTTGGTGATCAGTCTTCTGCAAAAGCCTCTGAAGATGAGGAGGCCAGCTCAGGTCCTCAGTAGTCTAGGACGTTCCATATCTTTTGTGTTTAATGGCTTTTAGAAATTGGAAAGTGTTAAGTTGGAATGTAAGGGGTCATAATTCAGACAAGAAATGGGAAGCTATTAGGGATATAATAATAGAAAGTTCTTGTGACATTGTTTGTCTTTAGGAAACTAAAAGGTAGTCTTTTGACCATCAGTTTATCAGAAACCTTTGTCTTGTTGCTTTTGATGCTTTTGAATACATTCCTTCCATAGGTGCTTCTGGTGGCTCAATTGTTATTTGGAAATCTAATCTTTTCTCTGGCACTAAGATTTTCTAGAATGAATACTGCCTCTCTATTGAGTTTTGTTCTAACTACAATAATGACTGCTGGATCCTTTCTAATATTTATGCCCCCTGCACATATGTTGGTAAGAGGGAATTTTTGAGCTGGTTCAAAAACATTCAGATGCCTCTTCACATTAACTAGTTGTTGGTGGGAGATTTTAACCTACAGGAGTCCTGATGATAGAAATAAGCCTAGGGGTGATCATGTTTAAATGTACCTTTTTAATGAAGCTATTAGTGCCTTGGGATTGGTAGAATTACCTCTAAAAGGTAGGAGGTTTACATGGACAAATAAACAGTTTCTACCTTTGTTTGAACGTTTGGACAGGTTTTTTACATCTACCTATTGGACTGTCAGTTATCCAAACTCTTTTGTCTATTCTTTAGCCATGGAAACCTCAGAACATGTACCCTATGTGGTGTCTATCTCAACCTCCATTCCCAAAAGTAAGGTCTTCAAATTTGAAAATTTTTGGTTAGAACATCAGGACTTCATGAGTATAGTTCAACAGGGTTGGGTTGCACCTCACTGTGTTTCTAACCCTGCCAAGGTGATCACTGCTAAGTTGAAGTACCTGAGAAGAACTTTGAAAGAATGGCAAAGAGGCCTCTCTAATCTCAAAGTTTCAATTGACAATGTCAAGCTCATTCTTTATTTTCTTTTGTTCATAGAAGAATTCAGAGACCTCGCTATACTAGAATGGAATTTTAAAATACTTCTAGAACAAAAGCTTGTTTTACTGTTATATCAGCAACATGTTTACTGGAAACAAAGGGGATCTATAAAGTGGGTTACCTTAGGTGATGCAAGTACTAAGTTCTTCCATGCTCATGCCACTATTAAGTATAGGAGAAATCTTATTACAAGTTTGCAAGATTCTTCTAGACAATCTGTTACTTCTCATGAAGAAAAGGCTCAACTTATTTGGACCTCTTTCAAGGAAAGACTAGGAATATCATCTTTCATTGGGATCAATTTCAATTTGCCTACCCTTTTGCAAGGTGTTAATGATCTGTCCTCTTTAGTGTCACCTTTTGAAAAGGAAGAGATTGATACTTTGGTTAAACACTGGCCATCAGACAAAGCACCTGGCCCCGATGGCTTTAACACAGATTTTTTCAAAAAATGTTGGCATATTATTTCTGATGATTTTTATAATCTCTGCAATGCTTTCCACCATGGAGATGTTTTCCTGAAAAGTCTGAATGACTCACATATTATTTTGGTTCCTAAGCATGACCACCTCTCGAAGGTTTCATATTACTGGACCTATTTCTTCGCTCAATACTTCTATCAAAATTATCACTAAAATTCTAGCCAACAGATTGCAAATTTGGTTTTACCCAAACTCATTAACAAGAACCAATATGGCTTTATTAAGGCTAGGTCAATTCAAGACTACCTAGCATGGTCCCTGGAATTCTTGCATCTTTGCCATCAGTCTAAAAGGGAGATTATAATCTTGAAGCTAGATTTTGAAAAAGCTTTTAACAAAGTGGATCATGACCTAATGATTCAAATTATGAGGCATAAGGGCCTTCCTGAACAGTGGCTTAAATGGATGAACATGATCTTTGGTTACGGGACATCATCGCTCTTCTAAATGGAGTACTAGGAAAAACTTTTCATTGCAAGAGAGGGGTCAGGCAGGGGATCCTTTGTCTCCTCTTCTCTTTGTTTTGGCAGCTGACTTCTTGCAAAGTATTCTGAATGCAACCCAACAACAAGGTCTTCTCTCACTTCCTCTGAATCTGCCACATGACCATTTTTCCCCAATTTTGCAATATGCAGATGACACTCTTATTTTCATGCAAGGGATGCTAGGCAGTTATTCTTCCTCAAAGCAATCCTTAACTCATTTGCTTTGATTCTCTTTGGGCTTATGGTGAATTATGAAAAATCAATGATGATACCTCTTAATATAAGTGAAGAAAGATTTAATATTCTGGCTCAGACCTTTGGTTGTTCTAAGGGGACCCTGCCTTTTACATATTTGGGTCTTCCCCTCTGTCTAACCAAACCAACTGTTGCTGATTTTTGGCCACTTGTCAACAAGGTTGAGAGAAGGCTTACAAGCATTTCATCTTTTCTAAGTGAGGCAGGTAGACTCCAGATGACCAATGCAGTTCTCACTGCCCTGCCAACTTACACAATGTGTACTTTTCTCTTACCAAAGACTGTTATTAAGCAAATTGACAAGTTTAAGAAGCACTGTTTATGGAGAGGCTCAGACATAAATAGTAAAAAGCCATCTAAAGCTGTCTGGAAATTAGTCTCTTCCAAAAGATTGTGGTGGTCTAGGGGCCTTAAATCTTTATATACAGAATGAGAGCTTGCTTCTTAAACATCTTCATAATTTTTTCAACAAGATGGATATACCCTGGTCCAGCTGATTTGGAGTTGTCACTTTTCTAATGGAAGCCTGCCAATCTCTAGCAATAAAGGCTCTTTTTGGTGGAAAGACATTCTCAAGACTCTAAACTCTTTTAAAGGTATGGCAACAGCAACAATCCAAGATGGCTCTACCTGCTTTTTTTTAATGACTTGTGTAATGGCAGATTATTAAGTGTCCAGTTTCCTGAGCTATGTTCATTTGCAAAAGATATTAATACTTCAGTGCACTCTGTGTTCAACTCTAAAGACATAACAGATCTCTTCCA
Organism: Miscanthus lutarioriparius; assembly: GCA_904845875.1. Classification (NCBI taxonomy): domain Eukaryota; kingdom Viridiplantae; phylum Streptophyta; class Magnoliopsida; order Poales; family Poaceae; genus Miscanthus; species Miscanthus lutarioriparius. Next base: position 9,086,947 of record CAJGYO010000006.1, on the reverse strand, counting down.
CCTGCCTCTTTCAAGTCAGGCTTGCAGTCAATACCAACAGTTGGTCTCCATTTTACAAGATGTCACTGTACAAATGGGTAATGATACTTGGACATACATCTGGGGTTCTAGTATTTTCACTTCAAGCAAGGCCTACTTACATCTTACAGGCACAAGGAATGTTCACCCTGCTTATAAATGGCTTTGGAAATCCTATTGTTAGCCGAGAATTTTTTTCTTTTGGCTCTTGCATAAAGACAGTGGTCAGTACAAGAGCTCTTCTTAGAAGAAAGAATATGGAACTAGAATGCTACAACTGTGTACATTGTCTATTGATAATCTTGATGAAACACTCCTACATCTTTTCTTTCCTTTGTCCTTTTGCTTTGGCTTGCTAGAATACTTTAGGGATGGCCAATCTTGTGCAATATGATGTATTTCAGACACTTACAACTTTCAGAGATCACCTTCAAAAGGCTTTTTTCATGGAGATAATTATATCAATGTGTGTGGGCCATCTGGTCTTCCAGGAATGATAGCGGGCCTGTTCGCTTGAACTTATCAGCCGGCTTATCAGCTAGAATCTACATTATTTTTCTCTCACAACAAACCAGCTTCAACCGGCTTATCAGTCGGCTTTAATACCAGCCGAATAGGAACATTCAACACTTTTTGGCCCTCTGCAAGTTCACATTTAGAAAGGAATTAGCTCTAGTTAAGCTTAGAGCTTAAAGCATTTATCAACCAATGTTTGATTAATGGCTCAACAGCTATGCATAATTTTCATGAACTTCTTTACTTCCTTTTTTGTTTTTCAAGTCTCCTTTGTAGAGCTCTGTACATACTGTAATTCAAAATTTAATAAAATCAAGTAGGGGGCAACCCCTCCTGTTTTTCATAAAAAAAAGAGATGTGTTCTGTATTGTGAATCGTGGAAAATAATCAGGTGTGAGAACTCCCTTTGGATTATGTTTCAGTCAGATTATTATTAGAGTTATCTTCATAATTGTTATATGTCATTTCTTATAGATAGTATGCAAACCAATTTTACAGATAATTGTATCAACTGGATCTGGGAGTTCGATTTAGCTGCATACATCTGGTAGACTTAATTGAAGTAAGTAGATTTAAGAAGGAGCAAACTGGAGTAGGAATTTGAGCCTCATCTTGGTTATGGGCATATGTTACTTTTTTCTCACTAATTACAGTTCATGTGTACCATCACTATTATTAAATCTGTATTTACAATATGTTAATATTGACCAAACGCTAATTTCCATGATGATTTTACAATATGTTAATATTGACAAAATACAGGACATGTCACTTTTGGTACACTCTTGTTTATGTTGTGTTTACATTAAAAGCCTTATTCTCTTCGAAAGCTTCACCATGAACATGGCTCCATGTGCTTATTATGAAGTGTGTAAGTAATTCCATTTTTCCTTTACTTGCAGATGTTGCCCAAATTCTCTACCCTTGCATGCAATGTGCTGATATATTTTTCTTGAAGGCAAGTATTTATCGCGCTATTGCATTCCTTGGTATTCCAAAAGAAATTTTATTGAATTCTCTTTGAGTTCTAAAAGGCTTTTGATATTTCCATTCTGACTGTATTTACACATTAATTAACAAAGACTGAAAAGCTTTTGATATTTCAAAGTGGTGTGCACCTTCAATATAGAAACAAGAATTCTGCTTACAAATCATTTTCCTTATCCTTTTTCTTTTGTAGGCTGACATATGCCAGTTGGGGATGGACCAAAGGAAGGTCAATGTGCTACCTAGGGAGTACTGCGATGACATCAAAAGGAAGAACAAACCAATTATTCTTTCACATCGTATCCTGATTAGTGATTTTGATCTTGTTCTCTTTTTTTCCCTGTAAATATTTTTCTGGGACATATGTGTATGTCATGGTCATGTGTCTACAGTGATGGAATTCATAACAAGTGGTTGTTCATTGCTTTGTTTGTGGAGCATGTACTTTTCGCTTAACCTTAAATGCAGATATGCTTCCTGGTTTTAAAGAAGGGCAGGAGAAAATGTCAAATATCCATCCTCGGCTATCTTTATGAAAATGATGAGGTATACATTTCTCATGAAATGTTTTTCTTCCTCAACAAAATTCTTTTGTTGCTCTTGGTTCTTGTGACACCTAATGATTGCGCAAGAGTGGTTCAACTCTATTTTGCTTGGGTCAGTGGAGATGGTAGCATGGTGAAGGATACTGCCTGGCTAGAATGTTGTACAGCTGTAGTATATGTTTCTCATCTCCTTGCTAAAAAATAAAGCTGTATCACTATATTAAAAATCTGGTGTTCATGACTTTAGTTAGCTGTGTTTCATCTATATGTGTAGGGGGTGATGCACCCTCCCACGTGTGCGCTGCCCCGACAGTAGCCGCAGCCATGGTGCGGCCAGGCTAAGGGATGGCGACAAGCGGCGCACAGGGCTGATCCGGCGCGGCCAGCCTGGATCCGGCTCCTGGATGGCGAGAGGCAGCACCTGCTGAGTGGACACGAGGATGAAGAGGGCGGCGAGATGAGTATTAACCAGTTCGTGCTGGTATGCGGTCTTTCCTTTCCTTTTGTTTCCTCCCCTTCGTTGCCTATGGAATGCGCTGATGATTGCGTTTGATCCTCAACCAATGAAATTGGTAGCAGTACTTATTTTGAGTGACAACGACTAATGGTCAGATGCTTTGTAAATTTGGCAGTGGCCCGTACTTGCAGTGGCGGACAGCTGCTGCTGGTGGACTTGAATCAGCACACAAGTAGCTCTGTATAAGTTAAACCAACTGCTGCTGTTATAAAAGAAGTTAATAAAAAAACTGCTGTTCAGTAAGCTATAATACTCCCTCTCCCGTGTACATGTATTCTTCTATCTAAAAATTAGATCGAGCTTGGGGCTACTGAACTTAAGTCCTTTTGCTACTAGATACATTTAGAATATTTTATTAGCCTTGCTAAAATATGTTTGTTCCTACAGTTAATACATTGATAGTCACGTGTTTTTATGATACCGATTTTGGAGCAGCTGCACAAAGAATATATTTGTTCCTACAGTAGATAGTCGTCTTGTGTTCTTGCTTATTCTGTTAGATGGGCTGGCCTGACCAAAGAATATATATTTTTAGCTATCTACTATATAAATTGCTCCTTATCGATTGCGTCATTTTTCTACGGTACGCCCGCCGAATCATGATAAAAGTTGCAGTCTCTGTCATCTCTTCGTAACATCGGCCTATTTATAATTTTATTATTATTATAAAACCCGCACCTATGGAACTGACTTTGCTATGTTCCTCTTCAAATTTTTAGTCGTGGTGGCTTATTAACCTGATGACTTTGCTGGTGGTGCTGCCTACAAGATGAAAACAAGGACATTGAACGTAGAGGGAAGCGACAATGAGGACAGTGAACTTGTAGGCTTTGTAGCTCTTGTCTGTGTCTGTCAACAAGTACGTACTCTGTTTTAGTTTGCATATATTTCAGTTCTAATTTGCATGTATCTAAATGTTGCTGTAGCGTTAGCACGGGCGGTATACTAGTACTATTAATAAGAGTTAACTTGGATGACTATCATTGTGTGCTCTGTCAACAATCTTCTGAAGAAACTTTAATGCATCTTCTCTTGTACTGCCCATTTGCTAAGGATTGTTGGGGGGCCTGGAATTTTCAGTTTGCAGAACAGCTCTCTACGCCTCAGATCTTTCAAGATTGGAAAACTCTTCAGAATGTTAGCTTTGCACTTGACATTTTCATTCTGATTTGCTGGGCAACATGGACAATGAGGAATGATGTTATTTTTAGAAACAAAAATCCCTCAGTTGAGGACTGCAGAAGGGTAGTCACGGTGGAATCTCTTCTCTCTTCTCTTGTTGCACAGAACAAAGTCAAGAATCACCCCCCTTCTTGAATCATGGATAAACTCCAACTTGTAATCTTTTGGATTTTTTACTCTTTCTCTGTACCCTGAGGCTCCCAGTTAGAAAGGGGATGGGCATAGGATGTTAGCTTTCTTTTCTTACCCTTTGTATTATCGTCACTCTGTTACCTTTTTTTAATAATAATTTGCAGTAGGAGCCTCTGGCTCCTCTGAATCTTCAAAAAAAAAAAGAGTTAACTTGCATATATATTTAGTTCACAAAAATAACGATATATAGTACAATAAATAAAGAAATTAAAAGATAAATAGATACGAACGGGAACGGCAACCACGCTGAGTGACGCGTGAATACGAAGATCGTAGACAGGCATGCGCGAATACGCAGACTAGTCGCCGACTCGCCACGCAAACTGGACTTTTTTTTTTTTTGAGGAAACTACTGGACTGTTTCTGAGCCGAATACATATGCTATAGATACATATACTCATGGGCCCCCGCCCGTCGCACTGCCTGCCCTCCCTTTAAGACAGGCCTGGCCTTGAGAAGTGCAATCTCAAGTGTGTAACATGAGCCATTTTAATATTTTTTAAACATATAATACGGACATTCACAGATATATGCACATGTATCCACCCCTATAAATACTGCTATATACAACATTTCTAGGGGCAACTACAGATGGTTCGTAGGGATGGCTGACGGCTATAAATAGTTTGTAGGGGCGGCTGGGCCACACAAGGCACGCGACTTTTCACGCACCTTCACTGCTGTAGGGGCTTGTCAAATCTACTACCTCAGGCCTCGCGTGCCACTCCACTCATAAGTCACTTGTTGTGTCCATATGACATACTCGTCCTCATTATATTGTTATCTAATTTTGAAATGAATATTCGGGACCCTAAACGAATTCAAATGAAAAAGCTGATACTCTTAAGAATTGAGGATTCCATCTTTTCGAATATGATATTGATCAATAGTTCAAAATATTTTCTATTTTTCATGCATCCATAGAGCATATTCATGTTATGGTTGTGGACTATATAAAATTGATCTATTGTCCATGGATTAGAAATTGAGATTATCAACCTAGGTTAGGTGGGGTCTCAACTAACCAATGCATTGTTTGTTAGTACAAGTATTGGATATCAATTGACAATAACTAATGAACACGATTGTTGGCCATCATGTGGTTAAGTGCTTTATAGGACCATGTGAAGGTACTATCACACAAGATATTAAAGAAATTATTGCACTTTATTTCTTTGTTTATTTCTTTTTGGTTCACTGCATTTCATCAATTTACACCACAATCTTGAACTAATTTGTCTCAGGAGCTCAATTTACTTGTCCATCTTGGTTTTCTGCTTGAGCAAAGAGGTTAATCACTAGAATTCTGATCCAAATCCTTCAACTGTAAGTTACACTTAAATATGAATGTGTAAAAAGAACAATTTTTCATGAAGTACACATGATAGATTGAAGTCAGGACTTGATGGTTTTCAATCTTACTTGGTTCTTTATTGTTACTTTAGCAGCGGATCACAATTCCTCAAGTACAAAAGGTCCGTGGTTTAAAAAAGTTTACAAACAACCTATTTTTCAATAAACAAAATGTTAAGCTACTCTAGATGACGTCGATGCGTCCTTTCGAGACTCGGAGGTGAATCAAGGAAGAAATTAAGGGAGTTGATTCGGTGCCCGGGAGGTAGACAGAAGTAAGGCGAATGTTGGGGGGCCCCATATCCCTCATGGGCTCTCCCTCAGTTTGCATGTTTTAACCTGACCCTCGATGCAGACCGAAGTATCACATCACATGAGCCCCATAGGCAATCCCTAACTTCATCTGAGGCGGCTTCCGAAGTGATGGCTTGGCAGGCGCAAAAAGTCATCTTCGGAGATACCCCCAAAGGAAGCATAGCAGGTGCACCATCACCCAAACCTTTGTGTTCTCCTTATGAACACAAAGGTTTGGCTGAGCTGCTACCTGAAATCGCCACCGACGACAGGACGGTGATCATCACGTCAGAGAACGAAGCATTTGGGCGAGGCCTAACTCGTTGCTCGGCCTGTTCCGCGAGAGCTTTCGGGCCGGCGAGGGAACCAAACACTTCCTTGACCATGTCCTTGTCGTCGCCGTCGACGCTGTGGCGTTCGTCCACTGCAAGGCCGTGCACCCACACTGCTACCTCCTCGAGGTGAAGTCCTCCACGAACCTGAGCTCCGAGAACAGCTTCTTGAGCGAGGCCTACGTGGAGCTCGTCTGGGCCAAGCTCTCGCTGCAGCAGCGCGTCCTCGAGCTCGGCTACCATTTCTTCTTCACCTTCACGGTACGCCATCAGCCATCCATCGAAGCTCAAACGATTTAAGCACGGATGCAGCGCATTTTAGATTATGACCTGAAGATGCATCATGGCTGCACGTCCGGCTGAGATCGTCTCTCTGCATGCAGGACGTGGACGTCGTGTGGTAATGCGCAAGCGCAACCCGTTCCGGCACATCAGCGTGTTTCGCGGACATGACGACGTCGAGCGACGACGCCAACAGCCTTGACGACAACTGGTCCAACACCGGCTTCTACTACGTCAAGGCGACGAACCGGACCGTGGAGATGCTGCGGCAGTGGCGGGCTGCGCGGCGGAGGTTCCCGCCGAACCACGGGCAGGCCATCTTCAACGAGATCAAGCACGAGCTTGCCGCCGCCCTCGGGGTGCGCATCCAGTTCCGGCCTCGACACGGCGCGCTTCGCTGGCTTCTGCCGGATCTTCCACAGCAACATGGGCGCGGCGTGCACCATGCACGCCAACTGCTGCTTCGGCTTCGCTAACAAGCTGCACGACCTCAGGGAAGTGCTCGGCCAGTGGAGGAACTACACTGGCCTGACGCCGCAGGAGAAGAAGAGCCGAAAGTTCTTATGGAAAAGGATCCTGCCAAGTGCGAAACACCGGACAAAAAGAACTGATCGATAAATACATGATCATGCATCCCTAGAGGCAACTGGGCTGCGTCCCACGAAGAATATAATTCTCAATTTTCAAGGACAAATTAGTCAAGAACAAATAAAATGGTATATGTATCCCTACACAGACTTTATTTTATCTGTATGTACATGTGTTGGTTGGACCAAGGCAAGTCAAGTGATCACATCCACAAACTCTATATTTTATTACTATTAGTAAATCAATTTCTAGAGTTGTCTTATTAGGTGAAATATTTTTAAATTTGATCAAATTTATAGAAAAGGAATCCTGCTGAGATTTATGACACCAAATTAGTGTTATTAGATACACTATAAAATATATTTTACAATATGCTCATTTGGTGTCATAAATATTTATGCTCTTTTATAAATTTGTATTTATGCTCTTTTATAAATTTAGACAGATATAAAAAAATTAATTTAAGACAACTCTAGAAACTGATTTATTCGAAGACGAAGGGAGCACATATATGTGGCAACCTTTTTTTAGGGCACCATAAAACTAGAGTTGTGGATCCCAAACTAGAGTTGAATCCTTTTTGGATAATATTTGAATATTAGAATTGTATTCTACCGTAGTTAAAGGGACACTTTTTTATATGATATTTTCAAATATAATCCATGGATTCATGGAAGTACAAAAATCAGCATTGTAGTTACCTATCTACTCCCTATGTTCCAAATGTCCTATGAGTAAATCAAAACTTTAATTAAGTTTATAGAACTAACGTCTACGACAATAAATTACAACAATTATTTTAACTAATACTCCTACATGTTAACATTTTTCTAAAACAATTGGTTAAAATTAGAGATGTTTGGCATAGTCAAAAATTAAGTGACATACTATAGTCTGAAATTGTGATTGTGTTGGCAATGCTTTTTACAATTGACGAGTAGTCGTATGAATCACATACAGTAAATCAGAATGATAGCACATGAGGCACAGAGTTTAACTAGTTTAGGTGGGTGCACCATGTCTCGTGTATATGTGGTCAAGTGAAGCTTAACCTATGTTATATTAGCTCTTGTCGTAGCCATGTTGTGATATCTATAGTTTAGCTTTCAAATTTTGATTTTATTAATTGCCAGAATTTTAAGCCTGTATTTTAAGTTAAAACACTAGTGTTTATTATATTCTTTTTTTGGTAATCTTAAAATAAGTCACCATCACCTTTGTATTCTATTCAAAAATAGATTCTAGATCAAATATTGCAGTCTTTGTTCAAATATAGGTAACTATTAGTAGTATGTGCATGTAACTTAGATGCAAATTTCATGTTGTTTTAATTTATCTATTTTCCAAAAGTAGCATGTATGGGTAAATTTTTAGAAAAATATAGAATAGATCAATAACTATTATTGTTAATGATGATTAGAATCTACTGAACCAATGATGGGATATTTCTACATTTTATAAAAATAGAATTTATATTTATCCTATCAAGTCTTGAGGGAGTTATTATGAAGGCTTCCAATTATAATTAATTAGTTTCTATCCCTTTCTTTAGAAGTAGCTTGAAAAGTAAATTGCCATATATATACTACATTGTTTTTTAAACGAATCAGGCAAGAGAGCTGCTGACTATATTAAAAGATAAGAAGCCCAGATTAGCTAGGTAATACAATGAAACAACAGTAACCCTGAAGGGTCTAGCAACAACAACACAATTGAAGCAACCGAAACAACTAATAACAATTGTTGGTTGGAATGGGACATCAACACACACAGCAGAAGCAGCAACTCGCACCCACCACTGCTATAGACCAAAGACCTAACCCTCCACAAGTTGAAATCTAAATTGTCATGTATACTATATTGTTTTTTAAACAATCAAGTAGGAGAGTCGTCGATTATATTAAAAAGAATAATTGTCGTGCAAGGCTAGTCACCGCCCACGAGGCTCACTTCATATCATCATCCAATATTCATGCCATATTAACTTATCATAATGATGATTTGGTCTTGGTGCGGTCATATGGCTCAGTATCACTCACTAAAACGGGAATTTTCCTTACTGTGCAATTTACTGATAGGAAAACTAAAAATCAATTTCTTTGACGATGAACCTACTGGAAATAACCGACATGGATAGAGCAATATAGAGAGAAAAAAATGTGTAAAGGCCCACCATTAGAAACCATTTTCCTATCGATTTAGAGCCACAGAAAAATTATTTTTCGAGGGGTCTAGGAATTTATCTCTGTCATCAACAGCGACACAAATATGACTCAACACCGTAAGGATAATTTATCTCTGTGGGGTATTTAAATACAAACAGGATAATTAATTTTCCTATCAGTAACCGTTACTCATAGTATAAAATTAAAAATTGTTGATGGCCCACCGTTAGAAAGGACTTTTTTATCAGTTAGAGCCCGATAGGAAAATTATTTTTCAACTGGTCTCGAAATTTATCTCTGTCATCAATAGCCAATAGAAAAAATGACCTCCGTACTATAAGTATATTTTTTCTGTGTGCTAATTAAAAACTGATAAGATTATTAATTTTCCCATCGGTAATCTCACAGAATAATTATATATTTTCCTATCGGTTTTAATTTTCCTATGTGATTTTTAACCGACAGTTTAATATTAATTATCCTGTCGGTTGCTCTAATAACCATAAAAGACTAATCACCGCTAGAGAAATTCCAAAGGTGAGCAGACGGTGGCTGTATATATCGGTGTAGGAGTACTTCTAGAAAATGAACCATCGCACAACGGTGGTTGACAAGGAAAACCGCTGGTAGAGCTTGTTCCCATCGCGCGCGGTTAGCACATTCGTGCGTGTAAAATCGTACTTGTGCTTAAACTAATACTATTAGTGATCAGACATCACGGCAGGTAGAGGTAGTTGCCCCCTATGACCGTATTGGCTAACCGCTGCGCAGTAGTCGTATATGATGACAAAAAGAAATACGTACGACAGCCTTGTGACGATTTAGAAAGATGGGGAAAAAGAAAATTAAAGAGCTTTTCTTCGTTGGCAAAAATGGAAGTTTTATTCAGTTGGTGAGATGAACTATTGGATGATGAAGATCCAAAAACATATCCCAGCTTCAAGGTTAGAAATATTCTAACAGTACGAATTATTTGTTTTCCGTAGAGGATATTACTGAGTCAGAGGAAAATTATGACCCGGTAATCTCGACCGATTCATGCTTATTGGACCATTGGACAAAAGTTGACCTTGACCGTGTGTAACCAAGATTTAGCCAACGAGACGAAATTTAGGAAGTGCGGAAATGAAGTCCATGCCTTGGGAGAAGAGAACGATGGATAGTAGGAGTAGCTACTAGCAGCATTTGATCTGGCCTTGTCATTGGAGATCCAGAGGCTCGCAGGGGCAGAGATATAGAACATGACTAGCGTTGTCGTTGCAGTTTGAATTCGGAGACGCAACAACCAACATGGGGCTTGGAGGCAAGGACAGCAGCCACCTGGTGTCCTTCCTCATCGGCGCTGCTCTGCCCACAGCCTTTCTCCTCTTCCTGGCGTCCGACCGACTCGGCGACGGCTTGTCAAGCATCTCCATGAGCTGGGGAAGCAGTGGAACCCGGCAGTCGGCTGGCCCGCGGGTTCAGGAGAGCGACAACACTACTACTCATGATCAAGAGGTATATATATATATGTTTGATACGTAAATGCAATAGTCTGATGAATAGTGTGGTGTATATATATCGATCGTGCGTGTATACATTTCATTCGCAGGTGGGATTCGCAGGCCTAGCTGAGCTTCTGCCGAGAGTGGCCATGGAGGACAGGACGGTGATACTCACGTTGGTGAACGAGGCATGGGCGCAGCCCGGCTCACTGCTGGACATCTACCGTGAGAGCTTCAAGAACGGCGAGGACATAGAGCACTTCCTCAACCACGTCCTAGTCATCGCCATCGACGCCGGCGGGTTCGGCCGCTGCAAGGCCGTTCACCCTCACTGCTACCTCCTTGAGGTGAATAAGTCAACGGCGAACCTGAGCTCGGCCAACAGGTTCATGACAAAGGAATTCCTGGAGCTGGTGTGGCTCAAGCTCTCTTTCCAGCAGCGCATCCTCGAGCTCGGCTACAGCTTCCTCTTCACGGCAAGATGATCGATCTCCTAAGCCTCGCGTCGATCGCGCGTTACTAGCTCATTTGACCTAACCTAGCTACCATTTATTAGCTAGCTTCGTTCTCATCAGCTTTGCTTCGGCCTGCCGCCGCTTGCTGCACTGCAGGACGCCGACATGATATGGCTTCGCAACCCGTTCCACCACATCTCCGTCTACGCCGACATGAGCTTGTCGACGGACTACTTCAGGGACGCGTTTGCTCCCCTGAACAACACGCTCAACACGGGGCTCTACTACATGAGGTCGACGAACCGGAGCATCGAGATGCTCAGGTACTGGCGGGCGGCGAGAGCGAGGTTCCCCGGCGGTAGCGAGCAGGGGGTGTTCAACGAGATCAAGCACGAGCTCATCACCAAGCTGCAGGCGAGGATCGAGGCCGTCGAGACGGTGTACTTCAGCGGATTCTGCGAGTACCACGCCAACCTGAACAGAGCCTGTACCATGCACGCCAACTGCTGCATCGGGCTGGCAAACAAGGTGCTCGACCTCAAGGATGCTGCCTTGGATTGGAGGAACTACACGAGGCTGACGCAGGAGGAGAGGAAGAAGGGGGGTTTCAAGTGGACACCCCCGGCTAGGTGCTGGAAGACAATAGGTTGGAACGTGTGAATTGTTATCGATCGATGGGTATGGGTTTCATTGTAAGGCCCTTTTGGAACAAAGCAAACTTTCTTGTTTCTGCGTTTTACCTGTGAAAATGACCTGCGTGTAAAGTTCTTTGCATGGCTCCTATCCCAGAGCAGAATTCAGTGCAAGGTGAATTACTGAATTTGGTGAAGAAAAGAATAGTTGACAATGAAACCTCTGCAATGCAGGCCCTGAAGACACAGCACACATCATTTTCGGCTGCACCAATACACAACAGTTTTGGAATGCAGTCGGCATTACAACTAACGAAGATTGGCCTATCGCAAGGTTAAAAGAGATCCAATGCCCAGACCACATCCCACAGAAACACTTTGGCTCCTTCGTGCTGCTCTGCTCATGGCATATTTGGAAATGGCGCAACACCATTGCTATCAGAAAGGAACAAATGACTGTCACGGGTGCCCTTTCAGCATGCAAATTGGAAGCATATATTTGGGGAGCGAGGCTAAAACCTGATGATAGACACATCGCAACAACATGGTGCTCAATCCTTTCAAGTGCAATGTAACAACCTACGCTCCCTATGTTATGTTATGTTTAGTTACTTTCAGTTTCATCAGGCAGCACGATGTGTGCGCCGAGGAATGCCTGAAACCCTGTAATGTTTCAAACTATGGCTTTCAGAGCCGACCAATACAATGAGACCTAGGTGGGGGACCCTCTCCCCTCCCGTTGACTTATAAAAAAATGATCTGATTCCTGTGAAAATCCTGTACAAATCATATGAAATTCCTGCGTTCCAAAGGAACGCTAGGAGCATCTCCAATAGTATCTAAAAAAATACTCCCAAAAATAGTTTTTCCAACCTTTGCAAAATATATCGGGAGACATAAAAAAAACTACAACTCCAACAGTTTCCAAAATCTCGCGCTAAAGAGATAGAAGGTAATTTTACATCAGCAATCCTAAACTATTTCTAAATCACACTAACTGCCTTTGTACTTTATTTCTCTCTTGTAAATTTGCATCAGGAACATGTCCTACTTTTTTTTCCTTCCCCACGTCTTTCCACCTCTGGATTGGCACGACGATACGTGCGTGTAACTTTATGGGCATGGGTGTGGTTTTTTTTTCGAAGTGCCAAAAGATTGAGAGGTGGGTTTGAGAGTTGTTGGAGATGAGTTTTTTCAATCTTGCCAAAATTCCTGTATTGGAAGACTCTTTTGGATACTCTTGGAGATGCTCTAAAGTGGGGATTTCAAGAGGATATAATTTGATCGACGCAAACTTGTAAGGCAATAGTGATGAGCTATGGAGTATATGAACTTCCCACACTTGAAATCTTGCAACTACGGAGAAAAACGTGCGAAGCCCAGGGATCAAGGGCCGGAGGATGGATCGTGGACGGCCAACACTTGCATTGGACACGTCAATAAGCAAGAGTACATGCAAGATGGTGACGAAGACAACATGACCGGAGTCTAAACCAGTGTTGGATCAAGTCAAGGCAAGCTGTTGCGATCACTTGGTGAACCGCTAGATTGAGAACATGGAGGACACGCGTTGACATTGGAGGTTTTGCATAGTAGCTATGCGGCTTGCAGGCCATGCCGATTTCGGCCTCAAAACTGCAGGCATAGTGGTTTTAGATTTAGGCCTCGAAACCTAGGGAGGATCTCAGGGCGGCACATGGCGTCATCGAAGAGCTTGTGTCGAGGCAAAGCGACTTCATGAAGGACATGTAGTCGTCCGATGCACGAAAGACAAATTGAATAATTTTGCCCTGGTGGCTAAGTGTGGTTCAAGTCTAAACATAGAGGTATTCTTGAAAATATGTAATAAGCCTATAAATAAGAATAGTGGTTGCCCAAGACAGCATCTCTTTCACCCTATGTTCTATTCCTTAGGATTAGCCAAGTGCTTCAATGTTTTAGAGAGATTAGGCTAGAGAGGCATGATTTTCTCTTAGGTCACACACATAAGTGCTTCTGAAAAAAAACTGCAAGGCAAATAGATGGAAAAATCAAATCAACTTGTACCGAAAGACATTAGGTTTTATATTAGTTTTGTACTTCAAAACAGGCGAAACAGGTGTTCGTGGCAAAAACTAAGGTACAAATAGTTTGGATTCTATAGATTAGAATCGAGAAAAAAGACCCACACAAACAGAATCCTCAAACCATAAAACAACGTGACGCAAGATATGCAAACCATAAGATAAAAATCAAAAAACAACTCAAGACACAACAACAGAACTATATAAAAGCAGCTATTGTACCCGAAGGAAGCACGGATGAACAAGAGAAGAGGATAACTATTATTAGTTTTGTATCTCAAAACAGGAGAAATAGGTGTTTGTGGCAAATAGTAAAAGACACGATTACATGAACAGAATCTACAAACTTAAAACTACGCGATACGAGATGTGAGAACCATAAGATCAAAATCGATAAACAACGAGACACGAACCTGCTGCAGTTAGAGTGTGGCAGTCACGAGGAGAAAACCATGGAGGGAGAAAACCATGGAGGCAAGGACTTAGGAGGAGGTGGGCTTGCATGAGATTTGAAGGAGGTGGTGGCCTGTAGTAGACAGCGGGAGAACTCACGATTGTTGATGATTTAGATCCATGCGGGTTCGTTGAGGTCGTAGAGGCCGCCGGGGTCGTCAGGGTCACCGGGGTCTAGTGCCCAAGACAAACAAGTCGAGGCGCGTGTGCGGTACGCTCCGGCCCTGACCCTGAGCATGCACGCCAAGTGAGCGAACCTGCCAGTCGTGTCGAGCGACCGGCGGTGAGCTCCGCCCACAGCCTCATCCGCGGCCGAGGGGTGGCGGCAATGGGCTGAGGCAAGATAGGGAAGACATGGCTCCAAGGTTAGGATTTTGGCTTTTTTTGAACTGGTTAGGGTTTTGGCTGGTTTGACGAGAAAGACGGCACGGTTAAGGTAGACCGGATAAGGTGGGAGTTGTGTTTATATAATATTAGGATGGCAGCGGGTCGTGTTCGGGGTGGGTCCCCATAGATCCGAAGGGGCGGGAGCGGAACAGTTTTCCCCCCATGGGTCGGTCTAGGATTTCCTTCACGCGTTCCTACAGGGACCCGAAATTTTAAAGGCCCGTGTACAAATCTAGCCCACGAGTGAGTAACTTGTGGCTTCGCAACCCATTCCGACACCTCTCCTGATCTCTGTCTACGCCGACATGAGTTGCTTTTTAGACCATTGGTCCAGCTTCTATTGAAAGCTTAATAGAGGGTAATGCTTGGGTTATCAAACTCTCCCAACTCACCGCCTAATGAAAGAAAGATAGCAAAATAGTTAACGACACTTAGACAAAACAAGCGACACCCTATACAAGTTCTAGAGGACCCAAAAGAAAGAAAAGAGAAAAGATAACTTAGACATGAGCTGCTTGTTGGACAGCTCCATCCAAGATGAAGCCTGATCTCCTAGACTACGAGATCAACTGCAGCTTAATGTTAGGAGCTCTATTGACACTGGCTGATTCTGATGGTCGTTTCGTTAGCCGTTTGGAGTTGGTGTTGGTTGGGCCGTATTGGCTGATTGTAATCAGATTTGGCCTAGGTAGGAATAGGGGCCTAGCCCAGAGTTGTGTGCGGGCGCTGCTTCTTATATGCTGCCCTTGTAACAGAAGATGGTTATGAAATAAATAACTGAAAACTCTGTTCCCCAACCTCCTGTTCGTCCTCCTCCCCTCTAAGCTCTACTGCTTCCAAATCCTTCCCCAAATTCCTGCTAATCTACCCTAAATTCCTATCCCAGCTACCCAAGTTCATGACAATTGGTATCCAGAGCCTCGATACCCTGTGGATTTCATCGGAAATTTTTCCTCCCTCTGATTCGTCGGTTTTGGGCTAGCGCCTGTGAAGAAGCCGACGAAGTCTGAGCAGCAGATTATGGCATTGCTAGAGGATCTCACCAAGCATTTCGAGGGCTTTCAGGACATGATGAAGCAATTCCTAGACAAGCTCTCCGCACTTGAAGCTCAGTAAGCCATCACGGAGGAGTCCATGGGGTATCTGTTGTTGAAGACCGACGCAGCGACGCTGCGCTTATAGCGTCTCGAGTCGACGACTACGGCGCTGATTCTACCTCCGCCTCCGCCTCTGCCTCCACCGAGTGGTTGGATTGGACCAACAGGCGCGGCGAGCTCGGCGCTGCAAAACAACAACAGGATGATGGTGGAGGTGTCTTTGGACCCCCACCACGCCTGGCCAATGGTATGTTACCGGAGACTCCCCCTCAGCCCCATGCTGGATATCATTTTGAGCGATATCAGGCCTTGTGTTCTGTCTCGCTGCCGAAAATGAAATTTCCCAAGTTTGATGGCACTAACCCTAGATTTTGGTCTGATCAATGTGAGACGTATTTCGAGCTTTATTCGGTGATGTCGACCCTGAAGACAAGCTTTGCAAGATTGAACTTCACGGGACCTGCAGCAGTTTGGCTTCAGATGATGGAGCGCAAGGAATGGTTTCAGGATTGGGAGACCATGAAGTTGGCGGTGATTTCACGTTATGATCGGGATTAGTACCAAATTCATTTGTGCCAGCTTCAGGCCTTGAAGCAAGTGGATTTGGTAACATCTTATCATAGTCAGTTTGAGGAGGTTTCCCATAGTATCTTGCTGTACAACCCTTCATATGATGAGCCATTCTTTGTCACGTAATTTCTTGGGGGTCTTCAAAGGAGATTCGCTCTGCTATAGCTCTGCATAGGCCCAAGACTATCTAAGATGCAAGTGAGCTTGCACTTTTGCAGGAGCTAGAATTAGAGTCGGTCAGAACCAAATATGTTGTTAAGTCATTTGCAAAGTTTCAGCCATGACCTACTCTTGTGGGAGATACGGTTAGAATGCCGCAAAAGAAGGAGGAGCACAAGATTCAAGCCAAGAACAATTCGGCAGCCTCTGAAGATAAGCTGCAAGCCCTGAAATCTTATCGCAGACCCAATGGCCTGTGCTTTGTATGTGGTGAAAAGTGGACTGGCAAGAATCATCAGTGCCCCACTCATATTCCAATTCATGTTATCTAGGAGCTCAAGGAAACAGTGCAAGTTGATTCTGATCCTGATCATTCATCATCTGAGGAGGATGCTGAGGCTACAGCTGAGCAAGTGGTAATGGCTATTCAGCAATAGTCAGAAGCTGTCCCTGTCAGTAACTCAAAAAAGAAGAATAGAACATTAAGTTTCAGGGGCTTTGTTGGCACTCAAGAAGTATTGATTCTCTTGGATTCAGGGAGTGCAGGAACCTTTGTCAGTCTAGAAGTGGCTTCTAAAATACAGCAGAAACAGCAACTCTGTTGAAAGCATCTAGGCCCCTAGTTGGGTTTCGATGATTAATGACAATACGTGATTACTATGACTAACGTGTGTTTTGCAGAGGCAATTAAGTTAGGTCATGGTAATGGAAATTGATTGGGCAATCATGGTTGTCATGCCCCTACGATGGAAATCATTTCAGTTTTCAAAGGATGGATGACAAGGTTAAGGATGGACTAGTTCTAAGTGTCATTTGGTGTTGAAGAGACACTTAGAGTAGTTTAGGGCTTTGTTTTTCCTTTGGCCGTACTATTAAGAGGGTATGGACTAGTAGCTTGACCTAGGTGAGTCTAGTGGGTTAGGTGTGGTGTACACTTGTCAAATCTAGCACTAGGCAGCTCCAAAGTTGCCCTTAGATCAATTAGAGCGAACTTCATTCACATATGATTTCGAGTTGAAAATGAATGGAGGGTCAAATGTTGACCGGACACTGGTTTCGGTGTGACCGGACGCTGGCGCAGAGTCCGATCAATTCATTTGACCAAGGTGAAGTCGTCTGGTTGCGATCGGATGCTGAGAGAAGAGTGACCGGACGCTGGGTGCCAGAGTCCGGTCAACTCCAGTAAGGTTCTAGAAAGGGAGAATCCTGATCGGACGCGTCCGGTCAGTGCTGACCGTACGCTGGTCAGGTTCTGGCTACTGACCGGACGCTGAGCAGCAAAGTGATCGGACGCTGGGTGCTAGAGTCTGGTCAACATCAGTAAGGTTCCAGAGGACAGTTTTCATGACCGGACGTGTTCGGTCATTGCTGACCGGACGCTGGTCAGAGTCCGGTCACAACTTAACGGCTTTGTGACAGGGAGAACTGACCGGAGCGTTCGGTCAACTTGACCAAAGCGTCCGGTCACCCCGTAGAGGCACATAACGGTTTGTTTTGAATGAGGGGTTATAAATACTTGCTCTATTCACTCAAGTGAGTAACTCTTGTCCATTTCAACAGCTGAGAAACACCCTTGAGAGTGTTAAGGAGAGCAAGAGCCTAGTGAGGTGATTGAGATATGAGAATCCAAGATTAAGGCCTCATTAGTGAAAAGAGAGTAGCAAGTGTGCATCCACCCTTCTCATTAGGCTTGTTATGGTCAAGTGAGAGTTCTTGCTTGTTACTCTTGGTGATCGCCATCACCTAGATGGCTTAGTGGTGATTGGGAGTTTGGTGATCATCCAGTGGAGCTTGTGGATGACCCAACTCAAGTTGTGAGCGGTTGTGGGTGATTCACCGCGACGAAGTGTCGAAGAATCAACCCGTAGAGACCACTTGATCCTTGCGCGGATCAAGGGGGAGCTACACCCTTGCGCGGGTGCTCCAACGAGGACTAGTGGGGAGTGGCAACTCTCCGATACCTCGGCAAAACATCGCCGCATTCCTCCTTCTCTCTTTACTTTAAGCATTTACTTTGAGCAATTCGATTCTTATCTTTAAATTCATAGAATTGCCATGCTAGAGTAGGATTGAAACTTAGGTTGCAAAACTTTTGTGCGGTAGAACATTAGAAACACTTTCTAGGCATAAGGGGTGAAGTGGGCTAAGTATAGGGTTTAATTATTGCAAAGAATTTTAGAATTAGCCCAATTCACCCCCCCCCCCTCTTGGGCATCTTGATCCTTTCACCTGTGATCCCTTGAAGTTCACTACTGCTGATGGTAATATCTTGGTCACTGACAAGATGATACCCCAAATGCAATGGCAAATTCAGGGGCAGTCATTTGCTCATGATACTAGAGTGCTACCAATGAAAGGTTATGACATGATTTTGGGGTCTGACTGGTTGGGCAAGCATAGCCCTATGTGGATCCATTGGAGAAAGAAACTGATCAAGTTCACTTATTAGAAGATGAGAATTCTGTTGAGAGGTGTTTCTGATGTTGTAACTCAATGTTTGCAGATCACTTCTCACAAGCTAAAAGGTCTCTTGAAGAAAAAGGTTGTGCACCAAATTCTAGAGTTAAAGGCTATGTGTCCCTTGGATCACAAAGAGGTTGATGCAACACCAGATGTTTCATCTACTTCTTGTTTGACAATGGATCAGAATGAGTCTCAAGTGAATGATCAACCACCAGCAGTTGTTCAGACTCTTCTCCGGTACTTTGATCAGCTGTTTCAAGAACCAACTGGTTTACTTCCATCAAGAGCATATGATCATCATATTCCTTTGGTTAGTGGTGCTCAACCAGTCAATGTGAGGCCTTATAGATATGCCCTAGTGCAGAAAACTAAAATTGAAAAGCAAGTTCAAGAAATGCTTGCCTCAGGAATTATTCAGCACAGTGTGAGTCCCTTTGCATCATCAGCCTTATTAGTGAAGAAGAAGGATGGTACTTGGAGGTCATGTGCTGATTACAGGCAGCTCAACACTATCACAGTGAAGAACAAACATCCTCTTCCTGTGGTTGATGAATTACTAGATGAATTGGCTGGAGCTAGTTATTTAAAAAAATGGATTGCAGGTCCAGGTACCACCAAATCAGAGTGGCTAAAGGAGATGAGTTCAAGACAACCTTCAAAACACAAAGTGGACTTTATGAATTTAGGGTGATGCCATTTGGGCTCACAAATGCTCTAGCTACCTTTCAGGGAGCAATGAACATTATCTTTGTCCCACTATTGAGGAAACGTGTGCTTGTCTTCATGGATGATATCCTGGTTTACAGCAAAAGCTTGGAAGAGCACTATGATCACTTGCAATAGGTGTTCAAAATCTTGCAAGACCACCAGTTTCTGTTGAAGAAGTCTACATCAACAACAACAAAGCCTTTAAGTCCCAAACAAGTTGGGGTAGGCTAGAGTTGAAACCCAGCAGAAGCCATCAAGGTACAGGCACGTGAATAGCTGTTTTCCAAGCACTCCTATCTAAGGCTAAGTCTTTGGGTATATTTCATTCTTTCAAGTCTCCTTTTATTGCCTCTACCCAAGTCAACTTCAATCTTTCTCTGTCTCTCTGCACGTTACTATCCTGGCTTAGGATTTCACTACGCACCGGTGCCTCTGGAGGTCTCCGTTGGATATGTCCAAACCATCTCAACCGGTGTTGGATAAGCTTATCTTCAATTGGTGCTACCCCTAATCTATCATGTATATCATCGTTCCGAACTCGATCCCTTCTTATATGACCGCAAATCCAACGCAACATATGCATTTCCGCGACACTTATCTGTTGAACATGTCGTCTTTTTGTAGGCCAACATTCTGCACCATACAACATAGTAGGTCTAATCGTCGTCCTATAAAACTTGCCTTTTAGCTTCTGTGGTACCCTTTTGTCACATAGGACACCAGATGCTTGGCGCCACTTCATCCACCCTGCTTTGACTCTATGACTAACATCTTTATCAATATCCCCGTCTCTCTGTAGCATTGATCCTAAATATCAAAAGGTGTCCTTCCTAGGCACTACTTGACCTAGGAAGGTGTGCTTTTGCTCAGCCTTCCTTGGAATATCTGGGACATATTATCTCATCACAAGGGGTTGCTACTGAACCTGCTAAGGTAGCTACAGTCAAACAGTGGCCTCAGCCAGTCAATGTGAAGCAGTTAAGAGGATTTTTGGGCTCATAGGTTACTATAGAAGATTTATTAAGCACTATGGAATGATAAGTAAGCCACTAACTCGACTTCTAAAGAAAGGGGTGACATTCCAGTGGAGTCCTAATCACAGCAGGCATTTCAGTTACTCAAGGATTCATTGGTTCAAGCTCTAGTTCTAAGAATTCCATATTTCTCTAGGACATTTGTCATAGAAACTGATGCAAGTGATATGGGGATGGGAGCATTTTTGATGTAGGATGGTCACCCAATTTCATTCCTAAGTAAGGCATTTAGCCAAAGAAACCAAGCTTTATCCACATATGACAAGGAATGTTTGGCTATGATCATGGCAGTGGATAAATGGAGGTGTTATTTGCATGGCCAGACCTTTATCATTAGAACAAATCACAAGAGCCTTCTTCACTTGACTGATCAAAAAGTGGTGTCTAGACTCCAACAGAAAGCTCTTATCAAGCTGATGGATTTACAGTATCAAATCCAGTACAAGAAAGGCATCTCTAATGCTGTTGCAGATGCCCTTTCTAGAACCCCTGATGCATTGAATGTTTTCTCTATCTCTCTCAGCACACCAACTTGGTTGGAGAAGTTACAACAAGGATATGAGGATGATGAAGAAGCCAAACTTCTACTTACTCAGTTGGCCATGTCATAGGAGAATGACAAAGGATTTTCACTGGTTAATGGTACCATCAGATATAAAGGTAGAGTTTGGGTGGGTAACAATGTTTTGGCACAGCAGCACATTATGCAGGCCTTGCATTCCAGTGCAATTGGTGGCCATTCAGGCATCTATGCTACTTACCACAGGATCAAGGCACTATTCTCCTAGCCAAAAATGAAGCAGTGTGTCACAACTTATGTGCAGAGTTGTGAGGTTTGTCAGCAAGCTAAAGTGGAGCATGTTAGGTTGCCTAGGCTGCTTCAACCCTTGCCTGTTCCTGAGCAGGCGTGGAGTACTGTAAGTATGGATTTTATTGAAGGCCTTCCTAAATCTGGTAAATGGGATACAATCTTTGTGGTAGTGGATAAGTTTAGTAAATATGCTCATTTCTTAACCCTATCTCATCCCTATACTTCATTGCAAGTTTCTTAGCAGTACTTTGATCAGATTTACAAGTTGCATGGAATGCCTAGTGCTATAATTTCAGATAGGGATAAAATCTTCACAAGTGCTCTATGGAAGGAGTTATTTACCCTATCTGATACACAGCTTTTGATGAGCTCCTCTTATCATCCTCAGACGAATGGGCAGACTAAAAGAATTAATCAGTGCCTTAAAGGACTCTTGCATTGTGTAGTACATTCTTGTCCCAAGGATTGGAGCAAATGGTTACCCTTGGCTGAGTTCTGGTATAACACTGCTTATCAGTCTTCTTTGGGTACCACTCCATTTGAAGTGCTCTATGGACATCACCCCAGACAGCTAGGAATCATTGATCCATAGGCGGCTACTGTTCCTAATCTGGCAAAATGGATGACTGAGAGACCATTACTGAACAGATTGATTCAGCAATAGTTATTAAGGGCTCAGCAAAGGATGAAGCACCAAGCAGATAAGAATAGATCAGAAAGAGAATTTCAAGTGGGAGAGAGTTTATATGAAACTACAGCCTCATGTCCAGAGTTCAGTAGCTTTCAGGTCAAATCCTAAGCTTTCTTATCGGTTCTATGGGCCATTTTAGATAACTGCTCAAGTGGGTTCTGTTGCCTACAGGTTGCAATTGCCATCAACACCTTTGATCCATCCGGTGGTGCATGTTTCCTAGCTCCAAAAACATGTTGCACCTAACACTGAGGTTCCTGATGATCTCTCCACTGTGGCTACTGATCCTTCTTTACCGGTGCTTCCTATTTAGGTTATTGATCGAAAGACAATCCAGTTGGGTGGTCGGCGGAATGATCGAGTCAAGGTGCAGTGGGAACACCACCCTCCTTTGATGGCATCTTGGGAGAATTGGGAGGACCTCAAGAGAAGATTTTCTATGACTTGGGGTCAAGTCGTTGCTAAAGTAAGGGGGAGTGTCAAGAGCTTTACTGATAGTGGCTGATTTTGATGGTCGTTTTGTTAGCCATTTGGAGTTGGTGTTGGTTGGGTTGTATTGGCCGATTGTAATCGGGTTTGGCCCAGGTAGGCATAGGGGCCTGGCCTAGAGGTGTGTGCATGTGGGGGTATGACCCCCGGTACCCATAAGATAAGACATGGGCCACGCCCCAAAGGTGGCCCAACCCACAAGATCAAGGCGTGCACCGCAAGACTACATGAAGATGTGATTTATTGTATAATATCAAATAGGATATTTTTCTTGTAACCCTACCCCTCCAGAGTATATAAGGAGAAGCATGAGTCCCCTAGATGATATATCGAATCTGATACACAATCAATACAAAATAACAGAGCATAGGATGTAGGGTGTTACATCAAGCTGACGGCCTAAACCTGTATAAATCTTGTGTCTCTGTTACCATCTGGTTCGTATCACGCGCACCTCCACCGATTCATCTACTACCATGGGTATACCCCTCGGTAGACTACTAACCAGATTTCGTCGACAGGGTGCGCTAGGTAGGGGGTGTGCGTGCTGATCCCATGGTGAGCCAGATGACATACCTCAAGGTCAACATCATCCATGACAAATCGACATCTGTCGGCGGCGACGCTCGATGTACCGATCGGCAACGTGACGCCTAGAAGAACTGCGTCTCTACATCTCCATGCCTCAGTGGCAATGAGCAATGCCTCTTGCACTGATGTACTAGCGATGGTGGATGTCGCCGAGTCCGTATGCTGATGCCCCCTCCACGCCAACAATATCATCATCGGCTCGATCTCATGTTGACACGAGATGCGGTCATCAGGCCTTGGCGGCGGCACCTACTAATGTGGCTCACACCATTGACTCATCATCGTCGATTTGCCAGTCCCACGGCATCCTTCGTCATCGCATCTCGCTATGTGTGAGCTTTGCAACATCTCTGAGCCATTTCCACCTCCATGGCATATGTTGCTCACACACATATACCTGTGGACTAATCACCTGTGTATCTCACATAAATACAATTAGTCCACCTAGGGTTGTCACTCAATTACCAAAACCAAACAAGGACCTTTTAGCTTGTGAACTAGGGACTCACAGGTGGTCCCAGACAGGAAGGCTTTTATGACATCAGCGTCGGCGACATTGGGCAACTCATTGCACTGCCGGGAGAAGCGTCGGATGTATCTACGAAGGGTTTCTTCGGCCTTCCATCGACAGTTTTTGAGATCCCATAGGTTCCTATGCTTGTACGTGCCCTGAAAGTTTCCCATGAAGATCTCTTTCAGGTCCGCCCAACTTTAGATTTTGTTGGGCGGAAGGTGTTCCAACCATGTTCGCATCGAATCGGCCAGGAATAATGGAAGGTTACAGATAATGAAATCATCATTATCTACTCCACCAGCTTGGCAAGCAAGCCAATAATCCTCGAGCCACAGTCTAGGGTTCATTTCCCTAGAGTATTTCAAGATGTTGGTTGGTGGTCGGTGCCGTGGTGGGAAGGCGGTGTTGAGGATGTGTCGGCCGAAGGCCTGAGGTCTCGGTAGGCTGGGGCTCGGGCTTCGGTCCTCGCCACTGTCATAGCGTCCACCACGGCGAGGGTGGTAGCCATGGCAAGCTCCCTCCCTCGCATTGCTGCGGGCATGCCTACGGGCATCAAGGGTGTCGCGCGCATCACGGTGGTGGCCAAGATGCTCATGTACTGGGACCACGGTGCATAGCCTGCCGCCTTGTGGGCCTGGTGGACTGACACATACTTGTTGGGTCACTCTAAGGGCGTGCGCTGGCTGGCGTTGAGCTCGTGTCATCGAGGCAGCGAGCTCTCAGCCTGTTGCGCCACCGCACGCTCAAGTAGCGTGCGAATCTCGCGATGGGCCCGACGGTCTTCGGGCGTCGTGGGCCCTAGAAGCCCCCGAAGCAAGGCGGCCATAGCAGTGATGTTCTGGCTTGCTCGGGTGAAGTGTGGGAGCGCTTCATTGTCCTCGATGATCCTTCGGTTCATGTCGCGGGCCATGGCATGCGCGTCCACCATCTCCGTGGTGCTTGATCTCTCGCTCGAGCTCCACGTATTCCTGCTCGAGCTGGAGTTGCGCTTCCTCGAGCTCTTGGTGCCAGGCCTTCAGTTGCTCCACCCTCAGGTGTGGTGGGGCCCCTGCATCCCTCTCGACCTCGTGGTCGAGGACGTTCGTTGGGGTAGCCTTTTCCTCGTGGATGCTTTCGATGTGTCCCTCGGGGGTACCTACCATGAAACACTCATGAGAGGGGTGATGGCTCCCCTTACTGGAGTCAGAGGTGGAGGGTGAATCCATTTCTCTTGTGAGGAGGTCATGAAAAGATTCCATAACATATTAGGTCATCCCCACGAACCCATCGTTCACAGGGGACAGAGGCGTGCATTGTGCCACAAGGTGGCTATTAGTCTCTGCGACGTTGCGGAGATCGAACAGGAGCGCTATCGGGGTGCTCCGATTGAGGTATTCCGGAGAGAGCGGCTCTCCTCTAGCAAGCTGCGCCATGACGGTCGGGGTCCTAGAAAGGCGCCGAGCTGGCGCTCTAACCTCCTGTAGTCGAAGTCGAGGAGCTGGTCGCTTCCGGGGGCGCGGGCCTTCGGTGCGTGCAGCTGCAGCTCCTTAAGCGCCTTGGCGATCGCATCGAGGCCAGCGGAGTGGAGAGGTCAGACAGCGGCAGGAGCTATCGCCAACTCTCCCTCCATCGTGACGTTGAAGTCTAGGTCCCCGAAGTGCACGTGCGCACCCAGGACCCAGCTGAGGTTGTGACTAGCCATCCAAGGCCTGATGTGGATGTCGAGACGCGTAAAAGGCCTCTACCTGGCATACCAACTATCGGTATTTCAAGTTGCCACCGACAAGTAAATTTCTAATATTACGTGTTTGGCTCGGATGGTGTGCTTAGAGGACACGGGATTTATACTGGTTCGGCAGAATGTTCCTACATCTAGTTCATTACTTCTGCTCGTGTTACTAGTACTGAAAGTTCATAGTATGGGTTACAAATGGGCGAGAGAGGGACAAGTCCTAAGTCTCTAGTGAAAGGAGTGAACGGGTGCTGAGAGAGCTCGGTTGCTACTCAGCCGTGTGTTCGGGGTTCGATGGGTTCATCATGGTTCAATCGGATCTAGCCTGAATCGATGTGATGTATTGCGATGCCCCTTATGGGATGCCCTGCTTTCCCTTTTATAGGCCAAGGGAAAGCATGGGTGACAACGGAGGAAAAAGAAGAACAAGAGAGAGAGAGAGAGCCAAAGGCCTATAGGATCACTGGGTCCTTCTTCTCCTTCATGCGGGTCCCGCCGACCCTATAGATGTCAACAGGGACGGCTTCACATCACGGTCATATCCATCACTAGCGCCATGCGCAGGCGTCATATGCCGATCATGGCGCTCCACTCCATCCTGGCGAACATCATGGTGAACTGACGCACCCGTCAGTGTTCGTACGGAGGTTAGGCAGAATAGCACCGGTACACCCGATGCTGTTCTTGCTGTGAATCCTCCGGTATGGCCCATCAAGGCCACGGGTTACATCAGGGCATACCGATCTCTTCCCTGGTGTCAGAGCTTTGACTCAGGCCCATACACTTGGACCTGGAGTGGTTGGCAGCGGTATGGGTCTTTGTCGGGCGAGGCGAAGCCCGTGGCCTCAGGGTCGGGCGACACAGAGTCCTCCCCCAGAGACCAGGCGAGGTGGAGTGCAAACCCGAGGGTTGGATGAGGTGGAGCCCACGGCCTCAGGGTCGGGTGAGGTAGAGCGTAGACCCAAGGGTCGAGCGAGGCGGAGCGCAGACCTAAGGGTCAAGCGAGGTGGAGCGCAGGCCCAAGGGTCGGGCAAAGCGGAGTCCTCCCTCAGAGGCCGGGCGAGGTGGAGCACAGACCCAAGGGTCGGATGAGGTGGAGCGCAGGCCCAAGGATCGGGCGAGGTAGAGCATAGACCCAAGGGTCAAGCGAGGTGGAGCCCGCGGCCTCGAGGTCGGGCGAGGCGGAGTCCTCCCCCAGAGGTCGGGCGAGGCAAAGCGCAAACCCAAGGGTCGGGCAAGGCAGAGCGCAGGACCAAGGGTCGGGCGAGGCAGAACGCAGACCCAAAGGTCGGGCGAGGCGGTGCCCTCTCCCAGAGGCTAGAAGAAGCAGAGCATACGCGTCAGGAGGGTCATTTGGAGCTGTAGTCGCGCTCTTGACTGTTTGGATGAGTCAATGTTGATGGTCATTAGCTCATCCTCTTCAGGAACCCTAGTATTGGTTCCCGACAATACCTCACTCAACACCCACGCGCGACTCCCCCCGCCCTGACTGCCCTAACCACACACGCCCGCACGCCACAGCCATGGTTTGATTCCTATCCTGCATGTTGTGTTTTTTCCATGAAACATCATCCTTTCCTCTCGAGCGACCGCAGAAAGGGAAAAACACCACCCCAACTTCTGCCATCGCCTCTTGTTCCCGACGATGGTGAGCTCTCCAGGTCCGGCGGCCTCCTTCGGCTTTGTCGATGATGGCTAGATCTGGTGATTGGAGTCGCAGACCCCCCTTGTTCTCCCCAGACTCTCCACCCCCCTTCTTCTTCCTGGGCTCTCCAACCCTTCTCCCGTGTCGCTCCTCCGGAGTCGTAGATGCCGTTGGCCAAGCCGGCATCGTGGCTAACCTCGCGGCCCCCCTGGTCGACTTGTTGGCTAGGGACACGGCTGGGCGGCCCTCCGTCGTGGGTGTGAGTGAGGGGTGCGCCTCCCCTTGTCGTCGATGCTGCTCTAGATAACATCTTCTCTCCACCCTGAATTTGTCACCAAAAATGCTCCTTTAGGTAATTAAATGTACTCGCCTGTTTACACCAAAATTTGGGAAGAAGAATGTGGGAACTCGAAGCTTCCAGGATTATATCATCAAGGAATCGATTAGATGTGAATCGGTATCAGCTGATTTAGATGCGATGTTAGAATTGACTATTTTATAGATGACGTCAGCAGACGGCGTCAATGGGCTATGCTTGAATGACGCCAGGAAGATATGTCGGACTCTACAAACAAGAAAAATTAGGGTCCAAGTTATTATTAAGTTATGAAGTTTTCTTTTATTCCAAAAATTGTAATGAGTCGTATTTGAGTAGGATTCATATTTAGGTTTCGGGTATAAATATTAGACCCTGATTATTGTACAAGGGAACGAACACTCAATCAATACAATTTTTACGGCTTTCGCCATCGCATTAGGAGTAGGAGTTCTGTAGATCTCGGTGAGTTCTTCAACAAATAGGGCTGCATCGACTGATCGACCTCCAGCTTGATTGTGAGTACCATCACGACTTGTATTGTGCTTATAAAGCTGCATCAGCTGATTGATCTTTTATGAGCTATAATATAAGTTAGTTATCGATCCATATCATTGTTTGTAAGGCTGCATCAGCTGATTGATCTCTTACCAATCATAATATAGATCAAAGTTATCGATTTTGTGTTAAATAACTTGTTGTTTAATACAATATCACCAGTTATCGAATCAACTAAAATTAGTAAGATTTTTCTTGCTGATTTTGGTTGATTCACTGGTTATCGATCTTGCTATAATTAATGTTTTATTAATTATAACAAAATCACCCGATTGAGATAGAGATAGATCGGCATCATATCATCTTAATTGGTCGTCTTTTGATCTGGTCACGCTTTAAATCTTATAATTGATGGCTTAATTCCGCTAGATCGATTGTTTTATCTCTATTCTAATCAAATATAGTATGCATCCAAAGACATGTTTCAATCTTGAATAAACTCACTAGTTAATGAGATCTAATCTAATGATGCTACTATAGCTGTATCGATCCGATCGAACCTCACTGGTAAGACTTTAGATTAGAAATTATCGATTAGTGGTCTTGTTCATGATCAAGATATGTACTCTATTTGTTTGCTATGATGCATCGGCTATTTTAGCCGATTTGCCTATACTCTCACGTATATAATATGTTTTCATAAATCTGTCAACATATAGATGGTTTTATAGATTCTTTGGCTTTAGTTTGTTATCATTATTATAGCTGCATCGATCCGATCGAACCTCACTGTTGATGATAATAGATTAGATTCAAACTGTTTGTAGATTCATTTATATTAGACAATCGATTCGTTCGCATGTTATACTCTTTTCATCAAACTTATCGGCTCGACGCTTTATATCGATCATGTTCTATTTAGCCGATGATGCTTTCTTATAATGCTTCTTTGCCGATTATCAATTCTCTAATCGATCGATGACATCAATCGACCATTTGATCATATATGTTGGAATTTTAAGGAAAGATCTTCTGATTTTATATTTGGGGGTATTGTACTTGTTTTTGTCTAGATTAATCAGTCATCATAAATCTGCTATGATCCATGAGCATTGGTTATTTTGATGCATATCATTATTATTTAATTTTAGCTGATAATCCTTGATTTAAAGATTTCATGGATACGCCGGATATTAACTATTTAGTCGATAGCGTTATTGAATCGGCTATCTAGCCGTACATTTAGAACCGTCTGGTGCAACACTGACATGTTCCACCTTAAATTACTGATGAGATTTTCTCTCCTTGTCAATTGCGGGTTAAATTGACTGCCACGTCGTTGGGTTTTTAGAATCGGCTGGTTCTGTGTTGAAGCCAAGCAGATCTCTGGTCTCGTTCCACTCTGATCTTCAGGCTTGTTGTGTGTTGATCACATTGCCACATTTTTGTGTCAACACCGCCCTTACACTGCCCTTGAATTCCCAACATGAACAGGCAAAACAAGACAGCGATCATTCATGGTTTTTCTAGCTATCCACAGGATTGACTTCACCTCCTCGTGTTGGAGCTAAACAAAACGATAGAGTGTGTATGGGGAGCAACCAAATAGGTGGAGATTGTACTATGAAGATGTAGATAAAAGATTATACAATCAACTAATCAAATCCATTGCTAATGCTAGTGTGTAAGATCACTGTTCCCTGTGACATGAACAACCACGCAAAACGTCAAGTTATGGTAAGGACGACACGGTGTACTCTCGTTGGTAAAGATGGCAACGGGGCGGGTCTGGACCCGAAACCCGCGGGTTTCAGACCCGCCAGGGGCGGGGGGTCTACTTCTCGCCCCGTGGGTTTTCGGGTTCGGGGACTCGAAATGGGGCGGGTCGGGGTCGTGTTTTGAATCCCCCCGCGGGTGCCCGTCAAGGACCCGCCATCCTGGCCCAACTAAGGTTGTAACTCTAGGTATAAATGAACCAATCGACTGACTCTCCTGTCTCCTTCCCATTCCTCCGTCGCCCTTGACGCGCACCCCGACCTCCCCACGCGCGCCCCTACACTCGAGCGCGATGAGCTCGTCGCATCCCCCCACGACCCCTGCACCAGTCCCGTCGCTACTCCCCTTTGCGAATCGCTACTCTTCGCTCCGCTCCCCCTTCGCTACTCCTCACTCCACGGCCGTCTCCACGCAGCACTCCACGACGTCGGCAGCGGGCTTGGCGTCTCTGCCCCTACGCGGCTGGCGGGCGGCGAGACCCTACGTGCCTGCGCAGCCGGTGGCAAGAAGACCCTCGGCGGCTAGCAGCGAGTCGGCGACCCCAGTCTCCAGGGCACCTACGAGGCTGCGACGGACAGATAGAGCCTCATCTCGTCGGCGAGCACCATCTCCGTTCGGGTTGCGGGGAACCCGACTCGACGGGTTTGGGGTCGGGTGTGGATTTTCACCTGAAACACAGTTCGGGGCCGGGGCGGGGTTCGTTGTCAGGTTTCGGGTGCGGGTCCGCGGACGCTCCACCTGTCCCGTTGCCATCTTTATTCGTTGGGCATGACCTTAAGGCGTAAATCGGATATTACGCTACCGCAAAAGGTAGGCGAAAATGGGCAAGTACGTATCGAAACACCTGCACTCTCCTAAGACCCCAAGTGACGACTCGACTGAGTGGTCGTCCCTAGCAGAAACGTCGAGATCGACGGCGAGAGTTTTCCTATGACCGGCGGCGGCGGCAGCACCCGGCGTCCGACCGCCGCGGCCAGGAGCCGCGGGAGGCCATCTGAGGCCTCGGAGCCGGAGCCGGGCGCACGCCGAGCCGCGGCCGCAGCGGCGCGGCGCCGTGGCCGCGGCGACCATGGGCCCCTGCGCCTCATGGACGTGAGGCCCCGAACCCTCGCGCTCTTCGTGCTTGCTTCCTTCGCCTTCGTGTCGGTCGCCTTCGTGGTGTATACTGGTGGGTGGTGGGAGGAGGCGGAAGGGGAGGGCGCGGCGACGCTGCGAAAGGTCATGCGCTCCGTAACCCCGCTGTCAGCGCCCAGGATGATGGATCTGCCTCAGGTGATGCCCATTTGTTTGCCACGTTGTTTTTGTTGAGCGTTCTATGTTCTGTGGGGCTGTCTAGACTCTAGAACCCGAAGGTTGAAATTGCACGACAGCTAAAGCTAGTAGAGAAGTACGCACTCTAGTTTCAGGGACTCTAGTTGATTTGGGAAGGGCTGCTTTATGTATTCGTGAAGTAGTGGTGACTATGATTTAGCATCAGGTGAGATTGGCACCATGAGCTATTAATTGTGCATCACTTCATATTTAACGATGATAGAGTTATGTTGAAGCGCAGTAGTCTATACTGATGTTGGTACACGAAGCTAGTTAAATTTGTTTGTCACGAAGTATGAATATGCTACCTGGGGACCAAACACCGCTTTTGATGTGCACACTATTATATGTATCTGTACTTCTTTTTCTAGTATGCACTTGATTTTCTCTTGATCTAGTTTTTTTTTTCCTTCTGAATGATGCATAATTGAAAGGCTCTCATTTCTTTGTATCCTTAGGTTTTATTAGTAACAATGTTACCTTTCTGATGGTTCATGCCTAAATGATTGCAGTTTCAAAGTAACCACAAGGAAAGTTTGTATTGGGGCACTTATAGACCAAATGTGTACCTTGGAATTCGTGCAAGGTGCTAAACTTGTGCAAAGCCTCCCTATTCTCCTTCATAACAAGTTAATTACTGAAAATTATTCCCTTCCTGTAGTTCTCTACTGCTTGGACTACATTTGAAAGTTCATGTTCCTCGTATAAAATAGTTTTGATGATATTTCCTTATACTGTCATGAAAGTTAGAATCTTATAGACACTGAGAAGTCTCTCTGTTCCTTCATGTGGAGTCAATCATCTTTATACAATGAAACTACTTCTATACTGTGGCTTTTAAAATAATACGCCATGCTATTTTTTTTTAGCTGAAAGTACCGTCTTTATGCAATGAGAATTCTTTGGAACCAAGGATTCAAGAATTTCTTGCTAATATTACCTCTATTGCAGAACCCCTCTGTCTCTAATTGCCGGACTGATGTGGATTGGCTTGAAAAATGGACAATATTTTCTTCGCCATGTTTGCCAAGATTCTGATGAGCTGAGCACATTTGGGTGGACAGCTCACAATGGTAGGGATTATGGACGTCAAGTGCTGGTTGATCATGGCCTATTCTTGACTACTAGTTTTCTGAAAGAGAAAGGAGAGAACAGTGGTTATGGTGGAGACTGGGCAGTTCGATTGGATGCTAACAGTGAGAGGTAAATATACTTTCATTATCTGCAAATTGAAGAAAAGAGCAGTTCAATCTTACAGAAAAGATGTTTTAACACATCTCAGTTTGTAAACATACTAAACAGAGGATGGAAAGAATGACAGGTCTGAATTGTTTTCTTCGTTGCCTGATCCCAGCTCAGTAGGATATCACCTGTGATTACTTACTTGCAACCGTGCAAAGTTACCAAACCAAAATAAATTTATTCCATGTTGTTAAACTTTCTCTAGGTCAGGCTTAAGTGATGCTCAAGAAAGCACCACACATCTTTTTTTCTACATTGCTGATGAAACTGGAAATCAGACCACTATGGGTTCATATGAACCTTCATCAAGAGGCCCTGTTCTTTTGGCTTCTGGGTCGCATGAGGAGATTGGTGATTGGGAATTGCACTTGAGATCTGAGGTATCCTTGTCTTCATAGTTTTTGACCTTGTTAACTCCTCAGTATTGTTTGCGACTGGGATATGCTGGTGCAACTCCATTTGACTAACTCTCATATGGATATATCCAACTCTGTTTCTCACAGGACAATTTGGAAATTCACAGAGCTGGATTCAAATCAATGAGTATGCATAATCTGAGTGACCTAGTACAACAAGCTGTTGCGACTAATGTATTCTAAACTCCTCATCATTTACCTTATTACTCCCTCCGCTCCAAATTGTAAATTGTTTTGCATTTTGACTTTATCCTAAGTCAAACTTATCTAGTTTTGACCAAGTTTATAGGAAAATGTATTAATATTTACAATATCAAATGAATCCACTATCAAAATATATTTCATGGTGTATCTAATGAATATAGTTTGACATAGTAGATGTTTGTATATTTTTTTCTATGAACTTGGTCAAATTAGAAAAGTTTGACTTAGAACAAAGCTAAAATGATTTACAATTTGGAATGGAGTGAGTATTTGGGAAAAATCAGAACATTTTGTATTTCATTAATTACCTTTCAATGTAGTACTTATACGGATTTATGTCTAGGCAATGCAAACTGGAAACCTTAACCTACCAGATATTACTGAAGATTCTTCAAATATAATGGTCTATCAGGTAACTGGAAGAGGGCAAGGAAATTTATTCCATCATTATAATTATGTATTCCCCATGTATGTGTGCAGCCTTTCGATAGAAAGAGTCATTAACACCATCTTATTTCCTTTCGACTTTCGTAAATGGTAAATGATGTGCAACATGTGCTTGTTTCCTCAGTATAATCGCCCTGTTCGTTTGGGCTGGTTTGGCTCATAAGCCATGGCTGAAAGTACTGTTGGCTGGTTTGGTGTGAGAGAAAAATACTGTTCGTTGGCTGATAAGCCATGGCTTATAAGTCAAATACGACCAAGCGAACAGGCTGAATGTCGAGAAGCAGGTGTCGCATGCCATAACTTTGATCACTGGCACGTCATATTTCAGTTAAGCATTAGCAATAGAAATATATTAGCACATTAGCTATACTCACTGTTATGTAGTAGTAATATGTATGGATTGGACACATGGAGGATGTATTGAGGCTCTTTTTTTTGGTGAACTACGTTATATATTTTATTGTTTTCTTTTGTTTCTTCGAAGAACCTATTTTGTTTTATTGTTTTCTACTTTATAAATTATATAACCAAATGTTACTGGTATCCTCTGTTAATTCTTCTGATCCATGTTTGCTGTGGTCTAGGCTTTATGTTGTTGTTTCTTGTCAGCTATTGCATTATGATTTATACTTTACTTTATTTTGATTTGATAGGTTTCCATAAAGACTCCTGCTCAAATAGACATAGTATTCTTGTCAGGGTCTGCCTCAAAGTCTCCAGTGATTGAAGAGCGGATTAGCAAGCTAACAGGTGATTCTGCTGCATAGTGCATACTGCAAACACTATATGTGATTCTTCTGATTCTATTGTCATGGGATGTAAAGTCACCACCCATATTCTTTACGCACTGATCATTTTAAACAAATCTACTTGGCTCTTGGCTTGTTCTACATCCTTGCATAATTTTCTGGATCTGTTTCATCTACATCTTGTCTTTGTGATGAATATGAAAATCAAGAACATTGTAAGCACAACATATTTGTTGTCTTAGTCACTTCTCATTAATGATGTCAGGTCCCATGCTGAGTACCCGTCTTGAAACAAAACAAAAGGAATTTGAAGAGAGATATGATCAAATCTTCAATGTAAATAATAAGGTGCGCTTTGTTGGATGAGCATTTTGTTTAACATTCCACTTTTTTTATCTTGTTTTTGCAGTATCTGAAGTTGTTTTATTCTCACTGTATTATTGTTTCCTACGAATGAATTAAAATATTTCTTTCCCAAGGGATGTTACTCATTACTTTATTGGCTCTTGTATTTGTTTGTGTATATATCAGTGTGCATGATAGTGTCATTCAGTGTGAAGTGTTTGTGTGCTTCAATTTACTACAGTTGAAAACATTTTAATCGTTAATTTGTTTTTGCTGTTAGATAAGAAATGTTGTAGACAGTTAGTAAAACTTGACTAAAGTTTTTGTCGTTGACCTATGCTGATGTAGTTTTCATTTTGATTAAGATTGATTCCAGACAATTATCTGTTGGTAGAGCTGCCTTGTCAAGTCTTCTTGGCGGCGTTGGCTACTTCTATGGGCAATCCAAAGTTGCAATTCCGAAAGGTTTTACAGTAAGTTTTAGAGCTTCACCTGACATCAGTTTCATTTGTTCATATGTTGTGATCTGCTCTTGTTCTGAGAAATTGCTATCTCAGGATACTTTAAAAAAAAAAAAAAATAGCTGTGTGTTATTTTTATACTGTTTTGTAGTTATGTTGCATCTGAATTCCTAAGCTACAAGTCACAGCTCACAGACAACCAAAACTTATTGCTTATGTTTCTCTGCCAGCAAAAAAATGGGGATAAGTATATTCCATATTGGCCTGCTGCGTTATATACAGCTGTTCCCAGCCGCTCATTCTTTCCAAGGGGATTTCTGTGGGATGAGGGCTTCCATCAATTAGTCATTTGGTAACTATTAGTTTTTATCTCAGTGTTCAACAAAGGTTTTCTGCTGTATGCTCTAACGCACATCCTCGGTGGTGATGTACAGGCGATGGGATGTGCATATATCTATGGATATCATTGGGCATTGGTTAGATCTGCTTAATTCAGATGGATGGATTCCCAGGGAGCAAATCTTAGGAGCTGAAGCTTTAAGGTTGTTTCTACTGTCACAACCAGTGATAAGTTTAGTGCGACACTTATTATATAATCCAACTTTTCCAATCATGCAGTAAAGTTCCTGAGGAGTTTGTTCTGCAGTACCCTTCAAATGGAAACCCTCCAACTTTATTTCTTGCGATACGTGGTAAGCCATTACTTTCTTTCTTCCTCCTCGTGTTGATGTGTTTATTGTATCTTGTGATATCTAACTCTTTGTTTCCTCTGATATTTAGTGTAACTTGCCTGCATGGCATGCCTTTAAATGAAAAATGTTGAAGCATAACCTATAAAATGAATTTACAAACTGCAGTTTTCTGTTCCTCTTTCTCCAATATTCAAATGCCATAATATATGAAAAAGGGCACGGCAAAGTGTTCAAGGAACAGAAGACCTGTCTTGGGAGTATTACAAAATATGTTAGTTTGTAACGTTTTGGTGTATGCTTATCCAATTATAAGCATTGAATGCTAAGAAGTTTTGTTGACTGGCAAGCACCTAAAGTCTGTTAAACATGTGAAGGTCTGTAGAGTTGAAGTCTTGAATTGAACTGTAATAAAGTCTTGCTTTCGATTAATTTGACATATGCCCTTTGTCTTGGCACAGATTTGGCAAGTGGTATACATGCACAGCAGTTTTCAGATGAGGAAGCTGAAAAGGTTTCCAGTTTCCTTCAAAGGGCTTATATACGGCTAAAATCTTGGTTTCAGTGGTTCAACAGTACACAATCAGGTGAGCTTTCTTTTACCACTTTCATCTTCTGTACTCATACTGACTAGTTGGAGTTTTAATGCTATTGCCACGGTTATTTTCTGAAACACACAAACATGATAAACCGACAAGCTGTTATATGGTGTATGGAGATGATAGTTGAAAGCCTAACAAGAGGCACTAGCTCAGTCTATTATTAGGTGCTAACTGTGGTTGTACAGCAAAAAAAAACAGAGAGAGAGAGAGAGAGATACGATTGGGACTTTGAAGCCTTCACTGGGTGCTATTAATTTTTAGAGTATATTTCGGTCGCAGAATTTCACTTTCAGTTCCTGCTGGCTTCAGTTCATAATTGTAGTGAGCACAATTTCTTATAAGACATGAACCTAAGCTTGAGCAGAAATTAATTGTTGACACAGCTGACAGTCTTTCCAATCGATCTCCTAGACTTCCTTTTGTAGACACAGATTTGCAGAACTGATCTCCAGTAGCTCCATATTTTATACTCTCACCTCAAGTCGGTGAAAAAAGTATATTTGGTTCTAAGCTATTCTTTTTGTAATTGTGGTCCTCAGCTAGTTAAGTAGCTGTTACATCTCAAATCCACTGTTGCATATATGATTCTACTTGTCGTGTCAACACTTCTACCTTTGGCTTATTTATCATAAATTTTTTATAGGTAAATATGAAGGCACCTTCTATTGGCATGGAAGAGACAACATAACAAGAAGGGAGTTGAACCCAAAGGTTTTTACATAATTCATTGTTGCTTGTTCCCGCACTGATCAATTGATCAAAAGCTTTTTCATTGAGCACACGTCATGCCATATTAGAGTTCCTTCACTTTGCACTTCTGATGTTCCCAATTACTTTGCAGACTTTGACATCTGGATTGGATGACTATCCTCGTGCATCTCACCCTAATGATGAAGAACACCATGTTGACCTTCGTTGTTGGATGCTTCTTGCTACAAACTGCATCCGTTCCATTGCGGAGTTTCTTAAAATGGATAGTTCTCTTGAGAAGGTAGTTCAGTATGGATGTAGGAACATGACTTGCTAATTCAAGTTGATTTGTCTCAATCATTGACTTTGGCTCTTTTCTTTGAAAAACTTTGTTGAATTTTTGCAGGATTACTATAAGATGTCAAATCAACTTTCTGATTTTGGAACACTTAACAAGGTACTGTGCTGTCAATCCCTTGATTTTTTTTCTTCTGTGAAGCAAAGTACAGACGCAGACACAAATACATGGAAGTCCTTGAATTTTGTATCATATTGGAATTGTTTTTTGGAGATCTCTCAAGTATTTTGGCGCTGTCTTGACTCCACCATAAACCTGTTCCACTCTCCTCTTGAGAGTGGACCTCTCAATAATTTCCTCTGTATGGAATCTTCTAGAAAATTGTACGTTTATAAAAATTTCTGCCTTAAAACATGGTTTTATTCTAGTTGATATATTGATCATGTTCTGAACCCCGATTGTGCCTTTATGAGACTATTGGTTTAGTTCCAAAATCGAAACAATCCGATGACTACTGCTTGTTTCATCCAGTTATGTAATCATTGGCATTTTTACAGTTGCACTTGGATGACAAAATTGGTGCTTATTTTGATTATGGTAACCATACTGAAAAGGTCAGCACTGTGCTTCCTCTGACCTTTGGTACTTTGTTTTCCACACATTATTCTCAAACTGTGATTGTGAGGTTATTTTTGTAGGCTCGATTGAGATGGTTTGATGTGAAAGACAAGGATACTATGAGGCGAGAGTTCTTGCGAGAAACATTACAACCCCCTCAGCTGCAGTTAGTACCCCATGTTGGCTATGTCAGCCTCTTCCCATTCATGATGGGGACTATTCCACCTGTATATTCTTTACTTCTATCTGTCTTGTTTATCACTTAAATGGTTTTTCTGATGCCCATCCTAATTAGTAATCACATGTGGCTACTCAGGAGTCATGGGTTCTTGAGAAGCAGCTCAATCTGATATCTAATACCTCTATATTATGGACAGATTATGGCCTTCGATCGCTTTCTAGAACAAGGTAAATGGTCATGAATTGGTCTATTATTTTGTCCATTCTCCCCTCCCCCTCATCCACCCCAACCCTTCTCCCAAAACACCACATAAGTTTTGGATATCTGGAGCATATATGCTATTACTTTCCTACCCTATGAACGCATCAATATGACTAGATGGAATTGTCAAACTGCATTCATGCTCCCAATACCTTGTTACTGTAGCTCACGCTGGTTTATATAGCTATATTATTTGGTCATCCAATAACCGGGTTCTGATCTATTTATTGATATATGGTCCAGTTCAATATATATGAAGCGTAATACAGAGCATGACCCCCCTTATTGGAGAGGTGCCATTTGGATAAACATGAACTACATGGTTCTTTCCGCACTACATCACTATGCACATGGTAAGTTCTTTAAGTGCCTAGTTTATACCCTTTGCAAACCCTTCTGCTGGTACAATGATCTCACATTGTGCTTTCATGTAGAGGATGGTCCATATAGCAGCAGGGCAGGTGAATTGTATGACAAGCTAAGATCAAATCTTATCCGGTGTGTTCATTCTTCTCTTGAGTTGAAACCAAATAAATTAGCTGAACTGTAGCTTGTCTAATGGATTGCTGACGCTACTTTCCGGTTTTACATTTACAGGAATATCGTGCAGAATTACGATGAAACAGGGTTCTTCTGGGAAAACTATGACCAGAAGAACAAAGGAAAGGGAAAGGGTGCACGGTCATTTACTGGATGGACTTCACTTATTGTTCTGATCATGGCGGAGTCCTACCCAACATTGCATAGGTGAGATATACATTGCAAACAACCAGAGCAGAAGATAGCTATGGCTGTTGGAATGAAGGGGCTGACAGCTGGCTGTTGTTTAGCTTGATTTCCAACCAGAATACTCGGAGAACTTGATTCATAGCATTAACTGCCTTAATCATGAAAATTTTGACAATAACTCCTGGTCAATCTGTTCAGCATCATTTATACAGTGTTAGTGGTCATCGCTGTTCACTCTCATACTGTAAACTAGTTCCTCGAAGAACTAACTTTTGGGGTCCCGAAAACCACCCCAGGAAAGCATGAGCATATGGAAACATTTCGTTCTTGAAAGCTGATACTACGTGGAGCTGTTATTTGCTATTGAACGTCTATGAATGTACTCTGTTACTGCATGTTTCTTCAGGGATCATTGAGCTGTCATTTGGTTCTTGTAATCTGTTACTGCTCTTACTATGCTTGGCCATTTGCACAATACGGGTATAACGGCCCAATGATCCCTGAAGAAACATGCTGGCCTGAGTACGTGACTGATACATTCGCATTTACTTGCTGGCCCGAGTACGTGACTGATACATTCGTGTTCGCTTCTCTTATAATCCATACTTTTTAGCTTGTTTTTTCAGCCAGAACAGTGTTTTTCTCTCATAACAAATCAGCCGGAACAGTGTTTCGGCTCGTTTTTTCAGCGAAGCGAACGGAGCCTTTACAGCCAGCCGCTGCTGCTTGTACGTTTAACTGTGAGAGAATTTTGATTGCAGCAGTTCTTGTATGTGAGAATTTTGACTGCAGCAGTGTTGCTTTTAAGAGCAGTCGAACATTGTGAATGTATGGCATGTGTTTTGAAATCGTTTAACCCTCTGGAAAGCGGGCCCTGTCTGTGCTGTGACTGCCTGTACTTTCCTTTGCTGTGTCTGCAAGCATCATGTATCCCCTGTTTTGCAAGCAAAGTACTCCCAACATT
Organism: Miscanthus lutarioriparius; assembly: GCA_904845875.1. NCBI lineage: Eukaryota > Viridiplantae > Streptophyta > Magnoliopsida > Poales > Poaceae > Miscanthus > Miscanthus lutarioriparius. The sequence continues at coordinate 9,047,222 of CAJGYO010000006.1, read as the reverse complement.
CTGAATTCAAATTATCGTCGGAAGCCAATGTTTCCTTCCCCAGGTAAGTTGTTGCCCAGTTGATCACTGGGAAGTGGGACCCCTTTTGAGCGGAGACCACCGGGCTGGTAGCAGCTTGCCTTGGATTCGTGGTACTGGTCAGATCATGAAGAGGGGAGACTTCCTGAATCCGTAGTCCTGCTGGAGAATCTCTTGCGATCAACTCACGGATTCCCGGTTCTACCAGGTTCAGGTCGCCTGCCACTGACAACTTTGATGCACGCGTCCGGCGTCCACGCTATTTGGATGGAAGTCAGTACTTCCAATGTCAAAAGTCAAAATATGTACTCTACCCATCTCGCATCGCGGAATTTCCCTTCTCGATGGAACCCGTTTGCTTGAACATATCGGCCGTACCGTTTCAGCAAAATAACATTATTTTTTTTCTCACAATAAATCAACATAAACTGTTTTTTCAGCCAGCGGGCCAGTACTGTAGCATTGAATTTCTCTCGTGGCGGTTAGCAGTCAGTCACCGTGGCCATGGTCCAAGCAGAAGCGGACGGAGCACTGAGCACACGAGCGCAGAGAGCCGTCGCCATCGTCCGTCGCAGATTCGCAAATTCGCTAGCGGACACAGTTTGCTCCACCAAACTCCCAAACCCACCCAAATTCCCAACAGCCCCAGCCCCATCACATTCCAATAGCACACCAGAGCAACGACGGAAGATGAACAAGAAAGTTTACACCCTGTTCGCTTTATCATTTACGTGGCTTATAAGCCGGCTGATGCTGTTTTGTTGTGAAAGAAAAATATTGTATCATGACTGATAAGCGTGGCAGATACGATCAAGCGAACATTGTGTTATCCCGTTGTTGATTGCGCATGAGTAAAATGCAAGTCAGGTCCTTAAATTTTTGGGGGCATTCCTATGAACTATAAAAACAACTATCTAGGTCTCTCATCTATTGCTATTGCACATTAAAGGACCAAAACCTGCCATGTTAGCGTCAACATCCGACGTGGCGATGCCACAGTGGCAGCTGGACACTGTGGGGCCGTGCCAACTTCTAAAAAAACCCCTCAAACGTTTGGAGCACAGCGCATGCACGCCCGGCCACGCAGGCACGCGAGCAGGCGCCGTCGCTGGCGTGCATGTGAGCCGCCGCCGTGGCGGCCACGCGGGCCAGCAGCAGCTGCCGGCGTGTGGGCTTGCGTGCGAGCAGGGGTTGCCACAGCCGCTGAGGGCACGCAAGCAGGCGCCACCGCTGCCTCTGCAGGCACGCGTGCGAGCCACTGCCGCGGCCACGCGAGCGAGCAGGCGCCGCCGCCGCCGTCGCAGCCACTGCGGGCGCGCAGTGCGAGCCGCCGCCGCCACTGCGGGCGTGCACGCGAGACTCGGCCGTGGGTGCGCATGCGAGCCTCTGCCGCGGCGTGCGGCGGAGGATTATTGGGGTCACCGGGTGGAGCCGCAGCGCCTCCTTGACGCTGCGGTGGAGGACGTCCATCCGGAGCAGGACGTCGCAGTCGATGATTGAAGCATCGTCGTTCGATCGTTCAGCAGCAGCCGCCTCTGCTCCTTCGTGGCCGCGTGCAGCCACTCTGCGTGGCGGAGCAGGTGTGATGGCCGGCGAAGTGCAGCGCCAAGAGCAAGCCGGTGACCTCCGCCTCGGTCGTGCCACGACCGTCTCTGTACTGGGAGTGAAGTGTTAGTTGATCTCCACCAATAGGTGGGCCCTTGTCTTTGCTCCCTGATCGGGGGAGCCCAACCCTAATACGGTTGGTGGGCCCCTGTCGCACAGCACATATAAAAGGTAAGGTGGGGATCAGGGCTCGGGCTACGAGGTTCAACGGAGCCGCCGCCATCCCACCCTCAGTAAACCTAAACTGATCAAAGTAGTGTTGCCAGCGACGGGAAGCCCATCAACCTCACCGTCGCCACTACAGCGCCATTGGACTTCATCTTCATCGCACAGGACGCCTACTACACCGCGGCACCGGTGTCTGCGAGGCTACAGTCAAGGTGTGTAGAGGAACCCAAAGCAGAGGTCTACCCGGTTCTACGGTTACACAGAGAGGTAATCTACGATCTTAACATTGGTACCAGAGCCAGGTTGCCAGTGTGTAACCCTAACCCTAACCGGGTAAAAGCAAAGAGGAAAAGAGACCGGGGGTGGCGGACGTCACTGGAACCCCGGTCACCACCGCCACCACGCGGGGAAAAGTGCCGGTGCGGCAAGGAAAGAAAAGAGTTCCTTACGGATCTGAACAGAGAAGGGGTTCACTAACCCTAACCCTAAACCCGTAAAAGCCTTCAACGGGAAGAGAAATAGTAGAATCAAGAAGAAGAGTGGGTTCGGATTTGGTCGAACCCTAAGACCTAACCCTAATTTTAACCCCATCCCAAATCGGGTTAATCCCAAAAGAAGAATGGGAAGGGGAAAGAAGGGGAAGGAATCAGTCTCGGGGAAGAACAGTGAACCCTATCATCTCGATCTCGATTCAAAACAAATCGGGTTCAACCGAACCCTAACCCTAACTCGCATGGAGAAAGGGAAAAGGGGAAAGCCATTCGAATGAACTCCGAAAAGAAAAAGAAATCAAAACAAAAGTGCAAATCTCAAAACCCTAACCCCAATCGGTTGAATTCGTAGAAAGAAGTAGATTCAAAAGAAAAGAAAGGGAAGAGGGGATAATCTCGCTGATCTCGAATCAAACCAAAAGAAAACACGAATCGGGTTCAACCGAACCCTAACCCTAGATCTCCTTTTCGGGTGAACAAGCGAAAAGAAAAGAAAGCAGATACAACTCAAATCGGAGAAGGGGAAAAGGAGACAAACCTCGCCATGCGTCGGGATGGCCCTTCGCCGACGCGGGAGAAGTAGGGCCGAGCCGGGGGCAGCTGCTCACCGGGCTCGGCCAAGGGGGCGCCGCGGCCAGGCCGCTCGATGGCGGCGTGCTCACCCGTTGGGGAGCACGCACGCCGGCGACGGTGCCATGGATGCCTTGCTCCACCACCGTAGTTGCTCGGTCACCGCTCGGTGCTCGCTGCGCTGAGAGAGGAGAGAGCGGCGAAGAGAAGGCGAAGAGAGAGAGAGCAACGAAAGGAAGGAAGCTAGGGTTTTCGGCCGACGCGGCCAGTCAGTCCTTTTGTTCGGGCGAGATGGGCAGGCGACCGTCGGATGCGATCCGACGGCGGATCACGATCGGGCGGGTGAAACGGCCCCAAAGTATGTATGGTCAAGAAACTTTGGCGACCAGGCCTGAGTTGCGGCTGGGAGCCCCAAATGCAGCACAATAGGAGATGGGCGGGCCATTTTGCTTATTTATCATTTGAATGCACAGTAAGAAATGATCCATTTTTTCGTTTTTTCCTTTTCCAGCAAATATTTATTTCTGGAAAATGAAAAATAGCTCAAAGAAAATAGAAAAAGTAATTTTTCCATAAGGGGTAAAATTCAAGAAATTGAGTGAAAGTTTTTTCGCTGCTAAAGAAGTTGTTTATTCTCCAGTTATTTTGAACCAATGTGATATTTAATTGGAGAAAAAGAGTTTTGACATAATTATGATGTTGTTATTTTCTGACCAACGATGTTAATAACAATATCATAATTTTAATGGTTTATGCATTAATTCTACTTCTGCCCAATGGTGATGTAGAATTAGTGTATAAGAACAGATGTAAATTTTAATAATTTATGCATTAATTCTATTTCTGTCCAACGGTGATGTAGAATTAGTGTGTAAAAACAGTTGTGAAAGTTAATGATTTATGCATTAATTCTATTTCTGTCCAACGGTGATGTAGAATTAGTGTATAAGAATAATTGTATGTTTTGATTTTGACCAACGTTGGAAGGCATGGAAATTGTGTTATTTTTATGTTAAGAAAAGATTTGACCTAGTTTTCATCTTGGCTGAGGTGGACTGGGTAGTCACCTCACCGTGTCCCACTAAGTCTGTGGTACCGGTGAGGGAGACAAAAGAGAATGATGCCGATTAGGCAACTAAAGAAAGGGATTTTGAATCCCAAAAGATGTCCTATGACTTTGAGCATAGGAAGTGGGTCACTGCCAACATAAAATATTTGGCTGTGATAAAGAACACGATTGAGCCTGCAATTGTAGACTCAATCCCAGAGTGTGACACGATCACCGAGTACCTCGATAGAATAAAGAGTCAGTTCACTGCCTCTTCAAAGATATATGCTACCCAGTTGATAAAGCAGCTGGTGACAGAGAGTTACTCTAGAAATGATGGCATAAGAGAGCTCAAGATGCGTCGTCGAAATTATGGCACTGTCGTTCAGGCCATATTTCGAGAGGGAGAATAGAAAGACTAGTTAAGAATGATATTCTTCCTCCATTAGAGCTCTCAGATTTAGAGATTTAGAACAATGCAGAGAATGTATAAAAGGAAAGTATGTAAAGAAAGATGACAAACGAAGCGCAGAAATTTTATAGATTATTCACACAGACATCTGTGGTCATTTTCCTGTAAAGAGTGTGGATGGTTATGATTCGTTCATAACATTCACAAATGATTACTCTCATTATGGCTAATTTATCCAATCAAAGAAAGAACATAAGTATTGGATAAATTTAAGATATTAAAGATTAAGATAGTCAGGTCTGACCATGGGGGAGTACTACGATCGGCATATCCCATATGACCAAGTTCCTAGACCTTATGCAGGGTTCTTATAGGAGAATGGCAAAGTAGCCCAGTATTCTATACCGGGCGAACCTCAGCAGAATGGAGTAGCTGAAAGACGCAATCATACAATGAATGAATATGGTGCGCAGTATGATAAGTTACTCCACCTTACAGTTGAGTTTGTGAATGGAGGCGTTAAAACCGCCATTCATATTCTCAATAGAGTATCAAAAAAGTCGGTGCCCAAAACACCATATGAGTTGTGGACAGAAAGAGTACCCTCACTAAACCACTTGCGTGTGTGTAGGGGAGCCCTGCCGAGGCTAATGTATTTTAACCCAAACATTGGGAAGTTAGATCCCAAAATAGTAAGTTGCCATTTGTTTGGCTACCCAAACAAGTCAAAAGGTTTTCGTTTTCTACTGTCTAGAGAGACATACAAAGTTTGTGGAAACGAGACACGCTGTCTTCCTAGAGGATGAATTAATGAGGGGGAGCATGGTAGCTTGAGAAATTGACCTTGAAGTGAAGCGGGTGTATGCGCCCACTCCAATGATTCATGAGCCATTTTTCTCACTAACTGCTTGAAAGCTCTAGTTTGGTTTTGGTCAATTGATGAAACCCTAACTGGTAACCTAGTTTATCAAGATGATAATGAGATAGGTAGCACTACTCCAAGTGATGAAGCAATGACGAAGATCATGACAATAGTGATAGCATGGTGATGATCAAATGCTTGAACTTGGAAAAGAAGAAAGAGAAAAACAAAAGGCTCAAGGCAAAGGTATAAAATATAGGAGCCATTTTGTTTTAGTGATCAAGACACTTAGTGAGTGTGATCACATTTAGGATAGATAGCCGTACTATTAAGAGGAGTGTAACTCGTATCGAAATGCGGTTATCAAAGTGCCACTAGATGCTCTAACTCATTGCATATGCATTTAGGATCTAGTGGAGTGTTAACACCCTTGAAAATATTTGTGAAAATATGCTAACACATGTGCACAAGGTGTTTGCAGGGTTGAGATGGATTCGGCGCTTTTGGAAAAATGAAATGTCTATTTTCTATTGTGCCGGATGCAAAATTCTTGGTGGTTGACACATTTGAGCAAAGGTGAAGAAGTTAGAGTTGAAATGGAGTTGGTCGAAATGATGCTGGCGTCGGTCTACTGACCGGACGCTGGGTCACTCAGCGACCGGATGCTGAAAGGCTACGTCCGGTCGAGCTGTCAGACGGCACAGTGGGTGGGGTTGAGCACCGGACGCTGGTCTGCGTTCGGTCAAGGTGGACCGGACGCGTCCGGTCGAAAAAACATGCCTCGGGGAGCTTACTGGAAACGACCGGACGCTGGGGCTTCAGCGTCCGGTCAGTTTTGACCGGAGCGTCCGGTCAGCTTCGTAGCCGTTGAAATCTGACGAACAGCGTTTGAAGCTGGTGACGCGTGGCGTCCATCGGGCGACCGGACGCTGAGGGCCAGCGTCCGGTCGGTATGACCGGAGCGTCCAGTCAGAGCGTGTTTTGCCCAGTAAAGGGGTACAACGGCTCTATTTGATGGGGGCTCTATTTATAGCCCCATGGCCGGCTCAAGGGTAACCTCTTGCACATTTTCATTGACATAGCAACCTTGTGAGCTTAGCCAAAGTTCTCCCACTCATCTCCATCATTGATCCATCATCATTGTGAGATTGGGAGAGAATCCAAGTGCATTGCTTGAGTGATTGTATCTAGAGGCACTTGGTATTCGTGTTGCGCTGTGGATTTCGCTTGTTTCTCTTGGTGGTTGCCACCACCTAGACGGTTGGAGCAGCGGTGAAGGATCGACACGAGTTGGTGATTGTTCGTGGCCGCTTTCGGTGATTGTGAGGGGAGTTGTACCTTCCCCGGCGGAGTGCCGAAATGTAACTCTAGTAAATTGCTCGTGTTATTGAGTTACCTCACTTGTGGGTCGGTTCTTGCGGTGTCCTATCGTGTGGACGAGGTTTGTGAAACACCTCTTAGCCGCCGAACCACCAAGTGTTGGTCGACACAACGGGGATTAGCGTGTTGGCAAGCACGTGAACCTCGGGAGAAAAATCGGTTGTCTCTTGTCATTTGCATTCTCCCGGTGATTGGCTCAATCATCATCTTGTGATTGGTTCACTCCACGACCCGACGGTATAATCGTATCACTTACTCATTTACATTTCCGCAAACTAGATATAGCAAGCTCTTTAGTGTAACTAGAATTGAGAGCTTGCATCGTGCTTTAATCATATCTAGTGGAGCTCTTTAGTGTAGCATTTGTGAGAGCTCTTAGTGAGTAGTAGTCAAGTAGATTGTGTGCCAATTGATCATTGCAATTAGAATTGTTGGACAGGTGGCTTGCAACCCTTGTAGAGCTAGAGCAAGTTTGCATTTCGCTATTTGTCTTACTAATCAAATTGCTCTAGTTGATTTGTAGTTTTTAAATAGGCTATTCACCCCCCCTCTAGCCATATTAGGATCTTTCACTACTGTCGCTGCACCGACAGTGCAAGACACTATGGTGCCAGCACCTGTTGTTATCCCACCTGTGGCAACAATGAATGACGATGAGGAACCTGCTCTTCAGGATCCTATAGAACCTATTGCCACACATGAGGGGGAGCAACAACAGCCTCAAACAGAACATGTGCCAAATGTGAAGGACCCTAGAAGGTCTCAAAGAGTTAGAAAATCAGCTATTCCTGCTGATTATGAAGTGTACAACACTGAGGAATTTCAAATCGAGGATGATCCCACCTTATTTGAAGAAGCCATGAGAAGTGATCATTCATCAAAGTGGCTTGAGGCCATGGAAGATGAAATAAAATCAATGAATGCAAATAAAGTTTAGGATTTGGAAATAATTCCTAAAGGAGCTAAAACAGTAGACTGTAAATGGGTCTACAGAATAAAACTTGACTCTCAAGGGAATATAGAGAGATATAAAGCGCGACTTGTGGCAAAAGGTTTTATGCAAAGAGAAGGGATTGATTACAATGAGACCTTTTCTCCAATCTCATGTAAAGTTTCCTTCAGAATCATAATGGCATTAGTGGCACATTGTGATTTAGAATTACATCAGATGGATGCAAATACAACATTCCTCAACAGGGACTTGGAGGAAAATGTTTACATGGCACAACCGAAAGGTTTCGTCATGGAAGGAAAAGAACGAATGGGATACCGCATAAAGAAATCCATTTATGGATTAAAACAAGCTTCAAGACAGTGGTACTTGAAGTTTGATTAGCAAATAAAGAATTTTGGGTTTAAAGAGAACATAGAGGACAATTGTGTCTATATAAAGTTTAAGAATGGGAAGTTTATCTTCCTTGTCCTGTATGTGGATGATATATTACTTGCTAGTAATGATGTCAGTCTACTACAGGAGACAAATAAGTTTTGTCCTTAAAACTTGATATGAAAGATCTTGGTGAAGTCTCGTTCGTTCTAAGGATCGAGATTCACCAAGATAGAAGAAAAGGGGTATTAGGACTGTCACAAAAGGCATACATAGAAAGAATCTTAAAGAAATTAAGTATGCACAAATGTAGTCTCTCACCTGCTCCTATAGTCAAGGGCGACAAATATGAGGATTTTCAATGCTCCAGGAACCAATATGTGCCCAATCAAATGAAAATGGTTCCATATGCTTCAGCTGTCGGAAGCTTGCAACATGCTCAAGTATGTACGCGCCCTGACTTGGCATTTGTTACCGGGTTTTACTTGGCAGATTCCAAAGTAATTCTGGAATAGAACACTGAAATTGATAAAGAAAGTCTTGCGTTATTTGCAAGGAACGAAAGGCCTCATGATCACATATAGAAGATCTGATTCACTCCACATAGTGGGATATTCAGATTCTGATTATGCGAGAGATGATAGAAAATTAAGAAAGGATATGAATTCACTCTCGCAAAGGGAGAGCTATTTCATGGAAAAGCTCAAAGCAAACCATCACTATATCGTCCACAATGTATGACAGTTTGTAGCGTGTTATGAGACAACGGGCAGGTGAACTGACTAAAGAAGTTCATATCCGGTTTGAAGGTGGTTGACGACATCTATAAACACTTAAGTTATACTGCGATGATAATTCAGCAGTACAGTATGCTCACAACATAAGTCAAGTGGTACTGCCAAACACATTGACATAGAGTATTATGTTGTGAAAGATAAAGTCCGGGATCAAGTCATAAGTCTTGAGCATATAAGTACAGAAAAGATGCTCGCGGATCCGCTTACAAAAGGCTTATCACCCAACGTGTTCAGAGAACATGTAGCTAGCATGGGTTTAAGGGAAAGCCTAAAATTTCTGGACAAAAGAAGACCCAAAGATAAGTATCTATTTCAGAATAGAGTAGTGTGTTGTAGCTGTTAAATCTATCGACAATGGACCGTGACGATGAGACATGCTCTATGCGCTAATCTGTAATAGAGTAAACAAAAGTAAATGATATGAAATTGAAAGATGATAGTGAGATCAAGGGGAAGAATGTTAGTTGATCTCCACCAATAGGCCCAACGGCATATTGGGCCCTTGTCTTTGCTCCCTGATCGGGGGAGCCCAACCCTAATACGGTTGGTGGGCCCCTGTCGCACAGCACATATAAAAAGGTAAGGTGAGGATCAGGGCTCGGGCTACGAGGTTCAACGGAGCCGCCGCCATCCCACCCACAGTAAACCTAAACCGATCAAAGTAGTGCTGCCAGCGACGGGAAGCCCATCAACCTCACCGTCGCCACTGCAGCGCCACTGGACTTCATCTTCATCGCACAGGACGCCTACTACACCACGGCACCGGCGTCCGCGAGGCTACAGTCAAGGTGTGCAGAGGAACCCAAAGCAGAGGTCTACCCGGTTCTACGGTTACACAGAGAGGTAATCTACGATCCTAACATAAAGCAGGCCCCGCAGCATGTCGTGGCCGCGGCCGGGTGTGCTCCTGCACAGCCTGGCGATCCTGGAGAATATCTCCTCGAGGCTAGCGCGCACTCGGTCGCGGCGGCAGTGAGCCAGGGGCGGGAGGTACGTGAAGAAAAGGCTGACTAGGTGCAGGCCGCCGATGAGCTTGCGGAGGAGCGAGGACACGTCGTCGTGCATGTGATCCCGGACCTCTTTCCCCAGCAGGCACCGGTTCGCGATCAGCAGGAGATCGTTCTCGACCTCTTGATTCGGGTCAACGTGCCGGACTGCCCCCACTTGGCAAAGTATTCCTCCACCTCGCCCACTATGAGACGAGCATGGTTCCTGAGCTTGGTCGGCCTCAGAGTGTTGGTGAAGAACCGCTCGCCGCCAGTTACTGCGGGGCGGGCGGGCGCGCGCTGGCCTTTCGAGGGCGGCGACGGCGCTTTTCGCGCATGGCGGCAATGCTTCGCCTCGCACGACGCTAAATGGGCAAGAACCCCTCTTGCACGACGCGAAAGCGGTTCTTTGCCGCCCGTGTGGTTACGATGGCGCTGGCTCGCTCGCCCGCCGCTTAGCCGGCTACGACGACGCTTTGCTTTCGCGCGCCGCGTTGCGGGGCGCATGCGCTGTGCTCCAAACGTGTGAGGGTTTTAGAAGTTGGCATGGCCCCATAGTGTCCAGCTGTCACTGTGGCATCGCCACGTCGGACGTTGGCGCTGACATGGTAGGTTTTGGATCTTTGATGCGTGCAGAGATCTAGATAGTCGGTTTTTTAGTTTGAGGACCTAGATGAAAATGTCGCAAAAGTTTAAGGACTTGACGTGTATTTTACTCATTGCGCATTGATTGCGTCTGGAACTGAAGTCCACGCCTTGGCCAGATCGAGATCAAGACATTGCTTGAACTGCTTATCGATCATCGTACAATATTTTTCTGTTAAAATAGCATCAACCATCTGAAGACGTACAATCGTGCCTGCGTTCCAGTTTCAGTGTTCCATCAGTCCACCCACCCGTTCATCGAGTGACAAGTTCCCATCCCCGACTGCTTTACCACCACCACCATCGGAAAGCACAGCACAGCCGAGCCAACCAACGGGCGTGCCCACTGCGCGGCGCCGTTGGGGTCGGCGGGCGCCATGGGGGCGCCGAGCAGCCGCGCGCTGGCGCTGGGCGCGGCCTTCCTGCTGCTCCTCGTCGCGCTGCCCTCGGCCTTCCTCTACCTCACCTCCTCCGCGGCGCCCGCGGCCACCCGCGCCACCCTCCTCAACCTCAAGCCCTTCTCCGCCAGGTGCGCGCCCGCCGCCGCCGCGCCGCTCCGCGTCTTCATGTACGACCTGCCCGCTCTCTTCCACGTAGCCATGATGGGGGCCGACGCCGGCGCCGGCGGCGCGGGTTTCCCCGCGTGGCCGCCGTCCGCGGGCGGGATCAGGCGCCAGCACAGCGTGGAGTACTGGATGATGGCGTCGCTCCAGGACGCGGGCGCGGGGCCGGAGGGGGGAAGGGAGGTCGTCAGGGTGCGGGATCCTGACGCCGCCGATGCCTTCTTCGTGCCCTTCTTCTCCTCGCTCAGCTTCAACGTGCACGGCCGCAACATGACCGACCCCGACACCGAGGCCGACCGCCTCCTGCAGGTGCCGCCATTAATCACATTCACATACAGAGAATTTTTTAGATACTACAGTAGCTCTGTACAAATTGTTACTCCTACAGTCCTACTTATTATTATTATTTTCTGTTGGCTCATTGGTGGTTGATAATTCTGCGTTGTCATGGGACCTACGATTGATTACCATTTAATTAGGCTCAGATTGAGACAGCTCTGTACAAATTGCTACTCTAAAATTAAGAAGCAGCCAAAATTACCCAGTGAAAGCTGCACTAATACACCCACTAGAACAGCCACAACATTACCAAAAATCATTGAGCCATTGAACACAGACAAGCACATCAAAGATATTTCGCAGAGGAACAAACTGTTGCTATTTTGACAATTCTCTCGCCAGTTGGTGTTCTGTTACCATCAACCATGCTATCAAGAAACATACTTCTTTTCAAATTCTGAATCTCTCTGATAGGTCGGCAAATGTCCCCCTTTCCTCGTTGATACAATGTGGCATCTTTTATGTCACTGTATGTTTTGCTCTCTAGTTCTGGACTGTTGGGACTTAGTTACTGTGACCTGTTTCTTAGTTTAGAATTTCTGTGATTAAACCTTGGTCACTGCTAAGGATATTTCTGAAGAACTGAAATCAATTAAGATGGGAAATGGTGCATTTGCTTATTCTGCTAAGGTTGACAGGATTTGCACATATGGTTAAATCTGTAGGAGAAATTCTTGATTGTAGATGGTATGGTGCTTCCCATATATGTTAAGGCCAGTGAATGTAGCTCCTTGTGGGCAGCAATGCCCTGAAGCTAGCTTGATGTGCATGACAACTAGCAACCTCTACGGACTTATAGGTGCCAATGTGCTATGATGGTGTTTTCGAGAGTTATACGAGGATAATAGAACAGGCAGTAGCTAAGAGTTCTACGGTTCAACATCTCTGAGAACAGGACACTGTTTAATCCATGCCCTGGTGTCCTTCTGATCTCTTTGATAATGCAATTTGTGCTTGAGGCAAAGAAAATTTATTCCAAGAAGATACCACTACTTTCTTGTCACCTAATTTTTACTTTCGCCATCTCACTATGCCAAGTTTGTTTAGCCAACACATAACACTAGGCATGTATGGTAAGAAATAAAATAAAAGTAGTCTGCTACTCCTCTAGAGTTTATTAGTTAATCAGGATTTGCAATCCATTTTAACATTAGGAAAATATTTTTCATGTAAATAATCTAACTGTCTTTTTATCTTGCTATTGTTTTCTTGCAGGTTGAACTTGTGGACATTCTATGGAAGTCTAAATATTGGCAATGGTCTGCGGGCCGTGACCATGTCATTCCTATGCATCACCCTAATGCTTTCAGATTCCTGCGAGCAATGGTGAATGCATCTATTCTTATAGTTTCAGACTTTGGGAGATACACAAAGGAGCTGGCTTCCCTGAGGAAAGATGTTGTGGCACCATATGTGCATGTTGTGGATTCCTTCCTTGATGATGATCCACCTGATCCATTTGAGGCTCGTCATACACTGCTTTTCTTTCGAGGCCGTACTGTCAGGAAAGATGTATGGAACTGATTTATGATTGTAATAACAACCTCTGCCCTTTCTCTGTGGTCTGTCTTAATTTACCAGTTTAGTTCACTCTTTTTTTTTTCTCCGTTGTGGAATCTGACTAGGCATTAAAGAACTTTAAGGTTAAAGTTGTTTATAGCATTCATTTTATTTTTTCAGGAAGGGAAGATCCGGGCAAAACTTGGGAAGATATTAAAAGGCAAGGAAGGGGTGCGCTTTGAGAATAGCATTGCCACGGGCGACGGCATTAAAATAGTAAGTCAATTTTCTCATTTGTACTCTCCTTTCCTTAGTGATATTAACATTTTTCTATTAAGGCTTCTTTATATGAGAGCATGAAATTTACAAATCTGTTTGATCCTAACAGTCTACAGAAGGTATGCAGTCGTCAAAGTTTTGTCTTCACCCTGCTGGGGACACTCCTTCCTCATGCCGCCTGTTTGATGCCATAGTCAGTCATTGTGTTCCTGTGATAGTCAGCAGTCGCATTGAGCTCCCTTTTGAAGATGAGATTGATTACAGTGAGTTCTCCCTTTTCTTCTCGGTTGAAGAAGCTCTAAGACCTGATTACTTGTTGAACCAGCTCAGACAGATCCCCAAAAAGAAGTGGGTTGATATGTGGTCAAAGCTTAAAAATGTCTCTCATCATTATGAATTCCAGTATCCCCCCAGGAAGGGTGATGCTGTGAACATGATATGGAGGCAGGTGAGGCACAAAATCCCTGCAGTTAACCTTGCTATTCACAGGAATAGAAGACTCAAAATTCCAGACTGGTGGGGATAATAATTGGTGAGTAGTGTACATATTACCACATCCACTGTTAGACCTGGTTATTTTCTGTGGGTTATGGAAACAACGCTCATTGAAGGGCGGGCCTGGTGCAAGCGGTAGAGTCTTACCGTCTGTGACCGGAAGGTCCCGGGTTCGAGTCGCGGTCTCCTCGCATTGCACAGGCGAGGGTAAGGTTTGCCGCTGACACCCTTCCCCAGACCCCGCACAGAGCGGGAGCTCTCTGCACTGGGTACGCCCTTTTTTTATGGAAACAACGCTCATCGTCCATTGTGAACCAACTGCTCATCTTAAGATCCAAGGACTGAGTCCACAACTATTTGCTGACAGGAACTGACATTATCACCCTTTTTTGGTTCATTTTGTGACGACTTCCTATTTTTCACTGATGCTACAAAATAGAGGGGACAAATAAACTTACTGTAATATTATAGAGGAGACATACCTGACAAATAGGATCTGTAGCTTCTTTGTACTCACACACTGGAAGTTTAAATACATTCAGTATATTTCTGGTGTTGGTAGATACGGGTCCTCTCTGTGTTTGCTACTTTGAATCTGTTGACTTGAATAACGGAGGTTTCAATATGGTTGGTGTCTATTTCAGTATATGCTGTCTTGTAGCGTGATCGCGCTACTAAAATTCACCTTGGTTGGAACTTGCTGTGAACTCTGGTGGAACCTTCTTTTGGTTTGTAGGGTCCTGCATTAGTCGTCAAGCAAACACGACCAAGCATCAGATGTGAATGAATCTGGGTCATCCTGTTTTTTAGTTTAGACGTGGAAATGAGATTGCTGAAAAGATTGGATGAAAGGAACTTTCTGTGGGATCATCATTGTTCGCCTGTTTTTATATAGGCGTGCCTTTTATATACCGTTGACTTGGTACTTGGTAGTACATGCCTGATGGGGAGTATAATATATCTTTTGTGCTCAAGTTGCGACTTTTCAATGACTTTTCCCGGAGCTAATTCGCATTTCAGCAGTTGATTAAACACAAGAGGCATCGCGCATCGGCACCCTGCATATGGTTGGCAGCTCCATTGGTCCAAGTTCCATGTCCTATGGATTAACAAAGGATAATCAGCAGGGCAAAGCACCAGGAGTTGAGAACCATGACATGTATGAACCGCCTACTTCAACTTTAGACTCGCTACACCGATCACTAAGATTAGCTGTAAAGCAGCCTCTTGGTTCCAACAAAGCGCTGACTGTTGCCTGCCTGGTTGACCATCAGGATTAGAGTTAGTAGGAAAAGGTGAACAGAAAATGCAGAGCGTTGCTGCCGATGTGAACTAGAGGAGGGTGCACATGCAGTGATGCACGCGGCACACATGACACTAAGCATGACACTCCCCGGGATTAGTAGAGAGATGATGATGATGCAATCACAGGAGAGCCAAGCAGAGCAGGACAGCAGAGCAACCATTCTTTTTGTCGATGCTTGGTTGCAAAGCTAGCGGTGGTTGGTTGGAGCTTGATATAGAAGTGGAACTATGGGAGGATGTATATATAATATATAATGGGTTAAGCCATGCCACGGTGTATCCGAAGGACAAGCGAACAGCACGAGCACGAGGCCATGTGCCTGCAGCCTGCAGGCTGAGAAACTTTGGTTTAGTGCAACAAAACAGCTAGACAAAGATAATGACGTTACTAGTTGGCCATTAGGAGTGAGGGGACTAGGATATCCTCCTGCATCCTCTAGCCGTCCATTGCAAGTTGCTTCATGTACCGGATGAGCATGTTCCATTTAAGCGAGATAATTTGTCGCTTCATAAACCCAGGGTCCCCGATGGGTCCGCTTCTCAGTAAAAACTCGGCCCAGCAGACGGCATTACAACGACGCGCGATTCCTGGGCAGGCCCAGATACCTAACGACAGACCGGAAGAGCGATCCAATCTTCGACCGGAAGGCATGGCTAAGGAGGGGACGACGCTCGCTTCCGACTTCGACCCGCTTTTCCAACCGGAATACATCGAACCTCAGCTTACAGCTCTTCTCCGACCGACGCGGTCGGAGCCGACTGGGAACAACCGACCAGGGACGCCCGCTCGGTAAGGACCTAAGAATCAGGTGGAACAGATAAGGCAAGGCGCTCAAGTCAGCCGCAATACCGATGACCGTACCCCGCACACCTGCAGGACAGTACTGACAGGTCATGCCAGAAGGGTGCTTTGTAACCTTTCAGATATGTTAGAACACGAACAATGTTGTGGGCATCGACATTTGTCCTACAGTATGGTAGGCGCTGATATTTGTCATACCAGAAGAACACGATAGAACCTGCCACATGCATCTGAGCGTTAACAGTACTGTGGGCGCCGACAAACTGTCTTGTACCCGACAGCGTGGGCAACAAGACTAGGAAACACACACTCTCTTTCTCTCTCTCTCCTAACTTGTAAGGCCCCTTCACCTATAAAATGGGATGTGCTCTCTCTTAAAAGGACGGTCATTTTTTCGACTCTCTCTCTACTAAGCTTTAGACATTTTGAGCACTCGAACAGCTCCACAGCTCTAAAACTCTGAAGCTACACAGAGCATACGTTCCAATACTTAGCGCACGCTGAAGCTCCCGTCACTCTTGGCCCTTCGGTTTGGAACCTGACCGGACCTTTAACACCCTCTTCTCATTCCCACTCGTTTGTAACCTTATTGTAAACTTCGAGCACCTGGTCTCAGGAATAAAGTCACCGACCGACTAAAACTGGACGTAGGGCACGTTGTCTGAACTAATATAAACCATGTGTCATTAAGTGTTAAGCCATATCCGATCACAACGTACGGTAAAACCACAAATATTTATTTATTGATTACTTTTCGCACCGACACAGTTACTCCCACAAATGGCCAAGCAAGGTCGCCAATGCAGGCACATTGTTGAAAGCGTTGGGCAATGTCGACGAAATTCCCTTTTTCTTTATTATTATTGCACAGACAGGAGCTTTGGTGTTCTCGTAGGTGCGTTTGTCCAGGTTTCAGTCCCGACACGGCTCCCTACACTACTAACCAAGCACAAGCACTAGGGACCAAACTTGGATTTGCGATGGCATCAAGGAAAGCAACAGTCGTAAGACAGCACGTTTTTCATTTCCCGAAAGACCACATGAGCATGTATCTTATCGTAGTAATCGTGCGCTCCAACTAGTCTTTCCCCTTTGCTTTGCAAGTGCTATCTCTGTCAAAAAAGAAAAACTTTGACGTTTCAGAACTTTTGGATTAGATCAAAATGATCATGGATGCCTCTATTAATTAGGGGGCTAGTTCTGACTTTCAATGGTTGCGGATGCTAACGGTTCCACGAGAGAAGGGTTAATTTAGTAGTACATGGTTTCACTAATCTACTCTCTCTCCGTCCCAAAAATAAGTACACATATCGCACTTTGAGTCATCACCACATATATAAAAGAATACTAATGCTTGTGGTATCAAATAAACATTATTGATTAATCACACCGTATGTTTTTCTAGTAAACCGATTTAGAGATACAAATGTTAAAACTATGTTTTATAAATTTAGTTAAATTTTAGATTGGTTGACTTCACCCGAAGCGAGATGTACGTTTGTTTTAGGCAAATGAAGTAAATGTTAGAATAGCATGTTTTTTAGGAAAATTAATAAATCCTAATGTTAAGTCTTTTTTGGATGGATGGAGTAATTAATGGACAAACATGGATACACTTCTGGGTCACAGATAAGCGAGGTCTCAATGTTGTCTAAAGTCAACTATTTTAAAGTTTAACTACCGCCTTTTAATATTATTATATTATCTATAAACTTATAAAAGATATATACTTTAGGAAAGTATCTTTCAAGACAACCATACTAAAATCACTTTAAACATTTAGGTTGATTACACAAAAGAGAGGTATTTTGTAGTCATGATGTAGAACAATTGACTTATACCCTATTTGAATGCACTAGAAACTAATAATCTATAGTTAATATTGACTAACTAACTATTATCTGACTACCTATTAGTTTGGTTATGTTTGGATCCACTAAGATGTGGATGTATTGGTGGTTTTGTTTATAATACCATTCATCTATTTGTAATTGGTAGGACATGGATAGAAGTAGACAGAATGACAAAAGTGACTTTTTGTAATATATCATATGTTCTTTATGTTATTAGTTATAAGTTGAGATTACGGATGAAAACGGACAGAAACATGCATAAAACTGCTCATTCTTGTTTATGCATTTGATCACCGAGGACCGGTACCGGGATAGTTAGGAACAGGAGTAAAAACATAATATGTGAAAATACGAAAAGGAACAAATATGATACGACTCTAGGCCAGTTTGGTAGGGCTTCGGCTCCTCCAAAAATAGCTCTGGTTCCAACTCTTCTGAAGGAGCAGATTCTCTTAGGGAACTGAAAATGTTTTTTTAGACCGTTTGGCGTATCAGCTTCCCCGGGTAGCAAAAAGAGTAAAAAGTCTATAATACCCTTATTTTTTTATTTTTTCTTTTCTTTTCTACTCTTTTCTTTCCTTTTCTTTTCTTACGTTATCTGTTCCATGTGCCTATTTTTCTCCTCCGTACCCTCCCCTTCATTCTTTCTCTCTCCTCATCTTCCCCAACCGCTCGCCTCCCGCATCGCGCAGACGCGAGAGTCGCAACCGCTTCGCCCTCGCACCCGGCCATCCTCGGAGATCCGGTGGTCCAGCAACTCCGCGCCCAGCGGCCCTGTGCGTGGCGCTCGGCTGCCCGGTGGCCTTGTGCTCGGGCACCCAACGGCCCAGCGCGACCCCACACCCGGCAGCCACGCGTTCAAGCGCTCGGAGCTCCGACGAGCCACGTCCAGACGGCCGCCCCGGCGACTGCGCGTGCGGCCGCCCTCCCCGCATGCGTCTCCCTGAGGTCGGGGGCAGACTCGACCTCCACGCGCTGGGGTCCGCTGGTGTCAGATGGGAGCCGGGAGAAGCTCCATTTTTTAGCTCCATCTGACACACTACGTCCGTGAGAGCGAGTTTTACGGAGCTCCATGGGTGAGGAGCCGAAAAATGGCTCCAGGAGCCGCTTGTGAATCCATACCAATTTGACATGTGAGGAGATGTTAGCAGTTTTGTTGAAGTGACTCACGGGCATCCTGAATCCTCGTGCTGTGATATGAGTCGGAGTATCAGATGGTGGCATGCATACTACTCTGCATCCTTTTTGGCGACAGAGAAACCAGGAGGCAGGAAGGAGCAGCATACAAAATTAGAAGCTGTACAATCCTGTTGGTATCCATACGAGGGGCCCTGTCGGCAATTGGAGGACCGACAGGTCCAGTCGGCCCGTGGGAGGCCGACAGTCTACCACAGCACAAAAGTACTGTTGCCGCGTTGGCACCTGGCGGCTCGCTGCTTACGTAGACCTATCGGCTGATAGAATGCCGACAGCCTGCCACATGTAAGTTTTTTTATACCAGCTTCTAAATTTGCAATTAATCATTAAAAAATATTATTTAAAGATTTTTTTAAATAATATTTTTTTATGATTAAACACCATGACTACGTATCGTG
Organism: Miscanthus lutarioriparius; assembly: GCA_904845875.1. Classification (NCBI taxonomy): domain Eukaryota; kingdom Viridiplantae; phylum Streptophyta; class Magnoliopsida; order Poales; family Poaceae; genus Miscanthus; species Miscanthus lutarioriparius. The sequence goes on along the minus strand of CAJGYO010000006.1, from coordinate 9,028,182 downwards.
GCCGCCTTGTCGGAGTGGCCAGCAGAGCAAGGACTGGTGCCATGCATGCATGCATCCAGTACCATGTGCATCTTTGCAAGTGCTATCTCTGTCAAAAAAAAAGCTTTGCAAGTGCTATCTCTGTCAAAAAAAAAACTTTGACGTTTCAAAACTTTTGGATTAGATCAAAATGATCATGGATGCCTCTATTAATTAGGGGGCTAGTTCTGACTTTCAATGGTTGCGGATGCTAACGGTTCCACAAGAGAAGGGTTAATTTAGTAGTACATGGTTTCACTAATCTACTCTCTCCGTCCTAAAAATAAGTACACATCTCGCACTTTGAGTCATCACCACATATATAAAAGAATAGTAATGCTTGTGATATCAAATAAACATTATTGATTAATCACACCATATGTTTTTCTAGTAAACCGATTTAGAGATACAAATGTTAAAACTATGTTTTATAAATTCAGTCAAATTTTAGATTGGTTGACTTCACCAGAAGCGAGATGTACCTTTGTTTTAGGCAAATGAAGTAAATGTTAGAATAGTATGTTTTTGTAGGAAAATTAATAAATCCTAATGTTAAGTCTTTTTTGGATGGATGGAGTAATTAATGGACAAACATGGATACACTTCTCGGTCACAGATAAGGGAGGTCTCAATGTTGTCTAAAGTCAACTATCTTAAAGTTTAACTACTGCCTTTTAATATTATTATATTATCTATAAACTTATAAAAGATATATACTTTAGGAAAGTATCTTTCAAGACAACCATACTAAAATCACTTTAAACATTTAGGTTGATTACACAAAAGAGAGGTATTTTGTAGTCATGGTGTAGAACAATTGACTTATACCTGTCGATGCGGGACCCATAAGGTTCCCCACGGTGAAGAGAGAAGAAGACTTAGTCCAAATAGAATTCTCCTCATGTAATCCTACTAGGACTAGTACACGTAATCCTACTAGGATCTCTATTTTGTAACCGACTAGGACTCCCGCCTCTCCTGGACTATATAAAGGAGGGCAGGGGTCCCTAAATCGGCAGACCTAGCTAACACACACACATGAGCGACAGACATAACCGACAGAACTCACAACCACAACAAATAGCGCAGGGCGCAATATAATATCCACCCCACACTGGACGTAGGGCGCCGTGATTTTCCGGCGTGCCGAACCAGTATAAATCGTTGTCTCCCTGCGTTTATTATCGAGTTCCTGCAAACGCCGATACCCCTCCGAACAAATCACCGTCCCGGGTACTCCCGTGGCGGGTTGCCGGTGGTAAAACATCGACAGCTGGCGCGCCAGGTAGGGGTTCTCGGTGCTTTGCGTTCGAGAGCTCGGTGGACCTCAAGATCAAGATTCGTCACAAAGACCTCATCGACAATTCGCCATCTTCAGCTTAAGCGTGTTCACAACAACGGAGGATGCCATGCAACCGCACGTTCCGTTGATCCAAGAAGAATCTACATGCAAGACTAATGGCATTAGACAAAGCACAGCGGCAAGGAAGCACCACGTGTGGACTTGAGCCCACTCAGAGAGCAGAGTCCGACTCTAACCCACGACGCTCTCCGTCGAGCATCGCTGGTTCCGAGTTGAACTCTACTCAAGCTGGTGCCGACTTCGACCACAACTCGGACAAACCGAACAAGATGGACCGCCACACCACCTCCACAACAATTCGGCTCCATGCAGATTCTAATACAACTCGGACATGCCGAGTCCGGCTCCTACACAAACCGCGACATGCAAGCAAGGAAGAATACCAGCTAATTACGGCTATGCAAGATGACGTCAACGACTAAACTTAGAAGCTACTAGAAGGCAGCTCAAGACATGCAAGCTATGGATCTATGCGGTGCATGTGTACCCGTACGATTGCGAGCAACAAGCAAATAAGGAAAGAGGCCTACGTGTGTGTGTGTGTGTGTGTGTGTGTATATATATATATATATACATATACGTATATATGTCTAAGACATGCAAGAAGCCACGGAGTCAGGCAAACCAAAGGAAGCAAAACAATTTGAACCACATCCGACTACTCGGATGCTTACGCTAACTACTCATTTTGCACATCACGCCTATGCGGCGATCGACAACTCGCCATGAACCAAGCTAAGTGCGCTTTTATTTTTTACATTCCGGATATTATTCAGTATGCCTCGTGTATATATCATCTTCCCCTAACGGCTGTTAGTTTCCTCGGATAATAAGCCTTAATTCGTGAAGCTTGTTTTCTCGAATGGATGGTCACGTCAATGAACCTCTAAACCATACGGATGGTGACGTCAAAGAACCTCTGAACCATACGGGTGGTCACGTCAATGGATCTCTGAACCAAACGCGAGATTCAAGTGCTTAAACGTAACAGGTTACTACCTAGGAAATTAACCCACCTAGCAAGGGAAGACACAAAAAATCATCATGCGAGCAAACATAGTGCTCAAGATACAAAAAATCATCATGCGAGCAAACATAGCGCTTTAGGTCTTCTCTTAGCGGTCGCCGAATTCCTCGGGTAGAACACGCCTTAATCCGTGAAGCTTGTCTACTCACATGGGACGGCCACGAACCGAAAGTGCCGAGCTCACATGGTCACGTCATGAACCCTCTCAACCATACGCCGAGAGATTCAAGTGCTTAAACGTAATGAGGACACTACGAGGAATTTGCATGGCCTAGCAAGAGCAAGACATAAAAAGTTTATATGCATTTCATAATGCAGGGCCCGCCCCTAATTGATTATTCAAATATGGGACATGCTCCCCACTTCATATCCGGAATGTCATTTACAACATATTTTTATATTTAACATGCAGGGGAGCTACATCGGTACCATGAGATCAGGAAAACACGCTCCTGAGAGCTAGTCCAGAAAGAACCCAGATTGATCAGAAAACAACCCGGATGAGGTACATACAAGTTCAAAAGAACCTGGACGAAGCGCAAACAACCCCGAAGAGGTGCTGCAGGTACCAAGACAAATTCAGAAAGAACCCGGATTGATCAGAAAACAACCCGAATGAGGAACATACAAGTTCAAAAAGAACTCGGAACAATCAGAAAACAACCCTAAAGAGGTGCTGCAAGTAACAAGACAATTTCAGAAAGAACCCGGATTGATAAAAAAAAAGGACCCCGACAAGGAGCGGCAAGGACCAAGACAAGATTAGAAAGAACCCGGATTGATCAAAAAAGAACCCCGACAAGATGCGGCAAGAACCAAGACAAGATCAGAAAGAACCCGGATTGATAAAAAAGAACCCCGACAAGGTGCGGCAAGGACCAAGATAAGATCAGAAAGAACCCGGATTGATCAAAAAAGAACCCCTACAAGGTGCGGCAAGGACCAAGACAAGATCAGAGAGAACCCGGATTGAAGAAAAACAACCCAGATAAGTTGAGAATAGAAATCAAGACAAAAAAGAACTTGGATTGATCAGAAAACAACTCGGATGAGGTACATACAAGTTCAGAAAGAACCTGGATGAAGTGCAAACAACCTGGAAGAGGTACGTCAAGAACCGAGAGAAGTCTAGAAAGCGACACGGAGGAATAAAAACAACTCGAAGAGCATCACGGCTTAGTCAAACACTAAGCTCGGGGCTCAAAGATTCGCTTCAACTCATGGGGGCTCGAATTCAAGGATGAAAGACCAAGAATACAAGTACTCAAGACTACAACAACGACAACACATCAAGACCCTTCATCCGATTTCTATTCTAAAGAAAAGTACTCGGAGAAGGCTCGGGGGCTGCGGGATACATAACCCCAAAAAATTTTAAGACAAGAATCTGGACCCTCCAACTTTTGCAAGCAAAAGCAAGAGGCTCGGGGGCTACACTCAGTGAGTGCAATTTTTACGAAAAATTGCACCCACTGAAAAAGAACTCGGAGCAACCAAGAAGACTAAAGGGACCCTCTGGCTTCTTGTCCCAACAAGCAAGAGGCTCGGAGGCTACACTCACTGAGTGCACTTTTGTGCAAAAGTGCACATCAGCCGAAGAAAAGACAAAGAAGACCATCTCAAGATCTCGCTTCAAGAAAGAACCCAGAACAAGTCTACAACAACCCAGCCCTTGAAGCTCAATCATGAAATGCTCGGGGGCTTGTCGATGCGGGACCCATAAGGTTCCCCACGGTGAAGAGAGAAGAAGACTTAGTCCAAATAGGATTCTCCTCATGTAATCCTACTAGGACTAGTACACGTAATCCTACTAGGATCTCTACTTTATAACTGACTAGGACTCCCGCCTCTCCTGGACTATATAAAGGAGGGCAGGGGTCCCTATATCGGCAGACCTAGCTAACACACACATGAGCGACAGAACTCACAACCACAACAAATAGCGCAGGGCGCAATATACTATCCACCCCACACTGAACGTAGGGCGCCGTGATTTTTCGGCGTGCCGAACCAGTATAAATCGTTGTCTCCCTGCGTTTACCATCGAGTTCCTGTAAACGCCGATACCCCTCCGAACAAATCACCGTCCCAGGTACTCCCGTGGCGGGTTGCCGGTGGTAAAACATCGACAATACCCTATTTGAATGCACTAGAAACTAATAATCTATAGTTAATATTGACTAACTAACTATTATCTGACTACCTATTAGTTTGGTTATGTTTGGATCCACTAAGAGGTGGATGTATTGGTGGTTTTGTTTATAATACCATTCATCTATTTGTAATTGGTAGGACATATGGATAGAAGTAGATAGAATGACAAAAGTGACTTTTTGTAATATATCATATGTTATTTATGTTATTAGTTATAAGTTGAGATTACGGATGAAAACGGACAGAAACATGCATAAAACTGCTCATTCTTGTTTCTGCATTTGATCACCGAGGACCGGTACCAGGATAGTTAGGAATAGGAGTAAAAACATAATATGTGAAAATACGAAAATGAACAAATATGATACGACTCAGGGCCCGTTTATTAGGGCTCCGGCTCCTCCAAAAATAACTCTGGTTCCAACTCTTCTGAAGGAGCAGATTCTCTTAGGGAGCTGAAGCTGTTTTTTAGACCGTTTGGCGTAACAGTTTCCCCGGGTAGCCAAAAAGAGTAAAAAGTCTATAATACCCTTATTTTTTTCCTTTTTCTTTTCTTTTCTTCTCTTTTCTTTCCTTTTCTTTTCTTACGTTATCTGTTCCATGTGCCTATTTTTCTCCTCCGTACCCTCCCCTTCATTCTTTCTCTCTCCTCATCTTCCCCAACCGCTCGCCTCCCGCATCGCGCAGACGCGAGAGTCGCAACCGCTTCGCCCTCGCACCCGGCCATCCTCGGAGATCCGGTGGTCCGGCAACCCCACGCCCAGCGGCCCTGTGCGTGGCGCTCGGCTGCCCGGCGGCCTTGTGCTCGGGCACCCAACGGCCCAGCGCGACCCCGCACCCGGCGGCCACGCGTTCAAGCGCTCGGAGCTCCGACGAGCCACGTCCGGACGGCCGCCCCGGCGACTGCGCGTGCGGCCGCCCTCCCCGCATGCGTCTCCCTGAGGTCGGGGGCAAACTCGACCTCCACGCGCTGGGGTCCGCTGGTGTCAGATGGGAGCCGGGAGAAGCTCCATTTTTTAGCTCCACCTGACACACTGCGTCTATGAGAGCGAGTTTTACGGAGCTCCATGGGTGAGGAGCCGAAAAATGGCTCCATGAGCCGCTTGTGAATCCATACCAATTTGACATATCAGGAGATGTTAGCAGTTTTGTTGAAGTGACTCACGGGCATCCTGAATCCTCGCGCTGTGATATGAGGTGGCATGCATACTACTCTGTATCCTAATTAGACTATGATTGGACACTATTTATCAAATAACAACGAAAACGCTACAGTACTTATTTTGCAAATTTTTTTGCATCTAAACAAGCCCAAATTCAGACAGCTGGAGCCGCTCTGTTGTGTTTGCGGAGAATCAGATCAGGGCACTCAGGAGTCAGGAGTCAGGCAGGCCGCAGCCGCAGGCAGTCGCTCCTCAAACGAACCCCGTCCGTACGATCAAAAGCGAGCGATATCTGATGAGACAGCCCATTATGCTAGCAAACCAGCCGTGGACCCATTCAAAACCGCCCAGCCAGCTCAGCACAGCGGGCAGATTAGTCGACTGCATTTTCGCTTCCCCATCCATTCCTCTCCTCTCCTCTCCTCTCCTGCCCCTCCCCCGGCCCTTTTCCCTTCCCCGTTCGAAGAAGCTCGCAGCAGCCGCCGAAATCCAGCGGCAGTCGAGGATGGCGGCGGCGCCGCCGCCGGACGGGCAGGAGAAGGTGATTGCGGCGGCGCAGCACATCGTCAAGTCGCTCGCCAGCTCCAAGAACGCCGCCGACGACATGATCCGCATCCTCTCCGGCTTCGACAACCGCCTCTCGCTCATGTCCGACCTCTTCCCCCCTCCCCCTTCCGCCACCGTCGATTCCATCCTGGAGACGGACGAGGGGACCTCGCAGGGGGAGGGGGACGGGGACGACCCCGACCCCGACGAGGACGACGCCGTGGCCCGGGCCGAGGCGGAGTGGGACGCGGCGGCCGAGGTGATCGAGCGCTGGGAGTCCCCCGCCGCCGGGGACGCGCTGGTGTTCGACTCGCGGGAGGACGCCGAGGAATACCTCGCCGCGGCCGCCTGCCTCGCGGGCGCGCCGGGCCCGCGCGCCGACGCCGCGCTGCAGGCCGCCATGGCGCGGCTCCAGGACGAGTTCCGCCACCTGCTCGTCCTCGGGGCGCCGCCACTCGCCGCCGAGGACCTCCAGGCCTCGCTCCTCCGCCGGCTCTCGCTCACGGTGCCCTCCTTCAACTCCTCCGCCGTAGACCTAGACTGCCCCTCCTTCGCCCAGCACCACGCCGCCGCCGCAGAGGGGGCAGACGAGCAGCAGGGCGGCGGCAGGAGCTCCGCCTCCGACGACGAGATCTCGCCCTACCTCATCGCCCCGGACACCGTCAGCGCGCTCAGGGATATCGCCGAGGTCATGCTGCGCGCGGGCTACGCGCCCGAGCTGTGCCAGATCTACGGGGAGGTGCGCAGGGACACGCTCATGGAATGCCTCGCCGTGCTCGGGGTCGACAAGATGAGCCTCGAGGAGGTTCAGCGGGTGGAGTGGGGCGTGCTTGACGGCAAGATGAAGAAGTGGATCCAGGCGCTCAAGGTCGTTGTCCGGGGCCTCCTTGCTGAGGAGCGCCGCATCTGCAGCCAGATCCTTGCGGCCAACCCTAACGCCGAGGAGGAGTGCTTCACTGAGGCGGCCAAGGGCTGTGTCCTGCAGATGCTCAACTTTGGTGACGCCATTGCGATTGGGAAGAGGTCCACAGAGAAGCTGTTCCGCATCCTTGGTATGTATGAGGTGCTAGCTGAGGTGCTGCCAGAGCTTGAGGGTTTGTTCTCCGGTGAGGCAAAGGATTTCATCAAGGAGGAGGCTGAGGGAATACTCGCGCGGCTCGGGGATGCAGTGCGTGGCACGATTGAAGAATTTGCTAATGCCATACAGGGAGAGACTTCTCGGAGACCACTGCCTGGTGGGGAGATCCATCCCCTTACCCGCTATGTCATGAACTATGTGCGGCTTCTTGCGGATTACAATGCCTCGCTAAATAAGCTTCTGGAATGTTGGGATACTGAGATGACTGGGGTTGATAATCCAAACATGACTCCATTGGGGCACTGCGTGCTCATGTTGATCACACACCTACAGTGCAAGATTGATGAGAAATCGAGGCTGTATGAGGATGAGGCGCTGCAGAATATATTTTTGATGAACAATCTGCTGTATATTGTGCAGAAGGTGAAGGATTCAGAGCTCAAGACATTGCTTGGTGATAACTGGATTCGCAAGCGTCGTGGTCAGATAAGGCAATACTCTACAGGGTATCTCCGGTCGTCATGGACTAGGGTTTTAGCTTGCCTGAGAGACGATGGGCTTCCACACACAATGGGTTCATCAAGCCAACTCAAGGTTGCACTGAAGGATAGATTCAAAAACTTCAACTTGGCCTTCGAGGAGTTGTGCAGGACACAGACATCATGGAGGGTTGTGGATCCTCAGTTAAGAGAAGAGCTGAAGATTTCCATCTCCGAGAAGGTTCTTCCAGCATACCGTTCATTTGTTGGAAGATTTCGGGGACAACTAGAGGGAGGGAGGGGTTCTGCAAGGTATATAAAGTACAACCCTGATGATTTGGAGAACCAGGTCTCAGATTTTTTTGAAGGGAGAAAGCCAAATGCTTGATGGTCAAGGTGAGTGCTAGTATTATTGGAAGGTTATGCAGTCTGACCTTTTCATTTTGCTTGCTTCGTTGAATCTGTAAGAGCATGACGGTGCCTTGCCCTTCATTTTATTATTAACCTCAGCTATTTAGTTTTTACAGAAATTGTATCTATAGATTACCTCATAGATCATGAAATCGCAGCAAACCGCTACTATTTGAAGTAGTTTTCTAGTTTAGTAAGCAATATTTGTTGTAGATTCTTCAATAGTTTCTAGTTCTTGTACTTGAGTGATAGCCTGTGATACCTCAGTTTGACAATAATTTGCTACGACAGTCCAAAAAAATCTCCTAGAGAACTGAACATTTAGTCCTATGATACGAATTGCCTCTAGCTGTTTGTCCTAGCTGCCTTATTTTCAGAAGGGCACGTGTTTCTTGTGAACCCAGCACTTGCGAACATCATGTTAATTGAGAACCACAGTTTATCCTCTATCCTTTCATATTTTAATCTATTGAAAAATGCGAATATCATGTTAACTGAGAACAACAGTTTAGCCAGAGCCCTGCACAATTCCTTTCAAACACTGTTAATTTCAGTTGTCTTTCATTTGTTTTTGAAGAGAATATTGGCATGGTATATTGTCCTTCATAGATTAGTTACAATCATGATTTAAGACAATTGCAAAGTTTATGAAGGGGTGATTTTTTTCCTTCAAATTATATCACTCATCGTTCCGTTAGTCTGAGCAAGAAACTCACTATTATGACCCTTTCGATGTCCAGGGATGTTCATATCAACTATGCAACCTCAAGACCCATGCAAATTTTGATGATGCTATGCTAGTTCCAAGTCCCCTTCCAAATTTCTTGGCACTACTGTACAGGGAACTTGACCTTCAAACATCTTTTGAAGGTCTGAAGATGGAAATATAAGCTTGTCCTGAACTGACAGAAACTGTGTGAAGTGCAAAGCAACCTGAATTGAATACTTTAGCTTGTCATCCTTGATCCTGTCATGGTGAGTGGTGACATCATTGAGGCTTGCACATGGAATTGTGACAACTGCATCAGCCATGAGCTGTGAAATTGCAATTCTTACATTTTACCCTTCTTTTGTCGATTGTAACATCTCGTGACTCTTGTTTGACTTCAAAAGAATGTTGGTGCCTGGCATTTTTATGTACAATCCTACCAGCAGTTATGTTCACATTTACCTTGTTGCAACCTTTCTTATAGTGTGTTGCAGCCTTCTGTTATATTCATTCGTTAATGGTAAACAAAACATATAGTTGATGCGACATGCTATTGGTCCCGTTGTCTTGTCAATCTCTGATCGTAAAAGTACCATTTTCATGATGGTTTACAATGTTCTTAAACATGTCAGTGTGTAAAAGATGTTCTCTGTTTATCCAATTTGGTTCCATTTGTTTTTGTACATGTGTCATCTGATTGTTGAAATTGGGTCCTTTCCCTTATTTGTGTAGTTTGGTATGATAGTTTTTTTTGCCTGCTCTTGTATACCACTGAGGCACTGACCATACACAGAAAACTTGTGATGTTTGAGGAAATAGCTGATAGAGTAGAATAGTAACCTGTCTAATAATAGTTTCTTATAGCCTCATGCACATATACATGTTAGAGATGTGTAGTTAGGGAAAGGTAGATTATCTCAAACATAAGTAGACATAAAACGAGAAAACCTTTTTGGTTTATGCAGTAAATTGATATGAAAAATTCTGAACAGAAGGATAAAATGTGCTTCATAGATTCAAGCTGTTGAGAGTAATCAGTGAGAAAGTTCCAACAGATGATAAACCACAAAATCTTAAAATCTAGGAAACCTTTTTTTGGTTGACAATAAATTGATATCGAAAAATCTGGGGGGATAAAGAAAAGATGTGCTTCCTAAATTTAAACAACGGATGATAATTAATGAGAAAATTCTAGCAACTGATAAATAAAAACAAAAGGAAAGGGGAGAAAGAGAAATGGTATCTTTAACATAAAAGTTGTCATATTACATGGAATGAAACTTGAAAGCCCTTTGGGTTCAGCAATAAACAAAAATGCCAGGTAAAGTGGAGATAAGCAGTAAGCTAGTACCTAGTCCCAGGAACAGGATAAATGATACTCTGGAGATAAGTGAAGCTGGCGTGGCTAAATTCCAGGCATCGAACTTGTTTAACATAAACATGAACAGAGCATTAGTGTTCCACACATGGAAGCATTATGACAAGCTATGATTATTCATCTACATAAGTGACAATTATAGAGGAAGGAAGCTCACTAAAACTTTGTGGACACTAGAAATGGAAAGTAAGTGTACCAAATTCTACAGAGAAGGGGAGTAAACAGAGAGCATGGTAAAAAAGGATTTCCTGATCTGACTAAACTTTTTTAGACCCTGCTGTTCGATGGTAGAGGGATAACACCATTGAAGAAGTCCCCAAAGTAGCCAGGCGGTTCATACACCAACTTGGCGATTATATCTCTGAGGGTGATCAAGCCGTCCAGGTTCCCTTCCTCGTTGATCACATAGATCCTCTGCCTCTTCTCTGCATCCAGCTTCAGTATTATGTCCTTGATACTGTCCCCTCTACTGCACGTTATGATGCTCATTTGCCTTTCGCCGGAGCTCTGCCTCGCGTTCGCGATGAATTTTTTTGCTGTTAGGGTCCTGCAAGTGGTAATTGTTAAACATACTTGTCTTCTGTTGTTTAATTTTACAGTTGTTTTGAACTGTTTTGTGGTTCAATATGCATCTCCCTTTCTTGCACACACACTAAGTTCATGTTCATGTGTGGTTAAGCTACCAAATTTTATGTCCTCATTAGTAACAATGTTTCTGAGATTGATGATGTTGCCATGTAAAGACCTGACCTGTAGTCTCTGTTTGTCTCCGATGCCGTAAGGAGATGCTTGACATCCTTGATCATTATGCTGCCTACGGCCCTGCCGCCATCATCCACCACCGGTATGCCTCCGACCCCTTTTCTCCTCATCAGCCGGAAGGCCTTGAGAGCCGGCTCGTCCTCGCGAACCTGCCAATATAATTTCACCTCTTCCAGGATCAGGATCATCACCGTCACCGGGAAGGTGACCGAAAGAAAAATGGGGGCGGGATTCTGAATCAGAATTTCAGAAATGCGTAATGTACCTTGACTATCTTGCTGAGCCTCATGATGGGCAGGCCGATCTCGGAGAGCGTCTTGGTGCCCCACTCCTCGAACCAGTGGAGTCCGACGCACTCGGAGAGCATGTGCAAGACGGCGGCCTGCGTGATGATGTTGCTGATGGTGCCCTCGCCGATGTCCACCACGGGCAGGCTCTTCATCCGGTACTTGGACAGCAGCAGCAGCATGGTAAGGAAGGTGTCGGAGCTCTGCAGCGCCAGGAATGGCGCCCACCGGAACGACCCGGAGATGTCCTTCACCTTTGTCTTGTTGAACAGGTCCGAAGACGGCAGGGCTCCGAACACTTCCGCGATGGCTCCTTCAGACTCCGCGTCCGCCGTCACTTTGGACGCGACCGCGGCGGCGGCGGCGGCACCCTCGAGCGTGACGGTGCCTAGCTTCGCTGCCAGCTCGTCGGCGCCTACGTCGTCGGCCTTCGCCGCGGCTTCAGACTGGTGGAGCAGCCAGACGGCGATGCCGGCGAACTCGACGATGCCGATGTAGCGGTCGATCCAGCTGGCGTCCTCGGGCGCGTCCACGTTCCTGACGGGCGCGCTGATGATCCTGTTGCGGGACAGGATGTCGACGGCCTCGGCGAGCGTGGCGTCGGAGGGGATCTCCACCAGCTGCGCGCCGTCGAAGGTGTGCGGGAACGACGCCACGGGGATGCTGTCGAAGCAGCTGTTGAGCTTGTCGCCGTGGCTCAGCTGCCGCTGCTGCACGTCCAGGCTGTCCCAGATGTCCTCCACGCGCATGCCGATCTCCGCCTCGGGGCTCCACGACCGCGCGCTCCCGTGCGGGGTCGCCTCTACCACCACCGCCGCCTCCGCCGCACGCTGCTCCGACCGCGTCCGCACCGCCTGCATGGCCGCCTCGATCTCTCTCTACGGCGCGCTGCTTTTATTTGCCGGCGGGTGATTCTACTTCGTCGCGGATTGTTCTTCTTCTAGCTTCTCTTTCTTCATTCATTCATGCGCTAGCCGCTAGCTAATCTGTGTCCATTCCGATCACCAGAGCTATTTTGGTCCATGGCTTCGCTTGTGCAGCCGAGAACTGAGGCGTGCGCGGATCTCAGATAGTCAGATGTGTCGTTCCTAGCCATCGGCTTCGCGGGGTCGCAGGAACGCGCCCCTGCATGCATGCGTGGCTGGTGTACTGCGTCTGCATCTCCATGCACGAGGGGATGTTAGACATGCAAGGATTTAGCCATAGCTATCAGAGCCTTGTTATTATTCTCTCCACTCAAAAAAAAGTTTTAGCTTTTATAGATACATGATTTTGTTATGCAATTAGATATACATATGTCTAGATACATAACAAAGTAATTGTGTCTACAAAAGCTAAAATATCTTATAATTTAAGATGTAGTAGTTTTTAAAAAAAAAAACTTATCTCGCCTTTTATTGATAGACCTAATGATTGGTGTCACGATCGGATCACCAGATCATTTACAAAACTCGAGAGGGAGTAGCCCAATAATCTACCAACTCATGAGCACAACAAATTACATACACGAGATGTGAGAAAGAAATTTGACCTTGAACCAAAACAAAAGGCATGAAATTAGGCGCAACTCTTTAAATAGGACACCACTTGGAGCAAGATCGTAATGTGATGATTTGTGGGCCATGACCAGTGACAAAGAATCAGTTTCCACAAGATCCCCCGCGTCTTTGTTGCTTTTACACCTACAAGACAAGCTTCTGCCTCTTCACATATATGTGCTTATGGTAAATTACGAGCTCCTGCAACCACGCTAGTTTCTTCATGATTCTGAATGATAGACCCCAAGATGGAGTAGCAAAGATGCCTCGGATAGTGATGGTGATATTGTCATAGTGTCAAGTGAAAAATCTTGTGAATTGTGGTTGCTCAGCAAACTCGTTCCATGCGACACCAGTGGCGGATGCATCCTTTGATTTAAATGGGGGCTTGGTTCTTCCTCTCATTTCTTCTCCTATTTTCTTGCTTCCTTTCTTCCTCCCACCTCTTCTTCTTCTTCGTTCGTCTCCCGCAAAAATGGAGGGGCTCAAGGGGGGCTTCATTGCGTGGGGTGGTAGGGGGACTCGAGCCCAACCCGCCCGACCATACTGGATCCATCCCTATGCAACGTTGAATAAGGAGTAGTTATCATCACACACCGAGAAGGACAATGGTTTTTCTTACTTGGGGGTGGCTCAACATATCATGCCATAGGAGTAGGCGACATCAAGTTAAGTTGTGTGTGATGCTTAAAATATGCTTAAGGGTGTGAGGCATGTGTCGGGGCTAACAAGAAAACTATTTTTCCTTGGGTTATTAGAAGGTTCTTTGTATTATGGGCCTCGTGATAGAAAGATCTTGGGAGTCATGCAAGGAGGTGAGACGATCATGAGGTCAGAAGGGTAGATTTGAGCAACCTCAAGTTTAGGTTCTCTTTATTTGTATATTCTCTTATAGATCCAAAACAAAGGACATAGAGACGTCTAAAAATCATGTATTTTTTCTAAATAGATGTGAAAAAATCAGACACGATCCAGTTTTCTTAGATTTGGCATTATAACTTTTGTAGTTTTGAAATTAAAATTCTTCACGGAATGATATATTTGAGCTTGAGTTAAACTATTTGATCCTAAAATGGTTCCAAAATCCAGTGAAAATCATCTAAATCCATGGTTTGAAAATAAGTACTTTTCATGTATTTTCCTGGTATATGTGCTCAAGTGAAATCCAAAGATCTTAACAAATCACATGCTCAAAATTAGATGGTAGATGCTAAATGACAAAGTTCCATATCAAAGCATGGATGCTAGAAAATTACACAACAAAATGCTAATATTTGTACCAAGTGTTTCAAATGTTTTTTTTATATATTTTAGAAACAATTTCAGGGCCAAACGGCTTGAATGAAAACTCAAATATGTCATTCCACTCTAAAAAGATTTTTTAATTTAAAAAATACAAAAGCTATGATGCCAGACGTATGAAAAATAGGTCGTCCTTGATTTATTCTATCCACTTAAAAATTACATGATTTTTTAGGTCTTTTGATCTTTTGGGTAAAAAAGATGCTAGGAAATATAAAGGGAAAATAATATAATCAGCAACTGGGAAGCCCATAGGTCCTCTCACTGCTTAGATACATTAGGCCCTGTTTGGATAGCTATCTGGTAATAGTTATATGATCCAAACAGGTGCAACTAATAAAATAGCTAATTGTTAGCTGAACCTCTGGATAATAAGTACTTCCTCCGTTTTAAATTATAGGTCGCTTTGACTTTTTGATACATCAATTTTGCTATGTATCTAGATATAACGTTATGTCTAGATGCATAGCAAAATCTTCTTTAGCTAATAATTAGCTAGCTAATATTAGACATGAGATATTAGCCAGCTAACTATTAACAGATAATGGACCAAACAAGCCTAGCACTAGAAAAGACCGGCAACCCACCTATATAGGCTTCCTAAATGTGAAATGTCGGGCTACTACAATTTCTATAGAAATATCTATAGTTTTCAATTTTGTATTAAAAATGATATTATTTTTTAGAGGAAGGTATAAAATTGAAACATGAGACAATAAAATCCATTCCTAATAATAAAGAGGCAAAAATTTCTCCACTTTTTTGCACCATTATTTTGGTCTGGCCTCTCTAACTAACTCGCCCTTTTATAATAGCAGAACTAGAACAGTCATGCAAAAACAAAAAGGAAAAACAAAACAAATTGTATCTGGATTAGGACTCAAACACGGCACGACGTCTGTCTCCTAGAGTCCTGGTCACCTAAATGTGGAAACTGTCTTTGTTATGTGTCTACAATACTCCTATTATATATATGACATATGTATCAGACTTCTCTGGCTAGCACTCCTAATCTAAATAGAGTTTGATCCCAAATAAACCACGAAGAGTTTCCTGATTTTGATTCTGTTTTGTTTTTCATTTTTATGTTTTTTGTTCGTCAAGGACTTTACACTTTTATTTTTTCCATGGCCGAACACGATCCCAATACATTCAAATTTGTTTTTTCGTCGTTATGTAGAAATTGCAAATTTATTTTTTGCATAGTCCTTGTTCTATACAACATGTAGCAGGAACGTTGTTAGTCATCATTATCTAGAATCCTGGTTGGACTGTAACACTCCAGTGTTAAGCATTGCATTTGGCATTTGCATTTCATGAACACAAGCATCATCCGAGAATTCATGAGCATGAGCATATGAAGTTTTATTTCATTTACCTTCTCTTTATTACATGTGAAGTTGCTCATATACTTAATTATGCTTGTGATCATATGTGACCAATGCATAAGATGGTTGTGAGGTCACCAAAATACCTTAGGCGCATCTAGAATAATATTTGGAACAATGTTTATATTCATGACTTAAGACAATTTTGCTTCCAAAGTGTTGGTTTACTTTGTAATGCCATTTTCATGATGATAGTTTGACCAAAGTTGAATAGTAGCTTAGAGTTTTTGCATGGCTGTGTGACATAAATAAAAGTTGTAGTTCACATCATGGGTAATAAACTTTATCTAAGGGTCATGAGCTAATTCAGTATCTAACATGGTCAAATAGAGCTCACAAGTTCTAACAAAATGCTGTTTTGTGACTTAAAATTTTTCTAAGTATAGAATGCTGATTTTAGTTTCAAAGTAGCTGACTTTAGAGCTTTGTAGTTTGAAAACCATTGTGAATTAGATAAGACTCTTTTAATCAATCTTGTAGCTTTCACGTAGCTCTACAATGTTTATTAAGGAAATTTTTGCTAAAGCACCACGGATTAGGTGTAGTAATCGCTTGAAGATGCTCCGTCAGTCGGCCTAATGGTCGTTTTAGAGCAGCGTCGTGCCGACCGTCGTGGCTGACCACGCGCAGGCCGCACCGGTTAGGACGGAGCGGGCATAAGTGGACGCCGAGCCACGCGCCTCTCACTCACGCTCACTCTCTGCCTCGCCTCTCTCTCGCACACTCGCCGAAGCGGAACCGCAACGCCGCCATTGTCGCCGCCGACCTCCACTGAGCTCACGCGCCGCCACCGCCGCGCCAATAGCTTGCGCACACCGCTGGCCGTGAGCTGCTCCACCTCCCCGAACCGCCTATGCCACCATCTGAGCTCAAGTGAGGCCGCATTTCGCGTCGTCGTCGCCGCCATAGCCGCGGTGCGCCGCCGAGCTCCAAGCTCGCCTGTGGCTAGCCCTATCCACCGCAGCTCCAACCTTCTTCTCCGTCGGTCCGTGTCGCCCTAGGTCGTAGGTGCTCACGCCGTATCCTAGTTCCCCGCTACCGCCGCCGTCACGCCGGAACATCACCATGCCGCCGATGTGCTTGCACCGTCGCACCGCCATGCATGCGGCCACCGTCGCTTCATAGTGTCTTGATCCACACCGTAGAGCTTCACTAGGGTTCATGGATGTTGTAGCCGCGCTTGCCCAGCCATGTCGTCGCCGGAGATGGCCGGAGCACCACCGCACACCGCCGCCGAGCCGCCATGCTCATCGGCGAGGTAGCTTCGGTGATCCTCTGAGCAAACCTAGGGTACCAGTAGATGCGCGTGATGATAGGGAACACAACGGCGGTGACCTCGTTGCCGGTGACCTCGCCGTCGACGAGTTCTCACCGGTAAAAGCGCCGCCTCTGTTCTGTTTCACTGTCATGTGGGGCTGGGTTGACTGCGGGACCCACGCATTAGTCACAACGGGGTGTATAGACCGGGTGCACGTAGCATTTAGGGTTTAGTTGTTTTTATTTATTTTTCACGGATTTGAATACTAACTTACAAAAATTATATCTAGAGTTAGGAGTATCCAAATGAGGTGAAACAGATTTTGTTGGATTCATCATGAAGAGTACTATTTGATAAAAATATGAAATCTACTGCTTAGGGTATTTTTCTAGGAGAATTAAATTGAGCAAGAGAAATACTTTTTAAGTAGTTTGTATCTTGTAAAATGCATAACTTAAGGTAGGAAAGTGATAAAATTGTGATTCTACTTTTGCTGTTCTTGTGTTGACATGCTCTAGCTAGAAAAAATACTAAACCTACAGTAGACATACTTATAATATGGTCTTCCTATTTACTCTTAATTAATTGCTAGATTCTAGTAAAATTAATTAGGATAAAAATACATAACATATGATCATATAAATTTTTACACAGTATTCTCATGCTAGGAGGAAAGTAAGAAAAATATTAAATCTGTTGCTTGACACTTTTCACGATGCTAAACTATTTTTGCTAAAATAAGCATATGTAACTTGTCATTTTTGTAGAGGTAGGTATACTTATCCAAATGGAATAAATTTGTATAGTAGACTATTAGGGTCATGTGTAGCCTACTATAATTTTTTTTGGAATTTATTGAGCACTGAAAATATTTACTCTGTAAATCACCTTATTATCTAAGAAAATTAATAAATGAATATAAATAAATTAGTTAGGCTTAATCATGACGTTTTCTGTGGTGTGTGTGATGCATATAATCTGTTGATACTGTTAGTGAGGCCTAGAAATATTTGTTTATAGACAATTAGTTAATTATTGCTTTATAATTCAACTAAATGACTGCATGTATAGTTTGTGTTGTGGTGATGATTTCATGATGATAATGATTTTTTCTGTAAAGATGGTTAATAACAAAGTTGTAGATAACTTACTTATCTACCTTGTGTTAAATTTTTATAGTCATAGGTCTTATGATTTGAGAATTATGGTGATTGGAAGTCTACTATCTGAAATGCTTGCTCTCTAGACAGATGTAAAAGATTGAATTGTTTGACCTATATAACTGCTGAATAATATTAAGATGATTAAAAGAAAGTTGTAGGCAATTTTATAAGATTTTCATAATGTCCGTAACTATATTATTTTGATGTGTATAACTCCAGTTATGTTCAAAACAAGTGGCCACTATCTTGTAGTCCAGAAAATAATTTACATAAGTGTTTGTTTGAGTTACTAGAGAAGAGATATGCACCTACTCAGTAAAAGAAAATATAGCTTGTTATCACCTTAATATAATGCTGCTGAGAACACTTTATGAGGATGCATTCATCATATCATATCATATTATATATGTTATTATATATGCATCCATGATATCTTATTTTCTGCTCATGCATATAGGACCGTCCGAGGGAATAACTCTATTGTAATTCAACGAAGAGCTAGAGAAACAACAGGAGGCACCTCAGCCCATAGCTCCAGAAGGCGAGGAGCAAGCTCTTGAGGACCTACCCGAGTTCCTGGATCACGGGCCAACTTCCTTTATCAAAGGTAAGCCCCGGAGCATTCTAAGTCTCCCATATTTTATAAAATATCACTTGAGTATTTTATGTTTGATGCATTAGGTTATAAGAGTTGGTTGGAAACACTTGATGCATAGAAATATCTTGTCCAGATATATACCTTTAACCTTGTGTAGGTTCATGATCGAATATATGCTTAGCTATGCTTACACCGGTAGAAGTCGGGTGATTTTCTATCACCTGCGAGATATAGGTGGGCACTGAACCACGGTTGGCTATATTTGTTATCGTGTAAAAGAACCATGGATGTTCTAAATCGAGGCCGGACGGAGTCTATGTTGTAGGTTGACTTATGTGATTCCGTCTGCGTCGATTAAGGACCGTACCGTTATTGCTCCTCGGTCATTTTGAAAGCATGCCTCTCACTTAGCTGGCCAGATAATTCATTCCGACCGCAAAGCCGAGTGGCTCAACTTAGGCCGGACCCCGTTCTGTAAGAGTGCGTACTCTGGATGGTAGTAAGGATGTGTGGAGAGTCAGACGTGAGCCCAATGGTAGGCCAGGCTTGAACGTCCTGGCAGCTGGTCGTTCCTAATTGTGCGGCGCTGATTGAACCCGCGAAATGTGAACTTAAGTTGTATCAAAGGTGACCTAAGATGACCGTTGATCTGGTCTGCCTGGGTTTGTGTTAGGAATAAATTCCCAGCTGGTTGAAATCGATTCGAATCGTCGTCTCTTCCGGATAGTGAGAAACTTGACTGAGCTTCCTTCTATCGTATTGTTAATGGCAAGTGGAATGCTTCTGAGAATGAAATATTAAATGGTTATGATTATTATTGTGCTGTCATTAACAATATACTACATGTTTGACATAGGTTAGTCGCTAATCTAGAGGTGAATAGCTATAATTAACTTGATGACCGAATTATAAAAGATATAGTTGAATTAGTGGCTTTTTATATAAAATGTTGTCAAGCTAGCTTCACTTATAAAGTCTTACATGATCCTTGGAGTCACTTTATTTTTGTTTGTGACGGGTAAGTCTATCTGAGTACCTTTTTGTACTCAGAGTTTATTTTCCACTGTTGTAGATAATACGTTGTATCATGGCTACTGTAAGAACTGCTTTTGTCCTGCCGTGGACGAGGAGTAGGGCCCTGGGCAAGGCATCTCTCGTTAATCTCTCTCTTATGCTTTTGTGGGATTGTGATAATGAGCTGGCACAGTATTTGAATAACGATGGAGATGTTGCTTTCAAACTTTAATTGATTCCGCTACTACTTTACCTGAACTTGGTTTGTAATAACTTTTAATCGTACTCTGATGTATGAAACTATATTTGTGAACTTTATGTAACGTGTGACATGTATGTTGAATCATGCACGATTTTAGTTGTATGTTGGTTGAATTGAGACTCTTCGTGGTACTCGACAGACTATCGGGTATGGGCTCAAGTATAACAGTACGACCACTTACGAGCTACTATTATACTTGTGATCTTATAAATTGGACGGTTCTGCGGCACGGACAAGCATCGTCAAGTACCATATTGCATATTGCCATAATTACGCTGAGCTGTATTATATCTTTATATTGATTTGGAGTCTGGACCTCCGATCCATTAATTAAATTGACATGGAGATACCGACTGAGATATGGCCTTGTATAGACCATGACGATCGTACCTCCATGGCTGCACCTCTTCTTATCTCCAACCTTATTAACATTGCTGATGAATTTTGGCTTTGCTGCTGAACCAAGGGGTACTGCCCCCAACCAACAACTTCAAGCCATAGCGCGCTGCGCCGCCCCTCGCGGACCATGTTCGAGCGCGGCGGTTGCCTTTGCACAGCCGTTGTCCTGCGTGTGTGCTCATCGCGCCGATTGGCGACCATGCTTGCCAGAAGCGTCTCCTTCGTCTTGTGCAGCCGCTGTCCCACGTGAAAGGTCACCTGGAGTTTCATCTCGATCTGTAGATCAGATGCGCAGTGCGCTGGAGAGATAAGCTAACGGACAAAGAAGAGATAGACATGTGGTAGGAAACAGAACACTTATTAGAAGAAAGAGTGGTAGCCGTACATGGCATGTATACTTTTCTTCTTCTTTTGGAAAACCAGCTTCTTCCTCTCTTCTATTTTGCAGTAAACCAGGAAATAGTTTACTAGCTATTTGGGGAAACAAATAGAGTTAGATGAGAGTTGCAGTTGTTGAAGAAATAGTTTCATTTAATATTTTTTATATGCACATCACGAATTGTACTTTGGCTTATTGCAGTTGCTCGTGAATGAGAGTGAAAAAAAAAAACAATTCTTCAAGAAGTAAATAAACATTACAAAGCTATGGATTAATCCGTAATGAAAGTACAATAATTTTTTATCCCGTTGCAACGCACGGGCATATTTGCTAGTTGATAACCAATATTATTTTTAACAAGAGTTAATAGTTAGCTGTCTAACCATATTATTTTTAATAAGCTAAGAATTTATTAAAGAAATTCTGAAAGAGAGGGCAATAAACGGGCCACAATAACTATGAGACGAATTGGGCCTTTTTGTTTCTTCTCCTAACATCGGAAGCCTTTGCCAACTGGGCTCAATTCTAGTGCTTCAACCGCTGAGCTGGGCCAAGAGATATTTTCCCCTTCAACCCCTTTCGCAAGTCATCCCGTCCCACTGTGGCCGTGTCGATCCCCAACTCGTCCCCTCCCCTCCCCTCCCCTACAAGGGACTAGAGAACCAGCAGGCCACGTCCCCACCGCCCCCCACCGCTCCGGCCCTCCCCAAATCTAAGCGAGACGGGGCACAGGGAGAGGAGAGCCTAAAACCCTAACCCCCGAATCGGATCCCGCCGCCAGAGCGCGGAACCCCGCCCCCGGCCACCATGGAGATGGGAGGGATGAGCGATGCGGAGCGGCTGTTCTTCTTCGAGATGGCCTGCAAGAGCTCCGAGGCCGTGTACGAGCAGAACCCCAACGACGCCGACGTACGATGCATCTCGAGCTCTCCTCTCCTCTCCCTGTTCGCTTTCCCGCCGCTTGGCTCAAACCCTCTACGCTGTACGATGTGATCTGGTTGTGTGTTCCTTGTGTGCGCGCAGAACCTGACGCGATGGGGCGGCGCGCTGCTGGAGCTGTCGCAGGTGCGGGCCGGTCCCGACGCCCTCAAGCTCCTTGAAGGTATCGCTTCCTCAGATTACAGGATTCTTCTTGTTTTCGATTGAGTGATTTGATGCACTACTTGTAGTTTTTTTTATAGGATTTATTGGTGCAGTACCGGCTGATGATCTTAGGATCTCAATGTGTGCTTTACAAATTCATAAATTCATAGTTCAATCCGCGTCGTCATATGTTAGGCCCTTATGGCGGCAGTGTTGACCCCTCTTAACGTTTGCCGATTGATTCACTGTGTTGCTGGCCCAGACATTTAGGAAATTTGTTGGCTCAGCTGCTATTATGCTCAGAAAAATGTTGCTGTGCTGGTGCTGTTTCAATTAACAAGGATGGCTTTTGTTTGAGTGATTTTTAGTCCCTTCCTTTTCTGTATCAAGTGCTTTACTCTTATTTCAGTGCTCTTTTGTCATATTGATCAGTGTCATGGGTATTCGCTAGAAAAAATCTGATAGCATATTGAAGCTGTTACTGGAATTTGTTTGTGTTGTGTGTGGTGCATCCTTTCTACCAAAATCTGTGGCATTTTCTAATAATCAACAGTCAGTTGGCTTATATTGGTTATGTATCATCTGGGGACTGGTTTATAGCTTCCCAGTTTTTTTGTTGGTTGCTCGTTTGGTACTGCAAAGCCAGAATCATATTGTAACATCATTCATATTTGTTATGGTTTCTTGCTTCAAAGTGTTAATTTGATTGCTCACTTGTTATCCATACATTTAGTCATATGCGAGATGCAGATTTTCATATCTCATGAATGCCTGTTGCATTGTGGTGAGTATAGGATTTCATGAATGCAGATTTTCATATTTCAGGATTTCATGAATGCAGATTTTCATATTTCAAAGTGTTATATGTTTACATTTTGATTATTACTATTCAGAGTTCATGTATAGGATTACATTGAGCTGTGAGTATGTCTAGGATTCTGCCACTTTGTAGATGTTAATAAACAGTGAAAGTGGTACTGATTGGATGAATGTTGTTACAGATGCGGAATCCAAGCTGGAGGAGGCACTGCAAATTGATCCCAACAAGGCCGATGCGCTCTGGTGCTTGGGAAATGCTCAGACCTCTCATGGATTCTTCACTCCAGACACTGCAATAGCTAATGAGTTCTTTGTAAAGGCAACCGGGTGTTTCCAGAAGGCTGTTGATGTGGTATGTGTAGGCCGCTATTGTATTATGTTAGCTAAATTTGAACACATTTAAATCGTTCCTTTTATCTAGGCTGATCCATAGTCACAACGTTGCTGGTATGATTCAGTTGTGGAATAGGGATCGACGAATGTAGTATGCTCTTTGAGAAAGTTTTTTCTTTTCCACTGCGGGGACAAGATTGTTCTTGTTCCTCTGTTCCTGGGACGAGGAACATGGCACCGTACCACGTTCCCGGTGACACTGGCTGACCTGCAGACCTGTTCGCATGGGGCTTGAGCCACATGCAGTCATGTTGTCATGCAAGTATCTAGAAGAGAATATCCATGAAAGAACTATGATTTTGCCTTTTTCCTTCCAAAAAACTGTGTCTGCTGCAATGTCGTGTGCAATTTGGTTTTACTGGAAACTAAAGTTCAGACCTGCTGTTTGTAGGAACCTGCAAATGAGCTGTACAGGAAGTCTTTAGACTTGTCAACGAAGGTGGGTTCTTTTCTCCTTTCTGTTATGCAGTATTTCCATGTCCTGATTCCTGAACTATGGGGCATCCAGGCTACAGAGGCTAAATTAAGCTTATTTTCTTAGTAATACTGGGTTTGAGATTCAAATAATCAGGAATGCTTCTGTTCATCTTGTTACTATTAGTTTTTATATTTGCTACAAATTGCAATGCTAAACATAGATTTGGACAGCTTCAGCCATCAATCTTTTACAGTATGTTCAATCATGCTGTTTAGGTTAGCGATAATGCATGTGTATCATCTCTAGTGACATTTGCTTCTGATTATCTCAGGCGCCTGAACTGCATTTGGAGATCCAGAGGCAAATGGTTTCTCAAGCGGCAACACAAGCATCCTCAGCCTCAAATCCAAGGGTACTCTACCTTATCTTGTTCCTAGAAACTACTTAAACGATAGTCAGAGTGACTTCAGAAAAGTTCCATGTTGGTTAATATCTACCATTTTTTGTGTTTTCTACCCTTTTGTTTATTACTACTGGTGGCTCATGATGTGGTTTAGTATGTAGTTTATCCCAAATTTCGTGAGCATGAATTGCCTTTTTGGTCCAGCTGCTTTATTAAGCATTCCTCGTAACACTGGTTGGTAATTGAGCATGCTAAATATTTTCAGACATTAATGAAGATGCTTGCTAGTTTTTTATGAACAAAATGCATTGTGGACTGTTCTTTGTCCACAGCGAGCATGATAATGAGATCTTTCATGAGTAGTCTGTTCCTTGATGTTATTTTTTTGTTTTGTACACTGTTCTCATTACAAGTAAGAATGTTTTTTTAACTGGTATTTCTGCTGTATATATACTGTTATAACTGAAATATTTGTCCCCCTGTTTTCTAGAGTACAGAAAACTTTCTGTTTGATTTGTGCACTATGAACTGGAATGTGGCAGAGCTAAATCAGTTTTGACATTTTATAGTCTGCTAATTTCCTAATGATATGTGGTTTGATGCATGCCTTACCCTGTGTTTCCTCCCCTATTGAAGCTGACAACATTATGCTTTGCAGCAATCAAGGAAGAAGAAGAAGGATAGTGACTTCTGGTACGATGTTGTTGGATGGGTGATCCTTGGCGCTGGCATTTTTGCCTGGGTTGGATTGGCAAGATCAATGCCTCCACCGCCGCCACCGGCCAGGTGAACTGATCGATTGCCAAGGATGCTTTGCAAATGATGGCACGCCTATGTTAAGGTGCCTCAGATATGAATCTTGCTAGGTGGTAGTTTGTATGGAGAGGAGAGAATGGTGTTTCCATACGGTTTGGTCAAATTTTCATGCCTGTTCCTTTTGAGCCTCGATGAGGTTTCTTTTATAAATCAGCATAGGCTGCTGGATAATTTTGTACTTGCTTACCTTGATACTGCTTCGAGGCTAAAACCATTACTATGTTGCGACTTTTAGTTTTGTTGGCTATATGATACTGGATGTTCACAAATGGCGCCCTGCATAAAGTGGCATCCTGATCAATACCGCAAATAAATTTATGTGTTTGTGTTTTGACATCCTGTGACTGCGAATCTTACAAGCTATAGTAATAGAACCAGCCTCCATACTGGGAGCTTGTGGTGCTCTAGTATTTTCCCCCCTTCTTTTGTATAAGGGCTCACCCTGTCCCAAAACAGATGACACTTTGGCTATCAATCTAGACAGTTTATAGCTAAGTTGTCATCTATAGGGGAATGGAGTATTTCACAAGCTATACTCGATACTTTGTTGCATTGTCGTGGCTTACTGTTGAGCATTGCCAAGTCGCCATCTTGCAGTCTCTTGATTAAACTGCAAGTATATATGTGCACATAAGTACAACTTGGTATTCTCAGTTTTACGATACTACTACTACTTGACGCGTTAGTTTCACACACAGCTGCATATTGCTTTGTGAAATCAACTGTAAAATCCAAGTTCATTATGGATTAATAACCCCATCAAGTCTCTGTCAGCCTATTGGCATAGCTCCACCTCAGATGTGAGTCAATCTAGATTTTGTTTAAAAAAAAAAACGAATAAAAAAGTTTAACCGAACATGAATACCCACCCTCCCCGGTGGCTGTCACGCCACGCGCGGCTCGGCTGATGATGGGTTGGTGTAACTGCTGGTACCGGCGGTCTCCTAGGACCTAACTCACGTCCACTCATGGGCGAGCGAGGTGCAGACGTGCAGTGCGTGCGTGCCCTCCTGGGCCTCCAGGAGGAGACCAGGACACGCGCGGCTTCAAGGCTGGGGGCGTACGTGGTGGTAGGGATGGCCACGGACGGATGACATGCATGAATAGAAGCAACTCAAGCAAGCGATGCTTCCTCCTCACGCCTGCTAGCTAGCAGAGCAGCTGGTTGCATATGCGGCCGGCGCGGGTCGGAGGAGCACCAGCAACAGTACCGCCCGCCCGGACGGACCATCACCATGCATGGGCACCAACGCCAATGATCGAGCGCGCCATGGGGCCGGCCTCCCGCGCATGCATTGGATTGGATTGGCACATGCTGCCCTCGTTTGTCACCACTGCCGTGTCCGGCCGATCCATGCATGCATGCATGGCATATGAGTGCGTTGCAAGCAGCGTTGTACACTGTGTTGAATAGCAGTGACTGACCGATCAATCCATCTCCATCCCCCTGTTGGGTGTTGACTGTTGCAGCTGCTGGCCTCTCAAGTCTCAACTCACCTCACGTGAGTGACCAAGCAAGCAAAGGAAGGACCATGGCCGCCATCAGTTGGATCGACCAGCATATACCAAATTGATTGCGTTTCTGGTCAGTGGTCACCAAACACCGTGACACTACACATGTAGTAGCTACTGTTGTAGTGAAGATGTTTACTAGTCCTACATGGCACTATGGGTTATTGCATCTGGCAGGCAGCTGTTGTTGTCCTGCAGCACCAATCAAATCCAGGGAGCAGTGATTTTCCCTTGTGATCAGGCAACAAACACCACCGCCGGCCGTCCACACCACACCACACCACAGCTGCTTCCCTCGTCTCATCAGACATCATCCATCTGCCCTAGCTGGGTCCCCAATGCAAGGCCCCAGCAGCAGCACTGGGCTGGGCAGGAATATTGGTATTAACTGTGGATCTCGCCACAGATGACAGTTGCAGCGCATGTGAGGCGCCATCATTTCGTTTCGTTTCCATGAGATTGAGATGTGAAGGAAGCTAGAGCTAGCTCTCCATCCGTCCATCCATCAGGGCTGCTGCAACTAGTGCAAGCATGCATGTGAGGCCACAGGGCCTTTTTGGACGGCCGTGCATGCATGATTAACTCCAATCCCTGTGTGTGCGTGTGTTTTCTCTTCCCTGGAACGCAAAGCCATGCACCTGTAAGCAAGCAGGTAAGCACATGTGCAGTCATTAACATTTACTCACAGGCAAGCTAGTAGGCAGGCAGGCATGTTGGTGGCCCGGGCAGCGGCAGCAGCAGCAGCAGCAACATTTGGTGATGCTGCATGGGCATGGGCATGGGCCGGCTCCCCTTTCCTTCCTTCACTTGCGCTCTTCTTTCCCCCAGCTGCCGGCCGGCTGCTTTGGCTGAGATAGCAAGGAAGCTGATTAATTGGACAGCAACAGGTAGATGCCCTTGACTTGAGTGTGTTGTGTGTTTCTCTCATCAGTTGCATAATTGAATTGCATCCTCCCATTGCATTTGCCCTAGCTAGGACTCGCTCTGTCATCAGTCACCACCAGTACGTCACTAGGCTACACCTGTTAGGTGACAGTGGCACAAAACGCCCCAACCAACCCTCGGCGCCACTTTTGGACTTGATGCGTGTCCTCTGCCTCACATGCGCAGGGCGGCCATTTTTTCTTGTTTTAGAATTAAATTGAATTAATTAAATCCAGTAGGAAGGGGAAAGAAAGGAGAGCGTCTTAATTAAACCACCGAATTCGTTCTCTGCTAGTTTTGTTGATTATTAGTGGTGGTTAGTTCTTGATGTGGCAAGAGCCTTTTGTTGGTCGCCGGTCAGGCGAAGTTGTAAGTATAAGTAGACCTTGTTTGGAAATGGCTGCATTTCAACTTGAAGCCAGTTCCTAATAAGTCTAGGCAGTGTCAAATCAGGTTGATTTTTTAGGGCAAAGCCGAGGTCGTTCATTTCACTGGACTGGATTGGATTGAACAAGAGCCAGAAAAGTCATAAAGAACTACACTCCCCCCCACCCTAACATGTCTTCCAGTTTCCCATGACAACACACTCCAGGTGATAATGGTATGCAGGTCATTTGAGTTCATTAGCTAAGCTTAAGAAAGAAAGAAAGAAAGAAAGAAAGAAAGAAAGAAAGAAAGAAAATCAGACAATACGTGGAGTTGCCGCGTACCCCGATGGAGCGAGCACACGGCACGGACATGCATGCACGGCTATGGATGGGTTCGTTCCAAAGCGCAAATTAAGGTGTCGTGCATGCCAGCGATTCTCTTGTCCGGAATTGGAGAGCAGCTTGCTAAGTTAGCATCACCAACCAACCGGAACCTAAGCTAGATCACAGGTAGAAAGTAGTAGTACTGATGATTGGGATCTCGTCAGGCAGAAAACGCTAAAAAGGCAGCTGATCTGCCCTCACGATCCATCGACCGATTCCGTGCGCTCTAATCCACCCCCGGCCGCTCCGTACGTCGTGGTGGTGCCCCGCGGCCGCGGGGAGAGTTCTCGGCGGCCCACCGATCACGCGGTTCCGCGACCCGCGAGACGCGGGAGAGGAGAGGCCCCACGCATGTGGTGGTCGGAGTTGGTCGGCCTGCCTGAAACCGAAGGCCGAAGCAACCGTAGCCCTATTCGTCTGGTTTTATTCAGAACTATTTTTTATTATGAAATAGTGTTTTTATAATATTTTAGCATAAGCATCAATATAAATTAAATTTCAGCATCAGCAAACAGGTGCAAACGCGCCGCAAGCCAGCAATGCAGCGGCCATGCATGCAGTGAGTTTTTTTTTAGAAGAATATGCATGGTGCCAAATACAGTACTAGCTGCGGTGGTGCTGGTCGTCATGTGGTGTGGTGTGGTGATGAATCAGATACGGATGAATAGTTACGTATACGGATATAAATAGATACATTACATTTTTAGATTTAGATTTAGGTAGAAATAATGTTAACTGTGTCGAATAAGATATAAATATAGATATTACTATGATATGTATCTGAAATTAAGTATCCAAATATGGATATTGTACGTATACTGAATGTCCATATTCCAATTCAGATATGATACAGATACTGAACATTTTGATAAGACAGTCGGTCAGGAAAAAAATATTCGTATTCTATGCACAGGAACATCCTGTGCTGTTAATAAAGGCGCTGCGCCTCTGGGTCTTTGGCTGAGGCGGCGATATTAGGATAGGCGAGAGGAGCGGCGGTAGATCAGTCATCGGTGCATTTTTCATCGGTGCTAACGACAGTAGTACAGTCAGAGATTATGTTCCGCCGCTCATATAAGCCGGCTGCTTATATGATACAATATTTTTTTCTCTGAATAAATCAGTTATATGAATCAGCACCAGCAACTCGTAGACCAGCCGAACAAGACCCTGGGACAATTGCAATGACAAGTCATCGCATAGGTCGTGCTTGCACATGAGTTAGGTGGGTGTTGGTTGCTGCTGATCGTGAGGCCGCTGTTCCAATAGTTAGGTTTGCTTCCATCTCATTCTGTTTTCAGAAACAATTAAGGCATTGCACTGCAGATGGATGGATCAGACGAGAAACTAGGACTGTAGGAGTACTACTACTGTCATCTACTACATCTACAAGACTACAAGGGGTTATGTAAAAGTAGCCTACCTACCTAATACATCAAGTAGTAACTCGTTTATTTGTATTCTCAAACCAAATAAAACCCCTTTTAGATATAGCAGTACTCCTACTGTACTACATAAATGTGCCCATGTCCCCCAGTACGTATGTACTACGTTGTACAGTGCGTACACCAAAGCACACATATGTAGTAAGCGATCTGTGTGCAGCTGCAGTCAGGTACTACTGAGGTACTGGTACTAGATCTCTCGGTCTCTCACTCTCACTACACACAAATGTGTGGTGCCCCCTTCTGACGTAGTATGAGCTGCTGCTGCTGCTGCTTGTCAAGCCAAGCCATCATCGTCCAGCCGGGGACGGGGTTGCCATAAACAAAAGCAGCACGAAGCACGGATCCGTGCCCTGATTAAAAGGGCCCCCAGAGACGACATTTGCATTAAACTCCATCTGCACTGCATGTCGTGGCGCTGCTTTCATGCATCACCCAATCATCCTCCAAGCCCTGATTACGCAAAGCAAAGCAATCCACTACGTACCTTAATGCGTGCTCTGATGGTTCAAATGCTGCTGCTGCCCCCCTGTGTTGGGGGTCATATCATATCCGGCAGCGCCCTTTTCAAGCTCACTGTTAGTAGCTGTAGCACTGGCACTAGCAGCTGCTGTTAAGTGAGTGAGAGTGAGGGTGCGTGGTCCTCCAGGCTGCCGATCGTCCTCCAGCGTCCTAGTCTGAACCAGGCTCTCCGAGCAGAGTAAACGCGCCCTTGCACCTTTTTCAGAGTCGTCCTGTGGCTTTGACAACACGCTTCACGCTTGCTGCTGTGTTTGGGGGCCTCATCTCCATCTGACCATCTCCATCTCTGCAGCTTTCACGAGATTCATGGATCCATCCGCACACTGCAGCCATGTTCACCAGAGGGCCAACTGTTCCCCTAATCAGTATCATCATCACAGTTAACGTTCAATTAGAAAACAGGCGGTGCGTTTGACTACCATTGTACTTCATCTGTATCTTACTACATTTCTATTCCACTTGTTCTTAGGGCCTGTTTGCCTGTTAAGAAGCCGAAACGAAAGTGGTGAAGCTAAAAACGCATGCCAGGCCCTGTTCGTTTCGCTGAAATCTGGTTTATGACGATGCTTATGCTGATTTGTGGTGAGAGAAAAACATTGTTCGTTCGCTGAAAAGTACTGCTGAAATAGTTTCATTGGCTCTGGTTTATTTTGAGAAAATATATAACTAAATAGGTTTCATTGTCAGGTGCCTGTTTTTTTTCAGGTGACGAACCACAACCGTTGGATTTGAAACGAACGTTTTAAATCAGATAGTGCATTGTTCATCTTCTTCTTCTTGCCACCGCACCAACCAAGCTGCTCCCGCCGCCTCCCCTACCCCCCGCTCCCCGACCATGGCGCGATCGTCCACCAACCACTACCATTGAGCCGACCCTAACCCTGCCCTCCTCTAATCCCAATCCCATGAACTTGTCGTCGATCCCTCGCCCCCGTCACCGGAACTTGCCATCCGGTTGTCCTACCCTGCCGCCTCGTACGCCGCCTCCCACCGCCGCCTGTCTAGACAGGCACAACCCCCTTTCTAAGACCGCCGGAGATCACTAAAAACTAATTGTCGCTGCGTCCACCGTTGCGCCGTTGAGGAAGAAGACATGCACAGGGAGGAGGGAGACACGTACGCGGTTGCCTGAGCGTCGCCCAATAATCAGGAGACAACTATGGCCCTATTCATTTATCTTATAATCTATTTTTTTAGCTTATTTTTTCAGCCGGAACCGTGTTCAGCGAAACGAACGAGGACATAGCTTAGGAAGCCGGTATAAAAATGACTGTACTGAAGTTCGTGGGAGGAGCCAAAATGGACCGGCCCCCCACCAAACACCACCATAAGTGAAACGGTTTGTTGTGCTGACCCAATGACCTACCTACCCAGAGAAAGCAAAACTTGAATTCCTACGCTAGCATTGTGTCGGTGTTTCGGACCGGGGGGTCCTCAACCGACTAGTGAATTTGTTCTGCGTGCTCCCGATCCGGATGGTGATGCAAAGAGACACAAGGTTTATACTGGTTCAGGCAATCAAGGCCCTACGTCCAGTCTGAGAGATCGATCTTGTATTCCTTGCACCGAGGTGCTCGTAGTAGGGGGTTACAAGCTAAAGGAGAGAAGGAGCTGGTCCTAGGTCTCGGCGGGGTGTCGTGCGGGCCGCTTGAGACGTTGCTCTCAGGCGGCAAGAGTGTGCGCGCGCGTGTGTGTGTTGCAAGGTGTCCCCCCTTAAAACAACCCAGGTCCTCTCCTTTTATAGCATGAAGGGAGGACTAGGGCGGTACATGAGCTAACTATATGGCGTCGTGTGAACAGAGGCGGCGTGTCCGAGCCCTGTAGCCTGTTCCTGTGGCGGTGTGGCCGTCGGAGTGGTCCATCCTTGGAGTACTGGGGCGGCGTGGTCATCCCATCAGATCCTGTGCGTCGTGGGAGCCCCGGGAATGCCTCGGAGTGGGCCGGCGGCGGTGAACGTGCAAGCCATCGTGGGACGGACAGGCGCGAGGCCGAGACTTGGTCGATGCCGAGGCGGGCATCATGATGGGGGTCTCGGCAGGCACGAACCCCAAGATCGCCGAGGCCCCGGTGTACACTGCCGAGGCTTTGAGCGGGCGGCCGATCATGGGTACAGCGTTTGGACACAGTGGTCGGTAATCCCCGTCGTACCCTGTCCCAGCCGGTATGGTGCTGATCGTGGACACATTGGTAGGACACAGTGGCCGGTAATCCCCGTCGTGCCCTGTCCCGGCCGGTATGGCGCTGATCGTGGACACAGTGGTAGGACACAGTGGTCGGTAACCCCGTCGTACCCTGTCCCAGCCGGTATGGCGCTGATGCGACCTCGGGTCGCGTCAGCCATCCTGTGGCGTTGAGCCACCCGTCCGACTGAGATTGAGGGAGTGGTTGAAGCATTAATGAGACATGACGAGTTGTTGGGAGGGTCGGCCGAGGCGGGGGGTGACGGACCGCGGACGAGCCAGCCTCGAGCGACACGGAGAATGAGGCCTCGCGCGATACGGAGAATGTACCCCTGCCGAGGCCTTCCCTGGATAGCCTCGGGCGAGACGGAGACGGCGCCCCCTGTCGAGGCTCGATGCCCCCTGCCGAGACCCACCCTGGGGAGCCTCGCGCGAGGCGGAGTTTGTTCCGAGACCTCCTGCTCGAGGCTCGAGGCGAGGTGGAGGAGGGCTCGGTCGTGGCAGGTGAGGGGCCCACGGCTTACCTTCTAGCTTTATTTTGATGTTTGCTTGGGGTACCCCGTTCTAAGGTACCCGACAGTAGCCCCCGAGCCTCGGGGTGAGTGCGTGCACTCTCCCTGAGGGTTCGTCGAGGCTGGGTTTATGCCTGCTCCGTAGGAATTGGTTTGTTTTCTGAGGTTCCGGTGGGTGCGCGCGAGCGCACCCGCCGGGTGTAGCCCTCGAGCCCCTGGAGGAGTGAAGTTACTCCTCCGGAGGCTTTCTCCACTTTCGCGTTTGAGTGATCAGCTCTTATTGCATTTGCCGAGCCCATAAGCGCAAGTTCGGGTTGCGGGGGTCTCGGCGAGGTTGCAAAAAAAAGGCCCTCTAGCCTCCGCATGGAGCGAGAGGTTCGTCAGGGGTCCCCCTGACGTTGGGTATGTCCCTCACGCTTCCTTTCGCTCGGAAGGAGGGGTGGAATGTGCCATGCTACCCTCGATGGGCGCGAGCGTGGACACTTTCGGTGAGCTATTATCGGGTAGTCCGAGTGGAGGCCCGAGCCCCGTTCGCTAGGGGACGGCTAGCGGTCCAGAGACGCACTCCAAAAGTACCAAAGGATTTCTCTAGTGGGTGCCGAGGCCGTTCGCTGGGCCTCGGTGGCTCGGTGCCTCCCTACGGTGGGATCCCATTCGGATACTTTCATGTCGGTCTCGGACACGACTTAGGACGCCCCGAGCGATTGTTCGTTCGGGCCTGGGCCATTCGTAGGCTCGCCCCGAAGTCGTCCCTGACTCTGTTGCCCTGGGGCAGCTGTCGAAACCTCTTTGGAGGCCCAGCCTTCGAACCCCTGGACCGTAATGGGCTCGGTGCCTTTTATCGTGTTTTTTGTCTTGGTTTTTGGGTGCAAGAGGAGCCCCCGAGCCTCCTTTGGAGCAAGAGGGACGGTTGGGGTCTTGACTTTTTCATTCACCCCTCACATATCCTTTTCGTTCGGACGGAGGGTTCGTTTGCCGAGCCCATTCTGGTCTCGGCAAGATCGCAGGAAGAGCCCCTAGCCTCTGCGCAGAGCGAGAGGGCCGTCGGGAGTTCCCCTGACTTTTTATACGCCCCTTGCGCGTGAGGGTTTGTTTGCCGAGGCCCCTTTGGGCGCGAGCTCGGGTCGTGGGGTCTCGGCATATTTGCAGGAGGAGCCCCCTAGCCTCTGCATAGGGCGAGAAGGCCGTCAGGGGTTCCCCTGACTTTTTATGCGACCCTCACGCTTCCTTTTCGCTCGGAAGGAGGGGTGGAATGTGCCTCGCTACCCTCGATGGGCACAAGCGGTGGCACTTCCGGTGAGCTGTTATCGGGTAGTCCGAGTGGAGGCCCGAACCCCGTTCGTTAGGGGACAGCTAGCGGTCCAGAGACACACTCCAAGAGTACCAGAGGATTTCTCTAGTGGGTGCCGAGGCTGTTCGTTGGGCCTCGGTGGCTCGGTGCCTCCCTACGGTGGGATCCCATTCGGATACTTTCCTGCCGGTCTCGGACACGACTTTGGGCGTCCCAAGCGTTTCGCTCGCTTGGGTCTCGGCCCCGAATAGGCTCGCCCATAGTCGCCCCTAACTCTGTTATCCTGGGGCAGCTGTCGAAACCCTTTTGGGGTCCAGCCTTCGAACCCCTGGATTGTAATAGGCTCAGAGCCCGGTTCCTTCCTATGAAAGGAATAGGCCGCAGGAAATATTTTCCCTATTGGCTCGGCCGCGAGTAGCGCGCCTTTGAGGTAGTTTTATTGGGAGTCGAAATGGTACCTGCTGCCGTAGTGGCCGATCGTGGCGTGGTGGATGGGACGTAACCGTCCTCGCATTTAATGCGGGAGACGTGGGCGCGTGGGCCGGTGAAATCGGCTCGTGGTTAACCGCGCCAGATTGGGGGAAATCTCCCCGATTTCATCGCCCGCTCGTTTCGCCTCCTCCCTGCATAAATACCCGGGGAGTTTTGCCCCTCCTTGTCTTACCTTGCCTGCATCAGCGCTGCCCCCGCCGAGCCATCGCTAGAGCAGCGAGTGCCGAGAAGGAGAGGAGGAAAAGCGAGCCTAGGGAGGAAGCGAGAAAAAAGTGAGAGCGTGGGAGGGAGAGAAAAGACTCACCGCCGCACCTGATTCCCCCAGCGCACCCATGGCCGGTGATATCGTTGTCGTCGAGGCGGACCCCTGGGATCCATCGGACGTCACCGAGGAGATGCTCCAGTCGCTTGTCGACGGTGGGCTCCTCCGCCCGATGACTGACTCCACCCGGCCGGAATGGATTGCTCCGTACGGTGAGCCGGAGCCGAGGCCTCGCGACGGCTATGTCGTAAGCTTCGTCTCCTTCCACGAGCGTGGCCTCGGCGTCCCGGCGGACCGGTTCATGCGGGCGCTTACGCACTACTATGACGTGGAGCTCCACAATTTTAATCCCAACTCCGTTGCTCAGGCGGCTATCTTTGTTGCCATCTGCGAGGGGTATTTAGGGATCACGCCCCATTGGGAGTTGTGGCTCCATCTGTTCCGGGCGGGGCATACTACAAAGTTGTCGGGCACGTCGGGCAAGAGGAAGGCGGCGAGGGCCGGAGGCTGCACTCTCCAAGTGCGTCAGGACCGCCTGCACCTCTACATCCCGGCCCAACTCGCGTCCTCCAACCGCTGGTGGTACACGAGTTGGTTTTATCTTCGTAACGAGGACGGAGGGCTTCCCCCCTACACTGGGCGGATTGTGGGGAGTTGCCCGGAGAAGTGGAAGTGGGGCGTCCCGAAGGTCGACCAGCCCAAGCTGGAGCCGCTCTTGAAGGGGCTGACGAGGCTGTGGGGCCACGGCCTCACCGCGGCTGTGGTTGTGGCGCTGCCCACCACACGGGAGGGTGCCTTGCCGCTGATGTCTCGGCGGCGGCGGCTGTTCGAGATGAGGCCAGTGAGCCCATTGAGGGCACCCGGATGTCCTCTTCCGCCTTTTTCGAGGAGGAGATTCTTCATCCGGGGGGGAGGAGGCGGTAGGCGAAGCCGAGGGCGGCAACTTGACCCCTATCGCGATCGCGGCCGTCGCGGGGTTCCTTTCGCTAGTAAGTCATGCGCGCCGTAGCCTCGACCTCCTCGGTCTCCTCCTACCCCTTGTTCCCTTATGTGCGTTTGTCGTTCCTTTAGGGGATGAGGGACGGCGCTCCTCTCGGCGCCTGCCGTTCGAGGACGCGGAGAGCGGGCGGTCAACCGTGCTCACGCCGATCGCGCGCAGAAGAGGCGAAGGACGCCAAGGCGCGAAGTGCACAAAGCACATCTCGCGTGAGGAGCTGGATAAGCGCCGCCATCAACAACGGAAGGACGGTCTTCCGCTGGAGGAATCCCCGTCGACGTCGTTGTCGACGGAGGCCTCGGACGGGGACGACAAGGTCGAGGGAGGGCGTGGTCCCCTGGGCCACCTTCCTGATGTCGTGGAGGTGGCGCCGGGGGTGTCGATAAGCATCCCGGCACCCCGGAAGGGGAGGAGAAGCGGACCCGGGGCGGTGGTTGCCCGCCCGGCCGAGCCGACACGCCCGAGGCGCTGGCGTTAAACAAACACGCCCGTCGGCCCGGTAGGCTCGGCGGCCGTGGTGGAGCGGGTGGCGGCGAGGCGACGCCGCCGCCCTGCAGGGATCGAGGGGGCGCTGGGTCCGGCAAGACCGTCCGGCGTCGATGGATACGGAGGCGACGCTCTGCCGCCGCCCCGCCCGGCTGCGGGTGAGGTATGCCGTAGTGGCGCGGGGCCGCCGCCCGATCAAGGCAAGTGTATTCTTAGCAGTGGTCGTGGTGTTTTTGGTCGCTTTTTTAGTTTTGCGTGACCACAGAGGTTAATTTTCCTTAGTCGGAAGCGGCCTGCGGACGACCTCCCCTTGGCGCCCCTTAAGGCGCTCAAGGCGAGGCCCGGCTCCTCCGCACACTGGGTGGTGGAGGCACAAGCCGCTATCCAACGCGACGCGACGTCGGCGAGGGTCGACCCAACGGGGCCGGCCGCCCAAGGAGGGGCTGCCGAGGCGGCCCCTACACAGACGATGGAGGGAGTGCTTCCGCCTCGTGGGGGCGAGGCTCACGAGTCGGATGGGGCCGGCATGCCCTTTGTTCTTTGAGGCCCCGGGGTCTCCGAGGCCGAGGCGACGGAGGCCACGGCGCGCCGCGACCGCCGAGACCATGGTGGTCGTGGTCGGCGTCTCCTCGTCTCGCCGAGGCCACGATGGCGGAGGGAGGAGAGACCCGAGACCGCCGAGGCCGTAATTGCAGAGGCCGGAGCCCCGAGGTCACCAAGACTGTCGTGATGATGGCGGGCGAGGTCTGTGTGCAGGAGGTGGAGATGCGGCGGCGGCCACCTCGGTGGTGCCCTTGGTTTGAGGCCCGCCGTTGGTCTATCCGATCCCCTCCGACGATACTTCTCGGGCACGGGAGGTGGTCGACGCCGAGGAGACCAATGCCGTGGAGCAGCCAGCGCCGCTCTTGGACGAGGGAGGCTCGGCCCTTGTGTGGGTCCGGCCCGAGCCTCGCTGGTGGGACCACCCGCAGGTATTGTGGCGGAGCCGGGACGACCCTGAGGGGGAGCCTCTGCTCGCCCTTGAGGATGCGGCTGAGGGTGGGCGCTGGAACACCTTCGAGCGAAGATCGCTAATCGGGCGGAGCGGTCGCCACGGATGGCGCTTATCTGTGGGTGGCCGACGAAAGCTGCCGAGTCGCCAGTTCGTGCTTTTCTTTCTCGTGACGCGTTTACCTTCCCGACTTTGTTGCGACCAATGACCCTCGCTCGCTTCCCTGTGACCTCGAGACCCGGCCGCTTGGGAAGTCGGTGTTTTCCGGCGAGAGAGAGGCGTCTGGGACCAGCTTCACCGGCAGAAGGGCCTTCTTGCCAATGCTAACGAGCTAACGAAGCTTCGGTCTGCGGGCGCGGAGGTGGAGGACCTCCGCCTTCATTTGTGCCGATCTGAAAAGGTCGAGCGGCCATGGTCCAGCGCAGCTCGCCCCTTTGGCATGCGCAGTCAAGGAGCTGGAGGAGGAGCTTACCGTCTGCGTCGCCGATCGGGATGCCTTCAGTCCGGGGTCAAGAGGCGACGGCCTCAGCGATACCCTCACGGGCAGCCTGGGAAGCAGAGGAGTGCGCACTGGTGACCAAAGGCGCCTGAACGAGGCCCTTGTTGCGTTTGAGGCCCTCGCAGACGAGGTGTGGTTTTGAAGGGGGCGGTCGAGGGTGAGTTCCAGTCCCCTTGTTTTGTTTCCTTTTCCTTATGTTTGCTTCCTGACTTCCTTGTCTGACGCAGAGCTAGGAAGTGAAGCCTCTAGGGCGGCCGAGGCCTCTAGGTTCGAGGCCCAACGGTTGAGGGAGAAGGTCGAGGCTCACAAAGCCGAGACAAATCCACCGGGAGCAGAAGGCCAAGGGTGAGCTCCGTGGGCTTCCGTCCCCAACTTAGGTTGTCCTTTCTCTCGCTCGACTTCATTCCATTTTCCGTGGTGCAGAGTTGGAGGCGGAGATCCTTCGGGCCGCCGAGGCTTCCAGCGCGGTGCAGACGGTGCTCGAGACCGAGATCGGGGAGCACGAGGCGCTGAAGCGTGCTGCCCTTTCCGCCTGCGAGGCCTTGGAGGTCGGGAGGGTTCAATCAGGCAGCTCCTTGGGAGCGCGCTGATTGCCCCGAGAAAGACCTGGGATGCACGAGCGGCTCCGAGGGGCACTGCACACGGGTGTCAAGCGGGCGCTGGCCGTCATCTCCTCTCACTACCTTGGCGTCGACCTCCCGGCCATCAGTGATGGCTATGTTCTACCTGATGA
The DNA here is from genome assembly GCA_904845875.1 of Miscanthus lutarioriparius. Classification (NCBI taxonomy): domain Eukaryota; kingdom Viridiplantae; phylum Streptophyta; class Magnoliopsida; order Poales; family Poaceae; genus Miscanthus; species Miscanthus lutarioriparius. The sequence continues at coordinate 8,989,976 of CAJGYO010000006.1, read as the reverse complement.
TGACGAGGAGGCCGACGCGGCGGTGGCGAAGCTGATGGAGGCGGCGGAAGGCCCTGGCACGGCGCTGGCGACGCTCTTCGAAGAGGAGGTGGTTCCTCCCCTACCATCTACCGACGCTGAAGGCCCTGAGCCTTGATCTGGGCCCCGGGGGCTATGTAAAAATAGAATAGGGGTTATTTTTTTGTATCGTAACGCTTTGTGGCCGTCGAGGCCTTTACTTTTGAAGTACTTGTGTTTCATAGTTGTTTTTCTTATGTTTCCGAGCCTCTGCCCTCTGTCGCTCCTGATCGGATTTCGTTTGCAAAACACCCCCTTGGGGCCTAAGCCGTCCCTTGAGCGAGAGGTAGTGAGGGAGTGCCGTAGCCCGGAGGCATAGGCCGTCTCACGACTCTACCAGCCTCTCGCTTAGGAAGCAGGCCTTGGTCCGAGGGGTTTTTACAACTAATTCGTCAGAGCACCTGCTAGGGACTTGGCGTGAGGATTTTTTTGAAAAAAAACAACTCGGAGAATGGCGCATGGGACCTAGGGGACGCCTAGGGAGGGGTCCCCTATCTAGCCCCCGAGGGAGGCTTGGTTCTGCCGAGGCAGAACCGAGTTTCCCTTGCCGTGTTACTGTATTGCCGAGGCCTACGATGGGCTCAGGGGGTTTCTCAAAAAATTAGACCAACTAAAGAAACGCTTTTTAATTGTATTTCGAGGAACGACATATACAATGCTTGGAAATTTAGGGATAAAAGCGACGTAGCTGTTCTATGTTCCAAGCGTTGGTGAAGACTTCGCCCTTCTCGTTGGCCAGCTTGTAGGTCCCGGGCTTCAGCACTTGGGCGATGATGTACGGTCCTTCCCATGGCGGGGTCACTTGTGGCGACCCTTGTTGCTCTGTGCTAGCCTCAACACCGTGTCGCCTACCTTCAAGTCTTGCTTCGACGACGCGTTGGGCTGAGAAGCGCCCAGCAGTTCTGCTGGTATTTGGCCGAGTGTAGTAGCGCGACGTCTCGGGCTTCCTCCAGTTGATCAAGGGCATCCTCTCGGGTGGTGCGGTTACTTTGTTCGTTATAAGCTTGCAGCCTCGGGGAACCATATTCCAAGTCGATGGGGAGGATGGCCTCGGCCCCATAGACTAGGAAGAAAGGCGTGAATCCCGTGGCTCGACTTGGAGTGTTCCTTAGGCTCCAGATGACCGACGGGAGCTCGGTGAGCCATTTTTTGCCAAACTTTTTCAATCGGTTGTGAATCCTTGGTTTGAGGCCTTGTAGGATCATGTCGTTGGCACGCTCTACTTGGCCGTTGGTCCTTGGGTGTCCTACGGCTGACCAGGCCACACGGATGTGGTGGTCGTCGCAAAACGTCAGGAACCTTTTGCCGGTGAACTGCGTCCCGTTGTCGGTGATGATGGTGTTGGGGACCCCAAACCTGTGGATGATGTCAGTGAAGAATAGCACCGCCTGCTCGGATTTGATTCGATTGATCGGACGAGCCTCGATCCATTTGGAGAACTTGTCGATTGATACCAATAGATGGGTGAAGCCCCCGGAGGCCTTTTGCAGAGGCCCGACCATGTCGAGCCCCCACACGGCGAACGGCCATGTGATGGGGATGGTTTGCAGGGCCAGGGCCGGGAGATGTGTCTGCCGAGCGTAGTACTGGCATCCTTCGCAGGAGCGTACTAGTTTGGTAGCGTCGGTGACCGCCGTCGGCCAGTAGAACCCTTGGCGGAAAGCGTTCCCTATGAGCGTCCGAGGCGCCACATGGTGCCCGCAGGCGCCCGCGTGTAAGTCCCAAAGCAGGGCTCGGCCCGCTTCGGAGCTGATACACCGTTGGAGGACACCTGAGGGACTTCGTCTGTACAATTCGCCGTTGTAGAGGGCGTAGGTCTTGGCTCACCGCGCAAGCCGCCGTGCTTCGGTTTTGTCGTCAGGAAGCTCCCCCCGATCGAGCCAATCGAGTAACGGGACTCGCCAATCCGCGTCCTAATCAATCCGTGGAGGCTCGGCGTTGACTTCCATGACCTCGGGCTTGGTCGAGGGGGTCACGGCAGCACAGAGGGCGTCGAGCTTCGCCGCGGGTTCCACAGGTGGGCCCTCCTCTGTTGCCGAGGTGTATCCAATGGAAGGTTTGTGGAGGTCTCTGGCGAAGACGTTCGGGGGGACCGGGGCCCGTGCTGAGGCCATCTTTGCCAGCTCGTCGGCGGCTTCGTTGTACTTCCGCGTGACGTGATTTAGCTTGAGACCGTCGAACTTGTCTTCTAGGCGTCGTACCAGCTTGCAATAAGCCTCCATTTTGGGGTTGAGGCAGTTTGACTCCTTCATCACTTGATCTATGACGAGCCGCGAGTTGCCTCGGACGTCGAGGCTTCGTGCCCCAAGTTCGATGGCGACTTGTAAGCCGTTGATGAGGGCCTCGTATTCGGCCACGTTGTTGGAGGCGGCGAAGTGGAGCCATACCATGTAGCGCATGTGTACTCCAAGAGGCGAAATGAAGAGCAGACCCACGCCCGCCCCGGTCTTCATCAGGGATCCATCGAAGTACAAGGTCCAGTATTCCGTCTGAATTTGAGTGGGTGGCAGTTGGGTATCTGTCCATTCAGCCACGAAATCGGCCAAGACCTGAGACTTGATCGCTTTTCGAGGCACAAAGGTCAAGGTTTCCCCCATAAGCTCGACATCCCACTTGGCTATCCTTCCCGAGGCCTCCCGGTTATGGACTATCTCGCCCAGGGGGAAGGATGATACCATGGTCACTGGGTGCGACTCGAAGTAGTGGCGTAGTTTGCGCCGGGCCAGGACCACGGCGTAGACCAGTTTCTAGATGTGGGGGTAGCGTGCTTTGGTCTCGGAGAGCACCTCGTTGATGAAATAAACATGTCGTTGGGTGGGTAGAGTATGCCCTTCTTCCTGCCTCTCTACCACTACGGCGGCGCTGACCACTTGGGTTGTTGCGGCGACGTAGAGTAGGAGGACCTCGTCCCTGGCCGGGGGTATCAGGACGGGAGGATTGGTGAGCAGGCTCTTGAGTCTGTCGAGGGCTTCCTCGGCCTCGGGGGTCCAAGAGAAACGCTCGGACTTTCTCAAGAGTCGGTACAGGGGCAAACCTTTTTCGTCGAGGCACGAGATGAAGCGGCTCAGGGCCGCAAGGCAGCCCATGACCCTCTGCACTCCCTTGAGGTCTCTGATTGGTCCCATGCTGGTTATGGCCGAGACCTTCTTCGGGTTGGCTTCAATGCCGCATTCCGAGACTATGAATCCCAAGAGCATGCCTCGGGGAACCCCGAACACACACTTCTCGGGGTTGAGCTTGATGCCCTTCTCCCTAAGGCATTTGAAGGTTATCCTCAAGTCGTCGACAAGACCCTCGACCTTTCTGGTCTTGACCACGATGTCGTCTACGTAGGCCTCGACGGTCCACCCGATGTTGTCTCCAAAGACCTGGGTCATGCACCGTTGGTACGTGGCACCTGCGTTTCTGAGGCCGAAGGGCATCGTCACGTAGCAGTACATGTCGAACGGTGTGATGAAAGAAGTTGCGAGCTGGTCGGACTCTTTCATCCTGATCTGATGGTAACCAGAGTACGCATCAAGGAAAGACAGGGTCTCGCACCCTGCAGTGGAATCAACAATTTGATCGATTCGAGGTAATGGGAAGGGGACCTTTGGACAGGCTTTGTTTAGACCGGTGTAGTCTACACACATCCTCCATTTCCCATTTTTCTTTTTGACTAACACGGGGTTAGCCAACCACTCTAGGTGAGACACTTCCTTGATGAACCCGGCCGCCAAGAGTCTTTGCACCTCCTCTCCAATGGCCCTGCGCTTTTCTTCGTCGAAGCGGCGCAGGCGTTGCCTCGCCGGTCTAGATCCAGCCCGGATGTCTAGGGCGTGCTTGGCGACCTCCCTTGGTATGCCCGGCATGTCCGAGGGACTCCATGCGAATATGTCGGCGTTCGCACGGAGAAAGTCGACGAGCACGGCTTCCTATTTGATGTCGAGGGTGGCGCTGATCCTCAGCGCTCGGTCGTCGGGGCAGGCGTGGTCGACCGGGATGAGTTTGATAGTTTCAGCGGCTCGAACGCCCCCGCGCGATGCTTGGAGTCAGGCACCTCGCCACTGAGTTGGTCGAGGTGGGCGATGAGGGTCTCGGCCTCTGCAAGAGCCTCGGCGTACTCGATGCATTCGACGTCGCAGTCGTATGCATGTTCGTACGTGGACTCAATTGTGATGACACCGCTAGGGCCTGGCATCTTGAGCTTAAGGTAGGTATAGTTGGGCACTGCCATGAACTTGGCATAGCACGGCCGCCCTAGGATGGCGTGGTAGGCTCCCCCGAACCCGACTACCTCGAAGGTGAGGACTTCCTTGCGGTAGTTGGAGGGCGTGCCAAAGTAGACGGGAAGGTCGATGCGCCCGAGGGGTCGCGTGCGCTTCCCTGGCACGATGCCGTGGAAGGGTGCGACATCGCCTCGGAGCCTCGACCGGTCGATCTCCAAGAGCTCTAGGGTGTTGGCGTAGAGGATGTTGAGGCCGCTGCCTCCGTCCATCAACACCTTGGAAAGTCAGATGTTGCCGATGATCGGGTCGACAACCGATGGGGTCTTGTCCGGGATTCGAACATGGTGGTCGGTGGTCATCTCGATCGAAGGTGATCGCCTCTCGAGACCGATCAAGGTCTACTGGGGTGGCTACCTTGACCGAGAAGACTTCTCGGCGTTTCCTCTCTTATTGCTTGCTGGCAGTAAGGCATGCCGAGGGCCCGCCGAAGATCATGAAGGCGTTGCGTACTTCGGGGAACCCGTCGTCCTTGTCCTCGTCCCGGTCGCCGGCGCCTTCTCGCTTGGCGTGCGTGCTGTCGGGGAGCCCGAGCTCTGGCGCGAGTAACGTCGCAAAGATGGAGCAATCCTCGAGGGCGTGGCTTGACCGGGCCTTGGTGATAAGGGCATGGTTTCTTGAGCATGTCGTCGAAAGGCCTAGGGCCTTTGGGGCCTCGGGATTCTTGCGTTCTATGGCCCCGACCAGATCAGCCTCCATGGCCTCCTGCTTCCCTAGGCGCCCCTTTTTCTTTCTCTTAGGGAGGTGGGAGATCGAGGCGTCGGGGGCCTCGTCCCTCCGTTTTCCCTTGGCGTCATTGTCGGGGAAGATGGCATCGACGGCCTCCTCGCCCGAGGCGGTTGGTGGCGATGTCGAGGAGCGCAGCAGAATGGTGCGTGGCACATTCCGACCTAGCTCCGTGCGAGGTCCCGGCTGTGGTGGTGCCGGAGAGGAAAGCTCGGACGATCTCTTCGAAGTCACCGACGCTAGGCGACTCGGTGCACCTTTGGAGAAAGCGCGGATGAAATCTCAAAGAGACTACCTGGTTTCTGGCGGCAGTTCTTAAGGTCCCAGGAGTTTCGGGGACGACGTGACGCGTCTCGAAAATTCCCAACGAAGACCCTAACCAAGTCGCGCCAGTCGTGGATCTGTGAGGGAGGGAGGTGCTCGAGCCAGGCTCGCGCCGAGTCCGACAAGAGCAAGGGGAGGTTACGGATGATGAGCAGGTCATCATCCGCGCCACCTAGCTGGCAGGCCAGGCGGTAGTCGGCAAGCCAGAGTTCGGGGTTGGTCTCACACTGTATTTTGCGAGGTTGGCTGGTTGCCGAAAACGGGCCGGGAACTGGGCGACACGGATAGCTCTGCTGAAGACTCGAGGGCCAGGTGGCTCAGGAGAAGGGTTGCGGTCTTCCTCGCTGTCGTAGCGGCTACCTCGGTGCACATGGTAGCCTCGGGCGGGCCCCTCACCGTCGTGGCGTCGTCGTCGGCCGACCACCTCATGGTCTCCCTGCCCCTCGTGTTGATTATCGAGGCGGTCAAGGAGCACGGGGACCCTGTGAGCTATCGGTGCTCGAGCGGGTTCGGGACGAGCCGAGGCTTCCCTGTCCTGCCGAGGTGGTGCCGCGGGCAGGTTCGAGACGCCCCCGTGCCGTCGGGAGGCAGAACTCTCGGCTTGCTGAACCGCGGCGGTCTCTAGGAGATCTCGGAGTTCGCCGCGGACCCGCCGCCCCTCCGTGGTAAAAGGCTCGGGCATTGCGCGAACCAGCATCGCCACAGCCGCGACGTTCTGGCTAGCGCGATTGAAGATCGGGGGGTTGCTCACTTCCTTCGTCGTTATGGATGCGGTGATGCACGTTGAGGGCCCTCCGTCGGGCTCCCCCGCCTTCACCGCGACCTCGTTGTTCCTGTTCGAGAGAGTCTCGAAGCTGCTGCAGAAGGAGTTGGTCTTGCTCGACCTTGGCCTAGAGCTCACGGAGCTGTTCTAGGTCTGGGCGCTGAGGTCGCGCAAGAGCGACGTTCTCATTCCGTGCGGCCGGCAGGACAGCGCGTGGAGGTGTAGCGACGCCCGCGCCGGGGCGGAGCGGGGAACGGCTACCTGCCCCCTCGTCCTCTTCGCCCGCCCTCGGCATCCTGAGCCCGACATGAAAACATTCGCGAGTGGGGTCGTAGGTGCCTTCGTCGTCGGAGTCGGAGTAGCCGAAGCAGTAGTCGCTTGCGACCAAGAATTGGCGCAAAGCCCCAGGGTTGTGGAGTTCAGAGAAATCCACCCCGGGCCATGCCTCGTCCTCGTCCGAGGAGTCGGAGTGGGTGCTCAGGTCGAGAGCGAAGCGCTGGCGGCGTTCCGAGGGGTGCTCGTGAGTGGCAGTGTAAGCGTAGGCATAAGAAGCGGCGGCATTTCTCAACCCAAAGGGGTATGGGGATGGTGCCGTTTCCAGATTCTGCCCCGCCGAGGTCGGCTCTTCAGGGAGTGGTAGAGCGGAGCTGGACAACTGGGCATCGCCGCGTGCCATAGGCAAGTCTCCTTTGTCCAAGCTCAGGCTAGACAGGTCCCCAGCCAGGGACCCTGTGCCAACAGCTGGTCGTAGGATATTGGCGGGGGGGTGGCGTGTCGCCCCGGATTCGCGTAGCGTCGGGGTGGCCTTGTTCGTGCCGTGCTTGGCGAGCGCGGCGAGAGCGGCCGCCCGGACGCCGCCCGCGCCTGGGCTGCCGGGGCGTAACTTCATCGTTGGTTGGTGGGGCTCGAGGAGTGAGGAGCACCATGTCGTACTCATGCCCTAGAGACATGAACTCTAGGCTCCCGAACCAAACCACGGTGCCGAGACGCAATGGTCGTACGTGGTCTGCCATCCGGAACCTGCTGGGATGACGAAACCGACACGCAGCAGCCCCTACCTGGCGCGCCAACTGTCGGTGTTTCGGATCGGGGGGTCCTCAACCGACTAGTGAATTTGTTCTGCGTGCTCCCGATCCGGATGGTGATGCAAAGAGACACAAGGTTTATACTGGTTCAGGCAATCAAGGCCCTACGTCCAGTCTGAGAGATCGATCTTGTATTCCTTGCACCGAGGTGCTCGTAGTAGGGGGTTACAAGCTAAAGGAGAGAAGGAGCTGGTCCTAGGTCTCGACGGGGTGTCGTGCGGGCCGCTTGAGACGTTGCTCTCAGGCGGCAGGAGTGTGCGCACGTGTGTGTGTGTGTGTGTGTGTGTGTGTTGCAAGGTGTCCCCCCTTAAAACAACCCAGGTCCTCTCCTTTTATAGCATGAAGGGAGGACTAGGGCGGTACATGAGCTAACTATACGGCGTCGTGTGAACAGAGGCGGCGTGTCTGAGCCCTGTAGCATGTTCCTGTGGCGGTGTGGCCGTCGGAGTGGTCCATCCTTGGAGTACTGGGGCGGCGTGGTCATCCCATCAGATCCTGTGCGTCGTGGGAGCCCCGGGAATGCCTCGGAGTGGACGCGGCGGCGAACGTGCAAGCCACTGTGGACGGACTATGCGCGAGGCCGAGACTTGGTCGATGCCGAGGCTGGCACTGCGGTGGGGGGGGGGTCTCGGCAGGCACGAACCCCAAGATCGTCGAGGCCCCGGTGTACAGTGCTGAGGCTTTGAGCGGGCGGCCGATCATGGGTACAGCGTTTGGACACAGTGGTCGGTAATCCCCGTCGTACCCTGTCCCAGCCGGTATGGTGCTGATCGTGGACACAGTGGTAGGACACGAGTGGCGGTAATCCCCGTCGTGCCTGTCCCCGGCGGTATGGATACGATCGTGGACACAGTGTGGTAGGACACGATGGCTTGTAACCCGTCGTACCTGTCCGGCGGTATGGCAGAGGAGACTGATGCGACCTCGGGTCGCGTTGGCCATCCTGTGGCGTTGAGCCACCGTCCGGCTGAGATTGCGGGAGTGGTTGAAGCATTAATGAGACATGACGAGTTGTTGGGAGGGTCGGCCGAGGCGGGGGGCGACGGACCGCGGACGAGCCGGCCTCGAGCGACACGGAGAATGAGGCCTCGCGTGATACGGAGAATGTACCCCTGCCGAGGCCTTCCCTGGATAGCCTCGGGCGAGACGGAGACGGCGCCCCCTGCCGAGACCCACCCTGGGGAGCCTCGCGCGAGGCGGAGTTTGTTCCGAGACCTCCTGCTCGAGGCTCGAGGCGAGGTGGAGGAGGGCTTGGTCGTGGCAGGTGAGGAGCCCGCGACTTACCTTCTAGCTTTATTTTGATGTTTGCTTGGGGTACCCCGTTCTAAGATACCCGACACATTGGTTAACAGTGGATGTCCTCTGTTAGTTTTTTTTTTAGAATTCTAGGGCTGAGCCTGTCTATTAACCATAGTCAACGGACAAAGTAAAGTTTTACAGCGCAGCAGATGGGGACACCATCTGTTAACCGTTTCAGAGCAGATGAATGCCAAAAGATGTCCTCTGTTAGTCTAGCCCTCTGACATCGTAAAAGCTACAGTTAATTACAAGTATCTCTGTCAAGCTAGATTTAGTCACCATGCGCTCGTCACACTCGATCGGCCGCCACCCATCGATGGATCCCGGCCTGTCGATCGTCCCCAATAATTCACATTGGATATGAACGAAGTTGGTTCGTGACGAGCAAGCCAATGGCCCTCCTTTCTCAACTCAACCAAGGTCGTCGACTTGTGTGGCTGCCCACTTGCACAAGTAGCTTAGCTTAGCTTAGGCCACTTGCACAAGTAGCCTATGACTTGGGAAATAAAGCAGCTTAGGTTAGGCCACCCCCAACTTGCCAAGCTGGCTTGTAGCCCCGTCTTCCACGTCTGCGCGTGAGCTGCAAATCATACCTAGGCCTGGTTTAGATTACCTCAAAATTTCAAGTTTTTTCACTCTCTCCATCATATCAATTTTTGAACACATGAATGGAGTATTAAATATAGGTAAAAAAAATAACTAATTACACAGTTTGGTTGTAAATCACGAGACGAATCTTTTAAGCCTAGTTAGTCCATGATCGGACAAAGTTTGTCAAATACAAACGAAACATACTACAGTATCCAGATTACAAAAATTTATAATCTAAACAAGGCCCTAGCAGTGGCTCCGCAGCAGCTTATAGCTGGCTGCAGAGGCTGCGACAGCCTCGCCTGACAAAAGTTCAAGGCACCCAGGCAAGCATGCGTTCTGGGCGGCGAGCAGCGGAACTGGTCTCTGCTTTTTCAGAAGTTGTGGGGAGAACGGGAAAAGAAGCCTGTGACAAAAGGCTGAATGACGAGGTGACGTTTTTACTGTAGCTGTTGGCTTGTGTTGGAAAATCGGTAGTCCTGTGCACACACTGTCTACCTGTCATGTAGTTTTTGGCTCAAGCGTATGCTACTCACTGCCCGCGTTGGGGTTGGCCTTAGCGGCTTGATCCACACGCATGCACGTGCGCGTCGACGACCCCCAACTCCATTCACCAGCCGCTGCGAGTGCCCACTCCAGTGGTACGATGTGCAGCCGTCACCACTCCACTCCGGGCGGGGAGAGGAGAATGCAGGAGGCCTGCTGCTTGCTAGTAGTGGGCTTCAAATCCGGACAGAAAAAGTCACACACAAATGGTGCAATAGCTTTCGCCGTCTTATCTCGCCCCAAGAATATTTCTTTCTTCGTGACGGTATACTGATGCCTTTTTTTTTACTGCTGCTCCTTTTTTGAAAAAAAAAGGAGGAAAGGTTTAGTCTCTATTGGCCTTTTGTTCCTCCCGTTGTGTCGTGCTGGAGGGATGGAATCTGAAGATGACTTTTGTTTTCAGAAAGGAAGAAAACCATTTGGAGAATCCTCCCCCCTCGTCTCTCTTTGACGAGCTTGTTCTTCCTTTTTACCCGTTTTTTCTCTCCTCTTTCTCCTCTTGACTTGGCTTTATTTATTTATGGGTTTTTGTTTGGACGAAATTATTAAAGGGAGGCGGTGAGAGAGGTGGGAGTGGGAAAGACAGAATGTGAGCAGATGGCGCGGATCCGAAGGTGGATTGGCCATGTGCGTGCGTGCGCCGATGCGATGCTTTCTTTCCTGGCCTCTTTTTCAGGCCTTGGATTCCTTGTACTGCTCCACTACCATCTGTCGCTTCCTTCCATGCAATTTTTACTAGTGCTTCTTTGTTCGCTTCCTCTCTTTTTTTTCTATGTGGGTTTAGCATAGGAGGAGGAACTTATAAATGTAAATGCAAATGTTCAGGGAAGGTTGGATTTGTTTAGAAAAAAAAACAGATACAAAGAGGATAAGAAACAGGACCATCTCCTTTCAATTAATCCACTCCTCCTCGCACCAAGGAGGTGATGGTGATCTTAATTCTTAGGATGGTCCCTTTTTCAGGCAAATGCTGTGTGCAACATCCATCAGCTCCCCTCTCTGGATCACTACCTAAAGCGTGCCATCGGCAGCTGAGGCTCCATTTGGGACGGACGTGGGAATGGACCCTCCCCCATTTGCTCTTGCTTTTCTTTGGCTTAGCTAGCTCTGATGAGTGATGATTAATTATTACCCCACCCGTGCTCTTTTTGACCGGCCGTGGTTTAGGTGGAAGACGGGCGAAGAAGCAGCCAGTAAAATTTAGAAAAACACAGAAGGCAGAGACAGCTAAATTAACCGCGACGCAAAGGCGATTACTAGGGCGGGCGATTGCACCTGCACACGGAAAAAGGTAAAGCCAAAGCCAAGGCCAAGGCCAAGTCCAGGTTTCACAGCTAGCGAAAAGCAGGCGGAGGCCATGATCAAAGTGCCCAAATCGCGCGCGTCACGCCTCTCGTGCTCCCACTGGACTTTGTTGAAGTCGGGAGGAAACAAAAAAACTAGCTACCACCACCCAGATCGACCCAGGTCACACGCACACGCACACTAGCTCGTTGCACGTCTTCTCTTTCCATCTTCCTTTATTTGCCGCTTTCTTGTGAGCCCCTGGTGTCCATGTCGTCTTATACGTGCCCAAGTAGCTAGGTAGCGCACGAGTAAAAGCAAAGCAGCTAGTAGACTAATAATAGGTGCCGGTAATTCCCAAAAAAAAATAGGTGCAGATAAATGCCTCTTAGCTTTTCCGCGGCGTCATCATGCATGTGTTGTTACTCTTGCGTAAACCTCGATCGCTCGCGGTGTTTTCGCGTGCTTTCTTTTCTTCGTTAGCCTACCCGCCTCGCTAGGGCACCGGCCGGTCCCTGTCCGTCGTCCATGCCGCCGTCAGTCACTAAGGGTCATGCAGAAGCTACCAGCAGCTAGCGTGATCCTGATGGATGCCGCTGAAGTGTTTTCCAGTGTTTTTCGCGATGATTTTGCCCCGGTCTCGAGCGTGATGGATGGTTTCATGGTTACGGAGTTGGCAACAATTGTTTTCGAAAGGCGGCAAAGGTTTTTGCCGGATTTTTATTAGATGGGAAAAAAAGAAAAAAAAAACAAGGAGTTGGCAACAAGGTTGGTGATGTATTACTGATGTGACTCTCGGTTAGATCCGTCGCCGAAATCTACAAAACCAAGCTGCGGCGATGCTGGCTGACTCTTCTAGTACAATCTACTTATTACGGTAGAGTAATTTGATTATTTCAGTACAGTACAATCAATAAATGACGTTGCCAAACCCGCCACCGAGAGAGCAGCGCGCGAGGTGTTTTTGATCGTTTATTCAGTGCCTTCAATGCTCCGTCAGGGTTGATTGATTGGTACTGCGAGTAGCAAATGATCCTGTTAGGCCTTGTTTAAATACAGCGGTAAAGTTTTGAGGTGACTCTGAGGTGTTGTATGGGGTGTTTGGATACTACTAAAAATAAATAAGTTATAGAATCCATCAGTAATCCGCGAGACGAATTTATTAAGCCTAATCAATCCATCATTAGCATAAGTGTTACTGTAGCACCACATTGTCAAATCATAGACTAATTAGGCTTAAAAGATTCGTCTCGCAAATTAGTCACAAACTGTGCAATTAGTTATTTTTTGTCTATATTTAATACTCCAGTGTCCAAACATTCGATGAGATAGAGAGTAAACTTTTAGGGAGGAACTAAACAAAACCTTAATATTTATGGCAAAGAAAAAACTCCTCCCCGGTGTCGGTCTCACCGTTAGCCGGTCGCCCTCTATTAGGCTCTCACCCTGTTTGCTTCGCTTGAGCTTATTCAGCACTACTTTTTAACCATAGAACAATATTTTTCTCTCGTAACATTTCAGCATAAGCACTGCTTTTCAGCTACGGTGACTTCTGAATCAGGAGGCCAAGTTTAACTAACAGTGCTTTTGAGATGTTGTTCTCTCAGTCCCAAGAATACGATTCTAGTTTTAATCCTAGCCAACATTTTTTTAGTTTTAATTAAGTTTAAAAACTAATATAAACACATGATGGATGTTGCTCCGGTATTGGAAAACCATTGACAAGGAGTGATGGCAGCCGGGAAGAATATTGCGCCGGCCATGATCTCATTTACATTGCTTACAAGCTATTCGAACTTCGGATTTAAATAAAAACATATATACGCTAAATCTTTCAAATGATATTCTATCCGATCCAAATAAGCCTCTTAGGTAGTCCTAATAACTATAAAGCATGATATAGTTTTTATACTTGCCAATTAGTATAGACGCTACACATTTATTCATAATGGATGTGGTTTCTTATATTTAATTTTTTTATCCCGTCACCTACCTTCTCTCCTATCATGAACCTATCACTGTTTTTTTGTCTTGTTCCTACGTAGACATAATTTCTTGTAAAAAATCATTTTCTTATCTCTCCTCCTTAATTTCAATGTCACGTCAACATTTTTGTTTACTTGACATTCTTATTAATACTATGAAAATTAACCATTGGGACTGTCCTTAGGACAACCACACACTCTCCAATACCACGCTCTGGCAAGTAGTATCTATGAGAACCTACGTATGTTTTTAAAAGCTATATATATTATGAAAAGTTTATATGATTCATGATAAATAAAATAGCTATAGCCTCATATTATCAATGTACATGTGTAACTTTTCATTCACCACCAATGGCCAAAGCTAAATAAATTTGACTTTGAACAAAACTAGATGGACTTTGTATTTGGGATCGACATGCTAGGCGTTTTCATAAATACTTCTAGAAGCTTTCGCGGAAGTATTATACTTTGTTTCCGAGGAAATATTCTACACATGTTTTTCTCTTTTTTTTTCTTTTGTGATGACATATCCAGCTTTTACGTTGATCAATTAGAAATTTGTACTGGTATTATTATTGTACATATTGATTATTGAACAAGTTGCAGCGGGCACGGTACGTGCGCATGAACTCTTTTCTTACACTTCATTCTGAAGATTCCCCGGTGAGAGAAACTTTTTGCCCATGTGACATGTGTTTAGCTCAAGGTCTTCGAAATAGAAAAAACCTACGGGCGGGCTGTTCATGTGACAACAGCAATAGATCATGGATGGACAAATAAAGTAGGCGCGAAGGTCAATCACCGGAAAAGTACAAGGCAACCGGCACACACGGCTCTCAAGAGATGCTGTCCCTTGGTAGGGCATTGACCATGGGAAGCAAGACATCATGGGAGCATCGGGCGTAATTAATCGGTCACTCGAGGGCTCTTGACTCGAAGCAGCATCTATCTATCATGATTGACTTAAAGAAAACCTAGGTCTCGTTTAGATTCTAAATTTTTTCACTCTTTCCATCACATCAAATCTTTAGACACATGCATGAAGTATTAAATGTAGATAAAAAAATAACTAATTACACAGTTTGATTGTAAATTACGAGACGAATCTTTTAAACCTAATTAGACCATGATTAAACAATAATTGTCAAATACAAACGAAAGTACTACAGTGCCAAATTCTAATTCCTAACACTTATCTAAACAAGGCCCTAGTGTCAATTGCGCCTGGGGCCTAACTCCCTCGTGAATTCATGATCTTTTTTTTGGCAGTGTCTTTGGGCAAAGAAAAAAAATTCCCATCAAGGCTGCCGCCAGTCTAATCGGAACCTCTACTTTGCAGCGCTGCGGCGTAGTAGTAGTGCACTATCAAGGAAACTACGTATCATGTTTTCCTCTGTAATATGCATGGGAAAGTAGCAGAAACGATGACTCATATTGCTACATCAAATCAAAGAGTCAAGATTGATATGTCACAAAGACAGAAAGACTAATAAGAGGGCGCTGTACTACTAATGTGTATTACCAACTCTTACAATGCATTGTTTCCTATAGCTTACCGAAGACCAATTTGTTTTCATAATTTTCGATATAATTTGCTTCTCTCTTTTTTGTAACTCTGTGCCGTGCCAACAAAAAGTCGTACGGCTGGGTTGCTCACCTAATGATCACGATATAATGATTTAGGAGGAAAGAAACTTAGCTTGACTAATAACAAGAAAAAAAATTGCGTACTATATTTGCCATATGCATGGGCACAAAATTTCTTTTAGGGGCCGCAAATTTCTTTTAGGAATGAATAAGCTGTACGTTGCGTCTTCGCTCCACTCTGAACAAAATCCGGTGAGCTCGATCCCAGCACCTGACACACTCGGAAGTCAGAACCCACAAGCCAAAACACATGGGCACATAAATAAAAACTTCTATTACACCTAAAAAATTCCTAGGGGTATAGTCTGCTTCCCACGCTCACACCCTATACGTAATAAAAAAAAACCGAGATAAACCCCCCCCCCTATGTAAAACCACCGTCCCTTAAAAAAATCCAAGATAAAAACATATACGGCAAAAAAAACTTAAAAAAACATCCGTCCCGTTTCCAAAAAAAACAAATACGATAGAAAAATGTTTTGAAAAAATCATATACGCAATAAACTCTCTTCGTGCAAAAATAAATCAATCTCTAAAAAAATCATATAAAACAGTTTTACAATTCCCTCAGATTCGCCTTAGATAGCTGTGGTGACCACTGACCACGCAGGTGTTGCACTATAAAATGGATTTAATCGATTTCAAGTGATCACGTGAAGATCACTATTCAACCTTCACTCGACACGTGTTCGTGTTCTTCCCGGTTTTCATAGGAAGGCCAAATCATGTGTCTGTGTCCGATACGAAGTCTTCAAAGCTCACACGCTCGCGTCCTAACTAAAAAAAATCCGAGATAAAAACATATACGACAAAAAACATAAAAAAACACTGTCCCGTTTCGAAAAAAACAAATACGGCAACAAAATGTTTCTGAAAAAAAACATATACGCAATAAACTCTCTTCGTGCAAAAATAAATCAATCTCCTAAAAAATCATATAAAACAGTTTTAATAAGATATAAGTTTATCTAAAGTAAACATATGCAAATAACAATTCCCTCAAATTCGCCTTAGATAGCTGTGGTGGCCATAGGTGTTGCACTGTAAAATGGATTTAATCCATTGCAAATGATCATGTAAAGATCACTATTCATCCTTCACTCGAACGCATTCGTGTTCTACCCCCGTTCTCATACGAAGACCAAATCATGTGTCCGTGTCCGATACGAAGTCTTCAAAGCTCACACGTTCGTGTCCTAACCAATTCAAATAAAAAGACAAAATCTATATGTCCGCATCCAATACAAAGTCCTCATAGCTCACACGTTCACGTCCAATTACTAAGGTTCACTCAAAAGATTTGACCCCCGTGTAACGCACGGGCATTTATATGGTAAATTATATAAACATCTATGCATTCATATTCAGTGACATGTTTTTAGAGTTCCAGGGCCAATGCCCCCGTCTTTTAATTGAATTATAAAGACAATATTATTAATTACATCCCTAGAGGTGTATACAGTGACAAAACATCGCATGTTTAAAGGGCAATATTAAAGTTCGACACCAAGGGCCTGATTAGTTGGCTTTCAATTCTTGCCTAGCCAAAACCATGGCATGCTAAAATTTATAGTCATCAATTGGTTCATTGCCAAAGAATTGGCACACCAATATTCATGGTCAAAGTTTTGACAAGTCTTTAGAAAGTTCTTAAACTGCATATAAAAGAGAAAATTGGCAAGCCTTGATTTTGGTAGCCACCAAATGCACGTCTATGTTTTTTGCCCTAACTTTGGCAGCCTTGATTTTGGCAAGCCTAAATTTTGGCTTGCCATAATTTTAGTTGGGCAAAAAGTGGTTACCAACCGATCTGGCCCCAACACTCCAAAAATCACGCCAGACTGCATGAACTCCATCTTGGCAAAGCTTCAGTCAAGGATCTCAACTCAGGCATTAGTTAGCAGTGACCTTGTCCACCACTTGTTGCTTCTCCATGTAGACGTCCAATCCCGCAGCATTCTTCAGGGAGGAAGCCACAGCACCATAGAAGTTTTCCCTCTTGATCTCCAAAATCGTTCTTGACAGCGAGTCTTTTTTTTTTCCTCCGGACACAGAATCAGCCAATTCTATGCCAAATAACCAATTTTGTTCAGCAGGATATTCATCCCTTTCCAGTTAGCATTATGAAAACATAAGCCATTTATTAGTTTCTAATAAGCTCCAAAGGGCAGCTGAAGTAACTATGTTTAAAACTCCATGCTTCTTACTACTAAGCCTGTTATCGGTGCCGTGTAGAGTGGCGTTCCACGGCAGGTGCTTACGAGGGTCGTTGGTATTGTGTTTCTTCGGCAGTAGTTTTGTTGTGGCCTCCTTCGTGATATCCTTTTTTTGTTTTTTTAATTGATTCTTCTCTATTAATATATGCCCCGCGTATCCATGCCGGTAGCTCTTAAAAAAATGAAAAGTCTCAGATAACACACAGTTAAGCTGTTTAGCTTGAGCCCATCATCATCTTCATCGTGCCATGTGGATGTGGGCGAGGCGCACGACGAAAGCACGACTCGCACGCTTGCTCCACGTTTAAGACGACGAATAAGTGGTGAAATGTATCCGAGCTAGGGCCCAACGACAACAACCAAAACGTCGCCGATCGATGTTCGGTTTATTCGATTCCTCACCACCGTGTAATGAAATGAAATGTAATAATGTTACAACCACCATATTCTATTCCAATTCGCGCGCACGATGATCCCCGTTCCCCCAGCTGCTGCTGTTCGATCCATTTGAGTTCGTTCCAGGATCCACTCCAGCACCCGGAAAAGTCAGCATGCATCCCTGTATGTACGATGGATAGAGAGGGAGATAGATTTTGGTTGGACGCGAGCTGTGCTTGAAAACCTGTTTGAGCTCCACTCCAAGGGGTCCGTGCACGAGAGCGACCTGTGGACGCCGGGTGGCAGAGGTCAGGAAACAGGCACAACACGCCCCGCGGCGACGAACGACGAAGCTGCCTGCCTGCCGGTCGCGAAACGACGAGGCGCTCGGCCGCCCCGAGCGACAGGCTACTGCGAGATGGGATGGGGATCTGATAGGTTCGGATCCCGTCAGATCACCACGCCGGCCGAATTTTTGTTTTTTGTTTTTTAGCCTTTTTTAAAAAAAATCATAAATATGCAGTATGTTTTCAAAATCTGAACCACTAACTCGACGTCATGGTTGTGGTGTGCTTGACGAAACTACATAATTTAGTGTCTTCCCTTAAATACTCAGTATCTAATGGAATGCAAGTACTTCATGTGAGGCATTAGATTAGCGGTTCTGCCACAGAGACCTCTCTTGGACGAGTGGAATAAGTATTTATACCCCCTCATTCAAAATATAATGTTTGAAGGTGAGTCGGCATTCTGCGGAGTGATCGGGCATTCCGGTCAGTTATACCCGCAAAGAGCCGTTAAGCTCTGACCGGACTCTAACATGCATCCGGTCAGCACTGACCGAACGCGTTCGGTGAAGAAAAACGCTCTCTAAAACCTTACTGATGTTGACCGGACGCTGGCACTCAGAGTCCGGTTACTTCACTCTTCAGCGTCCGGTCAGTTACCGGATCTTGACCAGCGTCCGGTTAGCATCAACCGGACGCGTCCGGTCAAAAAATTGTCTCTCTGGAACCTCTCTGGAGTTGACCGGACGAAGAACATCAGCGTCCGGTCCACTTTCACTCAACGTCCAGTCAGTACAGATGACTCCGGTTGATCAAATGAACTGATCGAACTCACCCTCCAGCGTCCGGTCACAACCAGACCAGCGTCCGGTCAATCATTTGACCATTCATTCACTTTTAACTCGAAATCCTAGGTGAATGAAGTTTACTCCAATTGATCTTAGGGCTATTCCTGAGCTACGTAGTGCTAGGTTTAATAAATGTGTATCACACCTAACCCCCTAGACTCACCTAGGTCAAGCTACTAGTCCATAACCCCCTTAATATTACGACCAAAGAAAAAACAAAGTCATAAACTACTCTAAGTGTCTTTTCAACACTAAACGACACTTAGAACTATTCCGTCCTTAACCTTGTCGTCTATCCTTTAAAAACCGAAACGATTTCCATCGACAAGGGTATGACAACCATGATTGCCTAATCAATTGTCATTACCATGACCTAACTCAAATTGCCTCTGCAAAACACACGTTAGTTATAGTAATCTCGCGTCGTCATTAATCACCGAAACCCAACTAGGGGCCTAAATGCTTTCACTCATCATCGGACTTGGCTACCTTGCAAGGAACGCCGCAAAAGCATATGGGCACTGGAACACCACTAGACAGAGGCAATGGGTCGAAGACATTTTCGGTCATCCAATCATAACTACAATTTAGCCATTTTCGTTCTAAGAACCGAAAATAATTAACATTAAATCTTACACCTAGGGTTTCCCATTTGATCCACAACAATGAACCCATATCATTACAACGTGCGTTGATGTTACTTTGGTTTGGTAGCTTTTTCAAGCCTTGGCATCCTACAGTTGTATAATATAAATATTAAAATTGTATGAAACCCTAAGTAACGACGATTCTTAAGTTGAAAATCCGACTAATACATACCGAATTGACTTGAAAAAAAAACTAGGAGGGAGCGAGGATACCTTGCTCTCGAAGATCTACGGATCAAATTAAAGTTTTCAATGTCTAATATGCCGATTCGTGAGGTAGGGCGAAGTGGGGAGAGAAAAAACCTAAGAGGGAGGAGAAAGAAGAGAAAGGTTGGACGCCGGGTTAAAACACCACCTCGGCGCCATAGATCTTGACGTTGTTTTCGGCGTCAAGATCTACGGCACCAAGGTGCCTGCCAACTCACCGTCACGTCTGCGTCGAGCCCAAGACCTAGACGCCAAAATCTATGGTGCCGAGACATGTAAGCTCGGCGCCACCGACGATAGCGCCGAGCTAAAGGTCCAGATTTTAAAAGTATACCTCCATAAACATATCTGTGAAAAATTAAAAAAATTGGCTAAAAAACAAAAAAGAAATTCGGCCACGCCGCCCCGCCCAGGAAATCTCATCGTCATCGGAATATACTACGAGGGCGTACGCACGCACGCAGCGGCTCCTGATTGGCGATACGTGCCGCTGCAGCGAATTGCGCTGCCGCAGGTGTCGCGTCGCTCGAACACCACGCGTTGCGTCGGTCCATTGCCGCCGCGGCCCGGGGGCCGCCGTCACGTCGCACGGTTCGGCAGGTCTCCAGCGCACGCAGCGTCGCAGCGCTTCGGGCGGGGAGAGGGGTGGAGGGCGCGAGGCGGCGCGGCGCTTGCCGCCGGTGCTGGAACGTCCAGTGACGCGCCAACGCCCTTCTTTTCTTTCTTTTTTCTCCGTCTCCTCGCGGATTTTCCTGTCGGTTCGTGCATCGCGTGCGCGTGCGTGATGCGGTGGTGTTCAGAGCCTCCAAGTTTCGTATTACTGCTGCTACTGTGGCCGTTGTTGCTTGCCCCTTTGTTTTTTTTTGCTGCATGGTGGAATGCGGGCAAGCAACAACGGCCACAGTACCGCTTTTTTTTATCCGTCTATTTTGAACAGTCCAACTTTTTGTGGCTGATGATGGAGGTCCTGTCTTCTGTCTGGAATTATATTGCTAGTACTCCACGGGTAGGTTTTGCTTGACCTCCAAATGGGTCTTCACGCAGCTTTGCCCTCCAGCATCCTAGGGGTGTTCCATGCAGCAACTTTAGGAAGAAATTTTAGTAAAATACTCCTTTGTTACCAGCAGTTTTGCAAAAAAGAAAAAAAACATGTTGCCACAGGCACAGGCCGCTTGTTTAGGCTGCCATGTACTAGGACGTAGGAGTAGCATAGCCAGTAGGACGTATCCTTCCCGTATGCATTACCGTGCGGGCAGGCAGTAAAGGGAGTAAAGGCAGTAAAGGCAGGGCACTCATCATCTTGGCGCGCCTTTTCCTAGCCCTAGGAAAGAGTACAAAACCCCACTAAGGAAGAGAGTCACACGCTTGGAGTATTAAATGTAGGTAAAAAAAAACCCAGTTTACTGGAAAACGAGAGAATCAGTCACCCCACGATTGGACCCCACTTATTCATCGGGTTGAAATTTTTTCGCAATCTAAACGAGGCCTAAAGGGGGTCACCGCCCCCGCTCCCAACAGCATGAGCAGCCAGAGAGAAAGCTCCAAGCCTCGCACTCCCCGAGACGGAAAAGTTTGGCCGCACAGCACACACCCCAACCGATTGCCGCTGCTAATCACACTCGTCCGCACACCGATTAATAAAAACCGGAAGCGCACGAACCGAACTGCCGTTTGGCCGTACCTCCACAGCGTCCATCCAAAACACCAACACACAAGGCGACAGAAAAACGCATGGAAACGTCAACTCCAAAGCTCCATTACAAAATGGCTTGGAAATTGGAATTCTACGCTTTAGAAATACCAGAAGATAACAAAAAAAAAGAGGCGCAGCCGGATCTCTACTGCTTTTTCCTAGTAGAATACGTACATCTGACAAGACGACACCCGGGCCCAAAGGGCAGCGAGAAACCTCATTCAATTCATCCAGCTGCTGCAGTGGAAAAGTGAGAAAAAACAGCAAAAACGCCTTTCGCTACGCACAGTGTACGGTGGGACGGCCGGCACGGCCGCTGCGGCGGAGCCGTGGTGGGCCTGGTGTAGGGGACTAGTGCTGGTACGTCATGTCAGCCGTTGGGAGAAACGGCGTTTCCTCACTGCTGCTGTTGCTAGGCCTCGCCGAGGCCGCCAACGGCTGCAACGCCGGCGAGGAGCCACCGGTCCATGGGCACGCACTGCGCCTTGTGCGCGCGCTTCCAGTCCAGCGCCTGGCACGCGCGGGAGCAGTAGTTGGCCGCGCCGCACACGGAACACCGCCGGAACTCGTGCCGACGCGTCTCGCGCCGCCCGCACCGCACGTGGGAGCACAGCCGGAGCTCCGCGCCGTCGCCGCTGCTGTCGCCGCCGGGCTTCTTCCCGCCCGCCTGGGCGGCGCAGCGGGAGGCCCACCAGTCCACCATGAACTGGTTCGCCGCGTGGGGCTCCGCCTCGGGGAGGCTCCACCCGAAGTCCGACAGCAGCGGGCACCCGCCACCACCACCGCCGACAACGCCGACGCCGCCCGCGGCGGCGAAGGGCAGAGCGGCGACGGCGTGGCGCGACGCGGCGGCCGCGGAGAGCGCGAGGGTGAGCTCGCGTGCGTTCGCGGCGACCAGAAGGCGTCGGCCCTCCGCGGGGTCCCGACGCACGCCGTAGCCGTCCTGGAGGCAGTGCCCGAGCTCGCGTAGCGCGTCGACGTGGCCCAGCGCGGCCGCGCGAGCGCACAGCGCCGCCCCCGCGCGAAGGTCGCGGTCGGACTTGGCGCCGCCGCTGCCGTTGAACTGGATCACCGCCAGCGAGTAGAGCGCCGCGGCGTGCCCGCCCACGGCCGCCCTCGCCAGCAGCGCCGCGCCGCCGCTGCGGCTGCCCAGGCAGTAGAACCGAATCTGCAGGGGAAGACAGAAGCATGCATGCGCTCCAGGTCAGCCACTCATCCATCATGCCGTGCGGCGCTTGAGCCGAGAAGAACGGAAACGATCCGATCGACTCTACATTCAACTCATTAGGGTTGTGGACGCGTGGCGTACCATGCCTAGAATGTAGCAGGCCTCCAGGTTGCCGGCGTCGGCGCAGCGCTTGAGGAACCTCTGCGCCGGCTCGGACCACGCCGCCGCCTTGACGGCCAGCGAAGCCGGCGACGCCTTGGCGAACACCATGTCATGGCCGCCGAGCTCGTTGAGCCTCTTGCACCTGCAAACGCCAAAGACGTCAGCGCACGATCCTTGACCTCCGCCTTATCCCTATCTATCACACGTTCCCCAATGTTTCCGCAAACAGCAAAACTGCCCCCGCTCCCCCACGCATTTCGACCGCTACTCCATCGCGCGAGGGAGAGGGAGCGTTCGCCGTCCGACGAAACACGAGGAGTTGAAGACGAAGCAAAGGATGTGCGAGCGGACGTACGTGAGGTGGACGGAGAGCAGGTCGGAGGGCGCCGAGGAGGCGGCGGCGAGCTTCGTCAGGATGGAGAGGACAAGGTCATCAGGGAGCGCGTCCAGGTAGTCCGGACCTCCGGCAAGCCGCTTCCTGCGACCGTCGCAGGCGCACTCTCCGGCGACGGCCGACGCCGACCTCTTCCTCTTTTGCCCCACCAAGGCAGCCACCTCGCCGCCGTTAGAATACCGGGACCCGCTCCTCGTCCTCATCTCTCTGTATCTCCGCAGGAGTCGTCGCCGCCGGAGAGAGGGGGGCGGTGGGAAAAAGGTAAAACGGCCGCGCGGGGCGGGCGGGGGCCGGGGGAGACGACAGGGAGCGCGGAGCGGTGGCTTGTGTGCTAAAGGGCGAGCAAGCCTGAGGCCTTTTATATAGAAGTAGAAGGTCAGGCAGGACTCAGGAGGAGAGATGGAGGAGGAGCGTCTCTGCCGTACGGTGGGCCGTGCGGGCCCGGGCTGTCATAGGGGTCTTTGGATGTTGCTTCGGGCCTTATTTAGGGCCGGTTTGGTTCAAGCTCCTGAAACTTTAGGAGCTAAAAGTTTTACAGAGCTTTTAGGAAGCTGACTAAGGGCAGTTTCAATGATATATTGATGATGCTTTCTATTCTAATTAAATGACTTGTCACGTAGATAAAATGCTAACATGACAACATAATTAATGAAGAAAAAGAGTAAAAATCATAGAAATGGTTTCTTCATGAAGAAATCAGGTCTACTCTTGACCTAATGCACCAAAAAACCATGAAATCATCATTGGGAAGAAACCACCAGTTTCTAGGGAGCTTGTGTCGCACTCTCATTGGAGAAAGAAGATAGAGTTGAGAGAGAGAAAGAGAAAATAATTATTACTCATAGAAACTATGGGTTGAAAATCAATACTTTTTTGGTGCGGTATCTATATTATAGAAACTACTAGTTTCTTTCATTAGGACTGTCCTAAAACCTCCTAAAAATATATTTAGTTCCACCTCCTAAAATTAACTAAAAGCAATAAATACCCTACAAAAAGACCATGCATCCCTCCTCCTTGCCCCTCCTCCTCCTCCTCCTTTGCATGCGCCTGGTGAACATGCACCCTTTTCTTAAGCTGTGCCATTCCAAACGTGAACATTCTGATGCTCCATGCGGTGGAATGGCATACCTGAATAGTGGCCAGGGTGACATGAACAGAACGTCGGATAGCACAGATTTTGAGCTAAAACTTCGTTTCATACAAGACAAGAAATACTGGGGGGATCAGCGAAGGCCGAGACCTTCTCGACGAGCCGGCACTCGGTGAGCACGTCGAAGGTGCGCACCTGGGCGTAGGCACCCGCGGTAACGAACAGCGTGGCCGCCCCATCCCGCAGCACCGCCGGCGGCGCCGCGGCCGCCAGCGCCGCCATGGCGGGGGTGCCAACGCCGAGGACGAGCCACCGCCGCATGGAGCTCACCAGCGGAGGCGCGTGGGGTGGGGGATGAGGTGCAGGCTGCGCCGGAGCTGGGCCACAGGATGGAGCATGGGTGGCGGCAGAGCCGACGGATCCAGTGGCGCGAGGGAGCGGGGCGGCGGATCCGACGGTGTGAGGGAACTCCAGCGGAGGATCCGGCGGGCACCGGCATGGAGGAGGCAGAGAGCGCTGGGGGATGGGGGCGGCGGGGGTGAGAGAAGGAACGTGTAGAGAAGGAACAGTGGGGATAGGGGGGTTTGAAACGCGTGCGGTCGGGAGAGGTAGCGGGGGTCCAAAAGGGACTTTATGAGCTTTTAGGAGGGGTTAGAGCTCCTAAAGTTTTTAGCTCCTTCTAAAGTTTCTAGGAGCTTTTAGGATGAGGTGTCTGATTTCTTTAGGCAAAATTTATCTAGATTTTAGCTCCTAAAGTTTTTAGGATAGTTAAACAAACAGGGCCTTAATTGGATGTCACGTGGGGTGTTACCTGGGTGTTCGAATACTAATAAAAAAACAAATTATAGAATCCGTCGGTAATACACGAGATGAATTTATTAAGTCTAATTAATCTATTATTAGTATATATGTTAATGGAGCACTACGTTGTCTAATCATAGTCTAATTAGACTTAAAAAAATCATCTTATATATAATATGTATCGTGTGTAATTAATTATTTTTTTAGTCTACGACCCTGCCTGCCGGTGCTAGTAGTATTCGCAGGGGCAGAGCTGACCGCATGAGTGCTGCGAATGCGCGCCCACGCAGACGGAGTCAGGCAGGCAGGCTCACCTCTTCAATGAAAAGCATCAATGGCTATGGCTATGCCGTGGGAGGCTTTTCCTCCTTTTTACCGCCAGCTTTTCTGAGGGAAAAGCCTGCGAAAAACAAGGACATTGCAAGGGCCAAGGGCGGAGTTTCCTCCTCTTTTTCATCCTTGCGTTCGCTTTTACTAATTCACTGTACGGCCCGGTTCGGTTAAATACGCTTTGGTTGGCTTTTTTTTCCCAGCGGTAACAGTTTTTTTTTTGTCTCACATTACCGCCGTAACAGTATTTTCAGCCAGTTTCGCCCAAAATTAAGCCAGCTGAACGGGGCCGACGTTTGGTAGCGCTCTCACCGTCCCATACACAACGGAATATTAAAATTTATTTTAATAATAAACTTATTTAGAATTAAAATTTTGAATTATTTAACTCTTGACAATTAAGAAGGATTAACATAGTTTTTATTTATTTATTTTGTTATTATACTGAACTGTGTATCGTCCGGGGAGAGTACAGTCAGAATGAGATATTAATAATACCCGTACCGAGTACTACCTCGACAGAGTACTATACTACTACTACCTCGTAGTCGTATGCAGATGAACGATGGAGTACTGTTGCTTGCTTTTATTTTCATATGACTTTTAAAGCTTGCAAAATCTGTCTGCCCTCATTTCAGTTTTCTCATTGTAACGGTGGTTTTTACTGTAAGTAGGAAGTTGGAACAAACGGACAGTCTGTATAAAGAGCTTTTAATATCTTAACACTAGTAGATTGTAACAATCCATCTATTAACCTATCCTTAGCCCTGAATACAACACCACCCAAAGATTCAAACCCAATCTTCTGTCGTAAAGGAAAAAAAGCCAGGTATTCAAATTCAACGCACGCAGGAGTATTGTACAGCGAATCTAGAAAAAAAAATCGTTCGGGATGGGGAAAGACACACCGTGCAATGCCAATGATGCATCGGTGAAAAAGGCTTTCCGCCTTGCAACTGTAGTACATGCGGGAAATGTTCCCCGCAGAAGCAAAAACTGCTCGGATCGGGCAGCGCTGCGCGCCCTACTGCCACATTTCCCGGATAGGGAACCGCACCGCCCTTGGCCTGGCCAGCCAGAGCCAGTTCCCGTCTGCCGCGGCGCGTGAGGAGCGACGCCGAGTCGTTGGTGCCCGGCGAGCAGCCACATGCATCGGCGCGTGGAGACAGGGCACAGGGAGGACTTCCGTTTCGCCGCATCGGTGAAGCAGGTGGGCGTTGGCAGGCGGGAGCCCCGCGCCCGGACGGCCTGACCTGACCCCGGACCCGGAGTGAGGTGAGGTGGGGGTGAGCGTGGGTGAGCTCAGCAGGGCGTTTGAAGCGGCGGGCGGCGGTGCAGGTCGTCAGCTGGTGCCTGTGGTTGGGTTGGGTCGGGTCTGCGGCCTCGCCTCGCCTCGTCTCGGGTGGGGTGGGGGTGGTTCGGTTCGACCAGAACCGGGGATCCTCCTTGGCTGGCGGGCTGGGGCGGCGCGGCGGCCTGCGTGTGGCGCGACGCTGCCGATGCGGTGTGCGCTCCATGTGTCGCGCCTCGGGTCCCTCTCCCCGCCTGCCCTGCCGCTGCCGCCCTCTGACCCTGACCCCGCCGTTCTTTATTGCCCATCCGGCCATCCGTTGCTCCACCCCCCCCACCCCACGGCTTCCCCCTATCTTTATTGTTTTCCCCCGTATTCACTCGCTCGGGCGTTCTGCGTTCGGCTACCCATCCGCTCCGCGCCGCGCTACGGCCAAGGAGAGCATCACAGAAGTGGGGTGGCGCCACGGCCTTAACGAGAGCAGGATTGATTCCCCATGCCATGCGCCGCAGAGAACGCAGCGCACAGTCAGCAGCGAGGCAACACACACGGAAGTAGTCGCGGGGGAGTGGCTCCGTCTGCCCCGTTTTCTTTTCCTGTCACACTTGGCTGCATTGCATGTGCTGTCAATGTGACCTGCCTTGCCTACATGCCATCCATGTGGTACATGCAAACTGCAAATTTCTTGAAGAAGAAAGCCGGGAAACCGATCTCGTCAATCTCCTCAGGAATGCGGAAAAAGCTGTGGTCCTCGTGTTACGTGTAGATCGTGGCTTTTGGACCATCGATACACTGTTACATGAGAGTAGTATCGACCAGCGTCGGATCAGGCTTTAGGAGTATTAATCACCAACAATTAGAGGCCACATAGATAACCAAGATAACATGGACGAATTATCACATCTTTGGATGCCACGACGACCTTTTTTTGTTGCCTAGGACGATGTTAGCTCGGTGTCAATGTAGCTACGATGGATGTGAGTTTGATATTAAAAAGAACAACCTACTATTGCTAGTTGGGGATTTCTTTATCGAGCAACCACCTTAGGCCCCGTTCGCTTCGCTGAAAAAACAAGTCGAAATACTATTCTAATTGATTTGTTGTGAGGAAAAAATACTGTTCTGGCTGAAAAAACAAACTGAAAAGTTTGAATTATAGGACAAGTGAACAGGGCCTTAATTATCACGAGATGCATAGCAAAAATTGATAACCCTATATGCTTTTGCTAGAAACACATAAACAGCCAGAATCATCCGCGAACCACTTATACTAACAGTCATCAGTTCTTTTCTTCAAAAAAAAAAAGTCATCAGATCTATTATGTTTTTTTCCCTAGAGCAACAACGCCAAATCTACATCCAAAATATTGTCCTATTAAAATATAATCTAAAGTAACACTTTAAATCTACTCTAAACTATCCACTTATACAGTTGCATAAAAAGAATCTAAAGTAATCTCCTAATTTGTATCTAAATTATCTTTTTTAACTATACAAATAGCCTAAAGTAACATCCTAACGTCTGCCGCTATACTACAAGTAGTCTGTATACAATTCCGAATTACCCACCAGTATCATTACTGACAAAAAAAAAACCTCAACGTGTACATATAACACTTACTTATATCTCTTAAAATTACTGGTCACGTACGCTGGCAGGTGCTTTAATAGGCAAGTGTTTGAAGAAATGTTGACTTTGCTACCAAGCTAGACGGTTCGTGAAATCAGTACGGTAATGTGTTCACTAGCAATAGCACGATGATTAAGAAGTGGGAATACGAGTGTTGAGCAAAGGATACTTAGGCCTTGTTTAAATTTAGTGTGTAAAGTTTTAGAGTGTCACGTGGAGGTGTTAGAGCAACTCCAAGAGACTTATCATCCGGACATGTATAGTCCCATTTAGATAATTTGGTGTAAAACAAACCTCCAACAGATTATCTATCTCGCTTTGTAAAAATAGCCACAAGCTATTCCTTGAGTCTCGCTCGTCATAGATAGCCAGCGTCCCTCGCTTGCCAAATGGGAAGATGGGCAGGACAGGATGCACCTCGTCATCGTCACGGAACGCCACCCCTAGGGATCCAGGCATCCAGCTTCGCACATGCCGACTTCATCTCTGTGTCGCCGGCGCCGCGCTACTGCATAGCGCGCCTGTGCGCATGTCGGGGTGGCGGATCTCTTTTCTTTGCACCCCACAGTCGACTCTGTGGCCACGTCGAGCTTCGACGAGCAAGCAGTGCGTACTACATCAGCTGCCGCCAAGCAACACGGTCCCAAGGAAGTGCACATGTTCGAGTGGAGCTCTGGTGCTTCCGCAATGTTTTAGCTCAGGCCTCAGGCTTTGGAAGATGGTCTGTGACGAGGTGCTCGACGGCCGGCCATCTCGTCCGTAGTGGCGTAGAGAAGCTGGAGGCAGATGGCGTCGCAAACATGGAGCTATCGCCGTCACGAACACAAACGTCATCGATCTGCTCACGCTCGACCCGCACAAGCACACTGAGGCGGCGGCCTATTCTAGCAGCGAGGCATGATGCTTCGACGAGAAGCAAGGCATGCCATGAAGGTGTTCGACGGTGTGCTCCAAAGTGATGCCGTTGCACTTCAATGTAGGCCTGATGACTAGCGACAGGTTAGAAAACAAATAGCGAGCTGGTTTTAGAAAAGCTGTTGCAGAACTTTCATACTTCGACAAGCTAAGTTATTTTGGAGAGCCGATTACCTATCCAAATTTACTATTGCTCTTGGAGTTGCTCTTACATGAAATGTTCAGATACTAATAAAAAAATAAATTACAGAATCCGTCAGTAATCCGCGAGCCGAATTTATTAAGCCTAATTAATCTTGCATTAGCACATGTGTTACTGTAGCATTATGTTATCAAATCATGAACTAATTAGGCTTAAAAGATTCGTCTCATAAATTAAACGTAAACTGTACAATTAGTTATTCTTTTAATCTATATTTAATATTCTGT
This sequence comes from Miscanthus lutarioriparius, assembly GCA_904845875.1. NCBI lineage: Eukaryota > Viridiplantae > Streptophyta > Magnoliopsida > Poales > Poaceae > Miscanthus > Miscanthus lutarioriparius. Next base: position 8,960,912 of record CAJGYO010000006.1, on the reverse strand, counting down.
ATACGTGTCAAATATTCGATGGGGGTAAAAAGTGAACTTTACGAGAGAAACTAAACGACGCCTTAGCGAGTCTTGTGGCCTTTGTCACCAGGACAGCACGCCCATGATGCCAAGAGAAGGATGGATGGGACGAGACAAAAGGATGTACCATTTGGGCACGAGCGTTTAATGGGTTTTGGAAGCGAAAAGGACATGCAGAGATATAGGTAGAATACTTTTTAAAAAACTGCCTACTCTTATTGCTGCAGCTTTTTTTTTCCAGAGTTTTTGCTGTAGCAGTTTACAGAAGTGCGTACGTATATGTTTTTGGCGACACCCTTTTTCCCTTTCAATCTCGCTGGCTGGACAAAATCCACGGCTTGACCCATAACTCTAACGTTGCTATCGGGACGGACACGACACGAATGTTCTCCACGGGATCACATCAAAGACGACGCCGAATGAACCACGGACGACAAGTGCCACCGAAAACGCGCACGATATTTCCCAAGGCTTCCCCCCCCTGCATTTTAGCCGCCGCTGCACTTTGGATGGATTGCTTTCGTTACACCATGGGCGCACACGAAATTGAGACCCCATCCGCCCCACACAAACTACTGGCCAAAACGGCGCGCCGCACCTGAGGACCCCGATATGATGGATCGCTCCGCTTGGTTCGGCAACGGCAGCGGCGGAAGAAGCTGCGGCCGGGGTGGTGAAACGTGGAGAGGTAACAACCCGCGTCGCGGCGAGGCGCGTGTGGCTGGCGTCGCGATGAGCCCGCGGAGGCGACCGATGGGAGCGCGGCCCCAGCCAACCCGGACCCCGCGCAGCGGATAACCCAATCCGCGCGGGCGCGCGCAGAGATCTGCACTGCACGGCTCCCCCGCGTCCATACGCTCGATTCCCTGCGTCGCCGCCTGGTCCGATCCGTCACGCGTCCGCGCACGGGGCTCTCGCTCGCCGCCCCCTATCACTCTCCACCCGTCGTCTCTCATCCGCAGACCGTGTGGAGGTCCGCCCTGTGCGTGCGATCCGCATGGTTCCTTGTGTTTCGTCTACGTCTGGCCAGTCGGCGAGCTGGCACGCGTCCATGTGCGATGCATCAGGCATCTGCCGCGTCCTCCTCCCATCCATGATCTGTTCCTGTTCTATCCTCTCGCGCCAGTCAAGCGAAGGAAGCCTATCTTTATCTATCCAAGATCGTGGCCTCGCGCGCTTTAGCGATATGACGGACGGAACAGGCCGGCACGCTGCCGGAGCCGGGCTGCTTGTTTGCTTGCTGGCTGCTGCTGATGTTGCCGTATCCACCACGATCGATCGGTAGATTCATGGAATTGGGGCATCGACGGCATGCACGGTTTGCGCCGTAGCCCAACACTCGCCACTTTGTTATCGCACCGGGTTCCCTTCCCGCTAGTGGCGCGCGCACCGTCCGATCTGTACCCCACTGACACGAAATAAAGCTGCTGGTTCGTGTGCCGTAAGCCCGTATCTACTTCTATCTTACTCTCTGTCTGTATCGCACAATAGAAAGTTGAGTTTGCCGAGAAAGGGACGGAACAGATCGAGCAGTTTGCACATACTGTGCTACTACTACCGGAGAGAGAGGCTTGCTGCTGTTCCGTTTCTGTCATGCTTACATCAGTGGAACAACAAGAAGGACAGCAGCTGAACTGCACCCGTACTGCACTGCTTCTACATCAGCCACGTCCAGGCCCGGGGTTAGCTAGGCCATGTTTAGTTTCTCCTAAATTTCTGAACTTGGCACTATAAAAAAAAAGGCCATGTTTATCTACATTAAATTTATAAAAAGCGACACGTCACATCAAACTTAAATGCCAATAAAATCAAAAACTAATCAAATCAAAAGTTTAACAGACATTTTACAGACTTTCTTGAGATTTAACGTTTTTTGGCCAATTAGTCAACGATTGGACAATTATTACCAAATAAAAACAAAATGCTACTCAAAGAGGCAAGGGTAGCTACAGTGATTGGATAGTGTAGCTACAGTTATTTCGTCGGTGGGCGAACTAAACATGGCCTATGTTTTCTGGACGTACGTAAGCCCCTCAAAGCCCTCACTCAAAGCATGCAATGAGCATCAATCATGTGCTAACACTAGTATACTATTCATTCATATAACAAGACCGTTCAAAAAGAACACGCATGCTAGAGTCATAAAGGGGCAAGGGTTAGTAGTAGTAGTAGTAGTAGTAGAGCTTTTAATTAATTATTATGTGGTTTATTTATGCTCACTGTTCACGTACGAAACTAAAGGGGGTGGATCGATCCGATCCTGCATTGCTCGCACCAATGCAGCAGCAAAAGCCTACAACTTTGATCGGTCCATCGACTATAGCTTGCTTGCAAAGAAAAGGGGCGCGCGCAAAAGCTCGCAATTTAATTGCTCCCTGGTTGATGCATATGCCACATGACATGATGATCCAACGCGGCGAAACCGGCCGGCGGCGTCGGTGCATGGCTACCATCGATTGGGTACACCAACTTGGCACTCCAGATCAGATCTTCCCTGCTCCGGCCCAACACCTCCAAAAGTAAAAACCCAACAGTACACCTTCCCACTGTACTATCAATTTTTTTAAATAACTTATCGGCCATGATACAATGTTATTCTCTCATAACATCAGCCGAAAGCGGACCGAAATGAATAAACCGAGAAGAACATATGCATGCGCGTGTCACCAGACTCTGCATGCGAATTTTGCAGCCACAAATCCGCGGATGATGTTTTATCACCGCCACGAGCTCTTGACTGGCCCACATGCATGTTACCCATCCGTCCTGGTTAAGGCTATCTCCAACAATGATATTTAAAATACAAGACTCATTCGTCTTTTAGGTAGCGCTACAGGTAAAATGTTCAATACATATTCGACATCTTTTCCAACAACAAGATATAAAAGAGAATCATTTCTGCAAATGAGGTTTTCAGAAGAGATGATGCTCATATTTAGGCCGTGCCTCTCAGACAACCTAAAATAGCCCCCCATATAGTTATTCTGTTGGAAGCTAATTTTAAATATTGGCTATTCATTTTGGGTTTGGGTGTCTATATAAATTTCTTGAGACCGTCTAAGCTACCGTGCAATGTGTGGTGTCAGATCGATCAGCGAGATGCGGCCGAAGAACCAAAACAAAAGCTCACTGTCATTAGGTGTGCCCACGGCGCCTTAAACTAATAACGAACGAACCCGCTACAGTACATCGCGTCTCAACAAATTAAAACAGAGCCGTACGTTAAGTTATTCAATTGGAGGATAACGGGTGCAAGCAATGCAGGAGGACTGTTCGATCATGCGCGTGATTAGACTGCAGGATGACATGTACAGCGACGTACCCGGCCGGTCCGTCCGTCCGTCTCTGCCAGAAAAAAGAATGCCGTCCAAACAACTACCACGCGTCCATGCCATCTAGAAAAAGTACTAGCTACAGATACACACTGCATTGCCGTTGGTTTGTGAAGCAGCAGTGGCCGGTGAATTTTTGTTAATCCAGTTCCTGTTTCTTAGAATTGATTGAGCATGGCTAATTACTTTCTGTTTGACCAGTGGTAACTGGTAACGTCGTTTAAAAAAGAGACAGTAGTAATTAGATAGTCCATCACTTATTGATTTCATTGCTTGCAGAGCCTGCCGATGACGGTGTGTCCACATCGTGGCTGTTTTCAATCGTTTCGCGTTACAAAAAGCCCAATTCGAAATGAATTCCGCGGTGACTTGATGGAGCTCGATTGAAGCCGACATCGGAATTATATTGCGTCTTTGTCTCCTGGTTTCAACTGTAAGTTAAGGCCGCGTTTAGATGCAAAATTTTTTGGGTTTTGGCTACTGTAGTATTTTTGTTTGTATTTGTCAATTAGTGTCTAATTATGGACTAATTAGGTTCGAAAGTTTCGTCTCGCGATTTCTCACCTAACTGTGCAATTAGTTTTTTTTTCATCTACATTTAGTACTCCATACATGTGCTGTAAGATTCGATGTAATGGGTATTACGCAAAAAAATTTAGGAACTAAACATGCCCTAAATGGTAGATTTGGCATGGTATGGTATGGCATGGCATGAGCCGTCACGCGTTAGACATGGTCTTGAAGCGTAATTTTATTTTAATTCTGTGTGAGACCAAACGAGTTGGCATAAACTCCCCATGTTGGAGTTTCATAATGGGAGTTTAGTTTGGCAGGCATGAACAATCTGAAAGTAGCCTACAGACTGTTTACTTGATCGTATTTGGCTTATAAGTCATGACTTATTAGCCTAACGAATAATATTTTTCATTTACACCGAACCCGTTAACAGTACTTTCAGCCATGGCTTATAAGCTAAACCAGCCTAAACGAACGTGGCGTAATGGTGTATGTATATATAATACATATCAACTCAACAGCACAGAACTATATGAACTTTGCTTCCATAATACCGTCCGAGTAGATGTGATGGATTACGTACGACTTCAGACAAGATCTTCCTTCTTCTGTTCTCTCGTCTCCGATTGAGCGTATATGATCGTGGATTATAATACGATAATATTGGATTACAAAACTAATCAATAATATTGACTTTAATCTCGATCGTTTATAAAAACATGCTCCAGGAATTAAGCACTTGAGCCAAGCAAATAAAAGAAGAACAGAAAGCAGAGGCGTTTCTGTGCCCGAACAGTTAATTCGTAGTTGCAGCTGCAGAGAAGTATCTGTCCGAGTTCTGTGTAGTGTTTTTGGGCTACAGTTGACAGTGTCATTAGGAGATTCTAGAAAGCAGGTCTGGCGTTTTTGGCTTTGATTTTTGCCCTAAAAGAACAGTTCAACCAAAGGGTTATAGTTGGAGATGCGTAAGAAGTTTATTTTTCTGTCCGAGTTCTGTGTAGTTTTTTGGGCTTCCATATAGTTGACAGTGTAAATAAAAGGAGATTCTAGGGTTTGGTCGCCGCCGAATTTAAAGATGTTACTCACAACCACAGCTCAACCAAACAGAACCTAAACATGTTACTATCGGCTATCGCACGGACATAGTGCAAGGCGATGTACATTAACATCTCTCCTCCCCCGTGTCAAGATTCCAGCTGTAGTGCTGCAGTGCACATTTGCTCCATGGAATCAGAGATTCACAAGAAACGCAAACTCTTTCCTCTCTTCTTTTCCTGCTCTTAGATCTGTCATTCTCATCGAGAACTCGCAGTTGGGACACTAAGAGCTTTCAATATAAAGACAGTTATTAGTAGACAAGTTAACAGACTGCTGGTAGTTTTTTGTCAGGATTTTTAAAAAAAAAGAAATTATGCGTAACAAATTTCTCGTCAAGATTTCTTTATCTGAATTTTTGCCGTTTTTTCAATGATATACTCCTTCCGTTTCTGAATAAATCAATTTTTAGAGTTGTCTTAAAATAAACTTTTTAAACTTTGATCAAATTAATAAAAAAAGAGCATAAAGATTTATGACCAAGGGTGGAAAGGGTGGATCATCTTCTCTTTGGCTGTCCTTTTAGCAGGGCAGTATGGTTCTCCATGTTATGGACACTATGCTTGCAAGGAATGATGCCGGATTCTAGTAGTACACTTTGCTACTTGGTGGTTGCAGGGTAGGAAACAGATTGACAAGTCTGGGGTGTAAGGGCTTCGATTGTCTTGTCATCTTGGTGGCTTGGTTACTCTAGAAGGCCAGAAATCGATGAATATTTGAGTGGATTTAGGACATGTTTGACACGGAGGCTAATTGTGCTAGCTAAAAACTAGTTTTAGTCCTTCAAATAGGAGGGCTAATTTTTTAGCCTTCAACTAGTTGTTAGCAAACTAGCCACTCAACTTCTACTAATTTAGCTAACTTTTAGTTCAACTAGTAATTAGCCTTAACTCATCCAAACAAGCCCTTAGTACACAGCTAGTACCTTGGCATTAAAGGTCAAGGATGAAGCCAGGTGGGTTCAAGCTACCATAGGTTGCAATCGCTTTCTGTTGGGTTCAAAATGAGTAATTTCGTTACTAGTCGTAGGTTATATTTCGTTTACTTAAGTGTGATAAAACCTGTTGTGCTTGGTGCTAACTGAGCTGGTCTAGCTTGGGCACGCGTGTGATCGTTTTTCTCGTCTCTTATCTTAACGAAATATGTGCTCATGCATGTTCGAAAAACGGGCTTGCTAGCGCTCGGCCGTCCGGACGCCCACGCCTGCAGGCTGTTTCACGCGCCATTTCGCTGAACGTCACTAGTAACGAGAAGACGGGGAGGGGGAGGGGGCAATGGATGCCTAGCCGACGCCAAGGGGAGAAGGATATACCGAAGCGAGACAACAGAATGCGAGGATGGAGATGTAACATCCGATCTACTTTTGAAACATCCAGATGCAACACTTGCAACATACATCTAAAGACAGATGAAACACTTACTTGAAACATGCATCAGAAACACATGCAAAACACCTGAAAAAACTATTATTAAAAACATACACAACATCCAGATAAAACACTTGCAATATATGTGATAAACATATGCAACATCCAAATAAACACACTTGCAACTTACGTCTAGAAAAATAGATGAAACATTAGGAACAAAAGCTTGCAACATACGTGTACAACCACTGCAACATATGCAACATCCCGATCTACTTTTGCAACATCCATATGAAACACTTGTAACATACCTCTGAAATATTTTGAAACATACATCTAAAACGTATGAAACATACGGAGCTCGACACCGGCGTGGAGCTCGATGCCACAGAGTGGCGCGGAGGTCACCGGTGTGGAGCTCATCGGTGGCACGGACCTCGGCAATGGCCTCAGATAACTGGATCCCGCCTGCGACGCCACGCTTCACTAGCCCCCGCCAGCCGCCACACCTAGGACTCAGCTCCCAGGGTATACCGGTCCAGGCACTAGCCTCTAGCTAGGTCTGGGATGTGAGAATGGATGGGGAAGGAGAACACATTGGGAGGGGCGCGAGCCGCTTAACGCTGGGAGACAACGTCTGGTGTCGGGCTGGGACGGTGGATTGCGATACATGGGTGGTGTGGTGGGGGCGCGCCACGCAGGCTGATCGGGTCCGTCTGTTCTTCCGGACGCCCTCTACCGAGCATTATCGTCGGAAAAGACGCCTGATTTTTTAATACCATGCTCGGGCCCATTTTATTTTATTTTCCCAATAAATGTGAAGCTAATCCATTGTTGCACATCGTATTCTATTGCAATTAAATCTAGTGTGGCACTAAAACACACATGACAGATCGTCAAGGTAACTTGCAAGAGTTGGAATGGTGGACATGTCCAAGAATGTTGCTTTCATGTCCTGCGAAAAAGCCCTGAAAACCGTGGCAACCTATGCTTTCATGAGGGGCCAGCCATACAGAAAAAGCAGGAGAAGGCTGCATATGGAAGCCAACCTACCACAATCTGCAAAGACCAACTCTTGAAACCGCAACCTAATGACGCTCCAAATTAGGTTTTGGGCGGTCATTATAGCCAGCCAAGATTACCTAAAAGAGGTGTTTATTAATAGGGAGAAGAGATTTATATATAACTATAGCAGGCATGGCCGGTCTATATATGCAAATGCAAGCAACGAGATGATATATATCATCGCTAGCTCTAGCTCCAGCCCACAATCTTAGGAGGAGACAAGCCCTTTTTGTTAAATCATCGGCGTCAGATCAGCGTGGAAAACAGAGCAGACCAGGGGTAGAGACCAGAGAGGAGGATACTTGCAAAGGTGGTGAACGTGGGGTTCATGTTACATTGCCTCTGAGAGCGAGAGGTCATGGCGGCCAGCGCTTTGGAGGCGCCGGCATTACTGTCACTGTGCTTTTAATAAGTGGATTGACACGGCCAGCGCCAGCGATTAGGGTACGCATCGATCTCGTCTGATTAGACATGACGTCTCCATGGCTTGAAAAGGAGACCATCCAGGTATAATTATTGGGCCGGAGGTTATAACACGAACGTGTCTATGATGACTGTCTATGAGGTGTAGAAACGATCCAGCATGCGATGGTTTAAGGTTTTCATATCCAGCCAATAGGCGAACAGGGATGATGTTTGATGGTTTAAGATTGTTTTCTCTGCTATCTCAGACTCTCTGTTAGTAAGGCATGCTGCATGTGTCTGTTTGATGAAGCTATGATTGTTCTCTGCTTCTCTGACTCTCTGTTAGTAAGCCACTAAGCCGGCTCTAGGTTCGTGATTGTTGTTGTTGTTTGACAGCCATCAAAGGATCCAAAACGGCATCTTTTATACTATTTTGGAAGAGTTTTGTGGATCTGTGTGGCTCTGCCATCAACCAAGGATCGGATTGGATCGGAGCAGCGCTAGTTTAGTACGTGGTTGCACGAGTTAGCTGTAGCAGCTGTGTGCAGTTGTGCATAGATAGATTAATCAGGCCGCCCTTGCACTACTTTACTTTAATTAATTAGCTCCATCTTCATGCCAATTCACTCTCACGTACATATACAAATGAAACAGTGTAACAAACAGATGCAGCAGGCAGCTTGGTGCTTCTTTCCTCAACAGAGAGGGAAAGAGAATCTAAAGGAACAGGGGAGGAGAAGACTAGTAGCTGTGCTTTTGCTTTGCTGACCTAATTCCTCACGCCCGGATACTGCTTCAGAAACTGCGGGAACGTCAGCAGAAATGCGTGCCTGCATCTGCTCCACCATGCCCGTGCTTATCTGCCTGCAGTGACATGACTTAACTATTGATTAGCGCTAACCACTGCATGCTTTAACAAATGCAGGCTTTAATTTCAGTGGCTCTGACGAATAATACAAGCCTCTGGACTCTGAACCCTTAGCTTGCTTGAAGAGATTATGAAGGTTGATCGAGAGGAATTAATGGATGATGGTTCTATCTTCTATGGATGACGTGGAAAATATATGCGGTGTCTGTAGTACTTGCTTAGACTGCACGACGCGAAATAATCTGTCAAGATGAGAGGAGAGGAACTGTCGTAATTGAAATTGGAAAGACAATGATACGCAACAAAAAAAAAAATGGTCGAGGGAGGGTTTGGATAACTTGGGAAAGAAAAAAAACACAGCCGATCCATCGGTGTTGCTGTGAGGATCATTCACAACTGGCTGATGAAGAATAGTACAAAGCTGCCGTTCCACTTAGTACAAATACAGATACGTCGTACAGACCCGCTTAATGAAGCTGAAAATTAAGCGTTGAACACAAACGACTAATCTATTGTTCCATGTATATTGCCCTGTTCGTTTGGCTGATAAGCCATGGCTGAAAGTACCATTGACTGATTTGTTGTAAGAGAAAAATACTGTTCAAGTATAGCTTATAAGCCAAACGAACATGGTGTATATTTCATACGCATCAAACCCAATCATGATAAGGACTAGCTTCCAGACACAAGTAACCAACCAGAAGACTCCACAATTTTTTTGTAGGGTATATGTATAACCTGAAGCTAAGGTGATGACTTCTGACCAGTCCTTGCGATGTGCTAGCTGACACTACCACCACAACCTCTCTCTGATCGGTTCCAACTCACTCATGCAAAGCCATAACATTGTAAAAACACAGGAGGTATACCGAATGCGATCTCCAGACTAGAGTACAGTTCATGTAAAAACACAGCTCCAATTCTATATATATGGGAGACGTGTTGGGTCTAAGATCTTTCTATGCTTGCATACCAGGACATTTGATATGTTCAATTCAAAACCTGATGCCCTCATATCTAACAGAACGGCTAAACAAATGGAAGACGATGTCAGTCTGAGCATAGAACTGAACCTGCCCCGAATACTTTGGAAGGGTAAATTCTGACAGCAACGAACGATGAAGCTGCAGTACTATTCGGTTGTACGTATCCATGGCTATATATATATATATATATATAGGCCCATCCGCCCATGCCATGGCTACTCTAGGATAACAATCTTAATTAATGCGACGTCGAGGCAGCGGGGTTAAACCTTAAACATGCGATTAAAATGGCTAAAACAAGAGACCGAACTTGATCTGCAACACCTACTACCCTGGAACTGGAAGAAAATAACTCCTGTCCTGCCTGTTCAGTTGGCTGGTTCGTATCGTTTCTGGTTCGTTTATGTGAGAGAGAAGTACTGCTGGTTGATTCGCGTGAATAGTAGCCATATGAGGGGGCTGGTCAGCCAGGCCAGCCAGCCCCAGCCCAGCGGTCAGGCTTCCTTTGTGAATTGTGACATACTGACATGAGCACACTGTGCTCAACATTTCAGTGACGTGGATGTGTGCGCATCTGATGGTGAGAGCACGCGAGAGCCGCAGACGCGCATATACACCGCCACCGCCATGGTGTCACGTCCCCCTAAAATAATACAGCGGACGCATCAGGGAGATCGTGACGACCATGATTAGACGAGTGATAACGCGCTCGCTCGATCAGGGGGCTCCGATCCTCATCCTCTGGCGATGAGCTGCTGCCGTTGACGCTGCCTGTTCGTGCTGAAATTTGGCTTACGATGCTTATGCTGATTTGTTGTGAGAGGAAAATATTGTTAGTTGGCTGATTTGTTCCGTGACGAAGAACATAACAGATATTATTGGGGCCATCTATCAGTGTGAATGTGTGATGACTTGGATTATTGGCGAGCACGAACAGGACGATGTTTGAAAGAACGAGCGAGCAACGTAGCTACCTCCATGGTTAGGTCAATGCGGAGCTGTTGATGGAAACAAAGCAAGCACTCTCGATGCTTCAAGAACGCATTGGAAAAAGAAAACCTCAGGATCAGCAGAACGAGCAACTGGTGATTGGTTTCAGTGACACGACCCTTTTTTACTAGCAAGCAAACGGATGATTCAGGATCAGTGCCGGGCTTTGCTGATGGCGGAAAGGAGTTATGAAACTGTTGCCGTACAGTATATGTGATCGTATTGGTTAGGTTTTTCTTCGGCAGATTCAGGTAGGTGCCAGTACAGCCTCACAAACCAACTGGAGAAAAAACAAATCCCATACAGATACACGATGGGTGCATCCAAGAAATTCAGTCCATGTGCATGATTTCGTTCTCCTGAACGGAGAGAGATGAGATGGGAACTATGATTACAAATGCCTCCGCTGCAGGCTTTTATTCTCTGTAAAGAAAAAAAGGGAAACAGATAAAGGAGCACCCCATGATACCGGCAGATCAGCCAGCAGTTCAGCACTGCTCCAATTTTCAGAAAGAAAAAAAAAGAGAGAATGATGAAAGTTATTATTACTAGTGCAGTGTGCAGAGATGAATGATTTCACAGTCACAGCTTTGTTTCCCTGACATTTGCACGTTCCAGGAATGGGGACAAACAAACCACACAGTGCTATAGACTATAGTGATGTGCTTATACGAACTACTCTTCAGAACCATGCTATGTATGGAAACCATCTATCAGCTGCCCAAAACAAAAAGATAGCTTAAAAAAAGCCAGGAGCTGTTAAATTCGGAGCTGTCAACAACACATGCATTGGGGGTTTGCATTGCATGCAAATGGACGCCTGACTGATCTAAGCAGATGCAGTACACACTGAGCAACTAACTAATCCTCCCCTGATAAGTTAAACAACAAGAGAGTAGAATCACAATACAACAGCAACTGCTGCTAGCTGCTGTAGGTGCAGTGCAGGACCAAGCAAGCAATATAATGCACTACTGTTGGAGCAGCTTGTCGTCTGTTAACTAACCTCGAGTACTCGATTCAGATCGGTGACGCCAAAAAAGCGCATTGTTAATCCAGAAATGACCAGACGCTTTTTGTACGAAACTGGATTAGGTTCCAGACAGACTCGCAAAGATTAAGGCTTTACAAATCACCATTGCAGTAGCAACAAACGGGAGAAGCCAAGCGCGTCTGTGACTGGAATTTGACACAGCTCGCTCTGACATCAGGGTTGAGTTGTTAAATTTTGACCGCGTAATGAGAGGGCATCACAAGTCCTGTCCCGAAAGCAACCCCTGCCTGCCAGCAGGTAAAGCGTATACAGTCGGATCGGTGCTGCATCCAGCCCCCTGTCCACGTCGGCCGTAGCATAATTGATGAATATAAAAGCCAGGCTTAGTCACGGAATGAAATGCTAAAATCGATCGATCTGTCTGCTTGTGGCGACTCTCTGTGTTTTCCATGCTGAACAAGCGTGGAAAAGAACAAGGGCAGCTACCCGTGCATAGAGTATAGACCCCAGGCCTAATCACATAACATAGCACCAACTTCTTGCATCCGAATTCCTAACACTGTACTACAAATATATACTCGATGTGCTTCGCACATAGTAGTGTATATATTATAAATGTCGTGTCTGGAAATGTCTCGTCATTGCAATAATCATGAATTCAGTGACAGGCTTAATTGTAGATCGCACACGTTGAAATCCTTGCCCAGAACATGCCATTTTTTGAAGTCACAGCACGGAATTGGGTGCCAATTCCTTCTCTGCTTCTTCCTTCCAGCCGTGGAAGTAGTGGCCCGGAGGTATAAATTCTGAAAGCAACCTAGCTGAAGATCGACTATTAGGTGCAGATCATATCGGGCCACAGCAGCACAGATGCTCTCGATCTGCTGAAGAACAGAACAGATGCCTGCTCTTGAGTCCTGCCACATACAGACACAGTATCTCCAGAAATTCCCAGCATGGCAGCACTCAACAACTAGCATATATAGGAACAGATACTTTTACAGAAAAGAGGTTTTCCCTTGTGCATGTTCTCTGATGAGAAACAGTCACTGCACGCAGGAAGCTAAGAACAGCTAGGTTAGATGTTAACAGCTCATGGCGCATGCAATGCAACAAGCGAGATACGTCCAAGACGACAAGAGACGATGGAAAAGACGTCGTTTCCGACAATGGTGACTGTGCACAGGGCACTTTGCAGTTCCCGGACAGCAACCTTATTGGTATTTTTAGCCGGATACGGCCGGGGCCGGTTGAGTATCCGGCGAGTCTACCGCTAGTCAACGGCCGGCAGCTACTCCGAGACAGAGACGACAACGATGTTGGCCCTGGATCTTCAGAACGGGTGAGCCGAACGCTCTTAGGGCGTTGCCGATTATACACTATAGCTAGAGATAGAAGAAGGAAGAAAAAATAGAGCAACACAAACATCAATGTTGGCCGGAGCTCTGCAGAGAAGATGATAAAACTGCGTAAGTTGTCGACCAGTTTCGACGAACTCGATGACGATCTGCCCTCCATCGATACAGTCCATGTGGAAGTGGAACTTGACGTCGATGTGCTTGCTCCGGTCGTAGAGAACCGGATTCTTCACGAGGGCGATGGCGGGCTGGTTGTCCACCATCAGTGCTGGTGGGTGAGCTTCCACACCGGTCAGCTCGCCCAGCAGCCCGCCCAGCCACACAGCTTGGCACGTCGCTGTGGCCGCCGCCACGTACTCTGTCTTGCACGTGGACAACGCACCACCTTCTGTTTCAGCGTCAGCCGTGAGATTGGAGCCGACCCGAGGAAGACGAGCATGCCAGAGGTGCTTTGCCGTCCGTCGATGTTCCCCGCCATGTTTGCATCGTTGAACATAGTGAGTTGCAGCCTACTTCCGCCGGTCTTGAGGAAGACGATCCCCTGATCCACCACCCTCTTGACGTAGTGCAGCGGCAGCTTCACCGCAGCCCAGTGATCCTCTCGGGGATCCTCCATGAAGCGACTAACGTAGCCCACGGTGAACGCAATGTCCGGCCTCATGTGGACTAGGTAGCGTAGACCGTCGACGATGCTCCGGTAGAGTGTTGCATCTACCTTCGCCGTGGTACTGGCCTTCGTCAGCTTTAGTCGATCCTCCATCGGAGTCACGCACGGCTTGCACTCAGCGATGCCGCTCCGCTCCAACAGCTTCGAGGCGTATGTGCTCTGATCGAGCGTGAGCGCCTTCTTCCCCTGTCTCACCTCGATGCCGATGTAGTAGGAGAGCACGCCGAGATCGCTCATTCGAAAACGAGCCGCCATCTCACGCTTGAAGCTGTCGATGTCCTCCGCACGCGCGCCGGTGACAATAAAGTCGTCTACATACACGCCGACGACGAGCTCCTCCTTCCCCCGTCGCCTTGCGTAGAGCGCGTGCTCGGTTGCGCACCGCGTGAACCCAAGCTCGCCCAGCATGGCATCAAGCTTGGTGTTCCACGCTCACGGGCCTGTCGCAGCCTGTAGAGCGCCTTGCGCAGTCGGAGCACCCTGTGCTCCGCTCCCTTGACGGCGAACCCCGGAGGTTGCCTGACGAAGACTGTCTCCGCCAGCTCGCTGTTGAGGAAGGCCGATTTTACGTCCAAGTGATGGACTAGCCAGTCCTTCGCTGCTGCCAAAGCCAGAAGCAGTCGGACAGACTCCATGCGCGCTACCGGCGCAAAGACTTCCTCAAAGTCGATGCCCTCGCGCTGGACAAAGCCTTGGGCGACGAGGCGCACCTTGTGCTTGATAATGGCGCCGCGCTCGTCCCGCTTGACCTTGTACACCCACTTTAGGCCGATCGGATGGCATCCTGGAGCTGGATCAACGAGCTCTCAAGTCTCATTTTCCTCGATCGTCTTCATCTCCTCTAGCATCGCCCGTCACCAATTTGCATCGTGCTCGGCCAGCGCGAACGTGGGTGGTTCCTCTGCACTGACGAGAAGCAGCTCTGAGTCATTGAACAGCCGACCCACCAGGCCTGAGGGCCCTGTGCCACCGAGTGATGTCATACAGCCTGTGGAACCACACCTCCTCACCGTCGTGGAAGGCATTCACGAACTCAGTGATGTCACTTGGAGGTGAGGCGAACTCGATCGGCGTCGATGGAGTTCCCTGGTCCGCCGGAGTGGTCATCACAGCACCTGGAGTACTCGACACCTCGGCTACAATGCTCGGCACTACTCCTAGACCGCTCGTCACCACTCCTGGAGTGGTGTAAGGTTCTAATGGCTAGAGGGGGATGAATAGCCTATTAAAAATTTATACAACAACACTTAACAAACCGGTTAGACAATTATGAGGCGAAGCAAGTGTTGCGCTAGCCTACTAAAATAGCAAGCCACCTACACAATTCTAGTTTATATAGTTTGTATCCACACAATAGCTATGACACTACAGTAAGTTAGTGTGCTCTCAAAAGCTAACTAAAGAGCCACACTAACCAAACTAACAAGCTCTCACAACTAGCTACACTAAAGAGTTTGACAACTAGTTTGCGATAATGTAAAATGAGCGAGCAAGAAGGTTATACTGTCGTATCAAGGAAGGAGCCAATCAATCATAAGAATGAATAATAATGAAGACCAATCACCTCGGAATCAAATGATGACACAATGATTTTTTACCGAGGTTCACTTGCTTGCCGGCAAGCTAGTCCTCGTTGTGGCAATTCACTCACTTAGAGGTTCATGCGCTAATTGGTATCATACGCCAAACCCTCAATAGGGTGCCGCACAACCAACACAAGATGAGGATCACATAAGCCACGAGCAATCCACTAGAGTACCTTTTGGCTCTCCACCGGGGAAAGGTCAAGAACCCCTCACAATTACCACGATCGGAGCCGGAGACAATCACCAACCTCCGCTCGACGATCCTCGCTGCTCCAAGCCGTCTAGGTGGTGGCAACCACCAAGAGTAACAAGCGAATCCCGCAGCGAAACACGAACACCAAGTGCCTCTAGATGCAAACACTCAAGCAATGCATTTGGATTTACTCCCAATCTCGCAAAGATGATGAATCTATGATGGAGATGGGTGAGAGGACTTTGGCTAAGCTCATAAGGTTACTATATCAATGCAAATGGCCGAGAGGATGAGCTTGAGCTGGCCATGTGGCTTAAATAGAAGCCCCCATAAAATAGAGCCGTTGTACCCCTTCACTGGGCACAACACGGGGTGACCGGACGCTCCGGTCTTATCGACCGGACGCAGGACCCCAGTGTCTGGTCATGCGATGCACATCACGTGTCCCCTCTCTTCAAATACTGAGCGCCCGATCCCAACGGTCAAGTGATGACTGGACGCGCTGCTGCGAAGTGACCAGACGCTAGACCACAGCGTCCGGTCGTTTCCAGTAAGCATACAGAAGAGAGAAATCACGACTGGACGCGTCCGGTCATGCTCGACCGGACTCACCCAACGTCCGGTCACTCGGCGTCTCCCCTGTGCGCTGCCACGTCAGCAGGACCGGACGCAACCCTCCAGCGTCCGGTCACTAAGTGACCCAGCGTCCGGTCAGAGACCGATGCCAGCGTCTTTGTAGCTTCTGCTGATCGGACGCGCTGGTCCAACCGAGGCCAGCGTCCGGTCATTTCCAGTGACCTCCGTCTTTTTTGTATAGAGCGCCGGTGGCACTGTCGAACTGTCTGCACTCTACGGACGGACACTCCGCCGGTGAAATTCCTAACCCTTGCTCATATGTGCCAACCACCAAGTGTATCACCTTGTGCACATGTGTGTTAGCTATTTTCACAAACATTTTCAAGGGTGTTAGCACTCCACTAGATCCTAAATACATATGCAATGAGTTAGAGCATCTAGTGGCACTTTGATAACCGCATTTTGATACGAGTTTTACCCCTCTTAATAGTACGGCTATCGATCCTAAATGTGATCACACTCACTAAGTGTCTCGATTACTAAAATAAAATGGCTCCTACTATTTATACCTTTGCCTTGAGCCTTTTGTTTTTCTCTTTCTTCTTTTCAAGTCCAAGCACTTGATCATCACCATGGCATCACCACCATCATGTCATAATCTTCATTTGCTTCACCACTTGGAATATGCTACCTATCTCATGATCACTTGATAAACTAGGTTAACACTTAGGGTTTCATTAATTCACCAAAACCAAACTAGAGCTTTCAAGTGGTTGACACCACTGCAGGAGTGCTCGGCACCAGTTTAGGAGTGGTCGGCACCACTGCAAGACCTCTCGGCTCCGCTATGGGATCGTTCGGCACCTGTCCTGGAGTGGTCTGCACCACTGCAGGACCGCTTGGGACCACTCCTGGAGTGCTCGGCACCCCTCCCGAAGTGCTCGGCACCGCCCCAGGAGTGCTCGGCTCTGTTGCTGGAGTGGTTGGCACCTCCTCTCTAGCATCTCCACCACCGTGGATGGCCAAGTGCTCAATGATGAAGGTGTTGGTGAAGCCGTTAGCTTCTCCCGTGCTGGGACTGTCCCTAGTCCTAGGCCGCCTTCTCGTCGAACACGACATCGCGCGAGACAACCACCTTGCCTCCACGTGGGTCGTAGAGCCGGTACACCTTGGTACCTTCGTGTAGCCTAGGAGCACCATCGGTGTGCTCCTGTCCTCCAGCTTGGTGAGGATAGGCTTCGTCTTCCTGACGTGGCTGATGCAGCCAAATGTCCGAAGAAAGGACACGCTCGGCTTGCGCCCATACCAAGCTTCGAACGGCGTCTTACCTTTTAGGGCTTTGGTGGGCGCGCAGTTGAGGATGAACACTGCCGTGGTCACCGCCTCACCCCAGAACCTTGTCGGCATGCCCTTGGCCTTCATCATGGATCGAGCCATGCCGACCACTGTCTGGTTCCGCCGCTCTGCCATGCCATTCTGCTGTGGCGAGTACGTCACGGTGTGGTGTCGCATCATACCCTGATCCGCGCAGTACGTAGTGAACTCCACCGAAGTGAATTCGCTGCCACGATCAGCCCTCAGCACGCGCAGCTTCTTGCCGCTCTCTGCCTCCGCACGCGCCTTAAACTTCTTGACCTTTTTTGCCGCCTCGGTCTTCCTAGTCAGAAGCTGCAGCCACATGTACCGGCTGCAGTCATCCACCAGCAAGATGAAGTACTTACGCCCACTGGGCGTCACCGGCATGATCGCCCGCAGAGGTCACCATGGACTAGCTCGAGGGTCTCTGTCACGCGGTACTTCGCCGTCTTTGGGAACGACAGTCTTCTTTGCTTCCCGGCCAGGCGGCTATGACACAGCTCGCCTGTGTGTTCGATGTGAGGCAGCCCAGTCACCATCTTCTCCAGCCGACCAAGAGCATCAAAGCCGAGATGTCCATATCGGGCATGCCACAGCCATGGCTTCTCCGTGCGCCGTGCAGCCAAGCAGATGGGCTGCTCCACCTTGAGGTCGAGCAGGTACAGCTGATTCTGAGACCTCTTCACCTTGGCAAGAAGCCGCTGCTCCCGGTCCCTGATCCTGAGGACGTTGTCCTTGATCAGTATCTCGCTGCCACGCTCATCCAGCTGGCCAATGCTGATGATGCTTGAACGCAAATGTGGGATGTAATATACATCCATTAGCGCGCGGTGCTCGTCGTTCTGGCACCTGAAGATGATGGTGTCGCGTCCTCGGATCGCCACCCTTGAGCCATCACCAAACTTCACCGTGCCGGTCATGTGGTTGCCATCATGTGGTTGCTGGCACCAAAGTCCAAGTACCACCGCTGCTCCTGTCTGCCACCCACACGTCCGAGGTGGACTTGGACACGCGGTTCATCGAGGTGGACAGCCTTTAGAGCCTTACCGTGCCCTTTCACCGCCATCACATCTTCCTTCTTCTTGGCCTCAACATCGTGTAGTGCACAGAACGTCACCATCAGGAGAGTGACCTCATCATCATCATCAGTCTGCGCCAGATGAGCCTCAGCCTTCTTCTCTTGCTTATGATTTGGGCACTCCTTTGCCCAATGGCCCATCTTCCCGCAGCGTCGATAGGCGTTGGGTCGACCTTCTTCTTATTCTCCGAAGAAGCCTTGCCGCGGCGCTTGCCATCGCCACCGCGGCTGGAGGAGGCTTTCCCGGACTTCTTCCTCCGGGCAGCCCACTTCTCCTCTGTTAGTAGCAGCTTGCCGCTGTCCATCGTTGCTGTGGCCTGCTCTATGCGCTCGTCCACCGTCCGCAGACGGTCTGTCATATCCTTAATGGTGAGGGTGGACAAGTCCAGCATCATCTCTATGGAAAGAGCAATCTGGATGTACTTCATCGGCACGGAGTGGAGGTACTTAGAGATCGCCTTTTCTTCATCGATGGTGACGCCGTGGCTCCTCAGCTTGCTGATGAACGTCTACAGGCAGAGGGAGAAGTCCTCCACCGATTCACAATCCTTGAACTGGAGGTTGGCGTACTCCTGCTTCAGTAGCTGGGCCATCGCCTTCTTTGTGCGGTTGGAACCGACGTGCATCGCCTCAATAGCCTCCCACACCTCCTTAGCAGAGCTCTTCGCCCCCAACGGCTCCCTGTACTCCACTAGCACAGCAACGAGGATAGCCTCCAACGCTGACATATCGTCTTCTTTGTTGACGGTGCCCTTATCAACAGCATTCCAGAGTCGTCGGGCTCTGAGCTTGACCTTCATGGTCACCGCCCACTCGTCATAGTTGGTGCGAGTCGGCGTCGGCCAACTGGTGCCGCTGACCTCCCGCACCGTGCGCACAACGACCTCCTGTCGTGGCTGGACAGCCACAGCAGCGCCGCTGCTGTCGCCCATCTCCAAACCGTCCATCATCGTCAGCGGTTAGTCCGGTGACAACGCTTGTTTGGCTCCGATACCACTTTGTTGGCCCTGAATCTTCAGAACGGGTGAGCCGACCACTCCTGGAGCGTTGACGACCACACACTATGGCTAGAGGTAGAAGAATGGAGGAAGAACAGAGCGCACACACACATCACAAGCACCAGCGTTGGCCGGAGCTCTGCAGAGGAGATGACAAAACTGAACTCGCTCTCTTTATTGAGTCGCAGTGGGAAGCTATTTATACAACTCTACCCATCTAATCATAGTGCATAGACATGTTAAGCTGTCATGCTGCTACAATGACTAGATGTGACAGCAGAGCTGACTTTGACGCCTGCCCCTACTGTGGCTACAGTGCGGCAGGAGAGCCGTTCCACGCTTACCCCTACAGTGGCTACAGTACAGCAGCAGGGAGCCATTTCGACACACCCTATTGCACGTTTACACAGGTGAGCAGCAGATTACTGACGAGGGCTCTCCGATCCCGGCAGGCACCGCCATGGTGTCATGTCGGCGTAAAATAATGCGGATTAGCAAGCTGGGACTGATTAAAAAGCGGCGTGGGCTGCATGATTAGGGCGCTCGGGCCGGGTCAACACTGTTGCCGGGTGGGTTAGCGTGCGGGAGAGGGAAAGCACAATCAGAGACAAGATGGCCTGCCGCTAATGTGGTGATTAGCGGAGCAAGACCTGCTAGCCTAATCGCTGTGTCCTTTTGTATGTATTATAGATGGATGGTTGAGCAATTTTTTATAGGCTTCTTTTGTGCCGTGGTGGTGCGGTGCATGCTGCTCGCTGCTGCTACTTCTTGTGTCCGGTGGCGTGTAGCTAGCTTGTATGTGAGTCGTGGACAGTTGGGGCTTATGATGCAGATTATTATGCCTTGCTTGTGGGTTTGGAACGTCCTACGAATCATTGAGGTCTTTCAATCATTCTTTGACTCTGAGAGGCAGGCATCAGGGGATTATTGGAGAAAATATCTGTAGCTTGCTGCATTGGACCTTGATGTTTGGTGTACAGGATTAGAATATAGTGGTTTGAAAACTGAAGGTCCACCCAATAAAGAAGTAGCTCTTTCTTAGTTTATGGACACACTCTACTAAGGGGCGGTCGATGCTATTGTGGAACTCAAACCCTTTTAAAACCACAAGAATGACAACAAGTTTAGGTCTTTAAGTAGCCCATTGGTCTCGGAGATGAAGAAAGAAATAACCCTACTTCACCGCATGGTTTCAGATTAGAGGCACACAGGCGTTACATTATTGGTTTGAAGACAAATCATTGGGGGAAAAAGAAGAAGTGACAGAACAATAATCAGGATGACACGGAATTCTTCAAGATAGATGGGTGTAAAGAAACAGAAGTAAACTGTTACCAAATGGACTAGTATTGGGTGTAGCGATATAACATAAATAAACAGCGATACCGTTGTCCCACGACTGTAAGATCGATAGCTACTGCTCACAGACACACTCACAGATCTAGAAGAAGTTGCTCTCATCAGCCGAGCAGCCTCTTCTTGCAGATGACCTGTCGGTTTATTTTTTGAAAGGGGCATGTCATGGGCAATAATCAAGAAATGAACAAACAGAGAACAGAGCTGTTGGGATTTTACCATGCGGTTTTACTTTTACCATGTGCTTTTGAGCATGTGTTTCTTTTCTGCAATTTTTTTGAGATATTTAAAACTTTTATATTACGTACATGATTTACTATGGAATATACTTTGCTAGCATTATATGTTACTGTACATGAACATGATTTACCGTGAAATATAACTCGCTTGAGCTGCTCAAAGTCCTGCCAAAAGAGTTGGCAGTCTTGATGAATGGGCGGCGATCGCAAGACGGAATCCAAGCCCATCTGGCCATTTCCTTCTCCGTGCAGCCCATCGTAGCGGCTTGAACCATGCGCTCACTAGCCCAAGCACGTTGGGCTTCCGGTCCACGCCGTACAGTGTCCCCAAGAAGAACAGAACTGCCCTCCTTCGCGGCTTCAAAATTCGGCGCCGGCGGAACGCGAAGCCGCCCAGGCGGCTAGTGGAGCAGGGTGAAGCGGCCGTCCAGTCCAGCCGGCTGCTCCGGCCGCCGGCCGCCGCTCCGCTCGGCACAATCCAGGATACAATAGAACCTTGCAAACCTGGTATCCCTGGGTTCTTGATCTTGGCTTCCGAATCTGAACGAGGCATGTCCTTGCACCTGTAGCCAGGCCTTGACTTGGCAGCTCACCATAGCAGGCCGGCCTGCACCTCTGTTTTCTCAACTACTAATCATGTCATAGTCCCTGGCCTGCATCACTTTGACGGGCCGTGAGGATTATGCATCGTACTTTGACATGGTAGCATATTCTATGCAGACTTTGCAGTTTTGCATATATTGATCAAAGGGGATATCAGAATTACCTGAAGGGTCATCATAACTCAACAGCGATGCATTGTATCTTCCATATAGCTCCAGTTGCAGCCTACGAGGAGAGGGGAAAAAACAGTGGAGCCAGAGGGCTCTCCTTGTCAAATGTGTTCTTTCACAGAAACAACCTCTCAAATAGTGGAACCAACGGACTTCACTTTCAAAGACTTGCCTGGCCTGGATTGTTGGTAAGTAGCTCGATTCAGTGGACACAGCAAACTCTGACTTTGTTACAATGCGGAGTCCCTTAACTCAACAAGCTATGAGTTTATTGTCACGCGGAGTCACTAAATTTCCAATGTCACCACTGAACACACCTCTGCCGTCCAAGCAACAAAGTTAAATGCAGCAGCTGCATAAACCAAATAGTGCTGCTCACCCCTAAAGCATGGAGGCATCCCCAATCTCAAGTGGCGCATCTCTTGTGTTCCCCACCAGCACACTCGATTCTTTGACGTCCATATCCGTCAGCAGCTATGTTGGATCTGCCGATGCCGATGCCAACATCTGCAGAAACATCGATCAGATGATCAACCGCATCGGAGCCAGCGATCACAAAGCTGCAGCATGGCAGTGACACAAGGTGCAGAATGAGATTGACGCCATGGTGCAGGAGATTCACATCAAGGCCGTGGTCCAATGCACACTTGCGTGGTCATACGCACTTTGCCTTGTTGTCTTTGCGGATGAGATCACCAAGCTACAATTGTCGCCTGACAAGCTCTTTGTTGTGCTTCGTCTGCACAAGGTACTCAATGCTGAATTCTTTGCCATATTGCAATGGAATCCTGAAGATTTCAGCATCACAACGTATAAGCTGAGGGAAGCTGCGATCCATACGCTTTGTGAGCTAAAAGTTTTGATTCAGAGGCGTGCTTCCAGGAGCATGCCAAAAGGTGGAGCTGTCGATGAAGTGACTCGGTATGTCATGAATTACGTCAGGCTATTGTTGCATCACCACATCTCTGTCAGTGCTATCGTTGCTCATAACGATGGTAAGGACACGAGCATGGACTCACTGGACCATATTGTGCAAAATCTGATTACCTGCTTAGAATCCATGCTCTTCAGAGCAGCTCAGGTCTATGGCTCTGGAGATTTACAGTGCTTCTTCCTGATGAACAATCTGCATTTCGTTGACAAACAAATGGAGAGTTTGCAGCTGAGTGAGCTATTAGGGCACTCATGGGTACAAGAGCACAGAGAATTCATTGATCGGTATATGGAGACATATGTAGACTTTTCATGGGACCTGTGCTTTCATGCCTAAGCACAAGGATCGGCATGCTTGGCTGTTGCTTCAGCCATCCTTCCAACAGTGTCAAGTTTTGCTGCCAGTTCGACACAACTTACTATAACCAGCAGCACTGGAAAGTGGAAGACCCTCAGCTTCGTGAGGTGGTGAGATGAGCGGTGTGCAACAGGGTTATCCCAGCTTATCAGGTGCACTTTGAGAGATCCAGGAAGGTTCGGCAACAGTATTGATGGAGATTTTTGAAGGGTGCACTGGTTAGGAACAGTAAACAGGTTACAAAGCATCTTTCCAGCACCTGTGAATGTTAGAAACACTTAGTTTTTCATACTTTTGCAAATGCAAGAGCCTTTGAACTCTCATTGTGTCGGTGCGAAAAGTGACCAACAATTAAATATTTGTAGTTTTGTCGTGCGTTGTGATCGGATGTGGCCTAGCACTCAATGGCACATGGTTTATACTGGTTCAGACAACATGCCCTACGTCCAGTTCCAGTCGGTCGGTGACTTTATTCCTAAGCCCAGGTGCTCAAAGTTTGCTGTGGGGTTACAAACGAATGGAAATGAAAAGGGGGTGTCGAAGGTCTGGTCGGGCTTTGAACCGAAGGGTCAAGAGTGACGGGAGCTCCAACATGCGCTAAGTATTAGAACGTATGCTCTGTGTAGCTTTAGAGTTCTAGAGATGTGGAGCTGTTCGAGTGCTTCGAATGTCTAAAGCTTAGCAGAGGGAGAGTCGGAATGACCATCCTCCGTTGAGAGAGAACGCATTTCCTTTTATAGGTTAAGGGGGTGGCCTTACAAGAGAGAGAGAGAGAGCGCGCGTGCATGTATGCTACTAAGTCTTGTTGCCCACGCTGTTGGGTACAAGACGGTCGTCGACACCCACAATACTGTTTATGTCAGACACATGTGACAGGCTTTACTGTGTTCGTCTGGTATGGCAAATGACGGCGCCCACAACACTGTAAGGCAAATGTCGGCGCCCCACAACACTGTTTGGGTTCTGACATGCCTGGAAGGTTGCAGAGCACCCTTCTGACATGTTCTGGCGGTACTGTCCTACAGGTGTGTAGGGTACGGTCTTCGGTATTGCGGTTGACTTGAGCGCAATGCCTTATCTGCTCCGCCTGATTCTTGGGTCCTCACCGAGCGGGCGTCCCCGGTCAGTCGTTCCCAATCGGCTCCGACCGTGTCGGTCGGAGTCGGAAGCTGTAAGCAGAGGTACGGCGCATTCCCGGTCGGAAAAGCGGGGCGAAGTCGGAAGCGAGCGCCGTCCCCTCCTTGGCCAGGCCTCTCGGTCGAGACTGGATCGCTCTTTTGGCCTATCGTCTGGGCCGGCTCAGGAGTCACGTGTTTGTTGTAATGCCATCTGTTGGGCCGAGCCTTTGCTAGGAAGCGGGCCCATCGGGGACCCTGGGTTTATGAACCCGACAGGAGCCCCCGAGCCCTTTTGGGACTTCTGCAAAGTCATGAAGGGGCCGTTTATACTTGTTGTATGAGAGCAACGGGTGGGTGAAAGATCGTGAGTTGCCATCGGGCGCAACGGAGCACGAACCTAGGCGTCGGGCGCGGCCGAGGGGTTAGGCGCGACGGAGCGCGGACCCAGGCGTCGGGCGTGGTGGAGCGCGGACCTAGGCGTCGGGCGCGACCGAGGGGTCGGGAGCCACGAAGCGCGGGGGGTCAGGCCAAACAGAGTCAGCCCTCAGACGTCGGGCAAAGCAGAGCCAGCCTTTAGACGTCGGCCGAGTCGGAGCCTGCCCTCAGACGTCGGTCGAGGTGGAGCCTAGCCTCGGGGGTCAGCCGAGGCGGAGTCAGCCCTCGGACGTCGGGCGAGTCAGAGCCTGCCCTCAGACATCGGCCGAGGTGGAGCCTACCCTCGGGGGTCAGCCGAAGTGGAGCCAGGCAAGAGGTGTAGCCTTGGTGGTCCTAGAAATCGCCTGGGAGATTTTTTACTTGCCAGCGGGTGTGCGCGAGCGCACCCGGTGGGTGTAGCTCCCGAGCCCCCAGGTGATTCGGGTAGAATCGCCTGGGGGATTTTTTGACTTGCCAGCAGGTGCGCATGAGCGCACCCGATGGGTGTAGCCCCCGAGCCCCCGGGCGATTCGGGTAGAATCGCCTGGGGGATTTTTTGACTTGCCAACGTTCTGAGCCATTATTTTCGGGAGCGCGGACCCTGGCGTCGGGCACCAACCCAAACATCGGGCGTGGCCGGGGGGTCGGGCACGACGGAGCATGGACCCAAGTGCCGAGCATGGCCGAGGGGTTGGTCTAGTTTCGTGCGTTACGCCATCCGTGGTTTCCGCAACCGGAGGGGCTGAGCTAACGTCGCTTGCCTCGATGGCTCGAGTGACACGCTCGGTGAGCTCTCTAACGGGTATATCCGAGTGAAATCCAGGTCCATTGTTCGTAATGGGGTCGGCATAGCACTCATGTGGCATTCCACTGCTCCTTAACCCGCCTCCCGGTAGATGCCTGAGCTGTTTCGGAGACCGATTCAGGTGGCCCGTTGGCCTCCCCTCGATGGAGATTCTGTGGGCAAGGCTCAAGGTTAGGATCGAACAAGAAGGTCGAGATGACCCTGTCTGCTTCTGAGCAGATCGGGCGAGGGCCGCTGGGGCTCATCTGTGTTTTCTCCTCTGGCTCTGTTTGACGCGAGGCGGCCTCGAGCCCTTCGCGGACCGGCCTTCGAACCCCGGTCGGTCATCCTCATGTCGAATGTGGCGACTACCGCTTCGTGACGCAACATGAAGCATTGTGATGCATCAATTGAATGTGCAATGCTTTGGATGTATGGGATGAATGAGTGAATGTATGGATAAATGTTGTGAATGCATGTATGAGACTCCAATTGGGGGTGGCATGGCGAGTGGTTCTACATCAGGAACCCAGCGGAGGCGCCATTCCCGCCATTCACCGAAAGAAGGCCGGAGAGGTGGGAAAGCTGGTCATGGGGTCCCTCCAGTCACCAGAACAAGCTGGAGGTCATCGAGGCGGAGCTTCAGAAGCTGGTGCAGCATGGCCTCGATGGGCTGTGGGTCTTCCACACCTTCTTTCGCCATTGAGTCGCCCCACTGGCAGAGAGGAGGCGACCGATGTGGGCGTACTCTGGCCCAACGGATCTCGACCGCGTGTCGCCGAAAGAGTTGCCGAAGGGCGAAGTCTAGAGTTGACTCAACCGGGTGCTGCAACTGAGGGATAAGGACTCCCTTGAAGGAAAGCTCGGACCTCTTCACACCACGAAGCTGTCCAATCTGGTATGCTCCCTTCTTCTTATTTTGTGACCTTTTCCCTCCTGCTCTCCTTTGTTTTGATTCCGATTTGTCCGTTTCATAGGGACTCATGGGTTACAGATCCCGGCCGCATCTTTTGAGCGGGGTGGAGGGCGCAGCTTGACAAGCTACTCTGAAGGAGGCAGCGCTTGCCAAAAAGAAGAAGAGAGCTGAGAAGGCCCAGAGGAGGCACGAGAAGGAGAAGGAGAAGGAGATTGGCCGTCAGGTCCGAGCGGGTGAAAGCCAGAGTGTCATGGAGGCGGAGCTCGAGTCGGAGGAGCCCACGGAGATGGGTGGCGATGCGAGCACCTCCGAGGATGAAGGAGACTAGGGCATCGTTGCGACCTCGGTGGAGCATCGTGAGCCTACGGCCGCATCCGTCAGCGATGGGCGGGATGCGGAGAGGCGCGACGAGGTTCCCTAGTAGAGGAAGCGCGCCACGAGCGAAGACGCTGCCGTCGAGCGAGAGGCGAAGCAGGCGCGGTCGCCTGAAAGGTCCTAATGCCTAGAGGGGGGTGAATAGCCTATTTGTAAGGAAAATGGACCCTTGACCCATTTACTTTGGATTTTGGTGTTTGATGACCAACACAACCAAATTGGACTAATGAATTTGCAAGTGTTTGTTTTATAGTCCAATAGGGTGCAAGACGTGACTTGGACGAAGGTGACATGATGATATGATGATCAACACCTCAAGCAAGACCTTAGAAGCACAAGAAAAGACCCAAGATGTCAAGCAAAGTCCAAGCATGAAGATAGGAACCAAGCCGTGCACAAGATCGTGAAGAAACAAGCTCGCAGAGGCGACCGGACGCTGGACCGGACGCTGGAATCGCGACCGGACGCTGGACCGGTGGCTCGGCAGACAGTCGACCGGACGCAAGGACCAGACGTTGGCGGCAACCGACCGGACGTTGGCGGCAACCGACCGGACGCAGGAACGCAGCGTCCGATCGAAAATCTGAGAGGTTCCAGCGCTGAATCGCGACCGGACGCGTCTGTGGAGAAGCGATCGACGCCTGGCGGCGTCCGATCGGTAGTTCGTGGCTACTAACGGTCCGGGACGACCGGACGCGCCCGGTCAGACGATTCGGCGTCCGGTCGAAGAGCAGATTTGCGGGAGTTCGACCCCAACGGCTACTTTCTCAGTGGGGCTTATAAATACAACCCCAACCGCCATTTGAGATGTGTGGAGCTGAGGAAACATATTAAGAGTGTTGATACACCATTTGAGTGATCTCCACATGCATAGTGCTTAGTGTTTTATTAGGTGATTAGCATAAGTGCTTTATGGTGCTTAGGTTGATTAGACCACCGCTTATGCGCTTGCTCTAGGTGTTTGCCTAGTGTTTAAGTGAGGTTTGCATACCTCTTGCCACCCCGTGCTTGTGAGCACAAGTGTTGTACATCGGAGGGGCTTGAAGTCTTCTTGAGATCACACCAACCGCGTTTGTGGTGTGGCCGCCACCTGTACCGGAGGGAACAAGGCCCATGACGCTTTTCACCCAAAAGCTTGATAGTGAAGACGGCGGGGAGCATCCGGGAGAGGCTTCCGAGAGGCACATCGGAGACCCACTTGCATGCGTGGGGAAGACCCGAGGCTATCCACGAGTTACCCGACCGGGAGCTTGGCCCTTGCGAGGATTTCTCGAGAGGGCTCTAACGAGGACTAGGGGAAGCTTACGCGCTTCTCGATACCTCGGTAAAAATACTAGAGTCGTCGACGGAGTTTGCATATCTCTACCTTGCTCTTTAGCTTCCGTGATTTACATTGATTACTTTACTACGTTTGCGGTAGAGATAGCAACACACTAGCAAAACCATAGTTGCACATCTAGATAGCTTGTCTATTACATAGGTTTTGCTAGGGTTAGAAAAAAGAGGCCATAGTTTAGAGTTAGTTTTTAAGTTGCCTAATTCACCCCCTCTTAGGCGCCCACGTGTCCTACAAGTGGTATCGAGCCGGTTGGCTCATATTTGGACCTTTGGCTTAACTTGCAGTTGAGCCGACGCTATTGTAGAGTGGTTGGGATGGATACCGCTAGGCCTCCACAATTTGTGGCACTAACTTCCCATACTATAAAGCTAGAATGGCTTGCCACCTTGAGGCGGTTGATTTGGGTGTATGGAGAGTCACTCGTGACGGATGAAACCCATCAAGAATCCTCGAAAAACCCACAAAGAGTGATGAAAAGAAATGCATTTTAATGCTAGAGCTAAGAATTGCTTGTTTGAATCTTTTAGCATGGATGTGTTTAATCAAGTGTTCACCTTAAATACGGCACATGAAATTTGGTTAAAACTCCAAGAGCTCCATGACGGCACAAGTAATGTCCGTGAGCAAAAACATTGTCTAGCTAAGCAAAATTATGATTCCTTTACAATGAATGAAGATGAGCTTGTTCGTGATATGTATTCTCGATTGAATCTAATTATCAATGAGCTCCACTCTATAGGATTATTAAAGCTAGATGATGCGGACATCGTGAGGAAGATCATCTCCGTGCTACCACAAAAGAAATATTCAAGCATCATCACCATCCTTCACAATATGGAGGACTTAAGCACCATGACCCCGGGCATTGTCATTGGCAAGATAGTGGCATTTGAAATGTCACGCAAGATGGGTCAAGAAGAAGCCTCTTCATCGAGCAAAGGCAAAGCTCTCGCTTGTAGCGAAAAGAAAAAGATGAAGGGCAACAAAGTTGAGTCAAGCTCAAGCTCAAGCTCCTCAAGTGAAGAAGAAGAAGATGAGGATGATGATGATGATGAACAAGAATCAAGTGATGATGATCAATCTTCCTCCTCCACCTCCGACCTTGATGAAGAATCAATCAAATTAATCAACAAGGTGGAGAAGATGATCCAAAGGCTCAATGTCAAGGGTGTGCCCATCCAAATTCAAGATCTCATTTTCACCAATCAAAGAAATGAGCAAAGAAAGAGAGGATGCTACGGATGCGGCGAGATGGGGCACTTTGTGGAAGTTTGTCCAAACAAGCCCACACCCAAGATAAAGAAGAAGGCGTGCAAAAACAAAGCCCTCACAATAATAAGGTCATGGGATGATTCTTCAAGTGAAGAAGAAAACCATCACAAGAGGCGAGGTCTCAAGCACTCATCATCAAGCTCTTCTCGTGTGTGCCTTATGGCACGAGGTAACAAAAGCTCATCCTCTAGTGAGAGTGATAGTGATGATGATTTGCCTTCTTACAATACAATTGTGCAACAAAATCTTAAATATGCTAAAGTTTGCACTAGTCAACAAAAGAAGCTCAAAACTTTAAAAGAAGAGCTAGGTAGTTCACAAGAAGCATACAAGAATTTGCTTGAACAATATGAAAACTTTGCAAATCTCAATGTCGAACTATCTACTAAAATTGAGCAACTTGAGGCTAGTGCAACAACAAGTGCATGCACAATTAATGATAAGCAACTTGAAAAGAAAAATGAAAAATTAAAAGAAAAGTTAGCTAGCTCACAAAATGATTATCAAAGTTTGCTTGCTAAAATGGAAATCATGTGCAAACATTGTGATGAGCTAACAAATCAAGTTGCTAATCTTGAGGCCGTAAAAAATACCCCCACCAAGGCATCTAAAAGAAATGACATAATTAAAAAGGATGCATCTACCTCTTGCAATGATTTATGTTTAGACTCACCTTTGTGCAACCAAGCTTGTGTTAAGAAAGTGATTGTAGATACATGCACACAAGAGGTTGCAAAAGAGAATGAGCAACTCAAGCAAGAAGTAGCTCGCCTCACCAAGGACTTAACTCAAATGAAAGGCAAGGCGAAGCAAACCCAACTTCATCAAGATAACACCGTCAAGGGAGTGAAGAAGCTTGATGAAGGACAAACCGTGGTTTGCTACGTGTGCCACAAAGAAGGCCACAAGTCCTATGTGTGCAAGGTAAAGAATGGGGGAGGAGCAAAGAAGAAGGAGAAAAAGCAAACAAGCAAGCTCTCCAACACCTACACCAACAAGGTGGACAAGAAGGCCTCCACACCTTATCTCTCTTGAAGAAGAAAAATGACAAGGTGGTGGCCATCAAGGTGAACAAGCAAGCAAACAATGGGGTCAAACGCTTTTGGGTGCCAAAGGAAATCATTTCCAACATGAAGAGCACCAAGAAGGTTTGGATCCCGAAAGGGAAGTAAGAAGTCCGTCGGTCCTCGGGGAATTTGGAGTCTTGGCAAAGTATGGGTGCATTTCATGGGGTGCATTATGTTGGACAAAGTCATTGCCAAGTGGGTTAGTGGATACTATGAACCTAAATTCCCCTTCCCATGTTAGGTAACTAGATGTTATTACTTTTTAATTGGTACATCTTGCAATTAGATTTTCCTACAATTGATATCTTTAAGCATCTAGTTACTCCTCATGCCTAGGGTTGCATTTGCATGCTTATATCTTTTGTCATGCATACACTAGGTATTTCATATGGTAGGCTTGCTCGGTCTCATTTGTAACCCTTGGAGCAAACGTACATGGTTTAAAATTGCTTAGGAGCACGACACATAGCTTGTCTTACTATTGTTTATCTAATATGTGCCAAAGTACAAATTGTAGATAATTTTCTCCCAAATATCATCTTTCAAGTGGTATTTTGACTCCAAAATCAATTGTGCATGAGTACTACAAGTATTCCATGTCTCCATGCACAAATTTAGGGGGAGGATCATCTACAAGATGGACGCTTTGAGACTAACACCTTTTTCAAGTTTATCATGTGTGTAGTGGTCTCATTGCAAGGAAAATGGAGTCCCTGAAGAGAAGCATCGTTCTTCAATTGGCATCATCATGTTGATTTCATTTCATATTTATATGCTTTCTCCATGCATTATATAGATTAAACTCTCTTGTGCAACAAATTGCTAATTATGCATATGCTTTGCTTTCTACCATATGTATGCATATATTTAGGGGGAGCTTAGTCTATATAATGCGAGAGTCAAATTTTGTGATCCATTTCTCTCTATACACAAAGGATCATGAAATTTGACCCTCCCTTGTGCTACTAATGTCTTCCTTTTTAGTGTTTGATGCCAAAGGGGGAGAATTTGAAGGACCAAAAGCAAGCATCAAGTTGATGTCTACAAGTGGTAATGGTCCGAGAAAGGGAGGAAAGTGAATTATGGATTAGTCTATGTAATGGGAGAATTTTTTTTAGAAAGATAGGCTCTAATCCATAATATCACATGGGGACATTTGCAAGGGCAAGACATGCTTTTGAGTAAAGTTTTACTTGGTATCTTTCAATTAGTATCATATAACCTTGCCCTTTGCATTGCATCCTAGCAAGTCGATAATTTTTAAATTTAAAATTTTTTATCATTTACTTGCTTTGGTCGTGTTGTCATCAATCACCAAAAAGGGGGAGATTATAAGGAAAATGGACCCTTGACCCATTTACTTTGGATTTTGGTGTTTGATGACCAACACAACCAAATTGGACTAATGAATTTGCAAGTGTTTGTTTTGTAGTCCAATAGGGTGCAAGACGTGACTTGGACGAAGGCGACATGATGATCTGATGATCAACACCTCAAGCAAGACCTTAGAAGCACAAGAAAAGACCCAAGATGTCAAGCAAAGTCCAAGCATGAAGATAGGAACCAAGCCATGCGCAAGATCGCGAAGAAACAAGCTCGCAGAGGCGACCGGACGCTGGACCGGACGCTGGAAGCGCGACCGGACGCTGGACCGGTGGCTCGGTAGATAGGCGACTGGACACAAGGACCAGACATTGCCGGCAATCGACCGGACGTAGGAACGCAGCGTCCGATCGAAAGTCTGAGAGGTTCCAGCGCTAAATCGCGGGACCGGACGCGTCTGTGGAGAAGCGACCGGACGCTGGCAGCGTCCGATCGGTAGTTCACGGCTACAACGGTCGGGACGACCGGACGCGTCCGGTCAGGACGATTCAGCGTCCGGTCAGTAGCAGATTTGTGGG
Source organism: Miscanthus lutarioriparius (assembly GCA_904845875.1). Taxonomy (NCBI): domain Eukaryota; kingdom Viridiplantae; phylum Streptophyta; class Magnoliopsida; order Poales; family Poaceae; genus Miscanthus; species Miscanthus lutarioriparius. The sequence goes on along the minus strand of CAJGYO010000006.1, from coordinate 8,928,616 downwards.
AGTTCGACCCCAACGGCTACTTTCTCAGTGGGGCTTATAAATACAACCCCCAACCGGCCATTTGAGATGTATGGAGCTGAGGAAACATATCAAGAGTGTTGATACACCATTTGAGTGATCTCCACATGCATAGTGCTTAGTGTTTTATTAGGTGATTAGCATAAGTGCTTTGCGAAGTGCTTAGGTTGATTAGACCACCGCTTATGCGCTTGCTCTAGGTGTTTGCCTAGTGTTTAAGTGAGGTTTGCATACCTCTTGCCACCCCGTGCTTGTGAGCACACAAGTGTTGTACATCGGAGGGGCTTGAAGTCTTGCGAGATCACACCAACCGCGTTTGTGGTGTGGCCGCCACCGTGTCACGGAGGGAACAAGGCCCCCATGGCGTTTGGCCGAAAAGCTTGATAGTGAAGACAGCGGGGAGCATCCGGGAGAGGCTTGCCGAGAGGCACATCGGAGACCCACTTTGCGTGGGGAAGACCGAGGCTATCCACGGAGTTACCCGACCGGGAGCTTAGCCCTTGCGAGGGATTCCTTGTGAGGGGCTCCAACGAGGACTAGGGGAAGCTTTGCGCTTCTCGATACCTCGGTAAAAAAATACCGGAGTCGTTGACGGGAGTTTGCATATCTCTACCTTGCTCTTTAGCTTCCGCATTTACATTGATTACTTTACTACGTTTGCGGTAGAGATAGCAACACACTAGCAAAACCATAGTTGCACATCTAGATAGCTTGTCTATTACATAGGTTTTGCTAGGGTTAGAAAAAGAGGCCATAGTTTAGAGTTAGTTTTTTTAAGTTGCCTAATTCACCCCCCCTCTTAGGCGTCCACGTGTCCTACACTATTAAAAATCTCTACAACAACACTTAACAAAGGGTTAGACAATTATGAGGCGAAGCAAGTGTTACGCTAGCCTACAAAAATTGCATGCCACCTACCACAGTTCTAGTTTGTATAGTTTCTATCCACACAATGGCTATGTCAATACACTAAGTTAGTGTGCTCTCAAAGGCTAACTAAAGAGCTACACTAACCAAACTAACAAGCTCTCACAACTAATTACACTAAAGAGCTTGATAACTAGTTTGCGGTAATGTAAAGAGATAGAGCAAGATAGATATACCGCCGAGTCAAGGAATGAACCAATCAATCACAATAATGAATGACAATGAAGACCAATCACCTCGGAATCAAATGATGACACAAAGATTTTTTATCGAGGTTCACTTGCTTGCTGGCAAGCTAGTCTTCGTTGTGGCGATACACTCACTTGGAGGTTCACGCGCTAATTGGCATCACACGCCAAACCCTCATTAGGGTGCTGCACAACCAACACAAGATGAGGATCACACAAGCCATGAGCAATTCACTAGAGTACCTTTTGGCTCTCCACCAGGGAAAGGTCAAGAAACCCTCACAATCACCACGATCGGAGCCAGAGGCAATCACCAACCTCTGCTCGACGATCCTCGCTGCTCCAAGCTGTCTAGGTGGTGGCAACCACCAAGAGTAACAAGCGAATCCTGCAGCGAAACACGAACACCAAGTGCCTCTAGATGCAAACACTCAAGCAATACACTTGGATTCACTCCCAATCTCATAAAGATGTTAAATCAATGATGGAGATGAGTGGGAGGGCTTTGACTAAGCTCACAAGGTTGCTATGTCAATGCAAATGGTCAAGAGAGTGAGCTTGAGACGATAATGGGGCTTAAATAGAAGCCCCCACGAAATAGAGCCGTTGTACCCCTTCACTAGACACTGCTCGGGCTGACCGGATGCTCCGGTCAGATCGACCGGACATAGGACCCCAGCGTCCGGTCGCCCGATGCTTGACATGTGTCATCGGCTTCAAACGCTGACCGCCCAATCTCAACAATCATCAGTACATTTAAGTAGTGACCGGACGTGCTGCTCAAAGTGACCGGACGTAGGACCCCAGCGTCCGATCGTTTCCAGTAAGGTTCCACTCATGACCGAACACGTCCGGTCACGCCAGACTGGACTCACCCAGCGTCTAGTCAGTCACCCTCTTCTCTGTGCGCTGCCACGTCAGCAGGACCTGATGCACCCCATCAGCGTTCGGTCACAAAGTGACCCAGCATCTAGTCGAAGATCGACGCCAGCGTCTTCACTGCTTCCACTGACCGGACGCACCGGTCTAGTTGAGGCTAGCGTCCGGTGCACTCTATGAAATCCTGTCTTTTCTGTACAGGACGTCGGTGGCACCGTTGGACTGTCCGCACTCCACCGGTGAAGTCTCTTACCCTTGCTCAAATGTGACAACCACCAAGTGTATCACCTTGTGCACATGTGTTAGCATATTTTCACAAACATTTTCAATGGTGTTAGCACTCCACTAGATCCTAAATGCAAATGCAATGAGTTAGAACATCTAGTGGCACTTTAATAACCGCATTTTGATACAAGTTTTACTCCTCTTAATAGTATGGCTATCAAACCTAAATGTGATCACACTCGCTAAGTGTCTTGATCATCGAAACAAAATGGCTCCTACCATTTATACCTTTGCCTTGAGCCTTTTGTTTCTCTTTCTCCTTTTCCAAGTCCAAGCACTTGATCATCACCATGGCATCACCATCATCATGTCACGATCTTCATTTGCTTCACCACTTGGAATGTGCTACCTATCTCATAATCACTTTGATAAACTAGGTTAGCACTTAGGGTTTCATCAATTCACCAAAACCAAACTAGAGCTTTCATCGCCGCGCCCTTCGGAGGCATCGTTGGCTTCGCACCCCCCTACTCCGAGCATGGTGGGGCACACTAGCCAGTCGAAGGAGTGTGCTTGTACCCCCATATCTTCGGGGTTGGCGTGTGTGCATGACCCGGAACGGGGAGATGCCCCGTTAGTTGCTCTGGGGGGTGGGCCATGAGCCGGCGGTCGCGGCCCTTCGCGGGCTGATCAGGAATCAGTAGGGTCGGCTCCTCCCTCGGTCGATATGAGGGGGCATGGGTCATGACCCATGAGCGGTCCTCGTTCGGTGGGCTTGTCGCCAGCGGGTCGGGGCTTCAGGGCCCTGCCGCTTTCGTTGAGGTATGTATCTATGTTCCTTTTTGATCTCACAGTTGAGTTTTTTGAGCGCGACTGACCTATACTCATCTGGCAGTGGCCAGGGACTGGTGGGATAGGGCATCGCCCTGCCCCCTATGCGAGAGGAGTGGAGACCCAACCTGTAGTGAGTCACGACGAGCGGTTGGGAAAGCAAACTGGCGGCGGTGTGACCTTCCCTTCTAGGGGTTGCATCCTCCCGGCCAGTCGTGAGTACGGCGGCAGTGGCGGTGGTGATGGCGGTGATCCCCATGGTAACGGCGAAGGTTGGGTCAGAGGTGACCCTTGTGATCCCTCCCCCAGTAGCTGCGGTGGAAAGAGAGGAGGGAAACCAGGCTCCCTTCCTCGCCCGGCGGAGGAATGCATGGTTCGCCCTCCTGGTCGGAGCTAGAGGGGTCAGGAGGAGACATGGCCAGGCCAGAGGTAGAACATCCACCAGTGAGCCATGGAGTCCAGATGGTGGAGATCCCTTTCTCTGGTGAGGCAGACACTAGGGTGGAGCCGCCAACCATCTTGCCGTTGTAGGAGTTGGTGGTGATCCGGTCGTCGCACGATATTGCGATGGTTGGATTTTCCAGTGGGTCAGGGGCGACCCGCGAGCTGGTGTGGCCCTGCCCCGGTGACCCAAGGAAGGCTCAGTTCATCCTTTGTGATGAGGAGGAGGTGGGGCTCTAGCACTTGCTTTTGGAGAGAGGACTGTCGATGGAGTCCGACCTCGCCCAAACTAAGGCGAGGCTCAGGGAGGCCTTGGAGCGGGTGGAGCTCATCCACCAAGCGATTATAGTTGACCTGCCATGCATCACAGAGGTAAGTTCTCTATGTCTTTAGCATTTGTCCTTGACTCCCTAGTCTTTCACTGGTTGTTTTAGCATGTTTGCTTCTCGCTTTACAGGATTTAGAGGCGATGTCGATCCGCAAGTCCCGTTTCCTTTGGGAGGAACACGGTCGGATGGTGGGTTGACGAGCTTCAACACTAGCTAGAGTCCACCTGCCGCGAGTCCCAAGACTGGGCGGCCGAGGTGATAGGAGCGTGGGCTGTGGAACTGCTCGCGACGGAATGGGCGACTGCTGCCGAGCGGGAACTCGACACAGTGAAGGTCCACTTGGCAGAGACCAATGCGGCGCTCTAGAAGTCCTTGGAGGCTTTGGAGATGGAGCAAAAGGCCCAGTCAGAGGTCAAACAAGAAGTGGTCACACTCCGGGGCAGGTGCTTGGGGCTGAGGAGTCGAACGCTCGACTGCTCGAGAAGGTGACCCAGCAAGAGGAAGGACTCTCCATCCTCAAAGGCACTCGCCTCGGTATGTGTATATTCCTCCTTCAGTTAATGCCTTGGTTTTTCCTTTCCTTTGCTTCTGAGCTTGTCGTCCTTTTTCCAGAACTGGGTAGAAAAGTTGGTTCTCTAGAGCGAGAGCTGGAGATGGCCCAGGCGGCGATTAGTCAGAGCACGGAGGCACTGCCCAAGTTCCTTGAAGAGCAACATGCTCTCAAGGGGGAGCTCAACCAGATTCATAACGTCACCCAGGTGGTCATTTCTGAGGTGTCCGGGTTGGGGCCGAGCACTAGTGCACCCGCCGTCCAACTGGCGGAGGTCCTGAACGAAGTTCGGGCGCTCATCTCTGATGGCATGTTCTATGGGACGTTGGGGGTGCTGACCTCAGTGGTGATGCGCCACCCGGATCTAGACTTCACCGCCATCTGCAGAGGGTACGCCGACGGGTGGAGCACCGATGCAATCCATGCGCTTGGGGAGAGCTTGGTGCCATATGCACAGATGGTTGCCGAGCAAGTCTCCGCGTAGTGGGTGATGGAGGCTCACCGTTCGAGCATGGCTGAAGGCGTGCGCTAAGAAGACGTCATCCAGCCTGCGGACGAGTGGAGACTGGGTCAGAAGCAAGCGTAGTCCCGCCTCTGACCGAACCGAACGGGGTCCAGTCGAAAAGCGAGCAGCCCTGATCCTCGTCGATCGTGCCGTCAGCCGATGCTGCCGGGCGACCACAATAGAATTTAGAGTAGAAACAATCAGTATATGTAAAAGATAAGTTCATGGGGGAGTCCCCGTGTGAATAGTTGTTTACATTCATGAATACTACAATTTCGTTTTTGTGATGGAATCACTCGTAAGGGAAAGCTTGTCCCATCCGTCCTTGTTTTCACCCTAGCATAGCTTTGTTTTTTAACCTTTCTTTTTTGCACCTGCCCATTTGACCCATAGGCTACAACCTTAAGAACCCGAGCGTGGCCCGTGAGGCTCAGCTACTCATAACCATAGGTCGTGGCGGGGTGTGATCGGTTGGGACTTCAAAACATAAGTTACGTAGGGTAATTAAAGGAACAGACTACCCTTTTGTTTGGGTGAAAAGTATTACTAAATGATTGTAAAAAATAGGGGTGGTAGCACACCCTCATGGAGCCCCCGAGCGACCCAGGCCAAGAGTGCTCGGGCTAGGGTGCTTGTAGGAGCGAACGTTTGAATGAAAGAAAATGATAAGACTGAGCTTTAGGGGAAGAAACGACGTAACTGTTTGATGTTCCATGTGTTGGTGAGAACATCGCCGTTGTCGTCCTTCAGTCGGTAGGTGCCCGGTCGAATCACCTCGGTCACCGTATAGGGTCCTTCCCATGGTGGAGAGAGTTTATATTTCTTCTTGGTTGACTGGGTTCTTCGAAGCATGAGATCTCTGACCTCGAGGATCTTCCCCCTGATTTTTATTTTGTGGTACCTGCGGAGAGTTTGCTAGTAGCGAGTAGAGCACATGACAATCATCTCACAAACCTCCTTGAGTAGGTCAACCACATCCTACTGAGCCTCCGTGGCTCGGTCTTGGTCGAAGGCCTTCACTCTTAGGGCGCCGTGGTCGAGGTCGAAGGGCAACACTGCTTCAACTCTGTAGGCCAGGAAGAAAGGTGTGAATCCTGTTGATCGGTTAGGGGTCATTCTCAGGCTCTAAAGGATCGCTGGGACCTCTACAACCCATCGCTTGGCATACTTATTGAGTCGATCGATGATGCGTGGCTTAAGTCCTTAGAGGACCATGCCATTGGCCCGCTCGACCTGACCGTTAGTATGCGGATGTCCAACCGAGACCCAATCGATCCTGATGCCATATCCATCACAGAAGTCTAGGAACTTCTTCCCAGTGAAGTTAGCTCCGTGGTCAGTGATGATACAGTTAGGAACACCAAAACGATAGATGATGTCAAGGAAGAACTTGACCGCCTCTTTTGAGTGAATATTGGTGATGGGCTTCGCCTCTATCCACTTGGTGAATTTGTTCACCGCTATGAGTAGGTGAGTGAAGCCACCCAGGCCCTTTTTGAGGGGTCCGACCATGTCAAGGCTCTAGACCACGAATGGCTAGGTGATGGGAATGGTTTGAAGCTCTTGCGCCGGCAAATGAGTTTGCCTAGCGTAGAACTGGCATCCCTCACACCTGTGGATGACTTCCTCTACATCTCATAGGGTAGTGGGCCAGTAAAAACCTTGGCAAAAGGCTTTTCCGACCAGCGACCTTGGGGCCGCGTGATGTCCATAGATTTTGGCATGGACCTCGAGGAGGAGCTATTTCCCCTGGTCGGTAGGGATGCACTTAATGAGTACTCCTGACGGGCTTCGCTTGTAAAGTTCGTTACCGAATGTGACAAACATCTTGGCGCATCGAGCGATTTGTCATGCTTCAGTCCTTTCTGGTGTGAGAATCTCCTCAAGAAGGTAGGTGAGTAGTGGTGCTCTCCAGTTAGCTTGATCGAGTGTTACCACGGCGATGTCGGCGGGTGACGTCATCATGGAGGCATCAAGGTCGGAGCCCTCGGTGCCAGATTGGTGTCGGAGTGCGTCTGGATCGGACCTTCCAGGATGTGGGTAGACGGTTCATGAAGGTCATTGATGAAGACCCCATCTGGAGATGGAACCCGCCTGGTGGCCAATTTTGCGAGAAAATCGGCGGCATCGTTGTCCTTTCGGGGGACATGATGTAGTTCGATCCCCTACAATTTGTCCTTGAGCATGCGCACCTCCTGGCAGTATGCTGCCATGAGGGGTCTTTTGCAAGATGATTCCTTCATGACTTGGTCGACGACCAACTCCGAGTCACTACGAACGTACAGTCGCGTGGCGGTGAGCTCGATGGCGATGCGGAGTCCGTTGATGAGGGCCTGATTTTCCATGGTGTTGTTTGAGGCCGAAAAATGGAGACGGATCACATAGCAGAGCCTACTCCCATCCAGGGAGATTAGAACCACTCCAGCCCCCGAGCTGGGCACCATCACCAACCCATCGAAGTTCATCGTCCAGTACTCGTGGGTGACGTCTAGGGTCAGGAGCTGGACCTCCATCCATTCAGCGATGAAGTCCGTGAGAGCCTGAGACTTATTAGCGGTGCGGGGGATATACCTGATGTTGTGGCCCATTAGCTCGAGTGCCCACTTGGAGATCCGCCCTGTGGCATCGCGGTTGCGGACGATGTCTCCCAGTGGGTATGAAGTGATGACTATGACTTTGTGGTCGATGAAGTAGTGCAGGAGCTTCTGGGTCGCCATTAGCACGACGTATAGAAGTTTCTACACCTAGGGGTACCAAACCTTGGTGTTGGTCAGTACCTCACCGATGAAGTATACAGGTCATTGGACCTTCAGGGGGTGTCCTGGCTCCTCCCTTTCGATGACTAAGGTGGCGCTCACCACGTGGTTGCTTGCTGTGACATAGAGGAGGAGGGGTTCTCCCCATTCAGGAGCGACGAGGATTGGGGCCGACGTCAGTGATGCTTTGAGACTTTCCAAAGCCTACTCTGCCTCCTCAGTCCAGACAAACGCTTCTATCTTTTTGAGAAGTTTGTATAGAGGCATCCCCCGCTCGCCTAGCCAGGAGATGAACCAGCTCAGGGTGGCCAAACAGTCGGTGAGCCTCTGTACGCCCTTGATGTTGCATATAGGGCCCATGTTGGAGATGGCCGTGATTTTTTCGAGGTTGCCCTCGATGCCGCGTTCGAACACGATGTATCCAAGCAACTTCCCCTTCAGAACCCCGAAAACACATTTTTCGAGATTCAATTTGATGCGGAACCTTCAGAGGTTTGCGAACGTTACGGACAAGTTTTTGATCAGGTTGGAAGCTTGAGCCATTTTGACCACTATGTCATCTACATAGATGACAATTGTTGGTTTTGGTCACTCGACTTGGTCAGGCTGGTCGAGCGGGTTGATTTGGTCATCGAAGCATCACTGCATGCACCATTGATAGGTGGTGCCAGCATTCTTTAGACTGAAAGGCATGGTTACGTAGCAGTACGAACCATATGGGGTGATGAATGAAGTTGCGAGCTGGTCAGACTCTTTCATCGTGATATGGTGGTAGCCTGAGTAGGCATCCAGAAAGGAGAGGATTTCACATCCTAAGGTGGAGTTGACTATCTGGTCTATGCGTGGCAAAGGAAAATGGTCCTTCGGACACGCCTTGTTGAAGTCAGTATAATCAATGCACATTCTCCATTTCTCGGTCTTCTTTTTAACAAGAACAGGATTAGCTAGCCAGTTAGAGTGGTATACCTCCTTGATGAATTCAGTTGCTAGGAGTTTGGCGATCTCCTCGCATATGGCCCTGCGTCTCTCATCGTCAAAGTGACACAGGCGTTGCTTGGCGGGCTTTGAGCCTGGGACGAGGTATAATGCGTGCTTGGTGACCTCCCGCGATATGCTCGGCATGTCAGAAGGTTTCCATGCGAAGACATCACGATTGGCGCATAGAAAGTCAGTGTGCTCGCATTCCTATTTGGTCGGGAGCTTGGTCTCGATCTACACCATCTTGGTTGGGTCGGTGGGGTCGATCCCCATTGCCTTAGTTTCCTCGATTGGGTGGAAGGCAGTCGAGGAGGTTGGCTTGTTGTAGTCTAGGACTATTGGAGCCGATGAATTTCTGAGCTGAGGGAGCTCGGCTGAGTTGATGACGGTAGTGGCGAGCTCGTAATGCTCGTAGTCGCACATGTAGGTGTGCGAAAAGGTGCTACCCACAGTGATGATGCCGTTTGGTCCTGGCATCTTCAACTTGAGGTAGGTGTAGTTGGGGATCGCCATGAACTTGGCATAGCATGGCTGCCCCAAGATGGCATGGTAGGACCCTAGGAAGTCGACCACCTCAAAGGTGAGGACCTCCGAGCGGAAGTTGGCTCGGTCGCCAAATGTGACGGGTAGGTTGATCTGCCTGAGTGGGTATGCCTGCATCCCCGGGATCATGCCGTGGAAGGGAGAGCTCATTGAGCGGAGCTCTGACCAGGGGATGCGCATGGCGTCGAGAGTGTCGACATAGAGAATGTTGAGGCCACTGCCTCCGTCCATCAGCACCTTAGTGAGGCACTTCTTGCGGACAATGGGATCGACAACGAGCAGGTAGCGACCCGGTCTAGCGACGTGGGAAGGATGGTCCCTCTGATCAAAAGTGATCAGATATTCTAACCAGCTAAGAAAAGAGGGGATGGCCGTTTCAGCGATGCATGTCTCTCTGTAGTGCACCTTGTGCTGGCGCTTGGAGTAGATTGCATCGGATCCCCAAAGATCATGAGGCATTCCTCGGGATCAGGAAATCCATCATCATCCTTGCCTGCCATGCCTCCTTTCTTGGTCGCTGCCTCCTTGCCCTTTCCTTCCTTTGGCCCACTGGCCTGTCACAGAAAGCACTTGAGGAGTTTGCAGTCCTTGTAGGGGTGCTTGATGGGGTAGGCATGGTTGGTGCATGGGCTCTCCATGAGCTTATCGAAGTGGTCGGGCTAACCCTACTAGGGTTGCTTGCCCACACGATCGGCCGTGGTGACCAAAGCAGAGTTGGCCGGTCAACACCGATCCTTCTTGTTCTTTTTGCCCCTTTACATGGAGGGGCCCTCGCCTTGGTCCTCGTGCTTGGCCTTGCCCTTGTCCCGGCCTCCACTAAAGACTGCTCTAGCCGCCTCCTCGCCGGTGGCGTGGTTCGTGGCGATGTCGAGCAGGTCGTGGGTGGTATGGGGCTTCAGACAACCGATCTTGTGGATCAAGGACTCACAGGTTGTCCCAGAGAGGAACATGCTGATGACATCTGAGTCAATGACATCAGAAAGGGAGTTGCATTGTTTTGAGAACCTACGGATGTAATCCCGCAGTGACTCGTTGGACTCCTGCTGGCAGCTCTTGAGGTCCTAGGAATTCCTAGGACGGACATACGTCCCCTGGAAATTCTCGATGAAGATCCTCTTGAGATCCGCCCAGTCACAGATGCTGTCAGGCGGGAGGAATTCGAGCCATGCTCGAACATGTTCCCCCACATAGATGGGGAGGTATTGAATCATGAAGTGGTCATCATCCACTCCTTCGGTTCAGCAGGCGAGCCAAAAGTCTTCGAGCTATATACCAGGATTTGTTTCCCCGATGTATTTGGCCATATTGGTTGGTGGTCGGAAGCGCTGTGGGAATGGTGCTTGCTGGATGCGACGGCCAAAGGCCCGTGGTCCCAGGCCATCCGGGCTAGGACTCCGGTCGTCCGATCGGCTACCATGCCTAGGGTGCGTGTCCCCATTCCCCTCGATGGTCCGGCCGGGGCTTGCGCTGCCTGCTCTCACCACCCCTTGATGGATGACTGGATCACGCCGGGCTTGATGCCAATTGTTGATGACACTGTGAGCATCACGGTTTGGCCCATGCTGGTCACGCACAGGTGGTCGGTGTGGAGCGAGCGCCGGGTCAGGCCGTGGTGCAGCTGCGTCCTCCTATTCCACGCCTGGCGACTGTAGTGGTGAGCGGATGGAGCGATTCGACTGGTGCGCCCCCATTCCCCCAGTGGGGAAAGAGGCCATGAGCAGGTGTCATGATGTGGAGCTCTCCACCTATTGAACGGTGGCAGTCTCCACCAACGCCTGGAGGTTCTAGTGGATCGCTTGCTCCTGGGGGTCGACAGGCTCGGGAAGACCGCGCAGAAGCATCACCGCAGCGCGCGATGTTCTGGCCATCCTGAGCGAACTATGGGGGATTGTTTCCTCTATCCATGATGTTGCGCTGGACCTGACGGGCGTGACCCCGGGCGTCGCTCGCCGGGTTATGCGTGTGTGGCGCAGCGTGCTTCGCTGAGCGTGCCAGCGCAGGTGGCAGTTGGCTCTGCCGCCTTTACCGCAACTCTTCACCATGCTGCTATGCACAAGCGAGGGTCTCCGCACGAGGGTCCAGAGGGGTGTGAGTCTATAGAGACTCTGCTACCACCGACGGCTATCCCGAAGCGTCCGCCATAGCACACTCCCAGGACAGAGGGTGGCCAGGTGCCACGTCGCCGATGCTAGAGCCGTCGCTTTCAACCTCGTCATCCATGAGGTAATGAAAAGAGGCGGGAGCATAGCCTACCATCCCCATGAATTCGGATGTGAGAGGGGGCGGTATCAGCGTCCTTTGGAGCCCCCATACGTACGCGTCCACAAGGGACGCGAGGCCGTAGGGGAACCGGTCGCACGGCGGTTGCGGTGGGGACAACGGGGTCCCTCTAGAGAGTCAATGGAAGATATTAAATAGCGAGTAAAGATCAATATGTATGTTACTCACAGTGGGGTTTGAGCCTAGTGTGGGCTTGGAGCGTAGTGCAGGTGCCTCGTCGTTGAGGTCGTCGGGTGGCCTGGAGCCGACGGAGGGCGCTCCTTCTCCAATGGGCGCCGAGACAAGTGCCTCCTCGCAGAGGCAAAGTATGCCAAGCTGGTCGGCAACGAAGTCCAGGCTTTCGAAGAGGAAGGTCTAGAACAGCTCAAAGATGGGAGGAACCCACATCCCAATAGGCGGGAGCATGGGAAACTCCAGTGAGCCAAAGCGAATCGTATCGCTTGAGCCCATCATACCGAAAATGGTGGAAAGGTGGGCCATCCGATGACCAAAAGCGTGAACACACGGCGTTCTCCCCACGGACGGCGCCAACTATCAGTGCGAAAAATGACCAACAAGTAAATATTTGTAGTTTTGCCGTGCGTTGTGATCGGATGTGGCCTAGCACTCAATGACATAGGGTTTATACTGGTTCAGGCAACGTGCCCTACGTCCAGTTCTAGTTGGTCAGTGACTTTATTCCTGAGCCCAGGTGCTCAAAGTTTGTTGTGGGGTTACAAACAAATGGGAATGAGAAGGGGGGTGTCGAAGGTCCGGTCGAGCTCTGAACCGAAGGGTCAAGAGTGATGGGAGCTCCAACATGCGCTATGTATTAGAACGTATGGTCTGTGTAGCTTTAGAGTTCTAGAGATGTGGAGCTGTTCGAGTGCTCCGAACGTCTAAAGCTTAGCAAAGAGAGTCAGACTGACCGTCCTCCATTGGGAGGGAGCGCATCCCGTTTTATAGGTTGAAAGCATCTAGGCCCCTAGTTGGGTTTTGGTGATTAATGACAATACAAGATTACTGTGACTAACGTGTGTTTTGCAGATGCAATTAAGTTTGGTCATGGTAATGGCAATTGATTGGGCAAACATGGTTGTCATGCCCCTACGATGGAAATCATTTCGGTTTTCAAAGGATGGACGATAAGGTTAAGGATGGACTAGTTCTAAGTGTCGTTTGGTGTTGAAGAGACACTTAGAGTAGTTTAGGACTTTGTTTTTCCTTTGGCCGTACTATTAAGGGGGGTATGGACGGGTTGCTTGACCTAGGTGAGTCTAGTGGGTTAGGTGTGGTGCACACTTGTCAAATCTAGCACTAGGTAGCTCCTAAATAGCCCTTAGATCAATTGGAGCAAACTTCATTCACATATGATTGCGAGTTGGAAGTGAATGGAGGGTCAAATGTTGACCTGATGCTGGTTCCGGTGTGACCGGACGCTAGCGTAGAGTCCGATCAGTTCATTTGATCAAGGTAAAGTCGTATGGTTGCGACTGAACGCTGAGTGAAATGTGACCGGACGCTGGGTGCTAGAGTCCAGTCAACTCCAGTAAGGTCCTAGAGAGGGAGAATCTTGATCGGACACGTCCGATCAGTGCTGACCGGACACTGGTCAGGTTCTGGCTACTGACTGGACGCTGAGCAGCAAAGTGACTGGACGCTGGGTGCCAAAGTCTGGTCAACATCACTAAGGTTCCAGAGAGCAGTTTTCGTGACCAGACGCGTCCGGTCAATGCTGACCGGATGCTGGTCAGTGTCCGGTCACAACTTAACTGCTCGGTGGCGGAGAGAACTGACCGGAGCGTCTGGTCACCTTGACCGGAGCGTCCGGTCACCCCGCAGTGGCACATAACGGTTCATTTTGAATGACGGTGTATAAATACTTCCTCTATTCACTTGAGGGATCACTTTTGCTCATTCCAATAGCTGAGAAACACCCTTAAGAGTGCCAAAAAGAGCAAGGTCCTAGTGAGGTGATTGAGATTTGAGAATTCAAGAGAGAGGCCTCATTAGTGAAAGCAAAAGTAGCAAAGTGTGCATCTACCCTTCTCATTAGGCTTGTCATGGTCAAGTGAGAGTTCGTGCTTGTTACTCTTGGTGATCGCCATCACCTAGACGGCTTGGTGGTGATTGGGAGCTTGGTGATCATCCGGAGAGCTTGTGGATGACCCAACTCAAGTTGTGAGCGGTTGTGGGTGATTCACCACGATGGAGTGTTGAAGAATCAACCCGTAGAGAGCACTTGATCCTTGCGCAGATCAAGGGGAGCTACACCCTTGCGCGGGTGCTCCAACGAGGACTAGTGGGGAGTGGTGACTCTCCGATACCTCGTCAAAACATCGCCGCGTTCCTCCTTCTCTCTTTACTTTAAGCATTTACTTTGAGCAATTCAATTCTTGTCTTTACATTCATAGAATTGCCATGCTAGAGTAGGATTGGAATATAGGTTGCTAAACTTTTGTGCGGTAGAACAATAGAAATACTTTCTAGGCACAAGGGGTGAAGTGGGCTAACCGTAGGGTTTAATTATTGCAAAGAATTTTAGAATTAGCCCAATTCACCCCCTCTTGGGCATCTTGATCCTTTCAATTGGTATCAGAGCCTCGTGCTCACGTATTTAGGCTTAACCGCCTAGAGAAAGATGTCTCACGGGGATGGACCTCCTCCTATCTTTGAGGGGGATGATTTTACTTATTGGAAAATCTGCATGGAGGCGTATTTAGAAGCTCTAGATGTTGGAATACTTAGAGCCGCCTCATAAGGATTCCCAAAACCTCAGGATCCCACGCACCTTCAAGGCGATGAAGTGAACTATGAGAAATGGAATGCAAACGCTCGAAACACCATCTTTAGAGGACTTTGCAAAGATGTGTTTAATCGGGTGAGGAACCACAAGGACGCCCATGCACTATGGTCAGACATTTGTGCGCTCCATGATGGAACTAAGAGCGAGCGTGAGGAACACTATCATCTCGTAATGAAAAAGCTTAATTCTTTTGAGATGTTTCCTAAAGAGAGTGCTAATGAAATGTACTCACACTTGAATGTTCTTGTAGAGGAAGTCAATGGGTTTGGACTCACTCAAATGCAACCATCCGATGTTGTAAGAAAATTTTTGAGTGTCCTCCCCATTGATAAATATAGGCATATTGTGACCGTGCTTCATCAAGGTGATCTTTCCACTGCTACACCGACTCAAATCTTGGGAAAGATCAACGCTCATGAGATGTACATGCACATCACACCACAAGATGGCTCATCCTCTACCAAGAAGAAAGACAAAGACTTGGCATTCAAGACTAGCCAAGAGAAGGGCAAAGCAAGAATTGAGTATGAGAGCTCAAGTGATGATGAAGTTGATGATGCAAGTCTTGCTCTCATGGTGAGAAAAACCGCCAAGATGCTAAAGAAGCTCAACAAGAATGGCATCAAGTTTGATGGTAAGAAAAAGAAGTTCTTCACTAGCACAAGAAGGAAGCCAATCTCCGAGATGGATTGCTACAATTGTGGAGAATTTGGTCATCTAGCTCATCAATGCACCAAGCCCAAGAAAGACAAGTACAAGAAAAAGTACAAGGGCAAGAAAAATGACTCAAGTGATGAAGATAATGATAAGAAGAAGAAAAACAAGCCATACAAGAAGAAGGATGGCAAGAAGAAGGAATTCCACAAGAAGAAAAAAAATCGGAAGGCATACATCGTCGGTGATTGGCTCACGGACATTGATTCATCAAGTTGCTCATCCGATGATGATAGTGAGAATGAGAAGGTGGCCGCAATTGTGATTGACTCTTCATCATCTTCACCGATACCACTGCTACCATGCTCTACACACCTATGCCTTATGGCCAAGGGTGAACGAAAGGTATCAAATGATGATGATAGTAGTGGTGATGATCATGCTAACAATGATGATAGTGATAGTGATAGTGATGATGATGAATTTGAATCACCTTCATATGATGATCTTGTTAAATTGCTAAATCAATATACTAAGATCATTAGAAAGTCAAGAGCTAAGAATGAAAAGCTTGAAATTAAGAATGACTCTCTTTTAGCTAAATGTGACATAGCGGAAAAGGCTAGTGTTGAGCTTAGAGAAACAAATGATGCTATGTCATCCAAACTCAAGGAGCTCAAATCTTCTAAGAAAGAGCTTAAAAAAAAACATGATAAACTTGAGAGGATACATAATGAGCTCATCACTAGCCACAATATGCTAAAAGAAGATTATACAACTCTCAAAATCAATCATGATAATCTTATTATTGCTCAAGAATTTTTCTCCAATGAGCCATATGATGCTACTAACAATGTTGTTAAGATTGATATAGCTACATCATGTGATGATTTAATTGTTGAGAGCATTGAGCAAGGATCTAGTAGCAAAGGCAAGCAACTGGTTAAAACCGACAACTATGATGAGTATGTCAAGCTCAAGCATGATAATGAAAAGCTCAAGAAAGATGTTAAGGAGCTCAAAACCACCAACACTATAGTGTTAAAAACTCTTGATCATGATGGTGATTTGATTCTTAAAAATGAGAAGCTCAAAGAAGAGAACAAAAGACTCAATGAAGAGAAAAATGACGATGCACTCAAAGAAGAGAACAAGAAGCTCAAGTTGGAGAAAGAGAATCTCAAGATTGGATTGAGCAAGTTCACAAGAGGCAAGCATCTTTAAAGTGAACTACTAATGAACACCGTCATGAAGATGGATAGAAGCGGCATTAGATACTTGGCAAACCAAGAGAAGAAGGCTCAAGCTCAATAACAACAACATAAGTCAAAGCCAAAGCCAAAGAGGTGTTTTGAGTGTGGACAAGAAGGTCACTTTGCCCATGAGTGTTAAACTCCACCACCACAACCCTTGTCCAAGCATGCTAGACCCTTTGCTTTCAATGCTCATTACATGCTTAGAAAGGACTCTAGTGGAAAGATGAAAGTTATGTTCTTAGGACCTTCCAACAAGAATAGGCCTAAAAAAATTTGGGTAGCAAAGTCACTTATTGAGAAAGTCAAGGGCCCTCAACAAGTTTGAGTTCCTAAAGCTTGATTTCTTGTGTGTAGGTGAACTACAAGACCGGTGGAAGTTATTGGATAATTGATAGTGGTTGCACACAACATATGACCGGTGATCCTCATATGTTCACCTCACTAGATGAAAAAGTAGATGGACAAGAAAGAATCACATTTGGAGATAATTCAAAGGGCAAAGTTAAAGGATTGGGCAAAGTGGCAATATCAAATGATCATTCAATCTCAAATGTGCTATATGTTGCTTCATTGAGTTTCAACTTGTTATCCGTTGGACAATTGTATGATCTTGGCTTTCAATTCCTATTTACCGAGAAGGAAGTGGTTGTATCCAAGAAAGATGATGATCAAGTGATATTCAAGGGATTTAGATACAACAACCTATATCAAGTGGACTTCACCTCCGAAAATGCTAATTTGAAGACTTGCCTATGCACCAAAACAATACTTGGGTGGCTATGGCATAGAAGACTTGCTCATATTGGGATGAGCTCACTCAAGAAGCTAATGAAGAATTATTTGGTAAGAGGGTTGAATGATGTGAAGTTTGAGAAGGACAAGCTTTGTAGTGCATGTCAAGCCGGCAAGCAAGTTGCAAATACTCATCCTACAAAAGCTTTCATGTCAACAATAAGAATGCTAGAGCTCCTTCACATGGACTTATTTGGACCAACAACATATAAGAGTTTGGGAGGAAATCTTTATTGTCTTGTGATTGTTGATGACTACTCTAGATACACATGGGTATTCTTCCTTCATGACAAATCCAAAGTTGCATCATGCTTCAAGAAGTTTGCCAAGAGAGCACAAAATGAGTTTGAGGTGAAGCTCAAGAAGATTAGAAGTGATAATGGAAAAGAATTTGACAATACAAACATTGAAGCTTATTGTGATGAAGTTAGGATCAAGCATGAGGTCTCCGCAACATATACTCCTCAACAAAATAGTGTAGTTGAGAGAAAGAACCAGACATTAATCACACTAGCAAGAACAATGCTTGATGAGTACAACACACCTGAAGCTCTATGGGCGGAAGCTATCAACACCGCATGTTATGCATCCAACCGCCTATTCCTTCAAAAAAATTTTGGCAACACACCTTATGAGTTGCTCAATGGGAAGAAGCCAGACGTCTCCTTCTTTAGGGTGTTTGGTTACAAATGCTACATCTACAAGAAGCGGCAACATCTAGGAAAGTTTCAAAGATGTTGTGATATTGATTTTCTTATTGGTTACTCATCAAAGTCCAAAGCATATAGAGTATTTAATCATGCCATCGGCTTGGTTGAAGAAATATATGATGTGGAATTTAATGAATCTAACTGCTCCCAAGGAGCACATGAGAATCTTGATGATGTAGGTGATGAACCATTAAGGGAGGCCATGAAGAATATTTTAGTTGGAGACATCAAGCCTAATGATGATGAAGATGATGTACAAGTGATTAATCCACCTTCTTCATCAAATGTGCCATAAGATGGTGATAAAGATGGGAGAGTAGAAAAAAAGATACCCATCTCTCCCATGAGCAAATGGTGACACAAGCACAAGATGTTGATGCTCCACAACCTCCCCCTTAAGTGATTGATAGAGAAAATTCACCTCTACTACAAGCTCATCCATAAGATCTCATCATAGGGAGTCCATCAAATGGTATAATGACTCGCTCTCAAAAGCTTGCTTCATTTATTGAACATCACTCTTTTGTCTCTTGCTTTGAGCATACTAAGGTAGAAGAAGCTCTTCAAGATCCGGATTGGATAAACGCCATGCATGAAGAGTTGAACAACTTCACCCGCAATAAAGTTTGGACTCTTGAAGAGCGACCACAAGGTGCAACAGTCATTGGAACAAAGTGGGTGTTCCGCAACAAGCAAGATGATCAAGGCGTTATTATGAGGAACAAGGCAAGACTGGTTGCAAAGAGGTTCTCTCAAGTTGAAGGGTTGGATTTTGGAGAGACCTTTGCACTGGTTGCAAGACTAGAAGCCATTCGTATCCTCCTTACATATGCATCACATCATAAAATGAAACTATATCAAATGGATGTGAAAAGTGCATTTTTAAATGGCTTTATTAATGAACTAGTCTATGTTGATCAACCTCCCGGGTTTGAAGACCCTAGATATCCTAATCATGTTTATAGGTTGTCTAAGGCGTTATATGGGCTTAAGCAAGCCCCAAGAGCTTGGTATGAGCGCCTTTAGGATTTCCTCATTGAGAAGGGCTTCACCATTGGGAAGGTCGACACCACACTATTCACCAAGAAGCTTGATGGATATATCTTCATTTGTCAAGTATATGTTGATGATATCATCTTTGGATCATCAAATGAAGATTCTTGCAAAGAGTTTGGTGAATTGATGTCGAAAGAGTTCAAGATGTCAATGATTGGAGAGCTTACATTCTTTCTTAGTTTTCAAGCCAAGCAAATGAGAGAAGGGATTTTCATCTCTCAAGAAAAGTATACCAAGGATCTTCTCAAGAGGTTCAATATGGATGAATGTAAGCCAATCAAGACACCAATGCCATCTAATGGACATCTCGACCTAGATGAGGGAGGTAAAATGGTTGATCAAACTCTCTACCGCTCTATGATTGGTAGCTTGTTATATTTAACCACATCTAGGCCCGACATCATGTTTAGTGTGTGTATGTATGCTAGATTTCAAACTAATCCTAAGGAAGCTCATTTGGTTGCCGTTAAAAGAATCCTTAGGTATCTTAAGCACACACCAAGCATTGGCCTTTGGTATCCCAAAGGAGCTAGATTTAAATTAGTTGGCTATTCTGATTCGGATTATGCCGGTTGCAAACTTGATAGAAAAAGCACATCTAGAGGGTGCCATTTGCTTGGTAGATCACTTGTGTCTTGGTCCTCCAAGAAGCAAAATAGTGTGGCTTTGTCCACCGCCGAAGCGAAATACATTGTCGTGGGTGTTTGTTGTGTACAAATACTTTACATGAAGCAAACTTTGCAAGACTATGGTGTAGTTCTAGAAAAAGTACCTCTTTTGTGTGACAATGAGAGTGTGGTAAAACTTGCTAATAATCTGGTTCAACATTCTCGCACCAAGCACATAGATATCCGTCATCACTTTCTTTGAGATCATGTTGCTAAGAATGATATTTCACTAGAAGGTGTAAGGACTGAAGATCAATTGGTGGATATCTTCACTAAACCGCTAGATGAGGCAACATTTTGTCGGTTGAGGAATGAGCTCAAGTGTTTGATTTTAGCAACTTCACTAGAAAATGAGCTTGTGTTGTCCCTTGCATTGCATTGTAATATACAACATGTTTAATTTTTGGTAATGCATTTAGGGCTTGTCTAACATGGTTAAGATAACCGCCGAAAAGCGTGTGAAGAAGCTTAACCTTGGATCAAACTTGACAAGCAACTAGAATTACTTTCAAGTATTGCATTGCATATGCATGAATGTTGTTTTGTCGTTTCTCTTCAATCATCCTTTTATTGCCTATTTTCTTAAAAAGAATTATAGCCTAAGGCAAAATACTTTGAAAAAATTTGAGGGTTTGAGAGAGGTCACTCACATTAGTTTCAATTGGTGTATATTTGGGTCTTATTGAAGTTAGGACTTGATTGGGAACAGGCATCGTGAAGGACTTTGAAGATTTGCTGAAAAAGAGTGACCGGACGTTGCACCGGACTCTGATGTCCAGCGTCCAGTCAGTTCACAGGAGGTGAACTGTTGCTGTGAAGGAGTGACCGGACGCTGGAACAGTGTTCTCCCTGCGTCTGGTCAAAAGGTGATCCTGCGTCCGGTCAAGCGAAGAAGACAAAGATAGGATCGATCGGACTCTGGCTACGTCTGGTCAGGGGTGATCCAACACGTTCGGTCGTGACTCGAGGGGATTTGGACCTCTCTTGAGTCGACCGGACTCTAGGTGGTAGTGTCCGGTCGTTGCCACCGGAGTGTCCGGTCAGTAGATGTCGTGCGGTTTCTGGATTCTTTTCTCTGTTTCCTTTTCAATCACGGTTGGCAGCCACCATAAAATCGAGCCACCGGTTGACCTATGGCCGCATCCACCGCAAATCCGCCGACATCGCCGCATCCATGCCCTAGCCGTGCATCTCGCCGACGCATCCCACGCCGCCGCTCGCCCCGCGCACCTGCTCCGTGTCGCTCCCGCTTCATCTGCTCGTGCACACGCCTTGCTCCCACACCGCCGTGCCCGTGCCCTGCTCTAGCACCACCGCCGTTCTAGCAACCACCGCGCCAGTGCCTCTGCTCCATGTGCCCTAGCCGCCTGCAACAGCGCCTCCCCTGCAGCAACCAGCCTAAATTGACGCACCGCATTGCTCGGCCGCCGCACCATCTTGCATTGAACCCTAACCCTAGCATTGCATTGCCGACCCGATGGTTCCCCGTGATTCTTTCCTCTACTATTCGGTTCGCCAGTTCGTCAGGTAGCAAGCCCTCACTTCTAATTTCGTATCTATTGCTTGCTTCTTAGGGTTTCGTATCTCTAGATGTATATTGAAATTATTCATATATCTAATATATTCTAACGTGCAATGAGTCGGTGTTCTTGAGGTCACTTTGGCAGTTGTCAGTTAACTCGGGGCCAAGCTCGCGAGTACAGATCGAGGCCAAGCCTCGGAAGTGACTGTTGGCAGTTGTTTCTTCTCAGTGACAGTTGCTCTTTTTTAGATCTAGCAATGGCTCGTGTCAAGAACGCCGGAGGTGGTCTAGGTGATGAGGATCCAAGGCCTCTGCCTCACCTGCCTACTGATGTGAAAGACAAGGCGACAAAGAAGATCACATTGAAGAAGCATAAGTATGCAGATGCTAATACAGCAAGAGCATCTACAGTTGCAGCCGCCGTAGAGCGTGTAGAGAGAGGAGGTGCTAGGAGTGGAGTTCAGATTGCATATTAGCTTTCACCAGCACAGAGGGCAGCTATAGAGTAGGTTGAGCGTTGTCATGGTAGTCCAGCTGGGGCTGTCATGCTTGAGGGACGGCGTGTTGCTTTGGAGGAGACTCAGCCTTAGGGGGAGCCACAGCAGCAGATAGAGTAGACACAGGAGGCAGAGTAGACCGAGGAGACAGAGCAGGCACCTCAGCCATAGTTACACCGCTCTGGTTGTACTCGTACCCAGGTGACACTGAGGGTAGAGACATAGTGGAGGGGTTCTCGTCCGCCTCCTAGACCACAGGGTCTGCCTCAGTGACTCATCTAGATTTGAGGGCCGCCATGGCCAAGCAGGTGCAGCAGCTCAGATTTGTGTCGTTTGAGGAGTGGTTCCCACCTAGGAGGGATGCGCGTGCTTCTAAGGGTTTCTACACACCACTGCAGGAGGACTTTTATAATGCATATCTCAACAGTGGGGTTGCATTCAGGTCTTAGAGGGTTTGTTCTATTGAGGCCATTGTAGCAGCTACAGGAGAGCAGATACATCCTCACCTCTCTTACTTGCCAGGGCTGACAGATTTACTTGGACGGATAGGCATATATGTACCATCTTGGGTCCGTGAGTTCTATGCTACACTTTGGATTGACCCAGCTCACAGGTTTATTCACTTTGCATTCAGAGGCCGCGACTACAAGCTGATGAGCTTTAGGGTCCGAGAGATCCTTAGGTTACAGGATTCACCCATCCGCATTCACGAGGTTTGCTATGGACACACAGAGCCTCCTAGACACCCTCACAGTGGCCTTGTGCCTCCTACAGATCTGGTTCGCCCTTGCTTCATAGAGCCATTTGGCGAGGGGTCAAGAAGGACACCCAGGGATCTTACTCCTACAGACAGATTGCTAGATGCTATCATGAAGAGGACCCTGCTTCCGAGGATGGGATATCACGAGGGATTGACTCGCATTTAGTTGTGCCTACTGAATGCCTTAATGCAGCAGGCAGTCTTTGATGTATGGGATGTCATCCTTTCTGAGATGGAGGATACCCTTGTAGAGGGGTTCAGGGGTCATCGTCAGCTGCCATATGCTCACTGGATTACATTTCTGATTCATAGGGCAGCTACAGTGAGGCCTCTAGAGATGTTGGCAGAGTATTCTGGTGCTACTACCGAGTTCCCTGCATATAACTTGACCCAGATGCTCTGTCATAGTAGGCCAAGTGCACCTAGCCAGCCGCGTCATCGTCCAGAGGTGCCAGAGACTGCAGCCCAACAGGATGAGACTATTAGGGGCATTGCAGCTACAGAGGAGGAGCAATTAGATGCTCAGCAGGAGGGTATGGTCCAGAGCGACCTCAGCGATAGCTCAGTTGATGACTACTAGGATATCCCTCAGATGCCTCCTCGACAACATGACCATGAGGCTGGTAGCTCCAGTTCAGCTCCACAGGCACCGCAGACAGACCCAACTCTAATTGCTATACTTGAGCGGATGAGGCAGGATCAGGCTCGCTAGGCCCAGGAGACCGTAGCTACGTTTGCATAGTTTTAGGCCAGACAGGACGAGTTTCAGCGACAGCAGCAGACCATACAGCAGTAGCAGGCCATGTAGCAGCAGCTGCTCCTCATGCAGCAGCAGTTACTTGGATTTATGTAGCATATAGTTACTGCTATTAGGGCTCCACCGCCACAACCTTCACTCCAGATTGGCTAGCCTGCCACCACTTCTATGACTCCAGCTTTATAGCCCAGTGGGCTTCAGAGTCAGGGACAGCCAGCGACACAGTTTCCTTCACCTACAGAGCAAGTGTCCTAGTGGTTTGCCTCGCCAGTGATAGCTCCGCAGTTCACACCTCTTCATATGGGCTTCACACCGGCTCAGAGTTCGTCGATGCTTGTGCCAGATACCCTAGTCTCTAGGAGCCTTGGTGCGACATTCAGTGAGTTGATAGGATAGCCTACTCCACCAGATCTAGATGTCCCTAGTCCTTCCATAGTTGCTCCTATCACTAGGACTACAGAGACACTCCCTTCGTCAGTTGCATCATCAGAGCCGCCTGCTTCAGTGATACCTATAGAGTCACAGGCTGCACTAGTACTAGATCTGACCTAGACCACTTCAGCGTCACTTCCAACGACAGAGGGTCATATAGCCCAGAGCTCAGGATCAGATGATGATGTTGCACAGTTCCATATCGCTCATCGCACCTCAGCGCCCGACTCATCCGCTGTAGCCCTGCCGACCGACCCTTAGGTTTTGGTGTTTGACGCCAAAGGGGGAGAGGGATCGAGTATGATAGACTTAGGGGGGCGACATATCTAGGGGGAGCTTAGGCCTATCTATTATATTTGGCTTTTTATGTGTGATACATTTTTATGCATTCATGTTTACTATTATGCATTGAACTACATAAGTGTGATCGTAATCGTGATATTAATGTGATCATGATATTTATGTGATATGTGACATGTGTGCTCTCTACTTTGATCTTTATGTGTCATATCACTTGGTTATGCTCATTTGCCTTGCTTTCGCGTTTTACTCCGATGCAAATGAGCTTTATTACTTGTACTCATGCTTATTTCATATCTATTGAGTACATCATGTTGGCTTGGGTCATATAAGCTTGCCTAACTCTTTTATTCTTATTGTCAAAAGCTTATATGAACCAAGCATGTTGAAAACCTCATCCTTTTTACATACTCGAGGTTGTATTGTCATCAATCACCAAAAAGGGAAGATTGAAAGCATCTAGGCCCCTAGTTGGGTTTCGGTGATTAATGACAATACGAGATTACTGTGACTAACGTGTGTTTTGCAGATGCAATTAAGTTAGGTCATGGTAATGGCAATTGATTGGGCAATCATGGTTGTCATGCCCCTACGATGGAAATCGTTTCGGTTTTCAAAGGATGGACGACAAGGTTAAGGATGGACTAGTTCTAAGTGTTGTTTGGTGTTGAAGAGACACTTAGAGTAGTTTAGGACTTTATTTTTCCTTTGGCCGTACTATTAAGGGGGGTATGGACGGGTAGCTTAACCTAGGTGAGTCTAGTGGGTTAGGTGTGGTGCACACTTGTCAAATCTAGCACTAGGTAGCTCGTAAATAGCTCTTAGATCAATTGGAGCAAACTTCATTCACATATGATTGTGAGTTGGAAGTGAATGGAGGCTCAAATGTTGACCTGACGCTGGTTCTGGTGTGACCGGACGCTGGAGCAGAGTCCGGTCAGTTCATTTGATCAAGGTGAAGTCGTCTGGTTGCGACGGAACGCTGAGTGAAATGTGACCGAACGCTGGGTGCCAGAGTCTGATCAACTCCATTAAGGTCCTAGAGAGGGAGAATCCTGATCGGATAGGTCTGGTCAGTGCTGATCGAACGCCTCCGGTCAGTGCTGACCGGACGCTGGTTAGGTTCCGACTACTGATCGGACACTGAGCAGCAAAGTGACCGGACGCTGGGTACTAGAGTTCGGTCAACATCAGTAAGGTTCCAGAGAGCAGTTTTCGTGACCGGACGCGTCCGCTCAGTGCTGACCGGATGCTAGTCAGTGTCCGATCATAACTTAACTGCTCGGTGGCGGGGAGAACTGACTGGAGCGTCCGGTCACCTTGACCAGAGCGTCCGGTCACCCTGTAGTGGCACATAACGGTTCGTTTTGAATGAGGGTGTATAAATACTTCCTCTATTCACTTGAGGGATCACTTTTGCTCATTCCAACAGCTGAGAAACACCCTTGAGAGTGCCAAGAAGAGCAAGATCCTAGTGAGGTGATTGAGATTTGAGAATCTAAGAGAGAGGCCTTATTAGTGAAAGCAAGAATAGCAAAGTGTGCATCCACCCTTCTCATTAGGCTTGTCGTGGTCAAGTGAGAGTTCGTGCTTGTTACTCTTGGTGATCGCCATCACCTAGATGGTTTGGTGGTGATTGGGAGTTTGGTGATCATCCAGTGGAGCTTGTGGATGACCCAACTCAAGTTATGAGCGGTTGTGGGTGATTCACCGTGATAGAGTGTCGAAGAATCAACCCATAGAGAGCCCTTGATCCTTGCGCGGATCAAGGGGGAGCTACACCCTTGCGCGGGTGCTCCAACGAGGACTAGTGGGGAGTGGCGAGTCTCTAATACCTCGGCAAAACATCTCCATGTTCCTCATTCTCTCTTTACTTTAAGCATTTACTTTGAGCAATTCAATTCTTGTCTTTACATTCATAGAATTGCCATGCTGGAGTAAGATTGAAACATAGGTTGCTAAACTTTTGTGTGGTAGAACAATAGAAACACTTTCTAGGCACAAGGGGTGAAGTGGGCTAACCGTAGGGTTTAATTATTGTAAAGAATTTTAGAATTAGCCTAATTCACCCCCTCTTGGACATCTTGATCCTTTCATAGGTGAAGAGGATGGCCTTACAAGAGAGAGAGAGAGAGAGCGTGCACGTATGCTATTAAGTCTTGTTGCCCACGCTATCGGGTACAAGACGGTCGTCGACGCCCACAATACTGTTTATGTCAGACGCATGTGACAGGCTTTACTGTGTTCGCCTAGTATGGCAAATGTCAGCACCCACAACACTGTAAGGCAAATGTCGGCGCCCACAACACTGTTTGGGTTCTGACATGCCTGGAAGGTTGCAGAGCACCCTTCTGACATGTTCTGGCGGTACTGTCCTGCAGGTGTGTAGGGTACGGTCCTCGGTATTACGGTTCACTTGAGCGCCTTGCCTTATCTGCTCCGTCTGATTCTTGGGTCATCACCGAGCAAGCGTCCCCGGTCGATCGTTCCTAATCGGCTCCGATCGTGTCGGTCGGAGTCGGAAGCTGTAAGCAGAGGTTCGGCGTATTCCCGGTCGGAAAAGCGGGTCGGAGTCGTAAGCGAGCGTCGTCTCCTCCTTGGCCAGGCCTCCCGGTCGGAGACTGGATCGCTCTTCCGGCCTATCATCTGGGCTGGCCTAGGAGTCACGTGTTTGTTGTAATGCCATCTGCTGGGTCGAGCCTTTGCTGGGAAGTGGGCCCATCGGAGACCCTGGTTTATGAACCTGACACATTGTGTGTTTAGAGTTCCAGTGAGAACACTCCCCTGGCGTCCCATTTGTTGGGAACAAAGAGTTACAATTATTTTGAACGAAAAAGAGTTACACTTACAACACCCAACATTCAGTGCTTGAACAGAAAACTGAACTCTCGTCGCTGTTATTGCTAGTATATGTTTTCATGCTTCAACTACTCTTCTCGTTTTTCAATGAGTCAAACAATTTTAAGTTGTCCATATTTATAAAAAAAAGTTACTAACATTTATATACCGAATAAATATTATTAGATAAATCATAGAATTTATTTTTATGGTATATCTATCTAGAGATATAAATGTTGATATCATTTTTATAAAGTTTGACTTGGTTCAAACATGTAATTGTTATTTTTCTGGGCATAGAGAGTACCTTTTTTGCAAGAAAATCAGCCGCATCAATTAACGAGTAAAATGGCAACACACTATTTCACCTCCTAGAGAATGGTCATGTAGATGCACGCGAAATCAGTAAGATAGGGGAAAGAGACAATCAAATTCACCGTGATATCGTAATTTCCAGGAATTCAGTGCACCTTACAAAGCCGAATACTTCATCAGGAATTCAGGACATGGCCTGCAACCCTGCTTGAACTCGTACGCGCACTCGGGCACTCGGCCACTCAGGTGCGGGTCTGCGGCGGCGAGCACGCCGAGAACGCCAACACCCTGCTCTGTCGCCTCCAAGAGTAGCGTGCGCACAGTCACGGCAGACATCGAAGCGAAGGGTAAGGGGCAGCGCGCCACAAGCCCTGCCACACGGCTAGGCCTCTCTCCCTCATATGCACTGGCAGCAGTTCGTGCCTCCATGGTCGAGCGGCGGTGCCGACCATCGACGGGACCCTCAGCAGCGAGCAGCCACCGCCGGATTCGGGAGCGGAGGTGGTTTGAGGTTTCCCTCCCCTGGCAGGCCATCATCCACACTTGGCCTACGGATTCATTCGGCCCACCTACTAATTGGATCGAAATCGGCCCGACCCATCTAGTTGGATCGAGATTACTCTCCACAAGCCGCCGTCCTCCCAGACCCATCGCCGGAGATGGAGAGCAGCGTCGTCCTCTTCTGGTTTCCCCACTCCATCATGCTTGCCGGCATGCCCCCACGCCTGTCGTGCCGAATGACATACAGTGAGCTGGTGGCGACTGAAGAAAGCCGTGTCATCTACTTAGTTGGCATATGTGCCTATTTATGTTTTCTAGTTGTTGCACTGTCTTATGGTCCCTGATGGCCAGACTCTGTAAGCGCACATAAGTGCCGCACTCGTATCTTGTGGGGGATTCAGACATTACATCGTAATCAGAAACGCCAAGGCAGAGGGGTTTGCCCTGTCGGCGTCCTCGTAATCAATTTCATCTTTCATGCTCACGTCGATGGTGATCGCCAACAGCCAAGGGTGTGACAAGTGGTATCGGAGATGACCTATCCTCGGCATGGGTGACAAGCGTGACGCTCTTCCTCATCGCTCGCTACTCGGCACTCCGATGACTCCAATGGCGGATCAAGTGGTCCGACGCCCTACCACCACCCCACCTACACCATCATCGCAGTCTGCCGTTCACCCTCATCTACTGTCTCGATTCTATTACTTTGATCTACAGCTCGTAATTCCGATGGGTAGGTCGATCTCCATCGCACCCATGTGGTGTTCGACACGAGGTCCCAGAGGTCCCTCCTTTGGGTTGAGTTGGGTCAGTGACGGCTTTGGTGTCGTCTACCTAGAGATCCACCATCTCCACCAGTCCACCATCCCAGATCACTTCCACCAAACCCTAATCCTTCCTTCGATTACACCGACCTACTCCATCTATGGCTCAACAAACGACTGAGGGGCAACCTAAACTAATTGTTTGATTCACCGAGTTGGTTCGAATTCTGCCCATCAGTCATCACGGCTCCACTTAAACCGTCGAAGCATACCCAAATTCTATTGGACACCATGGCCAAGAGTGCTGACGAAGAGAAGCAGTTCATGGACCAGGTCATGGAGCACTTCGATCTGTTGTTCACCAGAGTCAATGATATTGGTGAAGTTCAACAGCAGATGAAAGCCCAGATGGATATCAGAGGAGCAACCATGGATAACTACTCTGCTGAACAACACATGATAGCTCAACAAGTCAAAGCCAATGGGGTAGCAGTGGCACAGTTGACCATGAGACAATTTGACAATGAGGCTACATATGATGATGATGATGAGGTATCCATGGTGTTTGAAGAGAAGGAATCATTTCACAATGTCTTTGCCAAGGATAAAGGAGCTGTTAAGCCAGAGACTTCCAAGACCAGGAGGCCACCACCAAAAATGGGGAAAAGAGACATTGCCCAGCCAGGCTATGCCCAAAATGCAGTTCTCAAAATTTGATGGTACAAACCCCAAGATATGGAAGGACAATTGTCAGAGTTACTTTGAGCTTTACCAACTGCCAGAGGGCATGTGTATTACGGCTGCACATCTGTATTTTGAGGGTAATGCTGCTAAGTGGTACCAAGCTTACAAACAAAACCATACTTTTAGGAATTGGGATCATTTTTGTGCTGTGGTAGAAGAAGAGTTTGGAGCCGATGATTTTAGAACAGCAATGAATGACTTATTGGACCTCAAGCAGTCTGGGACAGTGGCTGAATACACCACACAGTTCCAAGCTTTGCAATTTGCTGTTACCATGCACAATCCTAATTATGATGAAATATTTTTCACACCTCATTACATAAGAGGACTCAAGGAAGAGATCAGAGGCACAGTAGAGAGTCAAATGCCCACAACTATGCATAAAGCTTCAATCATTGCTAAGGTTCAATAGGGAGTGTATGACAGAAACAAGGCTAGATACCAAAGAAATGCCAATCAACCAAAACCATACATGCCACCAAGAATTGAAAACAAGCCAGCACCTCAACCCACTTCTCTATGGAAAGATAGGCAATTAAGGGACTATAGGAAGGCAAATGGCCTTTGTTTCAATTATGGTGACAAATTTGTGCCTGACCACCTAGAAGTGTGTCCTAAGAGAAAAAAGACTCAAACCAATGCATTGGTCATTAATGACCTTGACAGAGAACTGTTTGATGATGTCCTCAATCAACTGGCAGCTAAAGACACACTTCATGAGGAATTTTGCCAGCTATCATTGCATGCTATCTCCAGTGTTGACAACACAAACTGCATCAAGCTAAAAGCCAGAGTTCAAGATAAAGTGATGCTCATCCTTGTTGACAGTGGCAGCTCACATAGCTTCATTAGTTATCAGTTTGTTGCTCTGGCCAAGTTACCTACAGTGTCAACCCAAGCTAGAAAAGTGAAGTTAGCAAATGGTGAATGGATGATCACCAACAAAAAGGTACAAGAGTTGTCCTGGTATTGCCAAGGACATACATTGTCTACTGATATGGTGGTCTTGGATATGCATTCATATGATGCCATCCTCGATTTTGACTGGCTTCAATCCAATAGTCCCGTGCAATGTGACTGTCAACACAAAACTCTAGAATTTTGTGTCAAGGGCAGACCTGTCAAGATGAAAGGAATCACAGAACCCCCACTATAGCTTCAGTCTATCTCGGTCACTAAGGTATTTAACTCAACCAAGGGCAATGACATATGGGCTTTTGTTCTTCTAGACCATGTACCAGCAACCATCATGTCCACACACATAGTGACACTTCCCAACAATCTGACATTATTTACATTCTTTCAACCTATAGTGATGTGTTCACTGATCCCAAAGCCTTACCACCCCAAAGAGCATATGACCATACCATCCCACTTTTTCCTGGATCTATTCCTATCAATTCTAAACCTTATCACTATTCACCATTACACAAAACTGAGATAGAGAGACAAGTCCAGGAGTTTTTGCAAGTTGGTTTGATAGTCCCTTTGCTTCACTAGTCCTTTTGGTCAAAAAGAAGGATGGCATCTGGAGATTTTGTGTAGACTATAGAAAATTGAATGACATCACAATCAAAAATATATTTCCTATGCCAGTCATTGAAGAGATCTTAGATGAATTACATGGAGCTAAGTTCTTCACCAAGCTAGATATGAGGTTAGGATATCATCAAGTGAGAATGCATCCAGAGGATGAGTACAAAACTGCATTTAAAACTCATCAAGGCCACTATCAGTTCAAGGTGATGCCATTTGGCCTTACAAATGCACCTGCCACTTTTCAGTGCATCATGAATCAAATCTTGCAGCCATTTCTAAGGAAATTTGTACTGGTCTTCTTAGATGACATCCTAATTTTTAGTGCCACTATGGAAGACCACAAACATCATTTGTAGCAGGTCTTGGCTGAATTGAGAAAACATAGACTTTTCCTCAAAGAGAGCAAATGTTCTTTTGCACTGTCACGTTTGGAATATCTAGGACACATTATATCAGCGGAAGGGGTGTCCATAGATCCAAACAAGATCTCAGCTATGCTCCACTGGCCAGCTCCTACTTCATTCACAGAGCTGAGAGCATTTCTGGGTCTTATAGGCTACTACAGACGGTTTGTAAAAGGTTATGGAATCCTAACCAAACCACTGATCAACTTGCTCAGACTAAAACAGTTCACTTAGCCTCTTGAAGCCTAGTTAGCATTTGACAATGTCAAAGTGGCACTGACAAGAACACCTATCCTTGCTTTGCCCAACTTCCAAGAACCATTTACAATTGAAATAGATGCTTGCCATGATGGCATTGGAGCGGTGTTGATGCAGCAAGGTCAACCCATTGCTTATCTTAGCAAAGCCCTAGGAGAGAAACATAAAGCATTATCCATATATGAAAAGGAGTTCTTGGCTCTAATCATGGCAGTGGAAAGGTGGAGAGCTTATTTACAAAGGCAAGAGTTTATTATAGTGACATATCATAAATCACTAGCATATCTCAATGAACAAAACCTCCACTCTGAGATGCAGAGGAAAGCAATGACAAGGCTAATGGGACTGCATTTCAAGATTGTCTACAGACAAGGAAAAGAAAATGTGGCAGCTGATGCACTCTCTAGAGTAGCCCATCTCATGTCATTGCAAGCTGTGTCTTCGGTGCAACCTGCTTGGATGCAGGAAGTTCTTAACTCATATGCCACAGATGCTCAAGCCCAGCAACTCCTGACCAGGTTGATCATCTCCAGTCTAGATGCACAGGGTTACAGTTTGGACAGAGGGTTGGTCAGGCACCATGGCAAAGTCTGGATTGCTCAAAATACAGCACTTCAAACAAAAATCATTGCTACCTATCATTCCAGTGCTCTTGGAGGACGCTTAGGTATTGCTGCTACCTACCACAGACTTAAAAGGCACTTTGCTTGGAAAGGTATGAAACATGATGTGGAATCATTTATCAAACAGTGCTATGTCCGTCAACAGTCTAAACACTCCAACACTCATCCATTGGGCTTACTCCAACCCCTGCCAATTCCAGAAGGTGTATGGAGGGATTTGTCCATGGACTTTATAGAAGGCTTACCCAAGTCACAGGGCTTCAGTGTTATCTTGGTTGTGGTCGACAAGCTCACTAAATTTGCCCATTTTCTGCTAGTCAAACACCCATACACTGCAGCAATAATTGCACAGCTTTTCATGGACAATGTGGTCAAACTACATGGATTACCAAGTACCATAGTAACTGACAGGGACACTGTATTTCTCAGTCACTTTTGGAAAGAGCTGTTTAAGTTGTATAAAGTCAATCTCCAACTCAGCACTGCCTACCATCCCCAAACAGATGGACAGACTGAAAGAGTCAACCAATGTTTGGAAATATATCTCAGATGCTCTGTGCAAGACTCCCCAAAAGCTTGGACTTAGTGGCTATCATTAGCAGAACTGTGGTACAATTTATCTTATCATACTGCACTGGGATGCTCACCTTTTAAGGCTCTGTATGGCTACGAACCTAATGTGGGAGCAGTTCCAAATGTACCAGCTTCAACATCCACTACCGTAGCTGAGATCATTGAAAACAGAGAATTACATTTAGAAGCCCTCAAGACAAATCTAGCCAAAGCACAGAATCGAATGAAACTACTGGCAGATCAGAAGAGGCAGGACTATCATTTCTCTGTTGGCGATCAAGTGTTGCTGAAACTCCAGCCATACACACAATCCTCAGTGGCTAACAGGCCCTTTCCAAAGCTACCTTACAAGTACTTTGGACCATATACAGTACAGGAATGCATTGGCAATGTGGCCTATCGGCTCGAATTACCAGAAGGGTCATTGATTCACCCTGTTTTTCACATTTCTCAGCTAAAGCCTTTCATTGCAGACTATACTCCTGTATATGATACCCTTCCAGTCACTACTGACTTGGAAGCTGCAGCGGCCAAACCTGAAGCAATCCTGGAGCGCCGGTTGGTCAAGAAAGGCAACACGGCGATTCTTCAAGTCAAGGTCACATGGACCAGCCTTCCACAATCAGCTACGACTGAGAAGATTACAATGTGCTCAAGAAGATATTCCTAGATGCGCCGGCTTGGGGACAAGCGGCACCTCAAGGGGGGGGGAGACGTCGTGCCGGACGACATATAGTGAGTTGGTGGCGACTGAAGAAAGCCATGTCATCTACTTAGTTGGTGTATGTGTCTATTTACGTTTTCTAGTTGTTGCACTGTCTTGTGGGCCCTGATGGCCAGACTCTGTAAGCGCACATAAGTGCCGCACCCGTATCTTGTGGGGGATTCAGATATTACATCGTAATCAGAAATCGCCAAGGCAGAGGGGTTTGCCCTCCCGGCGTCCTCGTAATCGATTTCATCTTTCGTGCTCATGTTGACGACGATCGCCGGCGGCCAAGGGTGTGACAACGCCGAAGGCCACAACCCGCAGCTAATGGGCTCCATCACTCTACTAAGGTTCTCGTAGCCGCCCCCGTTCCGCCTCCTCGTGCTGCCAGGCGCATCGCATCAACTAATCGGAGCGCACGGCGAGGAAGGAGGGGGCACCACGGCGAGGCAGCGGTGAGAGGAGATTCCAACACCGCTAGCTCGGACTGCACTTCTCCATCTGCCGTCGCATTCATCAGGTATCCATAGTTAGTTAATTGGATGCAGTTGTGTTGGGCACTTCTCCATCTATCTATTAGAGCATCGCCATTACTATGTATGCAGTTGTGTTGTGCATTACGGTTTTCTTATGTTGACGTCTTGACAACACGACAACACCCCTAGTTCACTTCCAAATGTTTCAACAAGTGGGACTGTGACAGATATCATAAAACGAAGGGCATAAGTTTAGAGCCTCTGATTTTGTTGTAGGATTTGCACTAAGCAGGTGCTTCTGATTTTGTTGTGCGATTTCCACTAAGCAGGTGCTTAGCATCTGCATTTAGCTAGGCAGCTAGTGATTCATGCATCAAATCAATTATACCAAGCGTCTACTTTCTGACTTGCACCGTGTGATTTAGTACTTTACATTTCAGACCTTTTTTTGTGTGTGTCTGATGATACAGAGGTAATTCTTCACCCCTCAAACAATTCATTGAGTTTGCTCTTCAGGTCCGGCTCCAAATCCTTGAGATCGCTTCTCTCCGACTCTTCCAAGCCTTCCCAGTACGCGCGATATGCTTGGACAACATACTGTATGACATGTATGCGAAGCTCGATGCGAAGAACCGGGCTAGGCACCTTCCAGTGCATCTGGGATTTGCAGGTTTTGTTCAGAGCCGATTCAAAGCTCTTGAGGGAACTGGGAGTGGAGTAGAAGATCTTGAGGAAGTTGTTCCTGCGCCTCTTGGGAGGTGAAGTGCTTGTTGCAGTCTCCAAATGATGCACAACCTGTTTCCATGATGAGGACAGGTAATCCGTCTTGTACTGCTCGATGTGGTAGCAGCGCTTTTTGATCCACTCGACTCCTACCATCAGGCGTACATCCGATTCTTCGACTTCTTGCAGTATGAAATGCGCATTGTTCATCAGAAAGAGATACTGTAGTCCTGGTTCAGATGCATAGATGCTAGATTTTTCCTTGAGAACTGATTCCAGGTCAGCAATGAGCCCAGTTGCTAGACGACCTGTCGGATTCACGCCTTCGATGGTCAACAGATCATTATCCTGGCTTGTGCATAGAATCATATCAAGTGATCCAATGTGATTTACCAGTAACCTGATGTATTTCATGAGGTATCCAGTTACCGTGAGAATGCAGCCTTCCATTGGTACCTTCTTCGGGCTGTAAGTCTGAACCAACACCTTCAGCTCACGAATTATTTCCAGTGAAGAATCCTTCAGTGCTCCAAAAACTCCCTCCGTCTCTTTCTTCACAAATTCTTCACCAAACACTCTTGAAAGAGTAGGGATGGCATCATACAGTGCTCTGTGCATGTACAATACACAGAAGAGCTTATCAGGCGATTTCTTCACCTTAGCAACTTGGGAGGCAAGATTGAGCAGCAGACGAACCGGCTCCTTTGCTGCCTCTGAAACATTGTTGGTCGTGAACATACTGCAAGTACGGCTATTCTGCTTAAGTAGCTGCAGCTGCAATGTGTTGAGAACCTTTGCAACACGATTTTGCTTGGGCTGCATAAGGGCTGCGTTGAGGACTCTGACAATATATTCTAGTGCTGCAGGCCAGCTCTTAATTATCCTCCACTGTTCCCCTTCTAAACCCTTGCAGTCTACTCCGAGAACCGAGTCGGTACCTCCAGCAAACTGACACCTTGTCAAGACCTCGATGCACTTGGTGTGAAATGCCTGGTGCAGTCCTTGTGATTGGTCAGCCAGATTTGGGTGGCTAGCTGCTACCTCCTTGAAAGCACCAATTGACACATGTCCAAAGATGTCACTGAACCTGGTATCGTCAAATATGGAGGCAGTGTCCTCCAGAACAGCATCATCTAGCCTTGTGATATCAAGTCCACTGCCTGTGCTACATGAGTCCCTGAAGAATGGAGACAAGGTACTGCTGGTGTAGGTGCTGCCACTTGAGAGGTGGTGGAAGCTTCCGAAAGAAGGTAAGTCGTATGTTCCAATCATATAGGCACTGTCATCCTCATGTCTGTGTTTGCACGCAATAACTATTTCAGAGACATTATTTGCGGGACTTTTTAAGATCCCCATACATAAATAAACAACTAATATTTAGACAATTTGCTAGTTCAACAGAACTTTTTT
Source organism: Miscanthus lutarioriparius (assembly GCA_904845875.1). Taxonomy (NCBI): domain Eukaryota; kingdom Viridiplantae; phylum Streptophyta; class Magnoliopsida; order Poales; family Poaceae; genus Miscanthus; species Miscanthus lutarioriparius. Next base: position 8,893,100 of record CAJGYO010000006.1, on the reverse strand, counting down.
TTTTTTGAGGAAACAGGAGGGGTAGCCCCCTACTGGTTAATATAACAAAACTAAAATTATTACCTGCTAGAAATGAGGTTTCCGTTCCGTAGAAATAAAATGTTGCATGATGGATCAGCTTGCTTCTCCAAAGTTGTTGATAGTTTGCTCTTCAAACCATTTATTCTGCCTCATACATTTTAAATCACATGACATACCCAAAAAAAGGGTATACATACACATTATAACATGCTACCAGACATTGTCGTTTCTAATATGTCTTTGGCCATTATTTTTTCTTAGCATTGGATATTAGCTCAACTGGTTGGATGGGAGGTGTGGTCATGCACCAAACCACCTAGGTTTGAGTCATATTCAACTCGAATTTGGGTGCCTATTTTCTTCTTAATGAAAAACCACCTAGTTTTCCCTATGTTGGTCACATTTTCTAATGATTGAAGTATCTTTCATGACGATCTATTAGTACCATCGTTGTATGACAAATCTTAACAATTTTGCATAGACCTGGGGTCAAATTTTGTAGATTTTGAAACGTGAGGGAGCATATGACAGAAATAGTTGTGATCAACATACCTATTTCTTACTGATCCCATGATGAGGATGGTAATCTGGCACTGTTTAATGAGATCCATCAGCCCAGCTGCAACATCATCATTCTCAGCTATGAGTGTCTCTGCCTGAACCTGTATGAAAACTAGAATATTAATTAATACCTGCCCCAGCAATACCACTAAAGGTTCATCATTCCGGATCCAGAATTGTTAACCTTCTCACGTGTGCAGATCTTGATGTACATCTCTTGTTGGAGTTGTTCCAAATTCACTCCAGGATATAGGCCAGGCTTCTGACGGAGCGAAGCGGAGGCCCGTCGCCGGAGGCTTGGGCGGGCGTAGCGGAGTCAAGCCGCCCATCGTGTCTCGCCCCTGTGTTTGGGGGTGCGGGGTAAGTAATCTGTCATGATATATATATACACCTTGCTAGGGTTTCGTGGAGACTTGATCTTCTTGTAAGCCGCCATATGGCGTGTAACCCAAAACTCTTGAGATAGTGAGATTGTTGCTGGCTGGTGCCCGTGGTTTTTCCCCTTCACATCGGAGGGGTTTTCCACGTTAAATCGTGTGTCTCCTCTGTGGTTTGATTCTTTACTTCATATTCCTATACGTCGTTCATAACATCTCTAAGTAAGTGTCAATATTTTCCCTCTCTTCTGTTCTGTATGCACTCACAATCTGTTCTCTGAGCATGCTTACAGGCATCAAAGCTCCAACTGAGATGAAAAATTGAAAGCAGGTAAATAAGTAAGAAGAGGAAGGAGCCAATCACAGGCTTAGTGGCTAGTAGTCAGGCTTGACTGCCTCTTCTTTGGTGTTAAGGTTTCAGGACATGGCTTATACATCTGGTGGGGATCCTGGTGGCCTGGCGGTAGACGTGGACAAGAACCAGCGTGAAGTTCCGTGGGACGTTGCGCAGTGCCCAGCGAAGGGAGAGCAAGCACTGCTGGACATCGCCCCCCATCGCCAGGTGGACCTTGTTCTTGTTGTCGTCTGCCCCGGGCGTTTGCATGTGGGGCAGCGCCTGCTCCTGCTCTGCTTCCATGGTGATGGATGGTCACCTGATCAGAGTCCTTCTGTATGTAGTTCTGTTCTTGTCTTGCAATGATGACAGGCAAGGCAAAGGAGACTGGCTCTGGTCTGCCGATCTTGTTTGCTGCCACTGTTTTGGGAAGCACGGAAGGAATTTAACTGCTTCCTGGCGCTGATCTCAATGGCAGATTCCATGTAAGAAGGGAATGATTCTGTACTGAAAGAGACTAGCGACAGTTCCAAATGCTGAGATGGTGCAACGGCAGTACGATGCAGAGGACAATCCAAGCTCCGTGCAGTGCAGCAGGGTTTCTGGCTGTGGATACCGAGGAAGTAGATTAACTTCAATGTGAAGTACTCCGCAGAAATCGAATGGAAGTTACCCTGGATTTTGTTCCAGGGAGGAAAAACCTTTTTTTAATGGAGGGAAAAACATGCTTTGAGCCTCTGTGATGTCCTGGGCTTTCTCCTGCATGGGCTGGGGCGCTGGGCTACTAGTGGTTGCAGTTTTTTTTATTGTCTCTCGTCTGGGTACAGCTGTAGCATCTGTTCGTACACACGCACGCCCACACAACACACGCACACAACTCATACGACCCGTGTACAAACAAACCTATAACTACACCTAGATCTGAAGACCACGTCCTTTTTGATATCACCGAAATCCCCTGATTTCGTAGGCGATGGACATGTCACGATCCATTGTGACATCACACGACGCCCGCACAACACACGCACACAACTCACATGACCCGTGTACAAACAAACATATAACTACACCTAGATCTGAAGACCGCGTCCTTTTTGAGATCACCGAAATCCTCTGATTTCATAGGCGATGAACACGTCACGACTGCAAATATTAGAAAAAAAAAACCGATGGAAAACGTGAGTCCAGCAGAGCTCAAACCCACCACCGGCCGCTCCCCCACCCGGAGCACTTGCCGCCGAGCTACGGCTCGATCCCACTAGTGGTTGCAGTTGTGCTATTGCTGGTCTGGGAATTCTTGGTGGGCCGCGCATTGACGGGCCCATTTTGATAAACTTTGTTGGGCCGTAACAGTCTCAGGCTTACTCTGGGCCATTTCTCTATAATTATGCGATGCTACAACTTGATTGGACAAAGGTGTGTTTATTGGCTAACCGAGTTCTCTAGGAGGCACACTGGAGTCTAACATTTCCGTCCTTCGAGATGCCTAACAGGAAAGCCATGTGATATGCCAAATGGCAGTCCAAAACGTGCCAACGAAACAGTCAGCTACCTGCAAAAACTATGCAACGTCCTTGGTCTGGATTCTGGCACCGTGGCATGCAACCGCCTGGGAATCATCGAGCAGATATCCTTGGTATTTTGTTTCTTGCAGCGTCAGGAAGCCAGGAAAACAGGATGTCATGCCTGCTGCTCTTGGCATGCAACCGCTTGGGAATCATCAGCGTTGGATGCAGGACGCCAAAGTACTTCTGCAAATAATGTATCGAATCAACAGCGTTGGAATCATCAGCGATCGAGTACCCACCACTCCTTTCTCCGAATAATGTATGACCTGAGACTAAGGCTGTGTTTGGTTTAACTTCGAAAAGTACTTCCGATGTTAAAAAGGCAGAACGCCAATCAAAGAGAAGAGGTAGAACCTAAAACTGTTTTTTTTAACAACTATTCTCGTGTAGTACAATTTTTATAGCACCTTGGATTCTACTTTTGTTTTTTCTGATTTTCCAAATGGGTGAAATTAGATAGATGTTTAACAACTGTTTTAAGGGAGATAGAGAAAGCGGTTAGGTTTCATAGTTGTTTCACAGACAACTTTTAGCCTTTTCACAACACATAGCTCACTCAAAACAGCTTTTGCACAGCTTATGGCTGAACCAAACCAACCCTAAGCACAGATCTCTATTCTTCTGATGGGGAGGGGAGAGAGTGATTTCTTCTACAAATTTCAATGGAACACGACCCATATAGAAATAAGTACACCTGTTAAGAAACTGATTATGTCCAACATCCACAGGGACGGGAATAGATGTATGCAAATTGGCCCGGAGGCCTACAGTTCAGTTTTTTATTCACAGGACGGTAGGGATTTGTTCATCCTTTGAACGTTCTTTTACTACGGTCACTTCAGTGGGGGAGTGCACGCACACAGTTACACCACTCAAGTCTTACTGTGAAGTATCGTTGGTACGACATCAACAAAAGGACTGCGGCTTCCATTCTTGGTCTTCAGAATTCAGATCTTGTTGATAGTAAGAATATGATTCATGTTCACCCTTCAAACAATTCACTGACTCTGCTCTTCAAATCCCCAGCACTTCCTATCGAAGGCTGGTTCAGAGTTTCCAAATACACCTGGTAGGCTTCAACAACATGCTCCGAGATGCTTTCACGAAGCCTGGACCGGAGAACTGGACACGGCACCTTCCAGTGCATTTGAGAGTCGCAGGTTTCCTTGAAACAAGAATCAAAACGTGGTTTTGCGTTTGTGTGGAAGATACCAAGGAGGCCAGGCCTAAGTCTTTTATGAGGGGGACTTGCTGCAACTGTCAAATGATATGTGGCTTTTTCCCATGTCGAGGACATGTAATCCCTCATGTACATATCAAATTCATCCCTGCGCTGCTTAAGCCACTCAGCTCCGAGTATCAGCTGTATATCCGAATGCTCGACCTCCTGGATTACAAAATGAGCATTGTTCATCAAGAATATACACCGGAGTCCTTGTTGAGAAGCATATAACCTAGATTTTTCTTCAAAAACATTGTTCAGGTCACTAATAAGCCCACGTACTAGATGACTTGTCAAGCTTACTCCCTCAAACAAGTCGCTGTTTTGACCACAGCCCAAAATGGGATCAAGCGAGCCAGCATGCTTTATCAGCAATCTGATGTATTTCATGACATACCTGGTTATCAGTAAGGTGCTTCCGTCCTGCTCTACTTTCTGCGAGCTATAGTTCTGGATCAACACTTTAAAATCTCCAAGTATTCCCCTTGCTGAATCATTCAGTACTGTGATGACTCTGTCTACCTTACTCACAAAATCTGCAGGGAGCACTCTCCTGAGAGAGGCATCTGAATCAATAATTGCTTTGCGCATGTATAGTATAGAAAATAACTTCTCTGGTGGCTTCCTCGCCCCAGCAACATCTGACGCAACATCAAGCAATCGGTTTATAAGTTTTTTTGCCGCTATTGAGAGCCTGTCAAGTGTGAGTCCATTGCATTCACTGCTGTTGTGGCTAAGTTGTTGCTGCGTGGTATTGAGAACCCTAACAATAAGCTCAAATGCTGCAGGCCAGCCATTCATGGTCTTCCAGTATTCCTCCCCAAAATTCTCAGAGTTTGCTCCAAAAACCAAATCGATGCCGCCAATCAATTGACATCCACTAGATATCTCAGAGTTCTTTGATTGAAATGCCTGGTGCCATCCTTGTGAGCATTCAGTCAAATTCGGGCAGTGGGCTAGCTCCCTCAAAGCATCAATTGACTCATGACCAAGGATAGCAATGAGCCTGCTATCATCAAATATGGAGCCAGCATTCTCGAGAGAAGGGTCATCCAGTTGTGAAGGGTCCAAACTACCAGGCGTGCTCCGTGAATGCCAGAAGACAGAAGATGGTGTGCTACATGAATCCCACAAGAAAGGAGACGGGCTGCTGCCGCTGCTGCATGAGAGGGAGAAGCGGCGACTGCATATGGAAGAAGGTGTCCCTTTTGTTTCAAAAGCAAAGACACTTCCATCCTGCTGACTGCAGAATAGAAGGCACTGTGTGAGAAATATTACATTATTAAGTCATCACACTAACAGGTAGCTATTAGGAGGCCTTACAGAAATGATTTACTTGAAATCCGCCCATTCATTACCTAATAGAAATGAGTCTTCCCTTATGCATAAACAAGATGTTGCAAGTGTTAGTTACAGCCTTGGTCATAGGATACTTTATTTAGCTTTGCATGTTTCTGTTACTAGCACTGCATGCGTGCGGGCTCCGATCTGTGGTGGCCGCGCGAGTAGGAGGGCATGACGAGAATAGCTCGTGCACGACCCTGAAGGAACGGGTCTTCAGCAGCATCGTGGGCATGGGGATGGACTTGCTCAATAGTGCAATGTGTGGCTGATCGCTGTAACTTCCTGCATGTAATCCTGAGAATAAAAGGAGAGAAGCAAAAACCAGAAAAGCTGCTCAGTTGTTCGCAGCACCAAAACCTTGTGTCCAAGCGATAGCGTTGTGTTTTATGTTGTGTTTGAGTTCATCAGAGAACTCTGGTTCTTGCCTACGGTGTACATCACCTTGGCCGGAACTGACAATTGGCATCAGAGCTAGACTTAGGGAAACCTCGTCGTCGCCATGGTGTCTCCGACAAGACCCCGTGGCCGTTCAGCCGGGAAGAAGATCGCCGGCTCCGGCGACTCCGGCACGAAGACGCCGCCACGCCCGCCTTCTCCGTCCCGCTCCCCTCTTCGTCGTCCAAGCTCGCGCTGGCACGCCGTCGTTCGCGCACCGCGACGCACGCCGTCATGGGAGGTCGTCGAGCGAATCATACGGGAGGGTAGCAGTTCCGCTAATCGGCCGCGGTGACGCGAACCAACTACCATGAGTGGTCCTTCGCATGAAGCTAAAGCGCAAGCTCGTCACCTCGAGGGCCGCCGTCGAGTTCGACGACGTTGAGTTCGACGACGACCGCGGCGCCTGGGACGCCATCTCGCACCGCCGTCCGGCAGATATGGTCCCGGTGCTCGCCACCAAGGACACTGCCAAGGAGGCGTGGGAGGCGATCAAGACTCTCCGCATCGGCGACGACCGTGTGCAGAAGGCGACGGCGCAGAACCTCCACGCCGAGTACGAGGCGCTCAAGCTCGGAGACAACGAGGCGATCGAAGAATTCGCCTTGCGTCTCACCGGCATCGTCCAGAGGCTGGCAACACTCGGCGATCTCGAGCCGGACGAGAAGGTCGTGGCGAAGTATCTGCGGGTCGTGCGTCCGAGGTACAAACAACTTGTGATCTCCATTGAAACGCTCCTTGATATCTCTGAGCTGTCCATCGAAGAAGTCACCGGCCGGCTGAAGGCGGCGGACGACGTCGAAACTGCGCCGTCTCAAGTCGTCGGTGGCAAGTTACTTCTAATGGAGGAGCAGTGGCTCGAGAGGTACAAGAAGGAGTCCGGCCGCGGTGACACGAGCTCCAGCGGACGCAGCAAGGGCCACGGCAAGCCGCGCGGCCGTGGTGGTCGCGGCAACTCCGACGCCCGTAGCCGCAGCGGCGGCCACAACTCCGAAGGGCGCACCGGCTCTGGCGCAAGTCGAGCCAATCCAGACGACATTTGCAAGCATTGTAGCAAGAAAGGCCATTGGGCCGAACATTGCCGTGGGAAGCTGAAGACAGAGGAGCAGGCCCATGTGGCCCAAGACAGTGATCCCACTCTACTCCTGGATGTGGGCTGTGCGCAGGAGGAGGGGATTCATCCCCAAATCGAGTAGCAGCCACCATCGCAGGGGTCGGAGCCAGCGACGCCGCGGGCGATTGCGCCCTCGATCCACGCCGACGGCCAGCTACATCTCGTCGAGAAGAAACTGTTCGCCACCTTCGACGAGCCTGGTGACCGGGACCCAAAGCGATGGACACGGGCGCGTCGAACCACATGTCCGGAGCGCGAGCAGCCTTCTCCTGCATCGACGCCGGCGTCACAGGCTCGGTGCAGTTCGGCGATGGATCCGTCGCCCGCATCGAAGGGATCGGCACCGTCATCTTCTCCTGCAAGACCGGGGAGCACCGCGCCATCACCAACGTCTACTACCTGCCCAACCTCACTGCCAACATTATCTCCGTCGGGCAGCTCGATGAGTCCGGCTACCAGGTGCTGGTTGAAGGTGGGGTGATGCGGGTGCGTGATGAGGAGCGGCGGCTGCTAGCCAAGATCAATCGAAATCCAGGACGGCTTTATGTGCTCGACGTCAACATTGCACAGCCTGTCTGCCTGGCAGCGCGTGGAGAAGAGGAAGCTTGGGTGTGGCACGCCCGGTTTGGACATCTCCACTTTGCCGCGCTGCGCAAGATGGGCAGGGACGGCCTTGTCCGGGGCATGCCTCTGTTGACCCAGGTGGAGCGGGTGTGTGAAGCCTGCCTCGCCGGCAAGCACCGGCGGGCACCGTTCCCTCAGCAAGCACAAAGGCGTTCAACGGAGGTGCTGTAGTTGCTACATGGTGACATCTGCGGGCCCATCACACCGTCAACTCCAAGTGGTAATCGATACTTCTTGCTACTCGTTGATGACCATTCACGCTATATGTGGATTTGTCTACTGCCCACCAAGGACACCGCAGCTACGGCGATCAAGCGCGTACAGGCGGCTGCTGAATGCAAGAGTGGCAAGAAGATGCTGGCCCTGCGCACCGACCGTGGTGGGGAATTCACCGCGGCCAACTTCACCGAGTACTGCACCGAACTTGGGGTACAACGTCAACTCACGGCGCCGTATTCGCCGCAACAAAACGGCGTCGTGGAGCGACGGAATCAATCCGTCGTGGGGACCGCTCGCAGCATGCTCAAGGCGAAAGGGCTTCCCGGCGAGTTCTGGGGTGAGGCGGTCACCACGGCCGTCTACCTGCTGAACCGTTCCTCGTCCAAGAGCGTGGGTGGCAAGACCCCCTACGAGCTCTGGACCGGCAGCGTCCCCGTTGTTTAGCACCTACGCACGTTCAGCTCCATCGCGCACATGAAGGTGACGGCGCCGAACCAAAGGAAGCTGGACGACAGGAGCAAGCGTACCATCTTCGTTGGGTATGAACCGAGCTCTAAGGCATATCGGGTGTATGACCCGGTGACACGGCGCGTGCACGTCAGCCGAGACGTGGTGTTTGAAGAGGCGACGTAGTGGTCCTGGACCGAGGGCCAGCAAGGCGGGGCGGCCGACTTCGTCATCGAAAACCTGACACCGTCCGAGACGACCACCACTACAACAACGACGAGCACGAGTACACCGGCTGGAACTGCTGCTGCGTCATTGGGCTCGCCAGCACCCTCTGCCCATGCTTCTCCAGTGCATGCCACTGGGAACGCAACGCCGAGGGGACACACGCAGCTGGACGCGGACTCAATTGAGTTCGTGTCGCCACCTGGAGCCGGTGCATCACAACACCTGGACGCTGACCATGACAGCAACGTACCACTGCGCTATCGTGCAGTGGACAACATCCTAGGGCCAGCCACACACCCTGGGCTGGCTGCACGGGAGTTGGAGGAGCAGCTGCTGCTGGCTAGTGAAGCTGAACCGACGTCATTCAAGGAAGCAATGGAGCAGGAGAATTGGCGCCACGCCATGCTTGACGAGTTCACCTCAATTGAGGCGAATGACACTTGGGAGCTCGTCGATCCTATCCCTGGTGTGCACCCCATAGGCCTCAAGTGGGTCTACAAGACAAAGCAAGATGAAGCCGGTCTGGTCACCAAGTTCAAAGCCCGCCTTGTTGCAAAGGGCTATGTCCAGCGCCAGGGGATCGATTTTGATGAAGTGTTCGCCCCGGTGGCCAGGCTTGAGTCTATGAGATTACTGCTTGCACTTGCTGTCAGTGAGGGATGGACTGTCCATCACATGGACGTGAAGTCCACTTTCCTGAATGGGGAGCTTCTGGAGGACGTCTATGTCGAGCAGCCGCCCGGCTTCGTGATGAAGGGCCAAGAACGCAAGGTGCTTCACTTGATCAAGGCCCTCTATGGACTCTGCCAAGCCCCTCGTGCATGGTACTCCAAAGTTGGATGCATCACCGATCAAGCTGGGTTCATTCGAGCACGTCCGAGCATCTTTGTTTATCTCCGTAGTCTTTGGCGCAAGGCGTCTCATCGTGGGGTTTACGTGGATGATTTGGTGATCACCGGTGGCAGTTCACACGACATCGGTGCCTTCAAGGAGGAGATGAAGGCAACCTTCAAGATGAGTGATCTCGGTATCTTTGCGCTATTACCTTGGTGCGGAGGTGACACAGATGGAGAATGGCATCTTGTCAGCAGAGAGTGCCTATCTTTGCCAAAAATTCTTGAGCGCCGGCTTGACTAGATGCAACCCAAGCCATACTCCTATGGAATCTCGTCTCAAGCTCGAAGAAGTCAAGTCATCGCTCCTGCTTTGTTGATGTCACACATTACAGGAGTATAGTTGGATCTCTTTGGTACTGGTGAATTCAAGACCGGACACGGCATTTCTTTGTGGGATATGTCACCGCTTCATGGAGAACCCAACCATCGAGCATATGGTGGCGGTGAAAAGAGTGCTTTGAGGTATATTCTTTGGGACTCTGCATTTTGGCTGCTACTATCGAGGAAGAAAGAGGCACAACTCATTGGCTCTTTGTGATGTTGACTGGGTGGTGACATTGATACAAGGAAAAGCACCACAGGAGTCCTCTACTTCCTCGGCTCCAGCATCATCACTTGGCAATCACAAAAGCAGAAGGTAGTAGCCCTATCCTCTTGTGAAGCAGAATATATAGTTGCTACTATCGCTGCTGCTCGCCAAGGTGTTTGGTTGGCCCGTCTCTCCTTCTTTGAACTACGGGAGAAAAGGTCGGGGCCATTACTACGAAAGATTGACAGCGAGTCTGCGATTCAGCTAAGTAAAAACCCATTTTTTCATGACCGTAGCAAACATATAGATGTGAGATATCATTATATACGGGAATGTATCGAAGAGGACAGGGTGAAGCTGCAGTCCGTCAGGACAGCTGAAGAGCTTGCAGACATGTTGATGAAGGCATTGGGCCTCAGCAGTTCTGTGAGCTGCGTTCCAAGATCGGCGTCATTGATGTACAGTCCATGAACAAGGCGTAGGAGGAGATTTGTTAGTTACAGCCTTGGTCATAGGATACTTTATTTAGCTTTGCATGTTTCTGTTACTAGCACTGCATGCGCGCGGGCTCCGATCTGTGGTGGCCGCGTGAGTAGGAGGGCATGACGAGAATAGCTCGCGCATGACCTTGAAGGAACGGGTCTTCAGCAGCATCGTGGGCATGGGGATGGACTTGCTCAGTAGTGTGATGTGTGGCTGATCGATGTAACTTCCTGCATGTAATCCTGAGAATAAAAGGAGAGAAGCAAAAACCAGAAAAGCTGCTCAGTTGTTCGCAGCACCAAAACCTTGTGTCCAAGCGATAGCGTTGTGTTTTGTGTTGTGTTTGAGTTCATCAGAGAACTCTGGTTCTTGCCTATGGTGTACATCACCTTGGTCGGAACTGACAGCAAGTCGGGTCAGCGCCTTTCTGCAAAGCTGTTGCTAGGTTTCTCTTCGATCTGTTTACCCTGTGATGGACATGCAGATATCTCACTAAATAACCTAGAAGAACTATAAGCTGTTACTATTCTATCATCCACCAGAGACCAGAGCATGCAATACAAAAGCAACAATTCTTGATTCACCACTCACCTCTGCTCTAGTACAGATTTCCTCGTAGCCCTTTGAGGCTTGAAGAGCCTGACCCCTCTGCTCTTCCCTAAAGGCTCTCACAATGTCGTCTTTAAGTATGCTTGCATGTACTGCGCCACCCACTGAAAGAAATTATGACAAAATGATATCATAACAGGAAATATATAGCATGTAACTTCTCTGCTAATGCATATGGAATGAAAGAGGCACAAAACCAGCATATTCATTTCTTACTGGTTGGGATTGGTATCATCATTGCTGGCCGGTGGATATGGACAAGGACTACTTTCTTCTGCGGCGGAACGAATTGTAGAGCCTGTTGAAGTCTGTGACCATCATCCATCGACACCACCAAATGCACCTTCTCTTCTTCCCCACTTGCTTCAGCTGCTAAAACTGCCTGCAACAGCTGCATCATCTTGCGCTCCATAACCGCAACCATATCTGCCGACCAGTTTGTGCTTTCAGCATCCAAATGAACGTTGATGATATTATGTATATATTAGAGAAGCTGGCATTTTCTCCTTGTTCTGCTTCACTATTCCCGATGTTATATTCGAATGATTCCACACAAGAATGACAGGGATGAAGTCTCTTTCAGGGTAGTAAAAAACAGGAGGAGAAGATAACACCAATGTAAGGCAGGAAACACAACAAAAACAAACAAGGCAGCAAAGGCGTGCTCATCGTATATGATTTAAAAAGAAACTATTTTTTTGTTAATAAAAATAATGACAAGGATAAGCTCAGTCTTGCCTCGCCCCGATGCCGCCCTGGCCGCTGCACACCATCGCCCACGTGCAGCTCATCTCGCCGACGTTAGATCCGGGCGCGTCTCGATCAAGAATCGTCTTGTTAGTGAAAATAATGTATCATGCCTGATAAGCCAGCTTGTTATAGAAAACAACAACAGTAAAGATATGCTACGGTAGACAACAGATGAAAACCAATAGCAGCCATAAAAAAATAGTAAAGATATCATCAATGTAAAACAGTGTTACTCCATCCATTCCCATATATTACCTTTGGCTGATAAACTATCTAAAGTTTGACCAAATTTATAGAGAATTATATTAATATTTATATATATATATATATATATGCTAGATAAACATTGCATCATGGATCTAATTATACTTATTTGATATCGTAAATATTAAATGTTTTTTTTCTCATAAACTTGGCAATGCTTTGATTTGACACTATGATAGAATTATGTTGTTTAGCTAGAGGAAATATAGATTACTTTAGCTTTCATGTTGTTGCCTCACGTTTACCCTTTTTTGAGTCAAAACCAGGTTTAAAAACCACGCAACGACTAGGAAAAGCATGCCACCAACCCATATAACTTCGGTACAGCAACTAAACTACCTAACAAACTCGACACCAATACATGATCAACCGCTTTTTTTTTAGAATTACATAGTACAACGTAGATGCTCACAATGCATTCATACGCTCCACTAACATTAGGCACATAAACTCATATACCACAACTAACATGTCAAAGATAATAAAAAAACACATCCACCCAAATTATCACCACTATTGAGTTTGTCGCAAAAATGACCAAACAGCTCCAACATCTAAGCACGCCAAGCACCCACCAGGCCACCACCAACCTAGAATCCACCCCAAAGAGGGGGATTCCAACATGCGTCATCGATGCCAAGCATAGAGCTAACATGTATTCAATATTTTTTTTATAAATAAACTTGTAGAAGTTAACTAAACTAATTTGATATGAAGATAGTGGTGTTTTTCTAAACTTAGTCAAAATTAGGGATGTTTAATTTAATACAAAAAAGTGAACTACAATTTGGAACAAAGGGATAGTAATAATAACACGAGTAGAAATGGTTCTCATACTAGTATATGAGTCCTATGATGCTTAACTTTGGCGAGTAGTTTGTATAGCATATTAGCAGTAAAAAGCATAAATACTGTAAATTGGTACTGATTTTTCAAATGATCAATCTAAATTAGTTTTTCCATGTTAGTTGTTGAGACTTAAGAGTAAGGAAGTTTGACTACCCAAATTCTGGAATGCCATATGAATTACGAAGGGAAGAGGTATCTATTTGCATATAAAAGTAACTCTTTAGCAAATTTCTCTGGTTAAACTGAAGCTACAACAGTTGATCGCTTACAGGGACAGATGCAAGGACAAAAACAAAGGTACGCCCTATAAAGACTCTCTAGTACTGCGTTCTCATTTCTTTTCTGATTTTGTACAGAAATGACTGTGTCATTTCACCCTTCAAACAATCCATTGATTTTGCTCTTCCACTCCGGCTTAAAATCTGCAGCATTTCCTTTTATACTCTTCTTCACCCTCTCCAAGTGTGCATGGTATGCTCGAGTAAGAAACGCTAGTATCTCTCCACGAAGCTCTTCGCGAAGAACTGGACTGGGTACTTTCCAGGACATCTGAGTCTGACAAGTTTCATCGAATGACCAAGCAAAATTCTGCACAGGAGTCGGACTGCTATGCAGGAAACTGAAGACATTTGTCCTAAGCCTTTTACTGGGTGACATGCTTTTTGCAGTCTCCAAATTGGATATAACTGGTCCCCATGATGCAGACAGGTAACCCTTCATGTGTTTCTTGAAATGGTCCTGACGTTTTCCAATGCACCTGGATCCTACGATCAACCTTACATCTGACTGCTTGACTTCTTGAAGTATGAAATGTGTGTTGTTCATCAAGAACAAGCACTGTAGTTCTTTAGAAGAAAATGATTCGGACTGTTTCTCAAGCACTGAATCCAGGTCGGCAATGAGCTCAAGCACTAGATGACCTGTTGGGTTTATTACCTCAACTGTCAATAGATCATCAGTGTGACCATGTCCTAGCATGGTATCAAGTGAACTCTTGTGGTTCATCAGTAACCTGATGTACCTCATGAGGTACGCAGTGAGTGACGTGATACCTCCATCCTGCTCGTGCACCGCTCTCTGTGAGCTGTAATTTTGAACCAAGCTTCTGAGCTCTTTAACTATTTCAGTTGCAGAGTCCTTCAGTTTTGCAAGAAGACCCTCTGCATCTCTGCTGATAGAATCAGCGTGGAATACATTCCAGAGAGCAGGGATGGCATCCATGAGTGATGTGTACATGTTCAACACAAAGAAGAGCTTTTCTGGTGACTTCCTGACCTCATGGGCGCAGACAACAGAAGCAACAGTGAACAGACGACGCAAAGGCTTTTTCGCTGCTTCTAAAAGGTCGTCATGTGTAAATCCATCACATGCTTGACTCTGCCTGAGTCGCGTGTGCAATGTGTTGAGAATACTGACAATGTACTCCAGCACTGCAGGCCAGCTGCTCATGTGTTTCCAGTGTGTTTTCCCCAAATACTGTTGATCTACACCGAGAAATGAGTCGAAGCCACCAATGAACTCACACCTTGTGAAGATGTCACAGTACTGTGAATGAAATGCTTGGTACAAGTGCCTCGATCGCTCAGCAGAAATCTGCTGGCTAACCAGTCCCCTGAAAGTGTCAAGCGCCTCGAGGCCAACTATAGCATTGAACCTTTGGTCATTGAATATGTACTTAGGATTGATATCCAAAGATGGATCATGTAGCTGCTCTGCATCGAAGGTGTCGTTCGTGCTACGGGAGTTGAAGAATGAAGAGGATTTACTGGTGGTGGTGTTGCTGCTGCCTGAAAAGTGGCAACCACCCAAAGACATTTCATTTTTCCTCGCTGTGAAGACATTAGCACGCTGATGCCTGCTAAATAACAACTGTGTCAGAGAAGTAGTAACAGTTCTTTACAGCAAAGCACAACAATTTTTGCCTTCAAGTTAGATCTTAAAACAAGAAATAAACCATTGATCTTGTTTCTCTGTGCATCAAGGAAAGTAGGCTATATGTAATTCATTTATGAAATTTCAGCACATGAAGCTTTCATGTCCTAAATATCAATATGGATCCCTGATCATGCATCAGAATTAAGTGTATGTTGAAAAGAATCTATGTAGTAAAAAGAATGGAATACTTGCTATTGTTTTTCTTTTCCTTTTAGAAGCTCCCCTTGAATTATGATCAACATTTGAATGCACTTAATTTTTTACCATAAAAACGGACTGCAAGAAGCTTATCAAAAGGGAAGCACGATAACTTCTTTTGTCAACTTTCATAAACACCAACCCTTTGATAGTGCTCTAACCTCACAAAAGACACCTTTGATTAGACAATTGTAATCCATACCTGCTTGAGATAAGAATCCCGTCATGGAGATATAAAATGTTGCATGAAGGGTCAGCTTGCTTCTCCAAAGCGACTGCTGTCTTGCTCTTCCAGTCATGTCTTTTGTATCAAGGTCCGGAGGTCACAAAAAATAAGTCAAAGCGTCAAACAAAGGGGGTGAAGCTCTATAGTACCTACTAGTAAGTTGCAGATTTTTCTCATAGCACTAAAAAGTAGCATACCTGCTTTTAGCTCCCATGATGAGTGTGGTAATCTTTCGCTTTTTTACAAGCTCCAAAAGTGCAGGAGCAACATCATGTCTGTCAATTATCAGTATCTTTGCTTGGACCTACTTAAATGACATACCTGATATGAGTATATTTTTTGCACGTACAGGAAACAAAGACTATCAACGACATCCAGATTCAGAATCACCTTAAAATTTTGCAAGCGTTCTCTTAAGGAGGTCTCAATCTTGTTCCTCGCGTTTTTGCTGTAATTGCTAACAAATTCTTGTCTTAACATACTAGCTTTCACTGGAGCTCCCAATACCTCTGAAAATAAATTAAGTAGCTATAGAATGTAAGAGGGAAAGAATGGTCAGTAAAATTTATGTTAGATTCCAGCCAAGTGACAGTCCCACCCACAAGTAGCATGGCTATTTTGTGCGACCTCAAAGAATCAAGGACATACACATATGCCATCTGAAACTAGATTTGAATAAACAGTGAGTTTCTTACCATAGGGAATCACTGTAACTGGCCTGTTGACGTGGAGAAGAACCAATGACATCTGTGGTGGGATGAAGCTCAGAGCCCATTGCAGAGAAAGCTCACACTGCTTAGCATCATCCCCCACGGCCAGGTACACCTTCTCCCATGCAGGTCGTGATACAGTTGCCTCGTGCATCAGATCAGATGTCCTTTGTCTCCTCTATCCCTATTTCATTAGATCACATTCTTGAAGTAACTAGCTTGACCTGTGTTCCCGCAATCCCGCCCCATAAATAGCCTGCATTCTCTTGTTCGTGTTCCCCAATGCCTTTCTCGATGCCAGATTCTTGTAGCAAAGGAATGATTCTGTAAGAATGGAGTGCAGACGAAGTTAATTTCCGCCAGGTCACTGAGAAACGAAGGATAACTTCAAAACTCAATGGGACAAAACTTACCAAGCTCCAAAGAGAGGAAAACAAAACAAAGTTTTGTCACTCAGTATCATATCACTATATGTTTTTGGTATATTCCATGCATCCTAGTCAGCTTGGACTATAAATGCACTAGGAGTAATAATATAAATGCACAATGATAGCCAAAAGAATAAACAAACTGCAGTAGGGTTGGGGACAAACTCTTGTTACCACTACCTAACAAAAGCCAACCTTGGCGTCTCATGCCATGCACATAACCACTTATGTCAGTTATATGTGTGACAACTGACAAGTGCCAATACCTTCTATCCAGAGTGCCAACAATCCGATAAAGCATGAGCTCACACATGCTCTCTTAGCCAGGTGTCTTGTATTGCTCTTCAGTTTGTGTCATCAGCTTCAGGTAATCAGGTTCCAGGTTCTTAATCAAGCCTTAGTCCGGTTAACACCGATTTCTCTTCTCACCTCCGTATTTAAGATTCTCTGGATCCACATTGAGTTTAGCTGCCTGAGGGGAATTTACATGTAGTATATACATAAGTATTGTTGATACTCAATTTTTTCTGAAGTGTTTAGTCACTCGGCTTGGATGATTGAGCGCATATTTTGATCAATATGGTCCGAGTGCATTGTAGGTTAATATGATCGTTGAGCCTGTCGTTGACTATCGTGCCACTGGCCCGAGCGTCCTTTGTCACGATTGATCTGAGCCGAAGATTAGAGAAGAGAGACTCTCGATTAGATTGTCGGCCTGTCCTAGTTTCCCGATATATATAATTATCTATATCTAATAATAATGTTTCAGAGCAGTACACGGCTACAAGATGGATAGATGGATCAATGGCTGTGATCTAGTATTAATATTTGGTATGTATATACTCGAAAGGATGCTATGCCCTCGCCTGAGTTAACAAGAAGGATCCGAATCCAGCTCCCATACGTGCTACTAGAAGGAGATTAATTAATTAAGAAAGGAGATTGGTTCTCAATACTTGGATACAGGCGACATGAAGATTGAGTGCAACATATGACTATTTTGACCGACGGGTGTTTAATTTGGCATGCATAGTACTCCCTCCGGTTCTCTAAAGCAAGTCGTTTTGGACATCGACACGGTCTTTAAGAAACGACTTTGACTGCAACTTTTTGCTATAAAATATTTATAAAATATAGTCAATATATACTTTTATGAAACTACATTTCGAGATGAATCTATTTACATCACTTTCATATTTTCAAACTCAACCCAAAAGAAGTTATTTGTAGTCAAAGTTTAAAATGTTTGACTTAAGACAACCTCAAAACGACTTGCTTTAGAGAACCGAAGGGAGTAATTGCTAGCTAGTTTGATTGAAGACCATCAAAAGGGACGTACATGCAGATGTGAAGTATGTATTCACATTACTTTAATGAGTACGTGTTTGGAACCTGGCCATGCCTGTACGGACGGGACTCGGGAGCTTGGTGTCAGGTATACCGGTCTCGTTCGCTTCGCTGAAAAAACAAACCGAAACACTGTTCCGATTGATTTATTGTGAGAGAAAAATACTGTTCCGATTGAAAAAACAAGCTGAAAAGTACGTATTACAAGAGAAGCGAACATGGCCGCAGCTGTACGTTGATCATGAAGCAAGAAAGACAAATCTAAATTGGGAATTGGATACGGTAATGCATAACACGTACATGGCAAGCTCTCGGTCATATAATACACGTATACGCTGTCGTGTTCTACTCGGACTCACAAATTAATACGGCTACTAGCGTAGGGAAACCTTGTCTGGTTGTAATTCTAGAGATATTCATGTACTCATAGAAAAGACCAGCCGACCTATAAATATAAAGAGTAATGGCTGATTAACAACACACAATCGAACTTATCAATATACATCTACTTTTTATCTTTTATTGTCATGCCTTCCAATCTACTATTGCTTTTCATTCTTCTGGCGAAGCCCTAGAAATGGTCAGGCAAGTGTTGATCAATACATACAGACGGGTCCCTCCCGGACGTGTGGGGTTTGGTCTCAAAGAGTAATAAATAATACGGCGAGGCTCCTCCAGTGACTAATCGCGCTCAACAACGATGACACTGCGAACAAGTATGATTTTAAACATTGTGTTCGGTTCCCATTTAACTAAGGTTGTCTTGCACCCCGTTCCCCGTGGTGCAAGTGTTGGATCAATACACAGTGACCAAAGTAATAAATAATACCTTTCAGTACTAACAACAACAACTAATTTTAAACATTTATACATATATATATGATTCATACAGGGAGGACAAATCATGCCCTGTGAAATCCATAGTTAATTTGGCAAGATACAAAGTAATGAGTATAAACAGTCCTCATCTCACACAAGGACTCTGATCTGCTCACTGTTCAAACACTTCCTGATCCTAGAGTATACATTCCAAAACTCCAACATGTTATGGACTAACTAAAACACTGAAGCAAAGCAACCTTAAGGCTATCTCCAACAACAACAACAACAAAAATACAAGACACATTCGTCCTTTGGGTAGCGCTACGGGCAAAATGTTCAATACATATTCGACATTTTCTCCAACAACAAGACCCAAAAGAGAATCCTTTCTGCAAATGGGTTTCCAGGAGAGAGGATGTCCATATTTAGGTTGTGCCTCTCGGGCAACCCAAAATAGGTCTCCCGTATAGGTACTCTGTTGGAGGCTGATTTTGAATCTCTTGCTACCCATTTTGGGTTTAGATGCTCATATAGGTTTTTTGTTGGAGACGGTCTAAGAGAGAGGTTTTTTCAACAAACTGGCATCAGTGTACCATATCCTATTAAAGAAGGAAGAGCGTGCCAAATCCTATTAATAAAGGAAGAGGGCTAGGTACAACCGTACAAGGACTTAAAAACGTATAGAGAAAAACAGTACGAAAAAAGAAGAGAGAAAATACAAAATGTACAGGAGTCAGCAAAGAAAAAGGCACCAAAACCTAAGAAAAACCTTAATGCCCCGTTTGGATGTAGATATTGAAGCCTGGAATTCGGAATTGGCATTGGGTGTCTTCTATGCCCGCTGTTTAGATGTTCTTGGTATTGGAATTGGAAATCTCCTCCAATACCAAGAGGTATTGGGCCTTCAGCCGCACCCCCTTCCTCAATTCAGACCCCTTCCCCTCCGTATTCATCGGCATTGGCACTCGTCTCGTCTCCATCTTGCATCCCCCGCTGCATCGCGCCTCACGTCTCCCTCTCGCCACTCGACTCCGGTGGCGCCCCTTCCTCTTCGACTCCGGCAGCACCCCACTCTCCATCGGCACACCACGCCGCCCCCATCCCCCGTCCTTCCTCCACCAGTAAGCTGTGCTGCCCCCCTCCTCCCTCCGTCGGCGAGCCATGCAGCTCCCACGCCTCGCGCCGCTCCAGTGCCCATTCGGCGAGGCGCGGGCGGCGTGGGGGAGCTCCGCCCGGGACCAACGAGTCGTGGGTGGCACAAGAAACCGCCGCCGCCAGTGTGGTCCGGTGTGGAGAGGAGAAGATGGTCAATTCTCAAATGCCATGGTATGAACATCCAAACACGAATCGGTATTCACTAGCTCCTTACGATTCCATCTAGCAATTTCATTTGCATCCAAACAATGGTTTTGGTATTATAACCCAATATCAATACTACTCTGATTTGGTATTGAAGCCAATTCAATGCCAAGGCCTCCAATATCGACATCCAAACGGAGCCTAAGAGAAGTGAAATTGATGATTAAGGCATAGACGCTTCGGTTTCCCTTATCAGTGGATATTACATTCTGCTTGAGCGGGCAGACGATGCATTGAAGCGAGGTGGGGTGAACGAATTCCCTATTTGACACTAGGAAAAATGTTACTTCTGTATACTGACACTAGAGAGGTTTGCCTCTCTTATTTGTTTCCTCGAGAAGCTCTGAAGAGAAGTCTCAGACCTTGTTTATTGACATCCTATTGCAAATGTATAGAGGATCCTAATCACCAATTTCATGTCCAAAATCCAGATCTCTGTTCTGCCAACTCAATTCCATTCAGCAAGACAAGCACCTAAAAGAGGCACACTGAAGCCCAATTATGAGAAATGTCAAGGTTCAAAAACTAAATCTTAACAATACTAGTTAATGATGTGACATAAAACCATGACTTGAGGTTGGAGGCTCTGTGGTAACATTACAAGATCATTACCAGAAGGGAGAGAAGAACTGTGGCTAAATGAACATTTCTGCTAGACTGCTACCATTTTCTAATGGAACTACAGGGAACTAATTTTTTGAAATATAAAAAGATGAAACCAAGAGTGCCTTCTACATCAGCAACTGCTTTATTTACCAATGAGCCATGATCTCCAAGTCAATAATGGAGATATCAGATATCAAGCAGTGGTGGAGACAAACAAGCTAGACAAGGAGTGCTGGATTGATTGAAAAATGGATTGAATTGCAAGTTTTAGGCTCATTTTTCTCTTAGGATTAATTTTTAGACTTATATTTCCCTTAGAGATTCTACCGGCATGGCCAGTGCTGCAGCCCCAGCAGCACCAAGGACAAGGAACTGGTAAGCTGGGGCTGCACCCCTCATGGTCATGGCGCTACCTAGATTTTAGCTAAGCAGTATTCGAGATGGAAATGTCAAAAGGATACTAGTGGGGTGTTCGAGAAAAAAAACTAGTGGGCACCACTGCATTATGGAGCAGTTATTCGAGACCGGCTATGTTGTATGGAGCAGAATGTTGGCCTACAAAGTTTCGACATGTTCAACAACTGAGTGTTGCAGAAATGTGTATATTGCGATGGATTTGTGGTCACGCAAGAATGGACCGAATTAGGAACGATGATATCCGTGACCGCCTAGGGGTAGCACCAATTGAAGAAAAGCTTGTCCAACATCGGTTGAGGTGGTTTGGCTATGTCCAAAGGAGACCTTCAGAGGCACCAGTGCATTGTGGAGTCCTGAGCTAAGCTAATAATGTAAGGAGAGGTAGAGGTAGACCGAAAATGATATTAGGGGAGGCAATAAAAAGAGATTTGAAAGCTTGGGATATACCTAGAGGTCTATGTTTCAATAGCAGTGCTTGGAAAGCAGCTATTGAAGTGCTTGAACCGTAACTAGAGGCTCTTGGTGGGTTTCAACTCTAGCTTACCCCAACTTGCTTGGGACTGACATGCTTTGTTGTTGTTGTGGTTGTTGTTGTTGTTGTTGTTGCACCAATGCATTATGGAATATTATTCAGTGCCCAGGTGGGATGCCCACAAGAAAAGGGGAAAGTGTAGTTCGCCGAGTTCGTCAGTTGAAGTCATTTCATGAGACAATATTCTTAGATCTTTATACTCTATGGGGTTTTCTAAAATTAGTCGAGTATGAAGCTGATATAGTGGTATATACTAGTAAGTGATGACAGATGGTATAGCCATTTTTAGGAAAAGAAAACAATCACTGGAAATACTCAAAGAAAGAGAAACATCTTATCCCTTAAACCAGTGGACTCTAATCGTAATTAAACAACAAAATCAAGTTAGATATATTAAAAACCTAACACAAGTATAACAAATACTAGGTTTTAGTCGAGAAAGATTAGGACCCTTTATTGTATACTAGACCATGCCATGTGATTGTATAAGCCAATTGACCTAGTTATAATAATCATTTAATGCAGCCAACAAGCCCAGAACTATTCTACAGTTGTCACACCATTGCCCTAGAGCTAAAATAAATTGAACTCATATGCACAGTTGTACTAACATACTGAAACCATCACGCGCAATAAGAGTAAAAGGCGATCCAATATTATAGGGTAAGAACATACCATGCAACAACAGAAGGCGTCACTTTAGTATTACTTTGATTTGAGAGAAAGGGGCAATCTTCTCCCACTCTGGACCTTGCTTCTCAAGGAGCCCTTGAATCAACACTGGATGGCACCCAGTCAAATGAAGAAATTCTAGGGACAATGGAATGTTGCTCGGTAGTGTTTGAAACCCTGGGCAGTGCAAGATGCTAAGTTTGTTAAGAGATCTCATTCCCTCCAGCTTAGCTGGTAAAGACTCTGTCTTTACTCTTATGCACCTCTCAATGATCAAACTTTTTAGGAAAACAAAGCTATCCAGGTTAGCCAAGGAAGAAAGCATCTGGCAATCCTGAAAGCACAAATGCTGGAGTGTTTCAAAATGCCTTGAACCTGCTGGCAAGAGAAAAGATGTGATATTCTGGCAGTAAACTATGTCTAATGAGGCAAGACCAGTTAAGTGCTGCAAACACAAACTCAGCTGTTCACCATCCATGTTGCACTGAGAGAATCGCAATTTTCTTAATGATGATAATAACCGGAATCCTCCAGCATGCTCCAAACCCCAACAACCTCTAATATTTAGAACCTCAGTAGCTTCAAGGTGTTTCTGGTGTAAGAACCCTTCGTTCAATATGCGTCCAGAAGAAATTTCCAAAATGAATTTGCATGATTTTGATGAACAGTATGGGGTCAATTTGAGATCATAAATCTTTTGAGTTCTTTCTACTGTCACACTTTTTGTTGTAGGAGGAAGCAAGGGCACTTCAATCAATTTCGGACAGTTTAAAATCTTCAGTTTCTGCAGGCAAGGAAAAAATGAGGCACCATTTTCTCCAACCCAACTAAGTAAGTTTGGCATATCATCAAACTCAAGATACTTCAGTGATGGAATCAGTAACTGAGCACATCTCCTTAAGGTGCAACACCTTCAGAAGTGGAAGCTGTCCAAGTGAAGGAAGTAGCTTCCACCTCCTGCAGTTTGTCAGATACAAGGACTTAAGCTGGGCAGAATTTTCACCTCCCACCGGCTTGGTGATGATTCCCCCTTGTACCTTTTAATATGAAGCTCTTCCAAGTTTGGATTAGGTTCTAAGCCTTCTAATACTTCCGCATCCCTGGTGGGACCAAAAGCTGAACTCGCAGAGTTCCATTCAAGTTTCAGAATTTTAAGATATCGCTTATTGAATAATTCAGCATTGCAAGCTTCCTCCTTGCATTGAACGTTTTCCAGGTACTTGATGTGAAGTAGACCATGAAGGTCGTTCATATCCTTCAACTCCACTAAGCTCTGCTCTTGTTCTTTTTTAACATGGAATTCAATAGACCCTTGAAGATTAACTAGAGTACCAATACCCCTTATCATTGAAATGTATGTTAAATCTACGCCAAGATGCCGCAAGTTGACCAACAGGTGCATGCCCTTAGGAAAACCATCGAGCTGACACTTCTTTGGAATATCAAGAGTCTGAAGATGCAGTAACATGCTCACAGATTCAGGTAGCTTCTTGATAGTACCAGGAAGTGCTATGTAACGCAGATGAATTAGATAACCAATTGCTTCAGGTACCTCTGATATAAGACATCCTGTGAGATCTAACGTGCGGTACATTCTTTACCTCAGCAAGAAAATCATGTGGAATAGTACTTGGGGTCATCGATGAATCTTTAAATACAACTAATGTCCATAATCTTCTCAAGTCAAATTGCTCCTTCAGCCGTGGTAGAGAGCTGCTTTATTGAGTTGCATGCACCGACCAGTTCAACCCAAAAGCTTAAGTTGATGAGGAGAGGTGGGCAATTCACTTATATTCTAACACTCCCCCTCAGCTTAAGCTGATGGGGAGAGGTGGGAAATTCACTTATATTCCTGATGGAGGGAGAGGTGGTAATAATAGGAGCGAGCAACAATTATTTTATTTAATTAACTAACCCCCCTCACGTGGAGACCTCCCTCGAGGGCACATTGAGTTGTATGGAATAGGAGCGGCTTCAAGCAACAATTATTTTATTTGGGAGAAAGCAATTTATATTCCAACATGCTTGAAACAGATACATGTCTAACAGTCGACGGTATGGTTTTAGACTTGTTGCCTTCCATCCTTGCACAATCACAGCAGGAAACGATTTGTGCCAAATCATGAATCAGGTCATGCATGACATAGTGCGTTCTGTTTCCCTGCCTAAGAGTATGAAAGAATGATCTTGCCAACAGTTGTTTGAAATATTCTATACCTGCATCCTCCATGCTTCCATTTTCCATATGAACAAAACCCTGTGCTATCCACATTCTGATCAATTTCTTACGCTCAAACTTCCAGTTCTTTGGAAATATGCTGTAATATGCAAAGCAATGTTGCAAGTGTTGCGGGAGATGATAATAGCTCGACAGAAGTGTCGAGACAATGTCACCATGAATATCTGTCTCCGAGATATTGTTCCACTCCCTTGCAATTCGAGTATTACTGAGCCTCCCACCAATAACTCTGGCTGCAAGAGGGGATCCATTAAGATTCGATGCAATTTTCCTCCCAATATCCTGCAAACGTGGGTGTTCGCGACTATTCTCGCTACCTAGTGCACACTTCTTAAGCAGCAACCAATTCTCTTTAGTTTCCAACCCACCTAACATCACTGGCATCCTCACGCCTAGCATGTCAGCAACCATCTTCATGCGTGTCGTGACAATGATCCTGCTTTCTTGATTCCCCTTCTGCAGAGGAGCTAGTAGCTTCCTCCACCTCTCCCCGTTATCCCACATGCTCATCTCGTTGTCATCCCAAACATCATCTAGGACAAGCAAGAACCTCCTCCCTGCAACAGCAGAGACAAGCAATTTTTGCAGCCTATCAAAATTCACTATCCCATCATAATCCACCTTCCAATCCGTAGCAGCCTGCAGTATCTCCCTAGTAATCCTCATATCATCCAGATGGATAGAGACGCACACCCACATGAGGGGATCAAAGTGCTCCTGAATGTTGGCATGATTAAATGCCGTCTGAGCCAGCTTCGTCTTGCCGATCCCACCATCCCCAACAATGGCGACAACCGGGACACTCTGGCTCTGTAGTTGAGCAGAGCCGTTGCCACCAACTAACATTTCGACCAGAACGTGGAGCTCGCGTTGGCGGCCGAAGAAGGCGTCGTCGGCCGGGATGATGGAGCTAGAGTTCCTGGAGAGCCGGTTCCCACACTGCGGCGACTTGGGGGCATCGATCCCCACGAGGGAGGCGATCCCGGCGTAGTCCGCACACGCGTTGGCGAGCTTGTCGAGGACGGAGGGCAACCGTTTGAAGGGGTGGTCGGAGCATACTAACACCAGGCGGCTGCAAAGCTGGCCGGGGGTGTCGAGGATGCTGCAGAGGTCGGGGCGGGGTCCGATGAGGGCATCCGCAAGGCGCCTGTAGCTGATCTCGTCGAGGATGTCGTCGGCGTCGTGCGCCGCGTCCTGGAGGCGGTTGAACCAGGCGAGGAGCGTGGGGTGGGGCGGGCGGCGCTGGGCGCGCTCCACGGTGGAGGCGTACGCCTGCAGGCGGCGGAGGTAGTCCTTGAGGCGCTCGAGGTCGGCGGAGGCGGACTGCGAGAGGGGGAGGTAGCGAAGGAGGTCGTCGGCGTAGGAGCGGAGCCGGCTGCTCAGGTTGTCGAGGAACGGCGACACCAGCCACCCCGAGGCGGCCGCCGCGGCCGAACACGCCATTGGAGTCTCCGTCCGGGGCTCGACGGGGAGTTCGATGCGGGCGGGGCGGCGCAATTCGCTGGCTGGTTGGAGTGGTGTGGGGCAGGCGGAGGCGCCATCGCCGCGTCGGGGAAGAGGAATCGCGAGGCCGTGGCGTTGGAAACGTCGAATTCAATTTTTTTCCGGACTCGTTCGGCTGGTACGGAGGAAGCACTATTCACGGCTGAATTTCACTGTTTATGGATGATTTTATCTCATAAATTCCTCCAAATTCATCCAGATTCCTCCAAATTCCTCCAATCGAACAGGGCCGTTTGTTTTGTTTGGGAGGAAGGACCAAGGTTTCCCGGACAAAATATGAATTTTCGTTTGCTAGAATGGGCTAATAGTACAAATTTTAATAAAAGATAGTCAAAGTTAAAAAATCTCAGTGGAAATTATACTAATTTAATCCTCGTTCGGTTATACGAGAATGATTCCCGGTCGCACAATTCGTTCGCAAATTTGTACTGGATCAGAATTGTTCCGCGCTAGGAACAGCCCGTTTTGGCATAACCGAACGGGGCTTAGTGGGTTTTGTCCCTCTCCTCCACCTCTAGCCAATGTAGAACCATAAAACATGCCAAAAATTCTTACAATATTGAGTAGGACATATGGATCCATCTATCGCTAGTAATCTAAGGTATTTTAAGTATCAAAAGAGAGATAGCATAGAGTCTCGTTTATGGATGAAAGTCACCATGAATATTATAGAGCAAACAATATGCAAATTAGCCATATGATCTAGCAAATAATATCATTAAAGTATATAAATTAAAGGTTATTAAAGTATGTGCCGCCACTATGCTGTCAATGGGTAAGAAAATTTTGTGTAAATACACTAGTGATTCATGCACTTGTCATAACGTGTTATTTAGGTCCATAATAAACACTGAAAATATATCATCTTATCGGTGCTTCCTGCCGACGTGCCAATGTTAGGTTTTGCAGTTTATAGAGAAAACTAGGACTATAAGGATCGCATGAGAGGTAAGTAAATGGTTTTTGTATTATAACAAAAAAGTTTGCGTCCATATTTTTCCGTTTTATTCTGGCCTTCGCTCTGCATGTGCGTGCTGAGTTCGTGCATTTGTGGGCTGAGCTGTATCAAGTTGACGCCTGCGCACCACTTGGAGGCCCAGAAAGATGGCCCATTGGGCCCGTCCATTCATTTGCAAATGCGCCAGTTCACAACTCATTTATGCTTCCTTTCTCGTCTGGGCTCGATCCAGCCTCGATCCAGGCGTAGCTAACCTACATTTTTCTTACAAGTATTGCAAATTAATTATAGGCTTATATCATGCTATGCAGGTGTTAGAATTTATTTTCAATTTATATAAAATAAACCTATACCTATAATACCCATCCATGTAATATTAAACGTTGAACTAAGGGTATGTTTAAACTGCAGCAAAATATTGTCACAACTAAAGATACTTTATCTTGGTACTGTGGTAGAATAGCATCTAATAATACATTAACACTATAAGCAAATTGTGTATGAATTATAATGATAGAGAATTTAGAATTTATATTTTCAAATAATTTATGATGTATGCTATCACGTCACTTCAGTTTGAAGTTAAAGCTCAACTTATACATGGAAAAATGAAATTTGTTAAGTGATAAGCATGACTAATCGAAACAGTTGGGGAAAGTAAATCAAAGCAAATATTAGTCAAGGGGATTATCCAAACATAGGATGAATTTTGGAGGAATGATTTGGAGTTCTTTCTAGTTTTTTAGATGTTGCCGCAACATAGTCTGCCTAACTTCTTACACACTGAGCCCACATTTTCTTTTGTTTGCCTAGTTTTATCCCAGGTTAGGTGGTTAACTTTCTTCTTAGGTGTCATTTGAGTCCCATCGGATTCTAAGAATCCTGATAAAGAATCACAACAGTTTTATTAGATTTTGAGTTTCTAAAAATCTGTGTGTTGAAATCTCTCTAAAATACACACACGCACGCACACACACTTTTCTTTTTTTGCATTTCTCAGTAAAAAGAGAGCAGTGCAGTATAGAATTTTTTTTCACTACTTCCGGTGGATAAGGAAAGGCATACATATCATACGTGGATTAGTATAATTTAGGATACTACTCTATTTTTATGATTATACCACCCTCATCTTAACTTCCTATTCGACTCTTATGAAATCGAGTACCAGCATTTTACCGGAATCCATACATAAACCGTATTTGTTTGTTGTTAGAGAATGAATTTCATCTAATTAGTTACTTTTGGGGGTTAAACCGTACCCCTTCCATTTTCTAGTTCCAACTTTGCTTGTGTATGTTCAATGAATAATTGGAAAGAATCCACCTCATTCTCACTCCATTTGCCTGACTCCTTTTTTTATGGATTTGCTCTCATCTTTAGACCCCAAAAAGCGTATATTGATAATAACCTAATAAAATAAAAACCAAGCAAACGCTCTTTTCCTAAATTAAAATATGGGATCCTTTTTATTTAAGATCCTTTTTTCTCCATCTCATTTCTACTTCTACTGCTTATTGGGATGTCTATGTGACCTATAGAAAGTTGGTCATATAATACATACATAATTGTATGTGTAACTATAAGAAAAAGGAAGGGAAATTGGATAAGATAAGAACATTTTTGGGTTATACATATAGAAAAGCAAAAGTAGAAAAGAATGAAAAATAGAATAGAGGGGGTTTCGAATCCAATCAAAAAAACTATTTTGGTCTTAGTATGGATAAGAGATCTTCCTATGTTATATTATTCCACTATCAACCATTAATTGATTTGATAGATCCAATATTCATAATATTGAATTGATTCAGTATTATCAGAATGCAAGTCCTCCCCTTGAATTTACAGGATACCACTTTTTCCTCTCAATGGGATTACATCCCGAGTTACTATGAAAAAAAAATAAAGAAGTTTATATTGGAAATAGGTAGCGTCGAACTCCCCAAAGACGTCGAGGGCTAGTAGAAAACCAACGCAACGAGACAATGCAAGATGAATGTGGCGGAACGAGAGGTAGGTAGATCGTTAGTCAGTGTCGCACGCACGCCCACCACCGGATCGCCAGCACGCACGTTCGATTCAGCTGAGTGAGCCTGTGGCGGTGTGGCCACACAAGCTACACACCGCGCGCGCTAGCTACTACACGCACGCAGCCTGTGCTCTCAAGTGTCACCCCTGACCCCTCAGCCCCTGGCAGCGGCTCACATAGGTAGCTGCTGTTTGTCCTCCAACCGCGCGCCCCGCTCACATCAGACTACCAGAGGGCCGTTGCCCGTCCGGCTGCTGGTGCCGCCAGGGAGACGAGAGCGAAGGGAGTCAAGTCGGGCGCAGGGAGCTACTAGGACGGAACAGTCACGGGGGGATCGTTTGGGATCGGAGACCTTTTGCAGTTGCAGGCCCAGCCGTCCAGCCCAGGCCGTTGTGTCCTGCTCTGCGTGCCCCTGTTCCCGCATCGCCCGGCACATTACTACTACGCGCCGCGCAGGGCACAGGCGCACAGCACAGCTACATCGTCAGTGGCCGCGCGCCCACACGTCTAATGCACGTATACACATGATATATATATATATATATATATATACACACACACACAGCAGATCCAACGTGCCGTTGGGCACCGTGCTCGTCCCCGATTTTTTTTTATTTTTTAGCCTTTTTTTAAGTTTTTTTTCACAATCGTCGGGCGAAGAAAAGATTTTAGAATCGGAACTCTTAACTCGGGGCCATCGATCTTGGGATCGGAGACTTAACACGTCTCGGAGCAGGCCCAGCCGAGTCCAGCCGAGACCCACGTGGAGATAACATGGTAGGGAACTCGGCGCCAGTCACCCTGACGCCGGCGCCGAGTCTTTATTACGTATAGGTCCCAATCCTTTCTCCCCCCTCTCTCTCGCGCGCATCTCCCTCGCCTGAGCCGAGCAGAGCACCGCCACCGCCACGCCCGAAGCCCGCCACCGGCCGCCCGAGCAGTCGATATATATATATACACGTCTAGTGCACGTATACACATGGTATATATATATATGCGCAGCAGATCCAACGTGCCGTTGGGCACCGTGCTCGTGCCTCGTGCCTCGTGCTCCCCGTCCGGACGGTCGACCCCGGGCCGGCGGCGGGGAGGACACGCTGGCTAGCTAGCGTGA
The DNA here is from genome assembly GCA_904845875.1 of Miscanthus lutarioriparius. Classification (NCBI taxonomy): domain Eukaryota; kingdom Viridiplantae; phylum Streptophyta; class Magnoliopsida; order Poales; family Poaceae; genus Miscanthus; species Miscanthus lutarioriparius. Next base: position 8,863,134 of record CAJGYO010000006.1, on the reverse strand, counting down.
CGACCGTGGGCGTGTGTGTGAGAGTACTGTGGAGTGGTGCCGTGGTGGTGATCTGCTGGGACTCGGTGGTGGTGGTGCTCAGCGCGCTTCTTCTGCCGTCCACAGGCCTTCGCCGCTACGGACTGTACGTGGTCACGTCGCTCCGCCGAGAAGGTAGTGGCACTGTGGTAGTAGGAGTACTCCTATCCTACGAGTATGTGGAAGAGATCGGTATCGAGTGGTGGTACGTGCATGCGCGGCAGGCAGGCTCAGCCTCAGCGCACCAATCATGACTCGGTCGATCCGTCGTGCTGGCCTCCGGGATCCTTCTACAGCGCCACTCGATCGGCGGTACGGTGGGCAGATACGCACGTCTCCGTCGTGGCCATCGTCCATGGCCATGAGCGTGTCCGTGTCGTATTGATCCATACCTTATATATCCTGTACAGCTAGTGTCTGTTCAGTTTCAATGCCGGCCATGGCCTGGCTTCAACGACAGGATCACCGGACTTCCTGTGCGATTTTTTTTATTTTTAACACTATTTTCAAATCTAACACCTCATAACTTCCTTTTTTAACCTTTTTGGCTGCGCCATGCATGGATATATTATTTTTTAAACATCTTAACGACCTTAAAAGAAAAAACACAATACTAGAAAGTGTAGATCTCGTCGAGAGCAACAATTTTCATATAAAGATCATCTTTATCCGGGATCATATGAAAAAGATACAATTTATCTAAGTTGCGCCACGTCAACGAGTCTTCGCTCGGTTGACTGCCACGTGGTAGGCTCGCCGCGCCTTCATGCATGACGCGATAGTGTGGTTTTGCCGCGCCGACATGCATGACGCGGTCAAAATGGTTAGTTTTAAAAAAAAGAAATTAAGAGGTATTAGATTTGAAAATAGTGTTAAAAAGTGTTAAAAAATCGCCTGTGCAAGGACAAGTTGACAAAACAACACCTTCCATCCATCGGCGGCGGCTCCATCGTTGCATGCGCGGGTTTTATTTAACCGTTTGTAATAAGAGTGCGTGCACGTACGGTGCACCGGACAGGCGGACACGTGTCAACAAGATGCTGCGTACGCATCCGTGCAACTGTTCTACTCCTACAGTAGTTCTCGTGTCGAGGATATATGAGCACGTCATGTCACATCACAACACATGAGCCCACGTAGACACGAAACATGCTTTGCCTCATGCCTCGGGCCTCAGCCCTCAGCCCTCAGCTAGCTAGCCAGAGAGAAAGGGGTTACTACTGTGGTAGATGCAACGGAAGTGACTGTCACTTGAAGCAACCGAGGGCCCCACTTGTCATCCCGTGTAAGGAGACGAAGATCCATTGCGCGCGCGTCATCCATGTGCCGACAGCTATTGCCTGGTACCCGTGCGCGTTCCTTGATGCAGTACTGCACGTACACGTACGTACGTTCACACCGACAAATCAAACCTACACGCAGCGAGGCACTAGATGCTACTTACAGTTACGGTACGTAGTCTAGGCTAGTATATAGGTGTAGGTTAGCGACCCAAAAAAAATTTCAACTTGGTTCTTTTTTTTAAAGAAAATTCACGTTTAAACCTCTGAACAACTCAACTTTGAACCCTGGGGTCGGTGTCGTCGTTCACGGACGGCGCTGAGGTGCCTGGCCCTTATTCTCATCGAAGCTGATGTGGCTTTTACGTGGCAGGTACTAGGGGCGGATCCAACGGTGAGGCGGGGGGGCTCGAGCCCCCCCTACCCATACCGAAGCAGTGGAACCCCTGTGGAGCCCCCATGAATTTTTAGGAAAAGTTCTATAGTGTAGGTGGGGCTGAGACTTAAGATCGAGCAGCAGTCGGAGATATGTGTTGTTCAGCCCTCCCTAAAATTATTCCTGGATCCGCCGCTGGCTGGTACCTCAGCGCCATACATCACGACGCCGAGCCTGGATTCAAAACCCACGACCGATTTTCCCTATCCGAGGCTTGTTTCATTTGTTCCTCCTCCCTCTCGGGTTCTTCCTCTCCCCAACCCGTCCAATCTCTTAAATCGACTATTTGCACCTTGAAAACTTTGATTTGATCCATAGATCTTCAAGAGCAAGGTATCCTCTCTCCCCTCCTCATTTTTAGGCATTGATTTGTTCTATGTTAGGTGCATTTTGTAGACGTAGGTACGTCATTGCTAGGGTTTTGAAGCGATCATTAATATTTGTAATATGCAACCTTAGGATGCCAAGACGTGGAAAAGCTATTAAACCAAAGTAACCTCAGCGCATCTTGTTATATTATGGTTTCATTGATGTATAGCAAATGGGAAACCCTAGGTTTATGGTTTAATGTTCATTGCCTTTGGTTCTTAGAATGAAATTGTTTCAATTGTAGTTATGGCCGGATGACCGGAAATGCCTTCGACCCATTTCCTCTGCCTAGTGGTGTTCCTGTGCCCATGTGTTTTTACGGTGATCCTTGCAAGGTGGCCAAGTCCGATGAAGAGGACACGTATAGGCAGAGGTATTGGATGTGTTCCAATTTTAGGTTTTAGCCTACACTTCGTCAGCGCCGTATTAACAAGATGGTGAGAAACTGATGCTGTGTAACAATTATTTTGTTTCATATGAAATCATGCATGAATTATTTGTTGTGTAACATTTGCATGTATTGCAGACCCCTCCACCGCTCTGTGATTTTGAGCAGTGGATCGACACTGAGATCAAATCGGAAGACAAGGAGTGGATGCAGAAACCGTTGCGTTGAGAGGCAGAGGACAAGGAGATGATCGATAGGAGACGTGGAGAGGAGGCTGCAGAAAATGAGCACAAGGGAGAGGAGGAAAGGATGTGTGTTATGCGTATAGGGAGGAGAGGGGGAAGAAGCTTGAGCGTGCGCGTCGAGCGAAAGCAGCGATGGAGGAGAATCCTGATGCCCTGAGGAAGGGAAAGTGGCCTCGTTGCACTCAGTATTCTGCATGACTTGCTAGTTGTATGGTTTATTCATGAACAATGTTGTTTATTCTTGGACTTTGCATTGTGTTGTCATGTAATGCACTTTAAGTATGGACGTTATTTAGTTTGTCGACATGTACTTCTATCATTATTGTGTTGTTTAATGTGTCCAAGTATTGGACTTTTCATTGTGTTTTTTGTTTCAGTATTTGTGGTCATAATATTCAGTTTAATAATGTGGAGGTAGCGAAGCGAGTTAACATGCTGCAAATAAAACCTAACGAAGTATTGTATTACATAATTCAACACACACAAAGCCTAGATTCGTTTAGTGATACTGAAAAGCCTAGATTCATCTGTAAAGCCTGTGTACGATACGATTAGACTACACACGTTCAATGCTTTAAATAATTTATTATATGGATGTTACGAGAACTATTTAGTTTTTAGAAAGGGAATATACCAAAAATATATTAACATTTAATTTGTGTACTACATTTGTGTCTTTTTTAGCTATGTAGTATAATGAATAATTCACAGGAAAAAATCACAAGAGTTTTCCTTGTTTCAAGAGCATCCACAGTTAGAAACAGAGACATCATAATATGATCCAAACATTTAGTCATCCAAATAGCACAACACAACCACATAGAACATCACAACCAACATAACATGTCTACCATAGTCCAAATAGTTGTCGTTTTTAGCTGCTCCAACTTCTCCTCGAAGAACGGCACCTCAAGCATGCGAGCAACCTCCTCAAATAGCGGAAAGTTGTCCTTCGAACCATCCTTCCGAGAGTAAATTTCGACAAGGTGCCGAGTGCACCAACGATGGTGCAAAGGTGCATACCCCGGAATCTGCTCCTGTACGGCACTAAGTATACCCTAGTGTCTATCAAATATGACATCAACCTTCCTGCCAAGGCCTATGATATGTATTCGAACAAGCCGCAAGAACCATCCCCAGCTATCTTTGTTATCCCTCTCCACCAAAGCAAATGCTAAAGGAACCAATGCGTTATCTACGTCACAAGAAATGGCTACCAGGAGTGTGCCCATGTACTTGCCAAGCAGAAAAGTACCATCAATGGATAACACTGGACGACAGTGCCTGAAGGCCTCAACGCACTAGGGAAAAGCACCAGAATGCACGAAAGAATATCTGTCTCCCGTTCTTCCATTCATTCGGCTTCGGGATGTACTCATAATGCATGTCTGGGTTAGCTACTTTCATGGCACTAAACAGTGCTGGCAACTTCTCGTACCCCTCCTCCCAATCCCCATATATCATCTTCCAGACCCGTTGTTTAGCCCTCCATGCTTTCTCATACTTTATGTCATAATAAAATATTTTCTGAGTCATCTCCATAATTGTCCCGACCTTCAAGTTGGGCTGACCCTTCAATATTGAGTATAGAGTTCTAGCAATGAGGGTAGAGGTCAACTGTTGATGCTTCTGGTTTAGATCTTTCTCGGCATAGGTGTGTGGATCAACAATTTTGGTGATCTTGAACTTCCCTGTGGACTTCTATTTTTGAGCACAGACCCTCCAATTACAATCAATCTTCTCACACGCCACTATATAACACCGCTCCACATATGAGTGCCTCACCTTGAATGGTCTTTTACATCTCATAGAATATTCTTGTAACCACCTTTTCAATGTTGGCAAGTCCTTGAAGAGCAGGCCCTTCTAAATTTCCACATTGTCATCGGCCTCAGGAGCCTCTAGCAGCTCATCATCTCTTCCTTCTCCATAAGCATGTTGAGAATGACTGAGGTCGCTGAATTCATGAACTAATGGATCACGATCACGACAAAAACGTCTAATGAGCTCCATTTCTTGTTCGCTCAAAGCTACAACCGGGCGGTCATCATTAGAATCAACGGCTCTTGCTATGCCATAAGGCTCCTCATCATCCTCAATATTAATATCCACACTGTTAGAGGCTATAAACCCTAGGTCCACATTGGTTGATGGAGGCACGGGAGGACAACCATGATTATCCGGATTATCTCCTGCATTTAAAGCACAAATATGGAGAGAATTGAGACAAAGGAATGCAATGAAGGAAGAACAAGGAAAGCCAAAGTATTATTACGTCACTTACTTGGATGATTCTGGGTCAAAGGGATCTCCTGAGGGCAAGAAGCAACATCATCGACACATGTTCCAACCTCATTCAGGGCAGATTGAGCATCGGGCAACACAACCACATCTTCCACATCCACCTCGTGGTTAGGTAATGGAGGCTTGGAAGGTGCTGGATTCTCCTGTTCTGGCGAGAACCAATGAGGGGGTGAATGCCCATTAGGGGGTGAATACCCATGAGGGGTGGGATCATTGGACAACTTTCGCACAACCAAATCCAAACATTGAAACTCATTCTTCATGACAGTTTTGACATATTTGTCCCATTGAGCCTCTGATACAATTGGGACCAACCATCTAAAAATTGTCCCTGACCTACCATGGTGAAGTACCCCCTCAACTAAGATGACATCTTTATTTGAATTGCATTTAATCTCATCACGAGCCCTACCAAACAACTCACAAAACAATTGCTCATCATCGAATATCACCAGCACCCCTTTGTGTCGGTGTTTTCGGACCACCGACGAGTAAATTTGTATTTACGTATCTGGCTCGGATGGTGTGCTCGGAGGACATAAGGGTTTATACTGGTTCGGGCGGAACGTCCCTATGTCCAATTTGCTGCTGCTCGTGTTACCGGCACTTGGTTTGCAGTAGGAGTTATAAACAAGCGAGAGAGAGAAAGGATCCCAAGTCTCTGATGGAAGGAGTGAACGGGTGCTGAGAGCTCGATCGCCCCTCAACCGTGTGTTCGTGTCATGCTCTTGTGTTTTTATCTCGTGGTTCGGTCTCGTGCGGATCTGGATTCCACTTTCATGGGGCGCCCTGCTTCCCCTTTTATAGGAGAAGGGAAAGCGCGGGTTACAATAGAGGAAATGAGAAGAACGAGAAAGAGAAGAAGGCTTCTAGGATTGCCGGGTCCTTTTTCTCCTTCATGCGGGTCCCGCCGATCCTGTAGGTGTCAATAGGGATGGCTCCACGTCGTGACCCTGTTCATCACTAGCGCCAAGCGCAGGCATCATCTGCCGGTCATGGCGTTCTATTCCGTCCTAGCGGACATTGTGGTGAACTGACGCGCCTATCAGTGTTCGTATGAGGGTTAGGCAGAACATCACCGGCATGCCCGACGCTATTCTTGATGTGAACTCTCAGGGATGGCCCGTCATGGCCACGGGTTACATCGAGGCATGCCAGTCTCTTCCCTGGTGTCAGAGTTTTGATCCAGGCCCACACGCTTGAACCTGGTGTGGTTGGCGGTGGTATGGGTCCCCGTCGGGCAAGACGGAGCCCGCGACCTTGAGGTCGGGCAAGATGGAGCGTGAACCCAAGGGGTCAGGCGAGACAGAGCGTGAACCCAAGGGGTCAGGCAAGATGGAGCTCACGGCCTTAGGGTTAGGCGAGACGGAGCTTTCACCCGAGGGGTCGGACGAGACAGAGCACGAACCCAAGGGGTCGGGCGAGATGGAGCCTGCGGCCTTAGGGTCGAGCGAGATAGATCCCGTGGCCTTGGACGAGACTCCCACGGCCTCGAGGTCAGGTGAGACAGAAACCGCGTCCTTGGGGTCGGGCGAGACGGAGCCCGTACCCAAGGGATCGGGGAGATGGATCACGAACCGAAGGGGTGGGCCGAGACCTTTAAATATGTCTTGCTCCATCCAAGGAAGTCAGCGTGGGCGCTAACTTTCTTGCTTTGGGTATCCCTAATATTGATACCTGACACTTTGCATTCCGACAAAACTGACATTCCCAAACTCATCTTACTCCACACTTCCAGCATGATACAGGGTGACTACGTTGTCCATCTAGTTGGTATGCACAACAACTAAGTTATTATAACTAATACAAGTATAACTAAATTACATACAAAAATTAGTATCTAAGTGTCTACCTGAAAGTGCATCTAGCCCTTTAGTGAGTTTTGGGTGATTGAATGACAACACGATTAAAGGACTAACATGTTTGCTAAGTGTTAGACAGGAAATTGATTATCTCACAGATACTTGATGAAATTGTATAAAGCCAAAAATGATGTATTGTTGTATAAACAATCTAGTTCAAGCACAAGACAACAATGCAAATGGAATTCATGCAAAGGCTTATTTATTGTGGGATTTTAATGATCTATGTGAAAGCAAGCACGATAAGAGTTAATTAATGAGACATGAGAGATTGCATATGGAATGGTCTTATATTTAAAGCTTGCTAAATTGAAATGAAAAAGACAACAATACAAATGAATGGTTGATTTAATACAAGATGTGACTTGATGGCTTGAGATGGTGAAGGTAGCAAGAAAAGGCTTCGAGGTACTAAGCAAGGGTGAAGGGCAAGCGACGGCTTGATGGCCGAGGAACCTAGCTAGGGTGAAGAAGAAAGTACTTGCATTTAGTTGAGGTACTAATCAAGCTATGATGGTCATATTGATGTGGAGGATCAAATCTATATTGGACAAGTTGATTAAAGTGACTTGATGCATTTGGAGTTATTCATATTTGATGAATGGAATCAAGTCACGTGCTCAAGATGGCTATGCTCAAGTGATAAGATCAATATTGACATGTTGGCACCCTCACTTGATGAAGATTGAAAGACACGGCATCAATTTTAAAGAAGATCAACTCAAAAGGTTTAATTTCATTTTTCTTTTGATCTTGAGTTAATAGGTATGCCATACTATTAAGAGGAATGTAAGTTTAGGTGGTCTGAGGAAGATAGAGTGCTCAAGCATAATAATTAAATGAAAAGAGAGACACTCTAGCACTTCACGAGCACATAGAATAATTTTTGGTGACTGTCGGTGTCGGAAGTCCCGACGTAAGCCGGAACTCCCGACAGTCGGAAGTCATGACTCTTGCCGGAACTTCTGACTCCCAGTCATAGCCTGCGCGGTGACTGTGGACATTGGAAGTCCCGACGTGAGTCGAAACTCCCGACAGTCGGAAGTCCCGACCCAAGCCGGGAGTCTCGGCATCGATGGTTCTACTGACCTGCTGTCTGTGCCCGTCGGAAGTCCCAACGTTCATCGGAAGTTCCAACCGTCGAAAGTCCCAACGTTCATCGGAAGTTCCGACTGTTGGAAGTCCCAACCCTTGTCGGAAGTTCCGACGTTGGCTGTCTCGAGTGGACTTTGACCTCACATGAACAGTGTTTTCTTCATACGTCGGAAGTCCCGAGATCTGCGTCGGAACTTCCGACGTAGATCTGAACAGTTAGATTTTGCCTTGAAGTATATATACCCCTCTCCTTGCTTCTAACCGTTGCCCACTCATTTCATTACAACGAACACTCGGCCAAAACAGCCTCCAAGCATTCTAGGCTCGCCACTCTTCACTCCTTTGCTTCCAACTTCGATTCCCAAAAGGTTTGAGTGTTTGGAGAGTGGATTGAGAGAGAAAATCACTTTGAGCAAGCTTGAGCACTTGATTTCTTCGTCAAGCCGGTTTGATTTGCATTTGTTACTCTTGGGGATTTTCCCCTAGCCGGCTAGGCGTCGCCTAAGAGCTTCCATCTTGTGGAAGAGCCTTGGGAAGTTTGTATTACCCTTGATTTCTAGTGAAGAAACTCAAGTGACCTTTGTGGTATCCTTGAGTGAGGCAAGGAGGTGGAAGAGACTCAGACCAAAGTGGTCACCTCAACAACGAGGACATAGGAGCTCCTTTGTGGGGCTGCCGAACCTCGGGATAAATTCTTGTCTCCCGCGTGCTTGTTGTTGTTGTGATTTGCTCGAAATTACTTGTATTTGGTTGTCTCCCTCTCTCTAGCTATTTCTTAGGGTTTGGGACTCGATCTACAGAGTGGTGGCTTATCAACGTCAAGAGAGTGACCCAACACCTTACCTTACCACTAGGAAGTGGGTTTGTAAGTTATCGGCATCACAAAGTTCATTTTAGCACTTGCAGTTCATTTCCCGTTTGCGTCGGAAGTTCTGACCCAAACGTCGGGACTTCTGACACGTCCGAAGTTCTGACCCAAACGTCGGGACTTCTGACACGTCGGAAGTTCTGACCCAAACGTTAGGACTTCCGAGATTAACCAACTCTTCGGTTGCTGCTGTTTGGCTCCCTAGGTTTATCTAGTATCTTTTATATACTTTGTGGCTAACTTGTGAGGGGTGGTATTACTCTGATTTGGAGTTTCCATTTTGGAAACTCCTATTACTAATCGTTTCCGCTTCAAAAGGTGTTGATTTTTCAGAAACGCCTATTCACCCTCCCTCTAGGCGGCATCCTAGATCCTTTCAATTGGTATCAGAGCTAGGACTCACTACAAGCTTCACCGCTATGAGAAAAGGATGTCGACGCCTATCGAGTTGGAGCCGGTGCTTCTCCAAAATGATGGTTCAAACTTTCTACCTTGGTCAATTCATGTACTCAATGCTTTTAGAGATATTAGTCCTCTTGTTGAGCATATTGTGTTTGCAAGCATACCTCTTCCTATAGTTGATTGGAGCAACTATAAGAATTTATCAAAAGAGGAAGAGATATGCATGCAACTCAATGCTCAAGCTATTAATATCATTTTGAGTACATTGAGTGCAGAGGTTCAAGATGAGGCAATATTCAATGGACAACCACCTCCGGAGAGTGCTCATCTCATTTGGACCAAACTCGTTGAGTTATATGGAAAATCCAATTGCGATGATGCACTTGAGGTCGAGCCAATGGAAAATATGTCCATTATGTCTTCATGCAGCAAAGAAGCCTCACAAGACCTCAAGAGCGTCGAGCCTGAGCAAGAGGTGCAAGCCGAGGCGACTGCGCTGTCTGCAAGCACATACCGAACGTGTCCGGTATCCCTACCAGACGTGTCCGGTATGGCCGAGGTAGCCGGACAGCTGGCATTCTATGATGATGAGGCTCAAGCCCGATGGCGGCCAAGTGATGAGTCAACCTCAGTATCTCATGATACTCATCACTTGTGTCTCATGGCCAAGAAAAGCAAGAAGAAGGCTAAAAGGAAAGATCAAGCCAAGGAGATAGCACGAGTAGATGATCAAGAAGAGAGTGATATTGAAATTGAAGATAGCTACACTCTTGATCATCTAAGAAACAAAGACAAGCTCATTCTCATGAAGCTAGTTGAGAAGAATGATGAGCTAGAGGAAGAGAATGAGAAACAAGTGCAATCACTTCAAAATCAAGAAAAGTTTCTCATCTCCAAATTGCAAGAGCTAAAGGCCATAAATGAGAGGTATAAAAAATTATCAATTGAGCATGCTTTAGTTACTAACTCTTCTTCTAGTGTTTCACAACTAGAGAAGGAAAACTTTGAGCTCAAGGCAAAATTAGATGAACTCTCAAGCAAATATAATGTGCTACAAGCAAACTATGTTCATCTCAAGTGCTCTCATGAAGAATTAGTAGAATCAAGCATCATGCTTGAGGTGGCTCATGAGGTTGTGATTACAACGGTAAAATCATTTCAACCTTCCACTCACACACTCACTTGTACGCAATCTCAATTGAATATTTCTTGTGCTAATGAGTGTGCCTCTCAAGCAAGCCAATCTTCGATTGAGCAAAAATTTATAGCAAATGTAGAGCTTAAGGAAGAAGTGGAAAGGCTAAGAAATGATGTGATTCAATTGAAGGGTAAGGAGAGAGCCCAACCTTCTCAAGATAACCGTGTTAACATGGTGAAGAAGCTTGAGAAGGGTTCAAACCTTGCTTCCTCCAAATCCCAACAAAAGAATCACATTTCAAGCAAGACCAACACAACTAAGAGCAAGAAACATGGAAAAGACTATGCTATGGTTGTGGAGTGAATGGACATGAGATTACCATGTGTCCACACAAGAGTTGGGCCGATAAGTGTGAAGTGGCCGATCAAATGGCCTCAAACAAGTTGGCCAACCAAAGGAAAAGTGATGGACAAAGCACTTGTCTCATGTACAAGAAGTTGGGGCATCCAACCAAGAAATGCCCAATGTACAAGGAGGCAAGAAAGGAAGCCCAAGTTGTGACAAGAAGATGCTATGGATGCAATGAGATGGGCCACAAGGTTGATGGATGTCCATACAAGCAAAACAAGTATAGAGCAAACAAAGGTCGCACATGCTATGCTTGTAGAAGAAAGGGGCATCTAGGCTATGATTGCCCAAATGGTAACATCCCTAAGCCGAACACATTTGTTTATGATAATATGCTTAGGAAGACCACAAATGGAGTTAGCATTAGCAAGGTGATGTGTTCACCACAAACTAGTACTAAGGCCATTTGGGTGCCTAAGCACTTGTTGACTAACCCAAAAGGACCCAACAAGAGTTGGGTACCAAAATGTGCTTAGGTTGATAATGTAGGTACTTGGTGGTGAGATGAAAGCTTTGGGGTGGTTGAGCAAGCAAATTAAAAATATTCACTCAATCTATCAATTAATTCTTATCATAATCTCATATATGGTTGACCCGAAGATAAATCAATGACCATATCGTTTACTTCATGTCTACCATTGGTAACGAGTACCTAAAAACCTTATAGGATAGCCACTATGTGTTTAGTGCTCAATGGCTCACAAATAAGCATATTTGTGAAATAATCGGAAGTGGCTAATTAGTTTCATTTAATAATTATCATGTTTGCCATGTGATGCTTTTAATGGCTCTCTAGTAGAGCAATGCATGTGTTCAGATGCAGGCATACAAGTAGTACTAGAGCTAAAACGAAGAATCACAAGCAGCGCTTAAATTGTTTCTATCCTGCACCTACCGGACGTGTCCGGTATGGCCAGGGCAGAAAGGAAAAGTGTTTATGTTCTTCACATGCCGGACATGTCCGGTATGTCTATCGGACGTGTCCGGTATGGCAGGAACCAGAGCACTAATTGGGATGCAATTGAGGTTTGATCCATTTGATTTCATATATCCTTAATTTGCTCAGAAGCTTGTGATCTATCAAACCTAAGTGGGTTGTGAGTATGTCTCAACGAAATTTAAATATGGCAAATTACTTTGTGTTGGTCAAAATAGAAAATTGACTCCCAAATTCTTAAAAGAATAAAGTGCTTGTTGAAAGTCATTCAAATTACTTGTGGTACTTATTTAGAGGGAGCTCAGTTTCTATTTTGCACCATTGTGGACTAACAAATTTATCTAGCATTATTTGTAGTCCTTTGGATGAAAATTGATTTCATATATGGTATGATTATTTGACAAGTGAGGTCAACATGATGTTGTCATGCCATGTATTATCTTAGTGGTGATATTGTGGGCTCAAGGCAAAGGTATGTATTTACATACATGCATTGTAAGTGCATCTAAGGCCCTTTATATGCTAGTGTGTGCATTTGTGTGATATAGGATAGGTGTTTTTCATAATCCCTAACTAGCATGTGTAGGTGGTGTGGTTTTTGAAAATCATGTGGTTTTGGGTCTTTGTGACCTAGTCATGTCATATTGTGATTATTGCTACCCTTGGTTGATTATTTGTCTAATCACATGTGACATGGTTCTCTCAAGTCCATAAAAATCCCTATGTCCCTCTAAAATCTCTCTCAAGTTTTGAAAATCATAAATTTGCCAAATATTTGAAAAAGAGAAAATCAATTCTTGGCTAATTCATGTCCCCTAAGTGAGAATCCTAAGCCTATTTCAATTGATGCAAATATTATGCCTAGGAAAGTTTGTTATGGTACCTTATTGGTTAGTATTAAAAAAATCCGCTATTCATACTAAGGCTATGCCTAAGTATGTTGCGTCTAACATGAGAGGACCCAAACTAGTTTGGGTACCATCGAAAAGTGGATGATCGTTTGTAGGTACCATGGCATTGGAGACTTGATTCAATGGAATTATTATTGTTCATCTTATGTTGAGTCAAGTATTGAAGCCTAGTGCAATTCTATCACAATGCCAAGTTAAAATTGAGTGAAGTCCATATGATATCTACATACAAGTGTCATATTCAAGTTGTGGGAATTTATTGATATATTTGAAGGCCTGAAAATAAGTGGACTTGAAGCTTGCAAAGATGATCATAAGCTATCAAGGTATATCTCTTGTTGATCAAAGTTTATTTGGGTGCATATGAGTTAATTGAATTGGATATATATGCATATGTTGCTTGCTATGAGATGTTTGAATGGATTAAATGCTTAAGTAATCAAGTTTGAAGTTGGTTTGATTGGATATGTTCATAAGATTTCTAGTAAGTGGTTTGAATGGACATATGTCTTGTGAGAGTATTCAAACAAGTTGATTTCAAGTTTGGTTCAATTTGGAGAAAAATAGCTCAATTATTGAAATCTGTCCAATATTGAAAATCTGAGCTAGCAGTGATCATAGACATGTTTAAGTAATCAAATCTATTTGTATTGGCTTAAAATTTGGTCTGCATGCTCTAAACTTATGGTATTAGTTGCTGTGCAAATCTCATGAGATTTGGATAAGTGATACTTCGGATTTGGAGTAGATCTTGTCAGCTATAGTGCAGCAGTTTTCAACATGTAGCAGTGTGGAAAGATGTGAAATCTGGTAGCAATATAGAAGTCAAAAGAAGCTCAAATTTTTACAGCTACTAGAAGACTTAGTGTGTCACATCTTCACCAAATTTAGTGGTTTTTGGATATGTACTTTGGGAGATATGATTTATTCTTTGAAGAGTACAGAATCTGTCAGGAAAGTGATAATTATTGGATTGATCAAAAGTCACTTAGATTCAAAGGTCCTCAAATTAGAATCATATCTATAAGTGATTGAGGTACCTATGTTTTGGTTTTGGTTTGATTTAGAAGCATGACAAATGATGAGTACAAGACAATTTGTTTGAAGAGTGTATCTAGTACACATTTGGTACTCAAGCTAGAGATCAAGACCAAGATCAAGATGAAGATGGAGTTTAAATTCTAGTGATAATTGGAAATCTTTTGATAGAAAGAAAAGGACTTAAATAAGTAGAAAGAAAAGGACTTAAAGAAGGATTCAAAGTTATTCATCAAATTAAGTCCAACAATATGGATCAATCAAACAAAATCTTTCAAGTGGATCAAGTGATTTTCTTTCAAGTTATTTCAAGTGAGTATCAAGGATGGTTCTTTGGAGAGATGTCACCCTCTAGGCTTGGATGACTAAAATCGAAGTGGTAATCTAAAGGGACATTTGAGGTACTTGGTTGAATAAAATCAAGAGATTGGTCTAGAAAGCAAGCAACACCCAAAAGAGAACAAGTCATGAAATTTCAAGTGGTATCATGAAATTTCAAGTGGTATTACAAGTGGTGCATCTTTCAGTTCTCTCAAGCAAGCAATGATCAAAGAAGAAGCAAGCCAACCACAATAAGAAGAGTGCACTTGATCATTAGTGATTCTCAATTCATATGGGTGAAGAATAGGAATTCAAAGAATTAGTATCTATTGGTCTTCACCAAGCTTATAATTGGACTTCATGGTGTTATTGGAGAAATGAATTGAAATCTATATGACTATCTTCCTCTCCAACATAGCTAAGGTATCATTGTATTGTGCATGATCATTTTTCATCTCTTACTAGTGTGCGGTTAGTGCATATAGTACATGCTTATAGGATCATGCATTACAAATGAAATTTTTTAGATTCATAGACTACCACTATTGCTTGAATGATTACATGATCTAGTGGTTAGTGTATGAGTTTGTTCATGAGCTAGTGAACCCATGTACTTGATCTATTTTGAATTGCAAACAAGTGACAAGTACAACCTCTTTAAGATGACAAAGGGGGAATGACAAGTAATATGACCCACGCCATGACAAAGGGGGAGAGTTTAATACAAAGGGGGAGAGATTAGTACAAAGTTTGAACCTTAAGCACCCTTTGTGCTTTGTGTGACCCTTTTTGGCGATAGATGACAAAGGGGAAGAGATATGATTAAAGCTTAAGGAGGAGAGAGATGAAAGCTTAAGGGGGAGAGATATGTCTAAAGCTTCAAGAGTGCAACCTTGTGTCTAGCTATGAAAGGGGGAGACTAGCTATGACAAGGGGAGAGATATATCTTGAGAAATCTTTGTGATGAGTGCTATGTGTGTGATATATATATATGTGTGTGATATATATGATGTATTTACTTTCATAAGGACCATGCATGTTTTAGAGTGACTTTGTATGGTGTGATGCTTTCTGTTCAGTCTTGTGTGATATATCATGTCATATGCATCACAATTTTTTATTTTGACACACACTTGCACCCCACGGATGCAATGATTTAAGGGGGGGTCTCCTATGTGTTTTAGTATGTGCAAATTGACATTTGAGGTCATTTATGAATTCAATTCATATTGCACACATTAATGGGGAGCCTCTCATATATCATTGAATCCAAAAGCCTAATTGTTTATATCTTTTTGTAAGCTTTAATCAGGTTGTCATCAATCACCAAAAAGGGGGAGATTGAAAGTGCATCTAGCCCTTTAGTGAGTTTTGGGTGATTGAATGACAACACGATTAAAGGACTAACATGTTTGCTAAGTGTTAGACAGGAAATTGATTATCTCACAGATACTTGATGAAATTGTATAAAGCCAAAAATGATGTATTGTTGTATAAATAATCTAGTTCAAGCACAAGACAACAATACAAATGGAATTCATGCAAAGGCTTATTTATTGTGGGATTTCAATGATCTATGTGAAAGCAAGCACGATAAGAGTTAATTAATGAGACATGAGAGATTGCATATGGAATGGTCTCATATTTGAAGCTTGCTAAATTGAAATGAAAAATGCAACAATACAAATGAATGGTTGATTTAATACAAGATGTGACTTGATGGCTTGAGATGGTGAAGATAGCAAGAAAAGGCTTCGAGGTACTAAGCAAGGGTGAAGGGCAAGCGACGGCTTGATGGCCGAGAAACCTAGCTAGGGTGAAGAAGAAAGTACTTGCATTTAGTTGAGGTACTAATCAAGCTATGATGGTCATATTGATGTGGAGGATCAAATCTATATTGGACAAGTTGATTAAAGTGACTTGATGCATTTGGAGTTATTCATATTTGATGAATGGAATCAAGTCACGTGCTCAAGATGGCTATGCTCAAGTGATAAGATCAATATTGACATGTTGGCACCCTCACTTGATGAAGATTGAAAGACACATCATCAATTTTAAAGAAGATCAACTCAAAAGGTTTAATTTCGTTTTTCTTTTGATCTTGAGTTAATAGGTATGCCGTACTATTAAGAGGGATGCAAGTTTAGGTGGTCTAAGGAAGATAGAGTGCTCAAGCATAATAATTAAATCAAAAGAGAGACACTCTAGCACTTCACGAGCACATAGAATAATTTTCGGTGACTGTCGGTGTCAGAAGTCCCGATGTAAGCCGGAACTCCCGACAGTCGGAAGTCATGACTCTTGCTGGAACTTCTGACTCCCAGTCATAGCCTGCCCGGTGACTGTGGACGTCGGAACTCCTGACGTGAGTCGGAACTCCCGACAGTCGGAAGTCTCGACCCAAGCCGGGAGTCCCGGCATCGATGGTTCTACTGACCTGCTGTCTGTGCTCGTCAGAAGTCTCAACGTTCGTTGGAAGTTCCAACCGTCGGAAGTCCCAACGTTCGTCGGAAGTTCCAACTGTCGGAAGTCCCGACCCTTGTCGGAAGTTCCGACGTTGGCTGTCTCGAGTGGACTTTGACCTCGCATGAACAGTGTTTTCTTCATACGTTGAAAGTCCCGAGATCTGCGTCGGAACTTCCGACGTAGATATGAACGGTTAGATTTTGCCTTGAAGTATATATACCCCTCTCCTTGCTTCTAACCGTTGCCCACTCATTTCATTACAACGAACACTCGGCCAAAACAGCCTCCAAGCATTCTAGGCTCGCCACTCTTCACTCCTTTGCTTCCAACTTCGATTCCCAAAGGGTTTGAGTGTTTGGAGAGTGGATTGAGAGAGAAAATCACTTTGAGCAAGCTTGAGCACTTGATTTCTTCATCAAGCCAGTTTGATTTGCATTTGTTACTCTTGGGGATTTTCCCCTAGCCGGCTAGGCGTCGCCTAAGAGCTTCCGTCTTGTGGAAGAGCCTTGGGAAGTTTGTATTACCCTTGATTTCTAGTGAAGAAACTCAAGTGACCTTTGTGGTATCCTTGAGTGAGACAAGGAGGTGGAAGAGACTCCGACCAAAGTGGTCACCTCAACAACGAGGACGTAGGAGCTCCTTTGTGGGGCTGCCGAACCTCGGAATAAATTCTTGTCTCCCGCATGCTTGTTGTTGTTGTGATTTGCTCGAAATTACTTGTATTTGGTTGTCTCGCTCTCTCTAGCTATTTCTTAGGGTTTGGGACTTGATCTACGGAGTGGTGGCTTATCAACGTCAAGAGAGTGACCCAACACCTTACCTTACCACTAGGAAGTGGGTTTGTAAGTTATCGGCATCACAAAGTTCATTTTAGCACTTGCAGTTCATTTCCCGTTTGCGTCGGAAGTTCTGACCCAAACGTCGGGACTTCTGACACGTCGGAAGTTCTGACCCAAACGTCGGGACTTCTGACATTAACTGACTAGTGCATTTTGATTCAACTCTTCGGTTGCTGCTGTTTGGCTCCCTAGGTTTATCTAGTATCTTTTATATACTTTGTGGCTAACTTGTGAGGGGTGGTATTACTCTGATTTGGAGTTTCCATTTTGGAAACTCCTATTACTAATCGTTTCCGCTTTAAAAGGTGTTGATTTTTCAGAAACGCCTATTCACCCCCCTCTAGGCGGCATCCTAGATCCTTTCACTACCTAAATAAATAAGTACCTAATAACTATCTATCTAACTAGATAACTAAATTTGCTAACTACATTAGCTACAAATACAACCTATCTAACTAAATTGTCACACTAACTAAATTAGCTAACTAAATTACATCACTAACTAACTAAATGGCATCACTAAATAATTAAATTAGCTACATAAATTATATCATTATATAACTAAATATAACAATTAACTAAATTACCTAAACTAAGACAACTAAAAAACAAAATTACTTAAAAAAATTACTTGGGCACCTGCTCATGTCTGGCTGAGGGGATGGGGGGATGGGACAGGAGGGACGGTGGTGCCTCACAGGCGGCCGTTGGGGGAGGAGGCGGCGCCGCCAGGTGCGGGGGCCGGTGGGGACGCTGGGGAGAGGCGGGGGCCGCCCTCGCTGCCGATGTGCGTAGAGGAGGACGACGAGGCGACGAGGACGGCCAGGGAAGCACCAGACGATGAGGAGGCACAGGCGATGGCGCGAGCGGTTGCGTGGACGCCGGTGGCGCGGACGGGTACGGGAGGAAGCGCTGGCTAGGGCGGTGGCGCGGCCGGCGGCGGGAAATGGCAGTGGCGCGGACGCCTACGGCGGAACAGAGCAAGAGCGAGTGAAAGATGAGAGAGAGTGAGAGGAAAAGGAAGGAAATGGCCGTTTTGATTTAATAGCTCGACGCCAAGACCTGTGGTCCTAAGCTCGGCGCCATGATCTGTGGCGCCGAGGTATCTGCCACGGTAGAGCCACATCAGCTTCGACAACAATAAGGGTCCGGCACCTCGACGCCGTGTGTCATGGCACCGAGACGTGTAACCTCGGCGCCGTGAGTGACGGCGCAGACCCCTATGGTCCAAAGCTGAGTTTACGTCCTCCAGCGGTCTAAACGTGAATTTTCTTAAAAAAAGGGGCCAAATTGAAAAAATAATGGGTTAGCGAGGACCACGCATCGATGCATAATACTCCCTCGATCCAGAAAAGGGTACAATTATAGGATCCGGGCCGGTCAAAATAGCTAAAGTTTGACTAAGTTTATAGCAAATAGTATTAATATTTACGTCTCTAAAATAAAATTAATATGAAAATATATCATATGACTAATCTAATTATACTAATTTTGCATCAGAAATGTTAGTATTTTTTAATATAATTTTGGTCAAAGTTCAAACAGATTACCTTCTCGAGAAGCAAGATTTGCACTCTCTCGTGGACGGAAGGAGTAATTAACAGCGAAAAAACGAAGGAAAAAAGACCACGCGGTTCTCGATCCATGGCGGATTAAAAATACATTACAGGAGGAAGTCGTCTTTTCTTTTTCCTACACTTTTCACTGGAGTCGTAACGCTTAACACGCATCTCTATCACTGAAAAGTCTGAAACAGAAGGTGTTTAACAGAACCGTGCTTGGCTGTAAGTGTTCACGGCGGAGCTGGATGAATAGATCCGGGTTTTCCTGCACTGTATGTACGAAATAAATGTGCTCAGCCGGATCTGCCATCGCGCAACACTACTACTGTGTACCATCATCATGCACATGTCAACGTACATCCAGCTCGATTCCAAGTTTTGCACGTACTGGTACGTATTTACGAACAAATCCATATTGACGTCAGTAGCGAGTTGGAGCTAGTCATGTGTGTGTCCTGTCCTCTACATGCATGTCCGAACAAACCTACCGTGAGAGCCAGGTACCGCGTGATGTATACCTACGCGTCTCCAAGATGCGGCAGGCACAATCCGTCCATCCAAAACTGCCCCCGCGGGGGCCATGGGGGCGATGGCACTGGCACCATCCGTGCACTGCCTGGATCCGGCCGATTCGCCCGTCGCCCCCCAACACGGCATGTGCGCCCGGCCCTGCCACCACCACCAGAGCACCACGCCACCACCGCTTGCCCTCCCTCTCCCGTCAGCCACCAACTCCCCCACAGCCCTGCCTGCATAAGTGCGATGCCACCGAGCCGTGTCAGCCTCCGTCCGTCGCCCAGCTCGGGACGGGCGCTCGCGGAGTCCACCGGCATCGCTCGCCGCGGTGACGGGTGGGAAGCTGCTCGTGATGCGTGAAAGCAGATCGATTGATTCTTCCGGCCCACCCGGGCTGCCTGTACCTTTTGTCCATCCAAATCCAAAGGGAAAAAAATAAAGCAAAAGGACGCGATGCCGTCCTCAGCAGCCTCGAAGGCTGCATAAATCAACTCGTCATCGAGG
Source organism: Miscanthus lutarioriparius (assembly GCA_904845875.1). Lineage (NCBI taxonomy): Eukaryota > Viridiplantae > Streptophyta > Magnoliopsida > Poales > Poaceae > Miscanthus > Miscanthus lutarioriparius. The sequence goes on along the minus strand of CAJGYO010000006.1, from coordinate 8,843,224 downwards.
CTCCGTGGTCAGCCGCTGCCGGCCCACTTGCCTCGCCGCCGTGCCTGCCGGTGCCGGCGCCGCGTCCGAATCCAACGGCTCCACGATCTCGCACGCGCCGTGCCCACGGCGCCGCGCCTGCCTAACCCTGTGCGTCCCCGTGGTGGTTACAGACGCCTGTCCGGTGTCCGCCGCGCTCGTTTCGTTCGGACGCCGCGCGCGCACATTGCAAGCCTCTCGGTGCGTGTGTCGCGATCGCCCCCTCTCTCTCTGTGACGTCGCTCTCTCTTCAGGTCAATCTTAACCTTAAATTTGAAACGACTCTAATGCGATGCGAACTGCTGCTGCTGCTGTAGATCCAAGCATCAACCGATGGATCTCACCTCACCCTGTGCCCCGGTCCGGCTAGTTGCCATGGGACCCGACTTCGTCCTGGTGTTGGTGTATCTAGCCTTGCCGGCACGGCGATCGTACTCGTACCACTCATCGTGTTAGCTGCGCAGTTAAGAGGGACAGCGATCCATTAACGCTACACCACGGTACATCTGCTGGCCGGCCTCTCGTTTAGGAGTACTAGTGTCCGTTCCACCTCGGGCGCCGTGCCTGTGCCTGTGCCTGTGCCGTACACCCACCGCCGCCTAGATTTACTGCCGTCAGCTCGTTCGTTTACTCGTAAATGATCGTAAATTTTCAGCTAAGAACAGTATTTTTTTCTCACACTAAACCAGTCAGTAGTAAATAATCCACGATACGATACGGCCTCCCGAACACAGGCCTCGGCCGCCGCGGGGTTTTCCCTGCTAACACTATAACTCGCTAGATGTCGATCCCGGCCCGTTCCGGTGGCATCGCAGGCAGATGATGGCTTGCAAATCTGCTGGTCGCAGGCAAGGGAGGCACGGGCGGGGCGCAGCGCAGCGCGTGGTCCAGGACTCCAGGCCCGCATGGCTTGGGACGGAACAGACCAGACCCAGCAGGATCGAGTGGGCGGCTCTCGGCTGGCGCGGCGAGGGCGAGCGAATGCCGCCGCCGCCCCTCCCCACTGAACGAGTAGCGGCAATGCAGCATGGGCGACGGCACCTGGGGGTGGGGGGGTGGAGCCGTAGAATAATGCGGCACATGTGCGTGCGATGCGCGCTGCAGGCGTGCGCCGGCCGGTCCGTCGTCCGTGGGTGGCGTGGGCGTGGCCGCCTGGCCGGTGTCGCGCGCTCGCTGCCACGCCTGCCCTGGCGAGCGCATATGCCCCTTCCGTCCCGGCTCCCGCGGCCGCCGCTTGTTCCATAGCGAGTGGCCGCATGCGCTGCTGCTGCTGCGAATCGCTTGTCCCGTCCGTCCCCGTCCCCGACCCCGATCCCCATCCATCCCCTGGACCGCTGGAATGAATCGATCGCTCGCCGGGACAGACGCCGCAGAGGCCACCCAACGGCGCCCTGCCTGCCTGCCGCACTGGCTTTTTTCACAGCCTTTTGCCCCCAAATCATTTGGCATCTCGTCACGTCTCGTCGTCCCGGCACGGCGGCACTGGCCACACTGGGCATGGACGCATAGCAAAGTCACCGACCCATCATCGAATGTTTCACCATGTCACTCACGCTGTTCGTTACTACCACCACACACGACACGACGAGCGAGCGAGCGACACGGATGATGCATGCGTGTTACATTGCTACCGTTTACATGGACACGGGTGCTTTCTGCTTCATCCATGGTCGACCATGGCTGGCTGCTTGAGGTGAGCACTATTGCTTAGCCTAGCTTCGTTCTTGGTACAGTACAGAGGATATCCAAGCTACTGGATCGAATTAGAGCAGAGCAAGGAGAGTAATGAAAAAAACAAAAAAGAAAACAAGAAGGGGGCAATGTAAGGTAAAGATATGGAAGAACGAGCCTAGAGCTCGAATTTGTATGTACAATGCCGTGCCTTGCTGCTGCTGATCAGTACACCTTCTTAGAGAAGAAGGTCCGGAGCCCGAAGAGCCCCTGCGGCGGGTTCCCTTCCTCGCCGGCGCCATCCACGTTGTTCCGGCAGACGGCCGCTGGCGCGGCCACGCTGGGCGCCGCCATGTCATCGCTAGCCGCGGCCACGGCGGGTGCCGAGGCCGGGGCTGGGCCCGCGGCCGCCTTCTTCTTGGCGCTCACCTGCTTCTGCTCGGCGGCGGTTTGCTGCAGCTTGTTGCGCCTCAGCTGCCACACGGCGCTGGGCCGCCCGACACGGATGCCGCCGGACCCGGACCCTGCTGCGTTATTATTGTTACGGCCCTGTCCGGGCACCCACCTCCTCAACATGGACGTGGCGCTGGATGTGCCGGCGGCGGCGGGCAATGGCGCCGCCTGCGGCTGCGTGGCCGCGTCGGCGTCTTCTTCACCGGCTGCTGCTTCTGTCGCTGCAGCTTCAACTGCCACTGCGGTGGCGGTGGGAATGGTCGGCACAGGCCCGGAGGACTCCCCGCGGGAGTTGCTACGGGAGCACGGCGCGCTGCTCACCTTGCGCGGAGCTGGCGCCGGGGCCGGCGGCGCACTCGGGGCGCTGGCATTGGCGCTGGGATTGGCGCTCGCACCGGCACTGGCGCTTGCGCCAGCGGCGGAAGCGGCGGTGTTGGGGTTTGGATTTGGATTGGGCTTGGCCCTGCTTAAGGAGCCGGCACCTGCGCCGGCGGAGCGGCTCCTGGAGAAGGGCCAGATGTTAATGTTAATCAGCTCGGCGTTCCCGCTGACGCTGCTCACGCGCCGCTCCACCTTCTTGCGCTCCTTGGCCTCGCCGCCGGCGCCGGTGCCAGCGCCGCCGCCCGCCTTGAAGATGTCCTTCCACTTGAACGTGACGGCGGGGAGGTCCGGGGTCGGCGCGATACCGGACTCCGCGAGCGGCTGCGCGGCCTCCGCTTGCGCCTGCGCCTGCGCTTCGGGCAGCGGGAGCGCCGCGGCGTCCGCGCCCGCGCCCTTCGAGTCCGCCGCCGCGGCGTCGTCGGGGTCGGTCTGAGGCTGAGGGGCAGGCGCGCCGGCGCCGTCCGGGGTGGCCGGTGCCTGGAGGTTGTGGAGCGGGAGCACGACGCCGCCGGAGAAGAGCTCGTCGGCGGTGAGCAGCGCCGGGGACGGGTTCCTGCCCACCATCCAGAACTCGAACTCCGGCGACGCGGCGTGGGACGGCGAGGACCTCCCGGAGTCGCACTCCAGTATCGTGGGAGGAGGAGGAAGCGCCCCCACGGCGTCCGCCATTGCCGCTGCGGTAAAGAACACCCGCGACGCCAACAGCCGGCAGCGGCCTGTGCTTGCTCTGGCCGCGTCTCGGATCTGGGCGGCGGCGGCGGCGGCGGCAATGGGAGACGGATTCAGCAGGATGCCATGAACTCACTCACGCAGAGGATGCCATGGACTGTGTGTCTGTGTGTGAGGCGGGCTGTGAGCAGTGCTTGGCGAGCCGTGCGGGGCAGAGAAGGGAGAGGAGGAGTGGGCAGCGCGACTTGACGCGTTATTTATCAATCACATCAAGGTGGCGGCCTGGTGGCGGGGGAGTGGGAGGTGGGGGTGATGGCGGTGTGGCAGTGGCAGCCGCTCAGGCTCAGGCTCACAGCTCGGCTGTCGCTGCCGCTGATTTCCGCCTCGCGTGTCGCGAAACGCAGCGTTGCATATGCGCTCGGGAATCTTCCCCCCCCGTTGGCTTAAGAGCCGTATTTTTTTTTCAGTTAATAAATAATATTTTTTTCTCATAAAATTCTGTCGACAGTATTTTTAATCATGACTTATCAGCTAAGTAAACAAAGCATTTGTCTGGTGACGCGTGCCCCTCCCCTCACTCTTTGGAGCGTCTCCAACAACCGTCACCTAAAATATAAGATCCAGGACAACGCTATAGGTAAAGAATTCAATATCTATTTTTAGTCTTCTCCAACAATAAGACAAAAAAACAACTATTTCTGTAAATAGATCTCCAGGAGAGAGGATACTCAGATTTATGTTATACCTCTGCTGACACCTAAAATAGATCTACTCTATTAGAGACCATAGGTACTATGTTGGAGAACCATTTTGGATTTACAACTTGTTTGGCTGCTCCACTCTCCTCTTGTTTCAGTTTATTCTCTCTCACGTAACACTATTAAATCATCCGAAATCAATAAAAACTGATCAGCCGAACGAGCCCGTTTCTGAGGACGGCCTCCCCCACCACCAGGCACCACGTTTAACGTTTACTTGTCTTGCCTTGCCATGCTCTCTCTCTGCGTGCGAAGGGAGTGAAGTCAGGCGTCGGGCGAGTGAAAATGAGATCGGTGCCGTTAAGCAACAGCTCTGTTCACATCCACATCGGGAGCTAGAGCTGGAGCAAGCCATGCAGGCCGCAGGCACCATCACGTGTCCGTACTGAGCGCACTGTTGCCGTAAACCAACCCCACCCAGCCGATTAGAACGAACCACGCCGCGGCTGCCAGCACCGCGTGTGTGTTCGCTATCAGGTGGTTGGTTGATGCCGACCGGGCCGTCGCGCCAATTATCGCTCTGCGGTGGCGCGGAACAGCGCGCGCGCGACGCTTCCAGCCCCAGCCACTGGCTCGTGCCGTAACGACGCAGCTACAGCGATGCCCCGCCGGCCCACAGGCCGGCATGTCACACGCAGCGCCCCCTCCTCCTATGATCCTGTCCGTGTCGATTTTTTTAATTTTTAACACTTTTTAAACTAACGTTGTTTTTTTTAAACTAACACTTTTGCTCGCGCTTATTTTGCAGGCACGCAAAATGCCTGTGCCGCGCCGTGCATGGTGGCGCGGCGAGAGGCATGACATGGCGACGACCGGGCCACTGACCGGTGACGTGGCAGGGTCTGCCACGCCATAGCCCATGGTGTGGCGCTGACACGCCAAGGCCCACGGCGTGGCAGGACCTGAACGCAGACAGAACCTGACCAGCCTCACTTGCAATTGAACAGGAGCTGTTGTTTGTGCTGTAAACAACTACAAGTGCTGCCGCGACGCATTAAAACGAATATGAAGCAAATAAATGGAGTCCGTGCGTAAGTTGACAAGTTGCCACGTAACATTTTCATTGGTTCATGAGTCTGCTTGTTTCGGACAACAATATTCGTTCGACATAAGCAACTAAGTCCTAAGAGTGTAAGGATCCCTCGGACGCATCTGCCTCTTCGGATTTGTAGGCAACACATTGAGAGTGTAGTTAACGTCAGTGTGGTCGCGTTGTCGGTGCTTACGGCTCGTACCCTGCAAGTATATGATATGCATGATTACTTATAATCTTTATGATCATTAGTTCATGGAGCCTACATATTTAAAGATACCTTTGTTACTACCTGTGAGGCTCCTTGGGTATCAAAAGGGGCACCACCTAGCTGAGACATGCTGATCTCGTCCTGCTGTCAAGGGTCCCACTGGTGGTGCTGTATGCGGAAGCCCGAGGAGTCGTCGTCGTTCTCGTTTGCAGGGTCCTTCTCAGTGCTATAATATGGTGGTGTACGCACAGCGGAAGTGACACCTGTCACCGACTGAGAAGAGCCGGCTGGTGTCCTCAAAGAGTCAGAAGACGTGGCACCCGACCACGTCGGGTAATCGGGTTCTATCCAATGAGTGTCTATATAGCTCAACTTCTGAGCTAGCTTCCTACAGCTCCGCTTCATCTTCTGCATGAACAGACATTAAAGTTAGTGCATTTTCCAAACACATATACACTAAAGACACATTTTTGGAACGGACAAGTTTATGTTTACCTCCACAAAAGCCTCGAGAACGTCTGGCCCCTGCCCTCTAAACTTGTGAAGCCAAAACGCTGCTTCGTTGAACAGCCTTGACAATTGTGTCGTCTGGGTACAGAAATGCGGTTGGACAGTTTTAGTACACATACTTAATACCAAATGGATAACAAATTGTACGATTCGAGTATCTTACCACGTATCTTTGAAGCGGGGCTCTTTATAGTTCTGTATTGTCCCTAGTGGTAACGTCGTACACATCTTCGATCACATCTTCCTCGTCGTCCTCGTCAATCGCCTCCTTAGTGTACATGGGCTTGATATGTGTCCTCGTAGACCTGTGAAGCCACCGCATGTACTCGTCAAAGGTGTGCTGGTCGTGTGGAGGACCCGCATCGATCGGCTGCCGGTCCCTGGTCTGCCACAACTGGATGTACGCGTTGTGTGTCACGCGCCAATCCTTGGTCTTGTACCTCTTCCTGCGGTCATACCTGCATCAAAACGATTGTTAGTTGTACCATACACACCTCTGAATTGTAGCTTTGTTATTCATTGATAATGCACCCGTGCAATTCTTGGTTGGTGGAGTAAAGCGGTGGTGGGTAGCCTGCCATTCTTCCAAACTGCCTGCAAACCCTGATGAGCAAGTGAATCTCGACTACGTGGAAAAAATAAGAGGGACGTTGCAGCGATACTCGTCTGACTCATCCCTAGTGACATGACTCAGATAGTCTTGGAGCTCCAGAGCATCCCAAGGACACCAATGCACCTGAACATTTCGTAATTGAGTTAGGTTGTAATATAGTGTACTTCGAACAAGACACATGTATGATAGCCAAGAGAGCATAACCTGGTGTTGTGTCAGGACGTCGATGAGAGCGAATAGGTCTTGGGAAATTGTGATAGATTGATATGGGTACAGGGAGTACATTATATAGGCAAGGATCAGAAAGGGTTTATAAAAACACCCAATCAACGATGATCCGTGCCTAATCAATGATCATCTACCATAATCCCTAGAGGCAGCCCACCTAATAGGCTTGGGCGCCAGGCCCATGGCCAGCCCATAGGCGCCTATTCTAACACGCCCCCATAGTCGAATCGTCAACCACTCTACACGTTTAGACTGGACCTAAACTCCATAAACACTGAAGAGGGCAGCCCTTTGGTGAAGATATCCGCATATTGTGAAGAAGTGGAAACATGCAGAACACGAAGATCACCAATGGCGACTTGCTCCTGGACGAAGTGAAGATCAATCTCAATGTGCTTGGTTCGCTGATGCTGTATCGGGTTGGAGGTCATGTAGACGGCACTGATGTTGTCGCAATACACTAGTGTGGCACGCTGGAGAGGTGCCAGCGGAGGACGAGGACCCCCTGGCCACATCTGAATGGAACCCATCCATGGGTTGTAGACACTGGCCTAGGGGCGACCATCGGTGGCAGGTTGCTGGGCACCGGCCATCTGATGCTGCTGCTGTTGGGGGCCAGAGGGAGGGCGGTGGCCTCCAGTGCTGTTGTTGCCACCAGGGCCCCCCTTCCCACCACCGCTGTGACTGCTGCGGTGATTGTCGTTGGAGGACTTAGGGCCACCAGCGCCCCTGGAGCTCGTGTTGGACGTGGGTGAGGCAGTGCTAGAGGAGCCTGCTGATGCGGTGGAGGCAGCGAGAGCAGTGGTAGGGGACTCCTTGTTCTCCAATGTGAGTTTCTCGAGGATAAGGTCATCACGAGCCTCCAGGAAGGTGGGGAAGGGCCGACTGCGGTGTAGGAGGGCCCCGACGTGACTGAAGCGCTCGTTGAGGCCACGGATCACGTTAAAGACGAGGGCGCGGTCGGTGATCACTTCGCCAAGAGCCATGAGGTCGTCAGCCATCTTCTTCAGCAGGCGACAGTAGTCGGTGACAGAGAGGTCGCCCTGGATGAAGTTGCGAAACCACGTCTCAAGGTGGATGGAGCGAGCCTCTCTGTTGCCGAGGAACTGGGACTCGACAGTGAGCCAGGCATGCCGGGCAGTGGAGCCCTGGGTGGAGAAGATCTCAACAAGGTCGTCGGTGAGCATGGCGACGATCCAGGACTGACGACGCAGTCCATCCGAGCCTAGTCAGGGGAGATCGGGGCCGGAGGTTCCTCGTGGACGTGGTCCTGAAGAGAGAACTTGCCGAGGATGAGCAGGAACTGATCGTGCCAGTGGTTGAAGTTGCCGGAGTCGACGTCGAGGATGGTGGTGACGTGGTTCCAGATGTTGTTGACGACGATGGCTTGGGCGTGCAGTTGCAGCAGTGCCATGGCCTCATGGAGGAGCATGGCTAAGGCGAGGTCGAGAGGAGACATGGAAGATGTGTTGGAGGAGACGCCTAGGTGTGCCGGGGCAGCGTGGCGGTGATCTGGCAAGGCCTTAGCTACGCACGCCGAGGCCGTTTGGGGCAGGCGGCGGCAAGCGCGTCGCGATCTTTGACGGCGATGCTGACCTCCTCCTCGGCCCTAAGGCGCAGCATGAGCAGGCAACTGGTGCTCCTTGTCAAGAAGTTGGGCGACATCGGCGTCGTCGTTCGCCTTCTCCTTGGCCTGGCGTGCCATGATCTCTTCAGTGATAACATCCCTAGACAGAGGGTGGGGGGGTGGAGAGATGGCGCTGCACGGTACAGGTCGGCGCACAGGGGTGTGCAGCGGAAGGGAATACCTAAACCTAGGCGGCTGATACCATGAGAGCGAATAGGTCTCGGGAAATTGTGATAGATTGATATGGGTACAGGGAGTACATTATATAGGCAAAGATCAGAAAGGGTTTATAGAAACACCCAATCAACGATGATCCTTGCCTAATCAATGATCATCTACCATAATCCCTAGAGGCAGCCCACCCAATAGGCTTGGGTGCCAGGCCCATGGCCAGCCCATAGTCGCCTATTCTAATAGTCGAGACAGTCCGTGTACTCGATGTACCTATGCCTCGCATTCCCTCTAACTAACTCTGCTTGCGTCTAGATATACAGAGCTGTAGGCAGTGGGCGTGTTCGGCTGGCTTTAAGCCGGCTGGCTGGCTGGCCAGCCAACTCATGGAATCACTATTCATGTCCTGCCAGAACAGTATTTTTCTTTCACAACAATCAGCCAGAACAGTATTTTTCAGTCCTGCCGAACAGGCCTAGTGTATCCTGCCCGTTCCAATACTACATTGAACACGATAATGAATTAGCCATTAATAATTTCATCATATGTAATTGCCTTGAAGAATATAATGAACCGAAGTACTTACAGGAAAACTAGTAACAAGGGGCCTCCCAACGGGCCATCGTTCCCAACACCAAACCTAGAGTAGGTAGGAGCAACCCCCAAGGTTCGCATACCCTGAGGTGCAACGGCAGGCAATGCATAGCTGTCGATACGTCCATGCCAGGACTGCGCTGCCCCAGCTGTACGCCGCTATGTTACCCCACGGCTGACGTATTATGTCAAGAAAGATCCAGCTGATGGTGTTGCCCGAGGCGTCTAGGAATATGAAAGTACCAAGGAAGTGTCAGAGCCACACTCTAGTGAACCTGTCGATCTGAGCCTCATCAGCCCGTGGGTCCAAGTAATCAAAGCGCTCTGTGATCCACGACGACAAAACACCAGAACTTTTCCTGAAATTCACCAAAGAAAATGAGATCTGATGGCTACAGGAAAGCAGTGCAAGTATTAAATAGGCTTGAATTGCTCACTTATTTTTCTTGAAAACCTCGTCGTCCGTTGGAAGAAAGCCAGTAAACTGAGCCACCAGCTCCCTCCAGTAATCATTGTCAACTATGCCTATCACTGAAAGCCCCCCCAACCGAAGGCCAAAAATAGCCTTCACATCCTGTATGGTCAAGGTCATCTCGCCGTAAGGTATGTGGAACATGTGGGTCTCATGCCTCTATCTGTTATAAGAATAGAACGACTGTTAGTTACCTCAAATTTGTTATAAGAATATTTACGTACAATGAAGACACTCGCATCTGTCTACAGCTGCAGTAAGTAGTGCTGGGTGAAGGGGCGGAAGACCGTAGTTGACAACACGGACAAGCTCGAGGAATCCGGCACGCCGTATGTACGACGTGTAACGCTCGTCCCACTGGTGCGCCCTGGTGTGCGTGCGGAGCCTCAAAGGAGGCAAGGGCACCTCTGCGTCGTTGTCAGTCAAGAAGTGTGCTCAGTGCGGGTCGTCGTACTCCACCTCAAGACGGGGGTACAACTGGTGCTGCGTCGGAGGGGCCATTCTGTTACAAATTGATAAACAAAGGGTTAAGTATTCAAATTAACAATATTCAAATTAACATTATGTAGCATTGCAAAATGTGAACTACTTGTTATGCAATAGGAACGCAATATGAAAGCACATGTATATATTCAAAATAACATTAACTCGCATATTAAACAACTTCACTAGGAAAATAAGCAACTTTTATGTATGGACCTGCAGTGAGGGCGGCGGTGCGGCAGTGAGGGCGGTGGCGGGAGCGGCGGACGTCCGCCGTGCTTGGCCAGAGGGCGCGCACTACACCACAGCCCAAAATCAACGTCAGTTGGGGGTCGTTAAAAATGTCGATTTAACGTCGGAAAGTTAGACGTTAATGATTTGTAACGGACGGTAGGTCGTTATATCTCATTTTGACTACAGGTCGTCGGACGTTAATTCTATTTCGATTCAACGTCGGATGGTCGGTCGTTATATCGTTCTTTTAACGACCCACCGGTCGTCGCCACAGATGGACTCCACTCGCAAGACCGGATTAGCCCACTTCCGCCTAACCTTTTAACATAGCCCACATGATGAAAAAAAAAAATCAAAGCCCGCCAATGGGTCACCCATTTTCTATCTCCCTTTCTTTGGCACTCAGGCAGAACCCCAAAATCCACCGACTCTCTCCCACGACGACACCACGCCGCCACGAAGCCAATCGAAGAAAAAAAAAAGCGCCGCGCTCACGACGCGCTCCTCACACGAAGCGGGCTGCTCGCCGTCGGTCGACACGCCCACCGCCGGCCCCTCTCAACGGTGCCCCAAATCTCTCTCTCTGGCAGTCGGTCTCATGGGGCAGCGAGCTCGGCTCGCCTCCCCCGTGGCGACCTCGGCTCTCGCCCGCTCCCCCCGGCAACCACAGCTCGGCGGCGACCGACCTCGGCTCGACGTCGTCTCTGTGTAGCTCGCCATTCCCTCCGCCCACCTCCCCACCGGGTTCTCTGCACCCACACCCCTACCCCTCTGTGTTCTGTCCTCCTCTGATCTTTGCCACAGGCAGATCTCCCCCGCCTCGCTCTGCATGCAAGATCCAAAGAAGGAGCCGCCATCTCCATCTGCACTTGTATGGCATCTCCGTCTCGCACTTGTATTTTGTTGTTGTTGTATTCGGTAGATCCCAAGAGGGCCTCCAAAGCCATCGATTTGCTAGTTGCTAGTACTACTTCACTAATCGGGTTCATGAGAATGTAGGATCTCTTGGACTCTGCGGCTCCAATTCTCATTGTTTGTTTCAAGTGTGGCAACGAAGTTATACTATATGCACTCCAAAGAGATGAACTTTGTGGCCAAGGGAATAGTTATTTCAAGATAAATCCTAGCACCATGTGTGCAGCCACACTCTCTTGGAAGGAAACTTTGTGAAGTTGTTATCGGTATGTGATGAAAAGGGAAGCAAAAGGTACCTCGTCCATATCCTGGTGTGCAAGACATGGTTGATGCTAAGGACTCATCAATTGCATGGCCATATAACAGGTAACAAACAACACTTGTCATTGTTTGTCGTTTTCATATGTAATGAGTGCCCAGATTTTCTAATTGTTGATATTTCTAATGACTCAAGGTCAGCAAGACTAAAAAATCATCCCATGGAAGCAGTGTGCTATTCTGAATTTTTCCATCTACATGTCATTTAGGAGATCATACATCTTGCATGAAACTATGAACCTTTGTACATATGAAAATGAAAATGACATGATCTAGCAATCTGAAACTTTGCCCAAAATGACATGATCTAGCAAGCATGTTGATTGTGTGAATGGAAAACTAGAGTATAGTTGTACCTCCTACATGTTAGTGCTTGGTGACTGGTGCCCCTTCCAAGCATCTTGACATGATCTAACCAACATGCAAGTGGTGCTTGATGTTTCTTTTATGTGTGCATCTTCTTTGATTTTCAGATGGTCTGTGATAACCTAAACCAATTTCTATAGAAACAACTATTCTTTGCCATGTTGTAGAAGAGTCATATGGAGAACTGCTATTATTTATCTAAATATTTTCAAAATTCTAAATTCCGGAAGAACAATTCCTTTATTTAGTAGATGTGATCCCTGCTTTGTATGCCCGAGTAGATGTGATCCCTCCATGTTGTGGTGTGTGTGCATAGTGCCCGCTAGGTTGAAACCATAGTCAATGTATTGTCCGGTGGTGTGAAATGAAATCTGAAATTAATATGCATCATAAATGAATTTTCATTCCATGAATACCAATTGTGCTTGCTTGCTGCCTTGTGTTGGGTGCTTGTGCCTCAAGCCGACTGGTGCCTTTTATGAAGTTTTTGGTTGAGTTTTCTTTATGAATTTCAACTTTTATTTACTGGTGGTGGGAGGAAATAGTGGAAGTAGAGTGCAGCCACCGATTGGATCAAAGTGCTCATGATGACGTGTTTTGAACATCCTAGCTATAGATGAAAACATTTGTTTGGACTTACTAGAGGTGGATCATTTTGTAAAGTGTGGAAGCAAACTATGAGATATGGGTTGTGGAACCGTATCTCTAGTACGTCTACCATTTTGGCCAAACTTGTTTCATCTTAGCTTTTGTTTGCCATGAATTGTGTGTAAAATGGCATGACAAATTATGATGGATTTAATATAACTTGTGAGCTCTTTCTCGGTCTAGCTTATGTGTTTCATGACAGTGTTATTTGAATGTATGAGATGCTACTGTTGATTGTATGATTAAAATATAAACAGTAGCACATAATATTATATGTTAATTATTTGTATGCATAGTGATGGACGGTGGGTCGCTATAAATATATATCATCATCGTGATGCGTCGTTATAAGTTTATAAACCACGCCGAAGATCTCGTTGTTATATCTTTTGCATATCGTTAGACGGTCCGACGTTAAAAAGTCGGTCCGACGTTAAAAAGTTTTAACGTCGCAAAGATCAACGACTCATATATGTGTCGTTATAAGTTTATAACGACCATCGTAAGATCTTTGAAACGGCTTATAACGACCCACCAGCCAACCGACGCCGAATCTGGTTTGTGGTATAGTGGCGGCGGGCGGGGGGGTAGCGTCGGGCGGACGGACGTGGCCGTGGCGCGCCGGCGTTAAATGGCGCTGGCGCGGCAGCAGTAGCGTGCCAGCGCGATACCGGTAAGGCGCGGCGTGGCTGGCAGCGGCGTCGCGGTGGGCAGGGCATGGCTCGGTGGGACTAGGCCGTGGGCCTTTAGCCAGCTCTGCCGTGCCCTGGGTGGTGGCGCGTTACTGCCGCGTCATGATGCGTGGCGCGTCACCGCCGCGCCAAGATCGGTGGCGCGGCAGGCCCTGCCCCGTCACCGGTCACCGCCCCGATCGTCGCCACGTCATCCCTCTCGCCGTGTCACAATGCATAGCGTGACACAGGCGTTTCGTTGCGTCAGGAAAATAGACGCGGCAAAAATGTTAGTTTTGGAAAAAAAATACAGTGTTAGATTTAAAATTAGTTTTAAAAAATGTTAAAATAAAAAAATTCTCCGTGTCCAGCACGCACACTGCACGGATACACGTCCCCGCCTAACGCGCCGTCCGGTCCGTACAACGGTGGTTGCCGGCGGCAATGAGCTGGCCGCCGCCTGTTCGATCAGTCAGCCCGTCCACCGAGCCGGCGTCGACGTTCTGCTGCCACGGCCGTCGTCGCGGACCCCGACCCAATCCCAATAATACGGCGCGTACGTACGCCGGCGTGCCGGTGGGCTCCGGCTGCGTCCGGGACCACGCATATGCGGGGTCGTTGCGTCGGTTGCAGCTATGCGTGTGCGTGCTCGATCGATATATCGCCGAGTGGTTGCGTGCGCTGCTGAAACGAAACGGGACGGGGAGTCGGGGATCTTCCATCGGGGAAGCAACAGGGAAGCCCGTCGGCCCTTGGACTGATCGAAGCAGACACAGGGGTGTGTAGAGCCCTAGAGGGAGGTGGACATACTCTACTGCAGTTCGTTGCCGGCTGGCCGGAATGAATGGAATCGGCCAGCAGCCTGTTCGCTTGCTCGTAAACGATCGTAAATTTCTAGTCGGGAATAGTGTTTTTCTCTCACACCAAACCAGCCAGCAGTAAATAATCCACGATACGATACGGCCTCCCGAACAGGCTGCAGGATGGTGCGCTTGCACCGGAAAGGAGGAGGGAGGAGGGAGGAGGAGCGGCCGGCGGGCCGGCCGGATCACGTGGTGGCGCCCATGCAGCTAGCCTGACCTAGCCGGATTAACCAACCACCGATCAATCATGCAAGTTCTGCTCCTCCGGTCGAGTAGGTGAAAGGCGCCTGCCTCGCATGCCCAACCCAATCCAACTGTCTAGCAATGCAATATGCAATGCAGGCTCTCTTTAACTCCCACCCGTCACCACTCACCACTAACTACCATGCAATATGCAACCGCTGCTGCCGGCCGGGTGATGACTGTACACGCCCTTTTGCTCTTGGATCTTTGTCCCCTCCATATCTGCACAGCACAGACTGCGTGCAGTAGTAGCAGTGTATCACCATTCACCAAGTTGTGATTTCACAAGGTAACGGAAAACAGAGGTGAGCTACCGCTACCACTTGCTGTGGAAGCTGGGTGCTACAGCCGCGCTATGCCCCTGCTGCCGAGATCGTGTTCGTATCTGTCGGACCACAAAACGCAAAGGGCCCGCCGGCACCTCTCACATGCAGGCCTTCTGACGAGGTCGTGATGAACAGCCGCATCGGAATCGGATCGCCGGCTGAAAGATTCTCGACTGTGCGGGCAGGGGCATCCATCATCGTATTCTACGAACCCGTCGGTTGGCTGGGCCCATGCATGCCGACGGCGCCCAGCTCGGGCACGGCAGGCCGCCGCCGCCCGAGGCGCCCGCGCGCGGGCGTGACCGCGAAGGCGAGCCAGTGCTGTGAGGTTGCTATCGGGTGCCGTCGTCCAGGCTTTGGCGCAGCGAGGCGGACCAGGCAAAGGCAAAGGCAAAGCACGTCGTCAGTACGAGCACGGTTCGCGGCGCCGGGCAGGGGCAGGGGCAGGGGCAGGCGCACGGCACGGATGCGGGATGCCTGCTGCGGTGGCCGGCGGCGGTGCAGACGCAGCAAGTCGGGTCGCTTTCGGCCTAGCCGATGATTCCATTCCGTACGGGCTCGTGTCAGCTGGAGTATCTTTTCTTTTCTTTGGAGTGGAGGGATCGTGTTCGTGTCAGCTCTCTTCTGAGTTCTGAGCTCTCTGATCGTCTTCTGCCTCGGCGCCATGGAATTCCGTGTCGGCCTTGTCGATCGATCCTTTTGCTTCCGTCTTGGGTCCCACATGGGCCCTCTGTTTTGTACCCGGAGGCCCGGAAGGACGGACTTCGCTGGCGGTCTTCGTCAAGCCCCAAAGCTTTGTTCATGGGCCGTACTTGCTACGGGGTATCCTGACCATATGGGCCTAATTCGCGCCAGAAATTTCTTGCCATAGGTGGACCACCATGCTTGGTCGTGTTTGGGCCCTCCTAACGGTCAGCCCATACTCATGTGAGGCAAGAGTACAGGCGTACAGCCTCTTTCGAGCCTAAATGACATTACCACCAGATGATTACATTTACAGCCGAAAGCAACATTGAGATGCATATTCAGAACAAGAAGCACAGAGTTCCTGTACCACAGAAATACTTCTGCTGATGGCAATGCAATGCATCCATAGCCTCCATCCACCTTCCACGGTTCCACCACATGGGTAACAACTCATACAGTAATGATCTCAGGTAGCACTACAAGAGCATAGATATCGGCCATTGCCTACACAAAGCCCATCAAACAATGTTCAGTTTGCACGCTGCCCCCCAACAAAACAAACAGTGGAGTGGAATTTAACAACAGATTGCGACGAATGAACTTGTTAACATCATGTACCACACCAACTTTGCTCCTCGACCAAACACAACATATAGAGGCAAGTAGGCGTGCACACACTACATACTATCCCTCAACAAGAAATCCACTCCAACATTGTTCCTATTTTGGTAATTATTAGGCGGTGGTGGTGCAGATTGGCAGAAAAGCTAACAGGTACCGTGCTACTACCAACTTACCAAGTCACCATACACTACAACTGCATATATTAACTACAAGATGCCCCTCATTGGCTTATTTCTCAGATGCTAGGAGCATGGTGCTAAGGTCACCGTCCCTTCCTGTTGTCCTCTTGGTCGCATAGAGCTCAACATACACCTTCTTCATCTTGGGTGTCAGCCACAGTGTAGCTATGCAGACAGGTAACAGGATAACAACACCCGGCCAAGGATCCCACCAGTTGTCGGAGACCATTACCATCACCACCACGATGCCAACGTAAAACAGTAGGTAAACAACGAAAAAATATCCTACATGGTAGAGACAAGCGATAAGAGTAAAAGATAAGGCAGCAGACAAATAAATAATGTGCTAGCTCCTCTATGCAAGAAAGAAAGACGAAAATAATGAAATAGGACAATACTTGGTGTAAAAAGTAAACTGTAATATCATAAGAATTTAATCTAAATCTATAATTCAATTATAAGAAATCAACAGTCTGTATCTTTTATAAAGCAAACCCCCCCTATAAAGTAAATCTCACAATGATCCACGTCATCAGCTAATAGAAACCGTCCAAGTTTATATCGCGAGCCAAATTCGTCATGCGTCAGTCCATTGTGCATGCGCACTCCCTGCCGCTTTGTATGCCCCTCAGAATTCCACTCGATCAGGCAATACTGCAGTAAACAAACAACTACGGTATTTCTCTTCCTCTCCCTCACCATACTTCTCCTTGCATGATAAGAATGGCCCTTCCAGTAACCGATCCAATGAATCTTATATAAATAGTGAGTGGAGGAGCTCCACACGATGGTGTTGGTGTTGAAGAAAAAACATCAACAACAACATGTGGTTAGGATCAAGAGCAGCCATCAGAACACGTTCTATATCCTTCCAAGCGGACATGTTGAATCTCCAAACCAGTCGGAGCACCAACAATGAAACCAAGGTTGTCCTTTGATTTGGCTGAAAAAGTTTCTTTTGATGGAATGCTTTTCGTAGTCTCTTTTTCTTTCCCAAATTCATATCCTGCTTTTTTAAGTTTAGATTAGATATATGAATCTTTGCATATGAACTTGACAAATTATTATTATTTTTATGACATGCACCACAATCAACTCATGGCAGGGGTCAAAGGGCATGCTGACTCGGGGTCAGGTAGATGTGCAAGCTGAACTCGGAAGTTAATCAAGTGGTGTTAGTCGCTCTCTAGATAAGCATCAACAACAGTTGACTACAACCCCTACTGATATCTTTCATCAGGTTATGCACAAAGTTGATGCTATCAGTGAGACTTTGACTGAGTGTCTTACTAATATGGATGAAAATCTTCAGCACATGGAGTAACGATTGGCAAATATTGATCAAAAGGCTGCTATTCAAGAATAACTAGACCACTTATTGTCACACGAGCTTGATCTATTTGATGAAATGCCAAGAGTGAACACTGCAATGATGACACAACTACCATCTCCATGCCCTCAAATGCTCAATTATGTGTCTCTCTCTTGCAATTGGTTATTCTATTGTTGTCAATGTTGAGCATATAACTATGTGGAAGTTTTATGCCAGCACAATTTGGTTTGGATCAAACCAATATCCTCTTGGTGTCACCCATGTGCTTCATGAAATGGCTAGGAAGGCTAGCATTGGTGGACATATTGTTCATAGGCTGGCCTATGGCAGTCTGGTTTGGGACATCTATGATGCAAGAGACATAACAAGTAATGCATGTCCACCACATGACAAGGTGTGGTGGAGGCAAAATGCTTTCACTTCTGGAAATGGTGGATTCAAAAGCTCTCGTATGGTGTCTTCTCCAATGCATCACCCTTAGCTAAGTGCATATACAACCATAACATCAGAAATGATGCTTGTGATCTGATTTCAATGGAAAGACGACCAAACCTATCAACCAAATTGATATGGATAGTTGGATATTATACAGGTGTACCATAGGATCCCGGAGTTCAGAAAACTCCTAGGAGAAGCAGGCCATCCATGGAATGTACAAGCAGTGGACTGAATCTGTTAGAAGAGGTTCGTTGGTGCTCTGATCTGGGAGTGCTAGTTACAACAATATATATTTAGTTTGGATCTCTCAAGATATTACACTCAAACTTATTGCTTAATTACCTACAGAATGTGCATGATACTATGAAGATTCCATAGTCAAATGTTGAAAGACTCCACAATTGTCAGAAAATATATCTGAAAATTCTCTCCAAAATTGGGGTAAAGTCAGAGCAATTGCACAAGGAGAGAGTTAGCTCGATTCAACTCTCTCTAGGTGCTAATATAATTGAACTGGACAGCTCTAAGCTGAATTGTAACTGACTATTGAGAAGCACCCTCCAGTGGTCTTCTGGGACTATCCAGCATATAATTGCATTCATTTTGCCAACACAATAATATCAGAGAGTTTTGACATGTGAAAGTATATTCAAATGGCCTCATATACAAATTCATGGGGATGCTGTGGCTTCATCATTTTCTACACGTTATGATGACCAGTTGTTGCATTGCATGAACTGGTGCCTCTCCAAGACAGGTTTGAGGACTGTGATGTGTTTGTGCTCTCATTTCAGAGATATGGTGACCCAATTGGTTGGTAATTATTTGGATCAAGAAAGCCAGTTGATATTGCACAACCAGTCACACAATAAAATCCTATGCTGATTCATATATGCATATGAAGAAAATGGGCTAATTGGAGATGGGCTTCTTTTGAGCAGTAGCTGGCATGATCAGAAGTAGCAATACTTTTTGCCCAGTTCTCCTGCACTACTTGTACATATGACTGGGCTCTATGGAGTTTTGAACTTGCTTGGTGCACCAACAACACGCATCTTCTAGCACTTCACTCTTGCCTCCATGACCATGCTCAAGAGAAATAATCTGAAGATTGCTAGCTGTGTTTTAGTTAGAAGTTTTCGGTAATTTCATATTCTTCGTTATTCCAATTTCCCTTGAGGATGAGGGTCTTCAAGGGGGGAGCAATGTTAGGGCTAATATGAGTATGATGATGATATAAGTATACATATGTATATCCGTATTTGTATCAGCAATCAGCATATGTATAATTATTTGTATGAGTATTTTGTAAGACACGGGGCCAAAAGTAGCAGGGGCCTTTGAAGCCCAAAAGTGCGCCGGGTCCAAAAGATAGGACGATTAATCAAATTTACTTCTTCTCTCTTCTCTCAGTTCTTCTACTCATCTGAACCCTACCCCTCTTCTTCCCAAATTCCACTAATCTACCACTATTATCGTCAAATTCTTCGCGACGTCTTCACATAAGAGTAGGAAGGAGACTAGGAGAGGGAGCAGTGCCTCACTAGTGTGCGCCGGATGAACAGCGCCTTGCGAGAGTCTACGATGGCCACCTCCCCTTTTCGCCGCCGCCTTCATCTTCACCCCTGCGGTGGCTTCTTCAAGGTCCCCCATCGACCGCGCGACCCCGCCGGTCCACCGTAGTAACCGCCGCCTCCTGCTCCAAAGCTGCAAGGATAGGGAAGGGACAGGGTTACGAGTGCTCAAGCTCGACAGGACTGCGTTCGCTTCTCACGTTGCTGAGAAAAAATGGGCCGCGCTCCTCCTTTTCGCCCTGCTTAATTAGTCCTGTTTAGTTCCTCCCCAAAGTTTACACCCTATCCCCTCAAATATTTGGACACATACATATAGTATTAAATATAGACTAAAAAATAACTAATTGCACTTGCGACTACTTTGCAAGATGAATCTTTTAAGCGTAATTAGTCCATGATTTGACAATAAAGTGCTACAGTAACACATGTGCTAATGACATATTAGTTAGGCTTAATAAATTCATCTCGCGGTTTAGTGACGGATTCTGTAATTTGTTTTTTATTAGTATCCGAATACCCCATGCAACACCCCCATGTGACACCCCAAAACTTTACACCTAGGAACTAAACAAGGCCATAGTTTCGTACTAGGCCAGAAGCCCACGCGTGCCCTTTTCTCTTTTTCCCCGCTGCACGCAAGAAGAATCAGGCAGATTCGATCTATCGTCGGGTTTTATATTCTTTTTCGTTTTCCCTCCTTTCTCTCATTTCTAAATTCTAATCCTTCTCGTTAATCATCATCATGATACTTTGTGATTTTACTTGTTTCGCTGTTAAGGAACATAATTCTTCACTCCCACGGCCTGCCTAATGGGCGACACCTCCTCGGTCCGCGTCATGGTTGCGTGGGAGACTCCCACGGGGATCCTGGACGATCAGTTCCTGGGGAACCCTAGGAAAGGCGCGAACGGCAAGGTCCTAGGCTCCAAGTACAAGATCGAAGTGCTGCGTATTTGGCCCAGGGCCGAGCAGGTGGACGAGATAGGCCGTCCCAGGCCTTTCTTCCCTCGCCAGCCTGGCCCTGGCAATGGAGGTGGGAGAGATGACTGGGGCTGGTTCGCGGACCCCCATTTCTATAGGCCGGTGCTCCAAGGCCACATGGTGGGCTACCCTGGGCATGGCTGGGATGGGCTGGGCCTCCAATATGGCTACCCTGCCTACTTTTATCAGCTCCTGCCCCCTCATCCACATCCTCAGATCGCTCCTCCCTTCCACTGATTCCGCCGTTGACTCCACCACTGATTCCCCCCACCGCCTATCGCTCCACCATCCCCCATCCTCACCCTCTCGTGGTATGAGGATGACTCCCCCCACTCCTCCGCCTACCTCGGTCTCCTCTCCGACTCACCAAGCTGTTGCTCACCCTTTGGGAGCCCGCCGGGGGTGTCGCCCTAGGTGTCTGATCCCTTCAAGGGCCAGCACCCGCCTAGCCAAGCAGGGAGACGGCTCCTTCTCCCCATGGCTACCAAAGCTATCCAATGCAATGCGCTCTGAGCGAGCTTGGTGGCCTGCTCCACCGCTCTCAAGAAGCAGATCAAGGGGCGTAGGGTTCTAAAGAGGAAGCACGCTCTGGGCGCGCTGGATCTGGGGAGGCTAGTGAGGGCTGTGGGCCTCTCCTGCGCAGACCGTCAGCCGGTCTCGGTTGCTGTTGCGTCCACTGTCGTCCCATGACAAGTTCCACCACAAGCAACCAGTGGCGCCTCCATTCCGTTCAGGACTCTAGGTGCCACCACCACCCGAAGCGCATCTCCTTCAGTTTGTGGTTCGAGGTAGCTGAGTGCCTGTCTGTGTGCAGGACGTTGTCTTCACCCCTCCGGCTATAGCCGTGAAGGTGACTACCTCTTTTGTGCTTTGAGTCCATGAGGTTAGGTTTGTTAGGTTTGTCAAGCCTAGTTGGCTTGCTAGTTGTGTCCTATTTCTGCTTCCCCTGTCCCCCCTGTACCTCTAAGTCTGTTTGTATCCTTTGCATAGAATGAATCAAAATCAATTGCGCTTCGCTTACTCCCTACTCTCCTGAAACGTTCGTGGCCTCGGCCAATCTGAAAAATGTGATGTTGTCCGGGATGTCATTTCTATCTTGTACCCCCATGTCGTCTGTCTACAAGAAACAAAACTGGATGCGCTAACCCCTACGAAAAGCAAAACTTTCCTCCCCTCCCCCCTCAACAATTTCATCACTGTCCCTGCTGACGGTTCCTGCGGTGGCTTGATCACCGCTTGGAACCCTATGGTTCTCTCGGCTAGGCCACCATCGATGGGTGCCTTTACTCTCACCATTCGCTTCTCCTCGACCACCTCCAACTATACCTTCCTTCTGACCAACGTCTATGCCCCCTCTAACCACAGAGACACCAATGCCTTCCTTGATGAACTCAGAAGCATCTAGCCTCCCCCTGAGTGCGCCTGGATGGCCATTGGTGACTACAACCTCACCTGCTCACCTTCTGACAAAAGCACCGAGGGGTTCAACTGGTCTCTAGCCAATAGGTTCAATGGCCTCATCGATGAGCTTGTCCTCCTCGAACTACCTCTACTCGATAGGCTATACACCTGGAGCAACAAGAGGGACTCACCCACTCTGGCTCGCTTGGACAGAGCGTTTGTCAATACTGAACTCTGCACCAAGTTCCCCAACATTGCTCTCTCCTCACGGCTTGGGGCACCCTTTGATCACATCCCCTCCTAGTGACCATGCCCACCTCCCTCCCCAAGACTCACCTCTTCCGATTCGAGAACGCTTGGCTGAAACACCCCTATTTCCTTACCTCGGTCCTACTTGCCTGGTCGAATTGTTGGACAAACGCTACTGATGCTGCAGGTACCCTGGTGGCACGGATCAAAGCGGTTAGGCACGTAGCAAAACTTTGGGCACGCAAAAACCATAGTCCACCTAATATTTACCATAACTACTCTTTTCTAATCCTGCTCTTTGACATGTTCGAAGAGTGGAGGGATCTTTCTGCAGGTGAACGTCGCCTTCGTCAGCTGTGCGTAGACCGCCTAGCGCTGTTCAACAAACAGTGCGCAGCTTATTGGAAACAACGTGGCAAGTTTCGTGCCCTCAAAGAAGGGGACGCAAACACTAAGTTTTTCCAGGCAAGGGCAACGACAAGAGCTCGGCGCAGCCAAATCCACCATATGGAGATCAACGGCACGACACTGATTGCACACAGTGACAAGATGGCGGCGCTCACGGACTACTACACCAGTGTCCTTGGGAGCGTGGTCACCATGTCCTGGGGGTTCGACCTCCAAGCGCTCTACTCCGGGGCTGCACGTGCGGATGGCGACCCGCTGATCGCCCCCTTCTCTGAAGGCAAGGTGAAACAGGTGGCCCGCAGCATGAACGCGGCCAGCGCGCCAGGACCGGATGGTCTTGGTCCGAGCTTCTATGCAGCGACTTGGGACACCACCAAGGGCGCCGTGATGGAGTTCCTCCAAGGCTTCCAGTCTGAGAGAGTGGAGTCGGAGCGCATCAACCGCGCAGTCATCATCCTCATACCCAAGTCAACGCCGGCGCTCCACCCAAGTGCATTCCGTCCAGTGTCACTCCAAAACTACCCGGTCAAAATTCTAACCAAGATGCTCACTAACCGGTTGCAGCAGCAGGTGCCCAAGCTAATTGACATCGACCAGACAGGGTTCATCAAAGGAAGATCCATCTCCAAGAACTTTGTATATGCAACGGAGATGGTTCAATGCTGCTACAAGAGAAAGGCCCCCACACTCGTCATCAAGCTGGACTTTGCAAAAGCGTTTGACTCTATCAATTGGGAGAGTCTGGACGCAGTCCTCCAGGCCCGTGGCTTCCCCAGGCTGTGGCGTAGCTGGATGCAATAGCTGCTGGCAAGCCCGCGCTCGGCGGTCATGGTCAATGGACTTCGCTAGGGAGACGCACTATCTCCTTACTTGTTCCTGTTCGTGGCTGATGTTCTTCAAAGACTGATCAAAGCAGATGATAATATCAGTCACCCGCAAATGGAAGGCTCCTGTCCAGTATTGCAATATGTAGACGACACGATCATCCTGATACGAGGTGACCCTGGAGATGCAGCCCGGCTGAAGCACACACTGGACCTGTTCTCGGCAGCGATAGGCTTAACCATCAACTTTGGTAAGAGCACTGTCACTCCCATGCACATACAGCGAGAGGCCTTCCTGGACATGATGCAGATCCTACAATGCCGGGAGGGGACTTTTCCTCAAGTCTATCTTGGTCTACCACTGTCTAATGTCAAGCTGCGACTCTCTGCCTTTGCTCCTCTGATCGCAAAAGCAGACCGATATCTAGCAGGATGGAAGGCAACCCTGCTAAGCACTGCTGGCCGGGTGGTGCTGATAAACTCAGTGCTTGATGGACTGCCCACGTATGCCATGGGAGCCCTTATGTTACCACCTGGCATTAGAGAAGCACTGGATGCAAGAAGACGAGACTTCCTGTGGACAGCAGCAAACAAGGTCAACGGGGCGCAGTGTCTTGTTGTGTGGGAGAAAGTATGTCAGCCAAAGGAAAATGGCGGATTGGGGATCAAGAGACTGGATACACAAAACGCGTGCCTGCTGCTCAAACTGATACAACGGTTTCATCACTCCCAGGGATTAGCCTGGGCGATCTGGGCTAAGTCATAGACAAGATTGGACAGTCTCCAGGGAAGTTTGGCCGGCACCCACTGGGATGGCCTCTGAGAACTATTGCTAGCCTATCGCAAGATCACCAGGGTTGATGTGGGAGATGGGCGTAATACAGCTTTCTGGAATGATGTCTGGATAGGGGATTGCACGCTCGTTGAGAGGTTCCCAGCATTACATAGCCACTGCACAACGCAAGGGGCGTCAGTCTGGGAAACTCTTTCAGTTGCAATACCTTCCCATTTTCAGCGACGACTGAGTAGACAAGCAACAGAGGAACTACAGCAATTGGAGACAGTGATACGAGACATCTCTCTCAGCGACACAAGTGATCAGAGGTCATGTTTCTTCGCTGGAGACAATCATCGCCTATTATCAGGCATGATCTACAAAGCCTCCATGAGAAGCGGTAGCACCTGTTCTGCTTATCAGTTCATTTGGAAGAACATAGCCATCCCCCGGGTGAAATTCTTTGGCTGGCTACTGACGAAGAATAGGATCAACTATAAGAGAAACCTGCTGAACAAGAGGGTGCATGAGAAGGACATATGTGCTATCTATGGCCAAGGATCTGAAACAGCGGACCACCTAATCTCGGGATGCTCCTTGGCCCAGGTCTTCTGGAGATAGATTGGATGGCAAGCAGAGAACATAGCTGAAGTTCGATGCCTATGGGAATCAACTGCACTAGTGGCTATGCCAAGAATGGCTCTTTCATCGCTACTTCTCCTCTTGTGCTGGGAACTTTGGAAGCACAGGCATGATGTGGTATTCAGGGACATGCCCCCAAGCCATTCGCGTCTGATTGCTGCTTGCCGTGAATCAGCACAACAATGGAGATGTCGCCTCCCCAAAAATGATGCTCGTCATTCTTCATTTCGGTGTAATCATTTGCCTATTTAATCCTATCTCCCCTGTTTGTAATTTCTGGGAACCCTGTTTGGGCCATGAGGCCTGCCACTAAGAGGTCCTGATGGCTTGAGGGGGGATGAATAGCCTATTAAAAAAAATTCTACAACAACACTAAGGCAATCGATTAGTAAATAAGATGGTGAAGCGAATTTTACGTTAGCACTACACTTGTGTTGCAAGCCACCTACCTAATTCTAAAATCTATGATCTCTAATATATCACAACAAGGCTAAGTCACTAATTTACACCTAGCAAGAGAACTACAACTAAGAGCTACACTAACTAGTTTCAATTACCACAAGCTCTACATAAGTAAAGGTACAATGTAATATAAGAGAGTGGTAGAGAGGTATACCGCCGTGGCAAGTGATCAATCAATGAATACCAAGGAGATAATCAAGACACAATGATTTTTCCTTCGAGGTTCACTTGCTTGCCGGGAAGCTAGTCCCCGTTGTGGCGATTCACTCACTTGAAGGTTCACACGCTAATTGGCATCACACGTCAAACCCGCAACCGGGTGCCGCACAACCAACATAAGATGAGGATCATACCAGCCACGAGCAATCCACTAGAGTACTTTTTGGCTCTCCGCTGGGGAAAGGTCAAGAACCCCTCATAATCACCACGATCGGAGCCGGAGACAAGCACCTTCCTCCACTCGACGATCCTCGCTGCTCCAAGCCGTCTAGGTGGCGGCAACCACCAAGAGTAACAAGCGAATCCCGCAGTGAAACACGAACATCAAGTGCCTCTAGATGCAATCACTCAAGCAATACACTTGGATTCACTCTCAATCTCACAAAGATGATGAATCAATGATGGAGATGAGTGGGAGGGCTTTGGCTAAGCTCACAAGGTTACTATGTCAATGCAAATCTGACCGGATGCACAGGTCGGGTTGACCGGACACAGGACCCCAGCGTCCGGTCCATGGATCTGTGCCACGTGTTCCTTCCTTTGATTCTCCACCACGCGATCCCAACGGTCAGATTCGCCCGCGCTAGCACTCAAGTGATGACCGAACGCACAGGAACCAGGACCAGACGCGCCGGTGCCAGCCCTGCTCACATATATGCTAACCACCAAGTGTATCATCTTGTGCACTTATGTTAGCATATTTTCACAAACATTTTCAAGGGTGTTAGCACTCACTAGAATCTAAATGCATATGCAATGAGTTAGAACATCTAGTGGCACTTTGATAACCGCATTTCGATATGAGTTTCACCCCTCTTGATAGTACGGCTATCGATCCTAAATGTGATCACACTTGCTAAGTGTCTCGATCACTAAACCAAAAAAGCTCCTATCAAGTTTCACCTTTGCCTTGAGCTTTTTATTTTTCTCTTTCTTCTTTTTCAAGCCGAGCACTTGATCATCACCATGATCACACCATCATCATGATCTTCACCACTTGCTCTATTACTTGAAATGTGCTACCTATCTTATGACCACTTTGATAAACTAGATTAGCACTTAGGGTTTTATCAATTCACCCAAAAAAACTAGAGCTTTCAATCTCTCCTTTTTGGTAATTGATGATAACCCTTTCACAAAGATATGAATTGAAATTCATTTGAATCCATGTTGCTTACCCAAGCATATTTACTATGTGTAAAAGGATATGGACAAGTTTCATGAACCCCCATTGATAGCATTTGCTTCCCCTATATATGTGCAAATAGTTTGGATTGAAGCTTCCACATATGCATGGATTTGAATTGTGGGAGAGTAATGTCTATCAAATGATACTAAGGTATAAGAGATGGACCTTTAAAGGATGATACCAATCGAAGTGCACCAATATACCATCCTTAGCACCATTAGTAACTAGACATACACAAAAACTAGAATACCCTGTAAGATCAACATTAGAAGTAAGGGTCTAGTTTTCACAATATAAGCACAAATCTAGTTACTCAACCTATGAATGCTAGTTTTTCATTTCATCATTCAACCTACAACTAGCATACACCACACAAGCATGGAATTTTAAATTTAAAAAAACTTGTGCCATGCAAGCAAACGTATGAAATGCACATTCAAATACATTAATCAAGTTTATGAGCTTGCTCCTCCTACTTGTGTGCTCAAATTTTAAATTGATCCCCTTACTTTCTCATATCTCTTCCCCTATGTTAAAGTTCCCCTCTTTGTCATTTTTTCACTATCTTTGTGCAATTTCTCCCCCTTTGTCATCAATGACCACAAAGGTTCAATTTTAGATAGGTTAAGATTATCAATGTCAATTAATGGGGTGAGGATTATTTTCTCATATTTGGTCCAATCTAGAACACTTGCCAAAGATATTTAACTCGGTTTGATCCAAGGACAAGCTTCTTCACACCTCATTTTAAGGGTTATCTTGTACCATGTTGAGTTAAACACTTATAGCTCATTTTCTAGATTAAACACTAGGTTCACATGTCCACAAACATGTCATATGTTACCACTAGATCAAATCCAGCATAGAAGCAATAGTGGTACCATACAAGCATCAAATTCATATGATTTTCATGAATGAGCCTAAGACATGTGAAGAATGACTAGATGCACTAAACAAGTCCTTATCAAAGGATGTATGCATTTCAATCAACTTTTACCTTAGATTGCTCGAAGGAGAGGCATGTCATATAAGTGGGGGTGCATCAACACATATTTGAGAAATCCAATATGTTCAACTCATTCTTTAGCTTGCAAAACCTTTTCTCATCCAATGGCTTGCGAATATATCGGCAAGTTGATCTTCGGTGCCCACACTTTCAATGAAAATGTCCCCTTTTTGTTGATGATCTCTAATGAAATGGTGGCAGATATCAATGTGCTTTGTTCTTGCATGTTGAACCGGATGTTGGTTAGCTTGATTGCACTCTCATTGTCACAAAGCAATGGCACTTTCTTGAATTTGATTCCTAAGTCATTCAAGGTAGTCTTCATCCAAAGTATTTGTGCACAACTACCGTCGGATATGTATTCGGCTTCGGCGGTTGATAATGCAACACTATTTTGCTTCTTTGATGACTATGAAACAAGTGATCTTCCCAATAATTGACATATGCCCGAGGTGCTCTTCCTTTCAATCTTGCATCCTGCATAATCCGAGTCGGAGTAACCAACTAGCTCAAACTTTATTTTTTTAGGATACCACAAACCAACATTTCGTGTATGCTTCAAGTACCTCAATAATCTCTTTGTAGCCTTCAAATGACTTTCTCTTGGTGAGGCTTAAAATCTTGCACACATGCGCACAATAAACATGACATCCAGCCTTGATGCGGTCACATAGAGTAGGCTTCCAATCATAGACCGATACAACTTTTGATTCACCATGTTGCCACTTGCATCACTATCCAAGTTGCCATATGTTCCCATTAGTGTGCTAATGGCCTTTGCCTCATTCACGCCAAACTTCTTGAGCATGTCTTTGATGTACTTGCCTTGACTCACAAATGTACCATTCTTCAACTGCTTGATTTGAAGAAAGGAAGTAACTCAATTCTCCAATCATAGACATCTCAAACTCATTTGCCATTATCTTCCTAAACTCTTCATAAAAGTCTTGATTGGTTGATCCAAATATGATGTCATCAACATAGATTTGCAACACAAACAAGTCTTTGCCAATATTCTTGGTGAAAAGAGTGGTGTCAACCTTGCCCATCATGAACCCTTTAGAGAGTAGAAAGTCCCTCAACCTCTCATACCATGCTCTAGGTGCTTGCTTCAAGCCATATAATGCCTTCTTCAACTTGTACACATGATCGGGCTTCTTGTCATCTTCAAAACTAAAAGGTTGCTCAACATATATTTCTTCATTGATGTAGCCATTTAGAAATGCACTCTTGACATTCATTTGATAGAGCTTGATGTTGTGGGCACAAGCATAGGCTAGCAAGATTCTAATTGCTTCCAATCTAGCAATCAGGGCATATGTTTTGTCAAAGTCGAGACCTTCAACTTGAGTGTAACCTTGTGCTATCAATCTTGCTTTGTTCCTTACTACTATCCCATCTTGATCTTGCTTGTTTCTATAGACCCATTTGGTTCCAATCACATTGTAGTTCTTTGGTCTCTCAACTAATTCCCATACTTGATTTCTTATAAAGTTGTTCAATTCTTCATGCATAGCATTAACCCAATCAACTTCCTTCAATGCTTCATCTATCTTATTTGGTTCAATGGATGACACAAATGAGAAATGCTCCCAAAATGAAGCCAATCTTGATCGAGTTTATACACCTCTAGAAATATCTCCAATGATAGTGTCCAATGGATGATCCCTTGCAATATTAGTTGGTTGAAGAATAGAAACTTGATTGCTTGCACTAGCTTGATCATTGGGTTGAGATGATGTACTAGCCACTTGATCTTATTCATTGTCATGAGAGCCACTTGAATTTGCTTAATTAGTGTCATCTTGCATATTTGATTTAGAGAGCACTTGCACTTGATCATCTTCTTCATCAATCACTTGCCTAGGCCTCAATTCACCAACATCCATGTTCTTCATATTTTTTGAAAGTTGAATGCCTCTAACATATTCTAAGTTCTCATTCTCATCTTGTGAACCCTTGGTTTCATCAAATTGAACATCATAAGCTTCTTCAAGAGTACCACTTGCCAAATTCTAAACTCTATATGTTTTGCTTATAGTGGAGTATCCAAGTAAGAATCATTCATCACATTTCTTATCAAACTTGCCCAATCTAGTGCCTTTCTTTAAGATATAGCATTTACAACCAAAGACCCGAAAATATGCAATGTTGGGCTTTCTATCATTCAAGAGCTCATAAGATGTCTTCTCTTTCAATGGGTAACAATACAAGCAGTTGCTACAATAGCAAGCCGTGTTGATAGCTTTGGCCGAAAAAGATTGACTCACATTGTACTCACTAAGCATAGACCTTGCCATATCAATGAGTGTTCTATTCTTTCTCTCAACAAGGCCATTTGATTGTGGAGTGTACTTGGTTGAGAATTGATGTCTAATTCCAAACTCATCACATAACTCATCAATTCTAGTATTCTTGAACTCACTACCATTGTCACTTCTAACTCTCTTGATGGTTGTTTCAAACTCATTGTGAATGCCCTTGACAAATGATTTGAATGTTGCAAACACATCACTCTTGTCCACTAGAAAGAATACCCAAGTGTATCTTGTATAGTCATTCACTATCACAAAGCCATATTTGTTTCCACCGATGCTAGTGTATTATGTTGGCCCAAACAAATCCATGTATAATAACTCAAATGCTTTACTAGTGCTCATTATGCTTTTCTTAGGATGGGTGTTTCCAATTTATTTGTCGGCTTGACAAGAGCTACAAAGCTTATCCTTCTCAAACACAATATCTTTCAAGCATCTAACCAAGTCATGCTTAACTAATCTATTCAATAGTTTCATTCCAACATGACCAAGCATTCTATGCCATAACCAATCTATACTAGACTTAGTGAACAAACATGTTGACAATTGAGCTTCACTAGCATTGAAATCAACCAAGTATAGATTCTCATATCTAAAGCCTTTGAAGATTAAGTTAGAGCCATCTACACTTATGATCTCTACATCATCTACCCCAAATATGCATTTGAATCCGAGATCATACAATTAAGCCACGGAGAGCAAATTGAAGTTCAAGCTCTCAACTAGCAACACATTAAAAATGCTCATGTCACTGGATATTAAAATCTTACCAAGCCCTTTGACCTTGCCTTTGCCATTGTCACCAAATATGATACTATCATAAACATCATTGTTATTGGTATTGATTGAGATGAACATTTTTTCATCACCGGTTATGTGTTGAGTGCACCCATTATCAAGAACCCAATGCCTTCCTCCGACTTTGTAATTGACCTACAAAACAAGATCAATTCTTTTTAGGTACCCAAACTTACTTGGGTCCTTGAAGGTTAGTGACTAAGCTCTTTGGCACCCAAATAACTTTCTTCTTTGAGCCCATCCATGGTGCACCAATGAACTTAGCCCTCACACCATTTGTACCCTTAGTAAGCACATAGAAGGAATCAAGCTTAATAGAGAATACATTGGCTTGAGGACTCTTTTTCATGCATTTTTGCTCTACATGACTAACTTGCTTGCAGCTGGTGCAAAACCGACCATTGTTATTCACAAAACTAGTCTTGTGAGGAGCAAAGACCGCCTTACCTTTCTTGGGGGTATAGCCCAATCCCTCTTTCTAGAGAGAAGCTCTTTGGCTATCTAAACACATAAGCAAGCGGTCCTCACCACCATAGTCTTTAGCCAAGGTGTGGTTGAGCTCTTTTACCTCCTCCTTGAGTGTCTCATTCTCAACAATTAGTGAGGCATCATAAGTAAAACCATCACCACTAGATGAGCTAGAAGTGGATGTGCTACAAGAAGGGTTAGTGGGAGCAACAATGATAAGCTTATAAAATGATTCATCAATTATATCACAAGTTAAGCCTCTGTCACATGTTATAACTTGCTCCTTCTCATTTTGCTCATTAAGTAGAGAGGAATGAGCTTTTTCAATCTTCTTGTGAGCCTTGCCAAGCTTCTCATGGGCTTCCTCTAGCCTCTCATGAGATGCATTGAGCTCATCAAAGGCTTGCTTAAGGGCTTTAGTTCCTTTCACAAGTCTTTGCATTCCCTTCTCTTAATGTCAAAATATTCCTTAGCATCATCTAACATGTCAATTAATTCATCTTTAGTAGGTTCATCATGATCATCACCATCACTTTCATTTTTATCATGTTCCTCACCATCACACTCATCATTGGATTGTACCTTAGTGGCCTTAGCCATGAAGCATGATGGAGTGTCAAAGAGAGAAGGCTTCTCATTACTAGCAATGCTTGCAAGAGCCATCTTCTTGGTGGTCTTGTCATCATCATTATTATCATCATCACTCGAGGAAGCGTCACTATCCCAAGTGACCACATATGAACCACCCTTTTTTTCTTCTTGAATGTCATCTTGTCCTTATCCTTCTTGTCTTTCTTCTTGCTTTTCTTGTCATCATCGTCATTATCGCTATTGTATGGGCATTGAGCAACAAGATGATCCTTGCTTCCACACTTGAAGCATCTTCTTGACTCTTCCTTATTCTTGGATGAAGACTTTTTTCTTCTAGCACGGTAGCCCTTCTTCACTATGAATTTGCTAAATCTCTTGACAAAGAGAGCCATCTTCTCATCATCATCATCATCCCATGAGCCATCATCTTCACTTGATGATCTTGCTTGTCCTTGTCCTTGGATGATGAACCGGCTTTGAATGCCACACTCTTCTTCTTCTCATCCTTCTTTTTGTTCTTTTCTTCCTTCTCATCACCATCTCTATAAGCATCATCTGTCATGATATCTCCCAAGATTTGGTTTGATGTCATTGTGTCCAAATTAGTCCTCACTAGCAAGGTGACCAACATGAAAAATCTTGTGGGTAAGCATCTCAAGAACTTATGGGAGAAGTCCTTGTCTTACACCTTCTCACCAAGTGCTTTGAGATCATTGACAAGCACTTCCATCTGATGAAACATGTCCGGCACACTCTCATCTTCCTTCATCTTGAAGCTAGCAAATTTCTCCTTGAGAATGTATGCCTTTGCACCCTTTATTGCCTTAGTGCCCTCAAATGATTCTTCCAACTTCTTCCAAGCTTCATGAGTGATCTCGATGTTCTTGATTTGTTCAAATGTTCTCTCATCAATAGCATCATAAATAGCACTAAGAGCAATGTCATTGTTTTGGAGAAGCACTTCTTCGGCCATGGTGGGATTCTTCATATCGGCTATCTCAATTTTGGTCTCCACCACCTTCCACAGTCTTCTATTGATTGACTTGATATGAGTGGTCATCTTTGACTTCCAATAAGGATAATTTGTGCCATCAAATTAGGGTGGCTTCTTTGTGTTATTGATTTGAGCCATTTTGACACCAAAGGTTGTTAAGCCTCAAATCATGATGATCACGGCTCTGATACCACTTGAAAGGTCCTAATAGCTAGAGGGGGGTGAATAGCCTATTAAAAAAATCTACAACAACACTAAGGCAAGCGATTAGAAAATAAGATGGCGAAGTGAATTTTGTGCTAGCACTACACTTGTGTTGCAAGCCACCTACCCAATTCTAAAATCTATGATCTCTAGTATATCACAACAAGGCTAAGTCACTAATTTACACCTAGGTGAGCAAGCTAGCAAGAGAACTACAACTAAGAGCTACACTAACTAGTTTCAATTACCACAAGCTCTACACAAGTAAAGGCACAATGTAATACAAGAGAGTGGTAGAGAGGTATACCGTCGTGGCAAGTGATCAATCACTGAATTCCAATGAATACTAAGGAGACAATCAAGACACAATGATTTTTCCTCCAAGGTTCACTTGCTTGCCGGCAAGCTAGTCCTTGTTGTGGTGATTCACTCACTTGGAGGTTCACGCGCTAATTGGCATCACACGCCAAACCCGCAACCGGGTGCCGCACAACCAACATAAGATGAGGATCACACAAGCCACGTGCAATCCACTAGAGTACCTTTTGGCTCTCCGCCAAGGAAAGGTCAAGAACCCCTCACAATCACCATGATCGTAGCAGGAGACAAGCACCTTCCTCTGCTCGATGATCCTCGCTTCTCCAAGTCGTCTAGGTGGTGGCAACCTCCAAGAGTAACAAGCGAATCCCACAGTGAAACATGAACATCAAGTGCCTCTAGATGCAATTACTCAAGCAATGCACTTGGATTCACTCCCAATCTCACAAAGATGATGAATCAATGATGGAGATGAGTGGAAGGGCTTTGGCTAGGCTCACAAGTTTGCTATGTCAATACAAATCGCCAAGCGTGTGAACTTAAGCCGGCCATGGGGCTTAAATAGAGAGCCCCCACAAATAGAGCCTTTGGGCTCTTCACTGCACATTTCTCAAGGCGACTGGATGCATAGGTCGGGTCGACCGGACGTAGGACCCCAACGTCCGGTCTACGGATCTGCGTCATGTGTTCCTTCCTTTGATTCTCCACCGCACGATCCCAACGGTCAGATTCGCCCGTGCTAGCACTCATGTGATGACCGAACGCACAGGACATAGGACCGGATGCGTCGGTGCCAGCCCTGCTCGCACGCGCACCCGTGCCATCACCCAACCACCGGACGCGCCGCTCCCCGTGATAACCCAGCATTTGATCATTTCCAGTAAGCATCCAAAGGCGATTTTTTATGACCGGACGCGTCCGCTTAGGTGTGACCGGACACAGGCCACGGCGCGTACATCACCTTTTGACCGGACACAGGCCCAGCGCGTCCAGTCACATTCACTGTTTAGCGTCCGATCAAAAAACCGAGGGTGGCCTTCACTACGCGTCACTGACCGAACGTGGCTGTTGAGTTCGATCGCTGCTAGAGTGGCGTCCGGTCACCTCGAGATAGCCCCTTCTCAACTCCAACTTCGCCACCCTTGATCATATGTGCTAACCAACAAGTGTATCACCTTGTGCACGTGTGTTAGCATATTTTCACAAACATTTTCAAGGGTGTTAGCACTCACTAGAATCTAAATGCATATGCAATGAGTTAGAACATCTAGTGGCACTTTGATAACCGCATTTCGATATGAGTTTCACCCCTCTTGATAATATAGCTATTGATCCTAAATGTGATCACACTCGCTAAGTGTTTCGATCACTAAACCAAAAAAACTCCTATCAAGTTTCACCTTTACCTTGAGCTTTTTGTTTTTCACTTTCTTCTTTTTCAAGCCAAGCACTTGATCATCACCATGATCACACCATCATCATGTGTCAGGTTCATAAACCCAGGGTCCCTCGTAGACCGGCTTCCCAACAGAGGCTCGGCCCAAGCAGACAACACGCAACTCATGGGTCGGCCTAGGTATCTAAACGATAGGCCAGAAGGGCAATGCAGTCACCGATCAGAAGGACCGGCCGAGGAGAAACGGCACCCATCTTCCTACTCCGGCCCACCTCTCCAACTGGAGCGCTCGCTTCAGTATCCAGCCCACCTTTGGATGGCCTCTCTGACCGAAAGGCTTGGCCAAAGCACTACTTCCGACTCTGACCCACGTCTCCGACCGGTGTTGCACCAAACCCCTGCTCACTGCTCTTCCCCCGACTGGCGCAATCAGAGCCGACTGAAACCAACCGACTGGGGATGCCCGCTCGGTAAAGACCAGGGTACGAATGGAGAAAGCAAGGCAAGGCGCATAAGTCAAACCACAATACCAGGGTCTGTACCCTGTGCACCTGCAGAAACAGTACTCTGCAACTTCCCTAGCACGACAGGGCCCAAATAGTGTTGTAGGCGCCGATATTTTCCCTACAGTATTGTGGGCGCCATTAACTCCCTTATGGTAAGGCTCCCCCCACATGCCTCTGAGCATCGACAGTGTTGTGGGTGCCGACATTTACCGTACCGGGTGAACATGGTAAAACCCCTTGCATGCCTCCAGGTATCAACAGTGTGGCAGGCGCCGACGTCTGCCATACCTAAAGAAGACAACCGAACCTCTCACGTGCATCTGACATCCAACGGTGTTGTGGGCGCCTACCATCATCCTATACCCGTCGGCGTGGGCAACAAGGATTAGAAGCATACGTACTCTCTCCCTCTCACTTGTAAGGCCATCCCCTTCATCTATAAAAGGGGGTGCGCTCTCTCCCAAGAGTCTAGATTCATTAGATCGATCAAGTTCACTAGCACACAACAGCAGAACCACTAGGTTCAAGCCACGAGCACACGCTCGAACACTTAGCTCATAGCGGGGCTCCCGTCGCTCTCGGCCCTTCCGACTGGAGTCCGACTGGACCTCTTGTACCCCCCATCTTTCTCCTTCTCGTTTGTAACCCAACTGCAAACTTCGAGCACCTGGGCTCAGGAATAAAGTCACCGACCGACTCAAACTGGACGTAGGGCATATTGCCTGAACCAGTATAAACCCTGTGTCATTGAGTGCTAGGCCACCTCCGATCACAACGTACGGCAAAACTATAAATATTTACTTGTTGGTCACTTTCTGCACCGATAGTTGGCGTCGTCCGTGGGGAAGACGCTGTACGTTCAACACTTTTTGGTCATTGAATGGCCCACTTTTCCACCACCATCGCCATGGCAGGCTCAGGCGATACGATTCGCTTCGGCTCACTGGAGTTCCCCGCACTCCCACCTATTGGGATGTGGGTTCCACCCGTCTCTGAGCCGTCCCAGGCCTTCCTCTTCGGAAACCTAGACTTCATCGTCGACCGGCTCGGCGTACTACACCTCCGTGAGGAGGCACTCGCTCCGACGCCCATCGGAGGTGCGCCCTCCAACGGCTCTGAGACGCATGATGACTTCAACGACGAGGCATCCGCGCTTCATTCTGAGCAAACTCTCTGCTCAAACCCTGCTATAAGTAACGTACATACTGTTATTTACTTGTTATTTTCTATCTTCCACTGATTATCCAGAGGGACCCCGTTGTCTCCGCCGCGACCGCCATGCGACCAGTTCCCATACAGCCTCGCGTCCCCCGTGGATGCGTACGCCCGAGGGCTTCAAAGGATGCCGGCGCCTCCCGCTCTCATGTCTGAATTTGTGGGAATGGCGAGCTATGCTCCCACCTGTTTCCTCGACCTCATGGATGACGATGTTGAGAGTGACGGCTCTAGCATCGATGATGTGGCACCTAGCCATCGTCCGTTCCAGGAGTGCACTATGGCGGACGCTCCGGGACAGCCACCGGTGGAAGCAGATTCCTCGCAGACTCACACCCCTCCGGACCCTCGTGCGGAGACCCTCGTGCTCACATGGGAGCACAGCGGGGAGCTACGACAACAGCAACTAAACCAGCCACCGACTGCGCTAGCACGCTCGGCGCCCCACACTGTGCTCCATGCGCATAGACCAGCGAGCGGCGCCCGGGGTCGCGCCCATCCGGTCTAGCACAACACCATGGATAGGGGGAACGGTCCCCCATAGTTCGCTCAGGCCAATTAGAACATCGCCGCTGCGGCAATGCTTCTGCGCGGCCTTCCCGGGCCGAACGACCCCCAGGAACAGGCGATCCACCGGAACCTCCGAGCACTGGTGGAGACCGCCGTCGTTCAACAGGCGGAGAGCTCCGCATCACGACACCGACTCACGGTCTCTCTCCCCACTATGGGAGTGGGGACACACCAGACGGATCGCTCCACACGCTCACCGCTACAACCACCAAGCGTGGCATAGGAGGCCACATATCTGCCTCGTCTAGGCTTGGCAACTGCTCCACACCGACCGCCTATACACGAGCAGCTTGGGCCAAACCGAGACGCTCGCAGCAGCGACCGGAGTCCCAGCCCGGATGGCCCGAGACCACGGACCTTTGTCCAATGCCTCCAGCGAGCGCCGCTCCCGTCATGCTCCAACGGAGGCCGAGGCAAAGGCAAGGCCAAGCGCCAGGATCAAGACGAGGGCCCCTCCATGCAGAAGGGGAAAAAGAACATAAAAGATCGTCGTCGATTGGCCAACTCCGCGTCGGTCGCCACGACCGATCACACGGGCAAGCAGCCCCAGCATGACCTTCCGGGTCACTTCAACGAGCTCATGGAAAGCCCATGCACCAACAATGCCTACCCCGTCAAACACCTCTATAAGGACTGCGAGCTCCTCAAGCGCCTTCTGCGATAGGCCGGCGGGCCAAAAGAAGAAAAAGGCGAAGAAGCAACGGCCAAGAAAGGGGGCGTAGCGGGCAAAAATTCGGACGACTGAAGGTCAAGGTGATCCGACCAAAGGCCTACCGACTGAAGGATGATAATGACAACACTCTCACCAACGCTTGGAACAGCTATGCCGTTTCTTCCTCTAAAATTCAGTCTTACCATTGTTTACTTAGCGTTTGCTCCTATAAGAGCACCGACCCGAACACTTTTCGGCCCGGGTCGCTCGGGGGCTCCACGTGGGTACACTACTACCTCTCTTTTTCGTTTACTATCATATGGTGAAACTCCTTCCTACCCGAACAAAAGGGTAGTTCATTCCTTTAAATTGCCTTACGTAGTTTTGCTTTAAAATATTCTGATCGATCGCACCCCGCCTCTACCTACGGTTACGAGCAGCTAAGCGTCGCAGGCCACGCCCCAGGCTCCTAAGGTTGCAGCCTATGGACAAACGGGCAAGTACGAAAAAGAAAGAATAAAAAACAAAATTATGCTAAGGCAAAACTAACAAACGAAGGGGACAAACTTCCCTGAACAGAGTAACTCCATCACAAAAAACGAAACCGATTGTAGTCATTGAAGTACACAAGAACGTTTTACACGGGGGCTCTCCCACGAACTTAAACTTTTTACATCTACTGAACTACTTATACTTTACAAGCTATTGGGGCAGCTCAGCGGCATTTGTTGTCGGTGCAACCAGTGAAGGCGCGGGCTGCCCACTCCCCGACGGGACCACATTCGGCTCGGCTAAAGGTAGGATGATGTCCACTTCCGACCCAGGCTCCATGCCATCCGTAGGTTGGGCGACATCCTCTCGACGCATGCTTCCGGCCATGTCTTCACTGTGGACATCCATCACCCACTATGCAGAGACTTGCTCTGCCACCAACCTGGCGTGCGGCAGCAAGCTCTCCCCGAGCTATTGGATGTCCTCCGTGCTCAAACCGTCGGCATACTCGCTGCAGATAGTGGCGAAGTCTAAGTTCGGATGGTACGTCGCCACCGAAGTCAACACCCCCGACGCTCCGTAGAATAGCCCGCTTGTGACAAGGGCCTAGACCTCATCCGGAACCTCCGCCAACTAGACGGCAGGCGTGCTAGTACTTGGCGTCGACCCGAAGACCTCCAAGATGACAAGTTAGGCAACATTACGGATCTGGTCAAGTTCCCCCTCGAGAGCACGTCACTCTTCACGAGACTTGGCCAGCTCCTCTACATTCTGGCCAAAAGTCACCATGACCGTCTCCAGGTCCTGCTCCAATGACTTCACCTTTCCACCCAGCTCTGGAAGAAGGGCGACAAGCTCAGAAACAAGCTAAGAAACCAACACAACGAAAAACAGAGAAGGTACGTACCAAGGAAGAAGTTCTCAAGGGTGGAGAATTCCTCCGCCTGCCGAGCCACTTGCTCACGTAGCTGGGCGCTCGCCTCCTCTGTCCCCTTCACCTGGCCCTGAAGCATGAGCAACTCCTAGTCTGCCTCCGACCGGGCCTTACGCTCCAACTCTAGGGCCTTTCGCGCTGACTTCAGGGCGCTCCACTCCGACACCAAGGTGCTCCGCTCTAACTCAAGGGTCACCAGGGACTTTTGGAGCGCCGCCTCGGTGTCCACTAGGGATTTCTGCAACCCTGCCTCGGTCTCTGCCTAGTGGGCCTTCGCCGCCTCAAGACCCTGCTCGGCGGCGGCCGCCCGCTCCGCTGCACGCTGCTCCTCCGCCCGCACCACGGCCACCTCGGCCGCCCGGTCCTAGGACTCGCGACAGGCGGACTCCAGCTGACGCTCAAGATCAGCCACCCGGGCATGCTCCACCCAGAGGAAGTGGGACTTGCGGGACGACATCTCCTTCAGACCCTACGAAAATAAAAAGCAAGCATGCTGAGGCAACCAACAAGAGACTCAGAGGTCAAGGACAAATATGAAAAACTCACCTCTATGGCGAGCTGCAGGTCGACCTTGACTAACTGCTGGGCGGACTTAACCCACTCATGGGCGTCCTCGAGCTTCACCGATAGGTTGGCGAGTTCGGACTCCATGGCAAGTCCTTCCCCCCAAGGATGTCCCAGAGCTAACACTCCTGGGAATCCCAAAGGGCAAACCGCACCTTTGCTGAGTCCTCAGGGCAGGGCCACTCCAGATCACCCTCCGGCAGCACGCCGGAGGGCCCAGCCTCCAACCAAACCACCGCTAGCTCCCGCGACGACACCAGCAGCTCCACCACGACATCTGCTTCGTCCTCGGATGGAATCTCCACCACCTCGGTTGCGCAGGCCACTGACAGGCGTTCCAACTCTGTCCCAGCCACTTCTCCCCTGGGCACCTTCGGCTCCGACCGCAAGGGTTAGCCGTGTAGCCCTCCGCCCAGTAGGGCAGGGGTCTCGGTCCCCTTCTCCTCTTCCGCTGCAACTGGTGGAGGAGGGGCCACGAGGGACACCACTGGCGAAGCCTCCGTCGTCACCACTGGGATCGCCG
Source organism: Miscanthus lutarioriparius (assembly GCA_904845875.1). Lineage (NCBI taxonomy): Eukaryota > Viridiplantae > Streptophyta > Magnoliopsida > Poales > Poaceae > Miscanthus > Miscanthus lutarioriparius. The sequence goes on along the minus strand of CAJGYO010000006.1, from coordinate 8,803,214 downwards.
CTAGCACCGTCGCCGCCGCAGCCACCGTACTAGCAACCGACTCAGGGAGCACCACCTCTGAAAGGGAAGGGCTCACCGCCACCACCCTATTCCCCCCGCCACTCGCCATGGCGCACTGTAGGGTGGTCCTCCAAACCTCCTGCACGGGAGTTGGGGCGATGCTCAACCCTGTCATCGTCCAGCCGCTGACAAAAAGTACAGATTAGTCATACTTGACTCAATAGCAAGATCAAAAAGAAACAAAGAAAAACATACCGGCAGGCAAGCGGCACGACTCTGAAGCCAAGACCCGACGTCGACGAGCCCGCAGGGCGAGGACTGCTCCTAGGCTATGACCCACGCCCCCTCACTTCAGCCAGGGGTGGAGTCATCCCAACCGGCTCCTGCCCGGCCTACGGGTCACCTGAACCTTTGGCTCGGGATGCGCCGACCAGAGCAGCAGGCAGGGCATCCTCCTGCTACAAGTCACACGCTGGCACTGGTCCCGGCGACGCACGAGTGCAAGCCCGCTCCTCTGATCGCCTGGTCTGCTCGGCCGCGCCCGCAGCAGGTGAGGACGAGACTGACAACGCCACCAAGAGGCGTGGTGACCGCGCCCGCTTCGCCTCCCGTTCGCCGATGGTGTCCGCGCTTGTGGCACGCTTCCTCGACATAGGAACTTTGGCGTGCCTCTCCGCCTCCTGCTCATCACCAGCAGACATCGCCGTAGGGTCGCGACGCTCTGCCAAAGTCATGACGACCTCCTGGCTTTCCTCCTCCTCGGAGAAAACCATGTCATCCACCTCTGTGGAATCTTCCGACTCGAGCTCTGACTCGATGACACTCTTATTTTCCTTGGCCTTCACACGTCGGGCGATCTCCTTCTCCTTCTTATACCTCTGCTGAGCCACCTTGGCTTTCTTCTTCTTCCTAGCATCCGTCGCCTCCTTCTGGGCGGCCTGCCGAGCCACGCCCTCCGGCCCCTTTGGAAGGTGCGGCCGGGACCTATAAGCATCAAGTCCCTACAAAAACAGGCGACTCGAAATCAAAAAAGCAAGAAAGTAGAGGGGAAAAGAACACGGAGTAAAGAGAGAAGAGCATACCAGTTTGGACACCACCAAGGCATTGAGAGGTCTAGGCTTTCCATGGACCCTCTCTTTGGGCTTCAGCTGCAGCACCCAGTCGAGGCGACTCCAGACCTCGTCATTCGGCAGCTCCTCTGGCGACGCATGATCAGGGTCCGATGGGTCACCGTACCTCCACATCGGTCGCGTCCTCTCCGCCAACGAAGCGACCCGGTGGCGATAGAGGGTACGGAACACCCGCGCCCCATCAAGGCCGCGCCACACGAGCTTCTGGAGCTCCTCCTCGATGATCTCCACCTTCTTCTTCTCCCGACAGGAAGGGCCCCATGACCAACTATCCTGCTTCTCCGGCCTCCCGCCGGTGAACGCCGGGAACAGCGCCTCCACCGGGTTCCTAATATAAAACCACTCCCCGTGCCACCCATGATTGGAGTCGCAAGGGATGTACGCGGGATACGAGCCTCCCACACTCGGTTTCCTCCGTAGGGTGAAGCCCCCCCACCGGCGCAACCTTGGGCGGATTCCCCACTGGCAAAGCTCGCCTAGAGAACAGCCGCTAGAAGAAGTCCGTGTGCGGCTCTATGCCGAGGAAGGCCTCACAGACGGTGACGAAACCGGCGATATGCAGCACCCCCATCGGATTGAGGTGTTGTAGCTCTAGACCCCACTCATTGAGGAGCCTACACAGGAACCAATGCGCAGGGTATCCTAACCCACACTCATGGAAGGCAAGAAAAGAAACCACCTCGTCGGGCCAAGGTTGTGGAAACTCCTTCCTCCCAGGAACCCTCCAGTGCGCCACCTCCTTTGGCGGCAGAAACCCCTTCACGGCGAAGGCCTTCAACACCGACTCCCTCACAGTGGATGACCTCCAGTCTGACATTTCGCTCCAGGATCGCGAAAGGATTTGTGAGTTTTCTCTTCTCCCTCGCTCTCTCCCTTTTCTTTCCTAGAAACCGTCGTGGCTCTCAAGAACGCTCTCGACAAGAAGGAAAAGGAAAGGAGGCGGCAGATGAGGAATAGGCGAAGGAACAGGGCGAAAACCTTCTCCCTTCTCCTACTTAAGAAAAAGGGTGCAGCAGTTGGGGAAGGCACACCGATCGGGAAAGACGAAATGGCGGAGCGAAAACCCCACTCTTTCCCATTTAATGCAGATGGGACGCACCCTGACCGATGAGACGCGCCCTGCCAGACGGAACAGCGCCTGATCAGACGAGACGTGGCTTGGGTATGGCCCACCACTACCGCATGCCGAGCACAACAACCAAAGCGCCACCGCATATAGGCAACTCTCCACATCCCTAGGCGGGACATGGAAAAATCCAAAATGGGATCTCCGCCGAGAGAGACCACCGGGCTTCCTAAATCGATCGAACGGCTCAGGAAAACACACTGAGAGACAGGTAAGGAGCAAAGGGAAGCCCCATGTAGGCCATGACGACTAAGTCACGAACGACGAGCATAGGTCCCGGTCGGACATTTCCGACTGGAGCTCCTCAAACCCCGTCACTCGAGTCATCCAGGTAACACTACTGACCCCCGCTATTTCTTTATAATCATTTCATACATCCATATGCGCATTCATTCCATATGCCTATGCCCCCCGGACGATTCAGGCCCTGAACCGCCCGGGGGCTCAGGAACTAAGCATCACACATGCAGCAAAATGCATCACAACGCTCCGTGTTGCGTCACGAAGCGACAGTTGCCTCGTTCTACATGAACAACGACAGAGTCAGGGGAGAAAACATAGATGAGCCCCGTGCGGCCCTCACCTAGTCTGCCCCAAAGCAGATCGGGTCATCTCAACCTTCTCGTTCGATCCTAAACCTCTGCCAAGCCCACAGAATCTCCATCGAGGGGAGGCCCTCAGGCCACCTGGGTCGGTCTTCGGAACAACCTAGGCATCTACCGGGTTGCAGGTAAAGGAGCAGTGGAATGTCATAAGAGGGCTATGCCGACCCTGTCACGAACGATGGACCCAGATTCCACTCGATCATACCCGTTAGCGAGCTCACCGAGCGCATCACTCGAGCCCGAGCGATCGGGACAAGCGACAAAACTCAGCCCCTCTGGTTGTGAGAAACCGAGGACGGGGTAACGCACACAACTCAAACCGACCCCTACTATAGCCCAATGGGGCTCGGGGGCTCAAGACACTAAACTAACTAACTAACTAACTAACTAACTGTCTCGGCTGCGCGGGCTGCACCAAGGCCAGAGTCTGCGACCCCGAACTTACCCCATCCGGCTACGAACTACGCACCAAACACCCGGGTCTGCGACAGCGAACTCGCCCCATCCGGCTACGCCTGCACTCCAAAACTGCCTGGGTCTGCGACCCTAAACTCGTCGCATCAGGATCCGCGAACTCTGGCTCGCCCGATCCCTAAACTAACTAACTAACTGCCTTGGCTGCGCGGGCTGCACCAAGGCCAGGATCCATGACTCTGACTCACCCGGCCCCCTGGTGCGCACCAACGCCAGGACCCTCGAGCTCTATCTCGTCCGATTCCTAAACTAACTGCCACGCCCGATCCCACGGCGCGCACCGACACCAAGGATCTACGACTATGACTCGCCCGATCCCATAGCGCGCACCGATGCCAGGATCCATGAGCTCCGTCTTGTCCGATCCCTAAACTAATTGCCTTGATCCCATGGCACGCACTAACACCAAGGATCTACAACTATGACTCGCCCGATCCCACGGCGCGCACCAACGCTAGGATCCGTGAACTCCGTCTTGCTCGATCCCTAAAAACTAACCTCCTTGGCTGCGCAACGACACCTTGGTTGATGACCCCATCTTGACTAAAAAACATGCACACACGCCCACTGGATTCATTAGATCGATCAAGTTCACTAGCACACAAAAGTAGAACCACCAGGTTCAAGCCACGAGCACACGCTTGAACACTTAGCTCATAGCGGGGCTCCCGTCGCTCTCGACCCTTCCAACCAGAGTCTGACCGGACCTCTTGTACCCCCCATCTTTACTTGCTATTTTCTATCTTCCGCCGATTATATGGAGGGACCTCATTGTCTTCGCCACGACCGCCATACGACTGGTTCCAATACGGCCTCGCGTCTCCCGCGGATGCGTATGCTCGGGGGCTCCTAAGGATGCCGACGCCTCCCGCTCTCACGTATGAATTTGTGGGAATGGTGAGCTATGCTCCCACCTATTTCCTCGACCTCATGGATGACGATGTTGAGAGTGACGACTCTAGCATCGGCGACGTGGTGCCTAGCCACCGTCCGTCCTAGGAGTGCGCTATGGCGGATGCTCTGGGACAGCCACCGTCGGAAGCAGAGTCCTCGCAGACTCACACCCCTCCGGACCCTTGTGCGGAGACCCCCGTGCTCACATGGGAGCACGACGGGGAGCTACGACAACAACGACTAAACCAGCCGCCGACTGCGCCAGCACGCTCGGCGCCCCACACTGCGCTCCGTGCGCATAGACCGGCCAGCGGCCCTCGGGGCTGCGCTCGTTCGGTCTAGCGCAACACCATGGATAGGGGGAACGGTCCCCCACAGTTCACTTCGGCCAATCAGAACATCGCCGCTGCGGCAATGCTTCTGCGTGGCCTTCCCGAGCCAAACGACCCCCAGGAACAGGCGATCCACCAAAACCTCTGGGCGCTGGTGGAGACTGCCATCGTTCAATAGGCGGAGAGCTTCACATCGCGACACCAACTCACGGCCTCTCTCCCCACCAGGGGAGTGGGGACGCACCAGACGAATCGCTCCACGTGCTCACCTCTACAACCGCCAAGCATGGCACAGGAGGTCGCATCTCCACCTCATCTAGGCTTGGCAACTGCTCCACATCGACCACCTATACACGAGCGGCTCGGGCCGAACCGAGACGCTCGCAACAGTGACCGGAGTCCCAGCCCGGATGGCCCGAGACCACGAACCTTTGTCCAACGCCTCTAGCGAGCGCCGCTCCCACCGCGCTCCAATGGAGTCCGAGGCAAAGGCAAGGCCAAGCGCCAGGATCATCACGAGGGCCCCTCCACACAGAAGGGGAAAAAGAACAGAAAAGATCGCCGTCGACCGGCCAACTCCGTGTCGGTCGCCATGGCCGATCACACGGGCAAGCAGCCCCAGTAGGACCTTCCGGGTCACTTCAATGAGCTCATGGAAATCCCATGCACCAACCACGCCTACCCCATCAAACACATCCACAAGGACTGCGAGCTCCTCAAGCGCCTTCTGCGATAGGCCGACGGGCCAAAAGAAGAAAAAGGCGAAGAAGCAGCGGCCAAGAAAGGGGGCATAGCAGGCAAAGATCCAGACGACTGAAGGTCAAGGTGATCCGACCGGACGCCTACCGACTGAAGGACAACAACGATGACACTCTCACCAACGCTTGGAACAGCTATGTCGTTTCTTCCTCTAAAATTCAGTCTTACCATTGTTTACTTAGCGTTTGCTCCAATAAGAGCACCCCGACCCAAAAACTTTTTGGCCCGGGTCGCTCGGGGGCTCCACGAGGGTACACTACTACCTCTCTTTTTCGTTTACTATCATATGGTGAAACTCCTTCCTACCCAAAGGGTAGTTCGTTCTTTTAAATTGCCTTACATAGTTTTGCTTTAAAATATTCCGACCAATCGCACCCCGCCTCTACCTACGGTTACGAGCAGTTGAGCCTCGCTGGCCATGCCCCAGGCTCCTAAGGTTGCAGCCTACGAACGAACGGGCAAGTACGAAAAAGAAAGAATAAAAAACAAAAGTATGCTAAGGTAAAACTAAGAAACGAAGGGGACAAGCTTCCCCGAACGGAGTAACTCCATCACAAAAAATGAAACCGATTGTAGTCATTAAAGTACACAAGAACGTTTTACACTGGGGCTCCCCCATAAACTTAAACTTTTTACATCTACTGAACTACTTATACTTTACAAGCTATTGGGGCGGCTCGACGGCATCTGCTGTCGGTGCAACCGGCGAAGGCGCGTGCTGCTCACTCCCCGGCGGGACCACATTCAGCTCGGTTGAAGGCGGGATGACGTCCACTTCCGACCCAGGCTCCGTGCCATCCGCAGGCTAGGAGACGTCCTCCCGACGCACGCTTCCGGCCATGTCTTCACGGTGGACATCCATCACCCACTACGCAGAGACTTCCTCTGCCACCAACCTGGCGTGCGGCAGCAAGCTCTCCCCGAGCGATTGGATGTCCTCCGTGCTCAAGCCGTCGGCATACCCGCTGTAGATAGTGGTGAAGTCCAGGTTCGGATGGTACGTCGCCACCGAAGTCAACACCCCCGATGCTCTGTAGAACAGCCTGCTTGTGAAAAGGGCCCGGACCTCATCCGGAACCTCCGCCAACTAGACGGCAGGCGTGCTAGTACTTGGCACCGACCCGAAGACCTCTGAGATGATAAGCTGGGCAACATTGCGGATCTGGTCAAGTTCCCCCTCGAGAGCACGTCGCTCTTCACGGGACTTGGCCAGTTCCTCTGCATTTTGGCCAAAAGTCGCCCTGACCGTCTCCAGGTCCCGCTCCAACGACTTCACCTTTCCACCCAGCTCTGGAAGAAGGGCTACAAGCTCAGAAACAAGCTAAAAACCAACACGACGAAAAACAGAGAAGGTACGTACCAAGGCGGAAGTTCTCAAGGGTGGAGAATTCCTCCGCCTACCGGGCCACCTGCTCACGCAGCCGGGCGCTTGCCTCCTCTGTCCCCATCACCCAGCCCCGAAGCGCGAGCACCTCCTAGTTTGCCTCCGATCGGGCCTTATGCTCTGACTCCAGGGCCTTTCGCGCCGACTCCAGGGCGCTCCGCTCCGACACCAAGGCGATCCGCTCCGACTCAAGGGTCTCTAGGGACTTTTGGAGCGCCGCCTCGATGTCCTCCAGGGATTTCTGCAACCCCGCCTCGGTCTCCGCTTGGCGGGCCTTCGCCGCCTCAAGCCCCTGCTCAGCGGCGGCCGCCCGCTCCGCTGCACGCTGCTCCTCCGCCCGCACCGCGGCCACCTCGGCCGCCCAGTCCTAGGACTCACGGCGGGCGGACTCCAGCTAACTCTCAAGCTCAGCCACCTAGGCATGCTCCACCCGGAGGAAGCGGGACTTGCGAGACGACATCTCCTTCAGACCCTACGAAAATGAAAAGCAAGCATGCTGAGGCAACCAACAAGAGACTCAGAGGTCAAGGACAGATACGGAAAACTCACCTCCGCGGCGGGCTGTAGGTCGACCTTGACTAACTGCTGGGCGGACTTAACCCGCTCATGGGCATCCTCAAGCTTCACCGACAGGTTGGCGAGTTCGGACTCCATGGCAAGTCCTTTCCCCTCAAGGATGTCCCAGAGCTGACACTTGCAAGTAATAGAAGATGGCTAGTAATAGAACAAGTGGCATAAAAATCGTTTCTATATCTTTTTACTCTCCAACAGTTTTTCTATATCTCATGCGCACTCTAGAGAGTCATTCTCGTCTTCTATTTTTGACTAGTGAAAAATTTGGAATAGAAGATGGCTATATTTGGATAACCATTTAGAAAAGCTGTTGGAGGATAGCTTTTCACCAAAATCTCTATTCCTGATATTTAGGAAGAATATAGAGAGTCTCTTGGAGTTGCTCCTTTATTTTAGTTTTTTTATTTCCATTCTTGTTCCTTTATTCTCCATTCATTTTTATCTATTATATTTTGTCTAAACAAAATCATAATTCAATGTCTTGACAATTAAAATGTTTTCTTCGATGAAATATTTTTTCTCTTTGGTTTCTTCATTTTTCCTTTCCATATTTTTCTGTATTTCTACTGCTATGAGCATTTTTCTCTTGTGGTTGTAACATCTGTATTTGAACCCGACTATTTTTCTCATGGAATTGGGATATTTTAAAATTAAGCCTAGAACAATTTTCTTGTGAAGCTGTAAGGTTTTTCCTGAACGTGGAACGCTTTTCTCATGAAAGTTAAATATTTTTATTTTGAACGTGGAAAAGTATTTTGTTCAAGAAAATAGTGTTTTAGTTTCATGAGAAAAATGCTTTGTTCGAGTGGCTAGGCCTAGTTCGACTAGGATAGCTTCTGTCGCCACGACGTATGACTTTTCACGTTGCTGGGAAAAATGGGCCGTGCTCTTCCTTTCTGACCTGCTTAATTAATTTCTTTGAAGCCAACACATGCCCTTTTCTCCTTTTCCTCGTTGCACGCAAGCAGCATCAGGCAGATTCGATCCATGGGCAGGTTTTACATTCTTTTTGTTTTTTCTCCTTTCCCTCGTTTCTAGATTCTAGTCCTCTCATTAATCAACCATGGTTACATTGTGAATTTACCCATTTGTTTTGCCAGTAAGGAAGAAACTTATTCATTCCCATTCTCCTATTTTTATTCTTCATTTAGTTTGTTATGTTCCTTTATTTTACTTTTGTATTTCCATTCTTGTTCCTTTTTTATATATTTTCCTTCTAATTGTTCTGTGAACATCTTTTTTTTGTATCTATTTATCACGAGTGAATTTCTCCGTAAGTATGTTTGATTTTTATTTCACAATTCGTACCATTCATGTTTATCTATAATATTTTGTCTAAACAAACCCATAACTAAATGCCAAACAATTAAAATTAAAATGTTTTCTTCCATCGAACATTTTCCCTTTGGTTTCTTTATTAAAGTTTTTCTTCCATGGAACATTTTTTCCCTTTGCTTTCTTTATTAAAATTTTCCTTTCCATTTTTTGTTATGTATTTCTAATTCCATGAGCATTGTTCTCTTGTCGCTGGAACATTTGTATTCGAACCTTGAACATTTTATTTTGAAGCAGAAACACTTTCCACTAAAACCACAATGGCCTAATTTAAAGCTTGAATATTTTTGTACAAGAGGTACATGGAGTTGGGAATTTTTAAATTTAACCTAGAACAATTTTCTTGTGAAGCTATAGTATTTATCCCGAATATGGAATGCTTTTCTCATGAAAGTTAGAGCATTTTTCTTTTGAACATGAAAATTATTTTGTTCAACAAAATAGTGTTCTTGCTTCATGAGAAATTTTTTTTGCTATGTTTAAATTTCAACTAAAAACACTCAACTGAGATGTTGTTTCGAATGATGATTTTATAAGATAAGATACACGACGACAATCAGAACTTAATTTGGATGCATGCTTTGGATTGGAAACTACCTTGCTAGAGAGGCCGGAACCTTATTTTGAGGCCACCATTTGTTGAAATGTAAAGAGGTGAAGAAGGTTTGGCGCGAGCTGAATTTAGAGACAGTAAGATGCACTTTGTCTGATGCCCAGACTGCTAGAGAAATGGTCGAAGCTGTTCTCAAATTGAAAAGCAATGAACATGCAACTGTGATCATGCTGCTATATCTCTGGTGGGGTGAGAGAAATCGTTGGAGGGAAGAAGGAAGAAGAAGGACAATAGCTGAACTGGCATACATCGCAGCCTTCCAGGCTGATGCAGCACTGAAGCCCGCAAGCTCGCCGTTGTCGGATTCTCGTCAGAAATCTCGGTGGCGCAGACTGGCAGAAGGAGAGCTGAAATTGAATACTGATGGAGCTTTCGATGACTCGTGCAAGGATGATGGGTGGGGCTTTGTCATTCGGGATAGCCAAGGCCGTGTCATCTGCTCAAGAGCTGGCCATGAAGATTATCTCCTGAACGCCATTCACGCTGAACTGAAGGGGTGTCTGGCGGGCGGCTGTCAGGCTAGGAATCACAAGGCTCAGCTTGGAGGTGGATGCATCGCTAGTAAAGGATGCGATCAAAACTGATGATTACAGGTTGGCGTCTATCGGTGGCATAGTCACGGAGATCAAACATATTATTAGTGCTGAACTTTCCACATGCCTTGTTTCGGTTTGTAAATGTGATTGTAACAAGGTCGCTCATTCTTTAGCGGCTCTCGGTTGTAATCTCCCAAGTGGCTGTTATAGGGGTTCCTCCCATGCTGGAGGACTTGGTGACCAGTGATTTTGTTGGGTCGGATGAATAATAAAAGGTCCAACAATTTTTTTTAAAAAAAACCTTCATCTCTTCTTAAACAAAAATAAATAAAAACCTGTTTTGTCAAGATATTTTGTCTCCGTTTGTCAACCATTTTGCTCGTGTGCATGGAACGGACGGGCCTTGTCGGTTTTTCATCTCCTTCGAGCAATTTTCCTCTCCTCTGTTGTGCACCCACTCCGTTTAATCCTGTGGCCCACGACGGATCTGGGCCAAGGCCCATCTATCTTCTGGGCCATACGTTACAGCTGCGATGCAGTACGTGCTGACCTGCTGCTACAATCAGGAGCAGAGCAGCAGCCGTCAGCCAACAGTGGTTCACTTGTGTCACCATCCGAACAACCAAGACAAAGAAAAATCTATGGAACCCGATTGCGAGTTCGTCAGACGAGCATCGCTTTCCTGCTGTTTATTAAACGTCACCTCCTCCTCCCCCTGCTGCGCTATAGATCCTTCTGAATCTCAGGCTCGTATATAGTATAGCTTAGCATATGCATGGCAGACAAGGGGTGATTTCTTTTGATTTTACGGGTGACTGTTGGAGATTAGGTTGGGTCTAGCTTTTAATTTGGTATTTAGCCTGTAGTAGCGCCTAGCATAGCAGCTAACCGGATTTTCCCAATCCTGATGTGAGCATGTGGCTGCCACACCGTGTGCGTGGCGAGTGGTTTACCTGCACATAGCCCAGCACCGCGCGTCGTCACTGCGTACTTAAAATTCAACTAAACCTTTGCAAAGTCGTAAAGAATATATATAGTATTGATCTCTTTTGAAAAGTTTAATAAAGGGCTGCCCAATTATTCGGAGCACTTTCGTCATTTGCAGACGAACCAATTTGTTGCGCACCGAAACAATGCTACTAAACTGACGCTGCAATGCAATGCAGATTATCAGGCGTTGCATTGTCCTGTCAGAGAGCACTCAGCTGAATGATTCAGTCGTCCAGATCCACAGGAACTGATAACTGAATTAATCGATCTGTGCTAATGAGAAACCAGCTAGCTACCTAGTTGCAGACTTGCAGTGCATGCGTAGAGCTAGCTACGTAGAGTGGATTATTAATAAGATTCGTAAAGAAGAGTATCATCAGCTCCAGGCTCCAGCTTTGGCAAGAGCCATCAGCCATGCGTGTCGGGATATTCTAAGCAGCGTGGCGTTGGTCTGACGATGCCGCATGATGACAAAAAAACGGGGCTGTTAGTTGATCTCCACCAACGGTCTATTGGATCCTTGCCTCTGCTCCCTGATCGGGGGAGCCCAACCCTAACTGGTTGATGGGCCCCTGTCGCACAGCACATACAAATAGAGAAGGTGGGGATCGGGGCTCGTACGACGAGGTTCAACGGAGCCGCCACTCCCACCTACAGTAACCCTAAACCGATCTAAAGACCGTGCTGCTAGCGACGGGATGTGCCCCAACCACCGCCATCGCACCTATGCAGGGTCACCACAGCGCCACTGGATCTACACCGGGCCACTGGTGATCGTCTCCGCGGCGCTGGACGCCTTCCACACCGACGGCATCGGCGTCAACACTGCTGATGCGCTGCAACAGAGAAAGGCGAGGAACTTACCCGATCCTACGGTCACAGAGGTACACACGTCGATCCTAACAGGGGTGATCTGAGTAATGCATGCAGGGACACATTTGATCTGCTCCAACTACCACCGTCGGAAAAAGGCATCGCGCCGTGCGGTTGCCGGCAGTCAGAGTCAGCAACCAAACCACGCCCTCAAATGAAGCAGGCAGGCAAGATGGAGCCATCGAATCCTGCTGCCCGGATCGGCGCACGTCCGCATGCATGTTTTACAGCGACGTCGACCGACCGCTTCCGGACTAAGGCTTGATTGCAGCTGTTAAATTTAGTCCATCCTAAATGGTTCAGTACTATTTAGTCACTCCAGAGTTATTAGAGGAGACTAAAGTCCTTTTAGTATCATTGAGTCACTGTTTTAGATAAAAAGTAACTAAATGAGATTAAATGGGACTAGATTTAGGAGCTCATAGCGGAACCAAACACCCCCTGATTCTATCCAGCCGCAGCTAAACTTTTATTCTGAGAACGACCTGCATGCAGGCAATGCAGAAAGCAAGGTTTTTTACTTTTGTTGTTTATACATGCCTGCAGTGCATCACAAGCTAGTATGCGAAGATGCAGGTGGAGCAGCTAGCGTATTTTGCCTTGTTGCGTTTGCAAATATATATATAACTAGTAGAGGGCGCGCGCCCTCGCGCGCGAGAGCAAAGGATTCTAATCTATTTAATGGTGGGCACAATATCATGTAGCATCATCATGACGATCTGTAATATATGAGAGCTGTAATGAAGCAAGACGTTATAGTTTTCACAGTTGCAAGTAAAATGTAGCAAGCATAGGTACATATACAGAATATTGCATCTAATTTAGAGTCCAGGCATAACTGATATTAAGGTCAAACACATACATGGTAACAAAAGCTGGCATTGCATGAACACCGCGTCATGTACAATAGTTGGTGCAGTGATGGTTGCCAAGTTTGCTGCACGGCAAAGTTCCGTGGCTATACAAAAGCATCGTGGAGCGTTGGGTGGTAAGACTATACAATATTGGTAGGAAGTGGACAGGGCTCTGCTAGATTTGGACGTTATTGCGTCAACGATCAGTAGAGCTTCCAGGAGCTATACAAAAGCGTCGCAAAGTGCTGGTAGAAATATTATACAAGGTTAGTAGCAAGGGGGTCGTGGCTTCCGTTGAACCTGGACAGCCCTGTTCGCTTGATCGTATCAGCCATAATACAGTGTTTTTCTCTCACAACTAAACAACATCAGCCGACTTATAAGCCACAGAAACGATCGAGCGAACAGGCTGATGCAGGAATCATCACTAGAACTTCAAGCTGCAATCGGACTCCCAGCCATGTTCATCTTTGTCCGAGATGTCCACCGACGAATCTGTGCTAGTATCTGGGCAGAGAAAAACATGTTTTGTGACATTGGGTTTAAGGATGCTTCATTTGTAGGAATGCAAGGAAACAGGAAGAAGGAATATCTGCATATATTGCTAGCACCGTGTATATGTGAAATTAAGCAATCAGTGTCAAAACTGCAGATTCAGATATGAATCTGTTAACCTTGGTGAGGCAGTAGGTTCCCAGGCTTGTACAACAACCTGTTTAACATGATTCTGGAGCATAATTATTTAAAAGAATAGTTGGCCAGCAACCCAAATGCGGAATGCAGGCTAATCATCCCCCTTTGAAGTGTCTTACTGGTAGCAGTACAAATCTAACTTTGGACATTGTACCAAGGTAGATGGCTAAAAAAAATGGAGATCCCCAATTTTGTAAAGTGGGAATGTAGCAGATAATTTGGATATTATAGAGACTTTAAAGATAGTACAGTGACTTCAGTCTTATTAGAACAAGGAGGTTGCTCCTGTTTTTTTTCGAAAGTGTATAACCTGAAGCACAAAAACAGTGATATAAACCAGAAATGTGGCTGTGTACGATATATCTGTGTCTAAATCAGGTACTTAAGAATTCAAACTCTTAGGAAACCAGATAGAACATTGAATAAACATATTTTTTAATGCTTTAGGCTTATAGAAAGAACGGCTGTTACTACAAAGTATCACTTGTTGAGGTGAAATCTGATTGGTCTAATACAGGTAGAGCACCAAACTTTAGGGCAATTAATATAGTAGGAAACATGAGCATGTCATTATATGAAAATACAGAGAGTAGCCTAAAAATCTACCGTAGGAAGACATAATCGTAGGGATTAGTTTAGCAAGAGTTTAGTAAGGAATAGTTTGTACAATAGGAAGGAATATAGCCTAGGAAAGGCAATTGTATCATAGTTTTGCATAACAGTGATCTATCCAAATCAACCGCTGAGTCCGCAAAAGATGGCGTAGAGCAAGCAACTAACATTTTTTTGTTTGTTGGTTGAAAACATATTCATTACTCTGGAGTAAGAGGCCATAAAAGTAAACAATGATCCACTATCTATGTTTTTTTTTTGTTTTCGCTTTGCTAAACAATTTCTCATATCAGAAACTGCTAACAGTATAGTAGGATTGAGTATATCAATCCTCATAATCATGGGAACAGGCGCTCATAGGGCACTAACCTAGAACATGCAACGAACCATTGACATCGTAATGATAAAAACCAGGGGAATCCGGTGAGAAAAAAAGGGAAAATCAATAGGAAAAAGTATATGTTTATGATGGGTTAGTGTCAATTTTAAGGTTTTACTGGGTTCGTACTTGTTTACATTATGGTCATCACCTAAATGAACTGTATAGATGACGTACCTCGTGGCCGGGAGGTTGCCTCGTCGTCGTAACCTAATGACCAAAAGAACTATGTTAGTATGTATTATGCTGTTGTTCGCCCTTTTGTTGGTTTGAAATAGCGTTTCCTTACCTGTGTAGGCGTAGTATTGCTCGCGGACTTCCTCTCGGTGCGCGGTAGCAAGATCTGATGATCCTGTTAATATTTGGAGAACAATTGTTAGAAGTAATTTTTTTCCTCTTCCTAGCAGTGCTGTAACTTTAAAAATGTTTACCTCAGCGTTGAGATGCTCTTTCTTCTGGCGGGGACATTCTCCCAAGCATTTATTCTGTGTATGTTTCGTACCATAGCGGCCAAATGTTTAGGAGATCACCATGCTGAGTTGTTTTCTTGACACCTATGTGTGCTATGCTGGGGACAAGCAGATCTTGTCCATAGGCGGAGACCCAGTATGTTAATGTTGCGGCAGTAAATGTTATGTTTCAGATGGTGCAAATTCCCTTCAAGAGATGGTGTATTGCTAGTTCACAGCATAGATGTGGGGGCAGTCCAGAGATCTCAATGCTGAGGCGTTCACTGGGAGACAGGACAGTTGATCCGGTAAGTTTATGATCGTTGATGGGATCGGAGCTGACCTGAGTGTGCAGAGGCACCGTTGTGGAACCGTAGTCTGGGGTCCATGGCATGAGTGTCAGTGTGTAGGTGGAAACATTAGCGAAGCCTCTGGCAAGCATGCGGGCACTTGCATCCGATGAGTGTGCTCGTATGAAGTAGTCAACACCATACTTTGATATATCTTGTACGTCGATGTCCACCTGGAATTGCTGCTGGATCTGTGGCTGGCAATGGAACTTTTGCTATTACTGTATTGCTGAAGAAATTTGGGTTGGCGTCGTGGAGGTCTGATTCGTTGATTATTGTCAGATTTGGGTAGCGGTAGTTGGCCATCTCCTTGAGTGTGTCCTGTATTTTTTTTCCATTTGCATATAAGGATTAGTATTTGTTGCAAGTACGGCGATGCATAAATATGATCACACTAACATTCAGGAATTAGTTGCTATTACGGATTCGGGAAAGGAATCATTCATGGCAATAGGATCTAAACGCTCAGTACTTTTATTTGTGCAAAAGCAATTCTGTCCATACTATTAGCCGATTAGTAGCTGCAAAATAGGAGCGGTGTTTAAGTAAAAACTTTGGCCGTCCTAAATTATTATGCCACATGCCTATAGTAAGCATTATTAATTATTTTCACGCTGAGGTAACTTGGAGCAGTCGTATTTGAATTTGAATCAGATGTAAAGAAGAACACATGGGCTAATATACTGTGTGATTCTGAAGGCTGCGTTGAATCATTACCTGACTTTTAGAATGTCGTGAAGCAGTGTTTCGGTGTAAGCAGTGTGGTCGACGATGATTTTTTTACGGCCGAAAGACTTCGATATGCTACTCTGTGGTCACAGCGGTGAACTCTGAAAGTCAAAGCACTAAGGTTGAGAACTTTGATTTGGGTCTGAACAAAGTAGCCAATAATAAGAGGGAGCAGGGGTCTCAAGAGTTGCTGAATCTCACCTGTCGTTGCTTCGGCTGGGCTGGTGGTTGTCCTGTTGGTTGACTGGGTGCCAAGCGGGGGTGGCGACCGGTGGGGCTGCGAGGTCAGCGGCGCGGCAGGAAACGAAGTCACCAGTATGAAATCACAGGAAACCAGGATAGCAGAATGCGACGTGGAGACAGAGAACAATATGCGGAGCAGAGACATACCCAGAAACACCTAGATGGGAATCGACCCCAACAGACACAAATCGATGGCGTCGCGGACCTCCGGAACTGAAACCCGACCTAGGTACAAGGGCACCAATACCAAATCACAACAAAGCAGAACAAAAGAATCCCACGCGGAGATAGGGGAAAATACATGGAGCAGAGACTTACCAAGAAGCTCAATGGACCGGAGAAAACTGGAAGGGCAGCGGACACCGGGACGGCTGAAGGGGAGGAAACCCCAAAACCTAACCCAGAGCAAACAGCGCCGCAATGCGAGGGGGCGCAGGGCCAGCCCCACCGCCGGATGCACACAGGGAGGAAGAGAGGAGGCAAAGCGATGTCGGACCATGGAGGACGAGAGGCAGGCAGCGGGTGCGAGAGGACGGGGGTGGGTGTGGGGAATTGAATGCGGAAGGAAGCAACAAGCTCTGAGCGGGTCGCTCGTTTGCGGCTGCCTTGTTTTCTGGGGAGAAGGCAGAGGGAGGCGATTATGAACGAAGGAAGGTTGCAGCGAGGCAAAAATGATTATTAGGCCACTTTTAGCGCGTGTTTAGTTCCTTGAATTTGAGAATTTAGGCTACTTTAACACTTTTGTTTTTATTTAGTAATTAGTGTTTATTTATGGACTAATTAGGTTTAAAACGTTCGTCTCGCAATTTCCAACCAAACTATGTAATTAGTATTTGGCACTGTAGCACTTTCGTTTGTATTTGACAATTATTGTCCAATCATGGCCTAACTATACTCAAAAGATTCGTCTCGTAATTTACAATCAAACTGTGTAATTAGTTATTTTTTTATCTATATTTAATACTCTATACATGTGTCCAAAAATTTAATGTAATATAGAGAGACCGAAAAAACTTACTATCTAAATCAGGCCTTGGCTGGCTCATGCAGCGTGCAATCAGGTTCAGGTTCAGATTCCGAGAGGCAAGCAGAGCACGTGCAGGTTGATGCTTGAGCTTTACGAACGCACCGACCGATGCACCGGCCAGCCGGCCGGCATCTCGCCCCGATCCGTCAACTGCAGGCAGGCCCTCGATATCGCTAATGGCTATATTCGGGCAGGATTTATCGCTGCTGCGACTAATTTATAGAATTAATTTATCGTAATATAGAATTAATTTATCGTAAGAGAAAAATATTGTTTTATAACTGAAAAAATAAGCTGATTCTGATTTATAAGTTTAAGCGAACAGAGCCAATAAACTGCCACCGCTGTCATTTGTGATTTGTCAAATGCATGCGCTGCCCTGCCTCGAGCGGTCGAGCCCACGACACGAATGCACGCACGAAGCCAGTACTAGATGCGCTGTTACTTGCTACAGCCTCCAGGTTCGTTGCAGCAGCACGTGGGAGAATTTCTATATATCAAAGCTGGTTAGTTTAGCCGCCTCTCAGGTGGCCACGTTGCCCACGATTTCCTCGTCCGTCGAATCTTCCATCGAATGGCCACCGTTGCTTGAAACGGATTTTGTCGGGAGCGGATTATGGGCCTGTTTCTTCTCTTTTCCGTGCTTCCCTTTGCTGTTGTCCGGCTTTCACTTCGGAGCCAGCCCACCGAATATATATAACGGCTTCCGATCCCCCTTCCTGGCTTCTCCCTCTTTCTTACTCTCTCTTCGTCGCTCCCTCTCGCTCTCGTCCGCTCCCTCCCGCTCTCCCTCTCCGTCCTAGTCGCTACGACGGCGCGACCATTGCCACCACCACTGGCTTTGCTGGCTGGGCGTCTCCGCAAGGCGGATCCGGCTCAAGACGGGCCACCGCCACGCCGGGGGGGGGCTGCTTGCTGCCGTATGGACCCATTGTTGTAGCCATCCAAACCCTAACTCCGTCGCTTTCGTGGCCCTGCCGCTCTGCCGTCCGCCTCCGCGTGCGCCGGCCTCCATTCACCGTCTACGCTCCTCCGCGGCCTCGCACGGGAAGGAGCCCCCGCCAATCTCGGCCTCGGCGACTCCGCTCTCTCAAAGGGGCCCGTCCACTACGTCCTTGGGGGCTCAAGGCTGCTCCGTCGTCTGCGCGACCGGGCTGGCGGTTGCTGCAGGCTGTGTGTTGCGTCCTCTCCGGAAGGTTCCAGGGCCCGTCCTTGTTCTTCCCTGCTGGTCCTCTTTCCCGTCCGTGGTAGTTTCCACGCTCGCGCCTTTTCGTTTTACCTTTAGTGCGAGCCGAGGGCGCCCTCGACGCGGCGCCGCACTTTGGCATAAGCGGGACCAGTGGTTGTCGATGGTGCTTTGGTGCGGTCGAAGTGGGCGCACCTGTGGCGGAGACCGGCCGTTAAGCTTGGTGCGTGGCGAGCACCCACTCCCGGCCTGTGGCCCGTCGCGTAGCAGCGGATGGATATCGCTCTGGTGAATCCCCGTCCTTGGCCGGATCCCGTCATTGGTGGCCGGATCACGCCGCTGGTTGGCCGGATCCATCGCCTTACAGGCCCCTCCGTCCGTCCGCCTCGGTGCGTGGAGGCCGGCGACACGCTGCTGAGCGCGCTAGGGTTACCGCTTCCACGCCATCTCCGGTACCCACTGCCGCTGTTCTCCCTGTTCGTCCTCTTTCGCTTATCTTTTCCGCTCCTCCACTCTCGATACTTACTGGTGAGGTTCCATTCCTCTCCCTCCCCTCGTCCTCTTGCCACCTCTGTCCCTTTTCCTCTTCGGTTTTGGGGGATTCAAGTTCAATCCTGTTAGATTTTGGTTTTGAATACATCTAGATGATTGATTTATTTTTCATGCAGGCTATTCTAATCCACCGGACTGATGATTACCATTGTTTGCACAAAGAACGGAGATCTTAATGCACTTCCCCTCCAACCCTGCTTGACCGCTGTGGTGGATCATGTGATCCGTGGTAGACAAGCTGGCTTGAGCTCAGCTCGTTGGCAGACATATTACCCCCTCTGTTCTAAAATATTTGAGTCATTCTCTCTGTGAGAGGGGAACTAAAACCGCACACACATTTATCTATTTATTTATCTATGTGTGTGTCATCTGCTCCTCATCCACCGCTTAGGTGGCTCAGCAGGCTCCGAAAAATGCATCTGTACATGCAGAAGTTATGAAGGCTACCCCAAATTGGAAGAATGCCCTGTCAAAATTCACAGCTTATTTATGGAGTTCTTTAACACTCTTTTTTTACAAGGTCAATTTTTTGCCCCGATTCATTTGGTCGAATTTTATTTGGCCCATGGTGAAAAACACTGTTCTATTTGAATTGTTGTGAGAGAAAAACAACATTAAATTTGAAAAAACAAGCCAAACAAGCCAAATTTAAGACAAGCGAACAAGCCCTTTATCACTAAAGGAAAAGTTGTTCATGTTATAAAGCACTGCAATGCAACCTGGGCTGCTTGTGATGTGGTCAGCGTCATGTTAATTATTTCGCTTTAGCTTAACTAATATTTGAGTTACAAACATGCAGATATTTTGTCCTTTCTACATAAATTACTTTTTATCATGTATCTATTATCTATGTATCTAAAAAGCCAAAACGTCTTACAATTTGCAATAGAGAGAGTAGCTTGCAAGGTGGATACGCTGATTTCTAAATTATTTTTACATATCTCTCTATTGAAATCAGCACGCCTGATCACTTAGAACAGGACATGGCTATTATCCTATTGATGATTTCCTATTTATGATACGTACAATTATGCTTGTAGGTGTATGATGAGGCTAAAGGTATGCTAATTATTGTGCTCCGATCTTTTGTTTACATATCTAAATTAAACTCTTAATATTGTTTCTATGTAAAGATTAAATATATTTTTTCTCAACACCCTAACCAGGTAATTTATCGGTACGCGCGATGGCGCGCGTCATGCCACGATTCAGGAAACCGATGCTGCTAGCTAGGAGTAGGAGTATTTGGCACGGCGGGTAGTCTTTCGCAGTTCCACTTCCAACGAGCAGCATTGGCTATGGAGGACGAGCTAGCAGGTGTGGCATGGCATGCAGATGCAGGCGTGCGCGGGACGACTAGGGAGCATCGATACCCTGAGACAACTCTGTTGCTAGTATATGTATATGTAAATATATATAATATATAAGTATGGTGTGTAAGGGGGTGTTTGTTTCTCCTCTTAAACTTTAGTAGTTGTACTATCGAATGTTTGACACATGCATGGAGTATTAAATATAGGCTAATTATAAAACTAATTGCACAGCTTGCGACTAATTTGCGAGACGAATCTTTTAAGCCTAATTAGTCCATAATTTGGCAATGTAGTGCTACAATAAATATGTGCTAATAACGAATTAAATAGGCTTAATAAATTCATCTCGTGGAGTACTAACAGATTCTATAATTTATTTTTTATTAGTATTCGAATACCCCATACGACATCCTTACGACACCTCCTAAATTTTAGTCACCGGATCAAACAGCCCTAGAACTCTACGTGTACGCTCCACTGTGTACGCAGTCGGTGCCATGCATGATGCCGCCTCTCAGGTCATGATACGAGAGCTAATTGCTAGCCAGTTAATTAAAAATTACATAAATAGAAGAGTTAACAGGTGGCTAAATTTTGAGCTAAGTTTTCAACTAAAGCTAGTCTTAACCGATTTAATCTAAATTTTTAGCCCAAGTAGCAGCTAGCACTAGCTTATCCAAGTAGACCTTACGTGCTCCCTTGTCCTATTCAGATCCTAAGGTCTGTACTGTCTCTACAATCGTGCGTAGACAACTCAAGCTTGGGCTGCGATAACGCAAGCAACAGCAAACAGCCATTTTTCATAGTTTTGTATTCCTGCGGCCTGCACGTTTGGGAAATCTAGGCCTAATCTCTGCATGCATATACGTCATCCAAAAAATGACGACACACTGTTTTGTAAATTAGTAATTCTACTATACTAGTATCATATCATACATGCATGCATGGTGTGTGTGGTGCCACCGTTTTTGGCATTGAATGGTCCCGTCGGTGTTTCCAATAAAATCTAGTAAATTTATATTTATGACGTGCTAGGCTTGGATGGTGTACTAAAGGACATAAGGTTTATACTGATTCGGACAAAATATCATTACGTCCAGTTTACTGCTGCTCGTGTTATTAGTACCGAAAAAGGTTCGTAGTAGGAGTACAAACGGTCGAGAGAGCGACAGGTCCCAAGTCTCTGATGGAAAGATCGAAAGGATGCCAAGAGCTCGATTGTCGCTTGGCTGTGTGTTGTGTGTGGAATCGATCCCCCTTTAGTGGGGCGCCTTGCCCTCCCTTTTATAAACCAAGGGGAGCAAGGATTACAGATGGGAGAAAGAGAAAAAAACCAAAGATAGAGAAGGTCCTTCGAAGGTGCCGGGTCTTCCTTTTCCCTTGAGCCTACCCTGCTGACATGGCAGACCACGCCAGGGATAGCATGTTTCGCTGATCCTGATAGGGCCAGGCTCTGGCTTCGTTTCAGCGAATGGTCACTCCCATCCTCCCCCGACGAACGGTGCGGTGTGTCAGGGCGCCGAGCCATGACTCTGCAGGGAGTAGACGAGGAAGTGACTATACGCCTGTTACGGTTGATGACGTGAGTTCTCTCTTGGATTGTAGTGGTTGTCGTATGCTTGTGTCAGAATCCGTGTCCGAGGGCTGACGGCAGCGCCCACAACACTGTAAGACAAAAGTCGGCGCCTACAACACTGTTTGGACTCCGTCAGGTCGGAAAGGGCTTAAAGCGCCCGTCCCGTCGTATCCTGACGGTACCTTTCTGCAGGTGTGCAGGGCATGGTCCTCGGTACTGCGGTTGACTCGAATGTCCTGTTGTACCCTGTGCTCGTCATTATGAAGGAGCAGGGAGCAGTCGTCGGACGAGGCGGAGCCAGCCCTTAGACGTCGGGCGAGGCGGAGCCAATCTTCAGTCCTCTGGGCAAGAAGTGTAGCTGCGTTTTCGTTTGTTTGGGAGCATCAACGTTTGATGTCTATTAGTTCTATCTCATTGGGTACCCTAGTATTAGGTCCCCGACAGTAGCCCCCGAGCCCCTGGGTGATTCGGATAGAATCGCCCGGGGGATGATTTGACTTGTCAGAGCGTGCGCGCGAGCGCACCCGACGGGTGTAGCCCCCGGGTGATTCGGGCAGAATCACCCGAGGGGTATTTCAATTCGCCAGAGGGTGCGCGCGAGCGCACCCGTCGGGTGTAGACCCCGAGCCCCCGGATGATTTGGATAGAATCGCCCGGGGGATAATTTTGGACCCTTCACGGGTATGGCTATGGGATTTGGTTTTTGTTAACTGGACAGTTTAAAGGAAATCCTATTCGCGGGGATTCATCCAGGGTCAGCCCGGTTAAGACTTGTTTGCGGATTGAGACTCCTTTGAGGCTCGTGCGCCTGACTTTTGGCCATTTGCGGGCCCATCCCTCGTCACGACGACCGTCGAAACTATTGGGCCAGCCCTCAAACTCCTGCGCCCAGGCAGGCCAAAGAAATGCTTTTTGACCCGTATCCCCACTGTGGGGAAAGTCCCAGTCTGCTCGGGAAGACGAAACGTCCGGTGTGATTTTGGTGGGAAAGGATAGGGATCGCGGGCGCATATCCCGCGACATGATGTGGTGGTGTGTCGTGGTAGGCTCGGTGACCTAGGCGGACGGTTGCTCTTCTCGCATCCCCCGCCCCTATAAAACCAAGAGGTTTGCCCCCAGGGTTTCGTACTTTACCTCCTCGCCTTTGCATCCACAACCTCCGCCGCCAATCGCCTGAGCCTCCCGCATCTGCATCGCAGCCGCCGTCAAGCTCGTGTTCGCATTGCAGCCGTTGTCAAGCTCACATCCACCCCCTCCTAATCGTTCAATGGAGCCGTGGTGCAGATCTGACATCACCCCTCAGCGCCTGGAGGGCCTCGTTCACCGTGGCCTCCTTTGCCCGCTGACCGCCACCGAGGAGTGGCAGCTGCCCGGTAATGAGGATGAGCCGTCGCTGCCCGAAGGGTATGTCGTGTCCTTCGCTCACTTCCACGAGTGGGGATTCGTCATACCTGCCCACAAGTTCCTTCGTGGGCTGTTGGATTACTACAAGGTGGAGTTGCAGCACCTTACTCCCAATGGGATCTAGCACACTGCGGCGTTCGTCGCCCTATGTGAGGGGTTCCTAGGGATTAGTCCCCACTTTGACCTATGGCGGTATCTCTTTGCCGTCAACCTTTTGAAGAAGCGGGTCAGGAAGCAAGAGCTGAGCGTGCCGATGGGATGCGCCAGCATTCATCTCCGCAACAACCGGGTGAACGAATACCCATCGATGCGTCTATCGACCTCCAACAAGGGGTGGCATTCGCATTGGTTTTACGTCAAGGACGACATCGCCGCCCCCTTGCCAGCGTTCTCTAGGCACATCATTGAAGAGGTCCCGGGGTCGTGGAAGTGGGGTGTCCTAGACAAAGACAAGAAGAAGATCAAGGACCATCTCACCGCCCTCTAAATTCTGAAGGAGAGGGGTGTGAAGGGATCGGGGATCATCGGTGCCTACCATACGCGGAGGGTGGCACCGCTGATGAGCCGCGCGCCTCCCCTGTACCTGATGGTGCCCGGGGCAACGCTCGAAGGGACGACACTTGTTGACGAAGCGCTCCCCCCCACTGAAGTGACGCAGCACATCAAGGAGGCGATGGAGCCTTCGAAGGACAACGTCGGCGTTGTCCTTGATTTTGTGTATCCGGTGCCGGGGCATCCCCCAATGCAGCCGGAACTGGGGTTCATCGACTTCGTAAGTTTTCCTTCCCCCTGCCTCCTTTTTACTTAAATTCCTGACCCCTTGATGCTGACCTCGAGATAGCGGGACCAGCTGAAGAGACTCATCTTTGGGAATAGCCCGGCTCCGCTACCGAAGGACCGGCTCATGGCGACGACGAATTGCACCGTGGTCGAGTGGGATAGGAAGACGAAGGAGCTTAAGAGGAAGAAGATGCTACAGAAGCAGCAAGCATGGGAGCGAGGAGAGGAGACAGATAGTGACGACGATGATGACGACGATGATGAGGAGTATGACGAGGTAGTTGCCGATGTGGAGTGGGGCGTCCTGGAGGGCGAGGATACGTTGATAGGTCCCCACTTGTCCACGTAGGGACCCTTTCGTTCCACACGGAGGGAAGTGGGTCCATGAGGCCGGCGGAGATGGGCCAAACCATCGGCCCATCCTCAGGACCTGTGGGAGCCGGTGGAACTGCCGCCACGCCGAGGGTGTCGGTGGAGGGGGCGGCTCCACTGCCATGCCCCACGAGCAGATAGGGGCGGGCGGATCTACCGCCACGCCCAAGGTGTCGACAGAGAGGGGTGGCTTCACCGCCGCGCCCTCAGAGGTAAGGGAGGCGAGCCCCTCTGCCCGGGAGCAGGGGGCAGGCTCAAAACAGTCATGCCCAGATGAGTTGAAGCAGGAAAATGGGGGTTCATCCCCAAAACGTCCCTGCTGCCCAACAACGCCGGCGTAAGTCACTGATTCCTGTATTTTTCCTGTTTTTTCTGTTTTCAATGTGATCTTATGCCTTTTAACTCTTGCAAAGTCTTACGACGGGGCCGTTCTTTGGCGTTGGCGCCCAAGAAGAGTGTTGCTCTTCAGGCAGAACGGGTGCCATCGCCCGACGTCGCTCCTATTTCGGGCAGGAGTGGAGCCGATGTTACGATCTTGTCGGCCGGTCAGGCGCCACCTACGGTGGCGCCCGTGCCCTCGGTGGGTCAAGCAGGCGCCGGGGCTGAAGAAACGCCCTCGAGGGTCGCCGAGCAGACGACGATGGAGGTGACTCCGCCGCCTACGTTGGAGCGGATGGAGCTGCGGCCCGCGCTTGTGGCCCCCTCTGTGGTGGGTGCGGTGCCGCAAGTCGAGGCCCCAACATCATAAGTGGAGGTGGCCACGATCGTGACAAGCCAAGCGAAGCCGAACGCAGCCACGGTGGTGTTCGAGGGAGCGGTGCAATCCGTGCCACCGGTGGCCCAGGCGGCGGCGCCCGAGGCAGGCCGGACGGAGGGGGTCATGGCCAGAGGGTCCTCGGGCATCGTGGCGGTGGTGGAGAGGACCAGTGGGGGTCACCCTCGGCCCTAATGTCGGGGGGCAGCCGCTCGCCCACATGGGGTGAGCTGCTGCCCTAGTGGATGGATCCCCGAGAACCAACGTCAACTCTCTTCTCGCTCGACGATGCTACCGAGAGCATAGAGCGGGAGAGTCTTGATGAAGGGATCTTGGCTATGATGGATGTCCTAAACTAGGCCAGGGGCGTCCTGCGTGACGTCATTGTTCCCAATGGCCGGGTATCCGCTTGATTTCCCCTCTCGCTTTCTTCTTTCTTCATGTATGTTTGTATTTTTGACACTGGTCTTCTTTTTAGTCCCTCATTGCTTGTAGCCAGGAGAAATTCTGGTTCCTCCGTGAGCAGAAGGTGGAATGAGACCGCCTCACCGAGGAGGCTCGGCTGTGTGGAGATGTGAGCACCCAGCTTGCTGCCGCCCAACAACGGAAAGCCGAGGCGCGTCGGGACACAGAGGAGGTCCATGGGATGTTCCAGGATCTGTCGACGAGGGTGCAGCAGGACGAGGAGGCGATCGCCAGGGTCCGAAAGGAGCAGGATGAGCTGCTCTAGAAGGATGCCAAGGCCAGCCGACGGGCCGTCGACCTCCTGGAAGAGCTGCAGAGGGAGCGGGATCTCAAGCTGGAAGCCGAGGACAGGTTTGCGGCCCTGCAGCAGAGGGCGAATCAGGATGCCGAGGTGATCGCCCAGCTACGCAGGGAGCGAGACAAGCTGCGTCAGACTATAGAAAGACTTCGATCGGAGCGTGGCACGGCCTGTGAGGAGCACGACCAGGCCATCCGAGAGTGTGACAAGGCGCGTCAGGGGGTCAGCTCCCTCCGGGCAGATCTTGGAGCCACGGTGACCCGAAGGCTGGAGGCCGAGAGCATCTCTGCCGGGCTAGGCACGGAGCTTGCCGAGGTGCGGGGGATTCTTCAGGCCGAGAGTGATGAGCACGATCTCCTGCGCACCGCCGTCGGGGTGATTTTCGATGACCTAGGGGTGGCATGGTTGGAGGAAATCGGCTCACTCGCGGCCCGTGCCGTATATATTATGGCATGGGTGCACCAGCTTTAGGAGAACACCTTTCACGCTGGGATCACCCAAGCCTCTGTTGTTGCCCGCTCTCATTATGATTAAGAAATCAACTTGGAGGCAATGAGCCTTGGCTTCACGCCTAGCTATGAAAACGCTGAGCTGGATGAGATTGAGAAGGCGGTGACTCATATTGCGCGGAACCTGGCGAATAGGCTGAAAGACATGGTTCTTCCCCCAAGGAAGTAGTTAGTCGAATGAGTCTGATAAACATTTACCTGTAATCTGTGGATCAGTGTCGGTACTTTTGTGTTCGAAAATAGTTTCGTAATTTTGTTTCGTTTGGCTGAACTTTACTTTCTTCCCTTTTGCATTCGAGAAAAAAGATTTTATGCGATCCGACCCTTCCGTTCGTTAAGACCTTAGGGCCCGAGGTGCATAAGGGGGGAATTTCGATTATGCTGGTGAGCAAAGTTACCATAGCCATCGGGGCGTGGGTTTTTTGCAGTCTTACCAGGCATGCTCGTTTATCTATTCCCACAAACCTTGCCGCTAACCTTGGCATGAGGAAGAGGTCTGATGCAACGACTATTTCAAAAAAAGAGGTATTTATACCTTTATCTGCCCCCGAGTGAGATCCGACCGCTTACGGTCGCTGGGGCCGGATGTCACTGGAGACCAAAGCAAGGGTAGCGAACTTACTCTTGTATTCACACGTACCCCTTACTTAGGATTTTAACGATCATTCTATGACCGTGAGTTTGGTCTCATTGCTGGCCCGGCCTTCCCCGAGCCCTCGCGCGTGGCGGGGATTCGGTCAAGGGTCAGCTTGTTTTTGTGGCTATCGCCCCGTCCGCGGTTTCCATAACTGGAGGGGTTGAGGCGACGTCACTTGAATCGACGGCTTGAGTGACGTGCTTGATTAGCTCGCTAATGGGGATGTTCGAACAGAATCCAATCCCATTGCTTTGCGACAAGGTCGGCAAAGCCCTCGGGTGGCATTCCGTTGCTCCTTGACCTTCCTTCCAACAGATTCCCCCTCAATGGGGATTCTATGGGCTCGGCAAGAGGCTGGATTGAACTAGAAGGTTGAGATGACCATACCCGCCTCAATGCGGGTTGGGTAAAGGCCGCTGAGGCTCATCTGCATTTTTCTCCCCTGGCTTTTGTTGGACACGAGGTGGCCTTGGACCCTTCACGGGTCAGCCTTCGAACCTCGGTCTCTCGATCTCGGATCTAGCGGCTCAAGCCCCCAAGCCCCTTAGGTCTGATAGGGGTTGGCTATGTTTCGCGCGTCACCCCGTCCTCGGTTTCCGCAACCGGAGGGGCTGAGCTGACGACACTTGCCTTGATGGCTCGAGTGTTGCGCTCAATGAGCTCACTAACGGGCATGTTCGTGTGGAATCCGGGCCCGTCATTCGCTGGCGGGGTCGATAGAGCCCTCATGTGGCATTCCACTACTTCTTAACCTGCCTCCTAGCAGATGCCTGAACCGTTCGATAGGCTCAGGTGGCTCGTTGGCCTCTCCTCGACGGAGATTCTATGGGTTTGGCTTGTGGTTACAATCGAACGAGAAAGGTCAAGATATCCCTATCCGCTTCTGAGCAGGGTTGGACAGGGCCGCTGGGGCTCATATCGGTTTTTCTCCCCTGGCTTTGTTTGACGCGAGGCGGCCTCGAGCCCTTCGTGGGCTAGCCTTTGAACCTTGATCAGTAGTCGCTCAAATCGAATGAGGCAACTATGGCTTTGTGGCGCGTCACGAAGCGTTGAGATGCGACGATCGTATATGCAATGTTTGGATGCATGGGTTTAATGTATGATTTAATTGGAACAAAAGCGGGGGTCGGTAATGTTACCTTGGCGGTATGAACAACGAGAAGCTCTTACCAGACATGTTCGTGCGGGGTTCGAGTCCGACGTTCGCGACGGGCCGGTGTAACCTACACGAGCACCACAATTTTCCGTTTCTGTCTCCCGGCGGTGATCCAAGCCGTTTGATTGATTTAAGCGACCTGACAGCTTCTCCTTGAAGGAGATTCTGTAGGAGGCCCCTCCAAACCCTTCTCGAGAAGGCGGATGCTAAAGCTTGGGGTGCGGGGAACTGTGAATTCGGTTACGTTGGTGAACAAAAACACCGTAACCGCCGAGGCGTAGGGTCTAGCGGTTCGTCTAGTTTTACTCAAAGTTTTACACCCGCACTCCGTGTCTCCGGTTTTTAACGTAAGGAGGGGTCGGGTGAAGAGGATGTCTAAACAAGTAGACACTCTCGGCAGCCCCCGAGCGATGTCCGTGCCCCTGCCGTTGCTGGGGTCGGAGTCTCGGTAATGAAATTAACACGCAAAGTAAGTAAACAGAGGTGCTTATCTTTGAGCGGTCGTTTGTTTGTCATTTTACCTGGGCCGTCCGATCCACCTAGGAGGCCCATTTGCCCCCCTGGACGGGGGTTTTGTAGTCAAGTCGTTTCGTGGTCCTATCTAGGGAAGCGGAGAGTCACCTACATGCGGGTGAGCCCTGATTCTCATGCTTGGCGTGCGGTAGTGGTGGGCCATCCCCAGGCAACGTCCTGTTTGACCGGGCGACATCTCGTCGATCAGAGCGTGTGCTGTCGGTCTAGGCGCGTCCCCTCGGATTCCCGTCAGCATCGATTTCCCATTTGCATTGAATAGGGGAGGGGAGAGGGTTTTTCATCCCAACCTTTCGCCTTTCTTCCGCTACTGCGTCTCCTTCTTAAATAGGGGGAGGGAGGGGGTTCTTGTCCCCATTCCTTCACCTATTCTTGAGCTGCTACCTTCTCCTCCTTCCTTTTCACCGAGCGCATTCGCATGTCGTGGTGGTTCCTAAGTGAGAGAGGGTAATGCGAGGGGGAGGAGAACTCACAGATCCATTCATGAATTCGGAGTGCGATGTCGAGCTAGAGGTCATCCAACATAGATGAGATGGTGCTAGCCGCCTTTGCCGAGAAGGGGCCGCACTGGAGGGTGGTGAGCGTTGTCGGTTTCGCCGTCGTCCGTGAGGCCTTCGTCGGGATGGAGCCGTATGGGAGGCTCTTCCAGTGAATCTTCTCCAGGTGAGTCTTGTTGGTGGGGAAGCCACTTAGGACTGCATCAATGGGGGGCTTCGCCCTTACGACCGCTCAGATCAGCCAGTTCATGAAGCTTGATGAGATGTCAGAGGCATCTATCAGCCATGGCGGCCTTTCTTCGGTGGGAAGCGCCCCTCGTCCAGGCGCCGTTGTCAGGGTTGTGGCTGATCACGATGGCGTAGTCCCTGGACGCCCCGATGAAGGCACCACAGTCACCGACGTGGTGCTCGATGTGGCAGACGACGTCGCCCTCGAGGATCCCATGGAGCGGTAGGACATCGCCGATGGAGAGCGTGGTGCAGCGACCGTAGTAGTACTCATAGTAGAACTGGTCAGAAACTATAATCGAATAAGTTGTGGGGGAGCCCCCGAGTGAACAGTCTTTTGTATTTATGAATACATTAGTCCGTTTTATGATGAAATCACTTTGTAAGCGATGAATTTCTACAAAAAATGAACAAGTTCTTAAATTTCGTTACGACAAACTGCTTTTCAGCTCTTCTCCCTCTTTTTGTAAAAGAGGTTTTAGTGCCTTCCGACCCTTCCCATAGTTAAGGTCGCAAAAAACTTGGAGTGCGGGCGAATCAATTCTGATCACGCTGGTGAGCAAGGAGGCCATAGCCGCTGGGGCGTGGGTTTCCCATAGTCCTACCAGTTATACTCAGATTTTGTTTTTGAAATTCCAGCCTTTAGGACTTACCATGAGAAAAGAGGGTAAACACAGAGAATGTTTGCAAGATAACATAGAGAGTGTTTGTAAGATAAACGTACTTATATCAGCCCCCGAGTGAGGTCTGACCCCTCGCACTTTGCAGGGGTCAGATGTCACTAAAGATCGGGGATTTTTGAAAACAAAAACTGATAAGAAAAAGTATGCATTTATTTAAGGGTAAAAACGACGTAGCTGCTCAATGTTCGAGGCATTGGTGAAGACCTCATCGTCGATGGTTTTCAACTTGTAGGTGCCTGGCTGGAGTACTTCCGCGATGACGTATGGCCCCTCCCAGGGCGGGGAGAGCTTGTGACGGTCCTTCTTGCTCTGCACGAGGCGGAGAACCAGGTCCCTAACGTTGAAGGCTCGGTCCCACACCCGTCGGCTATGGTACCGACACAGCGCCTTGTGGTACATGGCCTAATGGAGGAGGGCGATGTCATGAGCTTCGTCTAGCTGGTCCATGGCGTCTTCGTGGGATGCCTCGACTCCCTGTTCATTGTATGCTCTGATTCTTAGCGCTCCATAGTCGAGGTCGGCTGGGAGGACAGCCTCGGAACCGTAGACCATGAAGAAAGGCGTGTAGACGGTGGCTCGGCTGGGAGTTGTCCTCAGGCTCTAGAGCACTGTAGGGAGCTCAGCGGCCCAGCGTGCACTGAACTTGTTCAACCAGTTGAAGATCCTAGGCTTGAGGCCCTGTAGGAGCATGCCGTTTGCATGCTCGACCTGTCCGTTCGTTCGGGGGTGCGCGATGGCGACCCAATCGACCCGGATGTGTTGTTTATTGTAGAATCGAAGGAATTTCTTGCCGGTGAACTATGTGTCGTTGTCCGTGATGATGGAGTTTGATACTCCAAAGCGATGGATGATGTCGAGGGAGAACAGCATGGCTTGCTCGGACTTGATCACGGACATCGGTCGGGCTTTGATCCATTTTATGAACTTGTCTATGGTGACAAGCAAGTGGGTGTGGCCCCCGGGCGCCTTTTTGAGAGGCCCAACCAGATCAAGCCCCCAGACCGTGAAGGGCTACGTGATGGGGATCATCTGGAGTGCTTGGGCCGAGAGGTGAGTTTGCCGAGTGTAGTACTGGCACCCTTCGCAAGTCCGTACGATCTGCTCGGCGTCGGCTACTGCAGTGGGCCAGTAGAAGCCCTGTTGGAATGCGTTCCCACCAAGGTTCTAGGCATGGCATGGTGACTGCAAACCCCACCATGGATATCGCTTAGCAGAAGCTTCCCCTATTTGACGGGGATACACAGCTGCAGGATCCCGGTGTGGCTTCATTTGTAGAGTTTGCCTTCTACAAGAACGAAGGACTTGGCGTGACGTGCGAGCCGTCGAGCTTCCATCTTGTTCGCCCGCAGCATGTCACAAAGGAGGTAGTCTAGGTAGAGTGTTCTTCAGTCGATTAGAGGGTCGAGCTCTGTCGTTGGATCCTCTTCAAGCTCCATGACCTCAGGGCCTGACGGAGCCGTCGGTTGGTAAGCCCCCGGGGCTGGATCAGATGGGCCATAGTCGGCCCGTTCTGACCCTTCGTAGCGCTCCAAGGGTTTGTGTTGGTCACTGGCGAAGACACCCATTGGCACTGGCTCTCGACCGGATGCCGCTTTCACAAGCGCGTCGGCCGCCTCGTTGAGGCGCCTTGGGATGTGATTGAGTTCGAGGCTGTCGAACTTGTCCTCCAGCCGTCGGACTTCTTGGCAGTACGTAGCCATCATGGCATCGTGGTAGCTTGACTCCTTCATGACTTGGTTGATGACCAGCTGAGAGTCGCCCCGGGTGTCGAGGCATCGGATGCCAACTCGATGGCGATGCGTCGGCCGTTGACGAGTGCTTCATACTTGGCTACATTATTTGATGAGGGGAAATGGAGACGAACCATGTACCTCATGTAGACCCCGAGGGGTGATACGAAGACCAGCCCCGCACGGGCGCCCTTCTTCATCAGCGATCCATCGAAGTACATCGTCTAGTACTCTTGTTCGATGACCGCCGGTGGCGTTTGGACCTCGGTTCATTCCGCGATGAAGTCCGTCAACTCCTGGGACTTGATCGCCGATCGGGAGGCATACGTGATGCCTTGATCCATCAACTCGAGTGCCCACTTCACGGTTCTTCCTGTGGCGTTTTGGCTCTGGACGACCTCGCCGAGGGGGAACGACGTCATGACCGTCACGGGGTGTGACTCGAAGTAGTGACGTAGCTTCCTCTTGGTGATGAGAATGGCGTACAGGAGCTTCTGGGTTTGGGAGTAGTGGGTCTTAGAGTCGGATAGTACTTCATTGATGAAGTACACAGGGCGTTGTACCCTGAGGGCATGCCCTTCTTCCTCCCGCTCTACTACCAGGGTGGCGCTGGCCACTTACATGGTGGCCGCTATGTATAACAGGAGAGATTCTCCGTTGCTTCGAGCAACAAGGATCGAGGGCCTTGTCAGAAGCACTTTGACCATGTCAAGTGCCTCCTGGGCCTCGGACGTCCACTCGAAGCGGTTGGTTTTCTTCAAGAGTCGATAAAGGGGGAGACCTTGTTCGCCGAGGCATGAGATGAATCGGCTGAGTGCGGCGAGGCATCCTGTGATTCGATGAACCCCCTTTATGTTTTAAATTGGGCCCATCCTTGTGATGGCTGAAATTTTCTCTGAGTTGGCTTTGATGCCACGCTCGAAGACGATGACGCCGAGCAGCATGCCCCTCGGGACCCCGAAAACACATTTCTCGGGATTGAGTTTGATGCCATTCGCTCGAAGTTTTGCAAAGGTTTGCTCAAGATCGGCAACGAGGTGGTCGGCCCGCTTGGACTTAACCATAATGTCGTCAACGTAGGCCTCAATGGTCCGCCCGATGAGGTCCCCGAACCATTTGAGCATACAGCGCTGGTACATAGCCCCAGCGTTCTTTAGACCGAACGCCATTGAGACGTAGCAGAATGATCCAAAGGGGGTGATGAAAGATGTCGTGAGCTGGTCGGACTCTTTCATCATGATTTGATGATAGCCGGAGTACGCATCAAGGAAGCAGAGGGTTTCGCACCCAAGGTAGAGTCTACTATTTGGTCTATGCATGGCAAAGGGAACGGATCCTTTGGGCACGCCTTGTTGAGACCCATATAGTCAACACACATCCTCCATTTTCTGCTCTTCTTTTGTACAAGAACGGGATTAGCTAACCACTCTGGGTGGTATACTTCCTTGACGAACCCGGCCACCGAAAGTTTGGCTATCTCCTCGCCGATGGCCCTGCGTTTCTCCTCGTCGAAGCGACACAGGCGTTGCTTCACCAGCCTAGAGCCTGGGTGGATTTTCAAGGTATGCTCGGCGACCTCCCTCGGAATTCCTGGCATATCCGAGGGTTTCCACGCAAAGATGTCTTTGTTGCCATGGAGGAAGTCGATGAGCATGCTTTCCTATTCGGAGGAAAGTGTGGTACCAATGCGTACTGTTTTACCCTCGGAGCTGCTGGGATCCATGAGGACCTCCTTGGAGCCCTCTACCGATTCAAATGACCCAGTCGACTTCTTGGCATCGGGCGCATCTTCGGCTACCTCCTCCTTGAGGGTGGCAAGTTCCCCGGGGGCAACGATTGTTGTGGCGTGGCCGCAACACTCGACCTCGCACTCGTAGGTGCGCTAGAAGGAGGTGCCGACGGTGATGACCCCGTGGGGGCCCGACATCTTTAGCTTGAGGTATGTGTAGTTGGGGATGGCCATGAACTTCGCGTAGCATGGACGTCCTAGGATGGCGTGGAAGGTTCCGGGGAACCCAACCACCTCAAAGGTGAGGGTCTTAGTCCTGTAATTGAACTGATCCCCTAAGGTAATGGGTAGATCGATCTGCCCGAGTGGCATGGCCTGCTTCCTGGGCACGATGCCATGGAAAGGTGCTCGGGTTGGGTGGAGGCGCGTCCGGTCGACGCCCATCTCGTCGAGTGTCTTGGCGTACATGATGTTGAGGCCGCTGCCCCCGTCCATCAGCACTTTGGTGAGTCGCTTTGGGCCGATGATTGGGTCGACCACAAGCGGATATCTCCCCAGGTGGGCGACGATATTCGGATGGATGGTCCGATCGAAGGTTATGGCAGACTCCAACCACCGGAGGAAGGGAGGTGTGGCCGGTTGGGCCATGTAGACTTCACGGCGCGTGACCTTCTGACGGCATTTGGAGTCGTAGGCCGCTGATCCTCCGAAGATCATAAGGCAGCCGTCCGGCGTTGGAAAGCCATCGTCCTTCTCCTCGGCGTTGTCCATAGTGGGGGGAGGGTCTTTCCCCTGCTCCCCTTTGTTGGAGCCTCCGGACAAGAACCGCAGCATGAGGCCGCAGTCCTTGAGCAGATGCTTAACAGGAAAGGCGTGGTTCGGGCATGACCCCTCGAGTAATTTTTTGAAGTGGTTCGGAGTGCCCTCCGCGGGCTTTCGATCACCCTTGTGGTTAGCAGCGGCCACGAGTGAGTCCTCGCGCCATTGCTTCTTATTATTCCTTTTGGCGGAACGATTGGAGGTGCCTTCGTCGGTACCCTCGTCTCGCCTTGCCTTGCCCTCGAGGCGATCGAAGATAGCTCTGACCGCCTCTTCTCCTAAGGCATGGCTGGTGGTGATGTCCTGGAGTTCTTTGGTGGTTCGCAGGCCCTTGCGTCCCAGCTTATGAACCAAAGACTCGCAGGTCATCCTAGACAGGAAGGGTCCTATCATGTCGGTGTCGACGACGTTAGGGAGCTCGTTGCACTATCGGGAGAAGCACCGGATGTACCCGTGGAAGGTCTCACTGGCCTTCTGACGGCAGTTCTTGAGGTCCCATGGGTTTCCAGGGCGCTTGTATGTGCCTTGGAAGTTTCCCACAAAGATCTCCTTCAAATCCGCCCAACTCTGGATTTCATTGACTGCAGGTGCTCCAACCACGCTCGCGCCGAATCGGCCAAGAACAGTGGAAGGTTGCGGATAATGAAGTCATCATTATCCACACCACCGGATTGACAGGCAAGCCGATAGTCTTCGAGCCAAAGTCTAGGGTTTGTCTCCCTAGAGTACTTAGGGATATTGGTAGGTGGTCAATACCTTGGCGGGAAAGCAGCGTTGAGGATGTGCCGACCAAAGGCCTAAGGGCCTAGCAGGCCGGAGCTTGGGCTCCGGTCATCGCTGCTGTCGTAGCGTCTGTCGCGACAAGGCTGATAGCCACGGCGGGCTCCTTCTCTTGGGTCGCTGTAGGTGCATCTGCGGGCGTCGAGGGTGCTGCGTGCGTCGCGGTTGCGGCCAAGACGTTGATGTATCCTGATCGCAGCGCGCTACCTACCGCCTGTTGACACAAAATGTGACGCACTGTGCCACACACACAGCAAGCCGAAAAGCGTAGCTTCAATCGGATGCCCGGGTGCTTCGTGATCCGGAACGTGCCAGTCAGTTTGACCTGAAAGAAACTGACAAGGGATAAAACAGTTAAATGTCAAACCGGAACATGTCGGGTGAGACCAGATATTTCGTATATACGACCACGAAGTTACTTTTTTACAACGACATACGACTATAGGAAGTCATGCGCCAACAAGTTTATAAATCATTCTCGGCTAATCGTAAGATGGACATACGTAAAGATCTCGATTGCCGAATGCATATGCATGGAAAGACATGTTTGAACAGTGAAATTGATTATGCGTTAATGCATATCCAAGCTCAGCAATCCAGCCGAGTTGGGGTCCATGAAGAAGGAACGTGTAGATAAACATGATTAAGCCAATCTAAAACCTGCGTCTGCCGCACGACACCTAGTTTCGTCAAAAACTTAAACGTGATTAACATACATGAACCCACAACATGTGACAATCTAGATTAAAATAATTTGGCCATCACGAGCATGTTATCTATTTGCAAAGGTATTATGAAAGTAATGATCATTGAAGCTCGAATAAAACCATAGAAGAGGGCCGAACAATATCAATCTAGATTGGGCAAAAGTGTGTTACAAATATATAAAATATTTAAAACATGCAACACAGGATAACTTGATGAATCTATTTAGATTTTGCCGTAATCTAATAGAGCCGATAAGCATCTTGCTTCCACTAAGCATATTGAGCAAACGCGCCGCATACGGTATCTACTCATAAACAAAGTATAAGCGAAGACTTCTTGATTGTCAAGCAAAGATCCGCCGCATACGATCATTGAAAACAAACAAGACTACTTGCATCACGTTTAAATCCACCGCATGATACTAAACATGATAACAAGGTTGTCGGAACTTACGGAGGTCGACGGATCGATGACTCCTCTCGAAGAAACTCGGACGACACGACAAAAGGACTCGAAAGTTGGCACGGGGCGGTTGTATTGATTTGGTTGTGAACGCCTATTACAATGGTCGAGGGTCAATATTTATACCCTAGACGAAACACGAGTCCTAAAGACTACGATTTACAAAGGAACTCTTTAAATAAACTTGGAAACTACGATTCCTTGCCCCAAACTCTCGAGTCCTTTATTATTACAACTTTCATCTTCTCGATCGGCTTTGCTTGCCATCTTACGCTTTCCCGAATGGAGTTACCGCCTTCGAGAATAACCGACCGCACAAGCATTTAGCCGACCGCTTGCGTTATTTGTCGAACACTCTTCTTCCCGCATGTGGGTCCACTGTCATCTTCCGAATTGACCAAAATCCGGTGTTAACACATGCCCCTCAATTTCGGGATAAAAGTTGTTTTATTCTCGAAATTGACCACAAGCTCTTTCATCCTCCTAGGTCATCACCGTTCAAAACCGCAGCCATTTGCCCAAAATTTCAATCTTTCAACAACTTGAACCTCCTCTAAATCTTCAATGGCGACCAGGATGAAATCCCAGAGGTAAACTTTATTTATATTCGCAACTTTCATCCCATCCTTCCGCTCCTCTTTTGACTTATTCCTCTCGATTTCAATCATCTTCTAAAGGAGTACAAGAGCGATTTTGATCCCTTACGCCGCCAACCCCGACTCCTATTTCCTTGGCCCAATGGGAAACCCCGACCCTTCGAAATCATTGAGAAGGAAACTCAAAGAATTCCTTTCAAGTCCGGAATTACCTCACCAAACCGATGGCCAAACACGTTCAAGAATTGGCCATTCCCCAATCACCGGATGGCGAAGCTGTACAGAGAATGTTGAGAGAAGCAGCAGCCCTTTGGGACGGTCGGGACATCGGTCATTGTCCGGAGTTATCTTTAGCGAGAGACACCCAGAATGATTCCCTTCGATAGCGACTTCTCATTTTTGGTCCGACGCTACCAATGCCTTTATCTTGGCCATGGTATTATGACCATCACTCTAGCCGACGTATACATGATGACCGGTTTGAATGTGTCATTGCCAAGTATATCCTTATAAGTACAAGAGCAAGAGTAATCAAAGAGCCGTTAGTTACGGATGTGGATGGGTCAAACATATTCGTAATTACATGAATGCATCTGGCGCCGCCTCTCGACAAAGAGTTGAAAGCTTTCATGAATATGTGGCTATGCTTGATTCATTTTTGTGGAAAATCCAATGAACCAACCACGAATCACATGGTAATGGTGAAGACTTAGCTGCAGAGCACCCAGATCCCATTAGGCAAATATCTTTTAGGGTCGCTTATCATATGATGCATCAGATCACCCTGAGATGTGCCAAGGTGGAGAAATTTCTTGTGTGAACGGCCCCTGGTGGCTAATTCAAATGTGGCTCCAACTATATATGCATCGAGATAACCCCCGTGAGCCTCTTCAACCTAAGCTTCCCTCGATTAACTATATGTCAAGGCAAAGACAAAGAAAGGTTAAAGCTTGTCGGACTTATGGGGAAGCAAAGAAGCATCTATAAGCATTGATATAGACATTGGTCACCTCTTCAAGCTATTTTTCAAAGGATTCGACAATGTGCTCTGGTTTCTTACTGAGGAAAATGAAGATCGACTTTGCCCCCGCAAATTTAGCTATGAAATTGGTTGTTCGGGCCAAGAATCCACAGAGATTTTCAACTCCTTTATCAAACCTTGCACTTTGCCACCGAATTTCATCATGGGAGATTAGTACAATCCACCTATGAGTTCTATTATCCCAACATGGTAGCCAGACAATTAGGATGCGCCAAGCGCCCCAAAATTCTTCTTCTCAACAATCATGAAATCAAGGGAAGCAATAATGAAGGAATGGAAGCCAAGAAGGTCTTTGAATTAGGATGGGAATTACCAATATATGAACCATCTCCATTTGGGCTAATAGATGTTTGCTCATCCCTCTTTGTCTCTTGGTGGCAAGAATGGCATGCTCATATCTTCAATATAGCAGTTCATTCTTTATGCAAAAACTTGCAACCCGATTTTGCTTCCGACGGTGAGGTAATTTCATTATGCCCATCATTTCTTATTCTTGAATCCACTTCTTATTTTAACATCCGGTTATGCACAGGATCTTGAGTTTACTTCCCCCGCCAAAGCAATTCAAGACTATAAAATTTGGTCCCAAACACCGCTCTGGGGTTTGATGCTCCAAATTTAAAGGAATTCATGAAAACTTACGCAACTTTGGATTCAAAGACCTCTAAAGGCACTCATAAGAACTCCTCACATTACTTCACTCATGCATCTTCCAGAGAGAAAAAGCAAAAGGAAAACACACGAAAGTTTTCTCTTACCTAAGAAACCAAGGACCAAGAAAGCAGATTATCCCTTAAGGCATGAACCTTACATTTTCTTATCGGGTTAACCATTTCATTTGGCAAGAAGCTTCGACTATCTCTACATTCATTCCTTCCATGCAGCCCACAAGTCGAAATTCCCATACCGGGTAATACCTCAAGCACTGTAGAACCAACCCCTCAAGTCTCTCATCAAGATGAAGAAATTCATGATAGCGAAATTTCAGAGACCCATGAATTTGAAGGTTCAAAGGCTCATAAACCTGATGAGACTATAGGTAACATTGCTCGACCAATTCTCCTCTCCTTTCTCTTTAACAACATCTATCTCTTATGCTCATTATCACTTACTTTCTTGAAAATAGATGAGATCTTAGATGAAGCGGCAAGGAAACTTCTCCGATCAATCTCCAGATCCGTCTCCTCTGAACCTTCAATCAAGTCCTCCAAGCCAAGCGAGGTATAACTCATCCCGATGACCAATCATTAACAGTAACGCCTTGTCTCATACTATATTTTTAGCAAAATTACCCAATCGGCTAACACCTTCTTTCTTTCTCTTTGTTTAGAAGAACATCACTAAACCGACCACAGTTACTCCTTCTCTATTGAGGACTACATTATTGAGAAAGGTGAAGAGATCACTTCTCATCAAACTTTGTCCTTTGGAGAATCAGGCTCGGCTAAAAGAAGTGATTATTCTCTTGAATAAGGATACCATTAGTCCGGTTCGAATGAGACCGGATAAAAGACCTCCTTGAACTCATTGATCAAGATATCCTTCCGCTCTCAAAGCTCCCCTAGAATCTGCAGCCCATCTTGATGATCACTTTGCTATGGTGAAAAGGGCAACCAAGAACATATCTTCGAGGGCGCTCTGCAGAAGGATAGATCTTGAAAAAAGCTGGAGATTAAAGATCTTCACTCTCATATCCAGACTACGAGAAATTCCTTAGCAACCTTGGAGCTGAATCGAGATCCATGGAGGATGAAAAAATCAGACTTGAAGCTCAACTAGCCGAGGCCGAATGCCAAAATTCGGTCTCACAGGCCCATATAACCAATCTGGCCAAGAAGAACATAGAAGCAACTTCACTAAAAAATAGCTTCGACCATCAAAGAAGACCAGCAGATCAAAAACAAGTTATCCAAAGTATCCGAGTTACGAAGATGAAGATCACAAAGTGCTAGATAATGTTAGCGAATCGGGACCGAGGCCATAGAAGCGATCAATCATCTTACGAACCAAGAGACATTAGGCTTGTAATAAACTTTAAGTGTGATACCCTTTTTTCCTTGATTAAACAATTTTATGTCCACTTATTTTCATCCGTTCGGAAAAAAGCAATCGGCCATCTTCCCTTAAATTACTCGATTAGAATGTAGCCGATTGTCTCCATTCTTCCGATAACCGAACGAATCCAATCCAAACATGTGTGAGGGTATAGCCGAACAACGTTGGCTCAATAAATCATGGAGATATTTCAAGCGACGTTCGACTTAACTTTCAGACTGGCCCATCCGATGAACGGTCCATCAAAAGGGAAAACCTACTCCGCTGTTCGGGATTCTCGTCCCACAACCCCGTGGAATTCGCCACGATCTTTCGCCCGGCTTATAAATAGCCCCTCCCATTGGCCTTCATCACTATCTTTGCCTCAGCGTTCTCACATCCGTCTCTTCCACTTCCTTCGTCTCGATTCATTCTAGAAAGAAACCCTAACCTCCATCAAAGCAAATGATGAGCAAGCGCAACCGTGGCAAGCGCCCCGCCGACGGAGAGGTCAAGGAAGCAGAGCATCAGCATATTTGCGGCGTCGTGGGTATGATTCGCTTTTGCCCCTTTGCAACTCCCTTGTTCATCTCTTAATTTCGATTTCCTCTTTCTCATTCATCAGGATAAGGGTCATCGGCTCCACCAATACCATCTCCTTCCTCCAAGAATGTGGCGGCTCAGCGGGAACCCCATCATCCGGCTCCTCCGGGTCTTCCAGCTCCTCAAGCTCCTACCACTCCAATCCTTGGGGTTCAAGCAGAGCAAGCCAGACGCGACACCATCCATACTCTCACGAGGAGGCGCTCAAGTTTCGCCAGAGAGGGACGGCTTGGGAGGAGCTAGGCGACGTCTCCAAGAAGTTCGGCATTGATCAAGCCGAATGGGAGAACCAGCGGAAACAATTTTATGACGCCATCACCGGTTTGATATTTTCATTTTAATTTTGTCACCCCGACTTCCTTTGCTTGTCGACCCATTTCTTCTTTTTCGCTTGACTCTTTTCGCGGAGAATGACCGCTTGAAGACGGCGGCGAACAAGATTGCCGACAAGGTGAATGCTCAAGGGGAGACATCGAGGCACGCCTTGATGCCGTGGACTACCGTATTGATCGGCCGTCATCCAAGGTGTGCCTCGGCGCTTCTCTCTCGGTGTGGCAATGACCTCCCAAACCAACGAAGACTACTCCTCCCAACCAGTTGGCTTTGTTGGAGGACGCCTGACGAAGTTGGCGACATCGATGAGCGTTTGGAGGCCTCGACGATCATCTTTGCTGCCCTTGCCGAAATCACAAACCCCAATCCGTCCTCAACAAGTTATTTGAAGAGTAGTTTGTATTAGGACGAACTTTATAAATAATCTCATTCTTTGAATGACATTTACTTCTTTGATCCTCTTGGTAGAATCCCGATTGCGATTGCGAAAAATGTCTGAAAACAACCCGGTTTCGGATAAACATTCTTGTGCTAGAGGCGATGCAAACTACATCGGCTATTTTGTGCTAAAAGCGATATAGACGATATCGGCTATTTCCAATCTCGTATCGATTTTTAGGCTAAAGGCGATATGAACAATATCGGCTATTTTTTTAGTCATGTATCCAATCTTCTAGGCCAAAGACGATTTTTCCTTACATCGGTTTTTCTCGATCTATATTTACGAACCAACCTCAACATCGGGGTAGTATTTCTTAAGAAATCTTCCATTAATAGCTCGTAAACTCCTCTCCGAATAAAGTCTTTAATATGTATGCATTGCCAGGCACACATTCTACAATTCGGAAAGGACCTTCCCAATTTGGAGACCATTTCTTTAACGCTCTATCTTTTGTCCCAAGCCCGGCAATACAGATTTTCCAAACCAAATCTCCTTCATGAATTGTTTCAAATTTTAACCTTTTGTTATAATACACGGCAACGCGTATTTTATTTTTTCTCAATATTTTCCAATGCCTTGAGACGAATCAAATGTAAATCTTCCAATTCATCCATCATCGACTCTCATAATCTTCTTTTGCCAATTCTTTTCAGTAACACAATTCGCCTTGAATCTACTTAGTAACTCCCATGGTAGTACAAAGATGATGCCCATAAACCAGTTCATAGGGAGGCGTTTGAGTGGATCCATGACAAGCCATTGGTAAGCCCACAATGCTTCATTAAGAACCAAGTGCCATTTCCTTGGTTTTTCATCAATCTTCTTCTCGGATAATTTTAATCATAATCTTATTTGATGCTTCGCACGACCATTAGCTTGTGCATAATAAGGAGAAGAATTATATAACTTAATCCCCATACTTTTGGCAAAGTCACAAAATTCGAAGAAGTAAATTGAGTCCCCCGATCGGTTGTTATAGTCCGAGGAATCCCAAATCATGAACTATATGTTCCTTAACAAAAGCGATCATATTTTTCGACGTTACTTTCTTCAAAGGGATAGCCTCAACCCACTTGGTGAAATAATCCGTGGCCAAAAGTACAAATTTGTGTCCCTTACTAGAAGGAGGATTGATCGACCAATTAAATCTATACCCCATCCTCCGAAGCGGCCAAGGCTTGATTATAGGATTCATAGCAGAATACTGGAACTTTTTGAATATTGCCGAATTTCGACAATTGTGACACCCTTTGTAATATTCAAAACAATCTTCCAACATAGTTGGCCAAAAATAACCAGTTCTCCTAATTATCCACTTCATCCGATAAGTGGTGATGTGCACCACACAACCCTTCGTGAACCTCATACATCACTTTCTTGGCCTCTTCGACTCAAGCATTTAAGCAATACTCCATCGATAGACTTGTAATATAAGCGATCATCAAGAAACACAAACTTGAGAGCTTTGTACCTAAGTTTTCGGAAACCCTTTGAGATGGATTTTTCGGATAATTGGTAACTTCGTATCTCCAATCACCATCTCTTTGGATCGAGATTTAAAACATCTTCCTCTATAGTAAAAACTTCCCGATTCTCTCGATATCCGTAAGCGACTTGAGCTAACTTATTTGCTTCTTCATTGTACTCTCTAGGGATATGATGCGGGGTTACTATCGAGAAAATTCTTCAAAAGTTCTCTACACTCCTCATAATATTCTCTTAACACATTATTCTTGCATTCATCTTGACCATTCAATTGATTAATCACCAACTTCGTAATCCCCAAAGATTTCAACAAAGAACGGCCTTTACTTCTATAAGAAGTGGAGCCCTCTAAGCAATGCTTCATACTACGCTTGATTGTTAGTAACATGAAATTCAATAGGGATGCATACTCAAAAGCTTTTCCTTGTGGGGAAATCAAAAGAATACCAGCACCACCACCTTTGTTGCAAGATGATCCATCGAAGAACAAGGCCCAAGGCACAATGTTTATCGCCTCACAGAAAGATCCGATGTTGGGTAATAAAATCAGCAATAATTTGACCCTTTACCGCCTTTGCCGATTCATACCTTAAATTAAATTCGACAATGCTAAAATCCATTTGCCAATTCTTCCATTCAAAATTGGCATTGATAACATATGTTTGATTACATCAAAACTAGAAACCACCACGCATTCGAATTCAACAAATAGTGCCGTGATTTGATACAGGAGTAATATACACACAAGCAAAGTTTCTCAGAGTCGAATACCTTGTTTCCGGGTCTAATGACTTTTTCGGCTAAAATAAGCTATGACTCTTTCTTTTCCTTCAAACTCTTGCATAAGGGCCGATCCTATCGTTAGGCTATCGGCCACCACATACAACTTAAAAGGCTTTTCAAGTTGTGGAGGTACCAGCACAGGTGGTGCTTTCATATATTGTTTGATCTCATCAAAAGCCTTTTGTTGTATGTCACCCCATACAAATTTTTGATCTTTCCTGAGCTTCAATAAAGGGGAAAAGGGTAAAACTCTTTCTGATAAATTGGATATGAATCTTCTTACAAAGTTGATTTTGCCTAACAATGATTGCAATTCTGTGAGATTAGTTGGCGGCACAACTTTGTCTATTGCTTCCATGCTCTTTTTCCCAACTTCAATTCCTCCTTTATGAACTAAAATCCCAAAAAACTCGCCAAACCGAAACTCCAAAGGCACATTTGTTTGGATTCATCTTCAATCCATGCTTTCTTGTGCACTCGAGTCTTTCTTAAATCGGCTAAATGTCTTTCATGATTTCTAGACTTGACTACTACATCATCGATGTAGATTTCTACAATCTTGCCGATCAACTCGTGAAAAATATAATTCATAGCTCTCTGATAAGTTGCACCAGCATTCTTTAACCCAAACGTCATGACTATCCATTCGAACAAACCAATATGACCAGGACATCTGAAAGCTGTTTTCGAAATATCTTCTATTGCCATAAAAATTTGGTTATAGCCAGCATTACCATCCATAAAACTAATGACTTCATAACTTTCTTTGCCAAGATCTACCAAAGAATCGGCAAGCGGCATTGGGTAACCATCCATGGGAGTAGCCTTATTAAGATTTCTAAAATCTATGCAAACTCTCATTTTCCATTTTTCTTATATCTGGGGTACTATATTTGAAATCCACTCGCATACTTGCATGGCGAATAAAGTTTGCTTCTATTAACCTTTCAACCTCCTTCTTCACATCGGCCAATACCTCCTCTTTGTATATCTTCCTTGGAGGTTGTTTATAAGGACGAAAACCAGGTTTAATGGGTAATCGATGCTCAACAATGGAACGATCCAATCCGGGCATTTCCGTGTAATCCCAAGCAAAAAGCAGTCTTTAAACTCTTTCAACAAATCTATCAAC
This sequence comes from Miscanthus lutarioriparius, assembly GCA_904845875.1. Taxonomy (NCBI): domain Eukaryota; kingdom Viridiplantae; phylum Streptophyta; class Magnoliopsida; order Poales; family Poaceae; genus Miscanthus; species Miscanthus lutarioriparius. Next base: position 8,758,635 of record CAJGYO010000006.1, on the reverse strand, counting down.
TTTGACTTATATTCGGGTCTAACTTTGCACTAATATACATCGGCCTTGGCTTAGAACCGTCACCAACATTGATTTCCTCCAACTTATCGGTGACATAAAACCACGCCCCAACTTTCCTTTGTTGCCATCGACGGGATTTCCCATTAAAAATTGCTATGAGAGCCCATTGCTTGGATCAATTTGTTGGCTTTCGCTAAAAACATTTACAGGACCTTCTTTCCACACTTTTCCGGAGAAACAATCGACGCCCTCATATTCCCAATAGGTAGATTCCGTGCAAAGCAACACTTACCGAATTATCGGCATGTACAACTTCAACATCATCTCCAATCCATTGAATGAGAATTTGATGCATAGTTGAAGGAATGCAACAATTAGCATGGATCCAATCTCGCCCAAGAGTAGACTATATGCCCCTTGCCATCAATGACAAAAAGGTAGTAATCGAGTTTTTGACCCAATAGTCATTTCGACATGGATAGCACCTCGGGTATCGGAAGGATTGCCGGCAAAATCCCTAAGCACCATGGGTTTTCGGTAATTCTTCATTAGTCATCCCAAGTTTCTGAAGGTAGTATAAGGCATGATATTGATAGCAGCCCCTCCATCGACAAACATCTTAGTTAAAGGCTTGCCATTGACATACCCCTTTAAATAGAGTGGCCTCAAGTGACGATTCTTGATTGGTTTATCAAAAACGACTTCTTTGTGTTAATACAAAGCCGAGCCATCAAATCTCGACATTCACTTTCATCAAAATCGAGTACACCTCTTCTTGGAAATCTTGGCTTTTGGAGCTATAAACTCGATGGGAGGAAGAAAGCCATGCAAGCATTAGCCGAAGGACCACATCCATCGGGCTTCTTTTTAGGACGCCAAATTTGCTTTGTTTGGCAACTTCTTGTTCCAACTCCCTATTCCTCAACCGTTGTACTCTTCTTTTTCCGGCTTTTCCTTAGGCACGGAGGACACCACTGTCCCTTTTGCCATACGTATTTACAAAAGTCGACTTCTTCATTATGCACTCTATCATGAATCCAACTTTGAACACGCAACTCTTTTCCTTTGCTTTGATTCTCAAAGCCACCTATTTTAAGTTACCGATCATCTTGAGAATCTTCGTTCCAAGTCTTTCATAGACGGACGGCGGTTGACTCGAGATTGCCTATACTCGGAGTACTGAGCACTACACTCCGGACAATTATTTCTTGCAGGCAACCTCAAACCTTCATTCCAACAATGCCTAAAGAACGAACAACCCCAATGAGACTGCTCCTGTTCCGTCATGTATTCTTCTTGCTCCCTTTGGTATACTTCTTCCTCATACCTCCGGCATTCTTCCATAAACCATTGTTTCTTACAGTATTCCTTCTCTTGTTCTCTCTGCCACTTGTTTAGCAAAATACGTGATGTAACTCTGGATTTGGAAGTTTGACCTTTCTCGGTTCGACTATTCTGAAACCGAACTCGATGCTGCAGCTCTCTACTGGTGATTTGCCGATCCGGGTCAACAGCACCACTCTCCTTTGCTCTATCAGAAGTCAACACTTCCACCTTGCCTTTACCTTTGAGATCATTGGCAGATACCACATTCACGAGAGAAAGAAATCATATTTTGTGGAAAAGGGTGATCATCAATTTTCATCTTGCCATCAAACCTCAAATGTCCCTCTTGGATAGCTTTACGGATTCGTGATTCGAACACTCGGCAATCATTAATAGAATGAGAATTAGTGTTATGAAAGCCACAATATTTTTTGTCTTTCACTCCTTCAGGACGTAACATAGGATGTCCTTCTGGTAACTTGATGCGTCCTTCCTTTATCAACAATGCAAAAGTCTGCATGCGCCTTAGTAACATCAAAATCATAGGTTCCCTTTTGTTGTTTCAACCAGCGTTGACTAACTTGAGTGGGTTCCTTGTCCCATTTTACTTCAATTATGACTATCTCATCTTCATCAATATACTCGATCGCTTCATCCGTAAAGCCACGATACACCTCATTAGTGGCATTGTTCTTCCGAAAGCGATTATCTCTCCCGAATCCTTGGGCTTGATTACTCATATGCGCTAAAATTTGTGCAAGTTGACCAAGATCATCAAACTCTAAACCGAACAACTTCTCCACGATATTCGGCAACATTCCTACTATAGCAATTCGGGTAGTTGATCATCCGGTAAATTTAGAGAATAACACATATTCTTGGTCTCCCTAAATCATGAAGATACTCCAATGGTGTTTCATTTGTTCTCATCCTCGGACTCATGAGATCAACCAATTTCTTCTCATTGGTACCGTATAGAAATATGAATGAAACTTACGCTCTAGTTACGCCTACGTACCAATGGAATGAGTGGTAGAGACGTGAACCATGTGAAAGCCGGGTCCTGTAAGAGACAAAGGAAAATATCGAATCCTCCATGCTTCATCCGAAGCGGCTTCTCCAAGTCGCATTAAGTACCGATCGATGTGCTCTATGGTACTAGTATCATCTTGACCGAAAACTTGGTCAAATCTGTTGGAGGCTTCACCCTTGGAGGCAATGCCACTCTGTTGTACCATTCGGATAAGGAGATTTGTATGAATAGGATTGATTCTTTGGCTTCAAGCCGAACCGATTCTCATCATCATATCAGCCATCCTGTGCATCAAAACATCAATACACGGATCCTGGTTTCCTTGTACTTGCACTCGAAGGCAATCACTGAAATACTTCTATACCACAGGTTTGGTACGGCATTGATAGCACTTGTAATCAGTAAATTCTTGATATCCATCTCCATACATATTCTTCTCGTAATCTATTTGATGCTTGGGAGAAACTCTATAATTTGAAAGTGGCACTTCTCTGTGGTACCAAATGTCATCGCCATAAGTGGGATGTGATTGCTTTTCGGTGTGAGTCAATCCACCTATATTTGAAGGCGGACGCTACTTCCTTTCCAACAGGCTTCTCTTGATGCTTTGGAACATTGAAAAGCATCGCCCACTAAGTGGTCCAACATTTTCCTCAAGTATTTATCAACCATTGGGCCAAAAGTATCGATCATGATTGCCCGAAAGGTATTCGGAAAAAGCTGTGTGATGGTTTGTCATGGTTTCTCCCATAGCCTTATATAAACCGGGGCTGCCATCTTTCCGAGCATCCTCCTCTTGAGTGTAATCAGTTTGATGCGGAAGAAGAACCCTTGGCATTGACTGCTTTTGAAATACTTTATTGCTCTTGTTTTTGGAAAAGGACATCAAGCACTTCCGTTGGTATTGCTCACACGCTTGTAGCACTAAATCCTTGTAATTATCTGGCAATTCTGCCATGCTTACATCCAGAACATGATCATTGTTGATCTCAGATGCCATCTTGAACTAGCAGATTGTCCCACCAGGCGTGCCAAAAAGTGTGTTGACACAAAATGTGACGCACTGTGCCACACACACAGCAAGCCGAAAAGCGTAGCTTCAATCGGATGCCCGGGTGCTTCGTGATCCGGAACGTGCCAGTCAGTTTGACCTGAAAGAAACTGACAAGGGATAAAACAGTTAAATGTCAAACCGGAACATGTCGGGTGAGACCGCATAGATTCCGTATATCTGACCACGAAGCCACTTACAACGACATACGACTATAGGAAGTCATGCGCCAACAAGTTTATAAATCATTGACTAATCGTAAGATGGACATACGTAAAGATCTGATTGCCGAATGCATATGCATGGAAAGACATGTTTGAGCAGTGAAATTGATTATGCGTTAATGCATATCCAAGCTCAGCAATCCAGCCGAGTTGGGGTCCATGAAGAAGGAACGTGTAGATAAACATGATTAAGCCAATCTAAAACCTGCGTCTGCCGCACGACACCTAGTTTCGTCAAAAACTTAAACGTGATTAACATACATGAACCCACAACATGTGACAATCTAGATTAAAATAATTTGGCCATTACGAGCATGTTATCTATTTGCAAAGGTATTATGAAAGTAATGATCATTGAAGCTCGAATAAAACCATAGAAGAGGGCGAACAATATCAATCTAGATTGGGCAAAAGTGTGTTACAAATATATAAAATATTTAAAACATGCAACACAGGATAACTTGATGAATCTATTTAGATTTTGCCGTAATCTAATAGAGCCGATAAGCATCTTGCTTCCACTAAGCATATTGAGCAAACGCCGCCGCACGCGGTATCTACTCATAAACAAAGTATAAGCGAAGACTTCTTGATTGTCAAGCAAAGATCCGCCCATACGATCATTGAAAACAAACAAGACTACTTGCATCACGTTTAAATCCACCGCATGATACTAAACATGATAACAAGGTTGTCGGAACTTACGGAGGTCGACGGATCGATGACTCCTCTCGAAGAAACTCGACGACACGACAAAAGGACTCGAAAGTTGGCACGGGGCGGTTGTATTGATTTGGTTGTGAACGCCTATTACAATGGTCGAGGGTCAATATTTATACCCTAGACGAAACACGAGTCCTAAAAGACTACGATTTACAAAGGAACTCTTTAAATAAACTTGGAAACTACGATTCCTTGCCCCAAACTCTCAGAGTCCTTTATTATTACAACTTTCATCTTCTCGATCGGCTTTGCTTGCCATCTTCTGCTTTCCCGAATGGAGTTACCGCCTTCCAGAATAACCGACCGCACAAGCATTTAGCCGACCGCTTGCGTTATTTGCCGAACACTCTTCTTCCTGCATGTGGGTCCACCTGTCATCTTCCAGAATTGACCAAAATCCAGTGTTAACACCGCCTTGTGGTGCCTGGTGGACTGATGCATCCCTGGCGGGACACACCAAGGGCATGAGCTGGCTGGTGTCGAGCTCACATTGCCGAGATAACGAGCTTTCCACCTGCTGCGTCGCCGCACGCTCGAGCAGCGTGTGAATTTCGCGGTGGGCCCGATGATCCTCGGGCGTTGCGGCCTCTGGAAGGCCATGGAGCAAGGCCATTGTGGCGGCGATGTTCTGGCTTGCCCGAGCGAAGTGAGGAAGGGTTTCATCGTCGGCGGTGATCCTTCGGTTTATGTCACGGGCCACGAAGCGTGCGCGCCCACCGTCTCCGCGGCGTTCGATCTCCCGATCGACCTCCGCGTATTCCCACACAAGATGTTGTTTGGCTTCATCGATCTCCCGCTTTTCAGCTCTCAGCTACTCCACCCCTACATGAGGTGGGGCCGCTGTCTCCCCTTCGGTTTTGTCGCCGAGGTTGCCTGTCGGGGTAGCCTCCTCCGCGGAGACACTTTCGACATGTCCCTCGAGGGTACCCGCCATGAAACATTCTCGGGAGGGGTGATGGCTCCCCCTACTGGAGTCAGAGCCAGAGTCCGACCCTGGCCCCTCCGCGAGGATGCCGTGGAGGGATTCTGTGATGCTTTCGATCATCCCCATGAACTCGTTGTTCGCGGGGGACGGGATCATGCGCTGTGCCACAAGGTGGCTTATGGTCCCCGCGGCGTTGCAGAGACCGAACGGAAGTGCTGTCGGGATGCTCTGTGCGGAGTGTTTCGGAGAGAGGGTGAGGCGGCGCGGGTCCTCCCTGGACGGCTGGGGTCCAAGGGAGACGCCGGGCTAGCGCTCAAGCCTCCCATAGTTGAAGCCGATGGAGGGGAGAGACTGGATGGCGGCGTGGGCCAACACCAACTCTCCTCCCACCGTGACGATGAAGTCCAGGTCACCGAAACACACGTGTGTGCCCGGGACCCAGCTGATTGCGTGGCTAGCCATCCGAGGCCTGATTTGGAACGCGCAAAGGCCCCTACCTGGCGCGCCAATTGTCGGTGTTTCGAACAAACACCAACTAGTAATTTATATTTGTTGCGCGTTAGGCTCGGACGATGTACTAAAAGACACAAGGTTTATACTGGTTTGGACAGAATGTCCCTACGTCTAGTTTACTGCTGCTCGTGTTATTAGTACCGAAAAAGTTTCATATTAGGGGGTACAAACGGTCGAGAGAGGGACAGGTCCCAAGTCTATGATGGAAAGGTCAAAATGATGCCAAAAGCTCGGTTGCCGCTTGGCTGTGTGTTGTGTGTGGAATTGATACCCCCTTTAGTGGGGCGCACTACCCTCCCTTTTATAGACCAAGGGGGAGCAGGGATTACAAATGGGAGAAAGAGGAAAAAACCAAAGATATAGAAGGTCCCTCGAAGGTGTCGGGTCTTCCTTTTCCCCTGAGCCTGCCCTGCTGACATGGCAGACCACGTCAGGGATAGCATGTTTCGCTGATCCTGATAAGGCCGGGCTCTGGCTTTGTTTCAGCGAATGGTCACGTCCCATCCTCCCCCGACGGACGGTGCGGTATGTCAGGGCGTCGAGCCATGACTCTGCGGGGAGTAGACGGGGAAGTGACTATACGCCTGTTACTATGGATGACGTGAGTTCTCTCTTGGATTGTAGTGGTTGTTGTATGCTTGTGTCAGGATCCGTGTCCGAGGGCTGACGGCGGCGCCCACAACACTGTAAGACAAAAGTCGACGCCTACAACACTGTTCGGGCTCCGTCGGGTCGGAAAGGGCTTAAAGCGCCCGTCCTGTCGTATCCTGATGGTACCTTCCTGTAGGTGTGCAGGGCATGGTCCTCGGTACTATGGTTGACTCGAATGTCCTATCGTACCCTGTGCTCGTCGTTATGAAGGAGCAGGGTGCAGTCGTCGGGCGAGGAGGAGCCTGCCCTCAGCCGTTGAGCGAGGCGAAGCCCGCCCTCAGCCGTCGGGCGAGGCGGAGCCCGCCCTCAGCCGCCGGGTGAGGCGAAGCCTGCCCTCAGACGTCGGGCGAGGTGGAGCCTGCCCTCAGCCGACGAGCGAGGCGAAGTCTGCCCTCAGCCGTCGGGCCCTCAGCCGTCGAGCGAAGCGGAGCCTGACCTCAGCCGTCGGGCGAGGCGGAGCTTGCCCTCAGATGTCAGGTGAGGCGGAGCCAATCTTCAGTCCTCTGGGCAAGAAGTGTAGCTGCGTTTTAGTCTATTTGGGAGCATCAATATTTGATGGCTATTAGTTCCACCTCATTGGATACCGCAGTATTAGGTACCCGATAGGTCCCTTATTAGCTTCATCTACACCACCTCTGTTCGTTTGGGCTGGTTTGGCTTATAAGCCATGGCTGAAAGTACTGTTGGCTGGTTTGGTGTAAGTGAAAAATTTATTCGTTGACTAATAAGCCATGATTTATATGCCAGATACGAGCAAACGAACAGGCTGACTACTTGTCGGAGGTGGCCAATAAGTGTATTATCCTGGTTATTATTAATCACATGGCAGTGCGTGTATAGTATCCTAGGACTAGGATAGATGGGTACGCATGTGTCTGTGGACCCGTGGCAGCCGCAGGAACAAATCATCAAGCCGCAACCCGCAAGTGGTGGTTCCGTAACAAATGGACCACACACCGATAAAAAAAATTGGACCACACACTCGTCTCTACGTCCATCACTGAATGAGGCTGTGTATTGGGCCTTTTTTATTATTCACCCAGCTAGTAGTTACTGGAGTACTCCCGCCTCCATGCACAAAAGAATACAACTATAGTATCTATGTTGGTCAATCTTGATCAAGTTTAATTAAGTTTATAGTAATAGTATTAACATTTATGTCTCTAAATAAATTTATTATAAAAATATATTCTATAAATAATCTAATGGTACATATATTTGTACCATGAATGTTTGTATTTTTTTATATAGATTTGGTCAAAGTTCAGATTATTTAGCTCCTCGAAAAATAAGAATTGCATTTTTTAATAGAGGGAGTAGCTTTTGAAATTAACCGGGGATGGATCTAAAGGGGGTCTAGCTATCTAGGTACCTAAATCTAGCTAATACGAAAAGTCGCTTTGCACTTGGTCTTCTCCTTACCTTATGAAAGGTCCTTGTTTGATTTTGATAATTGAGTTACAACTTAGTTGGACTAATATGTGTTTATGTGAGATACATAGGTGATTAGTCCACGGGTACATGTGCGTGAGCAATACATGCCATGGAGGTGAAATGGCTTGGATATGTTGCAAAGCTCACACATGTGATGAAGGAGCTCATTACATATGAGACATGACATGGAGTCGTGTGACTAAGGTGGAGAAGATCAAGACAAGACTTGGCTTAATGGACCGGTTGCAAGCGTGAAGGGCAAGTTGGAGGCTTTGTAGCGATGGACCGCGTGGCGGTGAAGCTTGAGCAAGATTTGGCGCCGATGGACGAAGACAACGGTAAAAATCAAATGAGGTCAAGATCGATAAATCAACAAGGTCACGTGATGATATGAAGTGGATCATATCATTTGTGATATGGTTGGTGCATGTGTTGCATCGACATTAGAGGAGATAGAATGAAATGCGCAAGGCAAAGGTATATTTGTAGGGCATTTTATTTCACCGGTCATAGGTATATAGAGAAGTTTATAACCGGGTTTAGGATAGACGGTCATACTATCAAGAGGGGCAAACTTATTTGCATATCGGTCATCTAGTGCCACTTGAGTGATCTAACTTTGCGTTGTTGCTAGGATCAAGTGGCATGGTAAATTGAGTGACTTATCCTTTAAAAAATATTTGTGAAAATGCTAACACACATTCATGTGGTGGTGTACACTTGATGGTGTTGGCACATTTGCAAAGGAGAAGTTATTGGAGTTGAATTGGATCAACTTAGAAAAGAGAAAAAGGTTTTTCGGTGTGCTCTGAATTATGGGATGGTTCTTGGATTAGAATTCTGCATTGATCCATTGTGCTTTGGATCAAATATGCAACTGGGATGTGTATCCCTCTGAGTAAGCTTTCCAAAACATCCAAGATCATCGAAATCAGACTTTTGAGCTAAGAGTTATAGCCGTTTTAGCGATGAAAGGTCTGTGACCAGACTCTGCGACCAGACATGTATGGTCAGCACCTGCGAATCCGGTCAGTGTTTTTAACACGTCCAGGAGCGACCGGACGCACGGAGAGTCCGATCAGTGATGACCTGACGCGTCTGGTCATCAAAAGAGCTCTCTGGAACCTCTCTGGAAGTGACAGGACTCTGTGAGAGTCGAGTCCACTAATAGGAGAAAGGGGAGTCCGGTCAGTTGTGCAGAGACGCGTTGGTGACCGGACTCGGCCTCGGCGCATCCGGTTGATGGACCTAGGCGCGTCCGGTCAGGAGTATGCACGTGTGGGAGCTAGCCATTGGCGAGCAATGGTCATCTTGAACGGCTAGTACACATGGCGCACGAGGAGCGACTGGACTCTACGACCTGCTCTCCGATCACTGCAGCAGCGAGTCCGGTCAGTATGAAAAGTACCTAGTGAAGGGGGTAACGACTATTTTAGCCCTTGGGGCTATAAAAGGAGTGTGTGGCTGGCCTTGGCACACGCTTGGCACCCTTGAGACTTAGTGTCCATGCTTGGGGAGTGCTATGAGAGCCTCTAACTCACTTGTGCACTTAGTGATTGCATCCGATTGTGAGTGAGCGATTCTAGTGCGATTGCATTGAGAGATTACATCGAGTGGCACTAGGTGATTGAGTTGCAAGCCAGTAGTGCTTGTTAATCTTAGAGGTTACCACCTCCTAGACGGCTTGGTAGTTGTCTCCGCCGAGGCACGCAAAGAAGATTGTGCGGTGCTCCGGAGAAGTGATTGTGGGACATAGTCCCCAGGTACCCCGTAAGGAAGGGAGAAGATCTAGTCCGACTAGAAATTCCCCACATGTAATTCTAGTAACATTGCTATATTGTAATCCTACAAGGACTCTTACATTATAATCGACTAGGAGACTTGTCCCCTGGACTATATAAAGGAGGGCAAGGCTCCCTAGATCAGAAGAGGAACAGACCTCACGGTCTAAACCCTAAGCGCAGGGCGCAATATATTTTCCATCCAGACTGGACGTAGGGATGCTATTCCGGCGGACCGAACCAGTATAAACTGTTCATCTCTTTGCGTTCTCCGTCGAGTTCTGCATACGTCGAAGCCCACCAACCATCGTCCCGAGTAACCCCATGATGAGTTGCCGGTCATCAAACACCGATAGTGATTGTAAGGGGGATTGTGCTCACCCTGCAGGAGCTGTGAAGAGCAACTCTAATAGAGCGAGACACGAAGGGCGACAAGTGGTCTGGCTGGGTCAAGTGCTAGAGCTTGTGGTAAGCACTCCACGTGGGAGAGTATGCTTGTGGGTCACCACTAGCAAGAGGACCGCACGGCAACCTTGGAGCTTGTCTCAACGGGGACTAGCGTGTTGGCAAGCACGTGAACCTCGGGATAAAAATCACCATGTCGTCCTTGTCTTCCCGTTGGTTTGTATCCTCGTTACACAAGCTTGTATTTACTTCATTTACATTGTGCTTGTGTAGCTGCTCTTGTAATTAGTTAGCTTATGTAGCTTGCTAGTAACGTTCTTACTTGTGTAGCATAGAAGTAGCTCCCTTGCGTGATGAATTTGGTTTGAGTAACCTTGTTAGTCACATTGCTTAGTTTGTGTAGCTAAGTAATTTGCGCTCTCTAATTTGGCTTATGTAGCCTTATTATTGAGCATTGCTAGTGAACTTAGGAGCATTGTGCTTTTGCTTACTATATTGTGTACGAGCTCTCCCGGTTGACAAAGTACTAGTTGCATAGGTTTGTGTGACCTTGCTTCTAGAATTGATTAGGTGAGCTCTAGTTAGCCTGGAACCTTTGTTGCCTAATTAGGATCTTTATAAGGTGCTAGTGAACTTAGATAGAGGGGTATAGTCTTGGTTAGACCCATAGTTTTAATTCCGCATTTGTTTTGGTTAGCCGCCGCGATTAATTTTAGAAAGGACTATTCACCCTCCTCTAGCCCGCCATCTCGACCATACACCTTATCCACTCCTAGCTCGGTGTTCTCTCTCTCCTCTAGCTTGAGGTGTCGTTCTCCATGACGTTGTCCTGGAGTTGGTGAGCTTGCACTACCACGCCGGCAATGTGGCCGCCTGCATTCAGGGTCTGTTTGGTTGGTCGGCAACGCATGCAGCAGGCCATCGATTTTGATCGTCGCACGGCTAGGATTGATGCCTGGCGTGCAAGCTATCTAGAAGACCCCAACCAAACACGCCTTCAGTGCGCACCCGGCCTCACCTACCTACCTATAACCAGACATCACACAAACTCCTGACCAGTGTGAAGGTGCGCAAGCTGAGCAGGAAGGCCCCATGCAAGTAGGAGCTCGAATCAAAGCACCCCCGAGCTCCACGATCGCGTCTCAAGTCGGTGAATCAAAGGCCTCTTGATTGGGGATCGCGAGATTCGAACAAGGGCCCTAGCTTGAGATGTTAGAGAGGAATATGGACCGAAGACACAAGATCTGCGTGGAGGAATGCGTGGAGGAATTGCTATAGTGGGGAAGGCAAGAGGTGGTGGAGGTTACGAAGGAGGAGGTGTAGTAGGAGGCCGTGGTAGTGGAGATGGTGGGAGGAAGAGCGGGAACAATGGCGGACCTAGGATTTTATCACAGGGTATGCCGCACAAAAAAAATTCTAATGCAATTCGTTAAATTCATTTCCAATTCGATAAGATCATATTCCAATTCAGTCAAACCACATGCATTAAATAACAAGTAAATCTTAAATTTAAAAATTAAGTTAGAAACGATGACAAATTAGGATATAAACAGTTCAAATGAAATACAAATAGTTGAAAATATAGACATAAAAGAGACTTACAAGCTTGACTTATTTACCCGCCGCTTTTTGAATGACATGAATTTCTCAATTATATCACCTTTATCCACACGGTCAATGAATATGACTACAATCATCCATGACACTGTCATCTAGCTTATTCCTTGACTTTATTTTGTCTACGTGGCACCATGAATAAGAGCTAAAGATGTGGCGCCATGTATTTCAGGATGGGAGAAAAATCCATCACACCATGTATTCTACTTTAGGATAGAGGGTGTAAAGTATTGTTACTTAATTTATTGGGGATAAAAAAGGAAATATTAAAATAAAGTGCAGCTCAAGGTAAGAATTAAATCTGCACCCTCTTAGTTTAGGGATAAAAAATTAGGAAAAATAAAAATGAAAAGCAGTTCATGTCGACGAGATCTGATCGGCAGTCTATCGAGGGGTATGTCCACGGTAGTAGATGAATCGATGGAGGTATACGTGAGGAAACCGGATGGTGACACAGAACGCAAGAGACAATGATTAGATAGGTTCGGGCCGACGGCTCGACGTAATACCCTACATACTATATCTTCGTGGATTGTATTGCGTATGATCAGATGAAAATGAGGAGGTCCCTACCCGCCTTATATAGCCTGAGGAGTAGGGTTACATATCGGTTTTTTCTGTCCTGGTCGGTTTACAAGATAGGAAGTTACAGATATCACGGTAATCTCTCATATCCGAGCAGATTTCCTATATCATCGAGGATCCTTACGTAGTCTTGAGAGGCATGCTAACCTGCACCGTACTTCACGTGACGTCGTTTTGCAAGCTGGGCCTCGATCGGTGGCGCGAACCATTGCATTGTCTCGTGGGTTGGGTCTTCCCTAGCGGCTCGGCCCATGTAAGTCCTGTGGGTACGGGGTACCCCCACAGTTCACAGAATCGAACCTGGAAAAATAAAAATGAAGAGCAGTTCACAGCAAGAATCGAACCTTAGTCTAGCAAACTATGAAAAATAAAAACAAACAGCAGTTCACTACAAGTATAGAGAACCGTCTAGTCCAGGATACAAACTAGGAAAAATACTTCCAGCGATAAAAACGCAGAAACCGTCTAGTCCAGGTACAAACTAGGAAAAATACTTCCAGCGATAAAAACGCAGAAAAATGCAGCAATTTAGCTCACGAGAGGGATCGAACGTGCGACATAGCAGTCGATTCGCTGGGTGTACACCGTTCGACTGTATCGTTTATGTTGTCTACAGTATCAAATAAGTTTATATAAACAAAGAAGTAGGTATCTAATGAATGTTAAGCTGGCCCACCTGGCATACCCGAGGATCCGCCCCTGAGCGGGAACGACAATTGTCGGTGGATGAGTAGAGAGATGGGAGGAGTAATGTAGGTAGTCCAATCAATTTACCACCTAGCTAGTAGTTAGCTAGCTAATTTTAGCTATGAAGATTAGTTAGTTAACTATTAGCTATTAATGAATCCAAAAAGTCCCATGATATAACTAACTGTAACTGATTAACAACATGCATCCCTGCATGAATGAATAGACATACTGCACCTGTATAGTACAAAAGTTGGCGAGACATAAATGTCTTACTACATGAACATCCTGCATGTAAACTTTTCATTTGAGGACTACTGGCAGGCAGTATAACCTTGCTAAGTTGATCTGCCAGGTTAGCATTGCAAAATTGCCTATATATATGTTGCGATAAGGCATAGGCCAAGTCGTTCTCAAAAGACAAAAAAATGTAGAGCTAAGTCTGGGTGACACTTAGTAGGCGATTTGATTTGTAGTTGTAGCTATATTGTCGCTTTGTGGTGTAATATGCACGCAGACTGCCCAATGTCACAGTGCGTATGCATTTTTTTTAGGGTTAATTGGAACGGTGCTATTATAATTCTACGAGTTTGGAGAAATACTATTACAATTCATGATATTGGAAGTGTACCATTACATTTTCATAAATCTTTGAAATATACCATTGCATACCTTTTCGATCAATTATCTGAATTTTTGGACCAAACTGCCCTCATCTTCCTCCTTTGTCCTTCCTCCCTCTTCCATTTTATACGAGCTGACCAGCGCCTAGGCATTGCCAGCTGCAGTGCCGCATCTCAGCTCGTGTGTGTGCCTCCTCACGCCACCATGCTCGCCGGCCCGCCACCGTGGCTGCGTCGGCACCTGAGCCCAGCCCAAACACGCAGTGCCTTTCAATGTCGCTGTAGCCGCTGCAAATCCATGGAAGCTTGCTCTGCGCAAACACGCTTAGGACTCCTTGCTCCACTCGTTCCAGCTCCCTGCGGCGGTGGCCAAGGAGTATGACCGGCTTACCGACGTCTTCCATGACGTGGCCATAGGAGAGTGGTTGACGAAGCCGAAAGCGCACCACGATGTGCCCACAGGTGCTCCGGTTGTACCACTGCGGCTCGCGCTCCTACCTCGCGACCAGCACAGCCATGGATGCGGCTGCTTCTTTCTCGGGCTTGTTGCTAAAGCGGCTGGCCGCGTTGGAGGCTTGGAGCTGGAGAGAGTCCATTGCTGAAACGTTCGAGGCTCTTTGCTGCGTGCCGGCATGTCGCGGATGCGCCATGGTGGTGAACCGGTGAGCAGTGGGAGGCGCAGGGCTGCCGTGCCGGCGCTGCTGCAGTGGTGGGTCGGCGAGCAAGGTGATGCGAAGCCGGCGCACACGAGCGAGGTGCGGCGCTGCATGCCCCCGGCCATGCAAGGCTGTGTCGAGCTCGTAAAAAAGAGAGGGAGCGAAGAAGAGGGCAATTTGGTCTAAAAATTCAAATAAATGAGTTGAAGGTGTAAGCAGTGGTATATTTTGAAGACATGTGAAATTATAATGGTACGTTTCCAATATCACGAATAGTAATAGTATATTTTCAAAGCGTGACATTTATAATGGCATGTATCAAATTAACGCTTTTTTTTAGAGAACAGTGCGTATGTATTGCTGCTACATATATACTCCCTTCGTCTCTAAGGCCCCGTCTGGTTCCTCCGGGATATATACTGAAACAGAGATAAAAAAAAATATCTTCACGGAGTCCAGTGGAAGAGATATGAATTATCTTGAGGTCAGATTTTCAAAATCCCACAATCCCTCTACCCCTCGATACTTTGGGATACTTCTATCCCCATAAGCCAGAAGAGAAATCTGCCCCTGCCTTATCCTCTGCTAGAAGACAAATGTTGAGGGGCATTTTGGGAAATAAGCTTTCACACTACTAGAATCCAGAACCATAATCCAAGAATCGAGGGATTTTTATTATCTAGAATCCAGATTATGGAAATCTGAATTTTGGCATCTGGATTCTAAAATCCAGAGGGAATCAGAAGGGGACCTAAATAACTGTTTTTTTTTTGTTTCCGTGTCGTAAGTTTGACTAGATGTATAAAAAATATGTGCAACATTTGTATCTTCAAATGACTTTATTATAAAAATAAATTTAACGATCTATCTAATGATATTAATTTTATACCATAAATATTATTATTTTTTATATACATAGTCAAAAGTTATTTCTTAGCAATCGAAAACCACAATTATATAGAGACGGAGTGAGTACACGGCTACCATGTAAGGCCATGTTTAGATTGCAAAAAATTGCAACCCGATGAATAGTAGCGTTTTCGTCTTATTTGGTAAATATTGTCCAATCGTGGACCAACTAAGTTCAAAAGATTCATCTCGTGATTTCCAACTAAACTGTGCAATTAGTTATTTTTTTTACCTACATTTAATGCTCCATGCAAGCGGCTAAAAATTGATGTGATGGAGAGAGAGTGAAAAAACTTGGAATTTTGAAGGGAACTAAACAAGGCCTAAGTATGGGGGTGGTTTGCTGCTTTCGGTTTCTCATGAGTGATGATGCATCTCTCAGTCAGTACAGGTTCAGATTCCAATGGAGGTTTTGATGTGACGAATACTAGACAGGAAGTCCTCGATCTCTCAATAAAACCAACAGGCGGGGGGTCAAATGTTGCCTCCAAAAACCGCGAATAACTGATCCAGTCCGAATTTAACGACACTTTTTAGCAAACGAACAGTGATTAACATAAGCTAAATTTCAGCTAAACGAACAGGGCCCGTGGTTCATCAACGGCAGAATCAACGAGCAGTGGGACAGACAGCAGCAGGCATCAAACCACGAGAGAAATCTGTGTTCTGAGTGCTGATTGGTCGGTGGTGCAAACACAAACCCATATGAAGGACATGATGCTGTCTGGTCACAATTCACATGTTGGTAGCTGGGCTGGCCTTGTCTGATGATGTCTACACCGATGCCATCCATAGGACGACACATTTCAACTTGGCATTCGTTTTCTTTCCGCTCACAAAGAAAAAAAAATAGGATTAGTTTTCTTGCACACCACTTGCGTTCGTTCGTACTGTACACTGTATACATACGATGCTAACTGATGCGACTTTATATATTATTTTACAAAACATCTCAACTGCATGCAAAACGGCAGATTCCACAGCTAGCTATGACAAGTAACCTAATTGCGTTTTATAGGGGGAAAAAGATGGATCGGAACAACTTTTCCTATTAAGGAGAAGAGATGAATCAGCCAAGGTTTATTAAGTAGAGAACAGACCTTTGATCCAAGGGCTAAGCCAGGCTCTAATTCCAGGAAATATTGCGCCCGGGACTAGAGAGACCTTTAGTTCTGGTTGGTGGCTCCAATTGGGACTAAAGGTCCCTGCCCAACGGTTCCTGCGCCAGGCCGTTGTGGCAGGGGACCTTTAGTCCCGGTTGGAGCCACCAATCGGCACTAAAGGTCGACCTTTGCTCCCGATTGGTGGCTCCAACAGAGAGTAAAGCTCTTGTCCCGGCTAGTGGCGTGGCCCGGGACTGGAAAGTGACCTTTAGTCCCGGTTAGATCCACCAACCGGGACTAAAGGTCCCCCTATAAATCTTGCTGGCCATCTTCTTCCTCCCTGAGCCCGTTCGAGAGTTTCAGTTCACATTTAAGCAGTGTTCTTGTTTTTTCTCCATCCATTTTTCGATTCCTCCGTCGATTTCTTCGATTCCTGCGTCGATTCTTCGGTTCTAAAGGTTACCAACTTCATACTCTCATGTTTCACCATTGTCTTATCTCATTTTGTTCACTATATATATATGGTTCTTTATTGTGGTTTTTTTCATTTGTAAGCAATTTGAGCTCAAAATCACTTCAAGCTTGCATATTTACATGAAGGAAGGTCAAAGTAGCTAGTTGAACTTGCGGACCGTGTTCATCTCGGCGAGCATGTTCTCTGCCGAGCGGTAACGGACGTCAAGGAGGAGCTTTGATTCTACGAGGGAGAGCGGCAACGGTCGGGCGAAGACCGTGTTCCCTTCCTCGTAGAATCGAAGCTCTTCCGTGGCCAAGTACGGGGCCATCCGGTGGAGAAATGCTCGCCGAGATGATCACGTAAGCAAGGTCAACTAGTACGGATGGTTATTTATTCACACGTCCTGATATCGTCGCAGTAGTCTGTCAATCACCGTACCCAAACGTAGTATATATATAAATATAAACGATAATCGATTGTTATGTGTGTACACTCTCATTCTTCTGTTAATTTACGGAAATATCATGTAAATTACTTACCTGCTGTAGTAAAAGACGAGAACACAATGACCATGGCCACGGCCATGAAAAATGCCAACGACACAACACTAGCAACTTTCTCGGCAAGTATAGTAGTGTTAAACGCTCTGGAAACCTTTAAACTTCAAACTTGCATATTTACATGAAGGAAGGTTGAAGTAGCTATTAAAAACTAGTATTCACCGTTTATTTGTAGCATGCATAGCACACTTCATTGTTTAGAGATATAGAGAATTTTAGAGTTTTTTAATTTTATTTGTTTATAAAATGAGAAATTTATAGTGTATTAAAAAATAAGTATAGAGAATAGATGGCAACTGCTTCCGGGTCCTCGGCCTCTCGTGGGTTTCCAAACGTGGCTCCGGTCGGTCGACGCCGCCACAGTTCACAGTCCAAGGTTTACTATTCACACTGCTCTGTCCGTCCTCATCTGGCCGCGCGCACGCAGCGGCAGGGCAGCGATCGACAGTGTGTCCAACCAGCAGCAGGCTACGTGCGTGGTGGAGGCCGTGCGCGGCCATTGCATGCATGGCGGAGCTAGCTAGCAAGCTAGCCCCCCATCACCATCAGCGTGGTCCTTCCGGCGGCCGTTGCGGTTGGTGCGCGGCGAGGTAGCTAGCTGCCGGCCGGCCGGAGGTGTCTGTTCCGTCCGTCCGTAAGCGCGCGGCTAGTCGCCATGCATGCATGCAGACCCCGCCACGGCGGATATCACGCGGCATGCATGAATTATTGGCGTATACGTAACGTACGAATAGTCAACGACAACACACATGAGGCAGAGGCAAAGCGACCGATCGAATCGATCGGAACAACGGACGCACCATGTGTCTCTCCGTTAATTTGCGGAGCCGGCACGGTCCGGACACTAGTAGCAGGCCTTTGATACTCGGTTAAAATGGGCTCTATTTCCGGAATTTTTTATACCCGGGATTAGAAATACCTTTAGTCCCGGTTGGTGTCTCTAATCGGGACTAAAGGTCCCTGCCCCAACGGCTACTGCGCCAGACAGAGGTGGCAGGGACCTTTAGTCTCGGTTGGAGCCACCAAACGGAACTAAAGGTATACTTTTACTCCCGGTTGGTGGCTCCAACCGGGAGTAAAGGTCTCTCTCGGGCGTGGCTGCTGCACCGGGGTTGAAAGTTATTTTAGTCCCGGTTGAAGGCCACCAACCCGGGACTAAAAGGTCCCCCCTTTATATCCCGGCCGTCTCCTTCTTTCCTCCCGAGCCCGAGCTCAAAGACATTTTGAAGCTCACTGCACTAGTGTTCTTGCTTCCTCCCTCCCTCCATTGTTCCTCCATCCATTATTCGATTCCTCCATCGATTTCTTCAATTCCTCCGTTAATTCTTCAATTGTAAAGGTTACCAATCTCATACTCTCATTTTTCACCATTGTCTTATCTCATTTTGTTCACTATATATATATATATAGTTCTTTATTGTGGTTTTTTTTCATTTGTAAGCAATTTGAGCTCAAAATCACTTCAAGCTTGCATATTTACATGAAATAAGGTTCAAGTAGCTAGTTGAACTTGCGGACCGTGTTCATCTCGACGAAGCACGTTCTCTGCTTAGAAAGCGATAGCAGACGTCAAGGAGGAGCTTTGATTCTACGAGGGATAGCGGCAGCGGTCGTGGAAGACCGTGTTCCCTTCCTCGTAGAATTGGAGCTCTTCCGTGGCAAGCACGGTGCCGTCCGGTGGAGAAATGCTCGCCGAGATGATTACGTAACAAGGTCAACTAATACGGATGGTTATTTATTCACATGTCACGATATCGTCGCATGAGTACATCAATCACCGTACTCAAGCGTAGTATATATATAAATATAAACTTAGAAAATAGTTAGAAAATTATAGAAAATCCATACTAGTTGAACTTGCGGACCGTGTTCATCTCGGCGAAAGCACGTTCTCTGCCGAAAGCGGTAAGCGGACGTCAAGGAGGAGCTTTGGTTCTACGAGAGAGCGGCAAGCGGTCGTGGAAGACCGTGTTTCATTCCTCGTAGAATTGGAGCTCTTCCGTGGCCAGAAATGCACGGTGCCGTCCGGTGGAGAAATGCTCGCCGAGATGATCACATAAGCAAGGTCAACTAATACGGATGGTTATTTATTCACACGTCCGATATCGTCGCGATGAGTCGCTATATGTGTACACTCCCATTCTTACATTAATTTGCGGAAATATCATGTGAATTACTTACTTGCCCATGATAAAAAGCGAGAACACAATGACCATTAAAAATATCATTGTTTAGAGATCTAGATAATTTTATAGTTTCTTAATTTTATTTGTTTATAAAAGGAGAAATTTATAGTGTATTAAAAAATGAGTATAGAGAGTAGATGTGGCGCTTAGGGTCCTCGGCCTCTCATGGGTTTCCAAAGCGACTTAGGCCGGGCCTCCCTCTCATTCCATGCGGCAAGTGTCGTGATGAGACGAAGATTGTGATGGAGTACCGAGTGAAGAAGGAGGGTCCCAACAAGGATCGTATCTTCTACAAGTGTCCAGGATCGCAATGTGAGTTATTTTATCGTATTTAATGATTATGGTTAGTTTATACCTATTTTCATTATGGTTGTGATTAAAGTTCTAATTTTTTTTTAATTTTAGTGGGATGGCGGTGGGCGATGTTCAGGGCTTCTCTTGGGAGGAAGAGTATGTTGAACTCGTGCAAAAATATCTTACTGTGACAGCGAGAATCTGACGGCTAATGAGGCGATTATCCGGCCGAAATATTGAACTCGATGCAAAAATATCTTTGCACAACAGTGTGAATCTGACGGCTAATGAGGCGGTGATCCGGTAGAAGAAGCCCAAAGATGGTGCACAATCGGGGATCTGTCTGTTTTAGTTGAGATTGGTCGTGAAATCCCTCACTCTTGAAATGTATTTTAGCTTTAGTTCTTTTAGTGGTAGTTGGGATTGTCTACATTGTAGCGATGCTTTCATAAATTTGTATCTTTTTGTGGTGGCACGCATGTTGTATAAATAATTAATTATGATCTAGGTTTTAATATGGTATTTATGTCATGTAATGCAGATGAGCCGTCATTGGATGTATAATCTTGATCGCCGCTCCCAAGAGTTCATTGACGTGCGTGCATTCTTTATTTACGTCTTGGCCGAGGCAAACAAACGCGATGGTTTCATGTCTTGCCCATGTGCCATATGTAAGAATACGGTGGAATATCCTTGCTCAAGGACTCTTCATTCACACTTGTTCAAGTCGGGTTTCATGCCAAACTATATTTGTTGGACAAAACACGGAGAAACCGGTGTTGTAATGGAAGAAGGTGAAGAAGAACAATGGGACGACAATGATATTATTCCCGATGGTGCGTGCTTCAATGATCTTTTGCAATGGGAGAAAAGTGAAGAAGAGGTAGCCGCAGAAGATGAGCGGTGATGATCTTTCTCGGGTCATTCGTGACGCACAAAGAGAATGTGAAAGTGAAAAGGAGAAGATCAAGTTCGAGCGGATGCTAGAAGATCACAAGAAATTGTTGTACCCAACTTGTGATGCAGGCGAGAAAAAGTTGGGAACCACACTAGAATTGCTTTGCAATGGAAGGCAAAGAATGGTGTATCGACAAGGGATTTGGAGAGTTACTAAAAATTCAAAAGAAGATGCTTAGAAGGATAATGAATTACCCGCCACTACCTACGAAGCAAAACAAGTTGTATACATCCTATGGGGCTAGAAATAAAGAAAATACATGCATGTCCTAATGAGCGCATCTGTCTGCACTGTGGCAAAGAGTACGAGAAATTGGATGCATGCCCGGTATGCCATGCGTCATGGTATAAGATCAGGCGAGATGACCCTGGTGATGTTGAGGGCGAACGTCCGTGGAAGAAAATCCCTGCCAAGGTTATGTGGTATGCTCCTATAATACCACGCTTAAAACGTCTATTCAGAAACAAAGAACATGCAAAATTGTTGCGATGGCACAAAGAAGACCGTAAGGTAGACAATATGTTGAGACACACCTATTTGATGGGTCCCGGTGGAGAGCAATCGACAGAGAGAATTCCGGAGTTTGCAAATGGCGCAAGAAACTTAAGGTTTGCTTTAAATACAGATGGTATCAATCCTTTTGGAGAGCGTAAGCGAGTAGTCATAGCACTTGGCCTGTTACTCTAAGTATCTACAACATTCCTCCTTGGTTATGCATGAAGCGGAAGTTCATTATGATGCTGTGCTCATCCAAGGCCCGAAGCAACTTTGGCAATGACATCGATGTGTACACGAGACCACTTATTGACAAACTTCTCATTTTGTGGAATAAAGAAGATGTACGTGTGTGGGATGAGTACAAGCAGAACACTTTGATCTGCGAGCATTGTTGTTCGTAACAATCAATGATTGGCCTGCTCTAAGTAATCTTTCGGGACAGTCAAACAAGGGATATAATGCATGCACACTTTGCTTCGGTGATATTAGAGGTGTATTCTTGAAAAAATGTCGAAAGGTCGTGTACCTTGGCCATCGTCGATTTCTTCTGCAAATCACCCCGTAAGAAAGAAAGGCAAGCATTTTAAAGGGAAGGCGGACCACGACCAAAGCCTCGCGAACCGAACCGGTGAGGATGTACTCGATATGGTCAATGATGTGAAAGTCGTCTTTTGAAAAGGACATGGAAGCCAACCTATTCCAAAAAGGCGCTAATGGTCACGCACCCATGTGGAAGAAGAAGTCCATATTTTGGGACCTACCCTATTGGCAAGTCACGGAGGTCCGTAGCTTGATCGACGTGATGCACTGACGAAGAATCTTTGTGTGAACACTGCTAGGCTTTATGGGTGTGTATGGAAAGCCTAAGGACACATTTGAAGCCACGACATGACCTGCGTTGTTTGAGAGAAAGAGACAACATGCATCCGAGAGAAGGCGGATGATGGGCGCCATTACTTACGTCCCCGCTAGCTACACTCTAAGCAAAGAGGAGAAGGAAATCATGTTTGAATGCTTAAACAACATCAAGATACCATCTGGATTCTCCTCGAATATAAAGGGTATTATAAATGTGCGAGAGAAGAAATTATGTAACTTAAAGTCCCATGTATCACGTTCTCATAGACGCAATTACTTCAGATTGCATTAAGAGGAATTCTACCTCCAAATATACATCTAGCCACCGTGAAGCTATATGCATTCCTCAATGCAATTTCGGAGAAGGCAATTGATCCAACTGATCTAGCTAAACTACTGAGAATGATGTGGTTCAATGTCTCGTCGACTTTGAGTTGGTGTTCCTCCTTCCTTCTTTGATATTATGACACACCTCCTAGTTCACTTAGTCAAGGAGATTTTCACTCTCGGTCCTGTGTTCCTACACAACACATTTCCTTTAGAGAGATTCATGGGAGTCTGAAGAAATATGTTCACAACCGTGCTTCGCTTGAAGGAAGCATCGCCAAGGGCTATGGAAGAAGAGGTCATTGAGTTACGTGTTGACTTTATTCCCGACCTTGACTCTATTGGTGTTCTGAATCGAGACATGAGGGAGACTAAGCGGAAAGGGGACACTAGGGAGGAAAACATATATTGGTACGGATGATGATTATTTCAATAAAGCGCACTACACAGTTCTGAGAACTCCTCTTTGGTAGATCCGTATATTGAGACACACAAGGATCTCTTACGATCCGAAGTTTCTAGGGAAGGCTGAAGCTTGGATTACGCATAAGCACATGGAAACTTTCGGCGGTTGGTTGCGAAAAAAATGTCAAGGTGATGAGAGCATCCATGAGCAAGCAGTATTTATTGGCTATGCAACCATCATGGCATATCGTCACATACAAAGGGTACGAGATAAATGGGAACATATTCTACGGTAGCCCAAGATAAAAGGAGTACCAACCAAAAGCAGTGGTGTCGCATAGATGCCCTGAGACCGAATGGGAATAAAGACATATTATGGACGCATAGATGAAATATGGGAACTAGAATATGCACCTACTTTGAAGATCCCATTGTTCAAGTGCCAATGGGTCAAGGTGACCGGAGGCGGGGTAACGATGAACAACGAATATGGAATGACAACGATGAGACCTTAGTAATATTGGGTACAAAGATGAACCATTCGTCCTTGCCAAGGATGTGAATCGGTGTTCTATGTCAATGATATGTCTACCAAACCAAAAGAGGGAAAAAGCGATAATGACTCAACCAAAGAGCCAAAGCGCCACATAGTTCTTTCAGGGAAAAGAGTCATCGTGGGAATTGAGGACAAGTCGGACATGTCAGAAGAATATGAAAAGGATGACCGAATTCCGCCCTTCAAAGTGAACAAAGACCCTAGCATCTTGGTAAATGATGAGGACACTCCATGGTTCTGAAGCGATCATAACCAAGGGACATACGTAAAGAAGAAGTTCAACTTCTTTGTGCCCACTTGATGATATAGTGATTTAATATAGTGTGTGTTTGAGATATTATGTAATAATTGTGAATTCATATGTTTATTATGTCATGTTTCAAATTAAATCAATGTTTGATTTGGTGGGATTTCTCTCTCAAAAAGGTAAATTAGGATACCAAGTGATGAAAAATTAAAATATTAACGTTAAAATGACGTGAAAACAAATTTCCTGTCCAAAACCAATAGTTTTAATAATTTTAATTAAACACTACATTTTTTACATTAACGACATAATAAATATTAGTTACATTATGTTTTATAATTCTAACAAAAAATAAAAAAAGTTAGGTTATAGATTTTTCCTATGTGCAATAAACAAAAGAAAATTCATATTTTTAACAAAATAATTTTATGCCTTTTATTTAATTTACTATGTATTTAACAAAAACTATTGCATTTCTATTGTATTTAACAAGACCATTGCTTAAAAGCAGTGGGAATGAAGCTATAGCCCACCTTTACTCCCGGGTGGGAATCCCACCCGGGAGTAAAGGTGGTCATAGCTGCGGTTCATCCAAAACTCTTTACTCTCGGTGCGTGTTACCAACTTGGGAGTAAAGGTACTACTACTCGGTTGGTAATACGCACCGGGAGTAAAGGGTTTTTACTCTCGGTTGGTGGCTGGCACCGGGAGTAATTCTCTCTGATATATAACCTCCAGCGCCTGGCACAGATCGATCCGCTCGTCTTCTTCCTCGTCGAACACCGCCGCCCTCTTCTTCCTCGCGCCGCCTCCACCGCGTCTGTTCGCCTTCCATGACACCGGCGCCGCCCTCTTCTTCCTCGTGCGGCCTCCCTGCTGCTGCCCGTGCCCCCTCCTCCATGTGACCCGTGGCCTCCACCGCGCCCTCCTCCGCCTTCGAGGCCCCTCCACCGCGCCCGTGGCCCCACCGCGCCTTCCGTGACACCGGCGCCGCCCTCTTCTTCCTCGTGCGGCCTCCACTGCGCGCGCCCGTGCCCCTCCTCCGTGCGACCCGTGGCCCTCCACCGCGCCCTCCTCCGCGCCCGAGGCCCTCCACTGCCGAGCTCGAGGTGATATGTTCGTCGATGTCTTTGTACATTCGCCCGAGCCCTCCACTGCCCGAGCCCGAGGTCGATTGAAAATTCCAAATTTTGAATCATAAAATCTAGGAACTGAAAATGAATATTTGGAACTCTATATATGCAATGACGAGGAACTCTATATATTTGGAACTCTATATATGCAATGACGAGGAACCGAAAAATGAATATTTGAATCACAAAATCATGACAAGTTTAATTAAGGACCACCAATGAAATTACTTTAGAAATTAATTAGATCGATGTAAATCCATGGCTTGTATAATAAACACGCTATATATTATTTGGAAACCATTGTCGTTGTCACTAAAAAGTGAAAATGATCCACCAATCAACCGCCATATATTCATCACTATATGATATGCCATTATTCCAAGATGCGGTTTCAATAGAAGAATTTTTTCTATCTTCATAGATCAATGTTTGTTAACGAAATTTTATCCAAATATATTCATGTAGGGTCTTTTTTTTGAAGGATTTGTTGTAGGATATATAATGGTCAAATAGGAACTCAATTTTGATACCCGGTTTGTAAACTAAGCGTTTTTTAGTTTATAAAAATATCACATGTGATGATGTAAGCGATTTTGGTTGGACTTGCATGCATAGCTCTGAGACAAATGAAGGAAAACTTCAACGTTTCTTCATTTGTGAACTTTGAAATATCTGAGATATAATATATTAATGTTGCTAAAGTAATATGATGAATGACACATATACTTACATTTCATAATGACTTATCGTTTCTCATATGATGAATGACTACATGGTTCACATGGTACATAGGATCACAACATCATGCACCGCACACCGCCCCGCCCGCCTCACGTCGTCGTCGCTGTAAATAAATCAAGACGTACGACCCGCCTCGCCGTCGTCGTCGTCAACGACACCGCCACAGCGCCGACACGTATATATATGTCATTTGTATTCATATGCATGTATATATATCGTCGCGAACACCGCCGCCCTCGTTAATCCATACGTTTCTATGTATACTGGCGAAGCACCGCCGCCCTCGTTCACCATGTGTGTACAGACATATATATCGGCGGAGTGGAGCACCACCACTCTTGTCACACCGCCCTTTCTCGTGGCCTAGTTGATCAACATTCGTATTATCGTTATCGTTAATGCTAAACAATCACACCGAGGCGAACCGCTATTTGTTGATGTACTATATATTGGTTTTGTTTTTTGAAGCTAGATGGCCGACCAGAAACATGGATGAGGAGTTGATGATGAATTTGATCAACACCGGCACTCAAGTTGCTTGGCGATGATGGTGCTAAAAATAACGTGCAAGAGGATGTAGATGACGGAGTCAAGATTTACTTAGCTCTTGAACAAAATGAGCAACAACAGATTGGCCAAGTATATATTTTTTATTATTAGCTATATATATTATCATATGTCTTTATGTGTGCTCATGACATTAAAAATAATGTTTATGTTTTGTAGCCCTCTGGATCGACATCAACAACTACAACGAAGAGTAAAATGTTCGAGGTCCCAAAAAGCCATTGGAGGGCCGCTTCATCATCTCGGAGTTCAATGTGGATCTGGAGAACCGGGGGGCGAATAAAATGAAATTTGTGCACCACTGTGGTTACCTTATACGGGACCGGCTCCCAATTAGTACCCATGAATGGAAGAAGAAGACCAATGCTCTTCATATCGGTTTTGTCTCCGATCGTGACAAGGCGTTAATTTGGAATGATGTCTTGGTACATTTCACGCTCCAAGCAGATGGTTATGATGATATAATAGATGGTGATGAATTGAAGGAGCGAGTTAGGGATTGGGCAATGAAGAAGATGGCCACCCAGTTTCAGACTTGGAAGAAACACCTATACGACGTATGTCAAGAAGAACATAGCACCAGATTTTTTCTTGTCCGGGCCCGATCTCAAAGAGAGAGGCCCTTTTGGGATGAGTTAAATGCAATACAAGACTTGAAAAAGAGGGTGTGAGTCGGGTGATAAAGAACCAACGTAATGCCCAATGAAGACATACCACCATACCTTGGGATCGGTGGCTACCCAACCGCCATTAAGAAGTGGAACAAAATGGAAGCAGACCTTCTTGCCAAGGGTATCGGACGAGAATCACTCGAGTGGGGAGAACGTGCAAAGAATTGGTTTTTCGGTCATGGGGAACACTAGACCGGAGAGAGGCAGGAAGTGCGTTTATGGCGCAAGACTGCAAGAAGCAGCAGAAGATTGTTTTATGCTCGAGAGAGCTATCTGCTAGTGGTGCGTTCAGGCCCAACAGAGAGAAGGATGAGTGACATACGCCATCGGGACTTTTGAACATGGTGGCGAACTAGAGGCAAAGGAAGTGTCTCGTGGGAGCATGGATTCCCTCAGATGCAGACCTTCTTCTGTAAGTCGCCGGAGAAAGAAGGAAGAAGAAAGCGAGAGCGGCTCCAGAGATTGGAGGAAGCGGTGCGTGAAGCTGAGAGCGGAAAAAACCTTGAAGCGAGAATGCAGGAGGAAATCGGAAGGCAAGTGCAAATAGCGGTGAGTGCAAGTAAGCGAGCATCGAGCCGAAATCAACATTAGCCAATCTCATTGGGTTGAAAAGCATTGCGCTTCCACGGAGATACCAAATCAAGGGGACACAGGATTGCGCTTCCCACGTGGATGACGTCCTTTGAACCTTGTACAACGTGTGAGCTACACATTCGAAGGAGAATTCTACAATCAAGGTGGCTATCGATCTTGTTAATCCTATCGACCGAACCAAGACACCAAGGATTCATGGGAATATAATCCAAGAAGGATATGCTACCATCTCGGTAGATAAAGTTGAAAAAGGTTTTAGTGATTTGCCTCTTGACATTCACGGAGGTGATGGCGAGAAGACTCTAGGAGAAGCGGAGAAGACATTCATTCTATGGGCAAGCGCTACATCATCATTCCGGGATGTCGGCTCCACCTCCTCCTGAACTACCTCACCATAGGTGCGTGCGGATGAAAACACTACATCACTAATTTGTATTAGCTTAAATAATTAACAATCTGCTCATAATAATATGTCATTCCTTTTTTTTGTAGCAGATCCTCCCCCAACCTAAATCCAATTGTTCAATCGCCAGATCATCATAGTGCTCTGTACGATGACATTATGTTGGAAGACAAGGCTGCATCTACACCATCTCCAAGGAGGTCTCCAGCACGCCGCAGCCCGCCACCTCCAAGGAGGTCTCCAGCGCCGTTGCCAACACCTCCAAGGAGGTCTCCAACGCGCCCCCCGCCCCGCCTACCAAGAAGCCTAGCAAGAGGCCAACCCCTCAAACGAAGAACCGGTCCCCTCACCGCAAAGAAAGCCACCGTGAAACCAAGGGCTATTCTCAAAATAATATCTGAAGAGAAAGAAGAAGGAACTGATGCATATAAAAAAGACATGTCTAGATTCTATGACAAACTTAAAATGAATCAAGAAGCAAGGAGAAACCCAGAGAAACCGTACTTCTTCGTAGCTCCAGATATTCTAAGAAAAAGGTGACTTCTTACCAAAGCAACAACAATGGGAATCTCGTAAGTCCGTCCAAATCAACGTTATCAGACTATGACCGCACTCTCACCAAGTCAATTGAGGCGGCATGAAAAAAAAAAGCGGGCGGGGAAAGGCATTGCCCAACTTTCGGACAACAAGCGCACCAATCAATCCCCGCTAGTTGTTGGTAATGAATATGGTTCGAATTTAGGATTAATGCATCGAGGCAAACATACCTCCGGATGTCGATTTGGATCACCTTGGTGAATTTCTTGATGAGACTGGTCTCGACCTTTACCGAGATGTTTGGTGATGGAAACATTGAGAGTGCGGCGGAGGTTGATATTTGGAAGAAAAAATTTGTACTAGGCCGAGTCTATACAACCCTCAAGCCTTATCTCGATCCGGGGACATAAATGTAATCGCTAAACAAGTGGTACATGCGGCGTCTACTAGTGGAGACTTCTGCGTTGGTGTCGAATTAGAGGCGAACATTGGTTAAAATGGCGATGATGTTATGTATGTTGACTTTGCGAATTTCATCAACTATGCCACCGACCTCTCTGGACAAAGTTATCATTAGTTGCTATTGCACTGTAAGTAATAATTCTTTTCGATCTATTATTAAACTCATCATATGTGTATATATGCATATAAATTATCCTAACAAGTACTATATATATATGCTTGATTTACAATGATGAGCTTTCGAGAAAGGAAGGTTGCAATGAAATTGGTTTTGTTGATCCCCATATAGTATTCGAAGACCCAATTACTCCAAAGACTAATTGGAAGTCTGAGTCAGAGAGTAACCTCATGAACTTCTTAGTGAACCAACGCCACAAGAAGGATATACTCTTTCCCTATAACTTCAAGTGAGTGTTAATCATGTCGATCATATCCTTAATGGCTCATATGTTGATTCTAGTTAATTAATGAGTGTTATGCGTTATATCCTATAAACACATGCAGCAATCACTGGATATTGATGGACATCGATCTGGTGAAAAGTCACTTGATAATCTATGACTCGATGAGAAAACCACAACAAGACTACCAAGATATGATAGATATTATCCAGAGGTAATTTCGGGATCTCTAGCAACTATATATACACACAAACATGATGATTAACTATATCTGATGACGTGGCAAATTTTTTATTAGGCAGTGTTTGAAAAACCTTTATTGAGAAGCAACACATGGAAAAATGCAAAGCGCCACTGAATGTAATCCCTTTGAAAGTAAGTCCCCTGAATCGCATCATCTTTATTAATTAAACATATAGCTTTCACCGGATCACCAGATTGGATGACAAATCTTTTTCTCGTAGAAGTGGTGTCTAAGGCGAGAACAGGGAACAACTCTGTGTGGTTACTATGTTTGCAAGTTTATCAAGGTGCTCTCCCAAAGAACTCCTCTGAGAGAGACTCAAAGTACGTTAAAAATACACTATATATTCATTTAATTATTATTATTGATTGTGTTACTATGTCTTTATATATATATATATGTACATATATTAATTTATTTTCCTTTAATTCAAACCTAGACTCGATGGTTGAAGGAAAAGGTCATACTGGCAAGACCAAATCAAAGCAATTCAAGAGTCTATAGCGGATTTTTTAATGAGCAGTCATCGATTCCAAGGGCGAGTTCTACTTGACCCAACACCGCCATTGAAGCCAAGCTAGAGGATGAGAGGAAACTTGTTATGTCACAACAACTGTAATGCAATCTTTTGTAATATATGCACATGAAATAATATAATGTAAAATACACATATGCATGCATGCATGTAAATATATATATGATGCATGCATTCATATATATATATATATATATATATATATATATATATATATATATATATATATATATATATATATATATATATATATATATATATATTTCTATGCTTGAATTGTGTGATTTAATACGTTCATTGTGCTTGAACCGAAACATACTATATGCGGCGTATAAATGTATAATTAGCAGCGTACAATACGACTTGAAAACCTATTTTGAAAAGAAAACAAAAAAATGAAAAGAAAAGAAAAAAGAAAAAAACCTTTAGTCCCGGTTCGTATTACCAACCGGGACTAAAGGTGCCGGCCATCGTGGCATGTCAGGAGGCACCTTTAGTCCCGGTTGGTGTTACCCACCGGGACTAAAGGTCATCCTTTAGTCCCGGTTCCTGACCCGGGACTAAAGGACCCCCCCTTTAGTCCCGGATGCTTGCTCCCGGGTGGGGAACCGGGACTAGAGGGGGTTCCCCACCAGGAGTAAAGCTCGGTTCTCTACCAGTGGGAGATCTTTTTTGGCCTGGGAACACAACAAAAAATTCTAGAAAAGTTGTTATATGTAAATTTTCCCCCAAAAAAGAAAAAATATATTAAAAAGTGTTCCTTCCGTTCTTAGTTTTGTAGACTCATAATAATTTGTACTATATATCTAGACATTATTTATATCTAGATATATAGAAAAAATCTATGTACATAGAAAAACTAAAATGACTTACATTCGGAACCAGGGTATATTTATCTTAAACACTTTCTAGCTAGTGTAAAGCCATATAGCGGCAAACACTTTTTATAGTGTAAAGCCACAAAGCGGGAGCCAACTTAAAACATATTTCAAATTGTTGGTAGAACTTAGAAAATCACAATAACATGTTTACTAATGCATTGACTATGGCTAATCAGTACTAATGTCTCTCATCAAATTTTTGAAGGTGTCTTATTACACATTTATCACCATAGGTTATGTTATGTTTTCAGCATATGCTAGAATCTTGTAGTACAATTTAGTGATGATGCTTCGAAGGAAGTAAATCCACAGGTTATGCTATGTTTTTAATACATGAGAGGAAGCATCATGGTATATATCAAGGACTCTTCGTCTATGAAGTTTGAATTGCAATAGAGACCAAAAAAAGAAAGAGGGCAAGAATCGATATGTCCACACTATGAATGACCTATGGTTGTTTAGGCCAACGCTACCATACATGGACAATGCCCGCCCTAGGGGACATCGTCGCCGTCCAGATTTGTTCCACGGAGGCGGTGGCTTTCTAGACGCTAGCTCCAAGTCCAAGGCTAGGGAGAGATGATTGAGGGGGAAAGGAAGCTAGGGTGGTGAAGTGAGGCAATTGGCAGTGGCTCATGGGATAGGGAGGTGGGGAGGTGGAGTGAGAGAGGCGGAGGCACAGCTTCAAGACTTGGGTGGCAGCTCACCGTGGAGAGACGGCGTGTGAACGAGAGAAGAGAGTTGGGCCTCTGATTTGGGTCTACCCTTGGCGGGTTTGTCCCTTTTTCTTTTTATAAAGAGCTTTCGTATCTGAAACTCAATTTACAAAGATAATACTTTGTATGCTATTTTTTTTTAAAAAAATGGATTGACCATCTCTGAAATTCACCATCTATTTTTAGAGGCACTAACACCTTTCGATTGCCTTTATCAAAATAAAAGGATCTATCATCTAATATCATCATTATTGTAGTAGTGCACCCACCATACACACATCCACACGTACGTTTTCATGGTCGTACTAATCCACACAGTTACTGCTACGTGTAATCGTGCTGCCGGCCGGCCGAACGTGTGGCAGTCTCGTGCTTGCCCGATCTGGTACGATCGGTGCGATGTGTGTTGCAAAGCAGGCCAGCACACGACGTTTTACAGCTGCTGCATTGTCGCAGGTTATGGCCGGCGGCGAAGGCAGGCAACAAAAGCACAAATTCTGCGCCGCAACGCAACGTAGCCGCACTCAGGCCTGGTACGTACGTCCGGACCTAGCTAGCTAGGTTCTCCCGGTTTCAATCAATCTTTAAAACTGATGGAGAATATATACTGCTCCTTCCGTCTAAGAATGATGCTATTCTAGAATAATATTCAGTCAAACTACATTATATTTAGGCTAAAAAAACTACCTTGTGTTTAACTAAATTAATATAAAAATAAATATTATTAGATTTGTCGTGGAATATATTTTCATAATATTCTTCTTAGAGTTTTAAGTACTGACACCATTTTTCATAAGCAAATTTCTACAAACTTAATTTAACCTAAATATAATGTGTTTAACTCCGGCGGGGACAGCGTACACGCAGGCTCACGCGGTGCATGCACCTGCTGCGTGTGCATTGCTGCATGCCGCGCGCGTGCAGTGCGTGCGTGTAAAGAAGAACAAGAAGTTGGCCGGTGTTCTGCCTTCGTTCCCTGCACGACGTACGACTACGACTTGAAGGGATTCAAAGTCCACTTCCACGCGTCTCTGGACCATGAAATTGAAACGCATGCCTGCCCAATGTCTGCCCATGCATCTAGATGAGTACTGACGACAGATCACCATGATGATCGATCGATTGTACGAGCACCATGATCCACGCACACACGACTCCAACTGATAACAACGTCGTACATGCAACCAACCTATTCACCGATGGATGGTTCAACCTAATAAGCCTGCGTTTGTCTGCACTGCAATGATTTGGATCACACACACACAATGATTTGGATCACACACGCACGTACCACGTAGGAGTAGTCGTTATCTTGTGGCATGCGATTCCGATCATGGCCCTGTTTGTTTCGTCGAAATTTGGCTTACGCTGATTTGTTACGAGAGAAAAATACTATTTATTGGCTGAAAAGTACCGTTGAAATAGTGGTGTAGAACATATCCATATCGATTCATCATTTTCGCCAGCAATGAGAATTGAATTGATTGAAGAAGCAGACTTGTTCAAGTCGTCTCTGTGGTCTGTGCTGGCAATGGCAGGGCTGCTGGGGGTGGGGCAGGCCAAATGAAATTTTGCCTTGGGCCTCGTTTAGATGGGGGATAGAAATCAGTATTTAGTATTGTAGCATATTTCGTTTGTATTTGACAATTATTATCTAATCATGGTCTAACTAGGCTCAAAAGATTCGTCTCGTAATTTACAATTAAACTATATAATTAGTTATTTTTTTATCTACATTTAATATTTTATGCATGTGTCTAAAGATTTGATGTGACGAAGAGAGAGTGAAAAAACTTGAAATCTAAACGAGGCCTTGTACTGGTTTCATCATGTGCAGAGTGCAGCGCAGATGCAGAGGAGAGGACGGACGACGTCTACGAGACGACGACGACTTGCCCCAAGCCTGCTACCAGCGACCGACCGACTCAGCAGAGCGCAACCAAAAAAGCGGCCGGCCAGGTAAATAAAATGGATTTTTAGAGCTACTGTAGTTTAGATCCAACTGTCTATATACGTGAAATGGTCTCTAAAAATAAACCATTCTTTAGAGACCGCGGTCGTCTAGCCCTGTCTTTACAATTTCTAGGAGGCCGTAGTATGCTGTTTGAGATATCCGTTTCAGAAAATGTGTTAGAATTTCTAGCCAGTAGCCACTGCGTCTGGCTGTACTGTCGTCAGTACGCGTGCTCTGAAAGAAGCTCAAGCAGTACTCTCACTCCGTATACAAAAGAATGCAGTTATGCCTGGTAATTTAAGTTTGACCGAGTTATGCAGCATGTTCGTTGGTTGGTTTCTGGGCTGATAAGTCCGGCTGGTGCTGGTTTATTGTGAGAGAAAAATATTATTGGCTGGCTGATAAGCCCTGGCTAAAACCAACAAGTGAATAGGCTGATAGTAAAAAATATTAGCATTCATGTCTCGAAACAAATTTATTACAAAAATATATTCTATAACTAATCTAAAGTTACTTATTTTATATCATGAGTGTTAATAGTTTTTTATATAAATTTAGTCAAAGTTTAAACTGCTTGACTTCTTGAAAAACGAGAATTGCATATGGCATGCTCTTGCATCAAACATCACAGCAACAACATATGTAGGCTCCGTTCGCGTGTCCTTAAATCCGGTTTAATCTGTTTTTTTAATTTGGAATAGTGTTTTTCTCTCATAGATTACTTCAACATTCCTCCAAACCATCCAAATTTAATCAAAATTCCTCCAGACGAACAGACCCGTAAACACCATACACATATTATATTAATATATAATATTATATCAGTGCCCGCTAGCGTGCTCTAGAGAAACAACATCAAACAATGCAAGTACAAGTGACTAACAATAAAATATGGATATATATGGGACGTGAACTCAAAGTGCTCACATCCAGGCAACGCCGCCGGATTTCATGGAGGTACTGTAGCAATTAGTTTTTTATTTCATCTTATAAAGTACAACTAAACTGTGCAATTAGTTTTTTATTTCGTCAATATTTAGTACTCCATGCATGTATCGCAAATTTGATGTAACGGGATTTCGCTTTGAGTACGCCATGATGAACTCGTAAACATAATATCCGCAGTAGTTGTTACCCTGCTCCTGCCTTAGAACCCACTTTTACGACAAAAAAATCAATTAGGATGAATTGAAATCATCATACGGTGTTAATTGAATATAAATGTGTAGTTATAGTACTTACTTTGTGTGCGATTACACCCACCGGTGCTTTGCAATGTTTCATTTTTTCCTCAATGAACCTTTTCCAAACCTTGCTCCTCATAAAATAAAAAAATAATTTAATCTTTAATAATTGTTGAGAGATAGGCGCCATTATATATATATATATACATATATATATGTTGTTGTAGAGAAACTAAATTAATTACCCTTGTATAATATCTATCATACCTTGATACTCCGTTTGCGGTTTTCTCAACGAGTCTAAGATTTTCAATCTACTATTGGCCATATCGATGACCATCAATATCCAATGATTGCTGCATATATATATATATATATATATATATATATATATATATATATATATATGTGTGTGTGTGTGTGTGTGTGTGAGAGAGGTAACTAGCTAGTAAGGAAATATTGATGTCCCATATATATGATCGACATTAATTACTTATAATAACACTCATTTGAAGTTGTAGGGGAAGAGTATCTCCTTCTTGTCATGTTGGTTCACTAAGAAATTCATGAGATTTCTCTTAGGTTGAGGCTTATAATCCTTCGGGGGGTTAGGGTGTTTGTATACGACATACGAATCAACGAACCCAACATCATTATCCTTTCTCTTTCTAAGTTCTGTCATCTCATATCTGCATACTTGAAAATTATGAATATATATATTGTGAATATATAATAAAGAAATTGTGAATATAGTAGAAAATAATCACACTTACAGATAATAGCAGCTAATGAGACTTTTGTCGAGAGAGTCCATGTGGCATAGTTGGTGTAATTATGGAAGCTCGACATAGATAATGTCATTGCCACGGAAGTAATGGTGGTTTCTAATTCTGACAGAAAGATAGATTTGTTCCGCATCAGACGCCGACATGTACCACCCGTTTAGCAGGTACATTTGCGTACCCAGTTCACCTAATTTCTCTGGGTTGTATAGACTCTGGCCTGGTACAAATTTCTTATAAGGATCCACTTTCGGAGCAGATGGTCCTTCAGCGAGCACTTCGGCAAGGTTCAAACCAGTGTCCTCATAAAACCGAAGAAACGACTCATAGCCGCCTACCTCCTCCACTAAGTTTAAGTTTGAACTATATTCGTTAGGAACGACAAGGGGTGATTGATTGTTGCGATTGTTGTCCGAGTTGTGCAACACCTTTCCCTACTCTCTTCTTTTTTTACGTCGCCTCATATGACTTGGTGAGAGAGCGGTCATAGTCCGATATCGGTTGTTTCGCGACGCTCTTAAGAGAATCCTGTTTTTTTTGTTCCAGCTTCTTTCTTAGCTAATCTGGACGTAGGAAGAAGTATGATGGCTCCGGGTTCTCCCTCGCTCGTCGTGCCTGTTTTGCACCTTTAAAGAAATCTGTCACTTTTTTTTGTACTATATCCTTTAATTCCTGTTCACTTTTCTCATAAGATAGTTTTTGGGGAATAACTGGATGAGTATTTGTTTTCTACTTCTTTGCCGGCGGGTAGGGCAACGGCTTTGTTTGCGGGGCGGGCCTCTTAGGGGCTGGCTTCCTTGGAGGCGGGGGAGGCGTTGGAGACCGCCTTGGAGGCAGTGTAGACTTTGGAGGCGGCGGAGGCGTTGGAGACCTCGGCGGAGGAGTTGTGGACTTCCTTGGAGGCGGCTGAGGAGTTGGAGATGGTGGGGATGCAGCAGTGCCTTCGAAGGCGTCATCATTGCCCTGAGCGCTATGATGGTCGGGAGAAGCAACAACTGGACTTTGGTTGGCGGAGGCCCTGCTTTGTGAGTACAAAAAATAATGGGATATAAGTAAATGCTTATTATTAGTCATACCCATAGAAAATTATCAAAAAATTATTTTGTTAACTTTTGTCCGCACCTAATGTCTCTGCTTTGGCGGTGGAGCAGACGCCTGTGGATAATGATGTAGCGCTTATGCGCCATAGTATATATGCCTTCTCTCGCTTCTCCTAGAGTCTTCTCTCCATCACCTCTAGGAATGTCAAGAGCTAGATCCTCATAACCTTTGCCCACTTTATCCCACTGCGACCCTAGCATATCCAAAGTTGTATTGGTGCCCCATGGATTCTTGGTGTCTTGGTAGGGTGCGGAGGAGTAAAAACACCGACAATGACCTTGATTGTGTCATTCCCCTTGGAACATGTAGCTCAATTGATGTCATTGGAGTAGTGACATCATCCACGGGAAGCGCTTGAATACGTCATCATCTTGCTTTGGCGACTCAAAGGAAGCGTAGGCGCTTTTCAATGACTGAGGGGGGCTAATATTAACATTCATTCGGCGGCTCGATGCCCGCCTCTGGGCACTCATTGCTATCTACACTTGCTTCTCGATTTCTTCCCGCATTCTTGCTTCCATTGCTTTTTCTCACTCCTTTGCTTCAAGCACCATTTCCTCCAACATTGTCACCGCTGTTGCTTGCTCCTCCTTGCTTCTCTGGCGGCTTGGTAGGTTCCCCGTCATTAGGGAAACCATGAACCCATGGAGTGTTACGTCCTAAGCATCTGGTTCGGCCAGTGTGTTCAGCAGTCCCGATGGCATACGTCACCTCATCCTTCTCTCTATTGGGCTTGAACACACCAATCTCTTTAGCTTCTATAGCAAAAGCCAATCGGCGTCTTCTTTTTTTGAGTTTTTGCCCATACACCGCTGAGACCGGTGCGTGGGTCGAGTCTTCCCCATGATCGAAAAACCAATTCTTGAGCGTGGGGGCCACTTATTGATTCTCGGTTCGATCTCCTTGGCAATAATGTCCGCTTCCATTTTTTGCCACTTCAAAATGGCAGTATCGTAGCCACCTGATCCCATGTCATGGTGGTATACCTTTTTTGGGCATTCTCTTGGTTCCTTCGCACCCGTGCCTCACCCTCTGCTGATGTCTTGTACTCTACGAAATCATTCCAATAGGGCCTCTATTTCGAGATCAGGCCCGTAGCAGTATTGAAATTCGATGTTTCGTTCTTCTTGATGTATGTGTTGTATAGGTGTTTCTTCCAAGTCTGGAATTGTGTGGCCATCTTCTTCATAGCCCACGATCGAACTAGCTCGTTCAATTCATCATCGTTGATATCATCATAATCATCCGCTTGCAACGTGAAATGGGCAAGGATAGCATTCCAGAGCAAATTCTTGTCAACATCAGAGACAAAAGTAACATTAGGCTCGTTGATCTTTTTCTTCCATCACGAATATTGATTGGAATTTTGTCCCTTACAAGGTACCCATAGTGTTCCACGAATTTCCTTTTATGTGGACCAAGTGGTTCGCCTATCTCGATGTTGAATTCCGATATTATGTACCGGCCCTCCAGTGGTTTCTTCGGTCCTCGAACATTTTTGCTCTTCGCCGTTGTGGTCACCGATCCAGAGGGCTACATATAAAAAAATAACAAATAAATATCTTTTGTCCACAGAAATATATACAATATTCACATATAATATATATTTAGTATATATACCTCGCCTGTATTTTCTTGCAAAACATTTTCTTGCTCATTTTCAAGAGCTAGGTATTGACTTCAGTCATCAACATCCTGCTCACCAGCATTGGCAATAATATTCATCATTTCTTCCTCCATGTTGTCTCCCAGGGCAGCCATATCTAACAAATTTAACAAAATTGAAGTCACATATATAAACAAGTCATATATATACAATAAGTCATATACAAATTTATCTAAGTCACATATATATAAACAAGTCATATCTGTAAACAAGTGATATATGTACAATAAGTCATAAACAAAATAAATCTAAGTCACATATATAAACAAGTCATATATATAAACAATTCATATATGTAAACAAGTTATATATGTACAATAAGTCATATACAAAATAAATCTAAGTCACATATATAAACAAGTCATATAAACAAGTCATATATATAAACAATTCATATATGTAAACAATCATATATGTCAACAAGTCATATATGTAAACAAGTCATATAAATAAGTCATATATATAAACAAGTCATATATGTAAACAAGTCATATAAACGACGAATTCTTCCTAGCGAGAATGACGAATTCGCCCTAGCGAGAACGACAATTCGCTCTAGGGCGAATTCGTCGTTCTCGCTAGGGCAAATCGTCGTTCTCGCTAGGGCGAATCATCGTTCTCGCTAGGGTATACAACAACGGGGCGGCGTTGCTCCGCATATACAACAACGGGGTGGCGTTGCTCCGCATATACAACAACGGGGCGACGTTGCTCCGCATACAACACAATGAGGCGGCGTTGCTCCGCATACAACACAACGAGGCAGCGTTGCTCCGCATACAACACAACGAGGCGGCGTTGCTCCGCATACAACACAACGACGCGACGTTGCTCCGCGTACAACACGACGCGGCGTTGCTCCATATACAACACAACGAGGCGTTCCTCTGCATATATCACATACAAACACATATCGACGTACGTAGGGGTCGGCGGTGATGGGCGTTCGGAGGCGGTGATGACGAGGGCGGTGTCGGTGGCTGGGCCGGGTGGCGTCGGTGGCGTTCCTCTGCATATATCACTAAAAACACTAAAGCTTTAGTTGGGATTGGTCGCGAAATCCTTGTGCTGCTGAAGTGCATTTTAGCTTTAGTGTTTTTAGTGATAGTTGGGATTGTCTACATTGTAGGGAGGATTTCTTAAATTTATAGCTTTTGTGGTGGTATGCATGTTGTATAATTAACTAATTATGTTCTAGGTTTTAAAACGGTATTTATGTTATGTAATGCAGATGAGTCGGCATTGGATGTACAATGCTGATCGTCGCTCCCAAGAGTTCATGGACGGCGTGCATTCTTTGTTACGTGCGGCCGAGGCAAACAAACGCGATGGTTTCATGTGCTGCCTATGTGACGTATGTAAGAATACGATGGAATATGCTAACTCAAAGACTCTTCATTCACACTTGTTTAAGTCGGGTTTTATGCCAAACTATATTTGTTGGACGAAGCACGGAGAAACCAGAGTTGTA
The DNA here is from genome assembly GCA_904845875.1 of Miscanthus lutarioriparius. NCBI lineage: Eukaryota > Viridiplantae > Streptophyta > Magnoliopsida > Poales > Poaceae > Miscanthus > Miscanthus lutarioriparius. Next base: position 8,719,000 of record CAJGYO010000006.1, on the reverse strand, counting down.
ATGGAAGAAGGTGAAGAAGAACAATGGGGCGATGACGACATTTTTGCTGAATATGGTGCCTTCAATGATACTGCAATGGGGGAAGCTAAAGAAGAGGTGGGGGCAGAGGAGAAGCCCGCTGAAGAAGAGGTAGGGGCAGAGGAGGAGCCCGCTGACGATCTTGGTCAGGCCATTCGTGACGCACAAAGAGATTGCGAAAGTGAAAAGGAGAAGATCAAGTTCGACCGTATGCTAGAGGATCACAAGAAATTGCTATATCCAACTTGTGATGCGGGGCAGAAAAAGTTAGGTACCACATTAGAATTGCTGCAATGGAAGGCAAAGAATGGTGTATCTGACAAGGGATTCGCGGAGTTACTAAAAATCCAAAAGAAGATGCTTCTGAAGGATAACGAATTGCCCAGCACTACGTACGAAGCAAAATAGGTAGTCTGCCCTTTAGGATTAGAAATCCAGAAGATACATACATGTCCTAATGACTGCATCCTCTACCGTGGCACGGAGTACGAGAAGTTGGATGCATGCCCTGTATGTCACGCGTCGCGGTATAAGATCAGGCGAGATGACCCTGGTGATGTTGAGGGCGAACGTCCCAAGAAGAAAATCCCTGCCAAGGTTATGTGGTATGCTCCTATAATACCACGCTTGAAACATCTTTTTAGAAACAGAGACCATGCAAAGTTGTTGTGATGGCACAAAGAAGACCGTAAGGTAGACAATATGTTGAGACACCCTGCTGATGGGTCCCAGCGGAGAGCAATCGATAGAGAATTCCCCGAATTTGCAAGTGACGCAATAAACTTAAGGTTTGCTTTAAGTACGGATGGTATGAATCCTTTCAGGGAGCAAAGCAGTAATCACAGCACTTGGCCTGTTACTCTATGTATCTACAACCTTCCTCCCTGGTTATGCATGAAGCGTAAGTTTATTATGATGCCGGTGCTCATCCAAGGCCCAAAGCAACCTGGCAACGACATCGATGTGTACCTGAGGCCACTAGTTGAAGAACTTCTACTTTTGTGGAACAAGCCAGGTGTACGCGTGTGGGATGAGCACAAGCAGGAGCACTTTGACCTGTGAGCATTGTTGTTCGTAACAATCAATGATTGGCCAGCTCTAAGTAATCTTTTAGGACAATCAAACAAGGGATATAATGTATGCACGCACTGTTTCGGTGACATGAAAGGTATATTCTTGAAAAAGTGTCGCAAGGTCGTGTACCTTGGGCATCGGCGATTTCTTCCTACAAATCACCCCGTAAGAAAGGAAAGGCAAGCATTTTAAAGGTAAGGCAGACCACCAGACCAAGCCTCACAACCGAACTGGTGAGGACGTCCTCGATATGGTCAATGATGTGAAAGTAATATTTGGAAAGGGACCTAGCAGCCAACCTGTTTCGAAGGACGCCAACAGTCACGCACCTATGTGGAAGAAGAAGTCCATATTTTGGGAGCTACCCTATTGGCAAGTCCTAGAGGTCCGCAGCGCGATCGACGTGATGCACCTGACGAAGAATCTTTGTGTGAATCTGCTAGGCTTCATGGGCGTGTATGGGAAGCCTAAGGACACAATTGAAGCACGACAGGACCTGCGGTGTTTGAAAGAATGAGACAACCTACATCTAGAGAAGACAGATGATGGACGCCAGTACTTAAATCCTGCCAGCTACACTCTTAGCAAAGAAGAGAAGGACATCTTGTTTGAATGCCTAGATAGCATTAAGGTACCGTCTGGATTCTCCTCGAATATAAAGGGTATAATAAATGTGCTAGAGAAGAAATTTGGACACTTAAAGTTCCATGACTGCCACGTGCTCATGACTCAATTGCTTCCAGTTGCATTAAGAGGAATTCTACCGCTAAATGTACGTCTAGCCACCATGAAGCTATGTGCATTCCTCAATGCAATTTCTCAGAAGGCAATCGATCCAATGGATCTAGCAAAACTACAGAATGATGTGGTTCAATGTCTTGTCAGCTTTGAGTTGGTGTTCCCTCCTTCCTTCTTTGATATCATGACACACCTCCTAGTTCATCTGGTCAAGGATATTACTATTCTTGGTCCTGTGTTCCTACACAACATGTTCCCCTTTGAGAGATTTATGGGAATCCTGAAGAAATATGTTCACAACCATGCTTGGCTAGAAGGAAGCATCGCCAAGGGCTACGGAACAGAGGAGGTCATTGAGTTCTGTGTTGACTTCATTCCCGATATTAACCCGATTGGTGTTCCTGAATCGCGACACAAGGGGAGACTAAGTGGAAAGGGGACACTAGGGAAGAAAACATATATTGGTAAGGGTGATGATTATTTCAATAAAGCACACTACACAGTTCTACAGAACTCCTCCTTGGTAGATCCGTATATCGAGACACACAAGAACCTCCTCCGATCTGAGTTTTCAGGGAAGTCTGAAGCATGGATTACGCGTCAGCACATGGAAACTTTCAGCGACGGGTTGCAAAAAGAATGTTAGGGTGATGAGAGTATTGATGAGGAGCTGCATTTGTTGGCTAGGCAGCCATCGTGGCATATCCTCACATACAAAGGGTACGAGATAAATGGGAATACATTTTACACAGTAGCATAAGATAAAAGGAGCACCAACCAGAACAGTGGTGTCCGCATAGATGCCACCGACCCTAGTGGGAACAAGCAAACATACTATGGCCGCATAGAGGAGATATGGGAACTAGACTATGTATCTCATTTTAAGGTACATTTGTTCAAGTGCTAGTGGGTAAAGACGACTGGAGGCGACGTAGCAGTCGACAACCAGTATGGAATGACAACAGTGGACCTCAACAATATTGGGTACAAAGGCGAACCGTTTGTCCTTGCGAAGGATGTGACTCAGGAGTTCTATGTCAAGGACATGTCTACAAACCGAAGAGAGGGAAAAATGACAACCACCTAATCAATGATGAGCCAAAGCGCCACATAGTTCTTTTAGGAAAAAGAAACATCGTCGGAATCAAAGACAAGTCAGACATGTCAGAAGATTATGAAAAGGATGACCGAATTTCACCCTTCACAGTGAACAAAGACCCTAGCATCTAGCTAAACGATGAGGACACTCCATGGTTACCACCTAATCCGTGAATGGAAGAAAAAGATCAACGAGCCTGATGTTACTTTTGTCTCTGATGTTGACAAGAATTTGCTCTGGAATGCTATCCTTGCCCATTTCACGTTGCAAGCGGATGATTATGATGATATCAACGATGATGAATTGGAGCTAGTTCTATCGTGGGCTATGAAGAAGATGGCCACACAATTCCAGACTTGGAAGAAACACCTATACAACACATACATCAAGAAGAACGAAACATCGAATTTCAATACTGCTATGGGCCCGATCTCGAAACAGAGGCCCTATTGGAATGATTTCGTAGAGTACAAGACATCAGCAGAGGGTGAGGCACGGGTGAGAAGGAACCAAGAGAATGCCCAAAAAGGGTATACCACCATGACATGGGATCAGGTGGCTACGATACTGCCATTTCGAAGTGGCAAAAAATGGAAGCGGACATTATTGCCAAGGAGATCGAACCAGAATCAGCCAAGTGGCCCCCACGCTCGAAGAATTGGTTTTTCGGTCATGGGGGAAGACTCGACCCACAGACTGGTCTGGCAGTGTATGGGCAAAAACTCGAAACAGCAGCACGCCGATTGGCTTTTGCTATAGAAGCTAAAGAGATTGGTGTGTTCAAGCCCAATAGAGAGAAGGATGAGCTGACATATGTCATCGGGACTGCTGAACACACTGGCCGAACCAGAGGCTTAGGACGTAACACTCCATGGGTTCATGGTTTCCCTAATGACAGGGAAACCTACCGAAGCCCACAGAGAAGCAAGGAGGAGCAAGCAGCGCGGGTGACAATGTTGGAGGAAATGGTGCTTGAAGCAAAGGAGTGAGAAAAAGCAATGGAAGCAAGAATGCAGGAAGAAATCAGAAAGCAAGTGCAGATAGCAATGAGTGCCCAGAGGCAGGCATCAGAGCCAGGAATGAATGTTAATATTAGCCCCCCCTGGTCAGTTGAAAAGCAGCTGCGCTTCCACTGAGCTACCAAAGCAAGATGACGCAGCGCTTCCCCGTGGATGATGTCACTACTCCAATGACATCAATTGAGCTACATGTTCCAAGGGGGAATGACACAATCAAGGTCGATGTTGGTGTTTTTACTCCTCCAGACCCTACCAAGACACCAAGAATCCATGGGGCACCAATACAACCTGGATATGCTAGGGTCGCAGTGGATAAAATGGGCAAAGGTTATGAGGATCTAGCTCTTGACATTTCTGGAGGTGATGGAGAGAAGACTCTAGGAGAAGCAGAGAAGGCATATATACTATGGCGCAAGCGCTACATCATTATCCCTGGGGCGTCTACTCCACCGCCAGCAGACATTAGGTGCGGACAAAAGTTAACAAAACAAATTTTTGATAATTTTCTATGGGTATGACTAATAATAAGCATTTACTTATATCCCATTATTTTTTGTACTCACAAAGCAGGGCCTCCGCCAACCAAAGTCCAGTTGTTGCTTCTCCCGACCATCATAGTGCTCAGGGCAATGATGACGCCTTCGAAGGCACTGCTGCATCCCCACCATCTCCAACTCCTCCGCCGCCTCCAAGGAAGTCCACAACTCCTCCGTCGAGGTCTCCAACGCCTCCACCGCCTCCAAAGTCTACACTGCCTCCAAGGCGGTCTCCAACGCCTCCCCCGCCTCCAAGGAAGCCAGCCCCTAAGAGGCCCGCCCCGCAAACAAAGCCGTTGCCCTACCCGCCGGCAAAGAAGCAGAAAACAAATACTCATCCAGTTATTCCCCAAAAACTATCTTATGAGAAAAGTGAACAGGAATTAAAGGATACAGTACAAAAAGAAGTGACAGATTTCTTTAAAGGTGCAAAACAGGCACGACGAGCGAGGGAGAACCCGGAGCCATCATACTTCTTCCTACCTCCAATTAGCTAAGAAAGAAGCTAGAACAAAAAAAACAGGATTCTCTTAAGAGCGCCGCGAAACAACCGATATCGGACTATGACCGCTCTCTCACCAAGTCATATGAGGCGGCGCAAAAAAAGAAGAGAGTAGGGAAAGGTGTTGCACAACTCGGACAACAATCGCAACAATCAATCACCCCTTGTCGTTCCTACCGAATATAGTTCAAACTTAAACTTAGTGGAGGAGGTAGGCGGCTATGAGTCGTTTCTTCGGTTTTATGAGGACACTGGTTTGAACCTTGCCGAAGTGCTCGCTGAAGGACCATCTGCTCCGAAGTGGATCCTTACAAGAAATTTGTACCAGGCCAGAGTCTATACAACCCGGAGAAATTAGGTGAACTGGGGTGCATAAATGTACCGCTAAGCGGGTGGTACATGTCGGCGTCGATCGGAATAAATCTATCTTTCTGTCGAATTAGAAACCACCATTACTTCCGTGGCAATGACATTATCTATGTCGAGCTTCCATAATTACACCAACTATGCCACCTGGACTCTCTCGACAAAAGTCTCATTAGCTGCTATTATCTGTAAGTGTGATTATTTTCTACTATATTCACAATTTCTTTATTATATATTCACAATATATATATTCACAATTTTCAAGTATGCAGATATGAGATGACAGAACTTAGAAAGAGAAAGGATAATGATGTTGGGTTCGTTGATTCGTATGTCGTATACAAACACCCTAACCCCCCGAAGGATTATAAGCCTCAACCTGAGAGAAATCTCATGAATTTCTTAGTGAACCAACACGACAAGAAGGAGATACTCTTCCCCTGCAACTTCAAGTGAGTGTTATTATAAGTAATTAATGTCGATCATATATATGGGACATCAATATTTCCTTACTAGCTAGTTACCTCACACACACACACACACACACACACACACACACACATATATATATATATATATATATATATATATATATATATATATATATATATATTTATGCAGCAATCATTGGATATTGATGGTCATCGATATGGCCAATAGTAGATTGAAAATCTTAGACTCGTTGAGAAAACCGCAAATGGAGTATCAAGGCATGATAGATATTATACAAGGGTAATTAATTTAGTTTCTCTATAACAACATATATATATATATGTGTGTGTGTATATATATATATAATGGCGTCGATCTCTCAACAATTATTAAAGGTTAAATTATTTTTTTATTTTATTAGGAGCAAGGTTTGGAAAAGGTTCATTGAGGAAAAAAATAAAACATTGCAAAGCGTCACTGGGTGTAATCGCACGCAAAGTAAGTACTATAACTACACATTTATGTTCAATTAACACCATATGATGATTTCAATTCATCCTAATTGATTTTTTGTCGTAAAAGTGGGTTCTAAGGCAGGAGCAGGGTAACAACTACTGCGGATACTATGTTTGCGAGTTCATCATGGCGTACTCAAAGAGAAATCCTGAAGAGCAACTCAAAGTACGTATATAAATACTTTTTCCTTTATATTATTTTGATCGTATATTTATAATTTCTTTATTGCTCTCATTTGTATAAGTAATTACATGAGCAATACATATATATATATATATTAATATTTTTTTCTTTAACTTTTATTGAAGACTGAATGGTTGAGGGAAAGAGTCATATGACTTGACCGACTTAAAGCAATTCGAGAGACTATAGCAGGATTTCTAAATGACCAGGTCCTCAACCCCAACGACGAGTTCTACAATGACCCGAACGACACGTGGATGCCAAATCTGGAGGAGTGAATTGCTAAAGACATAAATAATTTATATATCAAACCTTTGTAATATATATATGCACATATTATATGTACATAAAATAACGTGTGTGTATATGATCATCATATATATATATGCATGTACTCGTATATTCATTTGTTATTTATGTACAAAGTTCGAACGAAAACTTACACGTGCGAAGTACACATATATATTACTATTAGCAGCGTATTCGAAAATGTATTTTAATATCAAAACTAATCATTAAATGAAAAAAGAAACCAAAAATAGAAACCAGAAAAGAAAAAAAAAAGACATTTAGTCCCGGTTGGTAACACTAAAGGTCTTGTCCTGTGGCGGCCCTTAGCCAGGCCTGGAGGCCCCCTTTACTCCCGGTCGGTGTTTCCAACCAGGACTAAAGGTCCTGGACGTCAAGCCAGGACTGAAGGAGGGTACCTTTAGTCCCGGATTGGTGCTCCCGGTTGAAAAATCGAGACTAAAGGGGTTTTCCAACCGGGAGAAACAGCCTTACTGCACCGGTGGTTATTCCGCGCTAGCAATATGCCATTTCTCGTTTACGCCAAATATTAGGTTTTCGATTACAAGCAGTCCGGCCCGGGGTAAAACCTTGAACAATCAACATTCAACAGTGTAATTAAGCTAGCGCAGGAACGAAATTAAAGCCTACTAACTGCTACTACTTTACATACGCGCCGTACGTAGCACATGCACGCATGTAGGAGCACGTTAGGTGCTACTCCGTATATAAAGTGCAGTACAGTGTCATACATGCATGCATACTTAAATACATTGTCAGTTTACTAATAATGATGCTTAAGGAACAACACACCGGCTGTCCTGTGTGGCAATCTGATCTAAAAAGAACGACCAGGCGATGTACTGTTAGTAGTAGAGTACGTTATTAGTACACGCGCGACTGTACTTTGCAAATTCTAGTAAGCAGTATCTATCTAACTGCGGCATGCATGCAGTGCAAGATGCAGGCCCGTGTCACCTACCGTTAATGGTCCCTTAACCATGTACGCTTAATTTGTCTATAAGCCGTACGGCGTATATGTGCCAACGAGGGTTCACAGATCTTGTGTGATAGCCCGCGTATAAAAACAGATCATCGTACGGTGCCTAATTATTATTCTTGTCGGACAATAGGAAAATTAAAGAAAACCACCCACTAGTATAAAAACAGTTTTTTTCATACACTGATTTATAAAATAGATGTGTGGACCACCAGTGTAGATACTCCTGCAATGGCTATAGCGTTCAGTGAACCGCTATGTTAATCCTAGAGATTTACATCGGCGGTTCATTTAACCTTACCGCCAGTGTAAATGGATAATATCAGCTCTTTGTCAGAACTATGCTTGAACTGTGTACGAATCACAAGGCACGGTTGGTAAAAGGCACCGGACAATTTTGTGAAACTAAATGTTGATGCGGCTTTCTCAAGTGGAGAACAAAAGGAAGCTACTAGTGCTGTCTTGCGAGATGAGTCTTCGGGGGGCTTCATTCGTTGCTACCAGAAGTTGTGGCATTCCAAATGTTGGTGATGCTACAACGGCTGAAGCATATGCTCTGCGGGATGGTCATTTGTTAGCAGGTCGGATAGGTTGGCCAAGACTCATTCTTCAATCGGACTGTTTAGTAGTGGTGGAGATTATGAATGCGGGAGGCAACTCAATTGGTGTTGCATCAATCTACGAGGAGTGTACCTTCTTATGTCGTGGGTTTTTTATTGTCAAGTTTTATCATTGTAGAGCTGGCATGGAGGTGGCCAGGAGGTGGCGAAGCACAGGGTAGGGCCGGGAGGCGGGACGCTGTGTGCAGGGGCAAGGGGATGGCCGAGAAGATCTGTGGAGAAGGAGAAGAGATGTGGGATCCTGAGCACGGGGGTCGGGGGAAGAGAGGCCGGACTTCAGTTGCCAATTTACCATATTGAATTACTTTTTGGGTCTGTGGAGGCTATAATCTGAGGCGCGGCTTCAAGTTTCCGGCCCAAACTTAAAGCCACTGGTGTGTTTGGGCCTAGGCAGTGACACGGCGAGGAACCAGAAAGGGTCTCTGATGTTCCAATATATCATAGAGTTGCATTGGTGGAACGCACCTATAAGAGCCAAAAATCGATATCACATTAGTGATACGTTTTGTTTCCTGGCCATGGGGCGACACTTAATCATTGACATGTTATGTTTACTCGCATTTCTAATCTTACATTAGAGACTCGTTTCAATTTCGTGTCACTAATTAACATGTCTCCTAAGGTGTTTTGGCATAATATAAATGGAAGGAGAGCTTGTGGAACTATACTACTAGTAATGTTTTTACTTTACATACACCATACTGGCACCGTAGCACATGTAGGAGAGCAGCACGTTAGGTGCTTTATATAAGTGCACTACAGCGTCATACACGCATTGTCGGTCTACTACTAATGATGATACAGGAACAACACACCGGCCGTCCGTCCTGTGGCAATCTAAAAAGAACGACCAGGCGCTGTACTGTTAGTAGTAGTAGTAGTAGAGTACGTTATTAGCACATGAAGGCACGAACGCGACTGCACTTTACAAATTCTAATAAGCAGCATGTATATCTAACTGCGCATGCAGGCCGGTGTCACCGTTAATGGTCCTAACCATGTCGTGTGTGTGCGCCAAAGAGAACTCGTGTGGTGGTGCGTACGAGGTGGCGCACGCACCTGTCGCCGTACGAAAATAAAGAAAACCAATAATAATTATATACACACTGTACTCATCGGCAAGAACTAGACGAGTACTAGTAGCCAGCTGCATGAAATGGACCACACACTGCAGGGTAGGCCATCAGGAGTACACTTAGAGATGTATTCATCTTAATCCACGTGTGTTGGACGGAATAGAATAGAATTTAGTTTAATTCTACTTCAATCCACTCTAACACATGTGAATTGAGATGAATACATGCGCATCCAAATAAGGCCTTAACTGAGACGCTAATAACATGCATGTATCAGGTCAGGTGACTCAACAACATGCCTGCATTATCTGAATAAATTAAATATACACGCCAACAAAAGTTGGCAAACAAGTACGCATTTTGATGACATCTGTTTTGTTTTCTGAGATCGTGTATGTATGTATGTTGCTTTTATCCAAGTTATAGTCTCTAACGCAATATAATTATATTAATTATTGCGTGAGTTGGTATCTTATGTATACTCACTCCACTGACCACTACACATAGGTTATGTTCGCTTCTCTTATAATCCGTCTTTTTTAACTTGTTTTTTTCAATTAGAATATTATTTTTTTCTCACAACAAATCAGCCGGAACAGTGTTTCGTCTTGTTTTCGCGTGCTCTCACCATCAGATGCGCACACATCCACGTCACTGAAATGTCGAGCACAGTGTGCTCATGTCAGTATGTCACAGTTCACAAAGGGTGCAGCCAAAGTAACGGGGGAACGAATGAGATCGAGGACAGGAGTTATTTTCTTCCAGTTCCAGGGTAGTAGGTGTTGCAGATCAAGTTTGGTCTCTTGTTTTAGCCATTTTAATCGCATGTTTAATGTTTAACCCCGCTGTCTCGACGCCGCATTAATTAAGATTGTTATCCTAGAGTAGCCATGACATGGGCGGATGGGCATATATATATATATATATATATATATATATATATATATATATATATATATATATATATATATATTCAGTAGCCAGCTATAAAATAAGTTATTCCGTAGCCATCTCTATTTGCGATAATTTTATATATTAATTTACGATAATGTCAATACATATACTATAACACATGGGGATATTTACCATAACGTTATAGTAAACCACTTAGTAAAGAGTTATTATAATCTCGTACATTAATATAGTAATTATCGTAACTCAAAGTGGCTAGAGAATAATATATGTTGTAGCCAGCTACATGGTAGTATATATATATATATATATATATATATATATATTAGTAACATAAGGTTTTCAACTATGAAAAAAAAAACTCGATCCGTGGGGGTCTAGAAAGTCCCCGAACATTTTTGCTGAAGAAGATATTCTCATGAAGATCGAGAAAATCCTCGAACCCCTTTCCTATTCATACACAGTGTCACCGTAGCCCATGTGAGACTGGACCGGACCTTTCACCTATACTTTGACGTGAGGCATACTATGATATTTTTTTATAACATAAAAAACTGCGCATGCGGAGCTTTCCACCGCCGGGACGCTACGAGCCGAGTTACTATATGCTGATTGATAATTAAAACTACTGGAACTGAGATGTAAACTTTTGTTGATACTACTGTATGCTGTACTTAGATTAGTGGCGGCCATACAGATTCTCGATCAGATGGTAGTGACTTTGAAAAGTCACTTCCCATAATATATACTCAGATGATAGTACAAATTACATGTAATTAAATAAGGCGATCGATGTGGTCCCGAACGATCGAACAATTGAGTCCAGGTCTTAGTGGCGCGCGCGAGTTGATTAGTGCACGCTGCATAGGTCTTAGTTAAGAAAAAGTAACAAAAAAGGAAAGAGATTAAGTATATGCCCGCCCCCCGTGACAAAGACGACTATGGATCACTAGTTATTTTTATAGCTAGCTACTAGCTAGGACACTCTTTCTTTCATGCCTACTCTCTCTCTCTCTCTCTCTATATATATATATATATATATATATATATATATATATATATACCACTAGTATTAGCGAGCATAGTGTGTGATAAAAAACTCTGAAACAGTGGCTAGTTAAAGCTTGCGTTTAGTTTGCGCCGTACACTGTGAATCACCATTAACCTGCCCTCCTCAAAAAGCCTAAAACATTCTAGCTAGAGTTCAAAATTTCTACCATAAGTCTGTCATCCTCCTCTAGTTAGACGTGTAATGAACCTATGTAATTAGATTCAAGTATGGTACTCGCTCCATCGCCAAATAAAATCAATTTATAGTATCCGTTCAAGTCAAACTATTTTAAGTTTGACTAATTTTATAGGAAGAGTAACAGCATCTATGGCGTAAAATGAGCATATTATGAAAATATATTCTAGGTATATCTAATGATACTAATTTGATGTCACAAATCTTGATGATTTTTTTTTAGAAATTTAGTCAAAGTTTAAAAAGTTTGACTTAAAACAATTCTATGAATCTATTTACTTATAAATCTTGACGGTATATCTAATGAGTAAGTAATATGTATGTCTACGTGAAGTTCCTTAATTATGTAAGCTCACACCGCAGATGTTTAACACTACATGAAAAACGGTTTGTAGTAACGGGGCAAAAAAATTTTAGAGGCGGCCGGTGATGGAGCCGTCCCTATAGTGGCGTGCTCGGGATCCACGAGACCAGCCGCCCCTACAAATGGGACAGCAGGGGCGGCTGGTGATACGAGCCACCTCTACAAATGGGTAGGATTTGTAGGAGCGGCTCACTCACCAGCCGCCCCCAGTGTTATTATTTGTAGGGGCGGCTGGTGATTGAGCCGCCCCTACAAATGCCGCGACGAAAAACTTACTAGCAGCTAACCTGGCCCTGGGCCACACCGGCCTTTCTGCCCACCCGAGAGGCGCTAGCACGCATATAAAACAGAGGGTGCACACTCGCTAGGGTTTGGCAGTCGCACTTGCTGCCGCCGGCCTCCTTCCGCCCTCCGCCCTGCCGCACAGCATCTTCCCCAAGGACTCCCGTCCGCTCCCGTGCCTCCTCCTCACCTCCCTGCTGCTGCTGCTGACCCTCCACCTCCTCTCCTCCTCCTCCTCCTCCTCCCCCGCCCCCTCACCGCCTCCACCACCACAGCCCCGCCTCGCGCCGCTTCCATCCGTAGCCTCCACGGGCCCCGCGCCGCCCTCGCTCGCGTTCCTCCTCACGGGATCCGCGGGCGACGCAGACCGCCTCCATCGGCTTCTCCTCGCCACCTACCACCCCCGCAACGTCTACCTCCTCCTGCTCGACCGCGCCGCTGTAACACCCCGGTGTTATGCCTACATTTAGGCACTGCAAATCATGCATATCATGCATCATCAAGCATCCTAATCATACATGCATAATCTTGCATATAATAACTGAAACATTCCTTCGAAACATACGAAACATGTTTGTGAAAAGTAAATGATGCATACACTTATTAGAGTTGTTTTGCTCTGATTCTTGCTTGCTAGCTGAATAGAAACTGTTGGTTATGCTTGAAAATCATCTAGAATTGTTTATCACAATTTTTGGAGCAAGGTTTGTATTCAAATTAATTCAAAATTTTGCTTCCAAAGTGATTTCCCAAAATTAGGGTTTTGAGTTAAAAATTTAACTTTGATTCTATAATCTAAAATCTAGATAGAATTGGACTTTGGTCATAAAAGCAAAGTTGTAGGGAATTTAATTCTAAGCAACTTTCATTTTTGGTACATTTTCAAAAGAGGTCATTTCCTTGCTCAAAATAATGTTTGAAAGATGGCAATTTAAAATTTTCTTGAAAATCAATTGAAAAATTCCATTTTCTATTTACAGGGGCGCGCGCCGCCTGCCGGCACTGCTTGCCAGTAAAGCCCGGCCAATGAGCTCCCAGCACACTGCCCTCTCGCTCGCCTCGGCCAAAGACCTGCGCCAGCCTGGCCAGCCTGCCTCCAGCGCGCGCGCCTTCTTCTCCAGCCAGTGCCGTGCCGTCGCCGCGCCCGTCCGCCCCTCGTCGAGGCGACGCCGCGGCGTGTCCGCCACGCGCCCGGCTAGCTCGACCACCACGCAGTGTTGGCGGGCTTGAAGAGAGCGCGCCTGCCGCCCGCCGCGCGCTCTGCCTTCACTCCTCCCATGCGCCCTTCACTCCGCCCTCGCCCATGAGCCCGAGCTCGCGCCGCCGCCGAGCCGAGCTCACGAGCGCCAAGCTCTCACCGCCCGCATCATTTTCCGATTGCTCGCGCCCACAGCCGCGCCTCGCCTTCCTTTGGCTCACGCTCGCGCTTGCGCCGCCTTCCGAGCCCTGGGTAAGCTTTCCCCGCGCCTCGCCACCGGCGTCCATGGCGCCGCCGTACCCGGCCGCCGTGGAGCGCCCTCTTCCTCCCCTTCCCAGCCGTGCGTAGCTGCCTGCTTGCTTTCGCCATGGCCTCGCACACCTATTGCGCTCGCTGGCTTGCGCTGCCATGGTCGAGCGACCGCCGATTGCCATTGGCCCGAAAGCAGCCGTCGCGCCGCCAGCGCGCCCGGCGTGTCATCAGTGGTCCTCGGTGACCGGTAGAGCAGAAGCCCATGGGTCGACGCATACGATTGGGCCGTCTTCCCCCTCTCGCGTTCGGGCCGCGCAGGCCGGTGATGGCCATGGGCCAGCTGTTCTCTTCGGGCCGGCCCAGCATTTCTGAAATGAATTGATTTCCATTTATTATTTGTTATTTGAAATCAAAAATGGTTTGAAAAATGTTTGGATGGTCAAACTTGCTCCAAATTTGTTGAAACAAAATTTGCTAGGTTCCTTATCACCAGATCTACTTGGGAAAAATAGTGCATGTCATTTTTGATATACTTTTCTATAGGATTTTATTTAATCTTGAATATTGCTGATAACTTGAAAAATATGTAGAAAAATATCTAGGCTTCAGAAAAATATGATTCCAAGTTTGTTAATCTTCTTATGTCATGTACTTCCTAGGAAAAATATATTTCATGCATGTGCTGTGGAAAACTTTAGAGGTGTAGTTCAAGTACCTTAAATGGCTGATTTTTGTTATTTTTGCTAGAGAGCAAACTTTGTATAAAACATGCATGTGATAATTTTTGTACAGTCATTATATGCTATGAAGAACCCAGGAAAATATTAATTCTATTGTTTGACACTTTTCATAGTACAAAGTAATTTCATGCTCATTTTTATGCAATAACTTGTCATGTTTGTGTAGGATAGTTTACTTATCCAAATGCCATGAAATTTTTATGGTAGTCTGTTTAGGGTAGTATTATGCTACTGTAATTTTCTCAGATTTTTAGGAGCATCAGAAATATAGGTTGCTATTCAAACCTATTATTAATTAAGGTTTAAGCAAGTGTTGCCTTAAGTGTGATTAAGAAATTAGTAAAGCTTTGGTGTATCTTTGAAGCATTTCACAAGATAGGTTAACTTAACATATTAGTAGTAGAAGAGAATGCGATAGATGACATGTGCTTGTAGCCTAGTTTCTTGGATGATGTTGTCTACCTTGCCTTTCAACATATTCATTGCATTCATCTCCTTGATGCACCGATTGCATAGGCACTTACACGCATTGCATCATACGGGATCGCAAACCGAGAACCCAGCCGTCATTCCCGAGGAGCCCGAGGAGCGATTCGAGTGCGGCGGCAGCGAGAAGTGCCGAAGAAGCGAGGAGGGCGTTGAGGAACTTCCCGAGTGCCCCGATCACCGCCCGAAGCTCCTTCGAGAGAGGCAAGCCCGAGCATCTTTCTCCCGGTTTGCAATGATTTCGTTAAATGCTTTATTTTAAATTGATGCATTACGTTCAGGAGTTGTTTGCAACCGTTCTTTGCATTATACCTTGTTTACCTTTGTTATACTATATCCTTGTTACCACGGTATCCATGATCGAGTCAATGCTTAGTTGGCTTAGACCGGTAGAAAGTCGGGTGATTTCTGTCACTGCGAGCTATAGGTGGTTACCGGATCTGCTTGGATGGCTATGAAGTCATGGTATAACTAAGTGTTAAATGAAGTTGAGGCCAAGGCGGAGACTTGCGGGGTTTTGGACTGTAGTGTTTCCGTCTGTGTCGATTAAGGACCGACCGTTGTTGGGCCTCGAGTCATGTTGAACGCATGCCTTACATTTAGTGGCGGATAAAGTACCTTCCGACCGCATGAAGTGGGGGAGATTTTTCGGCCGAGTAGATTGCCCATGACGCCGCCGTGTGCGAAGCGGTGTGGTAGGACACGGGCGGGGGATGATAAGACCAAAGTGCGGTCGGTCGGCCCCGGGTACATGTGGTTCCTGGCAAACTCGAGATACCTGGAAAGTTGACTCGGTGATCAATATCTCACTTTAGCGGGTGAGTGAGATTTGTGTAAGGAATAAATCACCAGCTGGTTAGGAATCGATTCGAATCGCCATCGCTCCTGGATAGTGAGCACTTGACTTGAGTGACTTCATCGTAGTAAATGTTTATGGAACACTTGGACAGTTATAGTGAATATGACAGTATGGAAGTTGTTTAATGATCAGTGGTTATCATTAATTGCTTAATCACATGTTTACTCTAGTATAGGTGCAAATCTAGTCGACAGGTTAATAATAATTAACTTGACAATAATGCTTTTAGAAAGGTTCTTGAAATGCTAAAAATGCTTCTTTCATAAATGAGTGACTACCCTACTATAATGCTGCATAATCCTTGGTGTCATTTATTTTTTCGGTTATGTCGGGTAAGTGCGGTGAGTACCTTCTCGTACTCAGGGTTTTATTCCCACTTGTTGCAGATGGGCAGATGTACTATGGTTATTGTATCAACTGCCTGTATCCTGCGATGGGTGATGCTTAGGACCATGGGCATGGTCATTCCTTACGTCTCGTCTAATGCTTTTGTTGGAGATGATCATTCGCTGGCACTATATTTGAACTCCGTGTGAGTGTGTGTGTGGTTTTAAACAAATGACTTCCGCTACTTTTATTCGAACTTGTTTTGTAATAACTATGTGTAAACTCTGATGTATCTGTTATGCAAACTTTTATGTAATATGTGATTGGTGACCGCTAAACTTATTACGATCGCCATTTGGGACACGAGTTGGTTTGAAATCCTTCGTGATTTCACGGACTACCGGGTTATCTGGGCTTAAGTTTGCTCAATAAATGCGCTTTCTGGTGGATGATTTTCTTACTTAATTTCGTATAATTGGTCGGTTACATTACGGTGGCATCAGAGCATGGTTTAGCGTGTTACTGTTCACAAGTGTATTTAAAAAAAAGGCATTTGGAAAACGTGATTTTAAACCTATAAAGTGTGCCGGTGATCATATCCTTTATGCCCAGTTAAGGACTTTAGGTGGCTTAATTAAGTACTGACTGGGGTTCTTGCATCATATTTCTCTTTCGTCGCTCATACGGCGTGCTATTGTATGAGTGCCACTTGGTTGAGTGGTAATGAATGGATCAATTGCCTCTACGCCTCGGTAAGTGTGAGTTGTGAGAGCATGATCGGATACCGCTGATCTAGGGTGAATGCTTATATGATGCTGGAGTAATTACATGTTCTACGCATGTTTTACAAAGGTATCTCATGTATGGGTCTTCCGTCTGTGGAGGCGATGCCGTCAATAGGACGATGGTTCGGGTAGTTGCTACCGTTGTACACGTATCTGGGGATTAGTGTAGAGCGTGTAGATAAAACTTTACCGCTTTTATGCATTCATTGGGAATTGGGCTGAAATGAATCTTCTGCGGTACATAACAACGCTTATCGTGTAGAACGTATTAGCTACGTATTGAGAGATCGTTGTATGCCACTTTGAATTCGTCGTTAGAAATTATTTATTTCCTAAGTTTGGGAGAAGCGTGCTGATGCGTACATACATCATGTTACTTGTGCATCTCATTCATCTCATGCATTCCTCCCCTTATAAATTGATTATCTCATTTTGATAAAAGGCGTATCACCAAAAGTATGTTTCCCCAAGTAATAAGAGAACTTTTGCTCTGAGATGGCCCCGCAAGAAAGAGACGCCCGTAAGTCCACCGGAGGAAGAGCACCCGACGCCTGTTGGCAGCGAGGGAGCACCGCACCACGGACACCTTCTTGAGCGAGTTTGGCATGCCAACTTTGCTTTGGAGAGTGCTCCATGATGTGGGGTACCAGAGGGTCAAAGCCGGTGTACTCTTGGAATGAGAGCAGTTGGCGGATGATGGACTTGCAGTGGTGGAGATCACGGTTTCTGCTCTCGGTGATGCTCCAGATTGGGATGGTTGGCATTTGGAGTTTGAGGTCGCCTCCGGTGAGGGTGCGAGAGGAGCGACCTTCCGTGTGTCATCGAGGACATTATGAGCAGATTTCCCGGTGAGCTTGCGGCAGCTCTAGTGGTACTTTTCCTAGGGATGATCCTCGCGATGCCATCTGGGTTCAGCCTCGGGGAGTGCATTGGTCAGAGGTCCAGCTGAGGGACAGGCTAGCGACAACCAGGCAATGAGTGCTATGTTCGCCGCCATTAGAGCGTATGAGGGTCTCGAGAGTACCCTACTGGACTTTGAGTGGCTTGCGTAGTGAGGATAAGCTCAAAGGGAAGAAGCAGAAGAAGAGACAAGCACGAGCCATAGCTAGCTTGCAGGGGAAGCGGTTGGCGATATGAACTTACGGCGCCGAGATCAAAGGCGGTTGAGAGAGGTGATAGAGCTATGCAGCGAGTGCATACGTTGACTCAAGCCAACAACAATGCAGACCGCATGATTGGACAATTGGTTCAAGAAAGGAATGAAGCCTGGAACGCAAGAAACCTTCTGCTGCAGAGAGTCGATGAGCTAGAGGAATACAACGGCAACCTGCACGAGGAGTTTCACGCGCTCTACAATGGGGTTGGCCCATATGCTCCAGCAAACGCCGTTGGCATGGACATCGACGCAGCGACAACGAGCGAGCACTGTAGTTTCACGGGGAGGCGATGGTGGCGTCTCCGATCCCGACGATGGCCCCGAGGAATAGGCTAGTTGCCTTGCGCTAGTATCTAGGTCTGTCGCGAAGACCTTTCTTTTGTTGGCATGTAACCTATCGTATGTTGTTTTGAACGTATGAGACTTGGCATGTGGTTGAAACTTGATGTTCAAATCGAGATCCGAGCGCATAAAAGTCCGATGTATGTATCTTTGGCAATGTGGATTTGTATGGATGCGATGTTGGCCATTGAAGTAATTCGATTAAGTGTTGTTGTTTTAATTGGGATGAGATTGTTGTGCCTCTATTTTATTGCATGAATTTATTCTCTCCGGTAAAATCGAGACGGCATAATTTTTCTTCACTCGCAATCATTCTGACTTCACTCAATCGTTACTTGTTCTTTGAAATATGCGGATGACAAACACTCGCCGAACCACGTATGAAGCCCGGCGAGACCGGTGCTAGCGGTGCGGGGACCGGTGGTGGTGGTGATGGTGGAAACCACGGCAACAACAATGAACCTCCCCATGAACCACATTTGCCACCTCCTCCCCGTTTACCCCGAGATGTTTCTCGCACGGTGCTTTTCGGAGTCGGTAGTGAAGACGGAACAATCCGGAAGAACATGGAGGATTTTTTCTGCGCACCATCGCCAACAACGTTCAACGTGGTAACAATCAAGGTGGTGGCATGGGAGTGAACCAATATAGTAGCTTCAAGGATTTCATGGACACCGGGCCACCCGTATTCAAGGAAGCCATAGAGCCACTTGATCTCGAGGAATGGATCAACACAATGGAAGATAAATTCCGTGTGTTGAGAATAGTGAGGTTCTAAAAGCGGAGTATCTTTGCACTTCAATTGCGAGGGACGGCGGGAATGTGGTGGAAGCACCATCGCACCACCTTCCCTCCAAATGCTCGATTTCTTGGAGAGAGTTTCTTTGAGGCTTTTCGTGGAGTCTATATTCCACGGGGTGACCGAAATGAAGTTGGGAGAGTTTCGGCGTTGAACCGGGGCACCAAAACCGTGACCTTAATACGCATGCCTTCAACAACTTGTGTCGCTATGCTCCCGACATGGTTGACACAGATGCTAAAAAGAATAGCCAGTTTCAAGAGAGGACTCAATCCAAAAATGATGAAGCATGTCGGTACCAACAACGCGTCGATTCAATGACTTCATCAATGATCGTCTCAAGCGGAGAAGAATAACAACGCCAAAGACTCTGCAGCCAAGACACGCAAGAGAGCCTTTGAAGGTGGGCCGTCTCAAGCTAGAGCACCTATGGGAGGTCGTCCTCCATATCGCCCCCATCGGCACTGGCGCTAGATTCGAGCCACCTCGACCAAGAAGTCGAATTTCCGTGGACCTCAAAAGCCGTACAAGATGGCAAGTCTGTTAACAATGACCAAGAAGCTGCGGTACAAGGCGATTCAAGGAAGCATGGGATCTGTCGGAGACGATAAGAGGACCCTCGCTATAATTGTGATCAACCCGGTCATTTCTCGAGGTTTTGTCCGTACCCACCCAAGAAGAAGCAAAGCAGACTTATAATGCTAGAGTGCAGTACAACGATGGATGAAATTCCGGAGGAGGAGAGAATCACTTCTTTGGTAAGTTTCACATCAGCGAAAAAACCTGCGGTTGTTCTATTTGATTACGGATCATCGCATTCTTTTATGAGTCAAGCATTTTGCCGAAACATGGACAACTATGCACGAATTGGGATATGGGTGCAGTATAAGTTCAGCGGAGGGTGATGTTTTGACTAACCGGATGGTTCGAGGGGCAACCCTTGAATTAGGTAGCGAGGAAGTTCGAGTGAACTTGATAGTTATGCTGGATTAGTCTTGGATGTCATTATAGGGATGAATTGGATGAAAGATTGGGGAGCGGTCATAGATCTTTGGAAGTCGAGTACTTACCCTTAAGGATCCCCTAGGTGAGGTACTTTCCAAGTACCATTGCCTCGGAGAACGAGACCTTATAAGTGTTACATGTGCTACGGCGATCATTCCTATTCATCGATTCGGTAGTGTGTGAATTTCCGGATGTATTCCCGGATGAGCTACGGTCTTCCGCCGAGATAGGGAGATTGAGTTTGGAATTGAGTTAATCCCGGAACAGCTCCGATTTCAAGGAGACCATATCGGATGCCTCGGATGAGTTAGCGAGTGAAGAAGCAATTAGAAGATTTGTCAAAAAAGGGGTTTATTCGGCCAAGCAGTCTGAGTGGGGATGTCCCGCTTTGTTTGTGAAAAAGAAGAAAGAGGGCACGTTGAGAATGTGCGTAGATTACAGGCCACTTAATGCTGTGACCGTCAAGAATAAATATCCCTTGCCACATATTGATGTTCTGTTTGACCAATTATCCAAGGCCAAGGTGTTCTCAAAAATAGATTTGAGATCCGGTTATCATCAGATTAAGATTAGGCCACAGGATATACCAAAAGCGCATTTTCCACGGATATGGGTTGTATGAGTATCTTGTCATGTCTTTTGGCTTGACAAATGCTCCTGCATACTTTATGTTCTTAATGAATACAGTTTTCATGCCAGAATTAGATAAGTTTGTGGTAGTATTCATCGATGACATTCTGGTGTACTCTGAGAACGAGAAAGATCACGAAGAGCATCTCGAGAAGCTGTCTTGACCGGACTTAGAGATCATCAATTGTATGCTAAGTTTAGCAAATGCGAATTACGGTTGAAGGAAGTTCCTTTCCTTGGTCACATTCATCGAGAGAATGGAGTTTGGTCGATCCAAGTAAGGTGCAAGAAGTTATGAATTGAAAGCACCGACCTCGGTTCACGAGATTAGAAGTTTCTTAGGACTAGCGGGTTATTACCGTCGCTTTATACCGCATTTCTCGAAGATTGCCAAGCCGATGACAAGTCTCCTTCAGAAGGATCATAAATTTGTGTGGACAGAAGAGTGTGAAGCAGCTTTCCACACTTTGCGGAAACTGTTGACCACTGCTCCTGTTCTAGCACAACCAGATATTGAGAAACCATTTGATGTGTTTTGCGACGCATCAAAGACTGGATTAGGATGTGTTCTTATGCAAGAAAGGAGAGTCATTGCTTATGCATCACGTCAATTGAGGAAGCACGAGGTCAACTATCCAACCCATGATCTTGAACTTCTTTGTTGTTGTACGCGCCCTAAAAATTTGGAGACATTATCTTACGGGTAATGTGTGCAATATTTTCACGGATCACAAGAGTCTTAAGTATATCTTTACCCAACCGAGCTAAACATGAGACAGGCGTAGATGGTTGGAATTGATCAAGGATTATAACTTGAATGTGCAATATCATCTGGTAAAGCCAATGTAGTGGCGAGATGCTTTGAGCGAAAGTCACATTACTTGAATGTGCGACCATTACTTGAAGATGGGTTCGATCTAATGCATCCTGCTTTGTGTTACATAGTATTGATTAGTTGCTCGTTGGAGAGTAAGATAATAGAAGGTCGAGAAAACCGACAAGGGATATTCCACATCAAAGAGAAAATAAAAGAAAAGCCGTCTCAACACTTTAAAATAGATGAGCAGGCGTGTTGTGGTTTGACAACCGTCTTGTGGTTCCCAAGGATCGAGAGCTTAGAAATAAACTCATGGATGAAGCTCACCTTTCTAAGCTATCTATCCATCCCGGAAGTAGTAAGATGTATCAAGAACTAAGATCTCATTATTGGTGGACCAAAATGAAGAAAGAAATTACAGACATATGTTGTCGGATGTGACACATGTTGTCGAGTGAAAGCAATTCACATGAAACACGCGGTATGTTGCAACCCTTATCAGTCCCGAGTTGGAAGTGGGACGATATCAGTATGGATTTTATCACGGGTTTGCCCACTACTCAAAAAGGACATGATTCGATTTGGGTAATTGTGGATCGTCTTACCAAGGCGCTCATTTCCTACTGTCAAAACCACTTATCGACCACCTCAATATCTTTGAGAAGTATATATCGCGAAATTGTGAGGTTGCATGGTATACCAAAGACAATAGTGTCTCGATAGAGGCTCACAGTTCACGGCTCATTTTGGGAACATTTACACAAAGGTTTAGGAACTAGTTTGATTCGTAGTACCGCTTATCATCCTCAGACAGATGGTCAGACTGAACGAGTGAATGCTGTTTTGGAAGATATGTTAAGAGCCTGTGTATTGTCTTCTAAGGGATCATGGGAGTCATGGTTACCGTTAGCTGAGTTTTCTTATAATAATAGCTATCAAGAAAGCATCAAGATGGCCCCATTCGAAGCTTTATATGGCAGAAAATGTAGAACACCATTGAATTGGGTCGAACCTGGAGATAGAAGGTATTATGGCATTGACTTTGTAGAAGAAGCCGAGAAGAAAGTTCATATTATTCAGCAGAATATGAAAGCTGCCCAATCACGTCAGAAAAGCTATGCAGACAAAAGAAGGAGACCCCTTAGTTTTGAAGTTGGTGACTATGTTTATCTGAAAGTCACGCCAATGAAGAAGAAAAGGTTTGGAGTCCGAAGAAAGCTTGCCGCGAGATTCGTAGGACCATACAAGATCTTGGAACAAAGAGGTCCGGTAGCCTACAAGTTAGAGTTACCTGAGACAATGAGTACAGATTTTCCCGATTTTCCATGTATCACATCTCAAGAAATGTTTGCGTGTTCCGGAGGAAAGAATAGAACCTCGAGGTATTCAACTCAAATCAGATTTGGTGTATCGTGAACAACCAGTCCGGGTGTTAGACACTAAGGAACGTGCTACTCGGAATAGTGTGGTAAAAACATACAAGATACAGTGGGATCATCATGATGAGGGAGATGCAACTTGGGAAACAGGAGAGTATCTACAAAAAGCTTATGAAGATTTTTATAACAAATGGTTCGTAACCCAAATCTCGGGACGAGATTTTTATAAGGGGGGAGGGCTGTAACACCCCGGTGTTATGCCTACATTTAGGCACTGCAAATCATGCATATCATGCATCATCAAGCATCCTAATCATACATGCATAATCTTGCATATAATAACTGAAACATTCCTTCGAAACATACGAAACATGTTTGTGAAAAGTAAATGATGCATACACTTATTAGAGTTGTTTTGCTCTGATTCTTGCTTGCTAGCTGAATAGAAACTGTTGGTTATGCTTGAAAATCATCTAGAATTGTTTATCACAATTTTTGGAGCAAGGTTTGTATTCAAATTAATTCAAAATTTTGCTTCCAAAGTGATTTCCCAAAATTAGGGTTTTGAGTTAAAAATTTAACTTTGATTCTATAATCTAAAATCTAGATAGAATTGGACTTTGGTCATAAAAGCAAAGTTGTAGGGAATTTAATTCTAAGCAACTTTCATTTTTGGTACATTTTCAAAAGAGGTCATTTCCTTGCTCAAAATAATGTTTGAAAGATGGCAATTTAAAATTTTCTTGAAAATCAATTGAAAAATTCCATTTTCTATTTCTGGGCCGCCGCCTCGCTTCTGGCCTGCCAGCCGAAGCCGGCCCAGCGAGCTCCCGCGCGCCGCGCGCCTCGCCTCGCTCGGCCCAGCCCAGCACCGCGCCAGCCCGGCCTGCCTCCGCGCGCCGCGCCTTCTTCTCCCGCGCGCCGTGCCCGTCGCCGCGCCACGTCCCGGCCTCGTCAGGCGACGCCCGCCGCGTGTCCGCCACGCGCCCGGCTAGCTCTGACCACGCAGCGCGCTGGCGGGCTTGAAGAGGAGCGCGCCCTGCTGCCAGCCGCACGCGCTCTGCCTTCACTCCTCCCGCGCTGCCCTTCACTCCGCCCTCGCCGCGAGCCCCGAGCTCCGCCCTCGCCGCGCTCGAGCTCCGCCGACGCCAAGCTCTCACACCGCCGCATCATTTTCCGATTGCTCGCGCCTGACGCGCCTCGCCTTCCTTTGGCTCACGCTCGCGCTTGCGCCGCTTTTCCGAGCCACAGGTAAGCTTTTCCGCGCCTGCATCACCGGCATCCATGGCGCCGCGCGTGCGGCCGTGTGAGCGCCCTCCCTCCTTCCCCCTTCCCGTATGTGCGTGGCTGCACCTTGCTTTCGCCATGGCTCTCGACACCTATTGCGCTCATTGGCTTGCGTTGCCATGGCGGAGGCGGCCGCCGGCCATGGCTGGCCGCCCAGCCGTCGCGCCCGGCAGCAGCGCCCGGCGTGTCGCAGGTCCTCGGTGACCGACCAAAGCCGAAGCAAGCATATGGGTGACATACGATTGGGCCGTCTTCCCCTCTCGGCGCTCTTTCGGGCAGCGAGGCGGTGATGGCCATGGGCCAGCTGTTCTCTTCGGGCCGCCCAAACATTTCGAAATGAATTGATTTCCATTTATTATTTGTTATTTGAAATCAAAATGGTTTGAAAAATGTTTGGATGGTCAAACTTGCTCCAAATTTGTTGAAACAAAATTTGCTAGGTTCCTTATCACCAGATCTACTTGGGAAAAATAGTGCATGTCATTTTTGATATACTTTTCTATAGGATTTTATTTAATCTTGAATATTGCTGATAACTTGAAAAATATGTAGAAAAATATCTAGGCTTCAGAAAAATATGATTCCAAGTTTGTTAATCTTCTTATGTCATGTACTTCCTAGGAAAAATATATTTCATGCATGTGCTGTGGAAAACTTTAGAGGTGTAGTTCAAGTACCTTAAATGGCTGATTTTTGTTATTTTTGCTAGAGAGCAAACTTTGTATAAAACATGCATGTGATAATTTTTGTACAGTCATTATATGCTATGAAGAACCCAGGAAAAATATTAATTCTATTGTTTGACACTTTTCATAGTACAAAGTAATTTCATGCTCATTTTTATGCAATAACTTGTCATGTTTGTGTAGGATAGTTTACTTATCCAAATGCCATGAAATTTTTATGGTAGTCTGTTTAGGGTAGTATTATGCTACTGTAATTTTCTCAGATTTTTAGGAGCATCAGAAATATAGGTTGCTATTCAAACCTATTATTAATTAAGGTTTAAGCAAGTGTTGCCTTAAGTGTGATTAAGAAATTAGTAAAGCTTTGGTGTATCTTTGAAGCATTTCACAAGATAGGTTAACTTAACATATTAGTAGTAGAAGAGAATGCAGTAGATGACATGTGCTTGTAGCCTAGTTTCTTGGATGATGTTGTCTACCTTGCCTTTCAACATATTCATTGCATTCATCTCCTTGATGCACCGATTGCATAGGCACTTACACGCATTGCATCATCTGGGATCATAAACCGAGAACCCAGCCGTCATTCCCGAGGAGCCCGAGGAGCGATTCGAGTGCAGCAGCAGAAGTGCGAAGAAAGCGACGAGGAGGACGTTGAGGAACTTCCCGAGTGCCCGATCACCGCTTGAAGCTCCTTCGAGAGAGGCAAGCCCGAGCATCTTTCTCCCGGTTTGCAATGATTTCGTTAAATGCTTTATTTTAAATTGATGCATTACGTTCAGGAGTTGTTTGCAACCGTTCTTTGCATTATACCTTGTTTACCTTTGTTATACTATATCCTTGTTACCACGGTATCCATGATCGAGTCAATGCTTTAGTTGGCTTAGACCGGTAGAAGTCGGGTGATTTCTGTCACTGCGAGCTATAGGTGGTTACCGGATCTGCTTGGATGGCTATGAAGTCATGGTATAACTAAGTGTTAAATGAAGTTGAGACCAAGGCGGAGACTTGCGGGGTTTTGGACTGTAGTGTTTCCGTCTCGTGTCGATTAAGGACCGACCGTTGTTGGGCCTCGAGTCATGTTGAACGATGCCTTACATTTAGTTGGCGGATAAAGTACCTTCCGACCGCTGAAGTTGGGGAGATTTTTCGGGCCGAGTAGATTGCCCATGACGCCTTGACCGCGAAAGCAGGTGTGGTAGGACACGGGCGGGATGATAAGACCAAAGTGCGATCGGTCGGCCCCGGTACATGTGGTTCTGGCAAACTCGAGATACACGGAAAGTTGACTCGGTGATCAATATCTCACTTTAGCGGGTGAGTGAGATTTGTGTAAGGAATAAATCACCGGTGGTTAGGAATCGATTCGAATCGCCATCGCTCTGGATAGTGAGCACTTGACTTGAGTGACTTCATCGTAGTAAATGTTTATGGAACACTTGGATGAGTTATAGTGAATATGACAAGTATGGAAGTTGTTTAATGATCGGTGGTTATCATTAATTGCTTAATCACATGTTTACTCTAGTATAGGTGCAAATCTAGTCGACGGAGTTAATAATAATTAACTTGACAATAATGCTTTTAGAAAGGTTCTTGAAATGCTAAAAATGCTTCTTTTCGCAAATGAGTGACTACCCTACTATAATGCCCGCATAATCCTTGGTGTCATTTATTTTTCGGTTATGTCGGGTAAGTCCGGCATTTGAGTACCTTCTTCTCGTACTCGTGGTTTTATTCCCACTTGTTGCGAGATGGGCGGATGTACTATGGTTATTGTATCAACTTTGCACCTGTATCCTGCGATGGGTGATGCTTAGGACCATGGGCATGGTCATTCCTTACGTCTCGTCTAATGCTTTTGTTGGAGATGATCATTATTTGGCACTATATTTGAACTCCGTGTGAGTGTGTGTGTGGTTTTAAACAAATGACTTCCGCTACTTTTATTGAACTTGTTTTGTAATAACTATGTGTAAACTCGATGTATACATTATGCAAACTTTTATGTAATATGTGATTGGTGACCGCTAAACTTATTACGATCGCCATTTTGGGACACGAGTTGGTTTGAAATCCTTCGTGATTTCACGGACTACCGGGTTATACGGGCTTAAGTTTGCTCAATCGCCCCGCTTTCGGTGGATGATTTTCTTACTTAATTTCGTATAATTGGTCGGTTACATTCTGCCCGCCTCCGGATGATGACAGCGCATGGTTTGGCTCGCAGTTGTATGCTGGCTGCCCGGCCGCGCGCTAACGTCCATGTCGTCGGGGACCCGGGTTCGCCAACCCGGGGGCCTCTCGCAGATGCCGCCTGTTGCACGGCGCCTTGCGCAGGCCTTCGTCTTCGAGGGTCGATCGGGGCTAGGACTGGTTCGTGCACCTCGACGCCGATGAGTACCCGCTCGTGACACCCGATAGTGATTCCTCTCTACACCTATCCTGCTACATTTTGGTGTATATATGCGGTAGAGTTCCTGAGATTTTTTATGTAGATCTAGGTATTTGGGTGATCAAAAGAGTATTTATCTATATCTATTTTGTTTTAATAGATTGTTAATGTTTGCATGAAATGTTCCGTAGTTTGTTTAACATTGATAGATCTGGCTGCAACTCTGGATTTGGCGTTATCAAGTAGGTGAATCAATTTATTGTACATGATAGTTCCCTTTCAGAAGATTATGCTAATGCATGAGAATGGATATAGAAAGGTTTGAAAGAATGGGGCTAGGATGGCGATTCACCAAGGTTGTAACTAAATAATCAGTTTGTTGTATCATCTTATGCCGATTCACCAAGGAAAAAAATCACTCCATCTATAAAAGCATGCTCATGTTAGTATTTTAATTGAATTAACACTCCCAATGATTAATGGAAGTGTCACGCTAGAGTTTGTAAATAAGCGGCCTGTTCGCTGGTTGGTTTCTGGGCTGGTTTGGGCTGGCTGGTGCTGGTTTATTGTGAGAGAAAAACACTGTTGGCTAGCTGGTTTGGGCTGGCTGAAACCAACAAGCGAACAGGTTGAAGATTGTATTAGCTAGCTTTACTCCTGGCCACTATTTTTAAATCCCCTGCCCCCTTTTTTTAGTTTGGAAATAATGCAATTAGAATGGGGGACAGAATTTGTCCCACAAAGAATATTGTAGTCTTAGTCAACCAATGCTTTCGATTGGTTTTCATTGAGCTTGGGCAGCAGATTATTTTTTTTCTAAGGTTTATGCTATTACTGCCTACTTGAGTCCTATGCACCTAGCATGCATTTATGAATGGAGCTTGAAGCCATGGGAACTTGCTACTTTAATCTTATCAGGGTTTACGATAGCTGTTTGTTACTTTTACTCATTTATGTCATAAATTGTTGACAGCTAGTGGAAAGGTATTAGTTTATGAAGGTAACTTGATTTTCAAATTGTTTGCAGACCTCCTGCATGTTTTTTCATAGCTACCGAAGGATCTCAACTTCATTCAGCATACTAGCTATATTGGTTGGAAGGAGTAAGGGCACTTTATCATTTTTGGTTCTAGTCTCTCTCTCAATTTAGGGCTGGAAGTTATTTACATTGTCTGTCTGTCTCTGCATCCAGGGAAAGACAAATAAGGCCAATCATCGTTGATCCTGGTCTATATCTCTCATCCAGGAATGACATTTTTTATGCCACCCAAAAGCGTGATCTGCCAAATGCTTATAAACTGTTTACAGGTGAGGGAGTACTGTCTTTAATCTATCACTACCGCATGACTCACACAGTTGACCAAGAACAGTGG
This sequence comes from Miscanthus lutarioriparius, assembly GCA_904845875.1. Taxonomy (NCBI): domain Eukaryota; kingdom Viridiplantae; phylum Streptophyta; class Magnoliopsida; order Poales; family Poaceae; genus Miscanthus; species Miscanthus lutarioriparius. The sequence goes on along the minus strand of CAJGYO010000006.1, from coordinate 8,690,213 downwards.
TGACACGGTCCAATTATTCTGTTGTTGATGCCTGTTATATGATTACCAGAGCAAAGCATGCTTTTGTGAAAAACTACCTCTGTTGTGACCCAAAAAATGATTGCACTCACTTTTTTGAAACTTAGCCACAAATATACAAAAGGGATATTTAGATTTATAATCTGGAAATTCCATCATTAGATTTTTCACCAAGTAATGCCCGAGGTTTGTATCGTCCAAAATGGTAATTAAGTGAAGATATTTTGGGGTGGGCATGGGTTTGTTACCAGTTAACTTTCTTACGTTGATTATTATTCCTTTACCCAGGTGTGCATTTGTGCTACTGAACAGGGGAGGGGTGGTGATAGCAAAAACTGTAGTGATAATGACTCCTACAAGCAAACTGAAAACATTTTCTCCGGAGGGTACTTAGATGAAGCTGATGATAGTTTTCCCTGCCTCACTCGGAGACGTTGACATGTTGCTTCTTTATTTCAATTTGCTTGTCCTCATTGTATTTTAAGCTTATCTGTTGATCAAATTTAGGATCTCTGTTATCTAGTATTTTTTTGACACTGCAACTATTCCTGTTTAAATCTGTGCCTGATTACTTAATTAGCAAAGTAATGGTGAATGACTCAAATCGATTTGCATATCTGGTCGAATTTGAATTGTAAATTTGAATTTTTTTAGCCGAAAAATATACTGTAGGGGCGGTTGATACTGTAGCCGCCCCTACAAATCGATTTGCAGAGGCGGCTCATGTTATCAGCCGCCACTACAAATCGATTTGTAGGGCGGCTACAGTACCAACCGCCCCTATAAATTAATTTGTAGGGGCCGCCCTTACAAATCGATTTGTAAGGATGGTTTGGAAACCGTCTCTACAAATGCATGATTTGTAGAGACGGTATGGTAGGGGCGGTTGGTTGAGCCACCTCTACAAACGATCTCTAGCCGCCCCTACAAATGCTTTTTGTAGTAGTGTAATAGCCCCGTTTTAGAGAAAACACCTGGGGATAAACGACCATAGTATAGTATATAATAATAGTAGCAACTATAACTATGATCCAGTTACTTTGAAGAAAAGAAATACTAAGGGGCTGTTTGGTATGGCTCCTGGGGCTGTTTCGCTGCTCCATCAACCAAACGGGCAAAAGGCAAAGGGCTCCTCGCGAGGATCCACGGGAAACCCGCTCTCACAGCACCATCTCTGCGCACGGAGCCGGAAATACTAGCTTCACCTGGCTCCTGTCGACGCGCGTGCGGGCCCTATGTGGATTGGACGTGGGTGCCCTTCTTCCCGGCAGCGACAGATGTTGGGGAGGCCAGCAGCGCGACGTGAGTCGACAGCGGCGCTAAGGTGCGAGATAGAGGGGCGCGCGGGGGAGGGAGCTGGCGAGACAGAGGGGCGCGGCGCCGTCGGCAGCCCGTGGCCGGGCGCGGCCCCAGGTGCGAGGTCGCGGAGGTAGAAGAGGAGACGCGAGGTCGCATACTTGAGTGCGGCGGCGGGGTGGGCGGGCGGCATCCGGAGGTAGGAGACAGGACGGAGGGTCGCGTACTCACATGCGGTTAGTTGGACCGTGAGCAACGGATAAGGTAGGAAAAAGAAAAGAAAAGAAAAGAAAAGAGAGGAAAGGGAAGGAAAAAGGAAAAAAAAAGGCCGATTGATAAAAGGATTAAGATTAAAAAAAAGAAAGAAAGAGTAAAACAAACAAAATAAAAGGGTAATATGGGTATTTCACTATTTTCAACCATGAGTTGAAGTTGTTTTACCAAATGGTCTAAAAAAGTGTTTCAGCTCCTCGAGTAAATCTGGTCCACAGATAAAGCCACAACTAAAATTATTTTAGCCGGAGCCAGAGCTCTACAAACGGGACTTAAACCGGCCGGCCACTTTCTATAAAGCTTCCTTTCCTAAAGCATGCAGCACACAGGCACACACTACATGCGGCGCCAAGTGAGCTTGCGCGTACTACTATATATGCTATTAGTAGTAGTAGTGGTGAACTTTTCCATCTTCCACGTATATGTTCCGCGACTGGGGCTGATCAAGTGATATGTGATTTGCCGACTGACTTGACACGATCTCTAAACCTCGCATTTTGTTTTTGGTTTCTCATATACTATAAAAATTCATATATTATTAGAAGTGCACGTCCGTGTATGAGTATTAACGTTTGTATTGTATTTCACAAAAAAACAAATATTACTATAATATTTGTGCCAACGACATCATCACAATAATATAGTACTCTTAAATGTCAATCCAACGATATTATTTTTGTAAAACAAAAACTACATTCTGTTAGATTAATGGAAAAATCTACTTAACTCCGTAAACTATTAATGGTTGTCTACTTCATCCTCTTTACCTATAAAACTAGCTATTCTACCCCTTAAATCAATGAAAATTAAAATAACCCTCTAAGGTAGTTTTGAAGGTAGTTTCCCTGACGTGGCACACAGCACATTACGTGGGTGTGCTAACGTGGCATTGAGTCAGCAAACAGTAGAAAAAAAATCTACATAAGCCACTAACGTAGAGATGCTCAAAAGAATCCAAGGAGAAATCCAAGTGGTGAAGATAGAAATAGGATTTAAGTGGTCGAAGGCCGGAAAAAACCGACCAGGCCGGTTTTGCCTGTCTGTTCAAAGCCTAACGGCTAGTTCTGCAAAAACCAACTAAGCGAGGGAAAGAGAAAGATGAACACGCCGAAGGTGACCGAGGAGACTGAGGAGAGAGACAAGAGAGATGAAAGGGATTTGGGAGAATAAAATAGTCTTCTCTAGCAACCATTAACAGATGCTTCACGGTATATTGATGGAAGTGGCAGACGAGGATCCAAAAGATTGAAGTAATGGCTCAAGAGGGATCCCAACTTTTAATTATATTGGTGGATCCGGAGTTTATAACTTCTTTAGTATATGATTATAACAGCAGTAGCGGTGTACTTTCCTTGCACTTAGTATATGATTATATCTGTGTGGCGCGATTGGGGCCGATCAAGTGAGTTTGTGTGCAATAATTATGCTGGAGGGATGATGACGAGCATATGCACTGAGATGAGAGCTACGGCGCAATCCATTCGCTATTGTCGAACTGGATGTGAGCACTTTGAGTTCACGTCCCATATATATCCATATTTTATTGTTAGTCACTAGTACTTGCATTGTTTGATGTTGTTTCTCTAGAGCACGCTAGCGGGCACTAATATAATATTATATATTAATATAATATGTGTATGGTGTTTACGGGCCTGTTCGCTTGAGGAATTCTGGAGGAATTTGGATAGTTTGGAGGAATGCTGGAGGAATCTATGAGAGAAAAACACTGTTCCAGATGAAAAAAAAACGAATTAAATCGGGTTTAAGGGTACGTGAACGGGGCCTACATATGTTGTTGCTGTGATGTTTGATGCAAGAGCATGCCATATGCAATTCTCGTTTTTCAAGAAGTTAAGCAGTTTGAACTTTGACTAAATTTATATAAAAAATCATTATCACTCATGATATAAAATAAGTAACTTTAGATTAGTTATAGAATATATTTTTGTAATAAATTTGTTTCGAGACATAAATGCTAATATTTTTTACTATCAGCTTATTCACTTGTTAGTTCTAGTCAGGGCTTATCAGTCAACCAACAGTGTTTTCCTCTCACAACAAACCAGCACCAGCCGGGCTTATCAGCCCAGAAAACAACCAAGAAACATGTTATATAACTCGGTCAAACTTGAATTACTTTGACTGGTACGGCATAACTGCATTCTTTTGTATACCGAGGGAGAGTACTACTTGAGCTTCTTTCAGAGCACGCGTGCTCACGACAGTACAGCCAGACGCAATGGCTACTGGCTAGAAATTCTAACACATTTTCTGAAACGGATATCTCAAACAGCATACTACGGCCTACTAGAAATCGTAAAGACAGGGCTAGACGACCGCGGTCTCTAAAGAATGGTTTATTTTTAGAGACCATTTCATGTATATTGACAGTTGGATCTAAACTACAGTACCTCTAAAAATCCATTTTATTTACCTGGCCGGCCGCTTTTTTGGTTGCGCTCTGCTGAGTCGGTCGGTCGCTGGTAGCAGGCTTGGGGCAAGTCGTCGTCGTCTCGTAGACGTCGTCTGTCCTCTCCTCTGCATCTGCGCTGCACTCTGCACATGATGAAACCAGTACAAGGCAGAAATTTCATTTGGCCTGTCCCACCCCCAGCAGCCAGCATGCCATTGCCAGCACAGACCACAGAGACGACTTGAACAAGTCTGCTTCTTCAATCAATTCAATTCTCATTGCTGGCGAAAATGATGAATCGATATGGATATGTTCTACACCACTATTTCAACGGTACTTTTCAGCCAATAAATAGTATTTTTCTCTCGTAACAAATCAGCGTAAGCCAAATTTCGACGAAACAAACAGGGCCATGATCGGAATCGCATGCCACAAGATAACGACTACTCCTACGTGGTACGTGCGTGTGTGATCCAAATCATTGTGTGTGTGTGATCCAAATCATTGCAGTGCAGACAAACGCAGGCTTATTAGGTTGAACCATCCATCGGTGAATAGGTTGGTTGCATGTACGACGTTGTTATCAGTTGGAGTCGTGTGTGCGTGGATCATGGTGCTCGTACAATCGATCGATCATCATGGTGATCTGTCGTCAGTACTCATCTAGATGCATGGGCAGACATTGGGCAGGCATGCGTTTCAATTTCATGGTCCAGAGACGCGTGGAAGTGGACTTTGAATCCCTTCAAGTCGTAGTCGTACGTCGTGCAGGGAACGAAGGCAGAACACCGGCCAACTTCTTGTTCTTCTTTACACGCACGCACTGCACGCGCGCGGCATGCAGCAATGCACACGCAGCAGGTGCATGCACCGCGTGAGCCTGCGTGTACGCTGTCCCCGCCGGAGTTAAACACATTATATTTAGGTTAAATTAAGTTTGTAGAAATTTGCTTATGAAAAATGGTGTCAGTACTTAAAACTCTAAGAAGAATATTATGAAAATATATTCCACGACAAATCTAATAATATTTATTTTTATATTAATTTAGTTAAACACAAGGTAGATTTTTTTAGCCTAAATATAATGTAGTTTGACTGAATATTATTCTAGAATAGCATCATTCTTAGACGGAAGGAGCAGTATATATTCTCCATCAGTTTTTCTATGTACATAGATTTTTTTCTATATATCTAGATATAAATAATGTCTAGATATATAGTACAAATTATTATGAGTCTAGAAAACTAAGAACGGAAGGAGCACTTTTTAATATATTTTTTCTTTTTTGGGGGAAAATTTACATATAACAACTTTTCTAGATTTTTTTCTTGTGTTCCCAGGCCAAAAAAGATCTCCGGACCGTGCCGGCTCCGCAAATTAACGGAGAAACACATGGTGCGTCCGTTGTTCCGATCGATTCGATCGGTCGCTTTGCCTCTGCCTCATGTGTGTTGTCGTTGACTATTCGTACGTTACGTATACGCCAATAATTCATGCATGCCGCGTGATATCCGCCGTGGCGGGGTCTGCATGCATGCATGGCGACTAGCCGCGCGCTTACGGACGGACGGAACCGACACCTCCGGCCGGCCGGCAGCTAGCTACCTCGCCGCGCACCAACCGCAACGGCCGCCGGAAGGACCACGCTGATGGTGATGGGGGGCTAGCTTGCTAGCTAGCTCCGCCATGCATGCAATGGCCGCGCGCGGCCTCCACCACGCACGTAGCCTGCTGCTGGTTGGACACACTGTCGATCGCTGCCCTGCCGCTGCGTGCGCGCGGCCAGATGAGGACGGACAGAGCAGTGTGAATAGTAAACCTTGGACTGTGAACTGTGGCGGCGTCGACCGACCGGAGCCACGTGGCACGCGCGCGTGCATTCATGATTCATGCGGTGCCTTGCGAATGCAACGCCAACGCAGCATTAACGGGGTTAACCACACGCACATTAATTCTCCTCCTATATTGGTCTCCTATCGGATTTCCATACTGATACTGCTCGGGCGTCCCTCCGGACGCAGGGGACGCCACCTCTGCTTGCCGCTGCCGCTGCCGCCACCACCAATACCCAGCGGCCTTAGAAAGGCAGGGGCATGGGGCGGCGAGCTCGGTGGTGGTGGCGCCGCGAGCGGGCGGGGTGGGCAACGGCGAAAAGAGACTGAGGTTAGTCGCCGCCGGCCAGGGCAGTGTCCGAGGTGGTGATGGGCAGGGAGGAGGAGGTAAGTCGTCGGGATTGGGATCAGGAAGGACGGAAAAGGAGCGGCGGGGGTGGACGGCCTACGGTAAGGTCACGGCGAGGTAGCCGGCGGCCAGGGCGACGTCGGAGCTGGCGGCGGGTAGGGCGGAGGAGGATGTTAGGATGCGAGCACCCGTCCGAACGTCGAGGCGCTAGCATTGCCGATCCTATTTCTCAACTTATTCTTCGCATAATTCACTATTGAAAACACTCTCTGAATTATAAATGTTGTCAAAATTATGAATTATGTTAAAACATAATTATGTGATTTATGAATTATAAAAAAACTAAATATATTATAAAACATATTTCATGACGAATTTAACAACATTTATTTAGTTTTTTTATAATTTTGAAATGGAAGAAGTTGTATTTTCATATATGTGGATCAAATTTAGATCGTCTTAGGCTGTGTTTAGTTCGTGAAATTTTGCTACTGTAGCATTTTCGTTTTTATTTGGCAATTAGTTTTCAATCATGGACTAATTAGGCTCAAAACGTTCGTCTCGCGATTTCCAATCAAACTGTGCAATTAGTTTTTTTTCGTCTACATTTAATGCTCCATGCACGTATCGCAAGATTCGAGGTAATGACTACTGTAGCATTTTTTGGGAAACTTTTTAACTAAACACACAGCCTTAAGAATTGCACTGACGGAGCGAGTATCCTCTTGGTTTTGGTCCGACCACGACCGGCCAAACGAGCAATGGACGAAGATGGGACTTGCTGACTTGACCAATCCTGGCGGCCGACCGGGGTGGCAGATCGATCACCATCAGGCATCAGTCTACAGCTACAGACTGCGACGCCTCAGCGATCCATCCATCCATCCTGCGTCTGCGTGGCACTGCCACCGCTCCCTTTCCCTCTCCTCTCCTCTCCTCTCAGGCAGGCAGAGGCCGGTGTCTTTGGCAGTTTGGCTCTTTGCAGCCTGACACAACACAACCCCCATGAATCCATGGGGTGTTTAGTTCTCTCAAATTTCAAATTTTGGCACTATAAAAAAAAATTCTCCGTCACCGAATCGGCGCAACTAAACGAATCGTCACCAAAAAAAAATTCCTAAGACTATAAAAAATGCCTGCTACAGTGTTTTTGCCGCCGCCGAATCGGCGCAACTAAACGACGAGGCCCATGATGGCGGCGACAGCCGGCGAGGAAACCCAAGCACCAAGGGTCAATGCAATGCAGTGGGAAAAATGCTGGTCGTTGCTGTCCGGCAAGGCAAGCTGGCTGTGGTCTGTGGCTGCGTTTATCTTCTTTCAAATGTGCTGCTGACGGTGGGTGGTGGTGGCCATATTCCTCCATTTCGCTCGCTGTTACTACTGTATAACGGTCAAAGGGAAGCCACGCCGCCATGTTAGGCAAATTGTTGGCTGCCAGCCTACCACTCCCACCAGATTCTACAGTAGCATCTTTCTATACTTGTACACTTGTACGAGTAAAAATCTACGGCTTCATGCTACCCCAGCAGTGCAGTTACTAGCTCGCACTAGTAAGTTCACTGTAGATTGCTACGAGTAGGAGTACTCCGTAATGCAGCAGACAGTTCAGAACCCATGGTGCATCCACATCTCTGACATGTCTCTTGCTGCCCTGCCCACAGTATCTCTCTCAAGTGCCTGTGGTAAAGTACTGTGGTGCGTACAACAGCCTGAATCACTACTCACTGAGTCACTGTATCCCAAAAACCAGCCAACCTCACAGCTCAGATACTCTTTTTTTATTCTTTTCTCCTCACGAGGCTGCAAATCCTGCCTCGTTTTAAGGTTTGTTCGGCTTGTAGTCAGCCGGTTGAACCTATTTTACTGTGAGAGAAAAATATTATAAATTCTAGTTAATAAGTCGGTTGATAAGTTCAAGCGAACAGGCCTTAATGATATGGCCCCGTTCGCGTGCCCTTAAACCCGGTTTGATCCGCTTCTTTTTTTCATCCGGAATAGTGTTTTTCTCTCGCAAATTCCTCCAGCATTCCTCCAAACAATTCAAATTTCTCCAGAATTCCTCCAAACGAACAGGCCCTATATCCCTAACGATAATACAAAAAGAATTTTTCAAACCATCATATCTAACTTCCTATAAAACCCTGACGCACCTCACTATCCTGTTCGTGAGAGAGGACTATGAGTCATGATCCGTACTCATACTAGAATAATTTCAGCGGTGGAAAACTGTTTAGTCGGCTTCTTAGCTTTCTCCCTCTCTTCTGCTGTACCTGATATACTCTTGAATGATGTATTTCTGTTATATTTTTTTAAAAGGATATATTTCTGTTGTATCCGGGCCTGTTCGCTGGTTGGTGCTGGTGCTGGTTTGGGCTGGCTGATGTTGGTTTTTTTGTGAGAGGAAAACACTGTTGGCTGGCTGGTTAGGGCTGGTTGAAACCAACAAGCGAACAAGCTATTTATCGGAAACGGGGGCTCCCCCGATTTGAAAAAAATAAAGATATTAGAACTAGGGCACGTTAATTTAGCTACGGTTACAGAATCCGATTCCATGACATATTAGATTTATATTAGATTTGATGACACAATAATTGCATACATATGCAAATCGCAAAGTCGTTTAGGTGACCACGTAACAAACTATACATTCTGTTGGAACACACTGACAAGTTTGAATATCAGAAAGAAAAATGATTCTTCAATACCTCAGATTTTATTTCCTACAATAACTTTCGCTCATCGTTGATCAGGATCCTTTGGGTGCAAAGTTCAATCCTAACACGAATTGAAACGTATGATGGTGCAATTATCGGATAGATCCTCTAGCCTCCTTGAGTTATAGTAGCCTGGACATGGTACAAAACGATTTCAAGACGAATCGAACATATGATACCATCGTTGCATAGATCTCCGAGCTGTAAGTCATCTAGGTGTTTTGGATGCAGTTCCATCCCAACACCAATTTAAACACATGACATGATTATATTAAATAAATCTCCACACCTTCCGTGCTCATATGAATTATAGCGACGCTCGTTCAGTTTAGGCACCGAACACATGGGCCATAGTTGAATATGTCTCTACGAATTGAAAGTCGTCTAGATAACCATATAACAAGTTATACGTTGCCTTTTAAGATGAGAACAAATGTTTGATAGCATCTTAGAGAAAAGAAGATAAACAAGCGTCCAAATTTGCCTCATAATATCTCTTTTTTTCAACCAAAACTTTGAGCCTGTGACCCGGGGCCGGCTCCCCGGCTGCATACCTAGGGTAGACCTTTTATCCTATTTACCGTCCTACCCTCGCCAGCCAACAGGGTGGTACAAAACCTAGGTGTTGGTGGGGGCAAAGATAAACACGTTCTGTCCCTGACCCTGCCTCTCAAAATAGTCCATTTTACTGCAGCGAAGAAGACACGACTCTTGACCATTGGTAAACGTGTGAAAACTAGGAACGAAACAGCACAGTATCAGTATTAGCTAATTAAGACTTGGGAACTTGGACCTCACATAGCTCATAGTTGGTGCATCGGCAGCGGAGATAAATAATCTTCATTAGGGGAATATAAAACTATGCTCCTACTAGCGACATGCAAAAGAAGGCGCAAATACCTTCGCTTTGCTAGAGGGACCACACCGTGAACACAAGGTGGAAGTACGGCACAGCACATTCTTCGTAAGCCCATGGCCATGGAACTTCAGCCAAGGTGCTTTAAGAATATGTTTACTTTTCAGCGTGGTTATAAACAAAGTTGTATGCTGCTCACAACTAGGAATAAGATAACAGTTTGTTCTAGTTCCATGAAAGCCAATTCGTCAGTTCGAATATTTTAAGTACTGAACTTGTATTTTTTTCGTTAAAAAGTTGAAAATACGTGCAGTACATGTCGAGGCGAATCTCAGAAAATACGTGGCCCCGTTCGGCTTACCCAGAAACCGGCTTTGTTCGGCTTGTTTTTTCAGCCGGAACAGTATTTTTCTCTCACAACAATTCAGCCAGAACAGTGTTTTCCAGCCAGTTTCAGCCAAGATTCTGTCAGCCGAACGGGACCACATATTTACGATGCGTGGTACCTACAGTTTCTTTATATATGCTGTGCATCAAACTCTGTGACACTGAACAAAAGAAAAACCACGTGCTCAAATGTTTAAACCTCGGAACCAAACAATAGTGCAACAAAGGGGGCTTGAACTAGAAAAGAAGCCTGTCTACGTGGATGTGGGCATACAGGTCGATGCATTGCAGGATGTGCACTTTTGGGAGTGCAGGGAGCAATATCGGGTGTCACGATGGTGCTCTGCTTGTGATTTGTGAACATGACCATGTCAGCTGGGATGAGGCAGCACAGCAGTCGCATAGCACAGCGGCAACACACAAAACACAAACAGGGGGAAAAGGAAGAAAAGAAAAGGAGGCAGGAAAGGCTGCCCCGGCCCCTGCGCCTGCAGCCTGCATAACCTCCCTCTTCCCCTTTTCCCTCGCTCCTCCATGCATCCATCTCTTTCCCAACTTTTGTACGTTTTCCCTGCCCTCCACCCCCTACAAAGGTGAAGGGAGGAGCAGCCCCTGCACTTAAGGATTTTTTTATTTTTAATATTTTTTAAACTATTTTTAAAACTGATATTGTTTATTTTTTTTTCAAAACTAACACTTTTGGACGTGTCTATTTGCACGGCGCGGCTAATTCACGCGACAGTTAACGGCTGCAGCGACCGCTGATGTGGCAGGTCTGACGCACCCCCCACCGCGCCCACTGCCGTGTGCCAGTCCTCCTTGACTCCATCTCCATCTCTCTATGTCTCGTTGCCTCCCTTACTGCCGCCGCCGCCGCTCCATCTCTCCGCACTGTCTCGAGCCATGAAGGACATTGCTGTGCTGCCCATCGTCGTCCTTCGGAAGGGGGGATTGGCGTCGGCCGGCCAGCCATTGCCGCCGCCCTCCAGAAGTAGGCCGCTGCCAGTCAGCCATTGCCGTCGGCGGCCATCTCCTTTCCATTGGTGGATTGAGGTGACCCATAATCTTTGTCGAGGTAATGCTCTTCTGCATCTCTGCCAATTTTTTGCTAGGGTTAGGATTCAAATTTAGTTTGATTGGATAGATATTTATACAATTAGTTAGCAAAGATATTTAGTGAAGTTAGTAAATATAAGTTATGTATAGTTTTGCAGTTAGCTAGATATGTATAGTTAGTAAAGTTACTTAGTATAGTAAGTATAGGTTTTAATATTAATGTGTTTAGTGTAGTTAGTTAGTATAGTTAGTTAGAATTCTTAGTATAGGTATTAATATTAGATTAGTTAGTATAGTTAGTTAGTATAGGTGTAGTCAGTTAGTTAGTACGCACGACGATTTCGATGACCTATGAAGTTTCTGAAACGCTTTTGTAGATGGACTATTGTGTTAGAGTTTTCTACGGAGGAAGTGTTAGGAGAGAAGATGGTATGTTTGAGGATATGGAAGAAGAATTGGAATGGTTTGATGAACCTCCTAGCTTCAACGACCTTTGTGTCCATTTGAATGCAAAGTTTGGCGGTGATTTCACACTGAAGTTTGATACTGGGAAGACTATGTCACACTATGTCCTGATGCCCTTGCGCGAGCCTGCTCACTGGTCCTGCTACAATAGGGTGATCTAAGGTTCCAATGTGCCCATGGCTGAGGTGGTGGTGGAGAATGGGTACAGGATGCAGGGTGTTCTGGACGGGCCGTCCATTGACGGTGTTGGAGGCAATGAGCAAGAATTAGGGGTCAAAGGGGAAGCAACTCAGGGTAACATGGATTTGGACGATCAGTTGACACAGGAGCAGTTCATTTAAGTCAAGTAGGCTGTATAAGCAATGACTTCGATGTGAACGAGTTCGAACTAGAAGAGGAGGAGCAGGAGAAGGAGGACAGGATCGGTGATATAGTTAGCAGTGATTCGGACGATTCAGATGATGACCAGGGAGGTAGACATGCTATGCCCACACCGGTTGATGCCATGTCAATACCTGTTCATGGTATGCCATTACCAGTACCAACTGAGGTTTTGCATGCTATTCAGGCTCAGGGTAGACTAGTCACAGATTTGCCAGCAGATGATACCCCCTATGATTCATGGGGCAGAATTAGCGAAGCACAGCAGTATGTTCCACCACCACCTTACACAGTGACTGAGCTTGAGCAACTAAGGTCGATGAACGTACCTTTCAGGGGCATTCCAAACTATTGGGATGTCAGCATGACGGATATGGCAGTTTGTGACACCGGTCTCCAGATGTGTAGGAAATCATTGTATGACCATGGGAAAGAAATCCTTAGTAAGGGGATGATATTCAATACAATGTCAGAGATGAAGCTCTTCCTTCAGGACTATGCTGTGTATCATCATAGGCCATACAGTGCCACTCATTCGGACTAGGAGCTGAGTACCATGTGATATGCAAAAATGGTTGTATGTGGAGGTTAAATGCATGGAAGAGACAGAGTGATGACAAGTGGAGGATAAGTAAAGTGGTCGAACCCTACACTTGCCTAACAAATAGGGGGAAGGAAAATCATCAGCAACTCACTGCACGTTATCTTGCCCGTCGTATATTGGGGCTCGTTGATGACAATAACGACATTTCGGTGTCTTCGTTACAACAGTCTATATCTGGATTCGTTAAGTATGATGTGAAGTATGGAAAGGCTTGGCGTGCTAAGCAAATTGTCCTGGCGATTCGTTAGGATAGTTAGGAGGAAGCGTACAACAGGGTGCCCCGTATCTTATGTGCAATGCATTACTACAACCCTGACTTGAAATGGTTTGTGGACACCGGAGGGATGTATTTTCAGGACCTGTTGAGGCATGTCCTCTATCGTGTGTTCTGGTTGTTCGTGTAAACGGAACATGCATTCTAGTTTTGTCGGGCAGTCGTACTTGTTGATGGCACTTTCCTGACTGGAAAGTACAGGGGCACCTTGATTATGGCTGCTGCTGTTGATCCTGAGGACCAGATAGTACCCATGGCTTTTGCTTTGGCAGAGGGAGAGAACAATGAATTGTGGTCATGGTTCATGCAGCTTCTACATGTACAAGTGCTTGGTCCATCTCGCACTATATGTTTGATCTCAGGCTGTCATTCAGGGCTTCTTAATGCTGCAGCTGAGCATATAGATGGGTTCCCGCCTCTAGTGCACAGATGGTGCATGAGACACTTTGCCGCTAATTTATGGTGGCGTCAGAGGAAGAAGGAGGTATGTGACAAGGTAAAGGCTCTATGTTGTGTACGTACAGAGCACCAATACAAAGAGACAAAGAGAACTAGAAAAGATGCTAAATGAAGCGGGAAAGGCCTGGTTAGAGGCGTAGATGGAACAAAAGGCTAAGTGGGCAATGGTGAGAACAATCTTCTAGATAATGTTTGGACAAGATCGGCACCAAACTAAGACCCAAAAGTAATACCCGAATGTGTGACAATGACAAAAGCAAAAGTATTATATATCGAGAACGTAACAAATACATGCAAATTGCAGCATTGTAATACCATTTTTTGAGGCGAAAGTTTTATGAGATGATACAATGTCCGTTACAAAAATTAAACAGTGTTTGTTACATGGGTACAATACATAAATAGTTCAAATGATACAATACAGCACCGAGAAAGTTCTACTACAATATAAATACCAAATCTAGAGCATTGAACTAGCACACCTATACCAATCCTCTACCACACCTGTACCAATCATCAGTCTGAAATATACTGAGTAAGCAACTCGTCGTCCGAGTACCAGTCCTCTACCATAACCTCGTTGTTGTGGCTAGGCTCACATGTATTGCCCTGATCTGTCAATTGCCTGTAGTAAGCTGCCTCTGCTTCACCTGTGGCCTAAGTCAAGAACGCGTCCTCCTCCGTTTGGCTCATGTGGCTAGGCTCACCTGCATTGCCTTGATCTGTCTGTCGCCTGTAGAAAGCGGCCTTCGCTTCATCTGTGGCCTGAGTGAAGAACGCATCGTCATCCTCCTTCGCATGCAAGCCCGCCTCTGCTAGAGTGATGAGCTCGCTCAGTCTGCCAGTGTCATCCTCAGCCTCCTTCACCTGCAAGCCCGCCTCAGCAAGAGCGATGAGATCGCTCAACTGGGCAGTGTTGTCCTCATCCTCGTCCGCATCATCGGCCAATACAATCGGAGATTGGACGGTGTGACCAGCTCGCGTTCTGTGCTCATCTAACTTCTTTTCCTCATACTTTGCATGGGCCATCTCTGCGGCATGGTCCTCGCTGCATCTAATCCCTTCATGTATAAAATACAACCAGTTAGCAACGCGATTGTATTACATTTAAAAACAGGCAACGAAAATAAAAAGGCTTTCAAGCACTCACTGGCACACAATGCAACAACATGGTCATTCAAGACCTGCATCTGTACTCTTGTCTTCTCCCTTGCCTCCTTCCTTGCCCTCTCCCCCTCTAACGCTCTCCGTCTCTCCAATCCCCATTTGTCTAGCTCAACATCGATCGGGTTACGAATACCGTGTTGTCTAGCAAACTCACGCATCTTGTTTTTGTGATGTTTAACGAATAGGTTGACGTAGTCAGGTCCATATCCCCTCTTCCGTGCAATTACTTGCCTCTCCTTCAGTTCATCTAAGAACTTAGCTTGACCATCATAACATTCCCACCTGCATTTCCTAGTGCCCTGTTCAAACAAAAAATTATATCATATATATCTTAGCAAAAGAAACAAAATACTATTTCATATTACCATAAAAATAACCAACCTCATCATAGTCAACCATATGGCCACAATAATGGCATATTCCAAGTTTCGAAAGGACTAGACCGTAATTGGATTTAACACCACATTCGCACTTGACTGGAGGTACTTTGTAAATTAACCTTTCTTTCTTCTTTTCCTTTTGCCTTTGGTGGCTCCGGCCATTGATTCTTAGGACCGTAGAGCCACTCATTGAAACGACACTTCGCAAATCCATAACGCTATAAGAGAATACATTAGTACACGCACACATATAGAGATAAACATTTAAACATATACACTTTCCACTTACTTCGTGTTTGTTCAGACACACAAACTCCAACGTATTTTCAGGGTTTATCACAGCTCGATCTCCGCATTCACACAGAGAAGGTTCCTCGAGTCGTCTAACTGCGGCTAGGTGCTTCTCCTTAGCCGTCATTGGTGGGGGGTTAGGGGGGTGAAACCCACCGCTGAAAGTGCTCACGTGGATGTTTCTCTCTACACCAATCGTTGAAAAGGAGGTACCTTGGGTCAAACTTGTCTGCACCGTCGATCCATTGAAAAAAGCACCTCTCATAGGCCTACACAACAAGATTCCAACAAAATATTAGTATATTACTTACACAAATAAAGAAAAAAAAAGATAGTGAAAACAATTACTTATATTAAAATAACTGCATGTGTAGAAGCAACGCGTCGCTATGTTTGGATGTCTCGATTGAAACACGTCGTCCAGAAAACCACAGTCACAGTTAGGGATAGGGAGGTCAGGAGGGACCGGGGCATCTTTGCTAGACGCGTCGGGGTATAATTCTCGAGGACGACCCCGTTTTCTCTGAAACTCCTCCCGATACATTTCTTGTATCTAACAAAACGGTTGTAATTTAACAAACAAAAATCAAAACATCACAAATTAATGTCAATGAGAACCATTTGCATTACGACAAATAAAATATAACCTACACTTTGGTGCAAACTCTATCTTAGATGCAAACATGAAAACTATATAAAAACTATACTTTGGTCAGTAAAAAATAAATTTTGGTATATCAAGGGTGTGTTCATATATTTATTCACATATAAAAGTTGAGATACAAACTGAAACAAGCAAAATTCTTATAAAAATTGACCTTAGAATACATGGTACTCATAATTCTAACTAACCGATTAACTTTAACATTGACAATCATAATCCTTCGAACCAACGTTCTAACGAACTCATATTTTTCTCCATACCCTAACTATTCATTAAATCCTTCGATCCACCGTTGAGGCCGAGAAGGAGCTTCATTACCTTGACAAGGCCGAGGAGGAGCTTCGGGGAAGGTAGGGAGGGGGCCGGCAAGGGAGGGTGCGACCAGCGGCTGTCGACGACGGGCGCGGGCGTCTGGTGGCGGCGGGCTCGTGAAAGGGAAAGAAAGGAATGGAGAGAGAGCCGCGTCGCGGGCCTTTACTGGGGCCTGCCGCGCTGTGCACGATGGCACGTCGATGCCGCGCTGTGATCTGTGGCGCGGCAGAGCTGGGCCACGTCACCGGTCGCTGCCACGGTGGCAGCCAGGTCGCGCCGCCATGCATGGCGTGGTAGAGTAGTTTGGCCGCGCCATGTCAGTTGGCGCGTCCAAAAATGTTAGTTTTGAAAAAAAAAACAATGTCAGTTTTAAAAATAGTTTTAAAAAAGTGTTAAAAATAAAAAAAAATCCACTTAAGTTAGTCCTTCTCATCAGCCCCTCTCCGGGTCTCTGTTAACGAGTATTTTATTTTTAAGAGGAGTGGTGCAGCTGGTGCCTGGTGGTGGTAGCTCTCCTCATCTTTGCCCATTTGCTGGTGCACAACTAACAGAGAGAAACCTGCAGTGACTATTAGCTTCCTTCCTTGCTTGCAATTGCAACCCAACCTTGCAAGAAACCAATCCTCAAACTCAAGGAGGCCAGGCAAAAGCTACTCCTTCCTACTCCTAGGCTGCTGAGCTGAGGGAGCAAAAGCAAAGGAAAGGCAGTAGCTAGCAGCAACCACCAAAGAGGGGGGAATCCTGCCTCTTGCTCTTGGTGGATGTTCTTCACTGCATTGGTTTCAGCCTGTCCGTCCTCCGCTTGCTTCTTGTTCGAGAGTGGTAGCTGCTGCTTCTCCTTCCCTTTTTATCTCTCTCTCTGAATCTTCTGCCACATCCATCTGCTTGCTGTCTGATTCCTTCTCGCTCCCGGGCTCCCACCTACCCTCCCAACCACACATCACACAACGCACACTGTGTATGTTTACTGCCATTGGTAAATAAGGGAGTGAGGAGCAGTGGAGGTGGAGGTGAGGTGCCCCCAGCTCGCCTCTCGGCAATTATTGCCACCTTTGGAGTTTGGAGTCCTCCAATAGGCGTCTCCTCCTCCGTCGTCCTCTTCCTGTGCTGTCTGCAACCACTGGCACTGCCCTCCCTTCCCTTCAGGTCTTCACCCCTCTTGCTTCGCCCGCCCGCCTTTTCTTGGACCGGACCGGCCGGGGTTGGTGCTTGCTTGCTTCCATCCATCCGTGTCCTCCGCTCGCTTTAAAGCTTAAACCACCGCTCGCTGCAGCTGCCCCCGACCGCCTGGCCTAGCAGCGCACTGTGAGAGAGCACCCACGAGCCGAGCCCTCGTCTCGTCCCCCTCCCTTGCCCCCGTAGCGGCTGCTGTTCTTGGATTCTTAATTGCATGCTGTTGCTGTTGCTGTTGCTGCCGCCGCTGTGATCTCTCTCTATCCCGTCCTCCAAAGCTTTTGCTTGCAATCAACTTTGCTTTTGGGGTCTCTCTCTGTGTAGTCTCCGCCTCTAACCGTCCTCTCTCTGGGCGAGCGAGCGCAGCAGTAGAGTACTACGCAGCTGTTGTCTGTCTCCGACGACCTGCTTCTGCGCAAGCAGCAGCAGAGCAGAAAGGCCTCCCAAAATCCACCATTTGGAGCAGCCAGCCGTCACCAGCGACGACGGCAACCGAGGTGCCTTCAGGGTTTAGTTGAGTCCCGAGGAGAGAGCTGCTACGTGCTACTCCTACCAAGGATCCCGAGAACAAGCAGGCACGTACACGCGCGTTGGGACGGCCTGTCGCCATGGACTGGGACGCCAAGATGCTTCCTGCCTGGGACCTCGGCACGGTGGTCGGGCCCAGCAGCAGCGGGGGCGGAGGCGGAGCGCTGGACCTGAAGCTGGGCGCGCCGACGAGCTCGAGGGCGGTGGCCACGGCCGCCGTCGGTGCCGCGCCCACGCTGCCGTCAGCGAACCCTCCTCCGCCTCCGCCTCCGCCGGCGCCGTCGTCGTCCGCGCCTGCGAAGCGGCCGCGCCCGGGGCACGCGCAGCAGGCGGTGCCGGCGTGCTCGGTCCAGGGCTGCGACGCCGACCTGTCCCGGTGCCGCGACTACCACCGCCGCCACAAGGTCTGCGAGGCGCACTCCAAGACGCCCGTCGTCACCGTCGCCGGCCAGCAGCAGCGCTTCTGCCAGCAGTGCAGCAGGTACGCATGTCTGCCCTGCCCTCGTCCTCTCCTGTCGTGTCGTGCCGTGCCGCGTACGGACGGACGCCTCTCCGTCCGCCCGCCCATGCATCTTGCTCTTTGGACTTTGGATTCCATTCCCTTCCCGTTGCCCCCGACCCCGAGCTCTCATGATTCTCTTTTGGTTCTTTTCGCCTCAATAATTTAGCCACTGGTACGACGAGCTCTGCTCTACATACAACAACAGCTCGTCGCCGCCCATGGATGGCCCTGGCCATGGGTGTCGCATCGCATGCATGTTTTCTTTCTTGGAAGCACTCGCTCCGTTCTCGTCTCGTTCGCGTCCGCGTGGGGGTGAATTTCGTCGAGAATTACCGCCACGTCCAACAGTACTAACCACCACTAGACCCTGCTTGCTTTGCTTAGGCGACCAAGAACTCGCTGTCAGCTGCTGCAGCTCCTCCTGTCGCTTTAATTAACCTTTGGCGCTTGCAACTCACGAACGTGCGGTGCGCCGGCAGCCAAGACTTGGTGCATCCATCCATCTGTTGTTCGGTCAAACGTAGAAGGGAATCTGCTTTGCTAAACACTGCAAACCGCCGACCAAAGATCCAGTTTTTATGCAAAAGTTGGAACGGAACTCTTGCAGGAACTGGGATTTGGACGGCCAAACTTACAGCAGTAGCAGTAGAATTCAGCATGGCAGCCGGACTTTTGTTCTTACAGTTATTACACAGCTGATAGATAGAAACGTGCGATTAGCGTGCCCTGGGCACTCTCCATCTGGTCCTGAATTTGTCAAGGTCTGAACATCTTGTGAGCTGTGGTGACACCACCGTGAAGCCGGCTGCTAGCGGCTGCATGCGCGCACCCGTGCTTTCAGGGCGTGTCCCTACAACAAGGCAGGTGCAATGGAACTGGACTTTCATTCAGTTCAGGTCCATGCCTGCCTCCCGTCCTTGTCAGGGGCAGCCTCACTCATTCACCCGGACAAGAAGTCCCCTTCACCAGCTCTGTTCTCCGACGTGTGTGTGTGCGCGTCCCTGTCGTCGACTCGTCGTTGTGGTGCGTGGCTTGCCCATGCGGCCATGCTTTCCACATTCCATATGTTTTTCAGAGACCACAACCAAATGCATCTCGTGTTCTAGAAGACGAGGATCTGATGAGTTCCCAGTAGCTGCCTTTCTTTGTCTTCATTCACATTCCAGATTCATCAGTCAGGTTTCAAAATATCCGAGACAGAGAGAGCGTGCCGTGAAGGTTGCGCTGTTTATTTTAGTTTCAGAAGAAGAAAAAAAGTCTTCTTGAGGTCAACAGTGGTGTGTTCCAAGTGCTTGCTTGAATTAGTGTTAGCTGATACCATGAGGTTGACCAGACCGGCATGCAACAGCATTTTCTTTAAGAATCTACTTGCTGTTTTAGAACTCTAATTTCTGAATGCAACCAAGCATGGCGGCTACCACATTGTGCTCGTGCAAAGTCCTTACCGTCCATCGGTGGAATTGCTTCTTCCTGCAGGTTTCATCTGCTCGGGGAGTTCGATGAGGTGAAGCGGAGCTGCAGGAAGCGCCTTGATGGACACAACCGACGCCGCCGGAAGCCGCAGCCAGACCCTCTCAACCCTGCCGGCTTGTTTGGCAATCACCATGGTAAATTCACTTCTCCTCACATGCCAATCCGTTTTGTTTTTAGAGAGAACGCATGCCAATTACTAGATCTGAACATACATGCATGAGACGATGAGAACTTGGGCTTAAGGTTAGAGCTGACAACACTGGTAGAGCGATGAAAGGAAAGCAGAGGTTTTTTAACAGTTCTATGTTTATTTTAGCTGCGCGTGTTTATAGTCGGATCATTATCTGGCACAACTGGGAGCACACCTTATAATTAATATTGTTTTGTGAACTGAAGCTCAGCTTATCAGACCTACGGAATCAGTAGTATCTTGCATCTGATTGATCATGTGCTGATCTGAGTCCTCACCTGTCTGTTGACTGGCAGCACTGTCTGCAATGCAACCAAACATTTCACACGTTGCAGGTGCTGCCATCCAATGTAGTTTTTTTTTCCAGAAAGGAGGCCAAAAGGAACTTGTCTACCATCAGTCCTGCACAATCATGATGAATGTAGACTACTGCTCGAAAAAGCAACT
This sequence comes from Miscanthus lutarioriparius, assembly GCA_904845875.1. Lineage (NCBI taxonomy): Eukaryota > Viridiplantae > Streptophyta > Magnoliopsida > Poales > Poaceae > Miscanthus > Miscanthus lutarioriparius. The sequence continues at coordinate 8,669,708 of CAJGYO010000006.1, read as the reverse complement.
GTAGTTCAATTAGCCCTGGATCTGGTTGATCGTTTCCATGAAATCAGAGTCATAATTGATCAGGAAAAATTCTTTGAAACTGCTCGCTTATGAAGTTTGAACTGCTGTGGGCCTATAGGTATCTGAAACCAGCTAATGGCGTCATAAAGCATGCTGATAGCATTCCTGCACACACGAATTCCTCGGAACCTTCCTACTTTGTCAAAGTCGAAATGAACTGATAATATCACTAAGAAATAACATTTGAAACTGCTCCATCAGCCAACCTGTACTTTGTGACTTTGTCCGTGCAGTTTTGATGCATTGTCTCGTTGTTGATGTGGCCAAACATCTGACTTGAGTTTATTTTCCCATGTTGTCCAGGAGTGACAAGGTTCACATCGTACCCACAGCTCTTGACCACATCCATGGCAGAGCCCAAATGGTCGTTGGTCAAGACGGAGACTGACGTGTTCCAAGACCAGTACTACCCGGCCGTCCACCTCAACGGTGCCGGCACCGGCTCCCTCTTCCACGGCAAGGACCGGAAGCACTTCCCATTCCTGACCAACCACAACAATGGCGGCGGTGACTTGGCTGCCACGGCCTTGGGCTGCCAGCCCTTCACCATCACCACGACGGCTTCCTCAGAGAGCAGCAGCAAGCAGAGCAACGGCAACTGTGCTCTCTCTCTTCTGTCAGACAACCCAACACCAGCACAGACGGCCATGATCCCTACCGCGCTGCCCCTCGGCGCGGCGATGCAGTACGGCAAGCTCCCTGGAAGCAGCGGTGGCGACGTCTCCCTCACCGGGATGTCGTACATGAGGGTGGGAGACAGCAGGCAGGCATCCATTCTGACAACGTCGTCACCCAGTCACACTGCAGTTGCTTCTCCTGGTCCGGTCACTGCAGCTGCAACGCAGCAGCTGCAGTACCACCATGGCTACTACCATGTGAGCGGTGGCGAGCAGGGCAACAACCCAGATGGCGCCGCCATTCAGGCCCTTCCCTTCTCATCGTGGTAGACGAGTTCTGATGAATCATGTGCTAGGCAGGCAGTCGCTCTTGTTGGTTACCAAACAAATCGGTTGTAATAGTAGGTTCGATCATACCGAAAACCATGACATGTGTCCCTTTTTCAACTTATCCTGATAGGTCTAATTTATGGAAATTCTTCCCTAAGTTATTATGATTCAGAATCGTGTAAAAATTCCACTTTCAGTAGCCCACACGGTTGAACTTGTGCAAGATTTTGGATGCAATTCTGCTTGTTTCGGTTGGCATCTATCGGTTGGCCATCCGCTTGCTCATTAGGTACGCTTAATGGTGTCTAACATCCACCATCAGCCAGCTATAAGCCAACCATGTCAGATCTTGTGCTAGGGTGTAGGGGAGAAGGGCTAAAGAGAGACAAAAGCTAGCGAAAGCTATTTCCAAAATAAGTGCACATCTCGGATATTAAGAAGTCAATAAATTCAAGTTTAATTAATCATATATATATATATATATATATAAACAACTCAAATTTAATCAAATTATTAAAAAAAACTCGCAGAGGTCGGGATTTTTTCCATTTTCTAAAAAAACACTAATATTCACGACACCAAATAAGCATCATTAGGTTAATCTCGCTATATATTTTCATATTAAACCTATTTAGATACATAAAAGTTGGTATTTTCTATAAATATAGTCAAACATAAGATTAGTTGACTTCTCGAAATGTGAAATATGCACTTATTTTGGAATGGAGGGGGTAGCTAGCTAGTAGCTAATTCCAAGGGCATCTCCAAGTGATCTGGCCTCAAGGTTTTTTTTCATCTATTCCAACAGGAGCTTTCAAATCATATAACCTCAAATCTATTTTAGTAGGCACTGGTATATGTGACCCACTCCTCATTCAGCTATATCTACCATCATTCTAATCGACTGAGCTATGGGGACGCGAGAGGAGGGGAGGAGGGCAAGGAACATCGGATACAGCAAGGGAAACGGAGTCGTGGCAAGGCCGAGTGCCTCACCGGATAACATGTCTCGCCGAGAGAGAGGATGGGACTGCGTCGGCGAGGGAGCCGGGACGAGGGGCTTCGTCGTGGGATTAGCGCGACGGTGCAGGAGAGTCGGGACAAAAAAAAGATGTGCGAAAGTGAGTTCGTGTGGGCGTAAAATTTCCGAAAAGAAATAGGGAGCTCCCTACACCCCCCTGGAAGAGGGACTGAAAGGGAAGATTTGAGGGTCTCCATAAAGCAGAAACTTGAGTTGAGGCTTTATTGGATTTTTTTTTCTAGCACCAAAAAGTAGAGTATGGATCATGTTTTAGGTCCTTGTTAGAGATTCTGTAACACCTCTATTATATGTGGGATCATAATAATTTTGAAGATCTTGTTATTTATTATGCAATCCCTTGTGACATAAACAGCCTTACAACTATCAAACAAACTCTACTGTTAGAGACGCTTTAACTTGCTGAACGCAAAGTCCGCTGAAACATTAACGGTACTAGTCAAGAACTGGCCCGGAACTGGAGGTCCCTGATTATTGTAATCACATGGACCTGCTTGTTTTTCGCATGCTGCACATGCAGAGATCAAGCTGAATAGCAGTGATTATATTAAGTGTTCTGGACCACTTCTGTAACCGGAGTTATGGGGGACAAACAAGATCAACATTCAGACAGGTATGCTACTCAGTGGATATTTTAAATCTCTTCCTTTCCTCTGTCCAAAATCTTGGACTACTGAAGATTTTCTACTGCAAAAAGACATGTTAAAGTAAAGGTCGGCACAAGCGACAGATCAATTCCACATGTGCTAGCAAACCACCCTAAATTTTGGGTTCAGGTCTCAAGAAGGTATCCATATGGCCATATGTCAAAAAAGCAGTGCACAAATTCTAAACATAAAACTCTTTATATTCACTTCTTCCATTCTTCAGTTACAACCATAGGTCCAAAAGAAAAAAGGAAGAGGAGACATGAAAAGTGTATATAGCAAGAGCTACTGCCCTACTTTTTACCTACACATCCACGGCAACCCAGAAGACATTGTTGTAAATATTAAACTCTTCTGGAGCTTCTACTCATCTGATCATCATGCTATTTGTTCTCATTGTTGAAGCGCTCCCGGACTGCCAATATGAAAGCCGACGCTCTCTCGTTGATGTCGTCGTCACTTCCTACTCCTACAGGTGTAGACTCAAGCTGCTGGTAAGGCTTTGTTATACTCACAGCAGGGCTGTTCTGGGTTTTCACGTACTTAGAGTACACCATGGCCACCTTCCCCTTGGCAGCTCTAGCGCTTGGCTTGGCCTTTGGCTCCATCTATTGCTGGCTTGGTTGTGGACCTTGTGGTTCCTTGGCAATGCTGGAGGAACCTATATATACAGACAGATTGGTGTGTGCATGAGCCATTTCGTAGAGGTCACATCTCTGCTTTCAGATGCCAGTGGATAGCATACATGTCAGCAAAGCATCAATGGGTGGATCATCATCCATATGCTTTCCAAGAACATGCGGGATATGTGCGCATCTTTTTGTCATCCAAGTATCTGGGTTTCGCACGCGTTCACTGACAAGTGAGACCATGATCAGAAGGGGCCAGTGATAAGACAGACAGAAAGTCTCCCCGATGTTTTCTGACTGAAGGTGTGTCCACCATGGGACTGTGGTTGTTCCGTGTCCTGATAAGATCCAGGCGTGCATAACACCTCATCGTCAAGGTTCTCTGTCCCTTTTTCCAGATCAGAAAAGATCACTTTAATCTGGAATGGATATACTTTTCGACATTATGTTGCAACAGGTTATCCCGGAGGCCTATCGTATCCTCATTCCTCAATCAAAAGATTCCTCTCTACCCTTTGTGAAATATCCAAGGTCCATCACTTGATCACTACCGTTCTGTGTATCTATTCGGCCATAGTTGCGAGCAAGTGACTGTTGCCGGGTAGCAACGCATGGACTGACCTCCAGCCTCCGGATATACATATTTTTAAGCAATGCCTCCAGATATACATGTTTGGGAGCCAGGAACTGCGATTGCATATGTATATGATAATTCATGCACGAAACCCAATATATATGGCCGTAGAGAATTATAGGTGCCGTACTGACTTCCTGTTAAGATGACAAAGGTAAGTTCAGTCTAAGGTGCTTAGACAAAGATGCATAAGGAGAGAGAATAGTGTCATATCATTAAGGTCCTATTTGATCACATGATTTAAAATATAGTCATTAAACTTTAGCTTTAAACGGGTGGCCTAAAGTGATGTCTAAACTCTAAAGATTAGTCAACCTTACAAAAATTATTAGTTCATTAGACCAAGTGGACTAAAATGGCCTAATGTTTAGTAGCCAACTAAACTTTAGAAAAAAAAACTAAACTTTAGAACATGGGATCCAAATAGTGGTATAGAATTTCATACAATGTAAATAGGTGCTTAGAGCAACTCTAACAGATTACCTAGGCTCCATCTTCTAAGTCTGTATAAGTGATCTGCTATTATTTTGGTGGTGTAGTGTTTTTTCTCCTCCTCCATCATGCTATTAATACCTTTAAAGTTGATAGGGGAGAGGAGGTGGATCTTCTTCATTTCATGGAGAGAGGGATGGGATTTAAGTAGTTACTTAAAAATTTTAGGTATTGGGGATAAGATAAATAATCACTAGAGCAACCTTAATCCCTCTGGTTTTTTAGTATTGAGAATGAGATGAGCTAGTAATCTGTTGGTGATGCTCTTAGATAAGCTCAACCACCTCGTTAGCAACATTAAGCATCGGTGCTAACTTAAGCATCTTATCCACTTTTCAAGCATCAGGTGCTAATGGTATGTTGAAGAAAAAACGGTTTTGTCGGTAAGCGGCGGCTTAGGCACCTCCACTGTTGTCAAGTGACTTGCTTCAGGAACTGGACCAGCCTCGAACTGCATTCAGGATTTCAGGTATGGAGATTCCAGACCTATGGAGTACCATGGTTGTCAAGTAGAGTAACTTGCTTAAGGAAAAAAAACTCAAATATCTGAAGATCTTCACTGAAGAAGAAGGAGATTCTGACTATTAGTAGTACACTGATCAGTGGCACAACAACATCAACTCGTCCATGCGAAGTATCCAAATTATTTATCTTTCTTGAAGGCAATCGTGAGGGAGACGTCCACTACGCCACTAGCTAGTCGAGCACGCAGGCAGGCATTATTGGGTTGGGTCCTAGATTACCGGCCGGCGGGGTTAAAATCTGAAGCTTTTTTGGGCGGCAAAAGATGACGGGGGCGCTTTACAGCGTGGTCATGCAACGTCGACTCCGGTGCGCTCGCTCAAAGCGTGTTGTTGCTCCGCTCCGGTAGCGCAGCAAGCCAGCAACAAAGGGCAGTGGCGGCGGTTGATCCTCATACGCATCTCTCTCTGCTGCTATTGGCGAATCGCGACGACTTGACCAAGCAGTAGCAGGCATCCATGGGAAAGGTGCGACAGGGCTGGCAGGAGGATCCATGGATATATGAGCGGGGAAGATAAAAAGCGTCGCCGACGGAGCCAGCGGAGTTATCCGCACCGGCCGTACGGACCGCGTGTATGGCATTGGCATCTGCCCGATTACACTTACACCTACTAGGTGCTCTCATCAAGAATCCGCGGCCCGGACGGCGGACGCGACCGCCATGCGTTCCAATTTTTTGGGAAACTTGCTCGGCCGGCTACCGGATGACATGACCTTGGCCTACCACTACCAGCGGAGAACCGCCTCATCTGATCTAACCTGATTGATGAGCCTTATCCCCGGAAGGAAGGAACCAAAGCTAAGATTCCAGATTCGTACGCGCTGCCTAGTCACAAGCAAGCTCCAGTTCATTCGTATCAAAACCAATGGAGGAAAGGACGAAGCGACGGACCTTTTGGCTGCTCGGGCGGCAGTCTGCCGAGAAACTTCGCGGCGGCGCCGCCGGGAAGGAGCCCGCCACCGCGATCACATGTCCGGCGGGGCGAAGGATTCGACTCTGGGCCGGACGCCATGTCGCCATGTGCTGCTCTCCGCACAACCAGCGCTGGCTCTCCTGGGCCATAAGACCGAACCGTTGGCCCACCAGGCCTCAGCCCCGCGAGGATAGGCCTCCTCTCTCAGATACAACAGGATGTGCGCGCCATGCAAAAAAGGAGGCCCTTTGGGCTTTTGGATTCCATAGCCCAGTTGCCGTCATCTATTCTAAGGCCCCGTTTGACAGGGCTTCACACTTCATTAGTGAAGCTATTTTTTTTTACTTTAGCTCCACGAACAGTTTCACCGGTGGAGCTGAAGCGGTTTTGGTAAACCGTTTGGCAAAATGGCTTCCCTGTGAGAGCGTGTTTTTAGGGGCCTGGAGGAGGAGCCGGGAGAAGCCACTTTTTTTTTGCTCCATCCCACCCCAAATCATTGTGAGAGCATGTTTTTAGGGGCTTCACCAGTGAAACTATTTCACTTTACCCCGTTTGGCAGAAAACGGCTCCAAACGACTCCTGAAGCTGGTGGAGAAGCTCTGCCAAACGGGGCCTAAAGAAAATGACCCGACCGCATGCATCCCTACCTGCAGGGCCGTCCCTGCGCATGTGCAGCATGAGCGACGGCGCAGGGCCTCCAAATCTCGTAGGGCTCCAAATATAGAGTACTTAAGGCTGTGTTTAGTTCCGGAATTTTGGGAATTTGGCTACTGTAGCACTTTCGTTTTTATTTGGCAATTAGTGTTTAATCATGGACTAATTAGGCTCAAAACGTTCGTCTCGCAATTTCCAACCAAACTGTGCAATTAGTTTTTTTCGTCTACATTTAATGTTCCATGCACGTATCGTAAGATTCGATGTAATGGCTACTACAGCACTTTTTTGTAAACTTTTTGGGAACTAAACAAGCCCTAAATAGATCAGCACAGCTGAAGCTTCGGCTTTTGGCCCATTAGCTAGCAAGCCTATTACGGCAGCTTGCACAGCAACAGTTTGGCCCAATAAAAAATGATTTGTTGGCCGGCCGCTGGACAATGGGCATCATTTTGTTTTGCCAATCCCAATTCGCAGCAGTTAGGTCTCGGTCTCCTCGTCCCCTACCGCCGCCATCGCCCTGATGCCGTATCGGCCGCCGGCCGCGTATCACGACTCACGAGCGATCGACATCGAGCGTGAGGAACTGACGGCAACCTGAACCTGCAGCGACTAGCGAGGCACCATTCTTGATATATTTTATTGCAATGTACTACATACTACATCATATCATACATTTAGCTCTGTTTTTTCTAGGCTAGTAGGCCACATTTTTTAGCTTGGTGCAGGGCCTTCCTGTACAATTATCATTTGATATATTTTTCAGAATGTGGACTAAACAGCAGCTCCTTGTATGTGCGCAAGTTTCACCATTAGAAATGTTAGTGTTCCTGACTGCCCTTTCTTAAAAAAATATAAGAGGCAACAAAAGTGGGCATTCTAGTACTGCTCTAGTATTCTGCGAGAATCTAACATCTATGCAGAAATGGCCGGTCATTCATGGAAAGCCATGTCAGAGCTCAACTCTTCAGTTATGTAGCTCTACTCTTTAGTTATGTAGGAACCGTCCTGTGAGGACAAGATAACAAATGCCAGAAGACCTTCGGGGTATAATTGAGCTTCTTTTTTTGTATGATTGCGACGGCAAAGTGGATTGTGCTGCCTTACTATTCCAGAGTCCAGACTCAGCATGTTCGCTTGCTCGTAAACGATCGTAAATTTCCAGTCAGGAACAGTGTTTTTCTCTCACACCAAAACAGCCAGCAGTAAATAATCCACGATACGATACGGCCTCCCGAACAGGCTGAGTAAACGTTCATAAGAACCATCACTCACAATTGTTCTGTTTGTATAGCCCGAAGATTGAAAGGAACGTTCAGCAGAATCGAACTTGTTAGTCATCTCAGAAAAAAAAAAGATATTACTGCTCACTTTGAATCATCTTTATGTAATTGGTAAATGCAATTACGTAGTCCTCATATGTTAGTCTGAACTTTTCTTTTCTGATGAAATGCAGATGTTGGCAAAACAAAACAATGGTGGTGCCGGTGCAAGTACAAGCAGCCAGAACAACAACAGACCTAGGAGTCACGAGTAAGGAGTGGCTTTGCTCAGCACAGAGTGTGCGACTGACAAATGAAACGGGGCGTGCATCTCCTGCTAACAGACTGCGTACTATTGTTGGGCAGCTAAGGTTTGTCGAGGCGGCTGCTGGCAAGGTTAGCTGAGGAAGGGAAGTTCAATAACAGGATGCAGAAATGGTGCCGTCCTTGCCGAACCTGACCCTGTTATGTTGTCGCACCTTATTTCTTTCCTAGCATTGTGCCTGCTGCTTGATGTTTGTACTGGTTGTGAGTCTGTGAGATGTTTCATGTTTGTTTGGATGTGTCAACCTGCAGTGACCCTCGTGGAGCCTGGGTTTCACGCTCCTCTTACCTGGTGTGGTATGCAGAAGTGTGATGCTGTATAATTATGCGAGTGTCTGGCAGATGTCAAATTTTCAATCCAGTAGTTACTCCTTTTAATGGTACAGGTTGGCATGATTTCATCTGCAAAGAAGAGTGTGGCTTGTGTGTTAAATCCAGCCAAATGTTTTTGCATGTTTGTGATAAAAAAAAAAGTGTTGGTCACTTGTGTTTATGCTGTCCTAGGCCTCAGCGGCCTGAAAGGTAATATATGTGCCATGTGTAGCCTTGCACCATGCTGGAGTTGGTGCCTGTGAATGTTTTGTGGCTTGCATAACATAGCAGCAGGTCTGGATGTTGGGCTGGGCTACTTTCACACTCGCGTCACAGCAGGTTGGTTGTTTTCTCGTAATATTTAGTCCAGTCAAAGTTGTTTTTCTCATGATCTTTTCTTTTGAGTCAAAGCTGACCAACATGTTTGATTGCCGGTGCTTATTTGATCTGGGCCACGTTAGACATTTGTGCTTTTGATTGTGCACGTTGATGCCCGAAGAAACAGTTACCTGAACTGTTCGGGACATGAGCCCCTAGCACAGGCACTACGCTGTTATTTGTGAGCTGTGTGCCCGAGTGGAGTATCAAAAACTTAATGGCGGTTAGGCACACAGATGAATCAAATTCTTGTTGCTATCAGACGGACCGAAGGAACTTTTATCATCTTCTGGTACACTGACAGCTGAGTGATGTGCTAATCCTAAGTCAAATGTTCCTAAATTTGACTATCGATTTTTTTAAAAAAAATCAATGTACGCTCGCAACATATGAATTATATACTGTGACGAAAGTATATTTCTCATATGATACAAAAACATAGGGGGTTGCCGATCTGCAGCGGCTGCTGATGCTGCAGTTTTAGCTTTTTCCCTCTCTTTGAATCACTAAAGTCGCAGCGGCTGCCGGCTACGGAAGCCAGCTGCCAAACACCCATATAAGTTTTATGCTGTTAACCTACACAAATTTATTAAATTGATGACCACAGATAGAAACCAAAACTAACATGGCATATAAAGGAAAGATGTACTCCCTCTGAAAAGGGTATAATAAATCTCTATTCATCGAGGAGTCCAACGATTTTAGGTTTGACCAAACCTATATAAAAAAAGGGTAAAGTCTAATTTACACACTCCAACTTTCACCAAAGTCCGGATTTCAACCTCGAACTTCAAAACCGGATAACTTTGGCCCTCCAACTCTGGAAACCGTTCAACTTTCAACCTTCTGGGCGGTTTTGGTTGAAAAGCGAAAATATCAAAAGTTATTGTTCACCTCAAAACCGCCCAGAAGGTTGAAAGTTGAACGGTTTCAAGAGTTGGAGGGCCAAAGTTATCCGGTTTTAAAGTTCGAGGTTGAAATCCGGACTTTGGTAAAAATTGGAGGGTGTAAATTGAACTTTACCCTATAAAAAAATAGATTTATAATACAAGTAAGTATCACTAGCTCAGTTATATAAGTTATTTTTCATACTTAACTTATTTATTAAACACATAAATATTAATAATATTTTGGTTGAATTTAAGAAACATTTAGCTTTTGAAAGCTAGAATTGCAGTATTCTGGGAAGGGAGGGGCCAAGCGGGCCTACCTGGTTCGGGAACCTTCCGATTTCGAAAAGTGAGAGTGAGAACTGGCCTCCTCTGCCGTTCGAGAACCTTCGGATGGGGACTAATAATGATACTCCAATAAAAGAGAAGGTGAAACAATGACGAACCAGCCAGCCATCCGCCAGCGCATGGAACTGAGATCCGCACACCACATAAGAGGATCACAGAGCAGAACGAGCATCTCGACATGAAACTCTTTCTCATATATATATATATATATATATATATATATATATATATATATATATATATATATATAATAGGTGTGTGTTTGAATGGCGTCCTCTAGCGTAATAGAGGTGCCTGTGCCTGTGCCTGACAGCCTGAGCAAGCCGGGATGTTGCGTGTGGTGTGTAGGTTGAAACGGCCCCGATAACTTCCCTGGCTCAGGCAATCCAGCTGCGGCTCAACTCCTCAGGTGTCTGAACTCTATTTTCTTTGGGGTCTTTGGTACAGCTGAAACAGCTGCTGCAGCTGCGGCCGTGGCTATTCAAAGATGTTCATTTCGTTGGTTTCAAATTGGTCCAAAACAAAGTGTACCAACAAGATTTTTTCTCTCACAATGAACCAAAGACCACCACCAAATTTTAAATCAGCCCGTAAGAAACCAAATGAACAAGCAGGTTAATTGTGTTAGCCAAAATCTTTGTACCAAGATCGGCAACTTGCAGCAGCTGCAGCGAACGAGGCCTCTGAGTTTCCCCAATTTCCAATTTCCTAGCGAAAAACTATCAAAATTCGAGACCCAAACTATAATCAGTCCCAATGCTAAAAATCACGGATAGTTTTTATGTATGTAGTCACTCTACATAGAAATTATATTTCTAATGGATAATTTCTACATAATAATCTTTTATACAGTTACATGTCTTTTTTTTTCCTCATCTACCTATCATCTCTTCATGTTTTAGTTCCCGTGTAGACACATAGTTTCTTATTAAAAAATCATTTTCTCCTCACTCCTCACTAAATCGCTTGCCTCATCGACAAAATACTTAGGTGTCAGGGTAATTAATACACATAGAAACTATGATAATTTTTGTATTGTGAGTGCCCTTACGGGAGATCCTCACAGGCACCCAGTGAACTACATGGCTATCGTGCTTCAGAATAAAAGAGGATGGGCATGATTTATTTAAATAAACAAATTCTACATGTACATTGAGACCTTTTTTTATGGAAATTCCTTTTCTTTTTAATCTCCATCCATCCATAGATTCATTTCCACATCTCTCTTCTTCTTTTTTTTTTTGAACTGGATTCATTTCCACTTCTCATCTGGCTGCTTATTGCCACTGCCCCATTGTGCCACCAGACATGAAGGAAACCAGGCCACCAAAATATCAGGCTGGCCCAGTAAGGGCCCGGCCTGGAACTGAGGCCCGTGCCCAAAACGATGGCCGGCCTCCCGCTAACAGAGTATCTAAAGACAAGAAAGCGTAAAGAGTAGCCGGCCACCAGCATGCCACGTCGTCTGCTTTTCGTGGCCGTTCGATCGGCCACACTGACGGTTCAGATCGGGCGAGCCGCGGTCATTTTTTAGAAAAACCCTTCTTTTTCCGGAAATCAACCCGCGCTCCAGAGTCCCTCTCAGAATATTTTGCAAAAAAACATCTCAGATTATTTTGAAATCAACCCGCGGTCCAGAACGGATGGCCTCCGGGTTTTTTTGCAAAAAAAACCTTGTCTTTGTCGAAAATCAACCCGCGCTCCACAGACCCTCTCATCATTTTTTGCGAAAACCTCATCGGATTTTTCTCAAATCAACGTATAGACCAACTTTGATTATATTTTTTTTTTCAAAAAAAAAAACGTGTGGCCAGTGGCCTGCGGGCATGGACGAGGCCGAAGGACCAGTAACTACTACTGCCTACGGGTAGCAGGCAACAGGAAAAGCAACGGCTGAAAGAGAAGGCAACAGCAAAAAGCGCGAAAAGTCAGAACCGATCCGAGCCGTTCCATTTTTATCTTCCACGTCAACTCGCGCTTGCGTCGCTACAACGCTTCGCATCGCCCCATCACACGACGCGAAGCAGAACAATAAAAAAAACCGCGCGAAGAAGAGCACCTGCAGCCACAGAACCTAAACCTGCCGCGCGGGCCCCACCTGTCAGCAAAGCGATAACCCCCAATCACACGACGCGGCCATGACTCGGCGCCGCGGATAGGGATGGGGCGCGCCGGTGACCACGACCTCACCAGACCACCGTCCCAACGCCCACGGCCCACCCACTCCGACGTCCGACCCATGCCGTTCCCGTCTATCACTGGCATGTGGGCTCACGTACTGCAGCTTCCTTTTCCTCTCCTTCCGTGGACCCGGTTGTGGCACGAGGAGCAGTAGGCGGGGCCCCACCTTGGGCACCGGGCCAACCGCGGTGTATAAAGACCTGTCCCACGCGCCAATCCCCTCCCTGTTCTGTTAGCTGTTAGTCTCCCCTGTTATTACCCTCTGTTCCGTCTCGCCTCGCGTCCTGTTCCCGTCTCGGCTCATCCTCTCCTCGCCTGCACGCTTCTGATCGATCGACCGCGAGTCAAAGGGCGAGGACCTCCACCTCTTCCAGCAACCCCGCAAGCAAAGCATGACGGGTACCGGCGGCGGCGGCGAGCACTACTCGCGGCAGGTCCGCGAGCTCTGCGCGCTGCTCCTCACCATCGTCTCCCCCGCGCCGGGACCGGGGCAGCCGGTGTCGATGTCGCCGGCAGCGGCGGCGTCCATGCTCCTCGGCGCGTCGGTGGCGCTCATGCTGTGCGGCTCCGTCACCTTCGCCCTCGGCCTCCTCCTCATGCCCTGGGTCGCCGGCCTCGCGCTCCTCTTCGGCTTCGCCGGCGCCGTCAACACCCTCTCCTCGGGGCTCTTCCTCTCTGCAACAACAGCAAGCAGCCCCCCGCCGCCGCGGCGGTCCCCTGCAAGCACCTGCGGGGACGGATCATCGGGCCCCCGGCCCCAACCCCAGTGATCGGCTCCGACGCGCTCGTCGCCTAGCTTGCTTGCTCCGGCCGGCGTGCCTAGATTTTGCTTGATTTCTCTTCGTGGATCCCTACTAGGATTCCCTGTAAAAACGCGCCCTTTTGCTGTACTACGCTTGTAGTCGTATGATCCGGAGGAGAGGAGGTGTTGTTGCTTGCTGGTTAATGGGAGGAACGGAACGTCACAAGAAATTAATTAAGTGATTGTTTACCCTCATGTTGGCAATTCCATTCTTGATGATAAGTCTCCTACTAGGTGACGCGTATTATTGGGTGCTTTAATATCTGCTACTGCGTTGTTGTTGTTTTTTTCCTTCTTTTGATAACTACTGCTACTGCTTTGTTGGTCAGTAGGAGCACGAAACTTTGGCAACGTGTTCGCTACGGAGCACAGTGCAAGTTCGCTACCGGTGGAACGCGATGGCTGTCCACCCGCGTGTGTGGTGAGAGAGACGTGTACAGGCCTGTTGTACCGTGGGGAGTGGGGACGGACATACACGTACCGGACAGTGATGTGAGTGTTTTGAGCGTGTTCTTCAGCTGTGACAGAGAAGTAACCAAACATGTGGCCCACGAGGCGTCGGTTACGTATAAAAGTGCAGGGGAGAGGAGCTTGGATGATCATTCGTGCGGTTGTCCGAGCTCCCCCCCACCCCATCTCTGGATTAAGAGGATTGGGGTTTCTCATGATTTAGGATGAATCTGAGGAGATTTCAACTTCTCGTGAGATTGATTTAAGTTTGTAGGACTTTCTTTAGAATACAGATTTTTTTTTTCTGTTTCTATATTTCCAGTAAAAAATAATTCGTTTCGTGTGAAATCTCTGTGTATATATAAAAAAGGAAGTTCTAAATCAGTGGAGAATCCAAACGCTACCACCTGTCGGAGCCGACAATCCGTCGCTGTAGGAGCCTAGCAGACGCAAGAAGCGATGTTTGATTTGGGAAGCGCGTCCCCGGGACTGCAATCTGATTGGATTGTTTTTCACATGCATCCATTGACTACTCCTAGTATGTTTCTGCATTATCCATTGCTTGTTGCAGTTGCAGGGCCACACCATTTGTACGCAGTCAGAAGATTCGGCTTCGGAAGCAGGTCATTTGCTCCCACCTGCAGCGTCGTCCTCTGTTTCAGAACAAACAAGCACTACTCCTACCATTTCTCTGGCTTCTCCGGTATCGATCGATTGGGCGTCCAGTACCTGATGCAAGCATAACAAGCAAGGTGATCCATGTGGTCACGTATTCTTCTCTGATTCTCTCCGATCTGCAAATAGCGGCATCTGCACGATTGCGTTGCGTTGCGTCTGTTCAGCAGCAGGCTTCAGATTGCAGGAGACTGTCTCAGTCTGCCCGGTAGCATCGCATCTCATCTGTTAAAGGTTTAAAGCAGTAATAAATCGCAATTCGCAAGCAAGTAAAACACAGGTAGAGGAAAAAGGCCAGCCAAAACGCGCTGCCTTTGTAGCTTTAACCCTGTGTTTTTCTTGTTAACCTTGCTGGCCATTGCTGCTTTTAAATTTGGCCGGAACCTTCGTCGCAAAGGAGAACACCTCACCAATCTGGAGTGCTCTTTATTCAGAGCTTCAGACTGTAAAGCGAAAGCCGCTATATGCTGCCTTCTGCCTGGTTCTATTCTATCTATTCCCCTAGGCTAGTTCTTGCTTGCTTCGTGCACACAGCACACTACATATTGATGCCTTCCTTCCTTCCTTGCCTAGCCACTTCCCTACCTTGTACACTACATACAATGCTAAGCAACCTCACTACATATTGATGCCCTTCTACATCGTTCTAGCTAACTTCCTGCTGCGTCCGTCATGAACTACGCGGGCATGAACTACGCGGACAGAGGAGGTATGAACGCCGCGGGCAGCAGCAGCATGTCGCCACGGCCGGGCACGGACTGGGGCCCCATTATCGTGGCGGTGATCCTCTTCGTGGTGCTCTCGCCGGGCCTGCTGTTCCAGCTCCCCTCGCGGACGCGGGTCGTCGAGTTCGGCAACATGGCCACCAGCGCCATCGCCATCCTCGTCCACGCCGTCATCTTCTTCTGCCTCCTCACCATCTTCGTCGTCGCCATCGGCATCCACGTCTACGCCGCGTAGGCTCCATTTGTGGCCTGCTTCACTTCACACGATGGTGGTGTGCGCTTCGTGCAGTTTCTTTGTAACTTGCTGGTCTTTTGAGTAGACTACAGATGGCGCAAGATTTAGCTGCTCATCTGCTATGTTGTGTATTTGGCCGGCTGTTGGACAGAGCGTTGGCTTGGCAATCCGGTGTCAGTGACATTTCACTTACTTGCTGTCGTAATTGAAATAGTATTTCTCAGGTGTTGCGCGTGCATGGTACGTAGCTATTGGTGTCATCACTGTATCCATGTGTTGCCAGCAGTTAACATCAATATAACCCACGAGCTGTCTACTTATTTCAGAGGAGAGTAGGATTTTCCTAAATCCCAAGTCATGGTATTTTTTTAAGTTCCAAATTGACAAGGTTGCAACCAGATCAAGGTTAGTACCGTGAACATACTTGAGTTTCCGTTTGTTGGTAGCGATATGCTGAAGCAAAATGATGGCCCTTGCTAGCAGGGGCGGATTCAGTGGCGGCCCACCCGGACCACCCCCGGGCCACAAATACAACGAGCAGGTCAGCTCAACTCGTCCTCAGCTCAGCCCAGAAACCCCACCAAAACTCAACTGGAAACCTAAAAATTCAGCCACTTTTTTGGCCAATTCTGAACCCGCCCCTGCTTGCTAGCCTTATCGGCTCATATAAGAGCTGCTGAGCTGGGCATGAACAACAAGTAGTATTCCTATCTTCGTGGTAGAGCGATACACGTGTGCTTTTGTTTTATAAAAAAACCACCTAAGTCCTTCCCTCCCTTTCAACACTCGATTTATTGTTTTTGGCCGATCCACGTGCGACCAAAGAGATCAAGGATGTAATTGGGGTCCTTGAGACAGATTTTTCCCCTTAAGTCCTAACAACTGGGCCTATTCAGATGTATTTATAGCTGCCACCGATGTGTGTTGCGTACAGGAAAAACACACAAAAAGAACATACATAACGGAATAGGCCTATTGACGTTTGAGCATTCTCTCGTAGGAGTAGTCTCCTGCATGCAGAAAAAGAAATGCTCCGCTATAGTTTACAACTTCTTCAGCTCCCCAACTAGCCTGTCCTATATTAGCATTTAAGGAGTTGTTTGGTACCTTTGCTCAATACTGTGTAGCCTTGTTTGGTAAGGATTTAGAGTAGTTAGTTTGTTTGGTTGGCTGGCAAGCACGCCTTAATTCTATGATGTCAAGATTTGGCTCTTCTGGATGAACAAGACGTCCTTAGTTTCTTTACCAGCATTGCTCAGCCTCGCTCACGTTACGCTCAACCTTGCCAGGTTAGGCGAGCCCGTTTTGGCTCTCCTGTGCTAGCAAGGAAAATCTTGCCCACACAAGCCTTGAGGCACTCTGGCTGGAGATCCAAACAAGCAGATCCATTCCACATCCTCGCTCGGCAAGGCTACATAGTGCCGAGCAAAGGATGCAAACATACCCTAAGTCTTCTTTTGTTTTTTTTGTGCTAGCTAAGCAATTAGAGCTAGCTAAGAAACCAAACATATCCTTAATTGCTATATCTGTAGGCAATGTCTCTGCAACTTGAAGCGAGCAGGCCTGAAACACCTCATCTAGCTCTAAGATGCCCATCGAGGGTGCACTAACTTGCTCGAGAAAACCAAACTAGAGATAAAAAGTGAGAATGAGATATTCCATTTATCAAGACTCGGTTTTAATGATATTGATATCGTTTATGACTCTTTCCAACCATTAACGTATTTTAAGATGGTTATGGTTTCATTGGAAGCACATGGATAGGGGCGTGGAACGGCCTTGATATGTCAGTCAATAGTAGAGACGAGGACCTTTTTGCCGCATCAACAAAGGTAATAATAGGGGATGAAAATCTAGCCCGGTTCTGGCAATCATCATGGGTCGATGGAAGAACGCTAAAAAACATCGCACCAACTTTGTACAAGAAGGTGAAAAGGAAGAACCTATTAGTAAGAAAGGCTTTACAAGATAACCGATGGATCTCTCATATAACCCCATTAAGTACAGCACATGAAATAAGAGAATACGTCATGCTATGGGAGGCTGTAGGGAAACTCAACTCCATGAGGACAGGAAAGACAATATCCGGTGGTAATGGATGGCTGATGGGGAATACACAGCAAAGAGTGCTTATGGCATTCAATTCCAAGGATCATTTAGCAAATTGAGAATACTGTCGATTTGGAAAGCAAAGGCGGAGCCCAAATACAAATTTTTTACGTGGACGTTGTTACACAAGAAAATTCTAACAGCCAACAACTTGATCAAAGCAATTGGCCCAATGATCCGACTTGTAAGCTGTGCAGTATCGATCCGGAAACGCCAACATATCTTTGTAAGGATTGTGTTTTCATAAAGCAAGTTTGGTCAATTTTAAAACAATGGCTTGGATTATCAGTATTATACACGGTGCCAACGGGGGGATCCATTCACAATTACTGGCAAAAATGCCGCGCAAAAATTGATAAAGACCAGAGACGGGTATTTGACGGAATAATGATCTACCTATGGTGGAATGTGTGGAAGTAGCGCAACCGAAGAATTTTCCATAACACAATGATGCAACCAAGACAAGTAGCTTTTGGGCGTGTTCGGCTGGCTTAAAGCCAGCCGGCTGGCTTGTTTCACCACTCACGAAATCACTGTTCACATTCTGCTAGAACAGTATTTTTCTCTCACAACAATCAGCCAGAACAATATTTTTCTGTCCTGCCGAACAGGCCCTTTCTTTGCAAGGAAGAAATAGAGCAGCACCAGTTGGCGATGAGGAATCATGGGGGAATCCAGCAACATCAACAATCTTGATCAGTGATGTGTGTTCAGCTTCAGAGTAAGCTCTCTTTGTTTTCAGTTGCTAGGTAGGGAAAACAGGTTGAGGCGGCGGCCTGGGGACCGAGTTAGAGTATTGCTTAGTGGCCTATTTCCTCTTGTAATTCTTTTGTATTTTTGTTTTCGCTTTCTATCGGCTAATAAAAATCCGACAAAGCCCTTGCCATTTGTTTTTTTTAAATCTTTTTAAATTTCTTCTAATGTCGTTACAAGAGGCCCATTGGCCCAGAATACTCAGGCGCACGCCGCGACCTTCGCTTCCGTCTCCGGTCTCCGTCTGCCCCCCCTACCCCTATAGGGAGCACTCCCGATTCGCGGGAGCGAGAGAAATAGAGGCCCCCCTGCTCGCCGTCGCCGATCGGAGGCCCTCGCTTCCCCCCGGCGGGCGGCGCGAGCTGGGAGATGGACGGCGGCGCGGGCGCCGGCGCCGGCCGGAGGAGCGTCTGCTCGTCCTCCGGATCCAGGAGGAGAGTCCCGCCCGCCGAGAACGGGCACGGCCATGACGCCCCGCCGCCCTCCAGGCGCTCCTCCGTCTCCCTCTCCCGCGGCCACTCCACGTACGTGATCCGCCCCCGCCGCATCCGCCGTGCTCAAGTCGTTCTTGCTCTGCTTTTGTTATCCGTAGACCGTGCTCCATAGCTAGCGCTTCTCTAGTGTGGTGTCTTCGGTTCAAGAGTTTTACCTGGAGTAGCTTGCCTCGCTCTGTTTGCAGCTGGGAGCCTCTCCCTAGCCTAGATTTGACCCTGCTTTATGGAATCAATGGATGTTACGCACTTTTAGTCTAACAATACAAAGTACGATTCCTTTTTCAGTTACAACAGAAAGTGCTGAATGCCATTCAGCTCTTATAACCATGTTGTACTACATACGCATGACGCTGGCTGTGGAATTTTGTTTGTAACGTAAACCACACACGTTTCACTAACACAAGCAAGCTTGGCTACAACACGGCATTGCTTGCTGACAAACTGTGATTGGTCAACCATGCTTGCTCTACCAAATGGACAAGATCAAAATCCGCTCCGCGTGCTACGGACTTCACAGCTGAAAAACACTACCTCGTTGAATTCTTTTCAGGTCACTGACCGGCGAGAGGACTGTGAAAAGGCTGAGGTTGTCCAAGGCGCTGACGATACCGGATCACACTACTGTGCACGAGGCTTGTCGGAGGATGGCATCACGCAGGGTCGACGCCGTGTTGCTGACCGACTCCAACGCTTTGCTCTGTGGGATCCTTACCGACAAGGTGAGGGGATGTTCCTTTGCTTTTTGTGTCTCTGCTGCCTTAGATGTTCCTGATTTCTCAATGTATGCTATATTTTGGCAACGCTGGTCAGGACATAACCACAAGGGTGATTGCTCGTGAGTTGAAGATGGAAGAGACACCGGTCTCCAAGGTCATGACCAGAAACCCTGTATTTGTTCTCGCGGACACGCTTGCAGTTGAGGCGTTGCAAAAGATGGTGCAAGGTCTGTGAATGCTCTGATGATTTCTGCGCGCCTTTTGCCTATAGTCATCTTTTAATGTTGCCTGATGAAAGGTATCCTTTGGTTCCAGGTAAGTTCAGACATCTGCCTGTTGTGGAGCATGGTGAAGTCATTGCAATTCTGGATATAGCCAAGTGCCTATATGATGCTATTGCACGGATGGAAAGGGCCGCGGAGAAAGGAAAAGCAATTGCCGCTGCTGTTGAGGGTGTTGAAAAGCATTGGGGAGCATCTGTATCTGGTCTGTACTTGAAATATTCCCTACCCCTTCTCATCTTCATTCTGCTTTTGAAAATGAAATTATGCATTGAACTTCACTCTACGTCTCTACCCTTGGTCTTTATGTTTCAAACGTATTATAAACTTTATGTATGAAAAGTTTGCCTTCATGGATTTTCTAGTGTGCCCCCTTTAATCATTTCTCCTCCTATTTTGCAGGTCCTAACAATTTTATTGAGACTCTTCAAGAACGGATGTTTAAGCCATCACTGTCTACCATTATCTCTGAGAATCCAAAGTAGGTAATATCCCTTCTTTTTCAAATTAAGTGCCTGCTTGAGTATTCATATAGTAAGTGCCAGTTCAGAAAAACTTACACGCTGACTTAATTCTTTAGAGTGATCACTGTTGCACCATCAGACACAGTTTTGACAGCATCAAAGAAGATGCTGGAATTAAAAGTGAGTTCAGCAGTTGTAGCAATTGAAAACAAACCTGGGGGAATTCTAACGTGAGTACATTTTCTTTTTCTAATCACAGTAACGGCTATTGCTAAGCCTTTAACTAAAAGCCTTGCTTTGATTTCTATGACAGATCTAGAGATATATTGATGCGTGTTATCGCCCAAAATCTTCCTCCTGAGTCCACTACAGTCGAGAAGGCAAGTCACATTATAATTATCTTTGTATCATTATGCAGTCACTTGTCATTATTCTCTACCTTCTCATCAACTAACTGCCATCATGTTTGAAACTCCTTTCAACAGGTCATGACTCAGAGTCCTGAATGTGCCACAGTGGACATGCCAATCCTTGATGCTCTTCACACAATGCATGATGGAAAATTTTTACATTTGCCTGTTCTGGACAGGGGTATGTCTATGAACCATGATCTAACTAAATTCAGGCGATGTCTTTTGTAAGACTGTTAAAACGGGTATGACATGTTGTATTTATCCAGATGGAAATGTTGTGACTGTTGTTGATGTTCTTCACATAACTCATGCTGCAATTGCTACGGTGAGTGCCAACTTCCTTCTACTTGAATCTAATGCAGATATTTGTGCTTCCATCTTACTGCTTACCCCTATGCACATAATTTTGGGGTCTGAGGTTAGAAACCATTTTTGGCTATATGTTGGTGCCCACAATACTCAGTTTTTCAGTGTGCAAAATAAACTTTCTTGAACTCAGACTCAGTTGTCATTTGAACTGTAATTTGTATAAGCTGTCACTGTCATTCGTACTGTGATTTGTGCTATAATAACTTTTAGTAAGATGTACGTACATGGTTCATTATGTTAGTGTACTTGTTTTCTCAACTGAGCATGCCTGATTACCTTTTGTGTTTAGGTTGGAAACAGCGGGGCAGCTGGATCCGAGGCAACATCTGCCATGATGCAGAGGTTCTGGGATTCAGCAATGTCCATTGGACCTCTTGATGATGACGATGACTCCAGAAGGTTAGTTTGCTCTTGCATCCTACTCCCTCCATTTCAAATTATAGTCTGCTTTGGTTTTCTCCATTGTTTTTGAGGCGTCACCTAGGCGACAAGGCGTGCTATGGGCGTTGGGCGTCGGGGTCGCCATGACCTCCGACGGTATGGCGTCCGCCTCACTCGATTAGGCGTCGACTAGGCGAGGAATGGCGTCCGCCTGACGCCTAGAGCCTTGTTGCAGACGCCAGATGCGAACTCGCGGGGGAAAAGCGTCAAAATCACCGCGGCCCCACGGGAATCGACCGCGCGTCCGTGCCAAAAGCAAAAGGGGCAGGAATTGACCCGGCATATACTGCTCTTCGCGCGCGAAATCTCCCGCTCGAGGCTTTTACCGCGACTGCAGGCGAGGGAGAGGAAGAGAGAAGGGGGCGAGCGAGGGGAGAGGAAGAGAGAAGGGGGCGGGTGGACATCGAGCTCCGCTTGGCTGCTCCTCTGCTCGAGTCCACCGGCCGGCAGGGCCCTGCCGCGGAGCCGCCCCTGCATCTCCGCATCTTGGCAGCGACGGCGGCTCTGCATCTCCGCGCACGTCTGGGATGAAGTCCGCCTGCTCGAGTCCTTGTTACCGCCGGCCGTCCGCACGTGTCATAGTCGCCCGTCCGCACCTGCCCGCTTCGAGTCTCCGCCGTCGCCCGTCCGCACCTGCTCGTCTGCCTAGTAAGTGTGTTTGCCGCCTCTGTTTTGGTCCCCTAAATCTCCCAGCCCCCTGCCGCCGCCTCTGTTCTGGTCCCCTGAATCTCCCAGCCCCGTGCCGCCTCCTCTGTTCTGGTCCATGTACTCTGCTCTGAATATTGCTGCTTTTTTATATTAATATTGGCCTGTTACATACTCACATTCGGAGGAGACTAATGCCTGCTTTCTTGGGTTGTTATTTTCTTAGACCTTTATAAACAACACAGTGCACAAGGATCTTTCTTTGATTAGTATGATATCTGCTTGGTTCTTTCTTTAATCTTTACACTTAGAAGGTTCTTCCTTTGATTAGTATGATAATTACTGATTAGTAGTGCTCTCTTAGCCATACAGTATTGTGCTGGGCTCAAGAATTGGGAACAAAGTTGTATGTGCTGCACTAGTATATAAAATTCTAGCTTACACAATGTCTCCATGGCGCCTAAATTGTGCGTATGGCGTCGCCTAGGCGTCCGCCACAAACGCCTAGGCGTTGTGAAGGGGGTAGGGCGCCGCGCCTCGCCACAACGCCTCAAAAACCATGGTTTTCTCCTAATTCAAACTTCTTCACCTTTGACCAAGTTTGTTGAAAAATGTACCAACATATATAACATCAAATTAATTTCATTAAGTTCTCCATTAAATGTATTTTGATAGAGTATCTTTTTGAATTTGTAGATGCTAATTTTTTTTCAAAAAACTTGGTCAAAGTTAAAGAAATTTATTTAGGACAAAGCCAAAGTGATTTATAACTTGGAACAGAGGGAGTATCATTCTGATGGCATCTTGTGTCTTTTGTGTGACTGGTTTACCTGGCATTTTCCCAGTGAAGGATCGACAAAAGTGGCATCTGAGGCAACAGATATAGGAAGATCAGCCTTCTTTCCAGCTTCTGGTTTATCAAACACTTTTGGGTTCAAGATTCAGGACAAGCAAGGGAGGATGCACAGATTTAACTGTGGTATGCATCCTCACCTCAATCCATGTGGACTGGAGTTTCATCATTTTTTTGGCTCAGCGATTTAAATTGCTCTCTGAACTTTGTGTTCTGAATGTCAGAAACAAGCAGCTTGACAGACCTGATAACTAGCATTCTTCAGAGGGTCGGCGATGACATCGACAGAAAACACCTGCCACAAATTTTGGTACTGGCTGAACCTAATGCCTTTCTCAATATATGTAACAATATTCACATCGCTAATTCAAATTCCTAAGTTTGTTCTTTGTTCTTTCCCGGTGCCACTTTACAGTATGAAGATGAGGACCATGATAAGGTCATACTTTCGTCAGACAGTGACCTTATAGCCGCTGTAAACCATGCAAGACAGATCGGTTGGAAGGTAATGTCGTTTCCCAAGCAAAGGTGCACCTTTGTTTCCTGCCAAAGATGCTCATCGACGCTCCTCTTTGCAGAGCCTAAGGTTGCACTTGGATTACGCCGGTGTTGGCCGCCGGAAGAGAGGGGGTGGTTCTTCAGACTTCGAGTACGCTGGCAAGGACGCATGGGCTTCTGCGTACAGTGCTGTCGCGGCTGGGGCGGCTCTGGTTGCTGGGCTCGGCGTGATGGCATACTTGAAACGGTCAGGATAAGCTTGGAGGCAAGCACGGCAGGGAGCACGCTTTTGATCGTCTTTGTGATACAAATGCAACTGCATCGGAATGAGCAGAATGGCTGTGTAAGTAATTCTTGTGAGAGAAAAAAGGAAGATTTTAATAATACTACTGTCAAGGCAGTGGATGGCCGCCTTCATACATGTACACGGAATTGGTCGAGTTTTTTGTGGTGGGTTCAGAGTCTCCATGATTAATTGCCATGGCTGTCAGCGTCGTCACGATTGTATTTGTATCATAAATCACATGATCATTACACAACTTACTGATTGACCTTTCTCAGGCAGCGTCTCCTTGTGCAAATTCTCAGCGTCTTGTTGAGCCTCACTCAGTGTCTCGTAGAGCCTGACTGGCTGATTAGGCCTTATTTGTCAGTCTTGTTTGTTTTAGCTTCCGGCTTGTCTTATGTAGGCGAAGCTGAAACAAACAACTAGCAATGAAGGTGATTTCTAAAAGCCAGAAGATATGTTCGTACTAAAAGACAAAAGCTGGTTAAGCGTTATGCCTGTTATACGTTTGTACATTTCATTCATAATACAGGAGTTTATCCAAGGCCTCTTGCTGCAAGATAACATATTGTTCCTCAAGGACCAAGCGCCTTGTTCCAGCAGACTCCGGATGGGTTGGTTTTGCTTTTGCCATATGCCCAAGGCACACCTTACCATGACCGCCTACAGTACAGATGCAAATGGCTCCGATCCCCGATTCTCCTATTAGCACATGTTTGTGAAAGTGCATCAAGTGGGATTTGGTGGTCGAATAACAAAACAATTTAAACAACTAACGAGTTTGATGAACTTTAGAAAGGTTTCATGGTAAATGATCATATCAAACTTACACCATATTTCAAATTGATAAAAGATAAGCCATTAATAAGGCAAAATGAGACAAAGAGAAATGAATATAGAGTTTAGTTTAGTTACAATGATGGATTGCTTGCATAAATGAGAAGAGATTGATAGTTAATTCATATGGTTGGAATTAAATCAATAATGGATAAGTGAACAAATGACAAGCAAAAAATCAAATAAAAAAGAAATAAGATAAAACAAAAATATAAGATGGTCTTAGTATTGATTTGCTTGTATGGACAAAGACATGGAAAATCACTTTTCATGTATATGTTGATAAAAATTGATATATGTCAAAAATATGTGATCAAGAGCAATGGTGCATCAAGGGAATTGCCATTCATGCCTATTTATTTATTGGACCTAAAAGACTAAAACGATCCAAGCCCAGACTTCAAAAGGGCCTAAACCATTGATAGCCTTTTTTTTGTCTAGGACCCATATGTTAGTGGGGGAGCAATCCCTCATCTTCTTCCTCTGATATATCATAGATGATGCTGGAGGCCCGTGGTGGCACGGTGCTCACCCACGAGGCACGGCCACGTCCGCCCGGCACGACGGTGGCGCGGCAAGGGCGGACCACCCTGAATGGGGCGTGGCAACACAGTGCCAGCAGTGCGATGGCACTGACTCGTCAGTATGGCCTGAGACGTCATTGGAAGAGGAAGAAATGAAGGGGATTAAGAACAAAATGTTGTGTGTTCCCCATTGTTTGAGGAAGAGAGGGCTGATTTTAAGGGGTTGAGAAATTTTTTAGGGAAAGGGGATTGGAAAAGTGGGTCTGCTGGAGCCGTGTTTCTGCACCTCATTCCCCTTTGTGCAAGAATATAGGGAAAGAGGTCTATTTTTCTCAATCTGGTGGAGTTGCTCTAAGAGCGTGTTTGGCAGGGTTCTGAATTTTCATATAAATGTTTTAGATCCGGATTCCTTCATAGACGTTTCTACGATGAATTAGAATAACTTCATGGAACCATTTGTCTACCTGGTAGAACTTTTGAAACTGGAACTAGAATCATGGACTAGTATAAAAACAAGAATAGGTTTTAAGTGATTCTCCATGAAACGTTCTCTCTTTGTGATGTATGACAATGATTCAAGTGATTATACTAAGGCCCTGTTTGGTTCCTTCACTGCCTCCTAAAATTCCTGTCACATCGAATGTTTGGACACATGTATAAAGTATTAAATATAGACTAATTACGAAACTAATTGCACAACTTGCAACTAATTTGCGAGATGAATCTTTTAAGCCTAATTAGGCCATGATTTGATAACGTGATGCTACAGTAAACATGTGCTAATTATAGGTTAATTAGGCTTAAAAAATTCGTCTCGGAAATTAGCCTCCATCTATGTAATTGGTTTTGTAATTAATCTATATTTAATGCTTCTTATTAGCAGCTAAACATTCGATGTGACATAAATTTTAGGAGCGACTAAAGAACCAAACACCCCCTAAGAATATGGAACGTTTTCCATTGCCAAACACACACTAAACCTACAAATCAATGTAACTTAAGACATTTCTAAGTAGAAAAAGACTACCGCTGCCAAGGTCGTTAAATACTAAAATAAATCAAGTGAGGATTATAAAGCTCGCTCACGGTGTTTTTTTTTTCTACCAATGTGGATATGACGGGAGCCATTCCCAAGTGAAATTATTAAACATGTTTGGTTCTCAAACCTGCCTCACATGGCCTAGCCTCGCTCTACGGCCACGGACAACAAGACACTTAAGGAGGCGAGATATTTTGGCTCTCTCCCACGAGCAAGAAAGATCTTGCTTGCACAAATTCTAGCAGAGGAACCAATGCAATCTTTGCTCAGCTAGACAGCACAGCATAGTGCCGAGCAAGGAAACCAATCCTACCCTTTAGGACCTGTTTGGATTTTCTCCTCTAAACTTTAGAGCTCTAAAAGCATTTTAACTCGGTTTTGCGTACTAAAGCTCTAATGTGAGGTGGAAAAGTTTAGAGCTATTTTTTCAACCACATGTTTGGAGACTTTAACTCTAAATTTTAGAGGTGTAAAGTTTTAATTTTCGTATTCAAACAGGCCCGTCGTCTCCAACACCCACTAAGAACACTTTTCTGCATGGGCCGGGCATGGCCGTGCTGCCTACTGCTCCTGTCCAAAGCGCGCGGTGTAGGGATGGCGTCACGGCGGGCACCCCCACGCAGGCATCCATTCCAGGCACCCCAGGCCATGTTTAGTTGCCCTAAATTCCATAATTTGGCACTATGCAAAAAGAAGATTCTCCGTCACATCAAATTTGCGGTACATGCATGAAGTACTAAATGTTGACGAAATCAAAAACTAATTGCACAATTTAATTGCACTTTGCGAGATGAATATTTTGAGTCTAATTAGTCAACGATGGGACAATTACTACCAAATAAAAACAAAATGCTATAGTGCACAACAGTGCCGCTACAGTACCTAGGATTCCGGCGGCGCCGAATCCGGGGCCGAACTAAACGCGGCCTCAGAATTGTGATGCCACACGCTGCAGTCAGCAGCCCCAGTGCTAGCTGGATCAGATGATGGATCCAGTTGACATGGGGGCATTTCAGCATTTGATGTCGATGCGGCGCGCGTGGTCGAGGTAGCGGGCCGGTGCAGACTGCAGAGGGAGGCATGTTCCGGTGCGCCAGTTAGCTGCTCCATGCACGGACCACCATCTGCCTGCCGATTCAGCAGCCAGCAAAACGGCAGGAGGCGGACCACGCGAAGCAAGTGCAGGCGCACTCACTGCATGTGCCAGCCGCCAGCGCCAGGGACCAGCTTGGGATCATAGACCTGGCCCGTACCACTGCACCACACATGCCAGCCTGTTCGGCTGGGCTCAAAGGATCGTATACGATCATGGATTATAAGCTAAAACAGTATTTTTCTCTCACACTAAATAAGTCAAATTAGTCAACAATAAATAATATACGATCGCTTATGACGAAATGAACATGCTGTGGCGCTGTGCAGCCTAGCCCTGTGTGGCCTTTGGGGCACTGGGCTGCGTGCAGGATGCTAACCTAACGTCGCGCGCGCACGGGGCACGTCTTGAGTGCTCGCTCTGGCCGTCTGCGGTGGCAGCGCGCAGCGGTACCGGCACGGTGGTCAGTGGTCACCACGACAACCAGCGCGCGCCATCCTATGTTTCCGAGTTCCGACGCCGGGAACGACAAGGCTGAGCTGGCGCGCGCGTGCCTGCCGGCGAAGGAGCCGCTGTGCGCGCACACAGGCACAGCGCTCGGCGCGGTGGGGGTCCCTCGTTCGTGTACCACATGGCGGACTGCCGCTAGCTGTTGCTGGATCGCTGGCGCCGATCGAGCACGCGCGCGCTTGGTCCAATGGTCCATCACACTCACACACGGCCTCGCTGGCGGCCGGCGGCACGGCCGACCGTCGGCCGGAGTCTCCACTCTCCAGCCGGCCAGCTGTCTGGCCTAGACCTCGTCGCGTCGTTAAATTAACTAGTATAAAGACCGTGCTAACGTCACGACTTCATTTCAGAGATGTACATAAGAACAATTAAACAACGATACTTTTTTCATACACACAATTGTATATGACCATGTATATAATTTAGAAAGCATAACATGGCATAATAAGTCATATCTCGCCTTAACCATCTACCTTATGATTTGCTTAAGTAGGTCTTGGAGTTGTACAGTAGCATAAAAAATCATAAAATTAAAATAAAGCATAATAAAACTAAAAAATCATAAAACTAACGTCATGGTCTCTTCTCAGCCTTAAGGCAGCCTCCGTATTCAGGATAGGTACAAGCACAACCAAGGAATTCCGACAATTCACTGAGCATTTTTTTTACAAGCATTGACGATAAACGTTTGGTATAGAGTCTGGAGATGCAACAAATTAACCCAATATATTCCAAACAAGAAAAAAACATTTGCTTCTCTTTGTCGATATCCGTGTCATACTCCCTCCACCACTAATCTCTACAATCACATCAGTGCTATACTCTCTCCGCCACTAAAGCATATCAATCCACATTTGCTTTGCTTTGTCGATATCAAATTTCCTTGCTTTCAGAAATCTACAGAGCATATTTAGCTAGATTTATATAGCTCAGCATCATATGATAGTCATCATGTCTTGCAGGCAACAGCTCATCCAAGAATAGTGCTTGTCTAAATGCTTCAACAGCTCTTCTAGATCGCGCACGTCCTTAGTCTCCTGTTTGATTTACCTCCCTAAATTATTCCAAGAGGTTGGCATATCACAAATATTCTCAAACATTTAAATCAGCTAATGTAAAGTACAATGTAACCCATTTATTCTGCCATCATTTTAGCAAGCCAATCATTTACACATAAATATATGAAATCGAGCAGCATCAGATGCTTACTATCAGCGGAATCAAGAAATGCAGACAACATGTAGTAATTTAGTAGGGCAGCTATGATAAAACCTGATGATCCAAAACTACAGCAACATATATAACAAACTACAAAAGACAGAGAACAATATATGAAGCCCACACTCACATCATTGTACTATGGCTTTGCTTTCCTCTTCTGGCCACAACCTTTTTTCTTCCCTTCTACATGTAGAAATTAGTTGCTCCAATTTCAGTTGAACTTTCCCATATTCTATTTCTGAATCAAGGATCTTGGTTGCCCTTTACCTACATAAGGTTGCAGTTGATGCGATCTTCAACTTCTTATCCGCAGTTTTCTGACATTTCTAGATAGAATATGCTTCTAAAAGAACTGTTAAATCAAAACTATAATATAGTCTAGAGGAACATAGAACATGTTGTGGCATGTGACTGTTCTCCATTGATAAAAAATCAGTTTCTATGAATACTCAAATGACAACCAGCTCAGAAAATTTAGATCTGCAACCTAGTCCTCTAACACGTACATTTGAAAAGGAAAACTGACCATAGATGCTACATGAAACTTGTCATTTTCTTTTTACATCACCTTGCAACCTCTCTGCAAAGCCCGCATCTCCTGCACACATAGCCAAACAAGAACAAACTGCAGTCAATAGAGTATATAATTTGGCTTCAGAACTTGAGTATATATCCAGTTTTATTTAACCAAATCGTAATCACACATTAGCAAAGCAAGATCGTGACCATGACTTGTTTAAAAAATAATGACCACTGAAGTGTTCAACCTGAGTTGCTATCAAGATTTTCAGAACTGCTAGACTTTTTTAAGGAAGTTGAGAAGTCACTGCTACATATTCAGAGAGTTAATTTTTGAACATTTACATAGTCCATGCATAGGAAATGCACTGCTTTTCTACGTACCTACATAAAAATCAGTAGCAGCAACATCAATTGCAAATTTTATTCTTCTATTATATCCAGCCCTCTCTATTGCCTTTTTGAAGTGGATCTTCAACTTTCTGCAAACAAACAAAAAAATCTAAAGTGGAACTTGAACTTTCTTAACAATTCATTTACTTGAAGACCCTATCTTACCAATTCATTTATTGGAACAAATAATAGCCATGTTTCAGTAGTAACATTTCTAAGGTAAAATGATTACGGACAATATAGGATAGCTTACCATTTCTGTAATCACAGTGGGGGCAGCAGGATAGTTTGCATTTGTCCCTCACTTTTTTCAAAGTCAAGGTGATTTGGGTACTGTCACCATCTGCTGCAGATGCTGTGAAAGCAGAGGCAAATCTTTTCAAGATCAAGAAATTGGAAAGTGCAGATTGATGTTTCGCCATGACGAAGATAGATGATATATACGTAGTGGGTCTTTATGAGCAAAAATAAAATTGCTAACAGTGGGGTCACTTGATTGGAATGGAGAGTGCACCTCTACAACATCAGGTCTGATGCATATCTGTTTGAGGTCTGCAATCTTCATCCTACACTCCAGCTTCTTCTTATTGGACAGACCTCCATCCTTTTTCTTATCGGCCTTCTCCGGCATGTACTCTACCTCCATCTCCACCTCCGCCCCCATTTCCACCCCAATTCTCATCCTCGACAGGCAGTGCTAGGCACTTTGTGGCGGAGTCAACATATATTGGGGGAATAAGCCATGTGTTTGCACGGAATCCATACGACAAAATTCCCAAACTGCAGATGCAGAAAAAGTTATTCTCACCAAGAGTTCTCGAACTACATCATTCAATTTAATATTCAGTACAATAAAATAAAAAACAATGGCAAATCATATTCACTATTATAACCTTGTTGTGACCCACAAAACCTTTCATAAAAAATGCATGATAATAGCCGGTCATATAATTTACCAGACTACAGGTTTTTGCACGGAATCCATATGGCAAAATTCCCAAACTGCGGGTTGTAACTCAATTGTTTTCCTCATTTTTTGCCTGTCTTTTCTTTTTTTGTTTCATAAGCTATTCTTGTACCAGTCATATAATTTGTACCAGGATAGATAAAAACATGAAGTAAAGAGAGGTAAGCACAGAAGATAATGAAGATTTAAGATTTAAGGTTACTAACATTAGCAAACGCATTACTGAGTTGTTGCAGCAGGTCCACCAGGGAGTGGCTAACGTTGTGTGGCTTCCCTACCAAGTAGAAACCCTTTACTGAAGCAACAACTTGCAGAAGCTTCCCATTGCAAACCTTTACCTGGGCACAGACGAACTCCTTCATTAGGCGTATGATCATACCCACACGCCTAAATTGGCTGTTACAAGTTTGCAATTCAACTCAAAAGTGCAAATCAAATTGACTGGCTACTGTACCAATGCGAATGAACTCTAATTTTGCTAGTGCATTCAAGTGTGTGCATGAGAACTCACCTTGATTTCTAAGTAATCGCCTTCCTGAGAAGCGTCATTCGCCTCTTTCCTCATGATAACGACAGAAACGACGCACGCACCTCGCCGCCGCCACCACACAGGCCTCCGCCTGCAACGCCGCACCCAGATCCGCCACCGTAGCCACGCTTGACTCAGCGAAAACACTGAGGGCTCCGGTGAACCCAGTCTGCCTTCCTCCCTCATCGCAGATACAACGCGAAACCCGCAAAATCCTCACCCCCGCAAAACCGCGCAAAAAACCACAAGCAGAAATCGGCCTCACACAACCACCCGAACCACATCGGCGAAGATCATCCACCATGCGGAATTCCACAGCTGGGACCCGCACCGGAGCTCACCTGGGTTAGATCTGGACGAAATCGTGAGCACGAGGGCGCCTTTCGAACGCCCGCCGTGCTCCCTCCAGCTCCGCCGCCGCGGAGGCGTCGTGCAACCACGACACGCTCAACCCAGGCATCGATGGCGGCACGCCACGCCTCGGCGAGCTTCAGGTTCGCCGGCGCGCCACGGGCCGGGAGATCCTCCGTGAGCAGGCCGTGTGATTGGCTTGGAGCGTTGAATCGCGGTCGGCGTGTGAGGAGGGGGCGGGGGTGTGGGGGTGAAAAGGCGGGGCGAGAAGCCTGGCATCCCACATCCAATCATGGCCATCGGATTTATGTTAGGTGTTTTATTAGCCCTTAATTTTAATAGAGACGAATTCCTGTGTGTAATTTTGTAGGTGCACAATGGAGTTAGGCTTGCAGCCGGTGTCTTTTTTTTTATTGGTCTGTTACATTAAAGATTAATGCGTCCGGCTATCAAAATCCGTGCATGCGTGGCAGTAACTGTTATGTGAGCCGTGCGTGTGCCCACCCCACGACGCCGTACGTGTACGTGCGCGCGCGCACCTCGGCCGCCGGCCAGCCCGCCCGGTGCCGTACGTGCATGCGCATGTGCGTGTGGACCTTGTGGTGCTCGATCTGATGTCATGCATTCACCTCGCACTGATGTCATCGCCGGCCGGAGCCACGCATCACGCATGCATGGCTCATCCCTGTCTCCTCTTCCACCTCCGTGCCTAGCTAGCTACCACACGCCGGCAAGCTTTGGCGCGAGGCACCATGCCAGGAATTGAGGAGAGTATACAGCAATTAGGAGTCGGATACTCGGGTTCGTCCGATCGGGTGGGCGGGGTATATATATATATATATATATATATATATTGAGAAAGAGTTTCATGTCGAGATGCTCGTTCTGCTCTGTGATCCTCTTATGTGGTGTGCGGATCTCAGTTCCATGCGCTGGCGGATGGCTGGCTGGTTCGTCATTGTTTCACCTTCTCTTTTATTGGAGTATCATTATTAGTCCCCATCCGAAGGTTCTCGAACGGCAGAGGCGGCCAGTTCTCACTCTCACTTTTCGAAATCGGAAGGTTCCCGAACCAGGTAGGCCCGCTTGGCCCCTCCCTTCCCAGAATACTGCAATTCTAGCTTTCAAAAGCTAAATGTTTCTTAAATTCAACCAAAATATTATTAATATTTGAGCCCTTTTACAATGGTTGAAAATGCTTCCTAACGCTTGCTGACGCTTCCTCATGCCTACCCAAAATAGCTATTTTTATTGATTTTATTCGTTCAAGGGCATTATGGTCATTTCGCAAAGCCAACCCACCACCCCCGCCGGCCCACCTCCCAGCCCGTCCACGCACCCACGAGAAGGGAAACGTTGCCGGCCTGCCCGACATCCGCCTCCCCACAACAACGGCGCCCATCCCTCGAGCTAGCCCTAGCCGTCGCCGGCCTGCATCCGCCCTCGCGGCGGCACACTCGTCGCCGCCTGCCTACTCGCTTTGTGCCTAGCGCGTCGCTCCTCTCCTCTCCCCCGCGCGCCGCCGCGCAGCGTGCACCTCCGCCGACCTCCGCTGCATGCCATGGCCCGGTGGTGTCCTCCGTGATTGGGACCCCGCCCACCGACGACACCGCCTATCGCCTCCTCCCATCCAGGTATAATCTATGCACTTCCCCATAGGCCATAGCACGTCCATACACGCTGCTTGCGTTGTTGCCCATCTCTAACAAGATCGAAATTTAGTCAGTTGCTGCCTCAACTATGGTAATGTCACTGTCTTCTGGAGGCAACTGGAGGCAATTTGTTCTAGGGTTATGGATCTAGAGGATTCTTGTTCTAATTGGAATTAGAAACTCGTGTATCTGAAAATGTTTGATTTCTGTTTAGTTAATTTCCTAGATCTTTAATCTGTATCCTTTTAATTGCCCAATGCTTCCTTATTTTAGGCAAATAGTTAATTGTAGTGAACATCAGACTGAGGTATACTACAATTATTATGAATTCTTTTTACTACTTAGTTATTATCCAATTTGTTTTAGGTTGTCATGCCTGTTGGTTAAATTGATTGCAGCTAGCAGATGGAGTACCTAGTTTTCTGAAAAATTAATCGCTTGCAGTGGGGAGAATTACTAAAGTTGGTATCTTTAGTTAGGATTTTTGGGAAAAATATACATATGAGTGCCTCTAAATTATATAGTGTTAAAAAGCTGAAAACTGGTTCTTAGTTCATAGTTCAATGACTGTTTAAACTGCAACAAAAAAAATTTAGAATTTATCCTGGTTAAGAACTTGCTTGATGTTCAGAGTTAAACGTGAATGTACACTGGATTTTGGTTGCCAATGTTATTTTTCATATAGTCGTATGGATTTGTTGCTTTAAATGTTGAAAGTAAAAAAACAGTGCTGCTTGATAGGTTGCATAATACATGTTCTTATGGAATGTTAATTATTTTTCTTTTACTGCTAAAAGCCGATCCAATTATTTTTTTTCCTGCTCAACGTAATAATGCCTCAGTTTCATTAGTGTTTTTTCTTGTTCAGAGCAGTATGGGGAAGAGAAAAACAGAGAGTATTGTCACCAGACACCTTTGGGTGATAATCTGATATACAAAAGGTGAGGTCATTATTATCTGGTGGTATATGCAGAATATGAGATAGGACCCTACACAATTGTGATTTAGTATTGTGACACATTGCAAATTCATTATCAGTTTTTCTTAGAAAAAATGCAAAGCATACTATGATACTAATACTGACATCTGAAAAGTCTGAGTTGGTGGTGCTTTATTTCTATAGTATTTATGCTTCGACTTCACATTATCAGTTTTTCATATAATTCATGCTTCGACTTGACTTGATTTTTTTTTTCATTTCAGAACTATAATATAGGTGGTATGGCAAATCAGTGTAGCAAATAGTCTGTGATCATGTGTGTCACCAGTGAATCACGCCTAGATGACTCTGCGCGTCCTTTTGTCGTCTCCCGACTGATCGTTCTCCATCACCTGCTCGCCGCCGTGAAGCCACAGTCGGTCTCCATCATCTGTCACCGGCTTTCATTTGCCTCTCCACACTTCACTGCAGAGGTTTTCAAGTTCTTGCTGAGGTTGTTGATCTAGTTTCTTCAGTTACCTTGCGTCGTTATAATGTAATGCAGAAAATAAGGTGTGACCTCTGTGAGAGGCTTGTGACAAAGAGGTCACCTTGTTCTTGTAGAATTGTACGCACTGGAGATTTACCAGTTGCTGGTGTTCTCCCATGCTCCCATGTCTACCATGCTGAGTGTTTAGAGTGGACCACTCCCAAGGGGCAAAAGCATGACCCTCCTTGCCCTGTGTGCGAGAAGCTGGCTGGTAAAGATACCGAGCAATGGTCAATTTGCAGGTTAAAAAACTAAACGTGGCCCGAAAATAGCTGTCTGATGTCGTAAGTGGTGTGGACATGGCAAGACTTCCCTGCGATTAACCAACCGCAGGCGATTGCTAAGTCAGTAAAAGTTGCTGCACGTTTCTCACGGCATGGAGTATGAACAGAAGAATCCGTTTCTCACGGCTCAAACTGACTCTGGCTCTTTCGTTACAGGGCACCATGGAGCCGGAGCCAGATAGAGCGGTGAAGTAAAAAAAAAGTTTTATTGTCCTCTTATTAGAGAAGAGATAAAAACAAGACTTACAGCCATCAAACGGACCTATTTATTGAAAGTTGAGATGAGAAACAAATTAAGGTCAGATGTATGCATGGTAGATGTAGCGGAACGTTTTAACCTATAGCAAAATGTATAGGCCATGTTTTGATCCATGAGCTATCAGTGTTAGCTGCGACTAGCTAGTAGCTCGACTAATAACTGAAAATAAACTATTTAGCTAATGCAAAGTTATTAACCAAGACTTACTAGCTAAAGCGATGGTTGGATCCAGTTACCTATTATTTGAGTGTTGTTTGGACCCACTGGCTAGCTAAAAGGTGGATGCATTGATGGTTTTGTCTATTCGTTACTGTCAGAGCACATGAATAAAGGTAGATGAGAGGTTAAACATGTCTTTTTGCATCTAAAAGTTGCCGTTAGCTGTGTTGTGATAGCTAGCTAGTGAAATAGTTCTTATCTAGCTAGGTCTACTTGATTCACCTCGGCTAATTTCAGCAACTAACTATTGACCGGATGGATTCAAACAAAACCTAACTATTAGCTTGTGGATCCAAACAGGACTAAGCTAATAGCCCTGCTAGTTTGCTCTCCTTTTTCTTATATAAATATATAAAAAAAGTTATTCAGCCAATTTCGCGTGGTGTGGTGCCGTTGAACTCTCGTCCAGCACATTGGGCCACGGAATACAAACAACGAACCGCTACACGGCATCACTATTACAGCGTCCATACCAGGGACATAGGTTAAGCACCGTAGGGGCTTGCACCCTCCTGTTTCCCTTAAAAAAAAATTGACTTGTTGTCCAGCTAGCAACTAACGATCAGCTACCTAAGATTTTTTTTTTGCCACTGAAAGTAAGAGTAGTGTCTTACGAAAAGTTTTTGTTCTCAATTTGCCATTTAATTTTTTTTCTTCCAAATTTTCTAATTGAGAAGGTTTTTCTTTCTTATTTGTCATCTCCGTTCGTACCTTCGTAGCATAGTAAAATGTAACTTTTCAAAATACCCACATTTCCCTTATGTATCCTTATCCCCATATCTGATTGACACGTTCTCTTCCATCTCTCACACCTCTTACGTGCTTCTTCCTTCTTTCACTAACCATGTCCTTCTCCAAACCCTAGATCCATAGTTCTGGAACCACTAGTGCCAGAAATAGGTAGGACTTGAGAAAAATGGAGAGGGTCCGATGGCTGAAGAATTCGGGTGGTGAAACACTTGCACAAGTAGAGCGACTCAGGTGGGCATAAGCATAGCGCTATGGAGGGGCGGCCCGAGTCAGGAGACACGGCGACATAACTCGGGTGGTGTAGCCCAACCCCGGCACCCTGTAGTGTCGACAACCTCTTGCTCTCTCTCCATCTCTTCACCTTGCAATTCCCTATCCAAATCATGCTTAGTCCACCTCTCGCCAAGATCCCATTGCCCAGCCATCCCTGCTCATCTAGTGGCACATGTGCTCCATGCATGCCTAGAAGAAGTCGTCCTTAGCCGTTATAGTGCGATCACGGACTAAGGGCCGACTATACTAATTAGCAAAAGTTTGCTAAATTAGAAACTAGTGAAACATCAAACAACCTTTGTGTCTCTCTTTCTTTGGAAACAAATTGTTTCTACAACTTTCTATTTTTGAAAACTTACAAAGATATACTCACAACTTTTGTGCATAACATTGAGTCAGTCACATATTAGTGAGATGGCCACAGGACGATAGGGTGATCCATAGCGATACTATGCCCTTGGTAGAAATGACTTTGCCATCAATAACAAAGTAGTCACAGCATGATCCAGTGTGCCCATCTGGCACCTGGTGGATCGTCCGGTGAGTCCTAGTCCTTGGCTGTGGCCAAGTGGCCATCCCACAGATATGCACCTATCATCATTGTGCCTTTGTGCCACCATGGATCGTCTAGTGAGTCAATTACTTAATGACAAGTTGGCTAGGTTATAGGTGTGCGTCTTAGATCCTGTGGGGACTCCGTGACATCTCGGCGGATCATTTGATAGCCCTAGCTTGACTGTGTGACAAACTTGGCTAAAACTTTATGATGCACCACCGTATATTCCAACAGACTATACAACGAGGAATATTTTGATATATTCCTATCGGTGTTTTGTAGACCGACTAGTAAATTTGTATGATCGTCGCGCTGCTCCAAGAAGATGATGGTAGCATCTAAAAGACATAAGAAATTATACTGGTTCAGGCCAGACCTCGATGTCCAGTCTCAGAGAAGATCGAGTGCGTGTTCCTCGGTTGAATGCTCTAAAGTTCTTACAATGGGGTATGCAAGAAGAGTGGAAACAGGTAGGAGAATGGAGAGGGACTGCTCGAATGAAGGATTCGAGAGTCTCGTCCTCTTGGAAGGGTGCCCTGGCTGCCCTTATATAGAGTCTAGGGCCAGGTCATGTACAAAGAGATAGGTTCTCCCGACCGATGGGTTGTGAGCCTGAGGGAGGGAACCTAACTAACTTGACTGGCAAGGAACACCGTCTTTTCTTGGTGTAGCGCGTCTGGGCATGGTTGTCATCATGGTCTTGCGCCCACATCTTGTGAGCTTAGCCAAAGCCCTCCCACTCATCTTTATCATTGATTCATCATTTTTGTGAGATTGGGAGTGAATCCAAGTACATTGCTTGAGTGATTGCATCTAGAGGCACTTGGTGTTCGTGTTTCGCTGCAGGATTCGCTTGTTACTCTTGGTGGTTGACGCCACCTAGACGGCTTGGTGCAGCGAGGATCGTCGAGCGGAGGAAGGTGTTTGTCTCCGGCTTCGATCATGGTGATTGTGAGGGGTTCTTGACCTTTCCTCGGCGGAGAGCCAAAAGGTACTCTAGTGGATTGCTCGTGGCTTGTGTGATCCTCATCTTGTGTTGGTTGTACGGCACCCGGTTGCGGGTTTGGCGTGTGATGCCAATTAGCGTGTGAACCTACAAGTGAGTGAATCGCCACAATGGGGACTAGCTTGCCGGCAAGCAAGTGAACCTCGGAGAAAAAATCATTGTGTCTTGATTGTCTTCTTGGTATTCATTGGTATTCATTGATTGATCTCCTGCCACAGCGGTATACCTCTCTACCACTCTCTTGTATTACACTGTGCCTTTACTTATGTAGAGCTTGTGGTAATTGAAACTAGTTAGTGTAGCTCTTAGTTGTAGTTCTCTTGCTAGCTTGCCCACCTAGGTGTAAATTAGTGACTTAGCCTTGTTGTGATATACTAGAGATCATATTTTTAGAATTGGGTAGGTGGCTTTGCAATACAAGTGTAGTGCTAGTACAAAATTCGCTTCGCCATCTTATTTACTAATCACTTGTCTTAGTGTTGTTGTAAAATTTTTAATAGGCTATTCACCCCCCTCTAGCCATTAGGACTTTTCACAAGCGCGCCTGGCAGAGTCCGACCTCTTCCCGTTCGTCCCATGGGTCGGGACGGAGGAGAGGTCGTGTGATGTTGCGAGGCGTGCGGTGAAGGTAGAGGAGGTCGTGGCCGACTCCTACCTTAATGCTTGGCCTAAGTCCACATAGCTTAGCTGGGCCATGGTCGATTGGGCTTTATGCTAGCTGTGTGCTGTGGGCTGCCCGAGCGGCTAACTAATCGGTGTCCTAAAATACTCGGGGTATGATAACCCCGACAATTCCCAACTACTCATTATTTGGGGAGCAATCTGTTTTCGTCTACAGTTCACGATTGGCAGGGGAAATATGTGCACAGTGTTGTTATTTTCATCTGCAAAGCATTTTGTCACCATTTTTCGCAACGTAGAAGTTTAAAGTCTGTAAATAGAACTGGAGTCTAGTTTTTATTATCCCTTGCCAAAAATCAAGATTAAAAGTGGGCTTAGAAAATTGTTAGATATACTTTTACGTCTTACACCTTCTGTCCTAAATTAAGTGCACATCTCGCTTCTTAATGAGTCAAACTTTTTAAAATTAACTAAATTTATACAAAATAATATCGACATATGTATTTCCAAATAAATTTATTATAAAAATATATGTCATATATAATCTGATAATAACTACTATGTATCATAAATATTAATATTTTTAGTTAAACTTAAAAATATTAGAGTTCTCGATACAAGATGTGTATTTAGAGCCCTGCAGTGTGTGTCGAAGTCGGTTATATGCATTTAATGCAGGTATAGGACCCGGTACTATACACTGTGGGGTTGTTTCGATGGAGGACTAGCTCCCAGGTATAGAACCTGTCCCTTGTGCAATAAAAAAAATATATCATTCTGACACATGACACAGCTCCAACGGCTCCAACTGCCATGAGTGGATGAGCATTCAGATTTGAATGGTCACGTGAAATGCAGAGTCAAGTAAAATGCAACGTCACTTGACCGTTGCCTTAAAAAAAGTGTTCCTTGTTGCTTGCTACAGCAC
Source organism: Miscanthus lutarioriparius (assembly GCA_904845875.1). Taxonomy (NCBI): domain Eukaryota; kingdom Viridiplantae; phylum Streptophyta; class Magnoliopsida; order Poales; family Poaceae; genus Miscanthus; species Miscanthus lutarioriparius. The sequence goes on along the minus strand of CAJGYO010000006.1, from coordinate 8,630,266 downwards.
AACGCTTCTTCAAAAGGAGCCCCAGCAGCCTGCTTCCTTCCTCCCAACAATCCTCCGCTGCCTCCTTGTTCCCAGTGGCCTCCTCCTCTGCTCCCAACAATCTTTCCCTGCCTCCTTGTTTCCAACAGCCTACACAAAAATAGAGAAGCAAAATGAAAACAACTCAATACTCATATTTCTTAGTTCACATGGAGCCCTTAGCGGGAAGTTTTGGTAGGTTGCTCGCCACTGATCCCAGAAATCCAAGAGCAGATAATACAAGCTTCCAACACATGTCAAATTTCGCACCCAACACTTTCAACCAGACTCAGTTCCCCACCCCACCACCACCATTCAATCACTCCCATTATCCCCAACATAGTCAACCTACTCATGACATGCACAACTTGAATCCCTTTGGTGGTGTAGGCAACATTCAATAGTATGCCCAGTTTTCACCAAGTTATCAAGGTTTTCAACCACTACCCAACTTTGGCTTCCCAGGTGGAATGTTTGTAGGTGCTGGTGGTGGTGCATCTTCACGTGGCTCAGATTCAGCAACCCCGCAATCGCAAATAAGAGAGCTGGAGCAAGATGAAAAAAAGGAAGATTCAAGCACTAGCAGCCCGGATGAAGGAAGGAGGGTGTGAGAATTAATTACACTAAGGACGATAACCTACACCTTGTAAGTCTTTGGATTAAGCATTCAGTGGATCCAATTTGTGGTGCAGATCAGAGCAGAGAGGCCTACTAGAACAAGATAGCAGAAGCGTTCAATTCGGGCTTGGCTGAAGGTGCAAGAAGAATGTCAAAGGGACAGCTCAAAAGCCATTGGGGAAGAATTAATGCAGCTGTTACTAAGTTTAATGGGGTCTATGGTCGAATGACCTATTGTAGTGGGGAATCTGATGACACGCTGATGGACAAAGCACGTGCTGCATTCAAAAGAGAAAATAAGAAAATGCCATTTACACTTGAATATGTCTAGAAGATTCTGAGGAAGGAACCCAAATGGTATAGAAGTATACCTGGTATGGATTGTTCAGAGAAGAACAAAAGGACAAAAGTAGATGAATCTGGAGCATACACTTCATCTTCCAACCAAGACACAGACGAGGGAGAGATATTCAAAGAAGTGCGGCCAGAGGGATAGAAGAAAGCAAAAGCTAGGATGAGAGGAAAAGGAAAGGGAAAGGCCATACCACAATCTCCCCTATGCTCGTAGCCAGATAAAGTCATGGTTTTGTTTCACAATGCTATGTTGAAGAGAGCAAGTGCACTAGAGAAAACAGTACAAGAATCAAAGGAGTAGGTTAGAATGGACAAGATAAAAAACTACATGCAACAGTTGGATAAGGATACTTCGAACATGAGTCCAGCAATACTGAAGTTGCATGAACAACTCTTATAGGGTCTAGCCAAGGAACTATTTCCATCTTCAAACAACTAAGCAGATCATTATGGATTAGTGTGTATTGTATGTGTTGTAGTAAATGTATGTGGCAGTACCATTATGTATTAGTGTGTGGAATTTGTGTTGTACTAAATGTATGTGGCACTACCATTATGTATTAGTGTGTGAAATTTATGTTGTACTAAATGTATGTGGCACTACTATTATGTATGATTTTTCATTATTGGTAATATCAATATTGGTTTATACCTATTTATGCAATGTGCCACCTGCTCTCCTTGTTCTCAAGATCTGAAAAAGGAGATATGAAACTCAGAACTAGCTGTTGGAGAAATATTTAATGCACAACTGACATGAAAGTTGCAGCAACTAGCTGTTGTAGAATCTAGCTGTTGAAAAATGTGGCAGAACCGCCTAATCTAATGCCTCCTATGAGTGCTCGTCTTCCATTAGACACTAAGCACCCGAAAGAGAACACTAGATTGCTCGGTTCTGTCGGGCACACCCCAGGGGAGAACTTGAAAATCCACATTTTTTATCAGGATCACAAATGAGAGAATAAAGCTTACATCATTCTTAACCATTTCTTACATCACTTTATATGTACATCAGAGTATAACATTTATTATGATAACAGCGGAATGTAATCATATTATCAGAGTTATGAACAGTTTAATTGAACAACGGAATATAAACATGTGATCAGAATTACAGCGGAAATAAATATCTGCACATGACATGATGAAGTGTTGATATATAAACAACGACAACAGATTATGAAACTTTCATTTATAAAAGCATTTGGTGAGAGTTATAAATAACAACTATGATCGCAGCGTAAAGGAATCATCGTTGAGCCCACCAGAAGGTATCCACACACAAGGGTCAGCTCTAGCATCCACCTGATACCTGCAATAGGGGGAATAAAACCCTGAGTACTCAATTGTACTTGGCAAGACTTATTCGACAGGAGGAAAGAAAAGACTCCAAGGATATGCAAGGCTATCTGGCTTGTGGGTTTATTGCATTTGCAGGAAGCATTACTAAGCGTGCATCCTTATATTCGATTCTTATTAGGAAGCCGCATTAGTTCATTAACTAACCATTCTATATAAGCACCTGTACTACTTTCAAGCAGGTGGTAAGCAATTAGATTTTCTTTTTCCATGTTCCATCTTTCATCTTCAGTTTTTACTACGGTGCTAGACACGAAACAAGCCGTACCGGATCGTCCAGCGATTAGCGAATCAATGCCCCCAGCTGGGTACCCCGAAAACATACGCCCCGCTTGTACTTAAGGCACAAGCAGGACCAATCCATCACTCTCCTGTCCCGGGTGTCTAGGTCCCCGTCCAAACTGGGACTCCAAGCCCCCGCCCCTGAGTCTCAGACTCAGTGCGGTGCAAGGACCTCCTCCACCAAAATAAAAACCCTGACAGTCGGTCCGGAAAGAGCCGGATCCGCGACAAGAGAGCAACAAGTCTTCCAAGCACCCATACCCAAGTATGTGCTCGGGATAATAAGTCTGTGACTTGCCTCGATGGCTTATGCAATGACCGGTCCTTAACCGACACGGACAGGGGAAGCAGTGTAACCAAGCCATGCCCTGCGTCCACGGCGACACAACCTCTTACACCCACCAATACCCAAACCATATCCCTGCCCGGTCACCATTTTTCCTTTCCACCATTTATATTTTTCAAGTGATGATAATCCAATAATATATTTCCTATATCTCACGAGTGACAGGCAATCACTCGACTTCTACCGGAGTCCTATAGCATAGCAATCTACATGATCCTATCATACTAGTAAAACTCATAGGATAAAGATATATATGCAAGTGGGTTTCATTCAACCCCTTAAAACTTAATGCACAAATATAATTTAAACTGCAGAAAAGTAGGGGTTATGCACCGGGGCTTGCCTGGGTAAGACATATTAAAAAGTTAGTATCTGCATCTTCAGATCGTCCACCATCAACTGAATAGAAAGCCCATTGCATCATCTATTGGAGAGAATACCATTACACCATCCTCGGATTCCCAATCATCCTTTAATTGATCCATCATCGTACCTATATGGTATGCATTGATGCAAATGCATAGATGTAAATAACCAACGACAGCCGCAACGCTTAGAAATCCAATCACGCTTCCAAAAGTACCATTTCTCCAGCAACTCCCGATGACTCCGCGATCCATCGACGTCCCTCCGTCGGCATCGAACTCGCGATACTCGGCAAACAGACACAAATAAATATTCACATAAATTCAAATACGTTCCAAAAATTATGAAACTTTATGGATAGATAGGGTTCGATTTTAGATGAATTTAGGAAGAAGAAGTGATGGAATCAGAGTTAGCATAGTGGAGATATTAATTGTGTAAGGTGGCCGCTAATTAATTACGAGGAGAGAAAATGAAACGTGATTAGTGGCCACGTGCTGCCGCTGGTTTATTAGAAAGGGAAAAGGAATAAAGAAATGGGTGGAGTGGATTAATGGCTCACGACTCTTGACTTTACGTGTATAGGAGCTGAGTTGGTTCTCGGCTTTGCTACTAGCACATGGCATAGGACAAGCTGCTGCTGTGGACTAAACAAGGAGCAGAGCGGGTATACGGCTAGGACTCTTTGAGAGAGACACAGAGAGCACCGGACGTTTGTGCTCCTCAGCTCGTCTGCCATGGACAGCTGCTGGACTTTCGTTTGATGGCGATTCTAGCCATGACTTCCAAATCCAAGGGCATGGGGAGGTAGAAGGGAGGTAGGGGATGTATGGGGACTATCTACCTTGGTCTATTGCAGCTCGAGGAAGGAGATCAATAGACGCAGCTTTCACGGGCAAAAATAGAGAAACTTGATTTGAGAGAAGCAAGTGAGCAGCGGAGCGGAATGGCTCGGCGTATCCTTTTAAAGGCAGGAGACGCGGGGATGGAATTAAGCAAGAGGAGGATAAGGAGGACGGCGAGAAGGTTAGGCATGGCTACTGTGAATGAACTGGGGAAGCATAGGCGTGACAGCGACGCGTCGTAAGGTTAGTGGCTAATTAGCTTGCTTAAAGGTAATAAAGCGCTCCTTGCGCACGACGTGATGCTCGAATGAACAGTGTTTCTGCAGTGAACAGTGGTTTCTTCGTGCTACAGTGATTCTACGGTGAACGGTGTTTTCTTTGTGCTGCGCTGATTCTACGGTGAACAATACCCGACGTGCAAGATGCAGTGAACCGTGTTTGGATTTCAGGTGATGGACTTGAGTAGTCTTTGGTCTTTCGACGTGTCAACTGGGCTAGTTGATTCATGATGGACTTGGACTCGAGTGTGTCTTTGTCGTGTCAACGGGGCTGATCAGCAATAAAGAGTGTATGTGCGCTAATTAAATTAAGAAGGGAGAAGGAGAAGATCATTCGCAGACTAGTTCAAGACGAACAAGCAAGGAACGCGTGCGGGCTCGGTTACTTCTTAAACACGACGGCAGGACGGCCAGGCCCAACGTGGCCGGCAGGGCGTGCCGATTGGCACGGACAAGACCGCGGCTGCAGAGACAAGCAAGGCAGGCAATCAGAGAAATAGAGACAAGCAGTGAGGGAGGGAAAACAAGGAGCGGCTCAGCAAATGTAGACATAAGTAATCAAGTCAGAGAGAGAAGCAAAGCAAAAGCCAGGGAGCATGGATGCGGATGGATGAGGAGACTTTACAATGCAGCGAATTGTAGGGCCACGATGAGAACGAGACAGCGATCAAAAGTAATGCCAGGCGAGTACGTTGCACGCCGGAAAAATAAACGAAGCTGCTGCGCTCTCTTTCTCGTCAGTTCGTGCTTAACAAAATAAACCCGTGAGTTTATATATATATGTATCGTTCTATTTATTAATGGATTTTATTTTATTTATAAAAGTTGATTTTCATGCTTAATCTAACCGAACAAACCGTTTGCTAGAATCGTCGTCGGACATTCCTAAATATTTCTACGCACCGAGTAATTTAACTTGGGCATTTATTCGAGTCCACAAAACTAGGTCACCGGATTCGCTTATCGCCTCAAGTACATTTTAAACTAAAAACACGAGAAACTCGTTTTGAAAATTTTACTTAGGCCTAAATCGCGGTGCTAAACAAGATCATAACACCAGGGGTGTTACAAAAAACTAGCTATTGGAGAATCTTGGTGTTCGAAAAACTAGCTATTGGAGAATCTAGCTGTTGGAAAAGCCAACTGCTGGAGAAGCCAGCTATAAATACAATTTAAAGGACAGCTAACACACAACTCATTCATTCGCATATGCTACACTTCCTTCTACTCCATCCACCAAACCAAACCTCTACCAACAAATGGTTGAAGACTTTGAAAACCAGTCCATCACTAGTGATGACCTCAAAAAAACTCATGTTGGAGGAAATCAATGACCCAATGGTGGCTTGTGTTGAGGCAAAAATGCAAGCTCGGTCAGGCAGCAGCGTCAACTCATGAAGGTACATTAATAGAGATCATGAAGCTGGCCATGCAAAATTAGTTGTTGAATACTTTGCTGAGAATCCTTTGTACACTGAGTACCAATTCCATAGAAGGTTTCGAATGAGAAAGCACATATTTTTGCAAATTGTGGAAGCATTAGAAAACTAGTCCCGTATTTTTAGTTAAGAAGAGATGCATTCAGTAAGGTGGGTCTTTCACCGCTGTAGAAATGCACGGCTGCCCTCCGAATGTTAGCATATGGATCACCAGTAGACCTTATGGATGAAGCATTTGGAATTGCTGAAACCACAGCTTCAGAGTGTCTAATCAAGTTTTTTCAAGGTATTAGACACATATATGGGGAGAAATATCTTAGAAGACCTAATGATGAGGATATCCAACGGTTACTCCAAGTTAGAGAGGCATGAGGGTTTCCAGGGATGTTGGGAAGTCTAGATTGCATGCATTGGCGATGGGGAAATTGCCTAGTTGCATGGAAGGGACAATTTACCTGTGGTGACTACAAGGTACCCACTATCATGCTCGAAGTTGTTGCCTCCTATGATCGCTAGATTTGGCATGCCTTTTTTGGCACACCTGGTTCCAACAATGATCTAAATGTGTTGAACCAATCATCATTGTTCACACAAGTGCTATAAGGGAGAGCCCCAGAAGTTAAATTTACAATTAATGGTTCATAGTACAATATGGGTTACTACCTAGCCGATGGAATTTATCCTTAGTGAGCAACATTTGTAAAAGCAATTACTTTACCTCTTACTGAAAAGGATACACTCTTTGCTCAACATCAAGAGGGAGCAAGAAAAGATGTGGAGTGTGCTTTTGGGATTCTATAGAAACGATGGGCCATTATACGTCATCTAGCACGTCTATGGGATAGGCAAGAGCTAGAAGATATCATGATGGCATGTATTATTTTGCATAATATGATAGTTGAGGATGAGAGGGACTCCTATCAGTTGCATCTAGACACCACATATGAAGAGGGTCAAGCTACCAGACCAATCGAAGGACTTGACCATGGACCAATTAATGGATTTACCAAAATTCTAGAGATCAATGATATGATTCATGACAGAGACTCATAAACGTCTGCGGGCAGATCTAGTGGAACGTATATGGCAAAAATTTAGTGGTCGGCAACCTTAGAACATGTAATCTGTAGATGTCATTTGCATGTATCTTTGTTATTTTTAGTTTTTTGTATTGTTGCTGTGAACCTAAATCAATGAAAAGTTCTATTTGTAACTTCAGTTAGATGTTAGACAGAAATAATAATGCAATGCCCAAAGCTACTATCACACAGCACCAAATCTATTAGACAGGGAGAGACAAACCATGCCGCAGATCCCGAAGGTGACGCAGCACGCGACTTCCATGGCACGACACCATGGACGCCCATGCCGCGATGTCCTCCTTCGCGCTGCCTCGTCCTCCTCGTTGCACGCCAACGTCGCAGGGCCGGGGAGGGAATCCCGCGATGCGCAATTTCGGAGCAGATCGGGCGCCGCATGACGAAGAGGCGGCAGCGCACGACAAGCAGAAGGCGGCCACCGCATGAGGGAGATGAGGCAGCGGCGGATGGGGAAGTGCAGGGGGCGCCGCACGAGGCTTGGATTGGCCTGATTTGGCGGATGGATGAACTCGGACGAGGAGCCGCAGCAGATCGACGAAACGGAAGAAAAATGGGGGAAAGAAGCCCGACGAAGATATTGCGGGAAGAAACTCCCCGTCTCTAGTTTTTTCCGTGTGTGGGTCTGGCAATCGAGCCAGGTCCGGTTCTATCCACTGTGAGCTGAATAGCAAGACACGTCATGTCGTTTGTGGAGCCCACGATCGAACTGACCCCGGTGCTCCACACTGGGGACGCTCTTAAAAGACGGAGGAAGTACAAAACTACTAAGTTGCTAAATCTCAGTCCGTTCGGAGAGGGTCGATCAACTATCATCGATGCTCCGATTAGACTGTCTCCAATGGCGTACCCAAACGCAAAAATGCGTTATGCACAGTATTTTTAGGTACCAAAACACTTCTCCAACGGAGGACCGAGACACGGTACCCATTCTGGGTCGTCGGCGATTCGGCAGGCAAATTTGCGTTTCGAAGAGAGACGACGCAAATGGTGGGCCCGTAGGAGCCGTCGGGGCAGGGCGCGGCCGGCTCGACTCGGCGAGGCGGATCCGCGGCGGAGCACGGCCGGCGGGCTCGAGGGGGAAGCCGCAGGGGCAGCCCTCGCGATGAAGCCGACTCGCCGAAGTTCTGGGCGCCGCCGTCGTGCTGCCCGTCTCCCTCCGCGCTCCCCCCTCCTTCTCCTCCTCTGCTCTCTCTTCTTCCCTCCCTCTTCTCTGCTCGCCGGGGTCGAGCACCACCAAGCCTGCTGCTGCCGCCCGTCCGCCATCGCGCCGCTGCTCTGCTCGCCTCCTTACTCGCCCAGCGCCTCCGCTCTCGCCTTGCCTTGCTCTGCGCCGCCGCGGCAAGCGCTGCCACAGCCCGCCTGCCCCGGCCGGCTCGCGCCGGAGCTCCAACCAGCCGCGCCCGTCGCCGTCCGCCGCGCCCTTGCCTTGCTCCGCTTGCCCTGCAGCCGCCCTGCGCCACGCCGCTGCTAGCAACGCCGCCGTCGGCTCTGCTCCTCCTTCTCTCCTCCCTTCTCTCTTTTTTCCCTCTCTCGTCCGCTCTCTCTCTCTCGCTTTTGCACGGATTGGGATTTGGGGCTTCATCTGTTGGAGAGGTCGAGGAATGGGTAAGTAGCTTTTTTCGCTGCGCGTTACCTAAACTGTGAAATAGGTATCAGATTTAGGTCACGTTGTTGGAGTCAGTCTTATGATGAGATCGATGGATTGGATTGGAGGTGGCCGGTGCTGCCCTGGCCTCGGTATCGGCCATACTTCTGACAATCAGACGTACCAATTATATGTGCGTTATCGCTGAGCGTCAAGGTTGATATTTATGTAGTCTCAGTATGTAGGTACGTGGTACCATCTGCCATGCCAAGCCCTACTTTAATTCACGAGGTCCATCCCATTCATGACGAGGAAGCAAATGGTGTACTACTTGCATCGCTGGGGTTTTGCAGTTGCAGTGATCCATGGCCAGTAATTTACTTTCACATTTTTATTATCGGATAGGACTTAAGAAGTGAGACTGGCTCAATCAATTGGGATAAAATTATGTATATTCTAAGACCAGTTTAGATGTAGGGTTTCATCTCCCAGTTTACAAAACTCAATGTGTTAGAAAAAGTGTAGATGAATTTTATTCCCATGGAACTCATTTTCTCATAAAACTTTTATCACCTCTCTTCATCCTTTCTATGCCATGTGAGTTTATTTAACGCTACAAAACTCTCAATGAGGCTGGCATAACTATTCAAATCATCTTAACTTGAATTTAGCTACCTATTATATAATTAATAATGAAAACCCATCTAGTTTCTTCTAGGTCCAAATAACTTTTTTTCCTTTACTAATTAATAAGTGGGTAGATCCTGGCCTATTTGTAACTCTAGAGTTGAGACTTACAAATAGGCCAGTTGTCCGTGATTTCTACTACACCAAGTTGTTTGTAAGTCTCAAGTTGTCCGTGATTTCTACTATAACAACCTAAGCTCACAAAGGTACTCCATTAGTCCATTTCGCCGAGTTTTGGTGTCATGGATGAGTGACTGGTGCATCCTGTTGCATATATGGCCATTCCTTACGAGGGGTTTCATAGCGCTGTTTTAGGAAATACCAATCAGAGAAGTGATGGATAAAACGACTTCCCTCACTTACATAGTTTTGTTTTGTCGTTTCATAGTCTCTGTATGACATTTAATTTTATGAGTCATCTTGAATTAGAAAATCAGCCCCCTCTCCTTTTTAAAATGCAACAATATTATTACTTTCAGTGGGAGATTCATAGCATTGTTTGGATATATTGGGTGTGAATAAAGCGACCTCCCTCGGCACATTTAATTATATATGACTTATCTTTGGAAGCGAGAGTCAGGTGTATTTCAATTGGATGAGATTTCTCACTTCTTAAAATTAAAGTAATGTTGTTAGAAATGTGTACTATTTCATTCCAAAAAAATGCAAATATAGGTTTAGAGAAAGTCATTTTTTTAAGTTTGACCAGTTTTTATAGAAATAAAATCAACATTTACGTCACTAAATAGATTTACTATAAAAATATGACAAATTTAATTATACTTATTTAGTATCATAAGTGTTAGTAATTTTCCATTTTAATTTTGATCAAATTTAAATAAAAAACTCATATATTTCACAACAAATAAGTGTCATTAGATTTTCTATGAAATATATTTACATGATATATTTATTTGGAGTCATGGATGTTAATAAGTTATAAATTTACTCACCTTAAGATAATTTGGCTTTGAGCAAATCTGAAACTACATTATGAGGTAGTAATTTTTTTTATATAAAAAAAGTTTGACTAGGACTATATTAAAAATTGTAATATTTGGAACGAAGGTGGCAGTAAATAAGTAAAGCTGCTGCATTTGTCATTAAAACATTCAAAGATAGGCAGCCCCACCTAGCAGCCTTCAATTAATCACTCCTTTGGATGTATTCATCTTGATGACAGTAATTTACTTCTCTTTGCCAGTCGGTACGGTGGTAGACATTTGCTCAGTCATGGAGGCTGACAGATGGACCAACCGGTGGCCTTCATCTAGCCCTCCGTATGCACGGCTGCAATGGCGAGTTGGCAACGGAACTGTCGGAGTCGATAGACCATTGACCGATTGACTAGGTGGACCCTTTCATCAGCAGTGCAGTGCAGGGGTAGCAACGTAAAAATTAAAGGAGTGTAAATACAGTGTCCTCACTCCGTTGCAAGAAGGGTACACATGTCGTTTTATGGTAAATCGATTAATTTTAACTTTAACTAGATTTATAAAAAATAGTATCAATATTTATATTTTAAAATAGGATTACTATAAAAATATATTGCATGATTAACCAAATGATATTTATTTACAATTATAAATATTAGTATATTTTATATAGTATTTAGTTAAACTTGAGGTTGATTGGCTACTCAAAAGTAAGATATGCACTCTTCTTAAGACAAAGGGAGTATAGTATGGTGTCATTGTCTCTGTCTAAAAAAGATGTAATTCTAGCTTTGTTCTAAGTCAAATCATCTTGAGTTTGATTAAACTTATACATAATCGTATAACATTCATAACTCCAAATAAGTATATTATTAAGATATATATTCAATAAAAATGTATAACACTCATTCCCTTGTAACAAAATTTATGTACCTAAAACTACATAACGACATTCAATTAGAACAAAGGGTATATTTGATATGATAAATATTAATATTTTTTATAAAAATATGGTCAAACTTAGGATGGTTGCACTCAACACTATATTAGAATTGTATTATTTTTAGGACTCTAACAAAAAATCCAAGAGTGCCTCAGGCTGAATATCTCTCTTAGATATTGTGGAGTCCTCGTCCCAAACACCCTTAGACCATATTTTCCTGCACCCTAATAATTCACCTGGAAGTGCATCTAGGCTACCTAGTGGCTTTTGGTGATTGAATGACTAGGCATTGGAGGTATGCTTTCAGCTAGTTTCTGCTTGCCCATCGTAGAACGAGACCTGTACGGATTGAGTGGTGAAATAGATGCCACTGGAGGAAGGGACCCTGAAGATTAATGCAGATAAGGTCTTTCTGCATGATGATGGTACGGGTGCAACGGGAGTGGTGATGTGTGGTAGTGATGGCAGGCTACGCGCACGGCTCGTTGGATCAACCTGGTTGGCTCGACTTTGTTGGCTGAGGTAGAGGCGCTACGTGATGGCGTTCGTCTAATCCCGGCAGGTACGAGGAACACATCATTGTGGAGACTAATTCCCATGAGTTGGCTTCGCTTTGGAGAAATAGAGGAAAACACCGACCGGAAATCGCCGCAATTGTGGAGGACGTAGTGGAGTTGGCATCGACATTCCCTTCCTTCGGAGTAGTTTATGCCCAAAGATCGGCGATTTTGTAGCTCATCGCTGCCTAAGCAAGCACTAGTCAATAGGGAGAACTTTGTATGGCTTAGCCCTTCTAGCTTCTTGCAGTGTTGTCTGCAAACCGATTGTAATGATTCGATATAATCAATGAAGCGAAGTTTAAAAAAAAATCGAGATGGATCATATCTGGCCATCTCAACAGGCGGTCAAGGCACAACGAGCAAGGCAAAGTTTTTTTTTTAGGGGAGCAAGGCAGAGTAGGAAGTGTGAACATATGGGAACCGCTGGTTTTACTTTTATTTTATTTATTTACTCCGTGAATGGAACATGAAAAAACGAGAATACGTGGGTCCCATCAAACCGTTGGCTGCGACAGGACAGTTCCGTTGCTGGATCTATACCCGTACGGGTACGGTTCAATCCAACATCCGTGTCCACACGTGCGTAAGCATAATGTGGAACTTTGGATTGACTTCAGATTTGTAGTTAAGTTAATCGTCAGATCAGCTAGTCGACGCACACTTTCGATCTGGCGGCCGATCGTTGCGTGGCTCCCATCACAATCCCTACGGACCAGGCATTGTCTTGATGTTGATCATGACAAAAAAAATTGTCATGATGTAAATGATAGAAAGTAGACGGGTAAACACACGCGAGGCTGCCATGGATCGCGTATGATACGTCAAGGATGAACACGACCCTGGCCCCCAAGTACGTACTCCAGTAGTAATTGCCCTGCAGCTGCAGGTTTTCGTTTCAAGATTCCCATAATGCTGTGTCTGTTCTTGATGCGCCGGTACAGCCAGATAAGCCCCGGTTTTAGGTTACTTCCTCACCCTTAAGTTTACTCTTTGTCCCATCGAATATTTGAACATATGCATGGAGTATTAAATATAGACTAAAAATAATTAGTTACACAGTTTACGACTAATTTACGAGACGAATTTTTTAAATCTAATTAGCCATGATTTGACAACATAGTGCTACAAGTATATATGTGCTAGTGACGGATTAATTAGGCTTAAAAAATTCATCTCGCGGGTTACCATCGGATTCTGTAATTTATTTTTTATCAGTGTCCGAATACTCAATATAACACCTTCACATGACACTCGAAGTAACACGCTAAAACTTTACCCTCTTAAACATGACCTTAGTAGTTTTGTTTAAGGGAAAGCATGCTTGTCACCAACTACTCCCTACTACTGTCCCTGTCATGATGGAGCCTGCTCGCTGGCCGCTGGGCTTGGGCAGGCTCCACAAGTCTCCAACTGCGGCCGCATTTGTACTTTCCTGCCTGTGGCTCACAAGCGAACATGTGTGTGCTTGCGACACTGACACCGAGACCGCTGCTATCGCCGCGGTCCAGCCTCCAGCGGCAGACTGCAGATCGCGGCGGTTGCTAATCCGCCGCCTCCTCAATCAACTGAACGAAGAGAGAGAGAAACCTCAGCAACCGCCGCGTTGCGCTCGCGCAGGGGAATCCGTCGCCGTGTCGCGCACTTTCCCCTTTCCTCCGCCTGCTCTCTCACGTGTTCATCGTTTGTTCTCGCTCCATCCATTCCATCGTTCCACTTCCATCCCTCTCCCCATCACTCAGCGCGTTGCTGTCGCCTGAGAACAATAAGAGTTTGCGCGTCTCGCGACTGATCGCTGGCAGCCGGCACTGCCACTCGGCGGCGACTTGGACTTGACTTCCGGGCAACTGGGCGAGGAGAGGGGACCAATCCACAGGGTTTAAATCGGCCTCGGCCCCGCCGCGAGTTCTTGCTGGATTCGCTCTGAGCGGGCGAGGACTTGTCGGCACAGCGCGATGCAGCAGCAGCAGCAACAACAAGGTAACGCCGAGTCCCACGACGCCTCGCTTCAAAGTTGCAATCTTTCGATGCTTTTGAGCGTTCTTCGAGTGCGATTTTGGGCAAAAGAACCTATGTGGGGTGTCGAGGAAGAAGGGGGATTGCGGCAGGCTGCCTGAAAGTGCCTCCTTTGATCGACAAATGCAACTGGTTAACCATTGATTTTGTTTGCCTATTATATTACTACTAGTATGAAATGCTACTGTTTCATCGCTATATATGCCTTTTAATTTAATAACAAGTTCATTAGTACTTCTTGGTTGAAGAACTAAGTTAGCAAGCGTCGTTGCTGCCAAAACATTAAAAAAGATATTATTTTCCGTCTCTGTCTTCTTTATTTCTATTTGAGCGAGACCACCAGCCACCCGGGGTGATTTTGGAATGGACTTCTAATGCTCACTTCAGTGGCCTGAGATTTCCGGCGCCTCTCTTGTCAATTGTTCATTATAGAATAGCGTAGGAAAGAGTACTGCCCTACACTACACACAACCATTTGAGTGCAGCCTGCATATAACTCACGATCCAACGTTTAAAATTACTTAGATGGAAACATCATAAATGCATAGGATGGTTACAATTACGGTTGTACTACTTGAGTTGTATGCCAAATGGTTGTACCAGAAGCATTTCACTTTATAAATTTGGAGGTTGATTGATGTACCAAATTTAATTGTTGTTAACCATCCACTGAACACTTCTATGTAATTGTGATCTTTGAGTTGCTATGTGTTGGCTGTGTCGTAGTTTCATATCTCTTGTTAACCAGTGTTGTTGCCTATGGTTTTACTGTTCAGGCTTAGACATAGACAAGCTACAACAGGTAGTGAAGACCCGCTGGCTAAAGCCTCAAGAAGTTCTGAAGATACTGCAGAATCATGAGTTGTTCACGATATCACATAAGACCCCACAGAAGCCACAGAGTAATAAATGCACCCTTTGGTTTTGGACTGTAAATATATGACCAAGGCTTGCGCTTGGTTTCTTTAGCCCTGAATGTGACTAAATGAGCCAATTCGAAACCTGCAGGTGGTTCTTGGTTTCTTTTCAATCGTAGAGTACTCCGGTACTTTCGAAGTGATGGATTCGAATGGCAAAAGAAGAAGAATGGGAAGACCATTAATGAAGCTCATGAGCACCTTAAGGTCTGTTCATTTACCCTTTTGGTGAACTGCTGTGCTGTGTTCATGTCTAGGTTAAAGATCTCTCCAAAAGTTAATAGATATGAATGTTACTCAGAATATGCTTGGGAGCAGTCATCTTGATAAGCCAATAAGCTATTGAGAGATGTTTGGTTTGTAGTCAAACTAAATCGGACGGATTGTATAAGAAATAGACAATTTCATAATGAAATTTGTACCTAATGCCCCTTCATAATGATACAAATTTCCTCCCCTTCAGTTCTGATGCTGGAAATTTCAGGTTGATAATGTGGATGCACTGAATTGCTACTATGCTCGTGGAGACAAAAATCCTACATTTCAGAGGCGGATATATTGGATGCTGGATCCGTAAGAATTATCTACTCTCAACTCTCATTCTTTTGGTACATCAGGCGATGCATTTCCTTAACGCACTGATGGTATTATACCAGTCATAATGCCCTGCTGGAATGACAATATTATACCTGCCATTGTTATGACTTATTCTACTTGTGGTTTGATCTGTTTTGTTTTAATTGAATCTCATTGGTCAGTATGTAAATCAATTTGCATCTTGATAAAAGGTATCCATCTTTGCAGGGCTTATGAACACATTGTCCTTGTCCACTATAGGGATGTTCTAGAGGTTTGACTCCTTCTCTCTTTCTTATGTCAATGAAAATATACAGTTTTGATGCTCAAAAATTAAGGGGGGGGGGAGGGGGGCGGGGTGATTCCTTTTTCCTCTATTTGCTAGACATTATTCTGCTTTCACAGTCTATGATCTTAGAGATCAAGGCTGGCATTGGATCGTTGAACTTATTAGGTTAAGTAATTGATTAATCCCATTCGCAAAATAATAATTGATTAATCCACTTGTGTCTGGGTGTGGGTCGGTATGTTGTATGGGCTCTTACCTTTTTATTCGTAATATAATGATTGATTAATCCTACATGTTTGAGAAAAAAGTTGATTAATCCTTGTCAGTAAGAACCAGTTTTTCAACAGTTAGCTCGCCTTTTTAAGCTAATGCAATTAATACTAGAGTGATTGAGTCCACGACATTAAATTTACTTTTTCATGTGTCTCATCTTTATTTATTGATTGCTTACCAGGGCAGCATTTCAGTGTCTGCACGAAATGATTCTTCAACATCGAATCAGAATGGCAGTGCTAGCAGAGCTGAAGTACATAGTTCACCTGGTTGGACAAGTGAGTTAATTGTACAATGTCCCAATTCGTGCAGTCCGGGATCTGCGGAAGAAGTTAGTTCCCGAACTAGTGCAAGTGAATCTGATTGGATTCAACATAAGGCAGCCTTGCGGAAGCTTAAAATGCAGCTGAGTCTGGAAGACAAAGAAGATTGTGATGTTAATGCCGAGGAAGTTCCAGCAAATAATGAGCCTATTATTTTACCTGGGATTCAGAATGAGGAGCTAGGCACTTCTAGGAATCATGATGATATCTTTGATGTGCTGGACTTTAGTGAAGATCATATCAATGGAACTGGAACCCACCCATGTCCCAGTGCTATTGATGTGCTAAAAAATTCAGGTGCAGTAACACATGTATTCCAATTATTTCATTGCTAAGAACCGTCTGAGACATAGTGGAAATCTTTCTTAGGATTTGTTGCATGTATGTTTTAATATTCAGACACATGGTTAGAGGATGATCAACTTGAGGTAATTCTGCATCCAGCGTGTATGACACTGACTGAAAATCAATGGTTCAAGATCCATGAGGTTTCTCCAGAATCAGCGTTTTCTTCTGAAAGTACAAAGGTATCATATGGCGTTACTAGTCTTGATTAAATTACTGCAACATGCATCCTTCTTTCTTCTTTTCTATTGGCATGATATTGAACAACACGTCCATATCCTCATGTGGTACTTATATACTCTGATTGCAAATATAAGTTGTTTTAGGCTTGTGCATAGGAATTAATAAAGTGTTGAAATGATTCAAATGACCTTATTACCTGCGATTAGTGGATTAGTTAGCAAGGCATAAGAAGAAAAAATGGGGGACAGGTTCCTAGAATCCTATAGTGACTTGTGAGTGGCAAAGTCTAAAAACGAGTTACTTTTGGAATTGAGGGAGTAATACTATATAAAGTATTTTGATCTGATAGCTTTAAGCCCGAGTCCATCTCTGGGCCCAATGAAACGAAAAAGAACCTATCAGTTGGGACAAACCTGTGTTGAGAACTACAATGGTTGTAGACTTATGAAAATGTAATGCAGGTTATCATTGTAGGAGACTTCCTTTGCAATCCCCCTCACGGTTCATGGGAAGTGCTGTTTGGTGATGTTAAGGTACCTGTGGAAATTATCCAGCAAGGTGTCATCCGTTGCCATACTCCATGCCTTAATACTGGAAAAGTGAGAATGTGCTTGATCGATGGGAATGGGAAGTCCTGTAGTGAAGCACGAGAATTTGAATTCCTTGAAAAGCCTACCAAAGGCATGATTGATGGAAGCAGGAGCCCCTGCAATGAAGCACGAGATTCCAAAACCGATCAGATACCTACCAAAAGTAGTGACGAGTTGTCACTGTTACTACACTATGTTCAGACGCTTTTTGATGGTCATGCTTCTGGGCTATTTTCAAATTTTAGCTTGCAACTCCCAAATCTCAGCTGTGAATTCCAAATCAACCAAATGGATATCATAAAGAAGGCGTATGAGCAGCTGGACCCTGAGAATACAGTAAATAGTGTCATGGAAGCATTGCTTAATGACAAGTTTAAGCAATGGCTGTCATCTAAATGTGAACAGAATATTGACGGAGACCATTTGCTTCCTAAGCAATACCACAGTATTATACATATGATTGCAGCCTTGGGATATGTCTTGGCTTTGAAGCCACTGCTTAGTTCTGGAGTGCCTATAAACTACCGTGATGCAAATGGATGGACTGCTCTACATTGGGCTGCAAGGTTTGGCAGGTACTCCGTATACAAAACTCTTTACATCATATGCAGCGTAATGCTATTTTATTCATGTTCAAGTTTCAAGTGGATCTTGTTGGTTATATTTCTCCTATTTACCATTCATTCATTGCCAGGAGCCTTCTTATTTTTGGACCTAGACACAAAATTTTACTTGCACAATTTGGGCAGTTGATCTCTTATGTAATGGTTTTCTCTAAGCTCTTTTTCTTACTGACTTCATAGTTTTCTATTAAAAAACAGAGAAGATATGGTGGCGTCTCTTCTTACTGCTGGTGCTGCAGCTGGTGCACTTTCACATCCGACATCAGAGGATCCTGCTGCCAAAACACCTGCTTCAATAGCTTTGGCATATGGTTTCAAGGGCCTATCTGCATTCCTTTCAGAAGCACAATTAACAACTCATCTTGATTCTATCGAATCAAAAGAAAATGGAAAACTTGATTCTACGGAAGGGGGGATATGTTGTGCTGTGGACAGAATATCAGACAAAAGCAGCCACGTGCATGGTGGAACTGATGATCAGCTTGCGCTTAAGGATTCCCTAGGAGCTGTCCGGAATGCAGTTCAGGCTGCAGGACGCATACAAGCTGCGTTCCGAATTTTTTCCTTTAAGAAAAAGAAAGAGATGGCTCTTCAGAGCAGAAATAGCTGCTGCTTGTCCATTAGTGAGACAGGAGCAGTTTCACATGGTATGCTGGAGAAAGCTGCATTATCTATTCAGAAGAACTTCAGGTGCTGGAAAAAACGTAAAGTATTCCTGAGGATACGAAATAATGTTGTCAGGATACAGGTAAGTCTTTTGCAATGTTGTGCTTATAGTGATCGGATCTCTCAAGTGTATGTAACACGTGCAGAGTAATCACAATATGTATTAAAACCTCAAATGGGTAATTCTTATTGTCATCCTGATAGGCCCGGGTGAGAGCTCATCAAGAAAGAAAGAAGTACAAGGAATTACTTTCAAGCGTCGGAGTCCTTGAGAAGGTGATGATACGGTGGTACCGTAAAGGTGTTGGTTTGCGTGGATTCAATTCTGGGGCGATGCCTATTGATGAAGAGGTGGACGAAGACGTTGCCAAGGTTTTCCGGAAGCTCAGAGTGGAAACAGCCATTGATGAAGCTGTTTCAAGGGTATCATGTATCATTGGTAGCCCTAAAGCAATGCAGCAGTACCGTAGGATGCTCAAGAGGTACCAACAAGCAAAGGTGAATCTCTTTCTTCTCAAAAACTTGTAGTACCGCAGCTACCATGATCATAGTTGTGATCCATTAAAGACTTGCATGAAAAGTTTATAAAATGATTCCTGAAAAGGAAAGGGTAGCTTTAGGACTAACTAAAACGGGTTCCCCCATTGCAGGATGATCATGAAAAGTAATGCTTGTGTTAAGCCAACAGTGATGGAGCAAACAGCAAAGCACAAGCCACCCACTATTTACTTATCTCCCTTATTGAAGGATCTCGGATCTGAACATTGGTTGTCTGGGTAAAGTAAAGCCTTGGTGACTGAATGGACAGTGGATCCCGAGAAAAACTGAAAATTTCTTCGGTGATCTAGTACTAGCTCCAAGTCATGCTGGGCGCTATTTGAGTGTACATAGCAACGTCATGTGCAATAGCCGACTTTTGGCTGAAAGTTGATAAAGGTGGTGACAGTACATGCAGAAGCTTCCAAGAGCCTGAGCAAGGTTGATGAGGTCTGAGCAACACTGTATTCGATATATATATGCCTTATGTACTACCTTCAGGCAGTAGGTTTGTAGTAAGTTTGTACTATATCGTAGTAAATAGGGGTTAACTATTGTAATTTGTAGCACAGTGAATGTTGTAAGGAATCTCTCAGCTGCCATTTACCAATTAGAAATACTCCATCGTTTACACATGGGATGATGATGACTGACGATCAATTTTGCCAGTTAATATGTTCGCTCCAATCGTCCATTTCTTCAAGACAGTGACATTCCAACAGTTCAACAGTTTAACGCCAGTTGTTTCATGCCTTCGGCATCAGCTTTCAAATGGAGCAGCGATCAAAGAAGCCTCCTAGCATTAAACTTCTCCCGTAGTCTCATGATCAGAATTCAGATGGTTCAAGCAACTGCCAACAGAATAAACAATCAGGCAGGGTGCGAGCCACTGGTGTAAAGCACTGAACCGGACAAACATAAAGCGACTGGCAGGCTCCATTCAGAAAAAAAAAAACCAGAGGATTAGGCGTTTGTAACCACTGGCATTAGTTTAAACAGCAGCAATCAAGTGCATCACTTTGGACCTTTTGGGGCGATTAACATATTGCGGCAGTTAGGTACCGTCGCAATATGCTCCAGACCACAAATTAAACAAGCTCCGTGACATCAGGCAAAAGCCATTTCATCAGATAAAGCCACACCAACAGGCAGTTTTCAGTGTAATTATTGGCTGGTTGAGAGAACCAGTAGCAGGAGAGAAACTCAGGACGACAAGCTGATGGCGACTGATGTTTTGTCAAACAAAATTTCCATCTTTGAATGTGTCATTTACAATTTACAGCTTCGACCCATACAGACCGAAGACGATGCATACAAAATGCCAAGAAATGCCTGCACAAACAACCAATACCTAATATGTACAGCCGAACCTTCGGGGGGAAGGAAAACTTCTCTCCCTACTCTATATTATAGTGGCAGAGGACATCTGCAGTCAGTGAATGCAGCTGAATTTTTTTACACGCCTTGACCTCAGCAAATTGTCGAGTAAATAACTGCACATGCATCTTGATTTCAAGACATTGCGCATTTAGTTTTGCAGCTTGGTCAGGTGTACCAAGGAACTGAACATGGGTTGGTTCCATCTCCAGCCTAAAGTGTTTCCACCTGAAAGAATGAGAAGAATCATAACATGAGAACTGAAGGATTCCATGGACTTAAAATAATGATTGATGAGCTCTAAAATATTGACATCAGAGCTTGCTTTAAGAAAGCATCAGAGTTCTTCAGAACCCCTACCAACAACTTCAACAAAAAAGAAGGTGGTGCCAAGATAATAGTAAGCTTTTTAGATCTTGATAGTTGTCAAGCTGCACTATTTTGATTCTTAAATCGATTAAGTATTGCTTTTTCTTAATATAAGCCTTGACATGTCTATTAAACAGTGATATTCAGAATAAGTTTACCTAACTGGAGGCCACATCCCAGCATTTCTAGTGTTTTAATAGGGCCCCTAACTCTGTGAATTGATGCCCACCTGTAGCAATGTGAAGCAATGGTGATGTAAAACTTAAATGATATTGACCATTTGAAAGAATTGACCCACAATCGTTGCTACTCATTTATATTTTAGTTCACTTTCCATGATATGACTCTGCATAACAACAGCCAGACATGTTACAGCAGGAAAAAGAAAGAAGAAACTAGGGGAAAATGAACTCCCAAGAAACTAGAAAAGTCAAGAACTTACTCTCAAGAACATGGGATCTCTGACAAAATTCTTTCAGCCTCGACGGGTGAACCGTTGTCGATATCCTCCGCTATTTTACACTCCATATAAGCCTACCTACTGAACTTGGTCTTGATTTAGGAAAAAGCGAGCTACTTCTCTGTACAGTTGCTCGCCCTCGAATGGCTTGGAAACATAACCGTCCATTTCAGATTTTAAGCATTGTTCGTGTGTCGCCTGGATAACATCTGCTGTCATGGCTAATATTGGAGTTCGCCACTGCCGGACCCCTGCGCATTCCGGTGGGGCTTCTCCACGTTCTATTTGCTCATTTAGATCTCTTTCCATCACTCTAATCCTTCTTGTGGCTTCAAATCTGCAAAGGTACCAAATGCATGACACAAGAGAACAAGAAAATGTAAATCTATGACAAGAGCAAGTATTGTGTATCAACTGAATATAGGTACAGATAGTGTCTAAAGTATGGTAAGATGATGAGTATTCAAAGATAAAACTCACCCATCCATTTCGGGCATCTGTATGTCCATGAAACAAGCATCAAAACTGTGAGGAGGTTTCAGCAGTGTGATTGCTTTCTTCCCACTATCAGCACAAGTTACTTCTGCGCCATATTTCTTCAGAGCGCCTGCAGCAACCTTGAGATTTACAATGTTGTCATCAACCACTATGATTTGTTTCTTGCGAAGAAGGCTGCCCAGTATTGAATTGCCAACTACCCCATTCCTGCAATGCAGTTTATCTATCCCACCCAATGCTCTTTGTAGGGAAACCTGAAGCATGCTTGCACGAAGTGGCTTCATAATTACATTCAAGTTATATTCCCTGAATATATGAGAATTGCTTTTGACAGAACTTTTAGGGTTCTCCAAAAGAAATAACTTTGTAGAGTCTGGTTGATCTTTGTTCCTCAATTTAGTAACCAAAAGAGGCAGAGAGTGGGATTCCTTCAGCCAAGTTTCTTTGTCAATGAGCACAAGCTTTGCAATCTGTGATCCACAATTAATTTTAGAAATGTACTGATCTAGGTCAGTTGTCAATTCGTTGTGAACTCCCAATCTCTGCAAATGGTACTTAGTAACCTTCGCACGGACCGGTCTATGATCTACCACCAATGCATTGATCCCTTTAAACTCTGACGATTTATTCTCGTTTACGCTGGAATGGGCCCTCGTAAGCACCGCAGTGAAGGTGAAAGTAGAACCGACTTGGGGTTTACTTGCAAATCCAATCTCTCCCTTCATGAGGCCGACCAAGCATTTGCTGATGCTTAATCCAATGCCAGTGCCCCCATGGATGCGAGCAATGGATGGACCTACTTGCATGAAAGGGGTGAAGACACGGGACTGAGCATCGGACGGGATTCCAACACCCGTATCTTCAACTGATATTATCAAGCTTATTGAGTCCGATGCACTGGTTGCAAAAGGCATCTCGGATGAGTTCAGTTCCCTACTAAAAAGTCGAAAGTTTTCCCAACTGCGCTTCCTGTTTGCCACTGGGTACCCACTTAAGGTATTTGCATATTGAGTTCCGGTCTCAACCTCCAAACAATGCATAATCTCCTCAACGACATGAACAGTCAAGTAGATATGACCCTTCTCCGTGAACTGTGGAAAATATAGAACTCTTTAGCCAATAAAGAACAAATGCATATAAATATACAAGGGGTTATCCTATTTCCATTTGCTATTGATGTATAGTGATTATCTTACTTTTATAGAGTTTCCGACAAGATTTGTAATGATTTGCCTTATTCTGCCAGGATCGCCAATTAGTGTTTGTGGAACTTGGTCAGAAACAAACACTGCCAACTGCACCCGTTGAGCGATATAGTAAGGAATAACCAAAATAAAGTCACTGCACTTATAATAAAATACAGTAAAACTGCAGGGTGTGACAGCAAGGCTGTAATCTTTGATTACCTCCAGTCCTTTCTCCTGAGCTTTCCCACAGAAGAGAGACAAAATGTCATCACAAACTGTTCTAAGATCAAAGGGTACTGCCTCAAGCTCAAGTTTACCAGACTCGATCTTTGCCTGATCAAGAACCTCATTGATGAGAGATACCAAAGCTTTGCCACTGGCTTGTGCGGTTCTAACATAGTCTTGTTGTGTTGTGTCCAAATCAGTATCCATGAGCATTTGGAGCATCCCTGCAAAATCGGAAACATCATATCTCCTTTCACTCTAATTAATAATGAAGATTACTATTGTACAATTTAGATGGACTAGAACCTCACCTAGAACACCATTCATTGGAGTTCTAATCTCATGAGAAACAGTAGCCAAGAACTGCATGCAAAGACGGCATTGAATTAATAAGGTACCATTTTTTTATCCCTATCTCAAAAAAGAGAGAGAAAAGAACAAGCCTTTGGCCTCCAAGAGAAACAGTAACACAAAACATGCATAGCTATTATTAGTAGCGAAGCTAATCACCTGTGACTTGGCAATATCTGCATCCTCTGCGCGCTTCTTGAGCAGACTCATCTCCTGAAAGTCATCTTCAACTCTGGCAATCCGTTTTGCAGTAGCATAAATTATGTATCCAACCAGTAAACCAATCACAAAAATTCCAATTGATGTCGTTATTGCCAGCCAAGGCCAAGGTGGGCTCTGAATGAACCTATTAAAGAGAAACAGATGAGACACAGAGCCTTACAAAGAATAGACTACAGGGGTAACATATTTTAATTACAGGTTTCTTAGAAGAAGAAATAAATCACCTGCAGTGCATCTCATGCTTCCTTGTCGGGTCACCAAAGTTCAGTGTGACCTTGCACATGCCACTGCCTGTATCATTCGAACCATACATACTGATCGGTTTCTCATTAGTAGTATCATACACGTTCACCATGATGGATTGCTTGCCCGCGAGCTGGTGAAGCGACTTATCAACAAGCGCTTCAATGTCAAATATGCCACCTAAATAGCTGTTTGCACACACACACACACAAAAAAAAAGGCCAGCGGTAATTCAGTTGCACGATTCCTGACTGGAAATAGGAGGCCGGACTCATGAAAAGCTTACCCTATAGCAGCCTGAATGCGCTCCTGTGGCCTGGCATTTGGGGGAAGCTCATACTTGTACACAGCGTAGGTGGAGATCACTCCGAGGCGATTATTGAGCAGCTTGAAAGGAGCAGTAAGAACACCCTTCCCAGATTCTCTAGCTCGGAGCACGTTGTCGCGGTCATCCTGTAATAAGAGCAAAAGGAGGAATAGAGATTAGTGGATGGATAGCCCCTGTTGCTCGTGGATTTTTTTTTTACCATATGTAATTGAGCCCCGGATTAAAAAGAAAGGGAAAAAATCCGAGGTGAAAAAGGGGTAGCAACAGATGATGACTGGTGAGCACATGGTGAACACCAAAGATTGCAGCTTTTTTTACGGCCGTGCGCCTGCTCTGTGAAAAAGATGAAATCTTGCGAGGGGAGGGTAGGGAAGAGCGAATGCTCACGGCGCCGGATAGCAAGTCGAAGGAGATGACGTGCTTGTAGGCGTCCTGCGCGAAGATTACGGGAGCATACTCCTCCGCCGGCTCCCGCACCTCGGCGTCCTCGGCGTTTCCTGGTCCCTGCGACTGCTTCTTGGTCTTGGAGGAGTACATCTTCTTGATGCTCCATCCCTGCTGGCGCTCGAACTGCTCCCGCTCGGCGTGCGTGACCTTCACCCCGTACGCGACCCCGCTCGTGAGCGGCCGCTCGAACGCCGTCCTCTCCGCGTACCAGGCGAACGTTTTCTGCAGCAACGACAGGAAAGGGTGATTTCGCCACGTCCGATGACGGAGAAATCTTGCTTGAATTTGGATTGAGGTACCACCTACCTGGTCGATGGCGGAGGGTGTCTTGGAGTGGTGGAAGGTGGAGACGAGGATGGCGAGCGCCTGGAGGTGGTTCATGCTGACGTTCAACTGGTCCTGGAGCATGCGCGCGCGGTCGTCGCACATGATGGCGAGCAACTCCCGGCGCTTCTCGACGGCCTGGTAGCTCATCCGGAGGTAGATGAGGGAGGCGATGAAGACCCAGATGCTGACCCAGAGCGGGATGAGCCACCTGGAGCTGTCCCGCACCTTGCGCATCCGGTAGTTGGTGAAGAGGTGCGTCCGCAGCGTCCTGCTGGCCGACAGCTTCTCCGGCAGGCGGAGCGGCGGCAGGAGGACGCGCATCCGGTCGAGGCCCAGGAAGCCGAGCCCCGGCGCGTCGCACTTCTCCTCCATCCCGGCCCCGCCGCCGCTCCTCCCGCGCGCCGTAACGGTCATTCCCCTTTCCCTTTCCTCACGGGTCGCGGAGCTAGAGCTACATCTCCTCCCGGACGCCGCTGGCGGCGGCGCTGAGGCTACGGCGGCTGCTGGTTCTTCTCCGGCGGCAGAGGCCCGCGGCGCGCATGCTCCGGCGGCGTCCGCGTGATCGACGGACCGATCGGTGGAGACACGGGGCGAGACGACCGGGGGACGGAAGGGGCCGACGCGGGGGAGCTAGTTTATGGAGGCCGCCGTGCTGTAGCAGCCGCCCACCCGCCCACTGTTGGCGCCAATTGAATGCCACGAGGGAGCAGGCACGGCCGCAAGGGGCTGGCTTCCTTTCCTCTTGCTTCTGTCCCTCCCTCCTCCTTGATTTCTCGCCGCTCAGGCTTGATTTTCCTCCAGGAAGGAAGCAGCGGCAAATCTTGGGAGCCGCTGGCTTTGACCAGAGGGTGGGAGGGGCGAGCAGGGCGGCGGCGGCAGCGGCAGGTGGGAGAGGGGAGAGGATACGAGACGGGACGAGACGACTAGTGAGGGGAAGGCACAAGCAATGGGGAGACGGGAACAGCAACAGCAACAGCAACAGCAAAAGCACAGGTGAACAAGAAGCTAAAGCTAGTGGGGGGTGGGAGAGCCGGAACACCGGAGCAGAGGGATGGTATTGGTGCTGGGGGAGACGAGACGAGGAGATTGGTCTGATTGGAAGGAGGGGAAAGGGGAGAAAAGCGGCCAAGCAGGTGAAAGGAGGAGGGGAGGTGGCACCAGTCACGACAGTGGGAGAGGCCAGCACGCAAGTGGCTCTTCCTCCTCCCCCACCCCCACTCCTCCGTGGGCCTCCCCTCCCCTCCCCTCCCCTCTCAGGCTTTAAGAGCCTATCATCACCTTAGAGCAACCTAAATGTGCTCTAAAAGTAGTCACTAAATTATTTCATATGAACTACTTGATGTTGATTGATCTCTTTCATTGGTCCAACGGTTAATTGGGTCTTTGGATTCGCGCCCTGATCGGGGGCGCCCAACCGCTCTATGGTTGGTGAACCCCATCACACAGCGCCATAAAAAGGGAGGTGGGGGCCGGGCACAATGCACGAGGTTCACCTAACCGTCAGACACCCCACCGACATCCCAAACCCTAATTCGATCTAGAAAGGGGGCGCTGCCAGCGACGGGAAGCGCCACCACAGCCTCTGCGCCACGCCGGACGTCTTCGACACACCAGACTCCCCTGCTTCTACTACTCCGACACCCTTCGGGACGACTACGCCATGGACGGCTCGTCATCCTCCCAAGCCGATGGTCAGATGCTCTTACATCTCTCTCTGTCTCCCTCTTCCGTAGCAAGTTTTAGGTCTAATTTGATTCAACCAGTAAGAGTTTCACCCTCCTATCTGCACCTAAATGATCCCTAAGGTCTAACAATGGTATCAGAGCCGATATCTAGGTGTAGATTTGGCAGGGGTAGCAGCAATTAGAAGGAGGTGAGAGATCCAATTCGGATGTAAGCAAAGGGTTCGATGCGAACCCTAACCCTAATCGCGGTGAAGAAAAGAATAGCAAAGGGGGTCTCGGTTTCGAGAACAACTCGAACCCTAACCCGTAAAGACAGACGGGGAAGATGAACAGTAGGGCTAACCCAAACCCTAACCCTAAATCAGACCAGCTTCGAGAAGAAAAGAAAGAAGATCCAAATAGAGAAGATCAAGGGGAAAGGGGAAGGGCTAGGGAGGCTGCTTACCTCGCCGGCCTCCACTCACCGGATCACCCCGGGAAAGGCCTCCGCGCCAGTGAACTGCGACGTGCTAGGGCGTCGTGGCTAGGCCGCTCGACGGCGACGCGCTCACCCAGTAGGGAGCGCGCGCGTCGGCGAGGGGCCAGCGACGGCGCCACCTTCTCTCTCTCAGCTCCGAGGGCTCTCTACGCTCACTCGGTCGGTGGCTGCCGCTGAGACAGAGAGAGAGAAAGGGGAGAGACGAAATGAGGCTAGGGTTCGGGGGAGAGCGCCGGCCGCGCGGTTTTGTTCCACCGAGATCATCGCCCCGCCGTCGATCTCCATCCAACGATGGCGAATGATCGGGCCGGGATCCGGCCCAGGCGGGAGCGCGCGAGCGGACGGCTTTGCTGGCCCAGGCCTAGGTTGTGGCCTAGAAGGCGCCGCACGCGCGTGAGCAGAGCAGGTCGGGCCGGTTTTTGCCGCTGGGCCGAGCAGCAGTGAAGAGTTTGAGCCCAGTTTTTCTTTTTCTTTTTTCCATAAAATGTGATTTTCTGGAAAATGATTAGAGGCTCAAGAAAATTAGCAAGAGAATTTTCCTGTGAGTAAAATTCATCAAATATGTTTAATGTTTTCCGCTGCAATGTTAAAGTTTATTATCTTTCAATTAAATTCGAACCAACGAGAGAATTTAATTTGAAGAGCAGTAATTTTGTCAGTAAATTGTAATATTGTTATTTTTCTGACCAACGTTGATAATAGCAATATTATAATGTTCATTCAAAAGTTTTCCATGCATTAATTTTATTTCTGCCCAACAGTGATATAGAATTAATGTATAAGAAAGTTGCATGTTTTAATTTTGACCAACATTAAATTAAGGCATGCAATTATTATGTCATATTTTTCTCACTATCTCTGATGGTGTTTTTCAGGACTCAACCCAATGGATTTTATCTCGCACATACCGCCTTTTGAAGGGGGCAACTATAGGGTATGGCGAGAGAAGTATGAACTAGCACTTGCGCTGTCTAAAAATGACCTAGCGCTTACCTCTCTGTGTCCTACTGAGCCGGTGGACCCAGTGAGGGAAGAAAATGAGTTTGATGCTGATTTCACTGCTCGGCAGCGAGATCATGCAGAAGTACGGATGAAATATGATCTCGAACGTAAGAAATGGAACATTTTAAACCGCAAGTGCTTGATGGTGGCTAAGTCCACTATTTTAGATGCGATAAGAGGATCTATCCTAGATTGTGATACCGCTACAGAGTATCTTAAGAAAGTGGAGAGTCAGTTTACTGGCTCTTCAAAGGCTTATGCAGTACTTTGATCAAGAAATTGTTCAATGAGAAATACACTGGTGGCAGTATCAGAGAGACATACTAAAGATGAGCAACACGGCTTCAAAGCTGAAGCCAATGAATTTGAGGCTCAAGGATGAGTTCCTGATTTATTTAATTTTTGCTTCCTTGCCCAAAGAATATGAAACTTTTGTTGTGAAGTACAATATGCAGCTCGATAAGTGGGATATAGAGAAGCTCATCGTAATGTGTGTTCAAGAAGAGAAAAAGGCTGAAAAGCTCACAAGGTGATTCTGCTAACCTTGTGAAGGATAACAAAAAGAAGAACTTCAACGAGAATGTCAAACCTCAAGAGAAAGCCCCTCAGAATGACCACCATCAGAAGAACAATAATGCTCAAGTTGAAAAGGATCAGTGTAAATGGTGCAAGAAGCATGGACATTACCAGAGGGACTGTCCAGACTTCCTGAAGAGCCTTCTGAAGAGAGGTGAGGATTTCATTACATTCATAGATGAGTCATTGTATTTAAGTTATGCAAAATCTAATTGGTGGATTGATTCAAAAGTAATTGTTCATGTTGCAAATTCATTACAGGGATTCTGTACGAGGAGGACCCTGCAAAGAGGAGAAAGAAGAATTAAAGTTGCAAATGGAGTTGCAACTGAAGTTGAGGCCATTGAAGATCTCTCTCTAGAATTAGATGATGATTTTAGACTTCAGCTTTTAGATATTCTTTATGTACCCTCATTGTGCAGAAACTTGATAAGTGTTTCAAGATTAGATGATGATGGATATGATTACTATTTTGGTAATGGCAAATGTCAGATTATGATTAATAATAAATGTGTTGGTCTTACCTTTCGACAAGACAAGCTTTATTTATTATTACTTTTTGAGAATGTGAATGATGTGAGCACTGAGAATGAGAATGCTTTCTCATCTATGAATGCAACAAATAAGCGGAAGAGAGTTTATGATGTATCTTCAAAATTATGGCATTGTCGTTTAGGCCATATTTCGAGGGGAAGAATAGAGCGATTGATTAAGAAAATAATTCTTCCGCCTTTAGAATTTTTAGATTTAGAACAGTGCATAGATTGAATAAAAGAAAAGTACGTTAAGAAAATAAAGAAAGATGTCAAATGAAGCGCAGGAATTTTAGAAATAGTTCACATAGACATCTATGGTCCTTTTCCTGTGAAAAGTGTGGATGGTTATAATTCATTTATAACATTCACAGATGATTATTCTCGTTTTGACTATATTTATCCAATTAAGGAAGATCGGAAACATTGGATAAATTTAAGATATTCAAGGCTGAAGTAGAAAATCAGCACAACTTAAAGATTAAGGTAGTAAGGTCCGACCGTGGGGAAGAGTACTATGGTCGATATACCCCATATGGCCAAGTTCCTGGACCTTTTGCAAGGTTCCTACAGAAAAAATGGTATAGTTGCCCAGTATTCTACACCGGACGAGCCTCAGCAGAATGAAGTAGCTAAAAGACGCAATTGTACCTTAATGGATACGGTGAGAAGCATAATAAGTTACTCTACTCTACCAATAAGTTTATGGAGGGAGACGTTAAAAACCGCCATTCATATTCTTAATCGAGTGTCAAGCAAGTCGGTGCCCAAAACACCGTATGAGTTTGTGGCAAAACCACCCGAAATAACACGCTTACGGAGGTGCTCGCCCTCCACTAGGCACTAAGCACCCCGAAAGCAAGCTACAGCGGGCGGTATCCGTCGGACACACCCCAAGAGAGAACCCGAAAGATCCACATTTTTTCCAAGGATCCAATAATGAGAACGCGTTACAATACAGGTCCATTTCATACATCCGAGTTTCTTAAAAATTATATTATTACATTACCAAATGTCAGAGTGCGGAATGATAAACAGCGAAATTTAAAATAAACATCTAGCGATAAGAACGAGGATCCGTCTGAGCCCACCATAGGAATCCTCCACACAAAGGTACTTCTCATGCATCACCTGCAACAGGGATAAATAACCCTGAGTACACAATGTACTCGCAAGACTTATCCGACTAGTGCGAATAATTTCTCGACTCCAAAGAATATGATAAGCTTCATGGTTTGCTAGTTTTCTTTTAGCAAAAAGCAATATTAATAGTGAGTCCTTATTTATGTTATGATTATCAGCCGTATTAAGTTATTATCTATCCAGTCTATATAAACACATGTTCTACTTTCAAGCAGGAGTTGAACAATCAGTTCCATTTTTTCTTCTTTTAACTTTCAGTTCTTACTACGATGCTAGAGGTAAGACAAGTCGTACCGACTCGGTGGCAATTTGCGAACTAATGTGCCCAGTTGGGTGCCCTGAAAACACACGCCCCTCTTGTATCCAGGCACAAGCAGAACTAACCCATCACCCTCCTGTCCTGGGTGTCTAGGTCCCCATCCAAACTTGGACTCCAAGCCCCACTCCTGAGTCCCGAACTCAGTGCGTGATGCAAGGACCTCCACCATCTCCACCTCCAATCAGTCGGTCCGGAAAGAGCCGGATCCACGATAAGAGAGCAACAAGTCTTCCCTACGCCCATACCCAAGTATGCGCTCAGGACAATAGATCTGTGACTTACCTCGCGTCCATTGCAACAACCGGTCCTTAATTGACACAGACAAGGAAAAAGTGTAACCGAGCTATGCCCTGTTGGCCGCAGGACACAACCCTTTACACCCACCAGAACCCAACTATATCCTTGCCCGGTCACCATTTTTTTTCCACTATTTTATCATGAGTGATCATATTTATCACCTATTTGTGAGTAACGACAGGTTACCCACGCTACCGACATCCTAAGCATAGCAGCTACTCGACCTATACTAGTAGAACTCATGGGTGGATATATTTATGCATGTAGTTTTCATAAAATACCTGTAACGTAAATGCACAACATATATATATATCCAATTATTATTCAAAATAAGGGTTATGCACCAGAACTTGTCTTGGGCAGGCAGGGTGTCAGCAAAGTCAGCAACTAATGGCTTCGAGACTTCCTCCTGCACGAGAACCTCCTCCTCGTACTCCTCGATCACCTTCTCGTACTCCTGCTCATCCGCAGTCACGAACTCTACCAACTCGTTATCTATATGCATGAAATAATGATGCAACGCTTAGTAATACGGCAACAGCAACTCTTAAAATAAGAATACATCTATCAAGCTACTAAGCTAACTCTAATGACTAATACGCAAAGTTACCTATTATTTCCACTAAACAGGTATGAAACATTTCATGTATTATCTTAGCAACTAAATGCATCATTATTGTTAATATCCATTTACTATATATATGATAAAACAAGGTGCACTAGCTACCATATTTATCAACCTATTCTAAGGCTATAAAAATTATAGTGAGCACATAATAATACAATGAACCTACTGTAAAAAAAATTAGGACTAGCACTTCTACCAATGCATCACAAAAAATCATTCTCTAAATAACCATAAGAATAATACGTATTTTGAAATAATAAAGTAACCCTAAAGGTGTCACTGAACTATACGAACTAATTACACTAACAGATAGATCATGAATTTAGGAATCTAACAAGATTTATTTCACAATAAATAAATAAATTCAAATGAGCTCTAGAGATGAAGAAAATGATATGGATGGGTAGAGCGTGATTTTAGATGAATTTAGAAAAAAGAATCAATGGAATCGGAGTTCGTACGAGGTAGATATTGATTGCGCAAGGTGGCCACTAATTAATCACGTAAAAGGTGATTAAAGAAAGCGATTAATGGCACTTGACAAGCTGGTCACGTGTTTGGATTTCACGTGATGGACTTGAGTGGGTCTTTGGTCCTTCAACGTGTCAACTGGGTTGGCATTAAAGAGTGCATATGTGCTAATTGGATTAAGAAGGGAGAAAGAGACCGTAGGTCAAGGAAATAACGGAGAAGGAGAAGGAGGGGATTTTTGCAGGCTGGCTACCTCGGTCGATTGCAGCTCAGGAAGGAAGTTCGACAGAGCGCAGCTTTCTCAGACAAGAACACAGGAACTCGATTTGGGGAGTAAGATGGTGAGCGGCGGAGCGTAGCTCTGGAGCTCGGCGTGATGGGAGGGTTGCACGGCGTGTCCTTTATAGGCAGGAGACGTGGGGCTGGAGGTGGAGCTGGCACTGGGAAAAACGCCTGGCGTGCGCGACACACTATGGCAGCGGCAACGCGACGTGCGCTGATAATTTTGCAAGACGATTAGCAAGCGAAGTAAAGGCGGGGGTGATTAGAACAACGAGAGAGGACAGTGGCGCGTCGCGAGATTGATGGAGATATTGGTGATCTTAATATTGGGTGCTAATCCACTTTTGAGAAAAGAAAAAGTATTTGGATTAGTCACTCTTGGACTTGCATGCACATGGCTAGTTGAGGAGTGTGTTTTGGTCTGCGGGAGAATACTTGGACAAGAAATAAATTAGAGCTCAATTTGAGAATTAGTGCAACAAAATTTAATTTCTCATTTTACCACATGCAATAATACATAAACATGATGCTCATGACATGGTTTTAGCAAAAACTGTACAATGTAACACCGAGAGTGTTACAGAGTTATGGACATAAAATGAACACTTACTTAACTATTTATGTGTGTGGGGTTGTCCAGCTGAGGCTAAAATCTTTAACCCAAACATAGGAAAGCAAGACTCCAAGACAGTCAGTTGCCATTTCATTGGCTATCCAAAAAAGTCAAAATGTTATCGCTTCTATTGTCCTGACAGACAAATGAAGTTTGTAGAAACAAGACATGATGTCTTCTTGGAGGATGATATGATCAGGGAGAGCATGGTAACGTGAGAAATTAATTTTAAAGAGAAGCGGGTATACGTGCCCACTCTAATGGTTCATGAGCCATTCTACAAGCTACCTGTTGTTGCTGTACCAACAGTGCAAGACACTGTAGTAACAGCACCTGTTGTTAGTTCTCCTATGGCAACAATGAATGAACACGATGAACCTGTTCTTTAGGATCCCCTATAACCCGTTGTCACACATGGGGGAGAGCAACAACAGCCTCATATAGAACAAGCATCATCTAACGAGGCCCCTAGAAGGTCTCAAAGAGTCAGGAGATCAGCCATTCCTGATGATTACAAAGTTTATTAATGTGAGGAATTTCAAATAGAGGGTGATCCCACCTCATTTGAAGAAGCCATGAGAAGTGCTCACTCATCCAAGTGGTTTGAAGCCATGGAAGATGAAATGAAATCGATAAAAACAACGGTGTTTGGAACTT
The DNA here is from genome assembly GCA_904845875.1 of Miscanthus lutarioriparius. Lineage (NCBI taxonomy): Eukaryota > Viridiplantae > Streptophyta > Magnoliopsida > Poales > Poaceae > Miscanthus > Miscanthus lutarioriparius. The sequence goes on along the minus strand of CAJGYO010000006.1, from coordinate 8,596,498 downwards.
AGAAACAATTCCTAAAGGAACAAGACACTAGGCTGTAAATGGGTCTACAAAACTAAATATGACTACAAAGGGAATATAGAAAGGTTTAAAGCACGGCTTGTGGCAAAAGGTTTCACGCAAAGAGAAAGCATAGATTACAATGAGACATTTTCTCTAGTCTCATGTAAGGATTCTTTTAGAATCATAATGACGCTTGTAGCGCATTATGATTTAGAATTACATCAGATGGATGTAAAGACGACATTCCTAAATGGGGATCTGGAGGAAAATTTTTACATGGCACAACCGAAAGGTTTTGTTGTGGAAGGAAAAGAACGCATGGGATGCCGTATGAAGAAATCCATTTACGAATTAAAACAAGTTTCAAGATAGAGGTATTTGAAGTTTGATAGTACAGTAAGAAAGTTTGGGTTTCAAGAAAATATAGAGGATAATTGCGTTTATGCAAAGTTCAAGAATGAGAAATATATTTTCTTAGTCTTGTATGTGGATAACATCTTGCTCACTAGCAGTGATGTTAATCTACTACTAGAAACAAAGAAGTTCTTGTCCTCGAAGTTTGATATGAAGGATCTCGGTGAAGCTTCATTCGTCCTAGGAATAGAGATTCACCGAGATGTAGAAAAGGGGGTTTTAGGATTGTCACAAAAGGCATACTTAGAAAAAGTTCTAAAGAAATACAATATACAAAATTGTAAGTCTTCACTGCTCCCATAGTCAAGGGTGACAAATATGGGGAATCTTAATGTCCCAGGAACCAATATGAGATCGATCAAATGAAAGCGGTTCCATATAGTTCAGTTGTCGAACGTTTATAGTATGCTCAAGTGTGTACTCGCCCTGACTTAGCATTTGTTATCGGGTTACTTGGCAGATATCAAAGTAATCCAGGAATAGAGCACTAGAAATTAGTTAAGAAAGTTTTGCGTTACCTACAAGGTATGAAGGGTTTCATGCTAACGTACAGAAGATCTGATTCCCTGAATATAGAGGGGTATACAGATTCTGATTATGCGGGAGGTGACAGAAAATTCACGTCAAGATACATATTCACTCTCGCAGGAGTAGCTATATCATGGAAAAGCCAAAGCAAACCGTCACTGCATCGTCCACAATGTATGCCGAGTTTGTAGCATGTTATGAGGCCACAGAGCAAGTGAATTGGCTGAAGAAATTCTTGCCCGAGTTGAAAGTGGTAGATGACATACATAAGCCACTCAAGTTATACTGTGATAATAATCCAGCAGTATGTTATGCTCACAATAATAAGTCAAGTGGTGCTGTCAAACACATTGATATAAAGTATTATATTGTAAAAGATAAAGTTCGGGGTCATATAATTAGTCTTGAGCATATAAGAATAGAAAAGATGCTCGCGAATCCGCTTACAAAAGGCTTACCACCCAGCGTGTTCAGATAACACTTAGCCGGCATGGATTTATGGGAAAGACTATGATTCCTGGACAATAAGAGCCTAGTTGAGAATTTGTTTCAAAACAGAGAGGTGCAATGTAGCTGTTTAATCTAATGGCAACTGACTGTGACGATGAGGCACGCTCTATGCACTGATCTGTGATGGAATAGGAACAAGATAAAGTAAGTAAGTTAAGTTTAAGTCATAAGGTGAGATCAAGGGGGGGAATGTTAGATTGATCTCTTTCAATTGGCCCGGGCCCTTGGATTCACGCACTGATCGGGGCGTCCAACCGCTCCATGGTTGGTGGCCCCCGTCGCATAGCGCCATAAAAAGGGAGGTGGGGGTTGGGACACAATGCACGAGGTTCACCTGAGCCGCCAGACACCTCACCGATATCCCAAACCCTAATCTGATCTAGAGAGGGGGCGCTGCCAGCAACGGAAAGCGCCACCGCCGCCTCTGCGCCACGCCAGACATCTACGACACGGCGGACTCCCCTGCTTCTACTACTCTGACACCATCTGGGACGACTACGACATGGACGGCTTGTCATCCTCCAAAGCCGATGGTCAGATGCTCCTACATCTCTCTCTCTCCGTCTCCCTCTCCCGTAGCAAGTTCTAGGTCTAATTTGATTCAACCAGTAAGAGTTTCACCCTCCTATATGCACCTAAATGATCCCTAAGGTCCAACACCTGAAACATTGTGGAACTAGCCATAGAGTAGTCTATAACGAAAGCTACCCATAAGCCTATAGACCACCCATAAGCAATAAAAATATTACTCTCTCTCCATCTCTCTTTCTTGATTCCTGCCATCTATGGACTATTTGAACATTTTACATTGTAGCAACAGAAATAGTTATGGACTACTGTTTGGGGACCCACCCATACTTGGTCTAAATACATTGTGGTTGCTCTTACACACACTCAGGCTGTCTCCAACATGAGACCCATCGCGGAACCCAAACCTAAAATGGGTCTCTAACACGATACCTATAGCCTCCAACAGAGTATCTATATGAAAGATCCATTTTAGGTGTTAGGAGAGGCATAACCCAAATATGAGTATTCTCTCTCCTGAAGACCCATTTGCAGAAATGGTTGTCTTTTGCGTCTTGTTGATGGAGAAGACCAAAAATAGATATTGAACCATTTGCCTGTAGTACTACCCAAAGGACGAATGTGTCTTGTATTTTGGGTCGCGGTTATTAGAGACAGTCTCACTCACTCAGAGCAAATGAAGAAAAAAAAGAACACCTCGTTCATTCCATTAGGGTGCTTTGCTTAGTTTTGTTTAGGATAATCTACAGTGTCCCATTGAATGACACTTCCCTTGAATCCAGGAGGTATGATATAGTCAACAAAAAGAAATCATGGGGGTACTATGTGCCACTATGTATGTATGGAAGGAGGTGTTATACGAGAGGTCTGCCCCACGTGTCAACCTCACAGCAAGTGAAGTGGTTTTTTTGGGGAGGGGGGATCAACAAGTGGATTATTTAATCTCTTCGTGTCCGTTTCTTCACACGGTCCTTGTCGATGTGGGACCTACAGGATACCCCACAAGAGAGATAAAAGATCTAGTTCAACTAGGATTCTTCCCATGTAATCTTAAATAGAAGAACTATTAAGTAATCCTACTAGGAAATCTCATTGTAAACCGACTAGGACTCTGGCCTCCTGATAATATAAAGGAGGGCAGGGCTCCTGAAAGAGAGGACAACAATTGTACAACATAACACTTCATAATCAATCCAACGCAAAAGGCAAACACCGACTGGACGTAGGGTCGTTACTCGATCTACGATCGAGGGCCTGAACCAGGATAAATCGACTGTCTCTTGCGTTTACCATCGAGTTCAGCATACGCCGAAGCCCGAACGATACTGCCACGGTACCCCTGTGGCAGGCTATTGGTGGTAAAACATCGACAGCTGGCGCGCCAGGTAGGGGTTCTCGGCGCTTTGCGTTCGAGAGCTTGGTGGACCTAAAAAAAACTCGCCGCGGCACTCGTCGACAACTCGCTGCAGCTCAGAAGACCTCAAGACCAACTCATCGCGACACTCGTCAGCCTCGTCGACAACTTACGGCGGCTCTCATCAGCCTCGTCAACAACTCGGCATACTGACGGACAACTCGCCATGCTCACAAAGCTTCATCAGCGTCGTTCATGGAGGCAGGTCGGCAAGAAGAATCCAATAACTTCAGCCATCGTCTCGCATGCGCGTCGAACGAAAGTACAACCATCGATGCCTTTAATCATCATCACCACGGATACGTCAAGAAATATACATCCGCACAAGCCACTCCATCGGGATCATCGAGCACAAGTCGGACTACAACGCCGCCTCCATCTAAGGCTTCAACACGGATCGTGGCAAGTACTCGGAATCGCCCGGCAGATGTACGCCAACTCTAGTCGGACAAGAAGTCAGCTCCCACACCAAGCAGAACTTGGACATGACAAGTTTTGGAGATCTACCTGGATACGACAAACCAAGACCATATGACGACGCATCAAAGCAAGATGACGTCATACATATATACACCTAGATGTGATCAACCTGTACATACATGCAACATGTACAGGCTTCACGCTTCTATGGCGACCAATGCCTTCTCGGTTTGATTTCTACTCCAAGCACGAATCGCAACCCACCGCTTCTCGTCATGGTGTACAACAACTCGACCATGGCAACTGACTACTCTGCCATGGTGTCAACAACTCGGCGACTCCGCCTACGCTCGACGTAACAACGAACAACTACTCGGATGCTACGCCAACTATTCGGCTGCACATTCGACTACTTGGCTGCACATTCGACTACTTGGTTGCACATTCGACTACTTGGCCGCGCCGACCGACTACCTGGCTGCGGTGAACGACAACCCGGCTGTGGTAATCGACTACTCGACAGCGGCGATCGACAACATGGCCACGAACCAAGCTAAGTCACGTCTCATTTTTTATATATTCCGGATATTATTCGTATGCCACTGTGGCCATATTATCTTCCCTTAACGGCTGTTAATTTTCTCGGATAGTAAGCCTTAATTCGTGAAGCTTGTTTTCTCGAATGGATGGTCACGTCAATGAACCTCTGAACCATACGGATGGTCACGTCAAATAACCTCTGAACCATACGGGTGGTCACGTCAATAGACCTCTGAACCATACGCGAGATTCAAGTGCTTAAACGTAACAAGCTACTACCTAGGAAATTAACCGACCTAGCAAGGGAAGACACAAAAAAAAACATCATGCGAGCAAACATAGTGCTCCAAGTAAAATCATCATATGACCAAACATAGTGCTCTAGGTCTTCTCTTAACGGTCGCCGAATTCCTCAGGTAGAACACGCCTTAATCCGTGAAGCTTGTCTACTCACATGGACGGTCACGAACCGAATGCCAGGCTCACATGGTCACATCATGAACCTCTGAACCATACGCCAGAGATTCAAGTGCTTAAACATAACAGGACACTACCTGAGGAATTTGCATGGCCTAGCAAGAGCAAGACGCAAAAAGTTTATATGCATTTCATAAAGCCGGGGCCCGCCCCTGATTGATTATTCAAATATGGGACATGCTCCCGACTTCATATCCGGAATATCATTTACAATATATTTTTATGTTTAACATGCAGGGGAGCTGAGAGCTAGTCCAGAAACAAGCTGGTTTGAACAAAAAACAACCCTGAAGAGGTGCTGCAAGTAACAAGATAAATTCAGAAAGAACCCGGATTGATCAGAAAACAACCCGGATGAGGAACATACAAGTTCAGAAAGAACCCGGAACGATCAGAAAACAACCCTGAAGAGGTGCTGCAAGTAACAAGACAAATTCAGAAAGAACCCGGATTGATCAGAAAACAACCCGGATGAGGTACATACAAGTTCAGAAAGAACCCGGAACGATCAGAAAACAACCCCGAATAGGTGCTACAAGTAACAAGACAAATTCAGAAAGAACCCGGATTGATCAGAAAACAACCCGGATGAGGTACATACAAGTTCAGAAAGAACCTGGACGAAGTGCAAACAACCTGGAAGAGGTACATCAAGAACCAGAGAAGTCCAGAAACAACCTGGATGAATAAAAAACAACTCGGAAGAGCATCACGGCTTAGTCAAACACTAAGCTCGGGAGCTCGGCATTCGCTTCAACTACGCCCGGGGGCTCGGATTCAAGGACAAAAGACCAAGAATACAAGTACTCAAGACTACAACAACGACAACACATCAAGACCCTTCATCCGATTTCTATTCTAAAGAAAAGTACTCGGAGAAGGCTCGGGGGCTGCGGGATAAATAACCCCAGAATTTTTTGAAGACAAGAATCTAGACCCTCCAACTTTTGCAAGCAAAAGCAAGAGGCTCGAGGGCTACACTCAGTGAGTGCAATTTTTACGAAAAATTGCACCCACCCAAAAAGAACTCGGAGCAACCAAGAAGACTAAAGGGACCCTCTGGCTTCTTGTCCCAACAAGCAAGAGGCTCGGGGGCTACACTCACTGAGTGCACTTTTGTCCAAAAGTGCACATCAGCCGGAGAAAAGACAAAGAAGACCATTTCAAGATTTCACTTCAAGAAAGAACCCCGAACAAGTCTACAAACAACCTGGCCCTTGAAGCTCAATCATGAAATGCTCGGGGGCTTGTCGATGCGGGACCCATAAGGTTCCCCACGGAGAAGGGAGAAGAAGACCTAGTCCAACTAGGATTCCCTACATGTAATCCTATTAGGACTAGTTACACGTAATCCTACTAGGATCTCTACTTTGTAACCGACTAGGACTCCCGCCTCTCCTGAACTATATAAAGGAGGGCAGGGGTCCCTAGATCGGCAGCTAACACACACACATGAGCGAGAGACAATACCGAAACACAAACACAACAAATAGCGCAGGGCGCAATATACTATCCACACCAGACTGGACGTAGGGCGCCGTGACTTTCCGGCGTGCCGAACCAGTATAAATCGTTGTCTCCCTGTGTTTACCATCGAGTTCCTGCATACGCCGATACCCCTCCGAACAAATCACCGCCCCAGGTACTCCCGTGGCGGGTTGCCAGTGGTAAAACATCGACAGCTCGGATATACGCTCGGGGGCTCGGCCAGCATCATAGCTCAATCAACACTAAGCTAGGGAATTTGGCCCTCATTTCAACTACTCCCGGGGGCTCAGAACCAAAGACAAAAGACAAAAAGTATAAGAAACTCAAAACTACAACGACGACGACGCATCAAGACTCTTCAACCGACTTCTTTTCCAAAAGAAAAGAACTCGGAGAAAGCACGAGGCTACGGGATACATAGCCCTAGAATTTTTTGAAGACAGGAATCTGAACCCTCCAACTTTTGTAAGCAAAAGCAAGAGGCTCGGGGGCTACACTCAGTGAGTGCAATTTTTATGAAAAATTGCACCCACCAAAAAAGAACCCGGACATAGGCTCAGAGGCTGCACGCCGCGAAACTACTCGGATGATGGTTTAATCCAAGACTAAAGGACCGCTTCGGAAAGATACCACAAAAACTACTCGGATGACGACAAAATTCAAGTCTCGGGGACTACTTCAGAGCACAGATTTTTCAAACAAACATAAAGGATCAAGACCCTCCAACTTTTTGTTTCAAATAGCAAGAGGCTCGGGGGCTACACTCAGTGAGTGCACTTTTTCTCCAAAAAAGCGCACGTCACCAAAAGACTTCCTCAGCGCAGACCACTTCAAGACATTACGACAAAAAGAACCCGGAACGAGCCATATTCGAGTTCTTTTTGACAAAACTTCAGCGAACAATCAGAGCAACTTCAAAAAAAGATCATCCAGCTCCTTATTCCAAATAGCAAGAGGCTCGGGGGCTACAACCAGATGGATGTACTTTTTCTTCACAAAACACTCACCACTCGAAGGTCCCAAGAAGCGCTACAAGGTTTCACTCCAGAAAGCACTCGGATAACATTTTGTTCCTACCTAACAAGACCTGAAGGAGCAAAGCAAGACTTTCAGAGCTCAACCATGAAGTGCTCGGGGGCTTGTCGATGTGGGACCTACAGGATACCCCGCAAGAGAGATAAAAGATCTAGTTCAACTAGGATTCTTCCCATGTAATCTTAAATAGAAGAACTATTAAGTAATTCTACTAGGAAATCTCATTGTAAACCGACTAGGACTCTGGCCTCCTGATAATATAAAGGAGGGCAGGGCTCCTGAAAGAGAGGACAACAATTGTACAACATAACACTTCATAATCAATCCAACGTAAAAGGCAAACACCGACTGGACGTAGGGTCGTTACTCGATCTACGATCGAAGGCCTGAACCAGGATAAATCGACTGTCTCTTGCGTTTACCATCGAGTTCAGCATACGCCGAAGCCCGAACGATACTGCCACGGTACCCCTGTGGCAGGCTATCGGTGGTAAAACATCGACAGTCCTCCATTAAAACCTTATATTTTTCAATTTAGAGTAAAATTCTTAAACTAGCTGCATATTAACATATCAAAAACTAGTGCTCCATCTGATCAAAAAATACATGATGTGTTTTATTAGGTCAGCCGTACGAGAGTTTCATGGCATTAAATAAGCTGATATGGTAATGAATAGATGAAGAGAGAAAATCAAAGTTTCATATGATGAAATAAGTTTTATGATGATGAAACTTATCTACACCGCTTCCAAAAACATGAAGTCTTAGAAACTTGGACATGGAACCTCCCACTGAAACTGATCTTATAAGCTAAAATATAAAGGTCCCATATTTCGATAAAAGAAATAGATAAAATTGCAAGTATATTATTATTTGGGGAACAAATGTGTACAACAGAATTAGTATCCCAAAACCAAAATATTTTTCATTTTTACTGGTTACTAGCTATAAATGATGCATTATTACATGGTAGTGAATTACAAGCATAACATTTTGAAGTTTTTTCTTTAAACATGTACTCCCTCCGTCTCAAAAATTGTCACATAGGGTTCAGGTCAAACTTTCTTAAGTCTGATTTGACTAGGTTTATAGAAAATATTAACAACATTTATATCTCAAAAAAATGTTATAAAAATATATTCAACAGTTAATGTGATGATACTTAATGTGCACCAAAAATATTAATAATATTTTGTATATATTTGATCAAAATTAAAAATATTTAACTCCCCAAGATGTGTGACGGACACTTTTTTGGGATTTGAGGGAGTAGCGTACAAACCAGTACGCAGTACATGGCAAAACAGTAACAATAAATTACCGTACCAGGAAATGAGCGAAAGCACCAAAACATTTTTTTTAGACACGCGTATATTATAGACATGTTCTTTTTGATACGTCACATGTCAAATATATTTCTCCTTTTTTATTGTGCCAATATCTCAATAAACAATAGCTCCCGTGCTGTAATTTATGCCCTCTCGCTTGACCCTTACAGCATTAATTAGTGTTGTGCTAAAGAGAGAGAGAGAGGCGATAAACAAAGCTAAAGCAAGAATGTTAAAGATATTTTTGTATATATTTGGTGAAAGTTAAAAATATCTGACTCCTTAAAAAGTGTGAATGACACTTTTTTGTGGGATGGAATGAGTAGCATATAAACCAGTATGTGGCGAAACAGTAATAAGTTACCGTACCGGGAAATGAGCGATATTTATTGAGACACACATACCGTACCGGGAAATGAGCGATATTTATTGAGACACACATATATTATGCTACAAATGTTCTTTTTGATACGGCACATGTCAAATATATGTCTTTTTTTATGTGCCAATATCTCAATAAACAATAGCTCTCGTGTTGTAATTTATGCCCTCTCGCTTGACCATTACGTGGTGAAACAGTAATAAGCTACTGTACCAGGAAATAAGCAAAAGCAACAAATCATATTTATTGAGACGCACGTATATTATAGGAATGTTCTTTTTTTGATACGGCACATGTCAAATACAATGTCTCCTTTTTAATTGTGCCAATATCTGTATAAACAAGAGCTCTCATGTTGTAAACTATGCCCTCGCTTGACCCTTACAGCATTAATTAGTATTTGTTGTGCTAGAGAGAGACAGAGAGAGGTGATAAACAACGCTAAAGCATGATTCCGTGGCGTCCGACACTTATTACAGCTCATGATTATATTCTTTTTTTTATTTATCACGGTTGCATATCTCTTGTTTTTTTATTTATGAATTGATTGGCGTACTTGATGAAGCAAGAAGAGGCCAGAGAGGAGATCCGGAGGGAAGAGGACAGATTATTTGTATATTATATTAGCAGAAAGTAGAACGAGAAGAAAACCTCCGCAGATGGTAAACCCAAGGGCAGCAAGCCACTCGTTGACGCAGGTGCAGATGGTAAACCTCCGATCCAATCCGTGGCGGCCGCGCGTGCAGTGCAGGTGCGCAGACGCGGCCCATCCCTGAGGTCCTGACCGAGCTCGCTTTGTTGTTTGTGCCCTAGCGCGCGCGCAGGCGGAGCGAGGTCGGGACGAGGTGGCGAGAAGGAGAAGGCGGCCAGGCCAGCCCATTCGCCGCCATTCCACCTAGGAGCAAGATTCATCTACTACAGTGCTAGAGAGAATCTACATCGCCCCCAATCATATGAGAGCGAAACGGAGACAGTGGAAGGGAGGGAAGAAAGGTGGTGGCGTGGGTCACTCGCTCCGAGTCCGAGTCGTCTGCGCTCGACCAGCCCCGCCTCTCCTGGCTGTGTAGCATGCTTCGTTCTGCGCAGCGGTGCGCATGCCTGCATGCAGTGACTCTCGGCGCGCCGTGACATGTGCCGACAAACCAAGCTCGCGCTAGCTGTCCGCCGGCCGCCCTCACCGCAGACCAGGGCCGGCAGCCTCATCCTGTGCTCCTTCCTGCGCACAGCGAGCACGCCACACGTGCATGGCCACCGTACCGTAAGTCCGTAACAGCGCATCTCATTCGGCCGGCCACGTGAGTGAGACGCTCATGCATGCACTGCCATTTTCACTGAGATTAGATTACGTTACTGCTACGACGACGAGAGATCAGATCAGATTATTAATTAGTAATAACCCCGTCGCGGTGCCCCTGCGCTGCCGTTGGAGAAAAGAAAGGCTGCCGGCCTGCCGCCTCAGCTCCTTCGTCCTCTACAGGGTAGTAGTACTCCGTACTCCGTAGAGAGTAGTAGTAGTATATACTCCAGACTACCAATCCTGTGTCCTGTTACAGTAGTAGTAGTGGGCGCTGCGTCTGCGTGTGTGTGCTTTGTGCAGGGGACACACACACACACCCCTAAAGCTGGGCGTGGGCGGGCAGTGCTCTCTGCTCTCTGCTCTCTGCCTCTGCGTCTGCTAACGAAAGATCCATTTGGATTTGTCCTCCATCAATGCCCGCCCGTAATTTATCTCCTCGCCTAATGCGCGTCCAACGGCAAAGGTTTAAGCGCGCCGTGACAAACAAAGCATCATCGCCATTCCTTCATTACTAACCCTGTAGACTACACTGTAGTTGCGTGGCCTATGTTTGGCTATCCGCGCGCGGTTGCTGTCTGTGGATATGATGCAATTTAAAAGGCTGCCTCATGCCTTCCTCCTCTGTATTATCACTGTATGTGGACCCTCGGTTAACCCCAGGCCTAGCGGCAGTGGAAATGCACAGTGGGCACTGGGCACTAGTCCACGGCGTTTCGATCCAATTGTTTTTTCTTCTTCTTCAGGGCAGGGGCCTCGTTTGTTTTCCTATTTGTTTCGATTTGAATTTGGCCCTTGGCTTTGGCCGTACGAGAATTTGGGGGGGGTGATAACTTCCATTTTTGTATGTATTATTATTGTTATCATCAATCATCAGGTGATAGGTGCCTAACTCAGACTCTCGGACGGTGCATAGATGCCATTCTCTCACACGGCGGCCATCATGCATGTCCATGTGTGTGGAATCTAGTACTAGTAGTATTGTAGTAGTGAAAAAAAACTCTGACTAAAGTCTCCGGCTTCACCGATGAAGCCAAAGCTAGTGAAGTCAGAAAAACTGGCTATTCCCGGCTTCTAGTTCATTTTAACCTCAGCTTACAAAACGGCTTCACGCTATAGTACCTCGATTTACGTAAAATAGATAAAACCGAAGCCGACATAAGCCGTGCCAAAGAGGCACTAAGAGTACCATGCATGTTGGAGTACGGAGCATGGTCCACTCTTATTCATTCATTCCAATCTCTGTCGGTAATCACTCTATAATATCCTAGTACATATTATATATTATTGTTTCCAATTTGGAAGGGTTCTTGGTCAACAACCCGATCCGCGTCGTTGATTTGCTATCACGCGGCCGTGGGCGTACGGAATTGAAACGCGTTACTATTATTAGGCGCTCCAGCTCGCCACCTTTCCTTCATTTGACGCACACACAAGTACACAACGTAGATAGATAAACTATAATAGCTAGTACTTTTAAAAAAAAAAACTAATAACAGCTAGTACTACCACTGTTACTGCCCTGTAACCAAACCAGGATCAACATACGGTCAGACGCCCCCTGCAGCTTAAGATCCGGTAGAAAAAGGCTACTAGTCCTCAAAAGTAGTAACTGCGTCTGCAGCAGATCCTCCTTCTACTTCTCTCCTCTCCACACACTCTCTCTCTCTTTCTCTCTGCACAGTAATTAACGCGAGTTTTATTTTACCATTAATTGTACCCACGGCCCGGCCCAGTGGTTATATGGTCATTCTACCACTACCACCCGGCCTCGGATCGGCTGGTGGATCGGCAGTGAAAAAGGGCACCGAAAAGGAAGCACATGTGCGACTGCCGACTGGAAGGATGCTGGCTGGCATGCTACTGCTGCCGCTGCGATCGAATAGAGGAGAGGACTAGGAAAGGCTGCGTGTGCATGAGCATGGTTGGCATCCCAGATTTTATGTGAGATGGTAGTACGTGTACATGCAGATTGATTGGCTGGCTCATCAGGGATTTTAAATTTTGGGAGTAGTAGTAGTAGTTTGCAGCATTTCAAATATTTGGCTAAGTTGATTAGCAATCTCAATTCTCATAGACAGGGTGATGAATGGATAATAAGAGGTTCTTAAGAAAAAGTTGCTTTTATTTTCTTTTTCCTTAAAATGAAACACGAACTGATGACTTATAAAGTACGGTGCACCTGGAAAACAAATTCGAAGGCGTGTGTTCCCTTGAATAAGACCTAAGATCAACGACAAGTCCAACACAAGAGGTAAGAGAGAAAGTAATGTGAGTGGAATAATCATGGATGCCTTTTTGTGGTGGCTTTGGCGTTGCCTGCTGCTCCAACTAGATTTAGATGCATCCCCTCCCATTATCCTGTTGCTGCTGGCAAGCAAGGAGGAGGAGGAGGGACAGGAGGAGGTGTTGCTTTCCTTCTCGTTTTTCCCCTTTTGTCCGGACCAAGTGGCGCTAGCGCCCGCCGCTGCATAATTTGCACGCCCCCGCGCTCAGCTCAGCCTGCTGACAGCTCTGTCTGATGATACCAGCAGTGAGTGCTCTTTTCTAAGCCTATCTCTTCGTCACTTGCGGCAACCAAGGATAGATTAGATGGATGGATAGATACCCAGCCAGAGCCCTTTTCTTCTCTTTTTCTTTTGGGAGGAATCACTTGTTCACGGGAATATTCGTCTTTATTTGCTACTAGTAATCTCACTGCATTTTCCCTGTAAATAAAACAGAGAAACATGTGGAAATAGTTTGATGTCGTATTCACTACTGGCCACGACCTTGATACCTCCAACCAAAAGTTTGCATTTTTACACCGTTGTGACTGACGGCTTTGATGGATCAACTCTGCTGGTACAATGCGACACCACCAAAAAAATAGATGCGGTTGACCTTTTTTTTAACTACCCTATAACTACCGAAACCTGACAAATTTGGTTCCCCTAACTAGATTCATAGATGGTTTTCTGTTATCTAAAAATAATAAAAATCCAGTTTGGTCTCTAAAAATTATAATTAATTTATTTTAAATAAGAAATTATTATATTAATTCTAGTTTTCCTTTAAACAGATAATTTTATCTATTTGTTGAATTAAGAGTTATTTTGATCTCCATGCTCCATGTTAGTACGTCCGGTGCACACGTAGTATGTTCGAGTACCATGCACACATAAAAAAGGCTGCTGCAAGTTGAATACTACCCCCCCCCCACACACACACACACACACACACAGACACCCAATCCAGCATCCTAAAAAGTTGTTCATCTCGTTTAAGATTTAGTGAATTCCAAGTTGGATCAAATCAAATCTACAAAATCAAAAGTACTAACATTTACAACACCAATAAAACAATTATCATGCTTACCACAATCTTGCAAAATATTCTCATAGTAAATCTATTTAGAGACATAATACTATTAATATTTTTCATTGATATAGAAAAATAACCCCAACCATCCTTACGCATGCTTTTCTTTCTTAATTACTATTATACTAGTACTACCTTTAAGCTTTTAGTCGTGGAGAAGGTATGCACAAAAGGCCGGTGGAAATTAAATAGTTTAGTACACCAACTTAAACATTTTGTTGACCAATAGTTGGAGGTGTTAATTTTCACGAGTAGTGTAAACAAATTAAAGTCCATGAAAACACCACAAAAAACAAATGGATCTAATAAATAACATTAGCATATAGTTTTCTTATGGATTGCCAATATCCATCCCCATAGAAAAAACTTATAACATCACGTTAAACCTGCATTTAAATAACCCATGTCTGTAATTACTAAAAAAAGGTAAATAACTTCCCCATGTAACTACATTTAAATTAATAAAAGAGGGAAAGTGAAGAAAGAAGACTCTAACTATTGTGATAGACTAGCAATCCAAGTATTTCGATCTTAAATTTATCCATGAACTTGTATAAATACTCATGTTTCCTATAAAATTGTTACATCTCTTGAAATTGCTAGCTGCGCGAACACAAGTTTTACTATGGACTAGTAATCATAAATTGCTACTCCGTTAGTCCTTTAATATAATGGTTTCAAGTGATTTTCAATCATAATAAAGGGGCCCAACAAAAGATGGCCTTGCCCCTCACTAGTTAGGATGGAGGGAGTTGTCCAGTTATTTCTTTTCCTAGTTACCAGATAAAGCGAGTAGATTTTTTTAGGAAAGGAGTATGTCGTTAACAAAAATAGAGGGGGGGAGAGAGAGGGGTTGGGTGACTGAGATATAAATTTCAAACCTTAGATCACTTATTACAGGAAGTAGGGAGTACCACGTACTGATTCAGTTTGACACATATAGAATGATACTGTATGCTTTTATTAGATGGAAAGGTGAGCAGTTCTTTACCCAGTACACATCCAAAATCACGTGCTCTTTTTTTCCCCTTGAATAAACACGGAGCCTTAATCAAAGTCGCCGGAAAAACACACTAGGAATAGTACTAGCAAACCCAATTTGGACCACTAGAAACGATCACATGGTTTCTTAGGCTATGTTTAGTTCGCGAAATGAAAATTTTTGGATGTCACATTAGATGTTTTGGGATGTCGGAAGAGGTTTTCGGATACTAATAAAAAAAACTAATTATATAGCTCGTCTGAAAACTGCGAGACGAATTTATTAATCCTAATTAATCCATCATTAACGCACGTTAGTACTGTAGCACTTATGGCTAATCATGAACTAATTAGTATTAAAACATTCGTCTCGCGATTTCCAACCAAATTGTGCAATTATTTTTTTTCGTCTATATTTAATACTCCATGCATGTGCCGCAAGATTCGATGTGATAGTTTGGGGTGAAAATTTTTGGGAACTAAGGGGGTGTTTAGTTGGTGAGGTGAATTTTTTTTGTGTCACATCGGATGTGTCGAAAGGATGTCGGGAGAGGTTTTTAGATACTAATAAAAAAATAAATTACAGAAAACATCAGGAAACTGCGAGACGAATCTAATGATACTAATTAGTCGGCCATTAGCACATGTGGGTTACTGTAGCACTTAAGGCTTTTCATGGGCTAATTAGGCTTAAAAGATTCGTCTCGCGATTTTCCAACCAAACTGTGCAATTAGTTTTTTTTTCATCTACATTTAATACTCAATGTATGTGTTGCAAGATTTGATATGATATTTTGGATTAGAACTCAACAGGGCCTAAACCAGGCCTTACACGGTGAAGCCTCCAATGGATGGATGATCCCTGTCAACTCCTGCTCACGGCATGCATAATTCTGCTGCCACCTTTGCAGAAAGCCTCTCTTTTATGTTCCATATATACAGTATGTCAATCAATAAATAAAAATAATTAAATAGGGAGCTGATGGTCGATCCTGCTGCTTCATGATTAGCTCATCACCAGCCCACCCGTTTCTCTCTTGTTCTCACGCCTCAGCTGAGGTCGTCGCAGACGATCCAGGACAGCGACTCCCTGGGAGGCTGCGGATGCCTCCACGCGGGCTCCCCGGCGTCCCCGCGCCAGCACGCCACCCACTCCCCTCGCGACGCGTGGTGAGCCACTGCACCGGCATGGTCGGATCCACCGATCCCGCTGCGCCGCCGCGCCCTGTGCCCCGTCATGTGGCCTTGACGACGACGACGACGGGCAGACGGAGCTGCCATGCGTACTTATCTGCTAGTTCGTTCGTTATCCAACCAAGTGGCCACCGTCTCCTGCGTCGCGTCCCTATCGTCCCGGCAAATGCGAACCGCGCCGCGCATCGTGGAGCACGTCACGACTCACGACAGGACAGGACATGTACGGCGGCGGAGAGATGAGCTAGAGATCCTTCCGATCCCTCCTCCAATGGAGGCCGAGGAAGAAGAACCCTAGCTAGCCTCCGGCCCAGTCCCAAGCTCCCAGATGCTGCATGCTGCGTGCTTTGCCCTGAGCACTAGTGCGGCCGCCATGGTTGCTCGCATTGTATTGGTCGGTTGCTGGATCGGAGCAGTACACAAGGCAGCTCCAACAATAAGCCAGCTCTAAGTATTTTTCTCATATTTTGATGAAAAAGAGAGAAATCCTAGCTCTTAATTAAGAGCTAAACAACTGCACATACTCAAAGGTTACATGAGAGTGTCATGTGGGAATATCCATGATAAAAGCTATGTGCTAAAAGTTAACACTTTTAGAGAAGTTGGTTTAGAATCAGTAACTACTTCATCCATTCTAAATTATAAGTCATTCTAAGAATCTTGTAGAGTCAAAACATCCCAAGTTTGATCAAAATTGTAGAGAAAATTATAAAGATTTTTGATATCGAATAGGTATACTATGAAAATATAATTGATGAAAAATTTAATGATACTTATTTGACATCATAAATGTTATTATCTTCTCATATAAATTTCGTCAAACTTAAAATACTATAATTTTTTAATATTTGTAGAATGACAATACTTTGATTCTCCAATATTTTTAGAATAACCTACCATTGCCGGTGCCGGTAGCTTGCTTTCTTTAATTTAGTTTCTTTCGCGCCAATCGGGCGGGTGGTGCGCGCGCGTGATGATTGAGTCCCTTGCAAGGCATTTAATTGCGAGAGGGAGCTAGAGGGCAGTGACATATACTTATATGATAAAGAGATATAGTAGATGTTAATTGTTTCCATATGACACACGAATATAATAACCTATCCACAACCAATGCAAATTGCATGCATGCATGGGCATCCTTCTCTATCTAGCTAGTAGTATATCTACTATCCCTGTGTCTGTGTGTGCTTGTGAAAGGAGGAATTCCATATCAGTTTATCCCTTTATTCCCAAACACGCACAAGCCTTTACCACCGATGCCGACAGGCTGACAAAGTGACGATGTTCGTTGCTAGTTACTTCTACTACGCAGTAGCACACAAGCGGCCTATTCGCTTATTGGTTTTAGCCAGCCCAAATCAGCCAGCCAACAGTGTTTTCCTCTAAAAAAACCCAGCACCAGCCAGCCCAAATCAGCACCAGCACCAACCAGCGAACAGGCCCAATCTTTATTTAGCATATACTTGTAATTGAAAAGATGTCCAGGGACAAGGATTCTCAGAGATGTAGTATCAATATTTATTATACAAATTAGTATCATTAAATTTTTCTTGACTCTATTTTAATAATATATACAATATTTATTTAGTGTCATAAATATTGATAATTTTTTATAAATCCATACAAACTTTAGATAGCTTAACTAAATACAAAAGTAGACTTGCATTCTTCTTTCCAGACAGAGGTAGCACTAGACAACGATAGTGCGTCACTGTTTGTTTGTTCCAAGAAAGATACCGTATAATTATCATGTGTTTCTTTTCCTGACCATGATCACGTTTTTTTTATGTTAAAAACCGCACTCTTATTTGCAGAAGAGTGAATGCATGTATGTAGCTTATATACTGCAAGCTCTCAATGCAACTTTATTCCTTATGTACTTTGGGCATTGATTAATCGTATTATTGGGCTAGCTGCACCATTTATGCCCTCTTCTCTACTCTTTCTTCCTCCATCCAAGCAGTGGGTGTTTGGGCCCTTTTGTTCCTGTAGGGCCACTCGGTTTGGTGTGTGTTGGAACCAAATTTGAAATTTCTCAGGGAAGCTACAGCAAAGCACGGAAACCAATTTCTTTAGCTTGGAAAAACTTGGGCCAGTCATGATGCTTTACGCCTCGTTTAGTTGGACCCTAAAGTCTAAAAAGTTGCTACAGTACCTGTCACATCGAATGTTTGCGGCCCGTGCATGAAACATTAAATGTAGACGAAAATAAAAACTAATTGCACAGTTTGATGGGAAATTGCGAGACGAACGTTTTGAGCCTAATTAGTCCATATTTGAACACTATTTGTCAAATAAAAACGAATGTACTACAGTAGCCCAAAATCCAAATTCACCCAACTAAACAAGGGCTTACTTGGTGTTAGGCCTATCTAGCTACCTAATGTACACGCATGCATATGGGTCTATGTTGTCCGTCCTCGATCAACTTGTTTATTTATTGATCCGACCCCTTTGTCTTTTTAAGATGTTGATGCTAAAGCTACTAGCTAGGGACCTCACTTCCAAGAAAGCCCCAATATATATTTATCAATTAGTAGTGATGCACCATGTTCGTTTGATCGTATCAGTCATGCTTATCAGTCATGATATAGTATTTTTCTCTTACAACGAAATAGCATCAGTCGGAACAGTATTTTTCTCTCACACCAATTCAACTGTCAGAACAGTATTTTTTAGCCAATTCAGCTAAATTTTAGCAAAACCAAACGGGGCCTATGTCATTTTTACCAAGCATCAGATAATTCAAAGGTTTTAGTCACGTTTACATGGCCCAGCCGGAAGTGATTAAGAAACGAAAATGAAGGGAGGAAACTGGGAGAGAAAAGCTTAAATAAGCATGTAGCACAATTTGAAGGTAAATGCTAACTTATGCTCCTCAATTGGGTTCTAAAGTATAGCTTCGTCACATGTAAATTTACTATGCAATAAATATATCCGTCAAATGTATTTTTCAATATTCATATTCATATAATTGTGAAGAGTTAAATGTGCTCATTGTATTAATATGCTAATAAAACTTGAGGAAATTATTTCCTTGGTCTAAAAAAGTACTGCTTAGTTTTTTGGCCCTTTTTTCGAACTTGCTTATTAGCCCTAAAATGAATTTTCTTTGGTTTCTTGGCCCTTCGCTACTTTGATGGGCTAACAGTGTTAAACTATACGTGAAATGACTCTTTTACTCCTTGCACCGAAGGCTATAGTTCACAGGTCTTTCAGGCTACCTCTATCAATAATTTCTTTAAAATAAGGTACAATATTTTTTCAAGCATGGAATCATTATTTTTTATTTTTCAATAATTATTAACTTTATCTGGTTTGGTCAGGCATGGAGAGAGGACAAGACCAATATAACTATTGTTCCACTCTGCCTAAGTCCATTTAAGACAAAAAAATTCTAACCCTAGGATGGCAGTAGAAGAACACCCTATTCCACCTTCCTTTACTTAATTAATATGGATAGTTTTATCATGCCCCTGCACTCACTAAGCCTAGAGTATATAATAGTCCCATATTTATATTAGATCATTGATCCAAGTAAGAAAATTAATGTTTTCACATTATTTGTACACAAACAAAAGGACCATCTATAATACAACCGGCACGTCCACTGGCCATACGCGGCAACGCCACGATCTTTTTCTAGTATATGTGCTAGTTTCTAGTAGCATTTTGTTTTGTCTTGATGGTGTTTAGATTTTAACTAAGAAAAAAACTTTATTGATCCTCTAGGGCGCTGTTAAGGCGTGTTTATCGAAAAAATTCTCTACCTTAATAAAAGACGCGCGGACATTTTACGTGATTGAGAAAAAAATTAGGTAAAAAAATAAAGTGCATGCTGCGCATTAAAACTAGGGCGGGGCTAATGGATTCTATGCCCTGTTCGCTTGGCTAATAAGCCATAGTTGAAAGATCTGTTGGTTGATTTGTTATGAGAGAAAAATACTATTCGTTGGCTGAAATAGTACGTAGCCAAGCGACCATTCGACAGCAAGCAGCACATTATAGCACACGTCATGAGGGCAGCGGTTGGATTAAGCGCACGTACGTGTCTTAATGCCCAAGGTGATGATAGAGATGTAAAGCTAGCTTTACTTTAAAGCAGGCACTCTAGTCGAATTATGACACGTGGTTATGGATTACTTGCATTGCTCGGCCACTACAATAGAATTAAGAATGTTCCTTCGTTCCATTACCTAATGTGCCATAATAAAGTAGTAGCTACTACTATGCAGGTCTACACAAAGCATTAGCATGCATGTTTTTTTTTGTAACACTACTAATGGATATGGTGGATTTAGGAGTGCATTAGAACAACGAGTACTTGGGTCTGATACAGAAATGGTGGAATTGGAGGTCGTCGGCGTATTCTCAAGCCGCAGCTCGCCGCCTGTTTGCCGACGCCAACCAAGACGGGTTCGAGTTTTCCTCCTCACCCTCTCTTAAACGTTCTGTTGCAGCTGTTTCACAGCAGTACTCCAGACGCAGCTGGGCTTGGGCTACTTCTTCCAATCCGGGCCGGTGACGCGCGGATTGGGCTTCTTGACTCGCTTGCTTCTAGGGCCAACCTTAGCGGAGCTGCTAACAGGCCTTACCGTGACATCCCCCCTCCATAGGCAACGGCTTGTCCCCAAGCCGTGAACTCTGGAAAACGGCGTAACAGCTCATCGTCATCTTCCCAGGTGGATAATTCTGGAGGTTGATCACACCACTTGACAAGCAGTTGATGGTAAAGGCGATTGTTCTTGGAGCAGGCACGACGATCCAATACCATTTCTGGAGACTGCATAGAAGGGATGTCCGAAGGCAGTCGGAGCAGTACCTTTGACAGGTTTGAGCAATGACACATGAAAAACTGGGTGTATAGAAGAAGTTGGAGGAAGCTTGATCTTGAAAGCCACCTCATTGATCTTGGATTCTACCTCATAAGGCCCAAAATATCTGTAAGCCAATTTAGGACTGACTCTGGAAGCAACAGAGCCTTGTGCATACGGTTGAAATTTCAACCAAACCTTATCACCCACTGCAAAAGATCTTTCAGTCCTATGCTTGTCAGCTTGTGCTTTCATCCTCTGCTGAGCTCTCAGTAGTTGCTCTTGCAATAAGGCAGTAATAGTTTGGCGCTGCTCCAACCAATTATCCAGTTCTGGAACTTGGCAATCTTGATCAGGGTCAATACCAAAATGGCGTGGGTGATGACCATACAGTACTTCAAATGGAGTATGCTGCAGAGATGAATGATGACAAGTATTGTACCAAAACTCTGCTAAATGAAGCCATTGAGACCAGTGAGAAGGACAAGCATGAATAAAGCATCTCAAGTAATTCTCAATACACTGATTAACTCTCTCGGTCTGGCCATCACTCTGAGGGTGATAGGCTAAACTCATCTGTAACTGAGTACCAGAGAGCCGAAACAACTCTCTCCATAGTGTACTTGTAAAGATTCTATCTCGATCAGAAACTATGGCCTGTGGCATACCATGTAACTTGTACACATGCTCCATATACTGTTGGGCAACTTGTAGTGCAGAAAAGGGATGCTTCATCTTGATGAAATGAGAATACTTAGAAAACTTGTCTACCACTACCAAAATACAATTATACTTAGCTGAAGTTGGTAGGCCTTCTATAAAATCCATTGTAACAGTATGCCAAGCCTGAGCAGGAACTGGTCAAGGGTTTGAGCAAACCAGGGTAGGGCAGCCTTTCAGATTTCACTTGCTGGCAGATTTGACAAGCTTGAACAAAGGCTTTGACAGATTGAAGCATCTTTGGCCAGTGAAAAAGCTTATGCAGTCTGTGATAAGTGACCAGAGAACCTGAATGGCCCCCCATGGGACTAGCATGCAACTGCTCTATGACTTGAGCTTGCAATGCCTCTGAATGACCAAGCCAAATTTTAGCCTTGAATCTGATGATTCCATCATTGAGGGTAAAATGACCAAAGGTACCCTGCAGAGCAAGTGCAACTAATATCTTCTGAGCAGCAGGATTGTTAAGGTAACTCTGCTGAACAGAATGCAGCCAATCTGGTTGAGCAACTGAAACAGCAGCCAGACTAGCCTGAGGTTGAGGATTTCTCGACAAAGCATCAGCTGCACAATTAGTACTGCCCTTCTTGTAGCTAATCTTGAACTGATAACCCATCAACTTAGTCATAGCTTTTTGCTGCCAATAAGTGTTAGGCGTCTGCTCAGTAAGATAAGTCAAACTGCGATGATCAGTTTTAATGATAAATTCAGCAGGTTGCAGATATGATTTCCACTGATCAATAGCCAGCAAAATAGCTAAGCTTTTCTTCTCATAAGTAGATAACCCTTGAGTTCTTGGCCCTAAGGCTTTGCTGACAAATGCAATGGGATGACCTTCCTGCTGAAGTACAGCCCCAATTCCTTTGTCAGATGCATCAGTTTCTACCTCAAATGGCTTAGAAAAATTTGGCAAGGCTAAGACAGGAGCAGTGATCAATGACTGTTTAAGCAATTGGAAAGCTGAGTCAGCAACCTCAGTCCATAAGAACATGGCTCCTTTCTTGAGAAGATCAGTTAAGGGCTTTGCAATCATGACAAATTTTTAACAAATCTTCTGTAATACCCAGCTAGACTGAGAAAACTACGCAGTTCCTTAACATTTTCTAGAGTAGGCCACTGCTGCACATTAACAATTTTAGAGGGGTCTGTTGACACTCCATGAACACCAATAACATGTCCAAGATAAGTGAGTTGTTGTTGAGCAAATGAACATTTTGACAGTTTGACCTTGAACTGATGCTCTTGCAGCAATTGGAAAACCAATTTGACATGTTCAATATGCTCTTCATAAGACTGACTGTATATCAATGTCATCGATAAATACTACAACACATTTTCAAAGAAGAGAAGCCAATATAGTGTTCATGACCGATTGAAAAGTTGCAGGACCCCCAGGGAGGCCATAAGGCATTACCTTATATTCATAGTGGCCGTGGTGTGTCTGAAATGCAGTCTTATATTGATCAGCAGGTGTAACCAAAATTTGGTGGAATCCTGATCTTAAATCAAGAGTTGTGAACCACTTAGCCCCATGCAATTCTTCAAAGAGTTCCTCAACAATGGGCAATGGAAATTTATTCTTCACAGTGTAAGCATTTAGTCTTCTGTAATCAACGCGTAACCTTCACTCCCCTGACTTCTTTTTGACCAACAGGGCAGGAGATGCAAAAGGGCTAGAGCTTTCCTGAATCATATTGGACTTGAGCAGTTGAACAATCTGCTTCTCGATTTCATCCTTTTGAGCAGGAGTATATCTATAAGGCCTCAGACGAAATGGTTGAGTACCAGGAACCAATGGAATAGAATGAGTGAGAGACCTTGAAGGAGGTACACCAGAAGGTTCACCAAAAGATCATGAAATTGATCTACCAGTTCCAAAATCTCAGCAGGAAGTGGGGTATCAACTACAGTTGATGAACTATCCACAGAGTACACTGCGACTGCACCCCAAATGGCTTCATCCTTTTCCATAGCAGATAACTGATTGACAGTAACCTCAGGAATCTTGAAAAAATCCTCCTGAATGCCCTGAAGCCGAATGGTTATGCCCTCATAATCAAACTTCAACCATTTGTGTTTCCACTCAATTTGCATTGGACTAAAGGTTTCCAACTATTCCATACCCAATATGGCATCAT
Source organism: Miscanthus lutarioriparius (assembly GCA_904845875.1). Classification (NCBI taxonomy): domain Eukaryota; kingdom Viridiplantae; phylum Streptophyta; class Magnoliopsida; order Poales; family Poaceae; genus Miscanthus; species Miscanthus lutarioriparius. The sequence continues at coordinate 8,572,933 of CAJGYO010000006.1, read as the reverse complement.
AACATTGGAGAGGTAGAATCTTAAAAGTGGTGGTGAATAGAACACCCTGAGCAGACCAGTAACAGTTGATAATTTCATGAGTGCAACTAATATAGATCCATCAGCAACTTTCACAGTCATTAGATGAGGCATAGGAGTCCAAGGTTGCAACTGAGATGCAAGGCGCTCACTAATAAAATTATGAGAGCTACCAGAGTCCACCAAAATAATGGACTGCTTTTGTTGAATGTAAGCGTGCAATTTCAAAGTATTAGCTGCATGAGTACCTTGAGCTGCCTGAGGAGAAAGTGCCATTAACTCGTCATCATCAGAGTTAGAAGGAGCAGAGTGTGAACTGTCTTCAGCTTCTGCAATCAGATTCCAGACCTCTTCAATCATATTAAGGGGTACTGTTGCGGGGCATTTGTGCTGAGGACCCCATTTTCCCCCACACTTGAAACATAAACCCCGAGCCTTGCGATAAGTCATCAATGCTGAAAGCTTCTCATCAGGTTTAGTGTTGTGCTCCTTAGTAGGGTCTGGTGGCCCAGTCTTGCCCGGTGGAACAGCATGTCCCCCAGTAACAGTAGCAAACTTGGTAGTATTCTTTTGAGAAGAATAATTGCTCAGCCGTTTAAAATCACCAACAGCTGGTCCAGATAACACCTCTTCCTGCAAAATGGCAAGGGAACTCACAGTATCTAAATCTTTGGGGCGGTGTAAAAAGACAACAGCTCGAATTTCAGGTTTAAGGTCATCAATAAACTTGCTAGTCAGAATAGCAGGGTTCACTAAAGGATCATGAGCAAGGAGCTGATGCATAAGGTCATAAAAAAGGGTTATGTATTCTAAGACAGTGCCAGTTTGCTTGGTATGGAAAAATTGACGGATGAAGTGATTGAACTGATATCTGTCAAAACGCTCAACTACCAGTTTACAGATCTGATCCCAAGTGCATTGTTTCAGGTTTATTTCAATGGTCTGCATCCAGAATGCGGCAGGACCAGAGAAATTGATAGTAGCAAGCTTAACCCAATTCTCAACAGGAATACCATATAGATCAAAGTAAGTGTCACAACGTTTGATCCATAATTTGGGACTAGTACCATCAAACTTGGGAAAATCTAATTGAGGCATAGCTGTACTCATATGGGAACAAGTACCACAGGAAGCATGATGACAGAATTCAAAGCCCGTAGGAGTATGAGTAGGAGCAGTAAGGGATCCAAGCTTCGTACCGTTGACCGGAGGTGGTTCGAGGGTATAGACGACCCCCGAACCATGGCTCCGGTGGTGGGTTTCATCGCCGTGGCCACTTGGCCCAGATGCCGCCTTCGGAGAGGACGGGTCCATTTGAGCGGACCCCGGCACCTTGAGTGAAGCCGATCCCGATGGAACGAAATGAGGCGTAGGAGAAGTAGACTTGAGATCGTTGAGTTGCTGGCGAAGATCGTCGACGCAATCGCGCAGATCAGCTACCTGACCATCGACTTTGGGTCACCAGCGGTCGAAGTCGTTCTTGGCGGCAGTGAGCTCCGCCACCGAGTCGTGGACGTCGTGAAGGCAACGATTGGTCTCGGAAATTCCCTTCGATTGCTCGTCCAACTTGGAGAGAATGAACGCCAACTGATCTTCAACCTTCATCATAACTTGCAGGCGGGTGCGATGTTCGTGAGCCAATTCTTCGATCCGGATTCAACTGCCGACCCGACAGACCTCGGCTCGGACCTATGAACTCGCGCAATCGACGCCGAGGCAGATCGCGGAGCTCTGCCGACGGGGATTACAGTCGCGATCAAGGCAGCGAACGGAGGAGGATCGAGCGAACAAGGCGGAAGTGGATCGAGACGAACATATGCATATGCTATTAATTGCTAGCTGAACACACATACTGATGATCTGAATTTTCAAGGGAAGCAACAGGATCATGCATATACCTAGAGGTAATAATGCGGAGAAGGAAAGAGACAGGGATGATTGACGCAGATGGCGAAAAGGGACGGATCGGAGGAGGGTTTATAGGTCGGGAGGTGGAGAGGGCCCCTCCACTCGCCTCTCCTCTCTCATCGCATTGTCCCTTCCCTTCCTTTTAATCATGTGTCATGTGTGGTGAACACAACAGAGACAAGCCAGCTAAAGATGGGGGACTAATGGGACTTGGATTGGATTATTGGATGGATGGATGTGTGCATGCATGGACCATTTATATCTATATATATTTATTTAGGTCAGCAAGGCCGGCCGTGTTTCTGCAGTTCGTTAGTTCTCTGCATGTAGCTACGCATACAGACTTGCATCCACAGCTAGCCACTCCTCCTTCAGTTTCAGTAACTAGACCTAGACGAGCCCCCTAGCTAGCGCTCCTGCCTGTCTAGGTATCAGCCTCACTCCTCCGATCGATCACAGCTGAAAAGGATGCAGCAGGCAGATGATATATATGGTCTAGCTCGATTTCGATGGATTGGATATGGATCCAATGCAATGATGGAAAGGACCAAGCTAAGCAAGCTTATTCGCCTATTCCTCTGTATCTCGATCATCGGTGTCTTCCGTTTGTTTGTTTGTGCTACTGCATGCCGCCTGCCTGCATGCTTTTGTGGTTCATATAGGAGTACTGTCCCTGTGACTCTGATGAACTGAAACTCGTGGACTTCTATCAGCGCGTCCCTCTCCGATCCCGGGCATGCAATTGGACTTCTGTCCCTGCTGTGACGCTGATGAACTGAAACTCGTGGACTTGGGCAGTGGTAGCATGCTGATATGCGTACCAGCAACCCGAAACAAATGCATTGCCGTTGCAGTGCAGGCCGGCCAGCCACCACGGCACCACTGCACACACTGCCCTGCTGTGGCACTTCCTGCGATCAAGCAACAGTAGTAGTAAGCAAATAGTAGTGTGCATCAGTGTTATTTTGAGAAATCCAGCAGTAGCTCCTAGTGTCGGAGTACAACTCTGTATCCATCCAATAACATACTCCCTCCATACTAAAAAACCTGACGTTTAGGACATGATTGTTGTATCAAGGAGTGATTAATTATGGGTTATCTTTCCACCCTTGTCACTATTAAATAGCAAGATGGGTGTGTTCTATACAAGAATCTTGCTTATCTCGAGTGGCTAGCCCTTGGCGGGCTGAAGTTGTGGTCCACGTTTTGAATCCCACCGCAGGTGCCTTTTTTTTGTTCGTGGCCATTTTGCATGGCTTGCATGGCACTGTGCGGAGGCCGGGTCGTTTGCATGCGCTTTCGCTCGCGCGTGCCGCGTTTGCATGCGCGCCGTGCGCCCCTGCATCGCCGCTTGCATGCGCGTGCCCCGATTTACCCGTCGCGCCGCAGCGTAGCATGCGCCGGCGTTGCGCCGGCATGGCGCATTGTAGCGTCGCATTTCGCAGCTCGAAGTTGCGTTGCATGGCGCGTTTTTGAATCATTTTTTTTCGCTAAGAGCGCGCGTCGTGTGGTCTGGCCGATGGTCCATCTCCTTTCCTATTTAATTGGTGCTCACCTTTCCATCTGAACCTATTCATCTTTTCCACTCTTTGCCGTGGTCCACTCTTTCCTTGTCCACTCCTTCTCTACTGCAATGGCTAATCCATTTTATTTGAACGTTCGTTTGGAAGAAGACGGCGACGTCGATCTCAACGACCCAATATTGGAGGACGACACCACAAATGGTAATGTACTACTCAGTTTGTTTGGTTTTTTTGTTTAATATTCAAAGCAAGAACGTGTGGTAACGTTTCTCATTTTCTTTCTTCTTTTTTGGACAGGGTTCGATTTAAACTTGCCATTAGATGATTTTGGTGCTGTGGATTTCGATTACCTACAAAACCTTGCTGAAAATGACGCCGGCGACGCCGGTTTTGATCTGAATGAGCCTGCAGACGCCGAGCATGGCATCGGTACTACCTCCTGTTCTTCTCTTGTGCATGTATTACACCATGTTTTTCTCTTCTGCATGTACGAATACCGTGAGCATGCCGTGAGCATCTATTGTATGAATGTCTTTGTTTTTTTTCCTATAAATAAAACATGCCGTGAGTATTAAAATGGTTGTTTTTTCCTTTTTGCTAGAACAAGAGTTATTATTAGTATTCTTGCTTTCTTCCTATAAGTAGTACAACATGCCGTGGCTAATTGCTTGTGTTTTTCCTTTGGCTAGAACAAGATGCCGATCAAGTAAACCAACCGAAGCATGACTATCCTAATCATCTTAGACAACAAGTGTATCAAGCATTGTTGATGAGAAGCAACAATGGGAAACTAGGCAAGCATGATACAACAATTGTTGGTGAACAATTTGGAATGAAGATTCGAACAGTTCAGCGCATATGGAAGCAAGGTAAAGACCAACTTCGCCAAAACATCCCGGTCATGGTTCCTAATCTAAAGAAAGGTAGAAGTGGTCGTAAAGCAATCCCTTTTGATTTGGAACGGTTGGGGGATATTCCAATCAAGCAAAGAATGACCATAGAAGATGTGTCTAGTAGACTTGGTATTAGCAAATGTAGGATACAAAGGTATTTGAAAAAGGGTTTGCTTAGGCGCCACTCTAGTAGCATAAAACCTTACCTCACTGATGCTAACAAGAAGACTAGGTTGAAGTGGTGCATTGACATGATTGAGCAAGGTTTGGTTGATGATCCAAAGTTTAAAGATTTGTTTGACTTTGTGTTCATTGATGAGAAGTGGTTCTATCTCCATCAAACATCCGAGAGGTACTACTTGCTACCCGAGGAAGATGAACCACATAGCACTTGCAAGAACAAGAACTACATCCCTAGGATCATGTTCTTGTGTGTATATGCTCGGCCAAGATTTAGAAATGGAGAATGTGTGTTTGATGGCAAGATAGGTTGCTTTCCACTAGTCAACTTTGAACAAGCTATTAGAGGAAGTCACAATCGGCTTCGTGGAGCGCAAGTAATCAAGCCAATTCAATCAATCACAAGGGAGGTGATAAGAGATTTCATGATAAATAAAGTGTTGCCTGCAATTAGAGCCAAGTGACCAAGGGAAGATGTGAACAAGCCTATTTTCATACAACAAGACAATGCTCCTTCTCATTTGAAAGTGGATGATCCTCAATTTTGTGAAGTTGCTAAGCAAGATGGGTTTGACATTCAGCTTATATGTCAACCACCCAATTCTCCAGATTTTAACATTTTAGATTTGGGGTTTTTTTCGAGCCATTCAAGCAATTCAATACAAGAAAGATGCAAAAAACAATGCAAGATCTAATTCCAGCAGTCGAAGAGGTAAACGATCATCCATTGCATTGATTAAATTGAACTTTAACAACTAAATGGAGTACTCATTGATTCATTTGTTGAACTCATGTTTTGTAGGCATTTTTTGAGTACTCTCCACGGAAAGCAAATCGGATCTTTGTGACACTACAAACTGTTTTGAAGGAAGCAATGAAGAAAAAAGGTTGCAACAAAATCAAGATTCCTCACATTCGGAAACAAGTACTAGAGAGGGAAGGAAGGCTGCCACTGCAAGTTCCTTGTGAAGCTTCCTTGCTAGCCGAAGCACTAGCTAGCCTTCCTGCAACAAATTAGGAGATGGTAGAACATGTTAGCCGAAGCAAATTAGCCTTCCTGCAGCAGGAAGCATGTTCGAAGATGGTAGAACATTACTGTTTGCAAGAAGACATGTACCTTACTGTTCTTTGTTTGCATCTTCCAACTTTTTCGTATTGTAGATGTTACCGTCCAACTTCATTTGAACATGCTCAGGGAGTAGTATCGTGTTACCGTTCATCTCAAGCTTGTCCACATCAGGGATAAAGATCTCACAATCAAATGGATCTATACCGTCCAACTTCATTTGAACGTGCTCAGGTAGTAGTCGCTGTGAATAAGGCCACAGCGTGCACACCTGCGAGCTTCGCGTCTGGCTTGATAGCAGGCTTCTCCGAAGACGTCGCCGGCATGGAACATGCTGCAGCGAGGACAGTGCACCACCTCGTCGTCGGGCGCGTCATCGATGGAGTCCGGGACCTCCATGACGGAGTCCGGGACCTCTTCGACGGAGTCCGGGATCTCCACGATGGAGTCCGGGACCTCTTCGACGGAGTTTGGGATCTCCACGACGGAGTCCGGGACCTCTTCGACGCAGTCCGCGACGACCTCGACGGAGTGCGGCACGAACTCGACGGAGTTCGGCGCGATCTCAACGGACTGCATCGTCATCTCCGAGTCCAGCGCCATCTCGGCGTCCATCGTCATCTCCACGTCCAGCACCAACTCCATGGCGCGAGCGACCTTCATGGCGGCGGACTCCTCCATGGCGCGAGCACCCTCCATGGCGGTGAGGAACGTCCGCGCATCGAGGAAAACGGCGGCGCGAAGTGAGGAACGGCGGCGCGGCTACACTGCTCGACGGCGAGGAGCCCTAGACCCTAGACTGCTCGGCGGCGAGGAACTACGGCGAGGCTTCTACTGCGTTGATGAAGGGAGGCGAGAGGAAGGCAGTGCGTGGCAGTAGTAGTACTCGGTTGATCGATTCAACGGGCAACGAAACAAACGATGCAGCGATGATTAGTGCTCTGGGCGGCGCGCGCGATAAACGAAAGCAATTAAGGAAGGCCAGCCGAACAGACTGCAGGGGCAAACAAGTCCACGGACGGGGTCACGGAGCTACAACGTCAAGTTTCACAAAAACTACGTATACGCCCAGGACGTCCAGTTTTTCGGTATGGAGGGAGTAATGCATGCAGCAGCCTGCATAAACAATCCAGCAGAGCAGTAGCTGATCGTACGGCCGCATCTTTGCTGGTGCCTGCCTTAATTTGTGCGGGTGGTTGGATGACGAGGTTGAGCAGCGGCAGCCAGCAGCAACAGCATGCGACTCCCCTGTCTCCATAAACAAAACGACTCGACAGGCGGCATGCAACCTTGGTTTTGGTTGCTCAGAGATACTACTACGATCCAGCGTGATATTTTTGTATTTTGGTCCTTTTTGAAAACATTTTTTACAAAAAGACCCCAGCCAAAACGTTTGCTGAAAATAGATCATTTTTAGGCGTCTTAGGATGACGCCAAGGTATGAGGGTCGGCGTCGACTGACACGACGCCGAGGTCTTGCCACGTCATGGACGACCCCGGTCGACGGTGACACGGTGGCGCATGGGGCCCAGTACGTCGGCGTCGGGTCATTCAACGCCGCAGGGCCAACCTCGGCGTGTAGTCACACCACGCCGAGCTAGCTGTACAATGAGATTCAAAACGCAATTCTACCCTAAAAACGCGACTGAACATAAATCTTTGTCCTTTCGTACCTCCTGATCTGTTTAGTTCTGGCACAAAATGTAGTAACAAGAGTTGTAGATCTATATGAGTACTACAACTTTTCTTAAAGGTTCAAAGTCTTATTTGGTCTGGTTGGAGAGATACAAGGCTCCAAAGTGGGGTACATGAAAACTGAAATCCTGAATTCAGTCATCCAGACTTAGCCAAATTTTGTGCTCCCCAAAACAGTCATGGATTCCAACTTTAGGGCTCGTTTTGACTTTCTTACAAGCTTATCTAGCTCTTGGTCCAAAAACAAAGTTTGTTCTACTCCACTCAAACTTCAACTTTTATTTAAGGTGCAACTCCATAAAAGCACTGTAAGCAATTGGTCAACACCGGTCAAAATAGCATCACGGTAAAGCTCAATTTAGAGTTTTTGACCGATTGAGGCATTTTCTTGACCTTTGCTCAACATGAATCCTTCATAACTTTTGTTGTAGAGTTCATCTAGAGTCATTTGGGTAAGGTTGCAAGGTTTGGTTGATGACACATGTTCTCATTCACTTAATAAGACCATTCCAACAAGGATATAACTTATCATTTCAGGTGACTTTTTGATTCCAAACTTCATGAAACTTTTCCAGTGACTCTAAATTTCAGGTGACTTAATAAGACCATTCCAACAAGGATATGACACATGTTCTCTCATGGGTTTAGTTTTAGCAAATGTCGAGCGGAGGTTGCTCGAGTGGAAAGGGTTTCGGCGGAGGGAGAGGAAAGGGGGTGAGGAAGGGACCTCCGATTGTGTGGGAGGGTTCTCTGGGTCCTGATTCTTTTGAAGAACCAATAGATGAATTTCCTTTGGAGAGGAAGAGTGACTTCACCCGTGAGAGACCTTTTAGATCATACGACAAGCGCATTGAAGATTGGCCAAATGCCGCCACGGTTTGGATTGTGTTGTGCAGATGTACGACGACTGTGACGGTGGAGGCCGTCGTTTCTTTAGATGCCCGCGAGGATTTGTATTTCCTTTGAACTCTCTCCTTTTTAGATTTGCATTTGGTTTGTAGTAGTACTTATTGGTAGATGGGTTTTGAGATTCAAAAGCTGTCCAGATAAGCTGTGGCTTCACTAGATGGGTCGACCTGCTCCTATCTATCCCCATCAACGATTACATCACATATCTCTGAGGGACGCATCTTTGACCTAGAGTATGGCCCTAGAAGTGGTAATGAGGACACGCGCGGACGATGACAACAGCAATGATGCAGAGGAGGCACTATGCAATAATCTGAACTGCCAGTGCCCGTACCATAAGAAGCACGGGCCTCCTTCTCCACCGCCACCGCCGCCGTCAACTGGAGGATACTATGGGGAAGGCGCAACTCAGTTCAATATGTGGGAGCATTATTAGGACCAACCTTTGTTAGTCAATCCGAATGTGGAATGCTTGTATGAGTTGTTCTTTTCAATCTCCTAAGGCATGCTAGGTTTAGTTTGCAACATGCCATTGTTAGTTTTCATGTGAGTGTGTAATCGTAGTACCTTTGCAACGTCTGTATCACTTGTTTCTTTCAATCCCCTAAGGCATGCTAGGTTTAGTTTGCAACATGCCATTGTTAGTTTTGATGTGAGTGTAATCGTTGTGCATTCGCTATTTCATAAATTGCAGTTTACCTATCTCTAAGTTTCATGTACTATGGTTGATTTCCAAACTGAAAAAAAGATTTGACTCTCTCTAAAAATAGGGGATTGAAATCGAACCAATCTTCGGTTTTCCCTACAGGAACAAACATAAATATAGCATGTCTACTCTTATTAGTATAACTCGTGTTAGTAGAAGAGGAATCGTTGAGAAAGATTTTTCATTTGAATCATGCAAATAGGATTTCAACCTATACCAAAGGTTTAGTTTAATACTTTATTCTTTCTTTTTTATGATTTATAGGCTCGGCGTCAAGTCGGACGACGCCGAGATAGAAGACCATGGCGTTGATTCGGCCCACGCCAACCCTAGGGTTTGGATTCCCACAGCCCACGCCAGGTTTGGGCCGAACCTCGGCGCTGAGTCGACCCACGCCGAGATTAACGGCTCGGCGTCAAATTACGGAACGCCGAGCTTGGGCACCTCGTCGCTTCGAGGCAAAGGATTCCAGTATGTACCAGGGGTCGGCATCAATTGACTAAACGCCGAGGTGCCCACCCTCGGCGTGTGTTCAATTGATGCCGATAGCCTGGGTTCACCAAAACAATGAACTGAGCGTATAATACACAGAATACATGAGCATACATAATTTCACATAACAAATGACCACACCGACATACACATTCATTCAACATCCATACATACATAAGGTCCAACACATTCAACATCCTTACATAGTCCATACATATGCTTCATCAATCATCCAACATAGTCCAAACATAGTACAAGGTCCATACATAGTGCATTACATAAGGTCCAATGCATACATAGTCCATGCACAAAAGAAGCATATGAAGTCTTTGGATCTTTTAGCTCGCTCCTTGTCTAATGCTCCATCATTTTCTCCTTGTCTCTCTTTTTTCCTACAGTAGTGCATTTTCACAACTTTTAGCGGATATTGAGCTAAGTTAGAAACCATTAATGAGAGTACCTTCACATAGCTATTTGGTGATTGCTAAAATCTGAGCCAAGTATCATGATTACCATATGAAAAGTCACTGGAAAAGTTTCATGAAGTTTGGAATCAAAAAGTCACCTGAAATGATAAGTTATATCCTTGTTGGAATGGTCTTATTAAGTGAATGAGAACATGTGTCATCAACCAAACCTTGCAACCTTACCCAAATGACTCTAGATGAACTCTACAACAAAAGTCATGAAGGATTCATGTTGAGCAAAGGTCAAGAAAATGCCTCAATCGGTCAAAAACTCTAAATTGAGCTTTACCGTGATGCTATTTTGACTGGTATTGACCAATTGCTTACAATGCTTTTATGGAGTTGCACCTTAAATAAAAGTTGAAGTTTGAGTGGAGTAGAACAAACTTTGTTTTTGGACCAAGAGCTAGATAAGCTTGTAAGAAAGTCAAAATGAGCCCTAAAGTTGGAATCCATGACTGTTTTGGGGAGCACAAAATTTGGCTAAGTCTGGATGACTGAATTCAGGATTTCAGTTTTCATGTACCCCACTTTGGAGCCTTGTATCTCTCCAACCAGACCAAATAAGACTTTGAACCTTTAAGAAAAGTTGTAGTACTCATATAGATCTACAACTCTTGTTACTACATTTTGTGCCAGAACTAAACAGATCAGGAGGTACGAAAGGACAAAGATTTATGTTCAGTCGCGTTTTTAGGGTAGAATTGCGTTTTGAATCTCATTGTACAGCTAGCTCGGCGTGGTGTGACTACACGCCGAGGTTGGCCCTGTGGCGTTGAATGACCCGACACCGACGTACTGGGCTCCATGCGCCACCGTGTCGTCGTCGATCGGGGTCGTCCGTGACGTGGCAAGACCTCGGCGTCGTGTCAGTCGACGCCGACCCTCGTACCTTGGCGTCATGTCCTAAGACGCCTAAAATGGTCTATTTTCAGCAAACGTTTTGGCTGGAGTCTTTTTGTAAAAAATGTTTTCAAAAGGGACCAAAATACAAAAATATCACGCAGTATACAATACAATAATCTGGTCAACTGCCTGTCCCCTAAATTCAGGCGCGCGGGCCTGACCTGCCGGAGAATTAATCAAATATCATATCATCATCAACATCTCATCTTGGATCATGTGTGTGCGCGCGCGCGCATCCCTGTCAGTTCCGTAGCAACCAGACGACCGACATCCAAACCGCGAGCATTAGAGAAGCATGCATGCGCGAATAAAGATAAACTAAAAACTAAGCACACTGTCGTCTTGTGGATGAGCTTTTGACCAGTAATGTGCCGGCAGCGCTGTCCATTGCTGCTCGCGGCCACATTTAGTATTTGCCCGTTGTCTCTGTAACGGGAGCACACGTGATTGGCTTAATTAGGCTGGCGGTACCATACACAGCTCCAATTCAGAGCAATGGGTCATGGGTGTCTATACTACGTATATACAGACTACGACTGGACAGTGCGTGTAGATCATCGATGGTTAGCTCAGAATTGGATCTGTATAGCTTTCCATGCATGGTCATTCAGGTTCAGAATTGCCAGCTGTGCGGGGATTTAACGCGGCTCCGCCCTGTTTAGTTCGCGAAAACTTTTCTCAAAAAATGCTACAGTAGCTATCACATCGAATCTCGTGATACGTGCATGGAGCATTAAATGTAGACGAAAAAAACTAATTACACAATTTGGTTGGAAATTGCGAGACGAACGTTTTGAGCCTAACTAGTCTATGATTGAATACTAATTGCCAAATAAAAACGAAAGTGCTATATTAGCCAAATTTTCAACTTTCCCCCAACTAAACATGGGCTCCGTGCTAGTAAGCTGCGATCGAGAGCTGGTAGGCTGAGCTACGACCGACTACTGGGGCCGGCAGATCAACTAAACATGGGCTCCGTGCTAGTAAGCTGCGATCGAGAGCTGGTAGGCTGAGCTACGACCGACTACTGGGGCCGGCAGATCATCGAGGCAGGCAGGCCCGAGACAGGCGCTGAGACGCAGGGTACTCACCCCATGCATGACTCTAGCTAGCTCAAATGCAGTTAAACTGAGCTGCCAAATAACTGTAAGCTATATACAGCGTGTAGTGCGGCGCAGGAGATTTTGATTGGATCTTAGTACTAGCTTTGCAGAGAGTGAGAGAAGAAAAGGTATACAGTCATTCAGTCAGAGCTAGCTACAAGTAGCAATCAATCGATCACTGTCCACGCACCTTAATTTCGTTGGTCAGTCCGTGGCCGTGATGGATCATGGATCGGAAGAAGAAACTGAAAGTCAAGGCCACACTCGATGGTCGATGCCTAGGCTACCTTACCTCGATCAGATTCAGATCGGTGCAGAGGGATTACTGCTGGATGATGCATCACGAATTCATTCATTGCAACCACCGAGTGATCGATCGAGAGTACTGCTGCTGCGGCTACCACTTGTCTCGCTCGCTTTCCCTCCGCCCGGCCTGACCGTGACTGAGCAGTGGGCACTCCCTGCCGCCTGCTCTGCGTGCCGTTGCCCCGACTTTTCAGGCCGGCACATGCGAGGTAGACAGGTGGTCGCTTAGCATGCATCAGTGGGCACTGACTACCATCCATGGCCAGTTGCATTGGCGTCGTGTGTGTCTTGGCCCAATGGCTCCTGCGGCTGCGGCTGCGCTCCATCCACTGCCGGCATGCGTGCTCCGATCGAGGTATATATATAATCGAACAGATGACAAATTGACAATGCATGATTGTTGAAGGAGTGCAGTAGTGCATGATGATGGATAAGAAGAAAAAACACAGGGTTAGATCGATCTATCACAGCATCCCCACATCCAGGCAGCATGCAGAAACCACCAAGTAAAAGTAAGCCCTGTTGCTCGCTCCTCGGCTCCAGCTGCATGCCGGCGGGGAGAGAGACGAGAGACGACGACGGGACACGAGAGAGTGAGCTGCTAGGCGCGGCCGGGTTCATTAATTTACTGCTGTTGCCTGTTGGTTGCCACGCACTGGCACTGGCACTGGCACTGCGCCAACACCTGGTGATGGCGCATGCAGCAGCAGCCAGCAGCACGCAGGCGGCCGGAGATAATCTCGAGGCAAGGATCCCTCCAGATGCAGCACAGTGCTCAATGTACGTATATACGTACGGACGTAACAGGGGGCCAGCAGCCAGCATGCATCAATGCCCATGCAAGATGCATACTCCGTAAGTACGGCATGGCCGTCGTTGCTGGTGCTCGGCGCGGAGACCAAGCCATGGCTGTGCGCTAGCAGCTGAGCGCGTGTACGTACATGCATGGCGCTGAGCGCTAACGTGCGCTACTGCATGCATGCCCTGTGTCTGCTGGCCCGGTAGCGCCGTAGTGGTAATTGGTAAACGGCCGGGGTGCACTGGACCAGCAGGCAGAGCCAGGTGACCTGACCGCATTCAGGCACACGCTGCCCCATCCCACGCATGGATTACTGCACCGTGTCCCTCGTCGTCGGCTGCACCTCTGCTGGCCTGATGCCATGCGTCGTATATTTTACACTACCGTGCACACATGCTGCTTGCCGTGTGTGATGTGTGTTGTGTGTGGTGTTTGTACGTGCCGTACCGGTGCGCCGCAATGGAGCTGCTAATAAACATGAAGTGTACGTCGTCCCGCGCCCTAAACGTACACGTACATACGCTCGTGCGTTGCCGGGGCACGTGTACGTGTATATGCACAGTGACACGGCTACACGTATGAGACGCCCCTGCCGTGCCCCCTGCCTGCCATGTGATGTACCGGGCGCCCGGGCAGCCGAGAACGGACACAGGATCCATCGCCATCCACCGTGTGTATGTGTGTGTATATCTGGCAATATGGGTGGTACTACATATATACGCCGTGTGTACGCGTTGGCGGCCGTACAAGTTTTGGTTCTTGTGTGCCTGCATGTAAATGTAATGTACGTACATTCATTCACATACGTGGCTGCATAAGTGTATATAGGCCGTCCGATCCTCTTCGTCGACACGTCGTGCGGTCGTGCCATCCATGATTAAGAACGATCGAGAGAATGAACGATCGAGAGGAGCTAGTACGTACGTAGTACTGCTAGCGAGTGTCGTCCGATCCTTCTACATACACACGTACGGCTGCCAATATAATGCAAGTCACACGGTCAATCGGGTACGTACTACGTGCATGCACCGATGATGACCGATCGATGCACGTTCCCGCGTGAAGGGGTCGGTTAGGTTGACGTACATATGCATGCATGGCGGCAATGGCGTTACACCTTCTGGCCCAAACTGAGATGCATGGTCACCCGTGTCCCCGTCGACTTGGCATTCCATCCGCGTCCCGTCCGTCCGTCCGATCCGTCCATCGAGCGCTGACTTGATGCCATCACACCGGCCGGAGGATACAGGTACACGCAGGCACACGTACGCAACAGGACCCGTCTATAGGGCATACTACTATACTACTCCGTAGGCTTCATTTCATTTCTCACATAGGCTTCATTTCATTTGTGGGAATGAGATTCCTTTTCACGCATAACAAGTAATGAGATTCCTTTGTACGCATAACAATTAACAAGTGCTCACTCCCTTTTAAAATTATTGTGCTAATTCCTTCTAAATTGTAAGTCGTTTTGCCTTTTTCTAAATATATTGTTTTTGTTATACACCTAGATATACATTATGTTTACGTATAGAGTAGAAATAATATATTTAGAAAAGTCAGAACGAGACTTACAGTTTGGAATGGAGAGAGTAGTTTGCACTGGCTTTGTCCTAACCCCAAGTTCTCTAACTTTCACCATATATATTCATAGGGAAAAATATTGATATCCACACAAGTTCAAATAAATACTAGTAGAGTTGTTCATATCTCTTTATATAATGTGTCCATATCATTTCTCACCAAGTGCCTCACTAACTTTTGCAATCCTTTTTCATGCAAACTATCAATATCATCCTTATTAAGTACACAAACTATCCACATCATCTCGATCTATTATGTGAATACTTTTAATCTTTAACCTATCTATCAACATACAAGCCATTTACATATGCTATTTGTTTCATCATCCAATTCTTCTTCTATAATGTGATCTAATATTCTGTTAGCTTACGGTTTTTTTTGGAATATTTTATTGACCTTTTCTTCCATTAATTTACCATTTTTTTACTATGCAACAAAATAACATGAAAGCCAAGCTCGTATATACACACAGTACACAGGGTACCATATAGCAATGCTATATATACAATAAATTTATTTTTAAAAAAATCCCGCGACAACGTGCGGGTCATTCTCGTAGTATATGCATGGTGCTTGTATGTGCGTGTGCGCATTCATTGCACGGTGAGTGATATGTTCATGTACAGACCACATGTATAAATCCATTTTTACAGTGTTCGGGACAACGCATATAACGTACGCTGTGAGGCACTTTTACGGATAGATCGATAAGGAGCGCTCATAATTCACAACAGCAAGACACGGTGGCGTAATGCCTCCTTTTTTTTTTTAAGGGACGGCTCAATCTAAAACCGCACCTACAAATGCTTCTCAAAACAAGCTGCTCCTACAAATGCATGTACATGGGCTGCTGGTATTTTCATTCGCCCCTAGAAATGACCTCATTTTTAGGGGCGGCTCTAAATCCAGCTATCCCTAAGGGCTGGGGGATCTAGAGCCGCCCCTACAGATGGCGCCGAATAGTAAAAATTACATATTGAAATTTGATTTTTCAAACATCGTCGGATAGAGAAATGACTAAAACAAAAGTTATAGATATAGAAAAGTTATACAACTTTTTAGTTAACAACTTTTTCATTTGAAATTATTTTGTCAAGGAAAACTACAATTGGATTTCTCAAATTTCAAATTTGAATTTTTCAAACGATCTTGATGGAGAAACAACCAAAATAAAAGTTATAAATCTCGAAAGTTATACAACTTTGTAGCTGAGCACTTTTTCATTGGAAATCATCTAGCTAAGGATAACTACTTTTGAACTTTTTAAATTTAAAGTTTTATTTGTTTCAAACGACCTCGGATGGAGAAACACCAAAAACAAAAGTTGTAAATCCCGAAAAGTTAAACAATTTTGTAGTTGACAACTTTTTCATTTGAAATCATCTAGCTAAAGATAATTACGTCTAAATTTGCTACATTTAAAATTTGAATTTTTCAAATGACCTCGAATGGAGAAACGATCAAAACCAAAGTTGTAGATCCCGAAAAGTTATACAACTTTGTAGTTAACGACATTTTATGTGAATTCGTTTACAGTCCCAAACACTCAATTTAAATTGAGTTGAGAATAATTTGAGGAGAAAGAATATCTGATATAGACTTAAGTGAGTATAGGGTGGGGTGGTTAGAGGAGTAACGCGAGAGGCTGAGGTCGCGGGTTCGAACTCCAGCACACGGAGGGACTTGTGACTTGCAGGTGTGTTGTTGCTCGATAGGGCATTTCGTGATTTTTTTTGCTATTTTTAGATCCAATTTTGTGATTTCTGAAAAATAAACTTATAGGGACAACTCGTTTTTCAGCCATTCCTACAAAGCATCATCAGCCGCCTCTACAAATGTTTTGTGTAGCAGTTGTTTCAGTTGCTGTTGCTACGGTCAACAACAGTCCTTCTCTGGCCAGTTGCCTCGGAAGTCTGATCGCGCAGTTCATGCATGCATCCATCGGCTAAATTTGTGCATGCCGCACGTCTCCAGCGAGCGATATGATGCTCGCTCGTGGAGTAGGATAGCTATAGCCGGCCGGTCTCCCAGCGTCCGATGCGCCTAGCGCCTTCGCCGACCGTACTCAGTCGCTCGCTCGCTAGTTTTGGCATTTTTTGAATCGTGTGCGTCTGCAAGCTCGAGGAGGCGCAGTACGTACTCCGTACGCAATGCATCATGCATGGCGGTGTTTGTGTCGTGGTACGTCCTCGATGCATGTCGTCTAGCTAGATACTTCCACATAGGGAGTACTGTATATGCATGCATATATATATCATCAAGAAAAATGCTCGAAAGGTGTTTAACTAAACTTGCGCGATGTCACATAGCTAGATGCTCGAACTGATAAAATGCATTTTTAGATATATGAACTTGTGTTGGGGTATCATCTAGCCTAAAACCCTTAGAATTTCATTTTAAACTCTCAGACTTGTCAAAGTATGTCATTTAGGTCCCAATGATCTCTTACTAGACCACATGTTAGTCTCTAGCACTCCATCTACATGCTTTCCCTTTTTCTTCTAGCTCCATCTCCATGCTCTCGCTGATCTCCCTCTCTCCGCTTTCCAATGTAGTATGGCATCGGATCACAATCGCCAACTCATCATTCCCAACTCCTACCTTCATCATCCATTCACTATGGGAGACGCGCTCTTTGCCGAGTGCTCGGCGCTTTGCCGAGTGTCGAAACACGGGCACTCGGCAAAGAGGCAGTTTGCCGAGTGCCGCACTCGGCAAAGCCGGCACTCGGCAAAGGCCGTCTTTGCCGAGTGCCAAATACTCGGCAAAGAGGGACACTCGGCAAACGTCCTCTTTGCCGAGTGTCAGTCACTCGGCAAAGAATAACCCTCGGCAAAATACCTCGAAAGCGACGCCGGTGGCCCCTCCATCATCCTTTGCGAGTCTTTGGCCGTTAGCTTTTCGGCAAGCGTGTTGTCTTTGCCGAGTGTCGGCCGCAGTGTCAAGAGGCTTCTTTGAGTGCACTTTTCGACATAGTAGTATTTTTTGTTTTCAAATTTTTTCGTGGCATTTATACAGTACCTTGAAGCACATGTTCCAATTTGGAACTTTTCTATGACTTTTTGGTATATTTTTTAAATTTTTTATGTTTACTTGATTTTTTCTCGAAAAAGTAAATTTGAACTGCAGGTGCATGAAATATTGGAATTTAGCGATTCAAAAAATGGTATTCATGTTTTTGAGTGTATTTTGAGGCCGTGTACAGGGACATTTGTGAAATTTCGAACATCTGTTTCACGAAACATGACCACCAACTTATTAAAAAAGTGTTTTTTAATTATATAAAATGCAAACGAAGTCCGAAAATCATGAAACTTGTCGAGGTGTCGTGTCATCGCATGTAGAGGCTGTGGTAAAAAAATTAGAAGTTTCCGAGCAAGTTGTGACGTACATGCGATGACACGACACCTCGACAAGTTTCGTGATTTTCGGACTTCGTTTGCATTTTATATAATTAAAAAACACTTTTTTAACAAGTTGGTGGTCATGTTTCGTGAAACAGATGTTCGAAAATTCACGAATGTCCCTGCACACGGCCTCAAAATACACTAAAAACATGAATACCATTTTTTGAATCGCTAAATTCTAATATTTCATGCACCTGCAGTTCAAATTTACTTTTTCGAGAAAAATTCAAGTAAACATAAAAAATTTAAAAAATATACCACAAAGTCATAGAAAAGTTCCAAATTGGAACATGTGCTTCAAGGTACTGTATAAATGCCACAGAAAAAAATTGAAAAAAAAAACTTTGCCGAGTGTCGGAATTGGCACTCGGCAAAGGAACCTCTTTGCCGAGTGCCAGGCTTGCAGCACTCGGCAAAGAATATTCAGAATTTTTTTTCATCTTTCGGATTAAAAGAACCCCCCTTGAATTTCTTTGCCGAGAGTGCCCGCATCTCGGCACTCTCGGCAAAGGGTCGCCCACTTAACCCTAGCGGGCGGCGGGCCCCGCTCTCTCTCTCTCCCTCTCACGCCCACGCGCCGGCCCCGCCCCTTGCCGCCATGGACCACCCGGGCCGCGGGACCTCCTCTGGCGGCCGGCCCGCGCCAGTCCGCCCTCCCCGGCCAGGTGGGCGCCGCCCGCCTGGCCCCGCCCACCTGGCCACCAGCCGCAGCCGCCCCCGCTCCGCGCCACGGACGCGGACCCACCAGTGGTGCCTGCCCTGCTTGCCCAGCCCCGAACCGGCCAGAGTGGGAGGAGAGGAGAGAGGAGAGAGGAGGAGAGGAGAGGAGGAAGGAAGAAGGAGAAGGAGAAGGAAGAAGGAGAAGGGAGGAGGAAGGAGAAGGGAGGAGGAGGAGCCTCGGCCGCCGGCCACGCCCCTCGCCGTTCGTCCCCACCATCGTCCCCGCCCCTCGCTGGAGACGAAGGTGACCCCGGCACCGCGTCGCCTGACTCCACCGCCACCCAAGGTATAAAGCCCCCCGGTTGTCGGCCTTCGTGCCTTGTATGTCATTGACGACCTTCGTGCCGTATGTGGATGTGTGGGCCTTCGTGCCGTACGTGGATGTGTGGGCCTTCATGCCGTATATATGCTGTCGGCCATCGTGCCGGCTTTTTTCTTGTAGGTTTTGGAAACCTCCCCGTATAGGGGAGGTTCTGCCAAAATTTTTAACTTATAGTATTATAATTCTTCTTTTGCATAGCAGGACCCGTTGGAGGGGACCCGGAGTACGTAGGTGACCCCGATCGTCTTCGTCGGTGCTGCGGTCCTGCCTGCACAGCGTCGCCTCGCCACTCCCCGCTAGCCTGACTCCACCGCCACCCTAGGTATAAATAACCTCTCTTTCTTATCGTTGTCGTAGATCGGTGTAACCCAGTTAGGCGTCTCCCATTCGAAACAGATACGGTTGGAGGTATGCGGATCTTCGCATGGGCGGTTCTGGATTGGCGACGGCGTCCTCGACATGGCCTCTACTCCTCCTCTCCACCAGCTCCGAGCAGCGAGCACGAGCTTAAGCGTGCCCATCACGCGCCAACCGACCCATGATGTCGGCACTCGACCTGTAAGCATTCTGTTTTATTCATCGTTCTTTGACTTTTACATACCTTACCTATGCATTATTGAAACATTGGGGTCAAATGCTGCAGGCCCAGGTGCAGGAACTACAGGCCGAGCGGGAGGCCGAGCGGCAGAGGCTACAGGCTTTGGAGGCCCAGCGGGAGCAAGATCAGCGGTAGATGGCCGAGATGATCAAGTTCATGCAAACAAATTAGCCAAAGACAACAAGGTTGGGCGATCCCACGACGTTTGCTTGCTCCAGATCCACCTCCACAACGCCCTGATTCTACCCCGGTGAATATAAGTCACGAAGTTTTACTTTCTATGTTGAAACTTAGAGAAACCTAGTGAAACCTTGAGAAACCTAGTGGTGGTGGTGGTGGTGGTGGTGCGGTGGTCATGGTGGTGGTGGTGGTCACGGTGTTGTGATGCTCATGGTGGTCATGGTGGTGGTGGTGGTGGTGGTGGTGGTGTGGTGGTGGTGGTGGTGAAGTGTTGGTGATGGCGGTGACGATGTGGTGGTGGTGGTGGTAGTGATGGATATTTATCTTGCATATTTATCTCTTCTCTTGTCGCTCACGTGCAATCTCTTCTATTTTGTGCAGCATCAATCGGGGGCGGCGTTGAACCACCTTGGAGGGTCGCCGGGATCGCACGTTGGGCCATCCCAACCCGGACCGTCGTCGTGAGCTTCAAATGGCAGCCGTTGTGATATAATGCACTTGTGAACTTTGTGAACTATGCTTGTGTGTTTGGACTTTGGACTTGGGAGTCGAGATTGTGATACTTGTATGCTATGTTTGTGTTTGTGGTGGATTGTGATATACATTTGTGTTATATATATATTTGTGTGATATATAGTTGTGTTATATATATATATATATGATGTATATCTTGTTTGCAACGATGGAAGACTAAAAACCAAAAAAAAGTTGAATTTTTTCACTTCTTTGCCGAGTGTCATGACCATGACACTTGGCAAAGCTGGGAATCTGGGACACTAAGGTTCCCAGCTTTGCCGAGTGCCATGGTCAAGGCACTCGGCAAAGAAAATCAAAAAAAAAAGAAAACAAGCTTTGCCGAGTGCCAGATGCAGGCACTCGACAAAGCATTTTTTTAAAAAAAATAAAAACACATTTCTTTGCCAAGTGCCGACGTGTGGCACTCGGCAAAGGGGCCGTCACCATGACCTGGCCGTCACATCGGCTTTTCTTTGCCGAGTGCCGTCGTGGCACTCAGGAAATCCTTTGCCGAGTGCCCGACATGCGGCACTCGGCAAAGAAGCCTTTGCCGTGAAGGGATATGTCGACAGCTCTTTGTCGAGTGCAGCACTCGGCAAAGGCTTTGCCGAGTGCAAAGCCTTCTTTGCCGTGTGTAATTGCACTCGGCAAAGCACACGTCTGCTATAGTGATTCATCCTCCACATCTAAGTCCAAGACGTCATCAATAGTGCTAGTAAGGCCAAAGCAAGTGCTTCCTAGGCAGAAGGGGTGGGCAAACGATTGCTTTGGCGCAAAGTTCCTCTCCCGGTCAATAATGGTCCAGTTTTTGGATCCAAACGCCGTGGCATGTGTACCCCGATGAAGAGTAGATCATGTCGGTTTAGATCTAAGTAACAAACTATGGCAACTCCAGGTACCTAGATAACATACTAACACAAGTCTCTGTACCTAAAAATAGCATCTCATCTAAAGTTTTGATCCTAGATGACACGCAAAAACAAGTTCTACTATCTAATAATATGCATTTTAATAAGAGTTTAAGAACCTGAATGACATCCGGGAACACATTAGTAGACATGCAGAGAGAGAGAGAGAGAGAGAGCACGGGCGATAGCAAGCGACGCGTCGGACTAATGGACATCCCCATCTACCGTGCTCCGGCAGTAAGATCGATCACTCCCCAGTTTTGGCGTTACTACTACGTGTCCAAAGCAGTGCATCAATGGAAGCTACCTATCGTGTGCCGCGCGTACGCTGAAAGATAATAATGCCTGCATCAATTTCCGATCCCTTGGATGCATGGCCGCGCGTGCCTTGCCGACGCTCTTTACGTACGTCGGCACAAGAGCAAGTTAAGCATTCATGCAGATGCAGTAGTGCAGCACACAGCTAGCCGTGCATGCAGGTACGTGTGCTGTTGCAGACGAGACGAGGACGAGGACGACGACGTAGGCACGCAGCCCTGCAGCGCCCGCGTCACGTCGCATACAATTGCGTTGTCTCTAGCTAGCCAGGCTAGCAATTGGAAGGCAGCAAGCCGATTCTGGACACGGGGTGCTAGCTCATGAAGGCCCATAAATTAAAACCGTGCGCAGTTCCGCAAGTTCAACGCCCTCAGTCCTATTCCGCAAGTCCAACGCCCTGTTCGCTTGAACGTCTTATAATTTATAATACACAGGGAAGGACAGGATTGGGTCCTTGGTGGCTTCACTCCTGTTGGAGAAATTGCTCAAGTCTGGTCGCAAGATTCTGCGAATATGTAATGTCTATGTCTGAGTTCCAGTAGTTAATGGTTGTCCATGTTTGTTTATGGCGTTTTAAACTTTTATCCCTCTTAATGAAAAACGGGTGAAGTCCCGGTCGCGAAAAAAGATATACTTAGATATATATACAATATGTCCATTTGTATGGCACTTGCTGTAGTCATGGAACCACTACATGAATCTAAAATTCGAACTAGATTATGCTCAGTCGTCATTGGCTTGCTTGTTTACCACCACCGCTGACACCTTCTCTTTATACATCCACGATCCATCGTTCTCAGGATTCTCAGCCCTGTTCATCGTCACTCGGTACTTCTCCACACACCGTCTCACTCCCGCCAAGCCACCATGCATCATCCTAATGTCATCATCAGAGCACCACCCAAGTCACATACTCGTCCACTCCGATCCAGAGTAATACGATATATATACTACTGGTACAAATACCAGGCGAGCGAGATGCGTCCACCCACAGCAACCTTAAAAAAATTAAACGCTCTAGTACGTCCAATTGTAAAAAAGAAAATGAGTTTAAGAGGCAGATGTAGAAGACGAGTTGAATTGGTATCGTTGACTTAAGCCAGCTAGTGTGCGATATGTTGTACAAGTGTTCGAGTCCATACTTTGATTGGCAAAAAAAAAAAAAAAAAAAACATTGCAAGTTATTATGTACTCACTCCGATTTCCTAAAGAATGTCGTTTTGAGGTTGTCTTAAGTCAAATATTTTAAACTTTGACTACAAATAAATTCTTTTGGGTTAAGTTTGAAAACATGAAATTGATGTAATACTGGAAACCACATTATCCCTGTGTGCTCAAAAACCATCAAGGAAGCTGAAAAAACCGTCAGAGAAATAAATTCTGTCGGGCAACCAACAGGCAAATCCCGTCAAGGATAGCTCGACATAGAAATTCTTTTTGCCTTTGAGTTTCCCGTCAGAAAGATATCTCTGACGGTATTATTTTGACAGCAAGCTCCGTCCTTGGGTTTAGAAACCGTCAAGTTAAATGTTTTCCCGTCAAAGATATAATTATTTTCTCTGTGGGTTTCATACAATACTCTATCAGGCAGCCCTCAGGAAATGTATAGCTTTTTCTGTCGCCGCCACACTATTTCTCTGTAGGTTGGCCTTCAAGGTATTTGTAATTTTTCTGTCACAATAGAACCATCAAAGAAAACTGGTTGTTGACAGAAAATTGACACCATTCTCATTGATTTCCATCTGATTCCAAGAAGCACAAATGTACCAAACAGCATAAGATACATTTATAGCATATAGATTAGAATTTCCACCAAATCATTGTACCACCATCCTACCACCAGCACATGCTTCCTAAGTTATTCATGTACAGCCATGTTACATGCCACGTCCTGGTTTTAGCTAAGACCATCTAACATTGTACTAATAAGTTATCTAAGCTCAACCATACATGTTCAGAAGACAAAAGACAGCTACTAACACATAAGCTGTTCAAAAGACAAGTCCTTGCCGTCCATATGTCCTCGCTGTCCATGTCGCACCATAGGTGTCCCCATCAACATGAGATGAACTAGTGGGTAGCTGCAAAACAGATAGTACTAGTGGGTAGCTGAGGATGGGACGCTGGCGGCCGGAGGCGGAAGGGCCACCAGCCGAGCTAGGAGAGTGGAGGCGGGTGGGCCACTGGCCGGGGCAGGTGGAGAGGCGGACGCTTGCGACGGCCAGGAGCTGGGCGGCTAGAGAGGCGGAGGCGGCGACGGCCGGGAGCTGGCCGAGTGGAGAGGCGGAGGCGCGACAGAACGAGAGATGGGCGGCGGGTGGAGATGCGGATGCGACTCGAGGCTGAGGGCGCTGGGGGATGGATAAGGTCTGACGTTTTTTTTTCATTCTTTGCCTTTTGGATCCATAGAGTCCATAGGCGCAAAGCCGCCAAATATTGGCCGGCGAAAGCGCGAAGAAGCCCGCGAAGCAAAAACATAGGCGGGAAAATTGGCACGCTTTTGATCCTAAATTACCATGTGTACATATGTGACAGAAATTGCGTAACTCACAGAAAATTGTAGGTAATTATCCTATGAGCTAATTTCTCCCTGTGCGTATGACTTAAACCGATAGAGTTATATGTATTACCCTGTGAGTTTGGAGAACCGACAGGGTAAATTATATTTTTCCTGTGAGTTTTCGTGCAACCGATAGAAAAAATATACGGCACACAGGAAAAATCTAGTTTCCAGTAGTGTAAGTAGATTCATCTCGAAATATAGTTTCATAAAAGTATATATTGACTCTATTTTATAAATATTTTATACCAAAAAATAATGATCAAAATTGTTTTTTAGACCACGTCGCTGTCCAAAACCGACATTCTTTATGAAACTGAAGGGAGTACATGTTTATGCAGTCAAATCATTCACTCCTAATAAATGGGATATAACTGCCTCTCCTTTATTAATTAGATTGCATGATCTAAGGTTTTTGTTTCTTGAGTGAGTGAATGCAAGTGGTGCCGAGATCAGCTCGAGAGAAACGGGGGACCAAACTCATAGTACTCCTAAAACGTGGAAACTGGAAACTAAAACGTGGTCTTTTGTACTAGTACTTTATTTATTTATTACTGATGAGAGGCAAGGGAGAAATTGATTTGACTAGGGTCCACTTGAGTGAATGAATGATGGGCTGGGCTTTCTGATAGGCAAGCAAAGCCTACTTTACTCTACTTTATCGGGCTGCATGCGCTAGCTAGCCCCAGGCCCACCTATCCTGTCATGGCCGAGTAACCTGTAAGCCTTCTTTTTTCTCTCGCTGGTCTCAGTCTCGGTTGTTTCGGTTTCTTGTGTGGTTGTTTGCGATGATAAAACTCATCTGACGAGTCGCTTTGCCACACCATCCGGGATAATAACAGTGATCACTGCAATGCAATGCTTCCCCTTTTTTCGAGAAAAAAGAATTAATAATGATGTACTCTTGAACAATGTTTAGGTTCGCTATGTGAATAATGATGTACTCCGTAGTACATGGATAGCGATACCGCCATTTCGAGTCAGCTGCAAAACCTTAATTAGCTCCCCTGTGGGGTACGACCCCGGATACCTACAACGGATCACATGGGATGCGCCCCCAGGGGCGGCCCAGCCCACAAGATAAAGCCTTGCGGGACACGTTTCAGCTCGGCGCCTCCCGCAAGATATAGGAAGGATATCCTGGAGATACTACGAGATCTGTTAGGATACGTATGATCCCATAATTCTTGTAATCTGTTATTACTTTCCGGTTATCTCTCAGATCTAATCGACTTGTAACCTGCCCCCCGGACTATATAAGGCGGGAAGAGACCCCCTCCAAAATCACGGTATATCATACGATAGCTAATACAAACCAACAGACCATAGGAGTAAGGTATTACGTCATACTGACGGCCTGAACCTGTATAACTCGTGTGTCTTTGTTGCCTTCTTGTTTTTGATCACGTGCTCCTATGCCGATCAATCTATCTTCGTGGGATACCCCTCGGAGGACTGCCGACGATATTCTATCGACAGTTGGCGCGCCAGGTAGGGGTATGCGTGTTGTTTCCTTGTCGAACAAAATGGCTTTTTCCGCAGAGCTCTTCGTCCCTCCCGTAGCCCGGCCAGATCTTCACGGTCGGATCCATCTCATGGGTCATCAATGCTGACGGAGTCGGAGAGCTCCTAGAGCCGGTGCAGATCCGTTCTGCGCCGACCACACCCGCACCTGCGACTGCAGATTTGATGTTGGAACTACTTCCGAGGTCGTCTCCATCAATGACTCGCCGCTCACTTCCTTGTTACTAGAGGAGGCACATCAACAATAACCATCTGATCAAATCCATCGATCGGGTCGGTCTGAAACTCGCCGATTGCCTCTCCATCGCTGAGTTGGCTCTGGACACTTTCGTTCAGCGCTGACCACCCTCCGATCCGCATCTATCGGAAATTGTTCGGCAAACTCCGGGGGTTATGGCCCTGCCCTTCGGGCTCGCCAACACCGCCGCTACATACCAAGATGCACTAAGGGGCAAATTCGCCGACCAGGTGGGGGATATCCATCCTCTCGCCGACCAGATCGCCGATCAGCTCCCGCCGACGGTCAACATGCTGCACGCCAGCCGAGGCCCCGAAGCATCCCTCCAAACCATCCTGGAGGAAAATCCGGACTTGAATCCCAGGGTTCCACGGAGAACCTCGCCGAAACCTTCACCGAGCAACCCCCTCTCCCGCCTTTCCGTGGTGGCGCGATTTTCAACGTCAGCATCGACAACCCCCCTCGGAACGGCGAAACCGATGAGGAACGCGCCACTCGTGAAAACAGGAACGCCAACCGCGCGCAACGCCATGAAAACGAGCGCGCCCTTGCGATGGCCGAGGCCGCTCGTGACAACCAATTTGACTCACAAGGAAGGCCGCTCCATTGCAACCTCGAGGAAGAGTTTCTCCGTGTTGATGGCCATGACATCTTCAAGACTCTAAGCGCCAATCTGGCGGTGGCTGCCAACGAGCTCGCCCGCCTCCCGCAGACGCCCGAGCTCGCCAAGGTCGCCGCTATGCTTAAAGCGGCACACTGTCAAGTCAATGAGATCCGAGAGGATCAGAGACCTTCGTGTTCCACGAGCACGATTCGCCGATCAGCTGTGCCTAGATCCAATCGCCGCCCCAGTCAAAACCGGTTCACCGACCAGTCACTACCTCTCTAGGGGGGGGAGCTAGGGGCCACCGCGCCGAGCATCATCGCCAGCACGACCAGGAGGTCAAACAGGACGCTCGAGTGCACCTCAGTAACCTTTGGGATGCACGATGACATATCGAGCAACATCGCTTTGGTCGCCATGAAGATGAAGTACGCCACCGCCAGGAGTACGAGCAAGAGTATGGTAATCCGGACTCAGCTCTAGAGCCGATCGCCGCCGGCAACGCTGCAGACAACGGCGCCGACAACCCGGAAGGGCCCCCTAGCTTTCACCAGGGCGCTCCGAACACTCCAGTGGCCCCATGGTTTTAAAATCACCGGGTCGAGCCCTATGAAGGAAGGATGAATCCAACTCAGTGGCTATAGGCTTACGCCATCGCTGTCCGCGCCGCCGGAGGAGACACCAACATCATGGCAAATTATCTCCCTGTCATGCTCACGCCAGTCGCCATGAGCTGGTTTACAAGCCTTGCCCTAGACTCCATCGGATCTTGGGAAGAGCTAAAGAAAGTCTTCACTGACAATTACATGGCTACATGTACGTGGCCGGGCACCAAGCATGATCTCAACCGCATCACCCAAAAGCCGTCCGAGCTCCTCCGCAGCTACATCAGACGCTTTTCCGAGATGAGGAATTATATTCCCAACATCACGGAAGCCGAGGTCATCACCACCTTCGTCCGAGGACTTTATCACCACGAGCTCCGTTCCAAGTTCAACCACAAGCCACCTACAGGCATCGGTGAGATGATCACGACCACCAACCAGTACGCTAACACGGAGGGAGCTGAGGTGCATTTCAGCGAAGATACAGGCACAAATCGCCTGCCTCACCGCTACGACGACCGCTCCAACAATAGACGCCACAATGACCAGCCGCCATGACGAATAAAGTTTCCACCGGGACAACGGCCGTGATCGGCCAAAAGGATCCAAGCCTAGTCAGAATCGACGCCATTGGCCAGACCACTTTGTCGCTACCGTCAATGAGCCGCGCGCCAAGCGCAACTACGACTAGCAGTAAGAAGATCCTCGATGGCCCATGCCCCCTCCACAAGAACGGCAAATACAAGATGAAAGACTGCCTCAGTTTGGCCAAGGAGTTCTAGGACAAAAAGCTAGACGATGACGCCAACGGCGGGAACGGAGGCCACCGACCACCTGGGGGCAATAACAATGCCTTCCAGGACCATGACAAGGTGGTCGCCACCATCTTCGGGGGCCTCGCCTCCACCGAAAGCAGAAGAGAACGGAAGCTCGCCGCCCGACGAGTGCTCGTCGTCACTTCAGAGGAAACCACCGCCAACCCTAGCTATCGCCCATGGTCCGAGGTCCCCATCTCCTTCAGCAGGGCCGACCGGTGGGCGGACAAACCCTACACATGGCATTTCCCTCTCGTCCTCGACGCAACCATCCAGAAGGTGCTCTTCAGAAAAGTCCTTATCGATGGTGGCGGTGCTTTGAACCTACTCTTCGTCGGGGCCCTATGGGAGTTGGGCCTCGTGATAATAGATCTCACACCCTCGGACTCCTCCTTCTAGGGTGTGGTACCTGGCAGGGCATCCAGACCACTTGGAGAAATCACCTTACCTGTACAGTTCGGCATGGCAAGCAATTACCGCGTCGAGCATGTCAACTTCTACGTCGCCGACTTTGACACCTCCTACCACGCCATACTTGGTTGGCCAGCTCTGGCCAAGTTCATGGCCATACCGCACTACGCATATCTGGTGATGAAGATGCCTTCGCTTGCAGGAGTCCTGTCTCTGCAGGGATAACCTCTCCGTTGCCTACGCATGCGAGATAGAGAGTCTCGCTCTCGCCGAAGCCACCGACCTCTCCATCCAGATGGCTAGCGTGGTCGCCAAAGCTAAGATGGCGCCCACCAATGACATGGAGATCCCAGAGCTAGAGCTTCCTCGCGCCTCCGCCAAGTCCAAGGAAGTCAAGGAGGTCGGCCTCGGCCTTGACGACCCCTCCAAGACCGTGAAGATTGGGGCTCACCTTGACCCCAAATAGGAAAGCGCGCTCATCTCCTTCCTACGTGCCAACGTCGACGTGTTTGCGTGGAAACCTGCAGACATGCCGGGGTACCGTGGGAGAAGATCGAGCACTCCTTGAATGTCTCACCAACCGCCAAACCGATCAAGCAGAAACTCCGACGATTTGCGCTAGACAAGAAGGAGGCTATTAGGGTAGAAATAAAACGGCTCTTAGCAGCCAGATTTATAAAAGAAGTGTATCATCTAGATTGGTTAGCAAATCCTATTCTCGTTCGAAAAAAGAATAAAGAATGGAGAATGTGTGTTGATTATACTGATCTTAACAAACACTGCCCTAAAGACCCCTT
Organism: Miscanthus lutarioriparius; assembly: GCA_904845875.1. Taxonomy (NCBI): domain Eukaryota; kingdom Viridiplantae; phylum Streptophyta; class Magnoliopsida; order Poales; family Poaceae; genus Miscanthus; species Miscanthus lutarioriparius. Next base: position 8,543,852 of record CAJGYO010000006.1, on the reverse strand, counting down.
CGGCTTGCCTCGGATAGACAAGGTTGTAGACTCCACCGCTGGCTGCGAACTGATCTCCTTCCTTGACTGTTACTCCGGCTATCATCAGATCTCCCTCAAGGAAGAAGACCAGATCAAGACATCGTTCATCACGCCTTTCGGGGCATACTGCTACACAACTATGTCCTTTGGACTCAAGAACGCAGGGGCCAGGTATCAAAGGGCCATCTAGATGTGCCTCGACCAATAGATCGGCCGCAATGTCGAAGCTTACATCGATGACGTGGTCGTCAGGACCAAGACCGCTGACAACCTTATCGCCGACCTCGAAGAAACCTTCGCCAACCTGAACAAGTACCGATGGAAGCTGAACCCTTTAAAGTGCATCTTTGGAGTTCCTTCCGGTATATTGCTGGGCTACATCGTCAGTGCTCGAGGCATCGAACCTAACCCTAACAAGGTCTCCGCCATCACCAATATGAAATGGCCGACATGCGTCAAGGATATACAGAAGCTTACAGGCTGCATGGCTGCTTTAAGCCGCTTCATATCGCGCCTCGATGAAAAAGGGCTACCTTTCTTCAAGCTCCTCAAGGCCTCCGAGCGTTTTTCCTAGTCTGAAGAGGCAGACATAGCTTTCGAGCAGCTTAAATTGTTCTTAACGAGACCTCCGATCATGACTGCGCCACGACCAGATGAAACTCTTCTGATTTATATCACTGCTACTTCTCGCGTCGTCAGCACTGCTATCGTTGTCGAACGTGAGGAAGCTGGGCACGGCTACAAGGTGCAATGTCCAGTCTACTTTATCAGTGTGGTACTTAATGAGCCCAAAACTCGTTATCCTCATGTACAAAAGCTGTTATATGCAATTCTAATTACGTCACGCAAGCTCCGACACTACTTCGAATACTACAAGATCGTCGTGGTAACCGAGTTCCCTCTGGGGGACATTCTCTGCAACAAAGAGGCCAATGGCCGTATCATCAAGTGGGCTGTTGAGCTCGGCACTTACTCCATCGAATTTAGAAGCAGACCTACCATTAAGTCATAGGCGCTTGCTGATTTTGTCGCTGAGTGGATCGAGATCCAAGAACCCATTGCCGCCACTTGCCCTGAGCACTAGGTGATGTACTTTGACGGTGCTCTTAACATCAACGGTGCTGGCGCGGGCATTCTATTCATTACGCCGACCAAAGACAAGCTCCGCTATGTCCTCCGGATACACTTTCTTGCCTCCAACAACGCCGTGGAATATGAAGCATGTCTACACGGTCTCCGTATAGCAGTCGAGCTCGGCGTCAAACATCTCATGGTGTACGGGGACTCTGCGCTGGTTATCAACTAGCTCAACAAAGACTGGTCCTATTCTAGTGAAAAGATGGACGCATACTGCGCCAAAATCAGGAAGCTTGAAGGGAAGTTCTACGGTATCGAATACCACCACGTGGTATGAGATCAAAATCAGCCAGCCGACTAGCTCTCAAAATAGGTTCTTCTCGCGCCGTGGTTCCACCGGGGTTCTTCATTCAAGATCTCTTGGCGCCATCCATTACAGAAGAAAAGGAAGTTGAAGAGGTTCCCCCTGCCGAGCAGTTGTTACTTGCGGTACCTTCGTCGGTCGCCAATTGGAGGGAGCAGTTCATCAAGTACCTCACCAGAGCCGAAGTACCCGCCGACAAGACCGAAACTAAACGTCTAATTCGTCGAAGCAAGCATTACGTGCTGGTAGATGGCAACTTGATGAGGAAAAGTGCCAAGGAAGGGATACTGCAGAAATGCATCACCCAAGATGAAGGGGTAAAGTTACTTCTCGAAATTCACTCTGGTTCCTGCGGCAATCACGTGGCCTCGAGAAACCTAGTCGGCAAAGCTTTCCGAGCTGGTTTTTACTGGCCCACGGCCATCTTCGACGCAGAAGACCTCGTCCAACACTGTGAAGGATGTCAGTTTTTCGCCAAGCAAATACACGTACCGGCACAAGAACTGCAGACCATCCTAGCTTCCTGGCCTTTCGCATGCTAGGGACTAGACATGATCGGGCCTTTCAAGCTAGCGCCGGGAGGTTTTCGGTACGTATACGTCGCCATTGATAAGTTCTCTAAGTGGATCGAGTACAAACCGCTCGTTTCAGCTACTGCAAAGAAAGGAGTCGAGCTCTTTGAAGATATCATACATAGATTCGGTCTTCGAACAGCATCTTTACCGACCTAGGAACCACTTTTACCGACCATCATTTTTGGGACTTCTGCGAAGACCGGTGCATCTCCATTAAATACGTTTCCGTTGCCCATCCTAGAGCCAATGGCCAGGTCAAACAGGCTAACGGTATGATCATTGATGCCCTCAAAAAGAGGCTATATCAGAAAGAAGAAAAGCATCCGGGCAGATGGCTCAAGGAGCTACCAGCTGTGGTCTGGGGACTGCGCACTCAAGCTAGTCGCAGCACCGGCATGTCTCCATATTTTTTGGTCTATGGCTCAGAGGCTATACTACCAGCGGATATTGCCTTCCGAGCACCTAGGGTGGAAAATTATGACGAAGAGCAAGCCACAACTGTTCGGACAGAGGATGTTGACCGGGCCGAGGAAGAACGCCTGGTCACCTACGTCCGCACAGCCAAATATCTAGAAGGCTTACGGAGGTACTATAACCACAACGTAAAAGGTCGTTCATTCACCGTCGGTGACCTCGTTCTCCGTCAGAAAACAAATGACCGAAGGGTTGCACAAGCTCTCCTCCCCTTGGGAAGGGCCTTATGTTGTCAAAGAGGTCACCGACCAGGCTCTTATCGCCTATGTGACTTAGATGGAATTGATGTTCCAAACTCATGGCACATCGAGCACCTTATACGTTTTCTATCCTTGAAACGCTCCAGATATGTACTCTCCACTTTGTGATGAATAAAGTCTTGATCTCCATAATTTGGCTCTATTCTTTTCTCCGTTATGTTTTAATCTCCACGTATGGTTGCCGAGCATTGCAATACTCCAAAATGATCTCCAATATGAAATCGCTGAATAGTTTTCTCCAAAATCGCCGAACGATTTCTCCAAATTGCCGACCATGATTTTGCCGAATAAATTTCTCCAAATCTCCAAAGCTAGCGCCAAACGGCTTTCTCCAAAAATCGCCGAACGTTTTCTCCAAAACGCCGACAAATTTTCACCGAAAATCACCGAATAAGTGTTCTCCAAATCACCGAACACGTTTCCTCCAAATCACCAACGTACCTCGCCACATGTTTTCTCCAAACCACCGACCACTTTACTCTAAATCTCCAAGATATTTCACCGAACAACGAGCAGCCTATTTTCTTTTCTGTTCTCTTGAAGAAGACCCAATCTCCGACCTCTCCCTACATGTGCCACGGGCTCCACGCTCTGTGTTATGGGTGGTCGGCTGTGGTTCCTTGGTCACGCCTGTTTCTCCTACACGTGCACGGGCTCCGCGCTCGACGTTATGGACTATGGGCCAGCCAAGGCCGAGAGCTCAGCTCATAACTAATTGCTCGGACGCCAATTATACTGTCTACATCTCCAAGTTATTTCGATAACCACCGAGCAGCACACGTTTCGCTCTTTTCTCTATGGAGAAGACCTAGTCTCTGATCTCTCCCTACACGTGCTACGAGCTCCGCGCTCTGCGTTATGGGTGGTAGGCTGCGGTTCCTTGGTCACGCTCTGTTCCTCCTACACGTGCACGGGCTCCGCGCTCGACATCATGGAATATGGGCTAGCTATGGCCATGGGGGTCAGTAGCGAACTAACTGCTCGGACTCTACTTATACTCCGTGTAAATACCTTATGGTCGTAACTATGAAGATTTTTTTTCGCCAAAATACAATCTGACTGCGTACACATGCACTTTATAACATTTATCATGTATATAAGTGTTTTTTCCGCTTTCGCGCGTTCTAACTACACTGTCTAGAAATTACAGATGATATCCACCAAGCAGATCACTGTGCTCCACCACTGTCATCCGTCTCGCCGAATAGATCTATATCGCCGACCAACTTCTTCGCCGCGTCTTCCACCTCATCCTCCAGCTACTGGGTCTCCGCTTCGCTCAGTCCCTCGACGTACCCGCCCCCTATCGCCTGAAGGTCAGTGGTTGGATAGTGGGACCGAACCACATCAAGGGTGTGGGTAGCGGCGGAAACAACGGCATCGCGGTTGAAGCTCTCCCACGCCATCTTGCATCTTTCGATGACGATGTCCGGGCGCGGTGGCCTGCCGTCGAGCTGAGGAGCCACGTCTAGTTCGATGCAGGCGAGCACTGGGTTGATTCCGGAAACTACGGCATCAAATTTGTCCCTCTGGGTCCGGGCGTCCTGCTCCAGCACATCGAATTGTGTCTTGACCCTCCGACGGTAGTCTGCAAGCATTACAAAGTTCCATCAATCAGGAAAGTTACTTAAGCAGTAAGCCAGTAACCCCGTCCAAGGGAATCCTCACCGTCTAGCTCCTCGGCCAGCTTGTTAGCTCACCCTGTTTCCTTCGCTTTCTCCTCTCGGAGCTGCTCGAGGGCCTAGCGCAGCTGTCCGAGTTCCACATCTTGTTCTACAAGTACATCAGTCATCGCCAAAAGTAATCATACCCAACTATGCAAAGCACTTTCGTCGATCACACGTACCTTTCTTCTGCTCGGAGATTTTTGTAGCTGTTCCAACTGCTTGGAAGCACCCTTCAGTTGTGTGGAGGCAGTGTCCAGCTGCTCGGACTTGCTCCGCAGTTGTTCTTTTGCAGCCGCCAGCTACTTAGACAGGACCCCCTTCTGGTGTTCCAGGTCCCACGCGTTGGACTTAGCAAGGTCTCGCTCACGCCGGGCCCTTTGGGTGTTTCTCTTTGAGAGGTTCATCGCCTCCTTGAGTTTTTGGTTCTCCTCGGTGAGGGGCTCCATCCTCTTTATCAACTGGTGCCGGTGCTCGGCAGTCCGAGTTATCCCCTGAAAATGCACAATGACAATGATGGATTCGATCTCCAACGTCAACGACGAATACTCAGGATTCAGTATTAACCTCGATTTGTTTTATTACTCCGCCGAGGGTGGATTTCAGCCTCCTCATCTCCTTGGGGGTGTCCTCTTCTTCGACAACTACCACCTCGTCACCGCGCTTGCGGAGGATTCAGACAGATTGAGTTTGAGGCTCAGCATGGACGATCTCCTCCACCTCATTCTCCTCTTCCACAGCAGTGGGAGGCACCATCGGGGGCTCTATGGCCGGACAGCGGGTCCGACCATGCCCTGCGACACCTCAGGGGGCGCCGTTAGCTCCTCAGGCGCCACTATTCTCATCGACTCGGACTTTGTTTCTTCGGAGGCAACTCCAGCTTCAGCTCCAGAGGGCCCGACAGTACCTGCCGTTGCTTCGGGTATTGTCGCCGACCCATCCTCCGCCGACGCCGATCGCTCGCCGTCTCCAAGTCCACCCGCAACGGTGGTTGACTCTTCCGCCGGTTGCCGAGCACCCGGGGACCCCGATACGGGGGTCACCGGCGTTACCTCCGCCTCGAGATCAGCCCGAGGCTGCTCGTCAGTCTGGGCGGACGAGTCTAGACCCTCCGTATGCTTTGCACTGCAACAGATCATTTGGTCAAGCTCCAAAAAAGCTAAGATAAGATACCAACTTAACTCCAACACGAGGATATTTACCGTTTGGTCTGCCGGTGCACTTTTTTGAATCGGTGATGCCTGCCCGAGCCCCCAGGAGCGGCCGTGGAGTCGACCCCCATGCACTAGGATGGAGGTCTTGCTTCCTCCACAGCCGGCCTCTGCTCCGCCTGCTGCTCCGGGGTTTCCTCCGCCCGTCGACCCGGAATTACCTCCGCCTGCTGCTCGGGGACGCCCGTCGCTTGCTCAGCGGGGATTTCTATCGCCTGCTGCTCGAGGACTTCTTCGTTTCCCATTGATTGCTCCTCCACGTGTGTTCTGCGTGGAGGCGCCTTCATGCTCCGAGGAGGAGCAACTGGATCTTCGTCGTCATCGGACCACTCGATCACCGTGGCCCTCCGCGTTCGAGTGGCTAGTCGCTACCAAGCGAAATGCTGCCTAGTTTGAGAGGAACGGCAGCTGCCGTCTTTCTCTTCTTCTAGGCTGGTTCGTCTGCCGCTACCCTCTTTCCCTGGATTTTCTCCGTCACCACGGGCGAACTCTCCGTCCGACCAGCGTCGGTGCCTCTAGATTCTAACGAGGCGATGGCCGCATCTTCCTCGGGCTGAGCTGGTGGCTGGGCATCTACTCCCCTCAGCCAATCAGCCCTCGGCATGTTGGAGAAGTACACCGCTCTTTCCTGTGAATGGATCTTTGCATAAGTGAATCAGATCATTGCTTGGCAATGCTTGAGGATTAAAAGTATCGGGAATTAAAATCGAGATGATTACCTCAGGAGGCGGATATGTGCAATTGAAGGCCCTCGTTTGCTTTGGCTAGACGAATGAAATATTGGGAGCGAACAACTCTGTGGCCCTCTCTAGGACATTTTTCTTCGACAACCGTTCCGTCCTCTCACGGGTCCCGTCGTCATCACCTCTGAAGTCAAAGCCCGGGTGGGCCTTCTCCTTGCAGGGCTGGACGCGGCGCACTAGGAAGCTTGTTGCCACCAGTTTGCCTCTAATGTCCACGCCTTTAATTAGGTCGAGGAGTTCTTTCACCTGTTCCATGTCAACACTGTTTGGTTTCTCCGACTAGCTCTTCTGGTTCTCTGGGATGTGGTGGACATCGTAGCGGATTGCTGGGTGGCTCTGTTTCATGTAGAACCATTTGGAATTCCACCCTTTCAGAGAGGTGTTTAGCGGTATGGTAATATACTCGTTGGCCATTCCATCCCGGAGCTGCAGATATACGCCACCGACCACCTTGGAGCCATCGCCGCCTTTCTTCTTCAACAAGAACAAGTGTCTGAAGAGGTTGAAGTGCGGCAGAACCCCTAAAAACGCTTCACAGAAATGAATAAAGATCGAGATGTGCAATATTGTGTTGGGGTGGAGATTGCATAGGCTAATCGACCAGAATTCTAGAAGATCTCGCAGGAAAGGATGAACAGGAACCCCAACCCACGCCAAAAATAATCCTCAAAGACTACAACTTCATCGGTGTTAGGCATTGGGAAGGGCTCACCAATGGCTGGCCGCCATCCGGCGGTGATGCGGTCAGGAAGCACGCCCGCCGTCACCAATCTCTCGAGCTCGCTTCCCCCGTCCGTGACAGTGCCCACTCTTCATCACGACTGGCTCCAGCACCTGCCTTCTTTGGGCTCGCTTTCTTTGGGTTCATAGCTTTCCTCTTCGGCGCCATCACTCAGATTTGGATGGGGGCTAGCGCTGGCAACGTGTGTGGGTGCGAATTTGGAAGTGTGATGGCTAAGGAGGAAGATGAAATGGTGAAGTGGCGAAGGTGGGAGCGTGGGGGCGGCGGCGCCGATATAAAGTATTTTCCCCACCCTTTCGCATTCGAGGGTTTTTGGGAAACCGTTCCCGCGATCTGCGCCGCTCGAATTCTTCGACGCGGCTTAATGGGCCGTAACCTAGGCTTTCACGCAACCGTGGCCCACGTCGATCATTTATGCTGTCGTCTGTTGTTACTCGTCGAGTAATCGCCGACTTCTCCACCATTTATCGAGGCTCAGTAATCGTTACTGTACAGCTGTTACTCTAATCTTTTCTCCACGGTTTGATTTCTCCGATATCTTCGCTTGGAGCTCGAGAACTGGTGCCTGCTCGATTGGTTTTCATTATTACTCTGTTTCTGACCCTGGCACCACATGACTGCGTCATCTATTGTCAGGCTCGGGGACTAAGTGGGCACACTTCACCTAGCGGTGAATGTGCTTTATCTCGTTTTGGGGGCTATGCCCGGGGATTGGCTGCCTGCTCGGCTGGTTTTCTATTATTTTTCTGCTTTGGACCCTGGCACCACATGACTACGTCATCTATTATTAGGCTCGGGGACTAAGTGGGCACACTTCACATAGCGGTGAATGTGCTTGTTTTTTCTGGAAGACTCCGTGCCTCTTGAAGCTAAAGAAGGTTATCTCCTTTCCTCGTGGTCGGACTCTAAGTGGGCACACTTGGTCCACTGCGAAGAAATTTTTGATTCTGGACTAGAGCTCCTTGCACCCTTATGGCAAGCCATACTTGGGGTATGTTGCTCGGCTACGGGTCACGCTACTCGGCGATGATTGCACGCTGCTCGGTGACTCATCACGGTGGTCGGATCATGAGTCGGACTGCTCGGCTTTGGTTTGCACTTGCTCGGACACGCTTAGGACAGCGTTGCACAACGGGTACAAGGTGCTCGGGGACTAGCAGTGGGGGGTACGACCCCGGATACCCACGGCGGACCACATGGGCTGCGCCCCCAGGGGCGGCCCAGCCCACAAGATGAAGCCTTGCGGGACACGTTTCTGCTCGGCGCCTCCCGCAAGATATAGGAAGGATATCCTGGAGATACTACGAGATCTGTTAGGATACGTATGATCCCATGATTCTTGTAATCTGTTATTACTTTTCGGTTATCTCTCAGATCTAACCGACTTTTAACCCTGCCCCCCGGACTATATAAGGCGGGTAGGGACTCCCTCCAAAATCACGGTATATCATACGATAGCTAATACAAACCAACAGACCATAGGAGTAAGGTATTACGTCATACTGACGGCCTGAACCTGTATAACTCGTGTGTCTCTATTGCCTTCTTGTTCTTGATCACGCGCTCCTCTGCCGATCAATCTACCTTCGTGGGATACCCCTCAGAGGACTGTCCAACGATATTCTGTCGACACTCCCTCTTGTCTCCAAGGCACCCCAAGCACTAAACTCAGTATGGCATCACAAATATGGCGTAGCAACTAGCAAAAATTAACCACTCAAATTCAAAAAGCCTCTTTAGTTTGAGCAAACCAATCAAATTTGGATGCTTCTCTTTCCCTTCTATCACTGGATTGAAAAAAAAACATTAAGTTAGGACGTGCTTGGTTGTGGGCAAGTTTGAAATTTATGATACGGATTGATTTTTTAGGGGAGCATACACCAACGAACCTATATATACACACTAGCTTTTGATCTCAATTTTAATGGTCAAACAGGATCGTGCACGTGCAAATGGGATTTCGCCATTTCGAAGGTAATAATGCAGGGAACGAAAGGGACAGGATGATGCAGATGGATGGCGATGAACGACGATAGAGATGGGGAGCGGAGCCGGGGAAAAGGCGGATCGGAGCGAGGGTTTCTAGGTCGGGAGGTGGAGAGGAGAGGGTCCCTCCACACTCCACAGTCCCTTCTTTTTAATCATGTGTGGTGAACACATCAGAGACAAAGCCACCTAATCATTTGTTTAGGTTAGGTCAGGAAAGGAAGCATTCGATCGGTTTGGAATGCAAGCCGGCTGCGCGGCTGAATTCTTTTTCTGCATTTTGTCGTTGCTGTAGTATGCAACTCTTGCTCCTTCAGTAGCTAGACGACTGACTCCCTAGCTAGCTCCTGTCTGTCTAGGTATCACTGCTTCATCAGTTCCACAACTGAAAAGAATACAACAAGCAAATCAGGCTGTGTTTAGTTCGCGAATTTTGGAAATTTGGCTACTGTAGCATTTTCGTTTTTATTTAGCAATTAATGTTCAATCATGGACTAATTAGGCTCAAAACGTTCGTCTTGCAATTTCCAACCAAATTGTGCCATTAGTTTTTTTTCCGTCTACGTTTAATGTTCCATGCGTATCGCAAGATTCGATGTGATGACTACTACAACACTTTTTAGAAACTAAACAAGCACTCATATGGGCTCGATGGATTGGATTTGGTTCCAATGCAACGATGGCAGGGACCAAGCAAAAGCTTATTTAGCCTAGTCCTCCTCTATATCTCGGTCAGTAGCTCGTAGTGTCGGAGCTAGTACACACATCTGTGTGTGTCCAATAATGCAGCACCCTACAATTGCTATACTATACACTCCGGCCTCCCTCTCTCTCTCTCTCTTGTCCAATAATGCAGCACCCTACAATTGCTATACTATACACTCCGGCCTCCTCTCTCTCTCTCTCTCTCTCATAATGCAGCACCCTACAATTGCTATACTATACACTCCGGCCTCCTCTCTCTCTCTCTCTCTATATATATATATATATACTATACACTCTGGCCTCCCTCTCTCTCTATATATACACACGAGTCACGGTTTTCTCGCATTGTACAAGCGAGGATAAGGCTTACCACTGACAAGATAGATAGATAGATAGAAGAAGAAGACTCCATCGACATTATTGTGTTCTCTCGTCCAGCTAAGCTTCCCGACCCCACAAACAAGAATGTCGTCGACAGACCACACTTACAAACTATACATATATGCATATGTATACTAGTACTAGTATATGTTTATATGTATTAAACAAAGATTGTAATGAACCCGGAAGTTGGCACACCACAGCAGCATGCGTACGGCCGCATCTTTGCTGGTTGAGGTTGAGCAGCAGCCAGCATTCAACTCCTGTCTCTTCATAAACAAATTAAAACGACTCGACACGCATGCTTGCATTTGAATTGGTTGCTCCAGAGATAGTACGATCCAGCAGCAATAATACAGTACAACACAAACAGCTGGTCAGTTGCCTCTCCCACACAACAGGAGGCAGCTAGGACTGGACCTGCCGGAGAATCCTCATATCGTATCGTATCATATCATTAATTCATCATCATGGATCATGACATGTGTGTGTGTGTGTTTGTATCATATCCCCTGTCAGATTCGTAGCTACCAAACGACTGACCATCCAAACCGCCGCGAGCATTAGGGAAGCATGCGCGGATAAACTAATTAAGCTAAGCATGCACACTGTCTTGTTGATGAGCTTTGACCAATAATGTGCCGGCAGGCGGCAGCTAGCTGGCGATTGCTGCTCGCGCGGCCATATTTAGTATTTGCCCGTTGGCTCAGGAACGGGAGCACACATGATTGGCTTAGCTTAGCTTAGCTTGGTACTACTATCATATACAGGTTCCTTAACACTACACCACGACCCTTAAACAGCGATCGACTTGGAGTTGCACAACCCTTAAACAACGACTGACTTGAGTTGCTGAAAGGGGTGTACAACGATGGACAGTCAATTGATAAAGGTTATAGCGACGGACCCCTGCAGATGCTATTAAAGCCGTCGTTATATGTAAACAGCGACAGACATCATCTTTAGCAACGGACAGTTCGACGGTCCAACTTTTAGCGACTGACAACATGTTAGAGCTTTTAGCGACCAACAATTCATCGCAATAAGAACTTTTAGCAACTAACAGTCCATCGAGTTCAATTAAATAGTTAAAAAAAAGATTGGACGAAACATTCAGGACCAATACAATATTGAAATTATGTTATACAGATTTATATGACATACACAAATGGGCACATTAATCATACTCATTCATTTATATCAAATGAGTACATATATAATCATGTCACTAGATAGCTTGTTAACATCAAGCCAACATACAAGCATTAGGTGAATACAAAAACTAGCAATTGTCATCAAGTTGTACAGCAAGCAAACATTGTTTCCCTATTGAGCAAAAGCCATCATCCAAAAGTGATCCAACATTGATCAAAAGATAGCACCATCTGGTTCGAGTCCAAAAACTAAAACTACCAGGTTGTACTCCAAAAGCATTCAAAGCTAGCATGTAGTTCACCATAAGATAATTCAATGGCTTCCTATCAACAAGTCGCTACCAACAACCCCATGAGAAGATCCTGCAACAAATTTGCTCCCAGCAACTTGGCTTCCTGCCAACAAGCTAGCATCGCCTAGCGTCTCTGAGATGATCCTGCAGCACCTTGAGAAGATCTCTGATGAGAAGATCCAGCAACACCCTGAGAAGATCTTGGTTGCTGACTGCAGACCTTGAGCTGTCACAAGTATCATTAGTTAGAACTGTAGATACTCACCACATCACCACATATAAAAAAATAGAATAGAATCAAGTGGACATTACTCGATTAAATGGCCAAGCAACCGGCATCTTTACAACATCTCCTAGAGTCTTGATTTCAGCATAAGGGCGTGGCACTAATGTTTCACGTCTGAGGACAACATTCACAATAACTTCACAAAATTTCGTTCCAAGAGCCTCACCCGCAGTTTCTTATATTTCTTGCAAGTAGGGTACAACTCTTGGCTATTGGCTTCTACCAACTTTTGGAGGGCTCGTAGGTCATCACTAGGCTGCAGATTAGAACTGTTATCTTCAAAATCCCCTCCATCATCTAAACCACCAGCTAGGTCCCTAAGCAATTCAGATATTTCATCATCTTCAGCCTCTTCAACAAGGACAGCACCATCACTACTCCCATGATTCACATTGGATGAACTAGCTTCTCCATGAAAGTTCCATGTTGTGTGCCCCCTTACAAACCCATCACATATCAAGTGTTCATGTACATCACACGCCTCTCTCCAAAATGAGTTAGCACACTTTCTGCAAGGGCATAATATCTTGTTTCCTATCTCTGAATTTTTATATGCATAAGCTATGAAACCATTCACACCTTGTATATATGCCTTGGTGTGCCTACATGGGATTCATTATGTTAAATTCCATGTTAACTACATTAAGTTTGAGTAGTTAAGATATAGTTCTTGTGTGTACCTAGGCTCATTCTCAATCCATGTTTTATCCATAGACCTTTGTGGGGAGATCAAGAGGCTTTCTTTATATATATTTTTACACTACAGCATCACACAACGGAGTAACCACAAGGCACATAGAAGCTTGGAACAAGGTAATCAGGCATTCATGAACGCAAACTGGTTAAATAAATCTTACCTTTCACAAGTTCCTTCGACCAATAACTTCTTAGTTATGAATGGCAGCTGCTATGATTGTTTTAGATGTCTAGAAAACTTCAAATGCTTGTACGCACCTCCTTTACCCTAAGAACAGGTGGCTAGTGAAAATGAAACAATTTACACCATGAATCAAAGTGGAGGGGAAGAAAACACGATCAACTTGAGAGTTCATGCTGATGTTTACCTCTTGCATAATCCCTTCAATGTTGATGATGCACAAGCAGGATGATTCCTACAAGGTACAGTGTTGGTAACCTGCAACAACATATAATTTTACATAAGATTCACATGTAATTTTCTGGTATCAAGCGAGTTACTGAAAGATGTACAAGATTATCAAAGTGGTACTGCACTAGCATCCCAAATTCAGATTCAGAGTTCTAATGGAAAGGCTCTGCATCCATATTTTAGCAAGCAAAAGCAAAACCCTGGAAGTAGGGCAGCTCAGCAAGCATTATGATGGATTTGCATTTCACTATGCTCACTTAATGTCCTACCTGTTTTGTTAGACTTCACCTATCTGCTTTAAATAACATATGCAGATCTCATATGTTAATACCTGTGCAAGTATCAATTGATTCCACAGATTGGTTAATAAAACAATTTAACCAAAATAGCCCATGTTAACTTGCTTGTAAATATACTTGGTTCTGTTTATTTTTCACATATCAGCTTGCAAAGTATCCATATCATGATTAATGAAGCCTTCACTTAGTTCATACTGTAATATGACGTGGTAATAATTATACTGTAAAATCTTTTGCTAAAACATGTCATGAACATCATGGTTATGTGTCAATGTATGTAATATAGTGTGTGAATCAATTTACGTAACTTAAAACGACCATCGGAAATGCTTAACGAAAGGTCGTTTGTGACCTATACAATTTTCAAGTACGGATGTTCGCGAATTTTTATTGAACAAAAATGCTATAGAACGTATATACGGAATTTTAGTAAAATTAGAAGTACAAACCGTGTAGGTGACGATGAAATACTTGAGGTCACGAAAGGAATTCACTAGCTAGCATACCGAATAGCTTGGAAATCGAATTCGACGCGAATCCGATCGAGACTTAGTCGATTTCGTAAGTTTGAAAAGTGGTTTGACAAGGCCAAGTTTGGCAATTTTTGTAGGAGAATTGGATTAATTAGTGGTATGGTTTCATGGCTGGTTTTGATAGCCTAATATGCCCTCTTAAGAATTGCATAGATGGTTTGTCGATTAGATCAATATTTTAGGTTTATTCGGACGCTTTAAAAAGCGTGCATGGCACGTTTCCGGCCGGTTTCAGCGACCGGGCGTGGTCATCGTGCCTCGGCTCTCGGCGTTGCCACGCCGGCGCGCCCAACGCGTGCACACCGCCGCATAGGCCCCGCATCGCCACTGCCGCGCCCCAAGCAAGTGACTCACGCACGCAAGCACGCACGCACTCACGCGCACCACTGCACTCGGCGGGACGCTGGGGCTGGCGGGCCTGGCCGCTCCGCTCCGCCGCTGTCGTCGTGAGCCCGATGCCCTTGCCGGTCCGCCGCCGCCTACCCCGCTGTGTCATTGCGCTGCTGCTAGTCGCGGTCACGAGTGCTGGGTCGCCCGTGTGCGCCTACACCGTTTGCGTTGCGTCCGCCTGCGTCGCTGCGCCACCGTCCCGTCACCGTGCTGCCCCGCGTTGTCACCGTCGCACCACTGCACGCAGCCGTCACATCCGCCTGTGCCTCTGCGTCGTTGCCATCTCGATTTAGTGCACGTGGTCTTATTGAGGCCACTGCTTGTCGTTCGCCATTAATGGCGCCACGACCGCGCAGCTGCGCTGCCACCGGCCGCACGTGGGTGTGCCCCCTCTCCTGGCTGCTTTGGCTTGCAATGATTGCTCGGGTGCGGTTGTCACGTCCCGCCAAGGCTCGGTCCAGCAGCCGGACCCCATTCCCTTCTTTTCCCTTCCCTCCTCTGCTGTCGGGCCACCCAGGCCGCGCCTTCAATCTGGCACGGTGAGGTCATGTCCTTTCAATTCAATGCGCGTCTGGCTCCGTCTTCTAGCCAGCTAGCCAACCGGCCTTGCACCGTGCCGCATCGTACCTTGGCAAGCTCCAATTTGGAGTCGGCGCCCGCCGTCGTGCCATTAAAGGCTTGACACCGTTGCCGTGGGCATTACCCGCCTGGTCCTCCCAAGTCCAATTGGTTGCGCCCCTAGCCTTGCCTCATCGTCCTCCACCCCGTGCGCACCCCAAGTTGCACTGCTTCTGCCTGCCCAGTGCTGTTGACGCGGTCGCGCCACCGCGGCCGTCGCCGTGTTTGCCGTGCGCGCGTGGCCGGACTCACTCGGCCCATCCCCGGTCAAGGCATCACGTCTGGTAGGTTCTGGGTGAGTTGCTGATGCCCATCCTCTAGTCCTTTAGTCCCGGTTGTGCCTAAGCTCATGGGAACATAGCCGCCGCCGCTGCAGGAGGCCCGCCACCGTGGAGGGAGCTCAGGACCGCGTCTCTGTTCACCGCTTCACCGCCCATCGCCTCACATTCGCATCAAGGTGAGCATCGGCTCGCTATCGGGGGTGGGGAGGGGCTAGGTTGGCCGGCGTGACTACCCTATGCCAGGCCGCCGCGCCGGTGCGTGCGCGGGTGGCCGAAGACTTGGCCGTGGTAAAGGCAGTTTGTCCCGAGGGCTTATCTGTGAAACGCTAGCTATAGGAATAGTTCTACGAACCTCGGGGTGATTCACTGGTAGGTCAAGGACGTTTTCACAAAATAGCTGAGGCACGCGGGCCTTCCCGTCGTGGGCCGTTGTCCGCGGTTGGGCCGCGCCCGCATGGGCCACGCCGGTGGGTCGCGTGTGCACAGGCATGGGCTGTACCGCGAGTTAGTGGGCCGTGGGTTGAATTTAGTTTTCTTTTTCTAGGGAATTAGTAGATGCTTTTCTAATTTGAATTATGAGCTGATCTTTGGAAAATGATAGTAAATGTTGTAGGTGTCCAAAAATAGTGAAACAAAATTTGTTAGGTTCACAAAAATGTGATCTACCTGTTGATGTAGTTAGTTTTCAGTTATCTATAATAATGATAGAATCATTAATTCAATTAGGAAGACTTAGTATTATTTAGCTTAATATTTGTAGGAATTTTTGTGGCAAATTGGTGATAGCTTTAGCCATAAAATTTTTACAGTAGGTTCATTAGATTATGGGCGTAGGGAAGGCTTGTTGCTCTCTTGTCGTGGGTTTTGGCTCTTTTCGGACCGACTGATTGGAGGCGGGGATGGTGGAGGTCTAAGCACCGCACTGAGTCCAGGACTCAGGAGCGGGGGCTTGGAGTCCAAGTTTGGATGGGGACCTGGACCCCGTGACAGGAGAGTGGTGGGTTGGTCCTTGAAAGCATTTAGGCCCCTAGTTGGGTTTCGGTGATTAATGACAATATGAGATTACTGTGACTAACATGTGTTTTGCAGAGGTAATTAAGTTAGGCAATGGTAATGGCAATTGATTGGGCAATCATGGTTGTCATGCCCCTATGATGGAAATCATTTTGGTTTTCAAAGGATGGACGACAAGGTTAAGGATGGACTAGTTCTAAGTATCGTTTGGTGTTGAAGAGACACTTAGAGTAGTTTAGGACTTTGTTTTTCCTTTGGCCATACTATTAAGGGGGGTATGGACTAGTAGCTTGACTAGGTGAGTCTAGTGGGTTAGGTGTGGTGCACACTTGTCAAATCTAGCACTAGGTAGCTCCGAAGTAGCCCTAAGATCAATTGGAGCAAACTTCATTCACATATGATTTCGAGTTGGAAGTGAATGGAGGGTCAAATGACTGACCAGACGCTGGTCTGGTTGTGACCGGACGCTGAAGGGTGAGTCTGGTCAGTTGATTTGATCAACTGGAGCCATCTGGTTGTGACCGAACGCTGAGTGAAAAGTGACCGAACACTGGGTGCCAGAGTCCGGTCAACTCCAGAGAGGTTCTAGAGAGGAAAATTCCTGATCGGACGCGTCCGGTCAGACGCTGGTTAGGATCCGGTTACTAACCGAAGCTGAACAGCGAAGTGACCGGACTCTGGGTGCCAGCATCTGGTCAACATCAGTAAGGTTCCAAAGAGCAGTTTTCGTAATCGGACGCGTCCGGTCAGTGTTGACCGGACGCAGGTAAGAGTCCGGTCACAACTTAACAGCTCTCTGGCGGGGATAACTGACCGGAGCGTCCGATCACCTTGACCGGAGCCTCAAGTCACCCTATAGAGTGCTGACTCAACCTCCTAATGGTTCGTTTTGAATGGGGGGTATAAATACTTCCTCTATTCATCCAAGGGAGGTCTCTTTGCCCATTTGTTCAGCTGAGAAACACCCTTGAGAGTGCTAAGGAGAGCAAGAGCCTAGTGAGGTGATTGAGATTTGAGAATCCAAGATTAAGGCCTCATTAGTGCAAGGAGAGTAGCAAGTGTGCATCCACCCTTCTCATTAGGCTTGTTGTGGTCAAGTGAGAGTTCATGTTTGTTACTCTTGGTGATCGCCATCACCTAGACGGCTTGGTGGTGATCGGGAGTTTGGTGATCATCCGACGGAGCTTGTGGATGACCCAACTCAAGTTGTGTGCGGTTGTGGGAGATTCACCATGACGGAGTGTCGAAGAATCAGCCCGTAGAAAGCACTTGATTCTTGCGCAGATCAAGGGGGAGCTACACCCTTGCGTGGGTGCTCCAACGAGGACTAGTGGGGAGTGGCGACTCTCCGATACCTCAGAAAAACATCGCTATATTCCTTCTCCTCTCTTTACTTCAAGCATTTATATTTGAGCAATTCAATTCTTGTCTTTACATTCTTAGAATTGCCATGCTAGAGTAGGATTGGAACTTAGGGTGCAAAACTTTTGTGCGATAGATCAATAGGAACACATTCTAGGCACAAGGGGTGAAGTGGGCTAAGTGTAGGGTTTAATTATTGCAAAGAATTTTCGAATTAGCCCAATTCAACCCCCTCTCTTGGGCATCTTGATCCTTTCAAATGGTATCAGAGCCTCGTGCTCATGAATTTAGGCTTAACCGCCTAGAGAAAGATGTCCCATGGGGATGAACCTCCTCCTATCTTTGAGGGAGATGATTTTCCTTATTGGAAAATCTGCATGGAGGCTTACTTAGAAGCTCTAGATGTTAGAATTCTTAGAGCCGCCTCTCAAGGTTTCCCAAAACCTAAGGATCCTGCACAACTTCAAGGTGATGAGGTCAATTATGAGAAATGGAATGCTAAGGCTAGAAACACCATCTTTAGAGGCCTTTGCAAAGATGTGTTTAACCGTGTGCAGAACCACAAGGACGGCCATACACTATGGTCGGACATTTGTGCGCTCCATGAGGAAACAAAGAGTGAGCGTGAGGAACACTGTCATCTTGTCATGAAAAAGCTTAATTCTTTTGAGATGCTTTCGAAAGAAAGTGCTAATGAAATGTACTCACGCTTAAATGTTCTTGTAGAGGAAGTCAATGGGTTTAGACTCACACAAATGCAACCATCCGATGTTGTAAGAAATATCTTGAGTGTCCTCCCCATTGACAAGTATGGGCATATTGTGACCGTGCTTCATCAAGGTGATCTTTCCACCGCTACACCAACTCAAATCTTGGGAAAGATCAACGCACATGAGATGTATCTGCACATCACACCACAAGATGGCTCTTCCTCCACCAAGAAGAAAGACTTGGCATTCAAGGCTAGTCAAGAGAAGGGCAAAGCAAGAGTTGAATATGAGAGCTCAAGTGATGATGAAATTGATGATGCAAGTCTTGCTCTCATGGTGAGAAGAACCGCCAAGATGTTTAAGAAGCTCAACAAGAACAGTGTCAAATTTGATGGCAAGAAGTTCTTCACTAGCAATAGAAGGAAGCCAATCTCTGAGATGGATTGTTATAATTGTGGAGAACTTGGTCATCTAGCACATCAATGCCCCAAGCCAAAGAAAGACAAATACAAGAAGTACAAGGGCAAGAAAGATGACTCAAGTAATGAAGATGATGATGAGAAGAAGAAAAACAAGCCATACAAGAAGAAGGATGGCAAGAAGAAGGATTTCAACAACAAGAAGAAAAATGACAAGGCATACATCATCGGTGATTGGCTCACGGACATTGATTCATCAAGTTGCTCATCCGATAATGATAGTGAGAACAAGAAGGTGGCCGCTATTATGATTGACTCTTCACTATCTTCACCGACACCACCGCCATCATCCTCTATACACCTATGCCTTATGGCCAAGGGTGAATGAAAGGTACAAAGTGATGATGAGAGTAGTGGTAATGATCATGCTAGTGATGATGATAGTGATAGTGATGATGAATTTGAATCACCTTCCTATGATGATCTTGTCAAGTTGCTCAATCAATATACTAAAATCATTAGAAAGACAAGAGCTAAAAATGAAAAGCTAGAACTTAAGAATGACTCACTTTTAACTAAATGTGACAGTGGAAAAGGCTAGTGTTGAGCTTAGAGAAGCAAATGAAGCTATGTCATCCAAACTCAAGGAGCTCAAATCTTCTAAGAAAGAGCTTAAAGAAAAATATGATAAACTTGAGGGGATACATAATGAGCTCATCACTAGCTACAATATGCTAAAAGAAGAATATACAAATCTCAAGATCAATCATGATAATCTTGTTGTCTCTAATGAGCTATTATCCAATGAGCCACATGATGCTACTAACCATGTTGTTAAGATTGATATAGCTACATCATGTGATGATTTGATCATTGAGAGCATTGAGCAAGGTTCTAGTAGCAAAGGCAAGCAAGTGGTTGAGTCCGACAACTATGATAAGTTTGTCAAGATCAAGAATGAGAATGAGAAGCTTAAGAAAGATCTTAAAAAGCTATCAACCACCAACACTATTGTGATAGAGAACCTTGACCATGATAGTGATCTAATTCTTGAGAATGAGAAGCTCAAAGAAGAGAACAAGAGACTCAAGAAGGAGAAAAATCATGATGAGCTCAAAGAAGAGAACAAGAAACTCAAGTTAGAAAAAGAACATCTCAAGACCGGCTTGAGCAAGTTTACAAGAGGTCAACATCTTCAAAGTGAGCTACTCATGAACACCGTCATGAAGATGGATAGAAGTGGAATTGGATGCTTGGCACATCAAGAGAAGAAGGCTCAAGCTCAACACCAACAACAACACAAGTCAAAGCCAAAGCTAAAGCCAAAGAGGTGTTTTGAGTATGGACAAGAAGGTCACTTTACCCATGAGTGTCAAACTCCACCACCACAACCCTTGCCCAAGCATGCTAGACCTTTTGCTTTCAATGCTCATTACATGCTTAGAAAGGACTCTAGTGGTAAAATGAAAGTCATGTTCTTAGGACCTCCCAATAAGAATAGGCCTAAGAAAATTTGGGTTGCAAAGTCACTTGTTGAGAAAGTCAAGGGCCCTCAACAAGTTTGGGTCCCTAAACAAGCTTGATCTCTTATGTGTAAGTGAACTACAAGACCGGTGGAAGTTATTGGGTAATTGATAGTGGTTGCACTCAACATATGACCGGTGATCCTCGTATGTTCACCTCACTAGATGAAGAAGTTGATGGTCAAGAAAGAATTATATTTGGTGATAACTCAAAGGGCAAAGTCAAAGGATTGGACAAAGTGGCAATATTAAATGATCATTGAATCTCAAATATGCTATATGTTGCTTTCTTGAACTTCAACTTGTTATCCATTGGATAATTGTGTGATCTTGGCTTTCAATGCTTGTTTACCGAGAAGGAAGTGGTTGTATCTAAGAAAGATGATGATCAAGTTATATTCAAGGGATTTAGATACAACAACCTATATCTAGTGGATTTCACCTCCGAAGATGCTAACTTGAAGACATACCTATTCGCCAAAACATCACTTGGGTGGCTATGGCATAGAAGACTTGCTCATGTTGGGATGAGCTCACTCAAGAAGCTTATGAAGAATGAATTGGTGAGAGTGTTGAAGGATGTGAAATTTAAGAAGGACAAGCTTTGTAGTGCATGTCAAGCCGGCAAGCAAGTTGCAAACACTCATCCTACAAAAGCTTTCATGTCAACAACAAGAGTGCTAGAGCTCCTTCACATGGACTTATTTGGACCAACAACTTACAAGAGTTTGAGAGGAAACCTTTATTGTCTTGTGATTGTTGATGACTACTCTAGATATACATGGGTGTTCTTCCTTCATGACAAGACCAAAGTTGCGTCATGTTTCAAGAAGTTTGCCAAGAGAGCACAAAATGAGTTTGAAGTGAAGCTCAAGAAGATAAGAAGTGATAATGAAAAAGGGTTTGACAATACAAACATTGAAGCTCATTGTGATGAAGTTGGGATCAAGCATGAGGTCTCCGCAACATATACTCCTCAACAAAATAGTGTAGTTGAGAGAAAGAACCGGACACTTATCACACTTGCAAGAACAATGCTTGATGAGTACAATACACCCGAAGCTCTATGGGCGGAAGCTATCAACACCACATGTTATGCATCCAACCGCCTATTCCTTCAAAAGTTTCTTGGCAAGACACCTTATGAGTTGCTCAATGGGAAGAAGCCGGATGTCTCTTTCTTTCGGGTGTTTGGTTGCAAATGCTACATCTACAAGAAGCGGCAACACCTAGGTAAGTTTCAAAGACATTGTAATATTGGCTTTCTTGTTGGTTACTCATCAAAGTCCAAAGCATATAGAGTATTTAATCATGCCACCGGCTTGGTTGAAGAAACATATGATGTGGAATTTGATGAATCTAATGGCTCCCAAGGAGCACATGAGAATCTTGATGATGTAGGTGATGAACCATGGAGGGAGGCTATGAAGAACATTCTGGTTGGAGATATCAAGCCTAAAGATGAAGAAGATGATGTACAAGTGATTGATCCACCTTCTTCATCAAATGTGCCACAAGATGATGATAAATATGGGAGAGTAGAAAATAAAGATACTCATGTCTCTCATGATCAAATGGTGGCACAAGCATAAGATGTTGATGCTCAACAACCTCCTCCTCAAGTGGTTGATAGAAGAAATTCACCTCTACTATAAGCTCATCCACAAGATCTCATCATAGGGAGTCCTTCAAAGGGTGTAATGACTCGATCTAAAAAACTTGCTTCATTTATTGAACATCACTCTTTTGTCTCTTGTATTGAACCTAAGAATGTAGAAGAAGCTCTTCAAGATTCGGATTGGATAAATGCCATGCATGAAGAGTTGAACAACTTCACTCGCAATGAAGTTTGGACTCTTGAAGAGCGACCACAAGGTGCAAGAGTCATTGGAACAAAGTGGGTGTTCCACAACAAGCAAGATGATCAAGGCGTTGTAGTGAGGAACAAGGCAAGACTAGTTGCAAAGGGGTTCTCTCAAGTTGAAGGATTGGATTTTGGAGAGACCTTTGCACCAGTTGCAAGACTTGAAGCCATTCGTATCCTCCTTACATATGCATCGCATCATGAAATAAAATTATATCAAATGGATGTTAAAAGTGCATTTTTAAATGGCTTCATAAATGAACTAGTCTATGTAGATCAATCTCCTAGGTTTGAAGACCCTAGATATCCTAATCATGTTTATAGGTTGTCCAAGGCGCTATATGGGCTTAAGCAAGCCCCAAGTGCTTGGTATGAACGCCTTCGGGATTTCCTTATTGAGAAGGGCTTCACCATTGGGAAGGTCGACACCACACTATTCACCAAGAAGCTTGATGGAAAAATCTTCATTTGTCAAGTATATGTTGATGATATCATCTTTGGGTCATCAAATGAAGATTATTGCAAAGAGTTTGGTGAATTGATGTCGAAGGAGTTCGAGATGTCAATGATTAGAGAGCTTATATTCTTTCTTGGTTTTCAAGTCAAGCAAATGAGATAAGTGATTTTCATCTCTTAAGAAAAGTATACCAAGGATCTTCTCAAGAGGTTCAATATGGATGAATGTAAGTCAATCAAGACACCAATGCCTTCTAATAGACATCTTGACCTATATGAGGGAGGTAAAATGGTTGATCAAACTTTCTACCGCTCTATGATTGGTAGCTTATTATATTTAACCGCATCTAGGCCCGACATCATGTTTAGTGTGTGTATGTGTGCTAGATTTCAAGCTAATCCTAAGGAAGCTCATTTGGTAGTCGTTAAAAGAATCCTTAGGTACCTTAAGCTCACACCAAGCATTGGTCTTTGGTATCCCAAAGGAGCTAGTTTTCAATTAGTTGGCTATTCCGATTCAGATTATACCAGTTGCAAAGTTGATAGGAAAAGCACATCCGGAGGGTGCCATTTGCTTGGTAGATCACTTGTGTCTTGGTCCTCCAAGAAGCAAAATAGTGTGGCTTTGTCCACCGCCGAAGCAGAATACATTGCCGTGGGTGCTTGTTGTGCACAAATACTTTACGTGAAGCAAACTTTGCTAGACTATAGTGTAGTTCTAGAAAAGGTACCTCTTTTGTGTGACAGTGAGAGTGCAATAAAACTTGCTAATAATCTGGTTCAACACTCTCGCACCAAGCACATAGATATCTGCCATCACTTTCTTGGAGATCATGTTGCTAAAAATGATATATCACTAGAAGGTGTATGGTCCAAGGATCAATTGGCGGATATATTCACTAAACCGCTAGATGAGGCGCCATTTTGTCGGTTGAGGAATGAGCTCAATGTGCTTGATTTTAGTAACTTCACTAGAAAATGAGCTTGTGTTGTCCCTTGCATTGCATTGTAATATACAACATGTTTAATTTTTGGTAATGCACTTAGGGCTTGTCTAACATGGTTAAGATAACCGCCGAAAAGCGTGTGAAGAAGCTTAACCTTGGATCAAACTTGACAAGCAACTAGAATTACTTTCAAGTATTGCATTGCATATGTATGTGTGTTGTTTTATCGTTTTCTTTCAAATTACCCTTTTATTGCCTATTTTCTTAAAAAGAAGTATAGCCTAAGGCAAAATATTTTGAAAAAATTTGAGAGTTTGAGAGAGGTCACTCACATCAGTCCCAATTGGTGTTTATTTGGGTCTTATTGAAGTTGGGACTTGATTGGGAACAGGCAGCGTGAAGGAACATTGAAGATTTGCTAAAAAAGGGCGACCAGACGCTGCACCGGACTTTGATTTCTAGCATCCGGTCAGTTCATAGGAGGTGAACAAAAGCACAAAGGAGTGATCGGACGCTGAAATAGTGTTCTTCCTGCGTCTGGTCAGATGGTAATTGTCAGTGCAGAAAGTGACCAACACGTAAATATTTATAGTTTTGCTGTACGTTATGATCGGAGGTGGCCAAGCACTCAATGACACAGGGTTTATACTGGTTTAGGCAATGTGCCCTACGTCCAGTTTGAGTCGGTCGTTGACTTTATTCCTGAGCCCAGGTGCTCAAAGTTTGCTGTGGGATTACAAACGGAAGGGAGAAAGATGGGGGGTACAAGAGGTCCGGTCAGACTCTGGTCTGAAGGGCCGAGAGTGACGGGAGCTCCGCTATGCACTAAGTGTTTGAGCGTGTGCTCAAGGTTTGAATCTAGTGGTTCTGCTGTTGTGTGCTAGTGAGCTGATCGATCTATCTGTTGGGCAAGAGTGCATCCCCTTTTATAGATGAAGGGGATGGCCTTACAAGTGAGAGAGGGAGAGTATACGTATGCCAAGTCTTGTTGCCCATGCCATCGGGTACAAGATGATGTAGGCACCCATAACACTATTAATGTCAGATGCATATGGGAGGTTGCGTCGTCTTCTTCTGGTATGGCAGATGTCGGTGCCTGCCATACTGTTGATGCCGAGAGGCATGAAGGGGGTTTTACCATGTTTGCCTAGTATGGTAAATGCCGGCACCCACAACACTGTTGATGCCCAGAGGCATGTGGGGGGAGCCTTACCGTATTTGTTTGGTATGGGAGTTGATGGCGCCCACAACACTGTAGGGAAAATGTCGATGCCTACAACACTGCTTGGGTTCTATCATGCCAGGAAGATCGCAGGGTACTGTCCTACAAAATTGTATAGGGTACGGTCCTTGGTATTGCGGTTGACTTGAGTGTCCTGCCTTACTTTCTCCGTATGTTTCCTGGTCCTCACCGAGCCGGCATCCTCGGTCGGTTGGTCCCAGTCAGATCTGATTGCGCTCGTTGGAGAAGAGCTGTAAGTAGGGGTTCGGCGCATCCCCGATCGGAGACGTGGGTTGGAGTCAAAAGTAGTGTTTGGCCAGACCTTCCCGTCGGAGAGGTCGTCCGGGGGCAGGCCAGAGTCGGAAGCGAGCGCTGTTCCTCCTCAGTGAGGCCTTCCGGTCGAAGAGGCGGGCCGGAGTCAGAAGCAGGCACCGTTCCTCCTCGGCTAGGCCTTACGGTTGGATATTGGATTGCCCTTCTGGCCTATCATTTAGGTTTTTTGGCTGGCCCATGAGTTTGTGTGTCGTTCGCAATGTTGTCTGCTGGGCCAAGCCTTTGTTCGGAAGCCGGTCCATGAGGGACCCTGGGTTTATGAGTCCGATAGGAGCCCCCGAGCCCTCGGGCGATTCAGGTAGAATCGTCTGGGAGATTTTTGTCTTGATGGCGGGTGTAGCCTCCAAGCCCCCGGACGATTCGGGTAGAATCATCTGGGGGGATTTTCGTGTTTGTCGGTGGGGGAAGTTTTTGTTTCGTCAGCGGGTGCGCGGGAGCGCACCCGCGGGTGTAGCCCCCGAGCCCCCGGGTGATTCGGGCCAAATCACTTGGGTGGTTTTGTCAGCGGGTGTGAGTGTGTGCACTTTGGTGGGTGTAGCCTCCCTTTTCAGTTTTTGGCCCATCGTTTCCAGGAGCGTGGTCCTAGGCGTTTGGTTGCGACCGAGGGACAGGGCGAGGCAGAGTTTTGTCTGCCAGGGCGTCGGGCGTGCCGATGTTTCGTGTGAATTAGAGTCACCGATCCGGGGATCAGACGAGTCAGAGTCGCTAACTAGGGTGCCGGGCACGCCAAGGGATCGGACGAGACGGACTCATGGATCCAGGCATCGGGTGTGCCAAGGGATCGAATGAGACAGACTCGTGGATCCAGGCGTTGGGCGCGCCTGGGGATTGGGCGAGTCAGAGTCACGGATCCAGGTGCAGCCTAGGCGTTTTGGGTGTCTTGAGCCCCTGAAACCCATTGGGCTTGGTTGGGGTTGGTTTGAGTTTTGTGTGTTACCCCATCCGTGGTTTCTCGCAACCGGAGGGGCTGAGCTAACGTCGCTTGCCTCGATGGCTCGGGCTCGAGTGACGCGCTCGGTGAGCTCCCTAACGGGTATGATCGAGTGAAATCCGGGTCTGTCATTTGGGACGGGGTTGGCATAGCCCTCATGTGACATTCCACTGCTCCTTAACCTACAACCCGGCAGATGCCTGGGTCATTCTGGAGACCGATTTGGGTGGCCCGCTGGCCTCCCCTCGATGGAGATTCTGTGGGTTTGGTAGAGGTTAGGATCGAACGAGAAGGTTGAGATGACCCTGTCTGCTTTGGGGCAGACTAGGCGAGGGCTGCTCGGGGCTCATTTGCGTTTTCTCCCTTGGCTCTGTTTGACATGAGGTGGCCTCGAGCCCTTCGTGGGCTGGCCTTCGAACCCCGGTCGGTCGTTGCTCATGTTGAATGATACAACTGCCGCTTCATGACGCAACACGGAGCGTTGTGATGCATTTGACTACATATGCAATGCTTTGGATGTATGGAATGAATGAATGCATGCATGGATTAATGAATGTTTATATAAAGAAATAGTGGGGTTTTTTGGTAACATTACCTTGATGACTCGAGTGACGGGGTTTGAGGAGCTCCTATCGGATATGTTCGACCGGGATCCACGCTCGTCGTTCATGACAGAGTCAGCATGGCCCACATGGGGTGTCCCTCTGCTCCTTACCTGTCTCTCGGTGTTCACGTGAGCCGTTCGATCAACTCAGGAAGCCCGTTGGTCTTCCTGGCGGAGATCCCATCGTTTGGGCCTTTCCAAGTCCCGCCTAGGTAGTCGGAGGGCCACCTACGCGTAATGGCGCCTTGTTTCTTGCGCTCAGCATGCGGTAGTGGTGGGCCATACCCAGGCCACATCCCGTCTGACCAGGTGCTGTTCCGTCGGGCAGGGTATGTCCGATCGGTCAGGGCACGTCCCATGGTATCCCATCCACATTGAATGGGGGAAGGGAGAGGGTTTTTTGCCCCCGTCATTTCGCCTTTCCTAACTGCTATGCCTCTTTCTTTAAGTAGGGGAAGGGAGAGGGCTTTCGCCCTGTTCCTTTGTCCATTCCTCATCTACCGTCTCTTCTCTTTCTTCCTTCTCGCCAAGAGCGTCTTAGTGCCGTGGCTATTCCTAGGAGTGAAAAGGGGAGAGCAAGGGAGAGGAGAAAACTCATAGATCCATTTGTGAACCCGGAGCAAAATGTCGAGCTGGAGGTCATTCATCGTGAGGGAGTTGGTGCTGGCTGCCTTCACCGAGAAGGGGTTTCTACCGCCGAAGGAGGTGGCGCATTGGAGGGCTCCTGGGAGGGTGGATTTCCCGCAACCTCAGGCCAGTGAGGTTGTTTCCTTCCCGCCTTCCATGAGCATGGGTTAGGATACCCCGCGCACTGGTTCCTGCATGTGCTCCTCAATGAGTGGGGCCTGGAGCTGTAGCACCTCAATCCGACTAGGGTGCTGCATATCGCCGGCTTCGTCACCGTGTGCGAGGCCTTCCTTGGGATGGAGCCGCACGCGGACTTCTTTTGGTGGGTGTTTTCTAGGTGAGCTTTATCGAAGGGGAAGCCGCTCATGATTGCGCCGGTGGGGGGCTTCGCGCTGTAGAAGAAACCGAGCGCATCGGGCTCGTACCCCATGTACACCCCCTATGATTCCAATCGGGGATGGCACGGGGAATGGTTCTACATCTGGAACCCAACGGAGCTGCTGTTCTCGCCTTTCACTGGCGGGAGGCTAGAGAGGCAGGAAAGCTGGTCGTGGGGCCCCACCAGCCAGCAGAAGAAGAAGGTGGAGATTATCGAGGCGGAGCTCCAGAAGCTCATGCGACGTGGCCTTGACGGGGTGCAGGTGTTCCACACCCTCTTCCATCGTTGGGTTGCTCTGCTGGCGGAGAGGATGCAGCCGATGTGGAAGTATGGTAGCCCGACGGACCCCAACCGCACGTTGCTGGAGGAGCTACCGAATGACGAGGTCTAGAGTGGCGTTGACCGGGTGCTGCAGCTGAAGACCAAAGAGACCGTCGATGGAAAGCCCAAACCTCTCAACGCCGTGATCGTGTCCAAACTGGTATGCTCCCCTCTCTTTACTCCATTCTCTTTTCCCCTTTGCTCTCTTGTTTTTTTATTTTGAGTCACCTGTTCCGTAGGGACTTGGAGTTTACAAGTCCGAGTCGCACCTTCCAAAAGGGCCGGAGGGCGCGGCCTAGCAGGCCGCCCAGAAGGAGGCGGCGGTTGAGAGGAAGAAGAAGAAAGCCGAGGAGTCTCAGTGGAAGCATGAGAAGGAGAAGGAGATAGCCCAGAGTGTGCGGGCCAGGGAAAATAGGAGTGACGTTGAGTTAGAGCTCGAGTCGGAGAACCCCATAGAGGTGGGAGATGACATGATCTTCTCCATGGAGGAGGAAAGCTAGGAGGTCGTTGTGACCTCGGTGGAGTGTTGCGATCCTGCGGCCACACATGCTGGTGGTGAGCAGGAGGCAGAGGGGCGTGGCGGTGTTCCTGCGCTAAGGAAGCATGCTACGAGCGCGGACACCATCGGTGAACGGGAGGCAAAACAGACACGGTCACCGTGCCCTTTTGAGGCATCGCCAGCCTTGTCCCCACCTGCTCCGAGCGTGGCGAAGCTAGCCAGGCGGTCAGAGGAGCAGGCTCGCACCCACACATCGTCGAGGCCGGCGCCAGCGCGCGACACACAACGGGAGGATGCCCCACCAACTGCCCCAGTCGACGTGCCCCGAGCCGAAGGTCATGGTGACTCACGGGCTGAGCAGGAGCCGGTTGGGTCGACTCCCAGCTCAGTTGAGGTGAAGGGGCGTGGGTCATGATCCGGGAGCGATCCTCGCCCGGCGGGCCCATTGATGTTGGGTCAGGGCTTTAGAGTCATACCGCTTACATCCTGGTATGCCTTTCTTTGTTTCTTTTTTATCATGCCGTTGAGTTTTCTGAAGTGCGACTGACCTGTACTTTTTCGACAGTGGCCGGATGCTGACGGGGCTGAGCATCGCTCCAACTCCCGTGCGGGAGGATTGGAGGCCCACTTTGCAGCATGCCATGGTGAGTGGCTAGGAGAGCAGGGTGGTGGCAGTGGGTCCTTCCCTTCTAAGGGCGGTGCCCCTTGGGTCGGTTGCCAGTACGGCGGCAATGACAGTGTCGGCGTTGGTGGCGATCCTGGTGGTGACGGCGGAGGCCGCGTCGGAGGTAACCCTTGTGGCCCCTCCTCCACCGGCTGTGGCGGAAGAGGAGATGGAGATTGGGCTCCCTACCTCGCCAGGTGGGGGGCTACATGGCTCACCCTCCCGGTCAGAGCTGGAGGTGTCGGGGGGAGATGCGATCGAGATGGAGTCAGAATGCCTGCCGGTAGCCTGTGAAACCGAGGTGGTGGAGATCCCCTCCGACGACAAAGCAGGTGATGAGGTGGAGCTGCTGGTGCCATCATAGGAGCTGGCGGTGGTTCGGTCGGAGCCTGGGCCCTCCAGCGCGCTGGAGGAGACCGACCTAGTCTGGCAATGCCCTGAGGACCCGACGAGGGTTCGGTTCATCCTTCAGGATGCATAGGAGTGTCAGCTCTAGGACATCCTTGGGGGGAGAGGATTCACCATGGAGTCCGATCTTGCCAAACTATCGGTGAAGCTTGTGGAGGACCAGGAGTGGGTTGAGTCAGTCCTGTGGGCGGTCAAGGTCGACCTGCGCCGTGTCGCTGCGGTGAGTTTCCTGCGCTCACCCTTGACCCCTTGGTCTTTCGTCGGTTGCCTCAGCATGCTTTCTTCTCGTTTTGCAAGGTCTGGAGGAGATGTCGAGCCACAAGTCCCATTTCCTCTGGATGGAGCACGCCCAGATGGCCGAGCTTGAGCACCAACTAGAATCCGCCCACCACGAGTCCCAAGACCAGGCGACAGAGGTGAACGAGGCACGGGCGGCGGAGCTGCTCACGGCGGAGTGGGCGACCGCCGCCGAGCGGGGGCTTAAGGCGGTGAAGGCCCGCCAGGCAAAGCCCGAAGCGGCGTTGCAGAAGTCCCTAGCGGACATCGAGGTGGTGCTCCAAAGATCCCTGGAGACCCTGGAGATGGAGCGGAATGCCCTGGAGTCAGAGCAAAAGGCCTGGTCGGAGGCAGCCAGGAAGTGCTCGCGCTTCGGGGCCGGGTGATGGGAATGGAGGAGGCGAACACCCGGCTGTGCGAGCAGGTGACTCGGTAGAAGGAGGGACTCTCCATCCTCGAGAACGCCCGCCTCGGTACGTACCTTTTTTGCTTTTCGGCGTGTTGGTCTCTTCCTTTAGCTTGTTTCTGAGCTTGTCGTCCTTCTTCTAGAGCTAGGAGGAAAGGTAGAGTCATTGGAGCGGGACCTGGAGACGGCCAAGGCGATAATTGGCTGGAATGCGGAGGCGCTAGCCAAGTCCCTTGAAGGGTGATGTGCTCTCAAGGTGGAACTTGACCAGATACGCAATGTTGCCCAGCTCGTCGTCTCGGAGGTCTTCGGGTCGGCGCCAAGTACCAGCGCGCCCGCCATCTGGCTGGCGGAGGTTTCAGATGAGGTTCGGGCCCTCATCACCGATGGGCTGTTCTACGGGACGTCGGGGGTGTTGACCTCGGTGGCGACGTACCACCCGGACCTAGACTTCGCCACCATCTACAGCGGGTATGCCAATGGTTGGAGCACGGAGGACATCCAGTCGCTCAGGGAGAGCTTGCTGCCACATGCAAAGTTGGTGGCCGAGCAAGTCTCCGCGCAGTGGGTGATGGATGCTCGCCCTGCGGACATGGATGCCAATGTGTGTCAGGAGGACGTCGCCTAGCCTGTGGATGGCGTGGATCCTGGGTCGGATGCGGGTGTCGCCCTGCCTCCAACCAGGCGGAACGTTGCCCAGTCGGAGGACGAGCAGCCCCTACCCTCGCTAGTCGAGCCGGTAGCCGATGCCGCCAAGGAGCCATAGTAGAATTTTTTAGAGTAGAAATACTTTAGCAAATGTAAAAGATAATGTTGTGGGGGAGCCCCCTGTGTCAAGTGTTTTTTGTGATGGAACTACTTCGTTCGAGGAAGCTTGTCCCGTTCGTTCCTTATTTTTACCTTAGCATAACTTTGTTTTTTAATCTTTGTTTTTTGTACTTGCCCGTTCGCACCATAGGCTACAACCTTAAGAGCCCGGGCGTGGCCCACGAGGCTCAGCTGCTCGTAACCATCGGTAGAGGTGGGGTGCGATCGGTCAGAATATTTAGAGCAAAGTTACATAAGTTAATTAAAGGAATGGACTACCCATTTGTTCAGGGAAAAATGTATTTATCATGTGATAGTAAAAAGAGGGGTGACATTGCACCCCCCTGGAGCCCCCGAGTGACCCGGGCCAAAAGTGTTCGGGTCGGGGCGCTTTATAGGAGTAAACGTTAAGTAAAAAATGGTAAGACTGAATTTTAGGGGAAGAAACGACGTAGTTGTTCGCTGTTCCAAGTGTTGGTGAGAACATTGCTGTTGTTGTCCTTCAGTCGGTAGGCGCCCGATCGAATCACCTCGGTCACCATATAGGGACCTTTAGTCGTCCGGATCCTTGCCCGCTATGCCCCCTTTCTTGGCCGCTGCCTCTTTGCCTTTTCCTTCCTTCAGCCCGCCGACCTATCGCAGAAGGCGCTTGAGGAGCTCGCAGTCCTTGTAGAGGTGTTTGATGGGGTAGGCATGGTTGGTGCACGGGCTCTCCATGAGCTCATTGAAGTGGTCCGGTAGGCCCTGCTGGGGCTGCTTGCCCATGTGATCAGACGCGTCGACCAACGCGGAGTTGGCCGGTCAGTGACGATCTTTCTTGTTCTTTTTGCCCCACTACGTGGAGGGGCCCTCGTCCTAATCCTTGCGCTTGGCGTTGCCTTTGTCCCAACCTCTATTGAAGCATTGTGGGAACGGTGCTCTCTAGATGCGTCGGTCAAGGGCCTATGGTCCCAGGCCATCTAGGTTGGGACTCCGGTTGTCCGGCCAGCGATCGTGCCTAGGGTGCGTTTCACCACTCCTCACGATGGTCTGGCTGGGGTCTGTGTCGCCTACCATCACTGCCACTCGATGGACATCATCATCATGCTGGGACCGACATCGGTTACTGATGATGCTGCGAGCATCTCGGTTTGGCCCAAGCCGCTCGCGTATAGGCGGTCGGTGTGGAGCGGGTGGTAGGTCAAGCCGGGGCGCAGATGTGGCCTCCTGTGCCGCGCTCCGTGGCTATAGCGGTGAGTGAGCAGAGCAATTCATCTGGTGCATCCCCACTCCCCTAGTGGGGAGAGAGGCCGTGAGTCGACGTCGTGATGCGAAGCTCTCCGCCTGTTGAACGGCGGCGGTTTCCACCAGTGCCCGGAGGTTCCAGTGGATCGCCTGTTCCTGGGGGTCGTTCGGCTCGGGAAGGCCACGTAGAAGCATTACCGTGGCGGCGATGTTCTGGTCACCCCGAGCGAACTGTGGGGGATCGTTCCCCCCGTCCATGATGTTGTGCTGGACCTGGTGGGTGCAACCCTGGGCGCCGCTCGCTGGGTTACGCGCACGGGTCACGGCGTGGTGCGCCAAGCATGCCGGTGCATGTGGCGGTTGGTCCTACCACCGTTGTCGTAGCTCCTCACCATGCTTTTGTGCGAGCACGAGGGCTCCCGCACGAGGGTCCGGAGGGGTGTGAGTCTGCAAGGACTCCGCTACCACCGACGGCTATCCCAGAGCTTCTGCTATAGCACACTCCTAGGATGGACGGTGGCTAGGTGCCACGTCGCTGATGCTAGAGCCGTCGCTCTCGACATCGTCATCCATGAGGTCGAGGAAACATGTGGGAGCATAGCTCACCATTCCCATGAATTCGGTTGTGAGAGGGGGCGGCACTAGCATCCTTTGGATCCCCCGAGTGCACGTGTCTGCGGGGGACGTGAGGCCATAGGGGAACCGGTCGTACGGTGGTTGTGGTGCAGACAGTGCAGTCCCTCCGGATAATCGGTGGGAGATAGTAAATAGCGAGTAAATAACAGTATGTACATTACTCATAGCGGGGTTTGAGCAGAGCATTTGCTCAGATTGAAGCGCAGGTGCCTCGTCGTGTGTCCCAGAGCCGATGGAGGGCGCCCCTCTAACGGGTGCCGGAACAAGTGCCTCCTCGTGGAGGTGTAGTACACCGAGCCGGTTGGCGATGAAGTCTAGGCTTCCGAGGAGGAAGGCCTAGGATGGCTCGAAGATGGGTGGAACCCGCATCCCAATAGGTGTGAGTGCGGGAAACTCTAGCGAGCCGAAGCGAGTTATATCGCTTGAGCCCGCCATGGCGAAAGTGGTGGAAAAGTGGGCCATCTGATGACAAAAAAGTGTGAACGTATAGAGTCTTCCCCATCGACTGTGCCAACTATCGGTGCAGAAAGTCACCAACACGTAAATATTTATAGTTTTGCTATACGTTGTGATCGGATGTGGCCTAGCACTCAATGACACATGGTTTATACTAGTTCGGGCAACATGCCCTACGTCCAGTTTGAGTCGGTCGGTGACTTTGTTCCTGAGCCTAGGTGCTCGAAGTTTGCTATGGGGTTACAAACGAAAGGGAGAAAGATAGGGGGTACAAGAGGTCTGGTCGAAAGGACCAAGAGTGATGGGAGCTCCACTATGCACTAAGTGTTTGGCTAGACCTTTTGGTCCGAGTGGCCATCTGAGGGTGGCCCGTAGTCGGAAGCGAGCGCTGTTCCTCCTCAGTGAGGCCTTCCGGTCGAAGAGGCAGGCTAGAGTCAGAAGCGAGCACCGTTCCTCCTCGGCCAGGCCTTCCGGTCGAAGATTGGATTGCCCTTCTAGCCTGTCGTTTAGGTTTTTGGGCTGGCCCATGAGTTTGTGCGTTGTTCGCAACGTTGTTTGCTGGGCCAAGCCTTTGTTGGGAAGCCAGTCCATGAGGGACCCTGGGTTTATGAACCCGACAGTGATCCTACATCTAGTTGCGACTTGAGGGGATTTGGACCTCTCTGTAGTCGACCGGACTCTGGGTGGCCGCGTCCGGTCGTTGCCACTGGAGCGTCCGGTCAGTAGAAATCATGCGGATCCAGAACTCTTTCTCCTTTCCTTATCCGTCACGTGGGGGCCACCATATAACCAGGCTGGTGTTTGACCTAATCCTGCTTCCACCATGATCCCACGCCGCCTCCATCATGCAATCTCGCCCACATCGCCGTCGCCCAGCCATCACGCGAGTCCGTGCCTACCGCCACCGCGCACTGCTCGCCGCCTGCCCGCACTTGCGCCCTGCTCCACTCTCCCGTGCCACCGTCACCTGCCGCACCGCTTGCTTGCAGCCACTCCACCGTGCACCATCGCCTACCCGCACCGCTTGCCCAAGCCACGTGCCCATGCCCTAGAGCCGCCGTGCCAGCAACTGAGCCATGCACCCGTGCCCTAGCACCGCCACGCCAGCAACTTAGCTACGTGACCACTGCATTGCTCGGCCGTCGCACCTCATCGCCAGAATCCTAACCCTAGGCGTTTCCCGGTGGTTCCCCACGATTCGTTCCTCTGTTGTTTGGTCATCGATTTGCCGGTTCATCAGGTAGCAAGCCATCGCCTCTAATTTCGTATCTATTGCTTGCTTCTTAGGGTTTCATATCTCTAGATGTATATTGTGATTATTCATATATCTGATCTATTCTACCGTGCAGCGAGTCGATGTTTTAAGGTTACTTTGGCAGTTGTTAGTTAACTCGGGGCCAAGCCCGCGAGTATGGATCGAGGCCAAGTTTTGCGAGTGTCAGTGATAGTTGATTCTTGTCCATGACAGCAGTTCATTTCAGCTCCAGCAATGGCACATGTCAAGAATGCTGGAGGTGGTCCCAGTGGTGAGGATCCGAGGCCTCCGCCTTGCCTGTCTGTTGAGGTGAAAGGCAAGGCAAAGAAGACCACGATGAAGAAGCGGAAGTTTGCAGATGTGGATACTGAGAGAGCAGCAGCAGTAGCAGCAGTAGTTGAGCATGTAGATAGAGGAGGGGCTCGGAGTGGTGTCCGTATTACAGAACAGCTTTCACCAGCTCAGAGGGCCACCGTCGAGAGGGTTGAGAGCCTTCATGGTAGTCTAGCTGGGACTGTCATGCTTGGAGGATGACGTGTCGCTATAGAGGAGAGTCAGCCTTAGGGGGAGTCACAAGAGCAGACACAGCCACCAGTGTAGTTAGAGGATACTTAGCAGGCTGAGCAGAGAGAGGAGACAGAGCAAGCACCTCAGCCACAGTTACGACGCTCTGGTCGTACTCGTGCTTAGGTGACACTGAGGCCTGAGACACAGAGGAGGGGTTCTCGTCTGCTTCCTAGACCACAGGGTCCGCCCCCAGTGACTCACCTTGACTTGAGGGCAGCCACAGCCAAGCAGGTGCAGCAACTCAGGTTCGTGCAGTGCGAGGACTAGTTTTTGCCGAGGCGGGATGAGCGTGCTTCAGAGGGATTCTATACACCACTGTAGGAGGATTTCTATCAGGCATATCTTAACAGTGGGGTTGTATTCTGATCTCAGAGGGTTTACTCTATTGAGTCACTTGTTGCAGTAGCAGGAAAGCAAATTCGTCCTCACCTCTCCTATCTGCTAGGGTTGACAGACCTACTTGGATGTACTAGCTGGTATGTTCCATCATGGTCCATGAGTTCTACTCTTCACTTTGGATTGACCCAGGCCACAGGTTCATACACTTTGCATTTAGAGGCCGTGACTACAGGCTAATGAGCTTCAGGGTCAGAGAGATTCTCAGGATACCAGAGTCACCCATCTACCTTCACAAGGTTTGCTATAGTCAGACAGAGCCTCCCAGACACCCTCACGGTGGTCTTGTGCCTCCTATAGATCTGGTCCGACCTTGCTTCACAGAGCCTTATGGCGAGGGGTCAAGCAGGACACCTAGAGACCTTACTCCTACAGCTAGGCTGCTTGATGCTATCATGAGGAGGACTTTGCTCCCGAGGATGGGTTATCATGAGGGATTGACTCACATCTAGTTGTGGCTAGTGAACTCTCTGATACAGCAGACATTTTTTGATATTTGGGATATCATTCTTTCAGAGATGGAGGACACCCATACAGAGGGGTTCAGAGGTCACAGATAGCTGCGTTATGCTCACTAGATCACATTCTTGATTAGCAAGGTAGTTACAGTGAAGTCCCTAGAGACGATGGCAGAGTATACTGGTGCCACTACTAAGTTTCCTCCATACAACTTGTCCCAGATGCTCTGTCACAGCAGTGCAAGGACACCTAGCCAGCTGCACCGTCGCCCGAAGGTGCCAGAGACTGCAGCCTAGTAGGATGAGATTATCAGGGGCATTGCAGCAATAGAGGAGGAGCAGCTAGATGCTTAGCAGGAGGGTATGGTCAAGAGCGATCCTAGTGACAGCTTAGATGATGATTATCAGGCTATTCCTCAGATGCCTCCTTGATGACATGATAGTGAGGCCGGTGGCTCTAGCTCAGCTCCACCACAGCCACCATAGACATACCCCGCTCTTCTTGCTATTCTTGAGCGGATGAGGTAAGATCAGGCACGCCAGGCCCAAGAGACCATAGCTGCACTAGCATAGGTACAAGCCAGATAGGACGAGTTCCAGAGACAATAGCAGACCATACAGCAGCAGCAGCAGGCCATGCAGTAGCAGCGACAACTCTGGATGTAGCAGCAGTTACTTGGATTTATGCAGCATGTTGTCACTGCTATTGGGGTTCCTCCGCCACCATCTACATCTTAGCTTGGCCAGCCTGCCACCACTTCAGTGACTCTAGCTATACAACCTAGTGGGCTTCAGAGTCAGGGATAGCTAGCTACACAGTTTGCTTCACCGACAGAGCAGGTGTCCCAGTGGTTTGCTTCGCTAGTGACAGCCCAGGGTCTGCACTTCACACCTATTGTTACGGGCTTCACTCCGGCTTAGAGTTCCTCGGTGCTTGTGATTGACACCCCAATTTCTAGGAGCCTCGATGCGACCTTAAGTGAGCTTACAGGGTAGCCTACACCACCAGAGCTACGTGTCCCTGCTCCCACTACAGTTGCTCTAGTTACTGGGACTACAGAGATGCTCCCATCATCCATTGCATCATCAAAGCTAGCTGCTATAGTGATACCTACAGAGTCACAGGTCTCGCCAGTCACAGAGCAGACCCAGACCGCTTCAGCCTCACTTCCAGCAACAGAGGGTCAGACAGCTCAGAGCTCACCGCACTTCAGTGCCCAACTCGTCTGCTCCTGCCCCACCGATAGACCCTTAGGTTTTGGTGCTTGACACCAAAGGGGGAGATGGATTGAGTATGTTAGATTTAGGGGGAGCGCTATATCTAGGGGGAGCTTATGGTTTATTACTTTTGGCTTTTTATGTGTGATACATTATTCTGCATTCACGTTTACTTTCATGCATTGAACTACATAAGTGTGATATGTGATACTTATGTGATATGTGACAAGTGTGCTCTCTACTTTGATCTATATATATATATGTCATGTCACTTCATTATGCTCATTTGCTTTGCTTCCGTGTTTTACTCTGATTCAAATGAGCTCTATTTCTTGTACTCATGCTTATTTCATATCTATTGAGTACACCATGTTGGCTTGGGTCATATAAGCATGTCTAACTCTTTTGATCTTATTGTCAAAAGCTTATATGAACCAAGCATGTTGAAAACCTCATCTTTTTTACATACTCGAGGTTTTATTGTCATCAATCACCAAAAAGGGGGAGATTGAAAGCATCTAGGCCCCTAGTTGGGTTTCGGTGATTAATGACAATACGAGATTACTATGACTAACATGTGTGTAGGACACGTGGACGCCTAAGAGGGGGGGTGAATTAGGCAACTTAAAAAACTAACTCTAAACTATGGCCTCTTTTTCTAACCCTAGAAAAACCTATGTAATAGACAAGCTATCTAGATGTGCAACTATGGTTTTGCTAGTGTGTTGCTATCTCTACCGCAAACGTAGTAAAGTAATCAATGTAAATGCGGAAGCTAAAGAGCAAGGTAGAGATATGCAAACTCCCGTCGATGACTCCGGTATTTTTACCGAGGTATCGAGAAGCGCGCAAGCTTCCCCCTAGTCCTCGTTGGAGCCCCTCGCAAGGAATCCCTCGCAAGGGCCAAGCTCCCGGTCGGGTAACTCCGTGGATAGCCTCGGGTCTTCCCCACGCGCAAGTGGGTCTCCGATGTGCCTCTCGGCAAGCCTCTCCCGGATGCTCCCCGCCGTCTTCACTATCAAGCTTCCGGCCGAAATGCCGCGGGCCTTGTTCCCTCCGGTACACGGTGGCGGCCACACCACAAACGCGGTTGGTGTGATCTCGCAAGACTTCAAGCCCCTCCGATGTACAACACTTGTGCTCACAAGCACGGGGTGGCAAGAGGTATGCAAACCTCACTTAAACACTAGGCAAACACCTAGAGCAAGCGCATAAGCGGTGGTCTAATCAACCTAAGCACTTCGCAAAGCACTTATGCTAATCACCTAATAAAACACTAAGCACTATGCATGTGGAGATCACTCAAATGGTGTATCAACACTCTTGATATGTTTCCTCAGCTCCACACACCTTAAATGGCCAGTTGGGGGTTGTATTTATAAGCCCCACTGAGAAAGTAGCCGTTGGGGTCGAACTCCCGCAATTCTGCTACTGACCAGACGCTGAATCGTCCTGACCGGACGCGTCCGGTCGTCCCGACCGTTGTAGCCGCGAATTACCGATCGGACGCTGCCAGCGTCCGGTCGCCTGCCACCAGACGCGTCCGGTCGTAGTTTCGCGCGCCTAGAACCTCTCTGTACTCGATCGGACGCTGCGTTCCTGCGTCCGGTCGGTTGCCGCCAGCGTCCGGTCCTTGCGTCCGGTTGCCTATCTGCCGAGCCACCGGTCCAGCGTCCGGTCGCACTTCCAGCGTCCGGTCCTGCGTTCGGTCGCCTCTGCGAGCTCGTTTCTTCGTGATCTTGCGTACGGCTTGGTTCCTATCTTCATGCTTGGACTTTGCTTGATATCTTGGGTCTTCACTTGTGCTTCTAAAGTCTTGCTTGAGGTGTTGATCATCGGATCATCACGTCGCCTTCGTCCAAGTCACGTCTTGCACCCTATTGGACTACAAAACAAACACTTGCAAATTCATTAGTCCAATTTGGTTGTGTTGGTCATCAAACACCAAAATCCAAAGTAAATGGGCCAAGGGTCCATTTTCCTTACAATCTCCCCTTTTTTGGTGATTGATGACAACACGACCAAAGCAAGCAAATGATAAAAATTTTAAATTTAAAAATTATCTACTTGCTAGGATGCATTGCAAAGGGCAAGGTTATATGATACTAAATGATAGATACCAATTAAAACTTTACTTAAAAGCATGTCTTGCCCTTGCAAATGTCCCCATGTGATATTATGGATTAAAGCCTATCTTTCTAAAAAAAATTCTCCCATTACATAGACTAATCCAAAACTAATCCATAATTCACTTTCCTCTCTTTCTCGGACCATTACCACTGGTAGATATCAACTTGATGCTTGCCTTTGGTCCTTCAAATTCTCCCCCTTTGGCATCAAACGCTAAAAAGGAAGACATTAGTAGCACAAGGGAGGGTCAAATTTTATGATCCTTTGTGTATAGAGTGAAATGGATCATAAAATTTGACTCTCGCATTATATAGACTAAGCTCCCCCTAAATATATGCATACATATGGTAGAAAGCAAAGCATATGCATAGTTAGCAATTTGTTGCACAAGAGAGTTTAATCTATATAATGCATGGAGAAAGCATATAAATATGAAATGAAATCAACATGATGATGCCAATTGAAGAACGATGCTTCTCTTCGGGGACTCTATTTTCCTTGCAATGAGACTACTACACATATGATAAACTTGAAAAAGGTGTTAGTCTCAAAGCGTCCATCTTGTAGATGATCCTCCCCCTAAATTTGTGCATGGAGACATGGAATACTTGTAGTACTCATGCACAATTGATTTTGGAAACAAAATACCACCTGAAAGATGATATTTGGGAGAAAATTATCTACAATTTGGACTTTGGCACATATTAGATAAACAATAGTAAGACAAGCTATGTGCCGTGCTCCTAAGCAATTTTAAACCATGTAGGTTTGCTCCAAGGGTTACAAATGAGACCGAGCAAGCCTACCATATGAAATACCTAGTGTATGCATGACAAAAGATATAAGCATGCAAATGTAACCCTAGGCATGAAGAGTAACTAGATGCTAAAAGGTACCAATTGTAGGAAAATTTTAAATCTAATATCAATTGAAGTAAATTGAATCTAGTTACCTAACATCATGATGCACCCCATGAAATGCACCCATACTTTGCCAAGTCTCCAAATTCCCCGAGGACCGACGGACTTCTTACTTCCCTTTCGGGATCCAAACCTTCTTGGTGCTCTTCATGTTGGAAATGATTTCCTTTGGCACCCAAAAGCGTTTGACCCCATTGTTTGCTTGCTTGTTCACCTTGATGGCCACCACCTTGTCATTTTTCTTCTTCTTCAAGAGATAAGGTGTGGAGGCCTTCTTGTCCACCTTGTTGGTGTAGGTGTTGGAGAGCTTGCTTGTTTGCTTTTTCTCCTTCTTCTTTGCTCCTCCCCCATTCTTTACCTTGCACTCATAGGACTTGTGGCCTTCTTTTTTGTGGCACGTAGCAAACCACAGTTTGTCCTTCATCAAGCTTCTTCCCTCCCTTGACGGTGTTATCTTGATGAAGTTGGGTTTGCTTCGCCTTGCCTTTCATTTGAGTCAAGTCCTTGGTGAGGCGAGCTACTTCTTGCTTGAGTTGCTCATTCTCTTTTGCAACCTCTTGTGTGCATGTATCTACAATCACTTTCTTAACACAAGCTTGGTTGCACAAAGGTGAGTCTAAACATAAATCATTGCAAGAGATAGATGCATCCTTTTTAATTATGTCATTTCTTTTAGATGCCTTGGTGGGGGTATTTTTTACGGCCTCAAGATTAGCAACTTGATTTGTTAGCTCATCACAATGTTTGCACATGATTTCCATTTTAGCAAGCAAACTTTGATAATCATTTTGTGAGCTAGCTAACTTTTCTTTTCAAGTTGCTTATCATTAATTGTGCATGCACTTGTTGTTGCACTAGCCTCAAGTTGCTCAATTTTAGTAGATAGTTCGACATTGAGATTTGCAAAGTTTTTATATTGTTCAAGCAAATTCTTGTATGCTTCTTGTGAACTACCTAGCTCTTCTTTTAAAGTTTTGAGCTTCTTTTGTTGACTAGTGCAAACTTTAGCATATTTAAGATTTTGTTGCACAATTGTATTGTAAGAAGGCAAATCATCATCACTATCACTCTCACTAGAGGATGAGCTTTTGTTACCTCGTGCCATAAGGCACACACGAGAAGAGCTTGATGATGAGTGCTTATGACCTCGCCTCTTGTGATGGTTTTCTTCTTCACTTGAAGAATCATCCCATGACCTTATTGTTGTGAGGGCTTTGTTTTTGCACGCCTTCTTCTTTGTCTTGGGTGTGGGCTTGTTTGGACAAACTTCCACAAAGTGCCCCATCTCGCCGCATCCGTAGCATCCTCTCTTTCTTTGCTCATTTCTTTGATTGGTGAAAATGAGATCTTGAATTTGGATGGGCACACCCTTGACATTGAGCCTTTGGATCATCTTCTCCACCTTGTTGATTAATTTGATTGATTCTTCATCAAGGTCGGAGGTGGAGGAGGAAGATTGATCATCATCACTTGATTCTTGTTCATCATCATCATCATCCTCATCATCTTCTTCTTCACTTGAGGAGCTTGAGCTTGAGCTTGACTCAACTTTCTTGCCCTTCATCTTTTTCTTTTCGCTACAAGCGAGAGCTTTGCCTTTGCTTGATGAAGATGCTTCTCCTTGACCCATCTTACGTGACATTTCAAATGCCACTAGCTTGCCAATGACAATGCCCGGGGTCATAGTGCTCAAGTTCTCCATGTTGTGAAGGATGGTGATGATGCTTGCATATTTCTTTTGTGGTAGAACGGAGATGATCTTCCTCACGATGTCCGCATCATCTAGCTTTAATAATCCTATTGAATGGAGCTCATTGATAATTAGATTCAATCGAGAATACACATCATGAACAAGCTCATCATCATTCATAGCAAAGGAATCATAATTTTGCTTAGCTAGACAATGTTTTTGCTCACGGACATTACTTGTACCGTCATGGAGCTCTTGAAGTTTTAACCAAATTTCATGTGCTGTATTTAAGGTGAACACTTGGTTAAACACATCCATGCTAAATGATTCAAACAAGCAATTCTTAGCTCTAGCATTAAAGTGCATTTCATTTTCATCACTCTTTGTGGGTTTTTCGGGATTCTTGATGGGTTTCATCCCGTCACGAGTGACTCTCCATACACCCAAATCAACCGCCTCAAGGTGGCAAGCCATTCTAGCTTTATAGTATGGGAAGTTAGTGCCGCCAAATTGTGGAGGCCTAGCGGTATCCATCCCAACCACTCTACAATAGCGTTGGCTCAACGGCGGTTAAGCCAAAGGTCCAAATATGAGCCAACCGGCTCTGATACCACTTGTAGGACACGTGGACGCCAAAGAGGGGGGGTGAATTAGGCAACTTAAAAAACTAACTCTAAACTATGGCCTCTTTTTCTAACCCTAGCAAAACCTATGTAATAGACAAGCTATCTAGATGTGCAACTATGGTTTTGCTAGTGTGTTGCTATCTCTACCGCAAATATAGTAAAGTAATCAATGTAAATGCGGAAGCTAAAGAGCAAGGTAGAGATATGCAAACTCCCGTCGACGACTCCGGTATTTTTACCGAGGTATCGAGAAGCGCGCAAGCTTCCCCCTAGTCCTCGTTGGAGCCCCTCGCAAGGAATCCCTCGCAAGGGCCAAGCTCCCGGTCGGGTAACTCCTTGGATAGCCTCGGGTCTTCCCCACGCGCAAGTGGGTCTCCGATGTGCCTCACGGCAAGCCTCTCCCGGATGCTCCCCGCCGTCTTCACTATCAAGCTTCTGGCCGAAACGCCGTGGGCCTTGTTCCCTCCGGTACACGGTGGCGGCCACACCACAAACGCGGTTGGTGTGATCTCGCAAGACTTCAAGCCCTCCGATGTACAACACTTGTGCTCACAAGCACGGGGTGGCAAGAGGTATGCAAACCTCACTTAAACACTAGGCAAACACCTAGAGCAAGCGCATAAGCGGTGGTCTAATCAACCTAAACGCTTCAGAAAGCACTTATGCTAATCACCTAATAAAACACTAAGCACTATGCATGTGGAGATCACTCAAATGGTGTATCAACACTCTTGATATGTTTTCTCAGCTCCACACACCTCAAATGGCGGTTGGGGTTGTATTTATAAGCCCCCCGAGAAAGTAGCCGTTGGGGTCGAACTCCCATAATTACTGCTCATCGACCGGATTTGAATCGTCTGACCGGGCAGCGTCCGGTCGTCCCGACCGTTGTAGCCGCTGAACTACCGATCGGACTTTGCCGGCGTCTGGTCGCTTCGCCACCGGACGCGTCCGGTCGTGAGTTTTGCGACTGGAACCTCTCTGTCACTTTCGATCGGACGCTGCGTTCCTACGTCCGGTCGGTTGCCGCCAGCGTCCGGTCCTTGCGTCCGGTTGCCTATCTGCCGAGCCACCGGTCCAGCGTCTGGTCGCGCTTCCAGCGTCCGGTCCTGCGTCCGGTCGCCTCTGCGAGCTTGTTTCTTCGTGATCTTGCGTACGGCTTGGTTCCTATCTTCATGCTTGGACTTTGCTTGATATCTTGGGTCTTCACTTGTGCTTCTAAACTCTTGCTTGAGGTGTTCATCATCGGATCATCACGTCACCTTCGTCCAAGTCACGTCTTGCACCCTACTAGACTACAAAACAAACACTTGCAAATTCATTAGTCCAATTTGGTTGTGTTGGTCATCAAACACCAAAATCCAAAGTAAATGGGCCAAGGGTCCATTTTCCTTACAGTGTGTTTTGTAGAGGCAATTAAGTTAGGCAATGGTAATGGCAATTGATTGGGCAATCATGGTTGTCATGCCCCTACGATGGAAATCGTTTTGGTTTTCAAATGATGGACGACAAGGTTAAGGATGGACTAGTTCTAAGTGTCGTTTGGTGTTGAAGAGACACTTAGAGTAGTTTAGGACTTTGTTTTTACTTTGGCCATACTATTAAGGGGGGTATGGACTAGTAGCTTGACCTAGGTGAGTCTAGTGGGTTAGGTGTGGTGCACACTTGTCAAATCTAGCACTAGGTAGCTTCGAAGTAGCCCTAAGATCAATTGGAGCAAACTTCATTCACATATGATTTCGAGTTGGAAGTGAATGGACGGTCAAATGACTGACCGAACACTGGTCTGGTTGTGATCGGATGCCGAAGGGTGAGTCCGGTCAGTTCATTTGATCAACTGGAGCCATCTGGTTGCGACCGAACACTGAGTGAAAAGTGACCGGACTCTGGGTGCCAGAGTCCGGTCAACTCTAGAGAGGTTCCAGAGAGGGAAATTCCTGATCGCACGCGTCCGGTCAGTGCTGACCGGATGCTGGTCAGGATCTGGTTACTGACCGGATGCTGAACAAAGAAGTGACCGGACTCTGGGTGCTAGCGTCCGGTCAACATCAGTAAGGTTCCAGAGAGCAGTTTTCATGACTGGACGCGTCCGGTCAGTGTTGACTGGACGCAGGTCAGAGTTCGGTCACAACTTAACGGCTCTCTGGCGGGGATAACTGACCGGAGCGTCCGGTCACCTTGACCGGAGCCTCGAGTCACCCCGCAGAGTGCTGACTCAACCTCCTAATGGTTTGTTTTGAATGAGGGGGTATAAATACTTCCTCTATTCATCCAAGGGAGGTCTCTTGCCCATTTGTTCAGCTGAGAAACACCCTTGAGAGTGCTAAGGAGAGCAAGAGCCTAGTGAGGTGATTGAGATTTGAGAATCCAAGATTAA
Source organism: Miscanthus lutarioriparius (assembly GCA_904845875.1). Taxonomy (NCBI): domain Eukaryota; kingdom Viridiplantae; phylum Streptophyta; class Magnoliopsida; order Poales; family Poaceae; genus Miscanthus; species Miscanthus lutarioriparius. The sequence continues at coordinate 8,498,962 of CAJGYO010000006.1, read as the reverse complement.
GGCCTCATTAGTGCAAGGAGAGTAGCAAGTGTGCATCCACCCTTCTAATTAGTCTTGTTGTGGTCAAGTGAGAGTTCGTGCTTGTTACTCTTGGTGATCGCCATCACCTAGATGGCTTGGTGGTGATCGGGATTTTGGTGATCATCCGGCGGAGCTTGTGGATGACCCAACTCAAGTTGTGAGCGGTTGTGGGTGATCCACCATGAAGGAGTGTCGAAGAATCAGCCCGTAGAAAGCACTTGATCCTTGCGCGGATTAATGGGGAGCTACACCCTTGCGCGGGTGCTCTAATGAGGACTAGTGGGGAGTGGCGACTCTCTGATACCTCGGCAAAACATTGCTGTGTTCCTTCTCCTCTCTTTACTTCAAGCATTTACATTTGAGCAATTCAACTCTTGTATTTACATTCTTTGAATTGCCATGCTAGAGTAGGATTGAAACTTAGGGTGCAAAACTTTTGTGCGGTAGATCAATAGGAACACATTCTAGGTACAAGGGGTGAAGTGGGCTAAGTGTAGGGTTTAATTATTGCAAAGAATTTTAGAATTAGCCCAATTCACCCCCCCTCTTGGGCATCTTGATCCTTTCAGTCCTGCTTGTGCCTGGGGTACAAGTGGGATGTGTGTTTTGGGGTACCCAGTTGGGCACATTGATTCGTGAATCGCCGGCGATCCGGTACGTCTTGTCTACACTCTAGCACCGTGGTAAGAACTGAAAGATGAAAGGTGGTGAAATGGAAATGTCTGTTCAACTCTTGCCTGAAAGTAGCACATGTGCTTACATAGAATGGTTAGATAATAAACTAATCATGAAGGCTAATAATTAACATACATAAGGATTCACTATTAGTATTGCTTTATACAAAAAGAAACCCAGCAAACCATAAAACTGATCATATTCCATGGAGTCAGGAAATTATTCCCACTAGTCGGATAAGTCTTGCGAGTACATTGTGTACTCAAGGTTTATTTACCCCTGTTGTAGGTACTGCTTGAGGAGTAGCCATTGTGTTAAGGATTCTTCTGGTGGGCACAGACGGATCCTTGTGTATTGTCGATAGATGTTTCTTTTCATTCCGCTGTTAAATTTCCGTACTCTGAATTTGGTACTGTAATAATATATATTTTAAGAACTCTGGATGTATGAAATGGACTAAGTATTGTAACTCGTTCTCATTATTGGATCCTTGGGGAAAAATGTGGATCATTCGGGCGCTCCCTTGGGGTATGCTTGACGGAATCCGCCTTATGTAGCTCGCTCTTGGGGTGCTTAGTGTCTAGTGGAAGACAAGCGTCTCCGTAATTACGTTACTTCGGGCGGTTCTACCACAGTTGGTACCAGAGCCAATAATGAGTCTAAGAGTTTCATCACCCTTTTCTAAAACCTAAAATTTGACCAACAAAAGTTTTACGAAAAGTAGGATGCGATAAATTATGTAAATAAATATAAGCCCTAGCAATATGGTCTATCTAGGATAGCGGCACTGGTTTTATCTAATCAGTTTTCTGCAGGTACACTAACTTATGATGTGTAAGAATCATTTAGCATACGAAAAGTGAGTGTGTGATGTGCCGAAAATTTTGCGGATGACGCTATATTCTGGCTTGAGTGAACGTACAAGCCGATGCATACATTATGATAAGAGAATCTTGCTTAAACTAAATTCCCCCTACATGTATAATTGGATTAGTGAATTGGTAGGATAAACTAAAAGAATGCTTCAATAAATGTCTTATCATTTCTCTATACTCTTGTTTCTGATCTGGAGGGTTGTCCTAAATGGTTGGTTCCTATCTGTTTTCAGATGAACTTGAGATTCGATCGTGGGAGCACCAGTGTCGGAGCGGGCCATGGTCTTGGCGAAGGCCAAGGTGAAAGTGGTCGGGGCAATGGAAACGGCAATGGGGAGAGCCATGAGGCCCCACTTCTGGCTCCTCCTCCGCCACCACCACCTCCGATGACTCATACAGAGATGATGGCAGAGATGTTGGCTGCTCGTCGCGAGTCAGCCCGTGCCATTAAGTTGTTGGCACAGGCTATCAGTGGCTTCGCTCATGGAGGCCATGCAGGAAATGGTGGGAATGGGTGTGGTGCCCGTGGTCCTGAGGCACCCTGCTCTTATTAGGACTTCTTAAAGATGCACCCACCCACATTCACGCCCATGGCTGAGCCTCTGGATGTGGAGCATTGGCTTCGCATTCTGGAGCAAAAGTTTCTGCTACTCACCGTAACTGAGGAGCAGAAGGTGCACTTTGCAACGCAATAGCTATTGGGATCTGCTAGTGCATGGTGGGACACATTTAATGCCATGCAGCCGGTGGATCACTGTGTGACCTGGTAGGAGTTCACTGCGGCCTTCAGAGAGTATTATATTCCTGCCGGTGTTCTAAACAAGAAGTTAACAGAATTTCTGGTCCTGAGGCAAGGAAGCATGTCCGTGATGGACTATGTCAACAAGTTCAACCACTTGTCGCAGTATGCTGGGACTCATGTTGATACATATGAGAAGAAGAGAGACCATTTTTATCGCAGCCTCTCTTGCATCTTGCAGAAGGAGTTATATACAGGAAACTACCAGACCTTTGGGGCGATGATGAATGCTGCCATTGCCATGGAGGGATTGCAGCGTGACTCTTAGGCAGAATGGAAGCGCAAGCGGGTGGCTACTGGTCTTCTAGTCACCCCTAGGCGTAGAAGGTATAGGTTGTCAGGCGGGTGCCCTATCAGTCTTTGGGTGGGCATTCATTTCGACAGCCTCAGTAGACCTTTCAAGCACCTTCCACTTAGTATCGTGCACCTACTCAGCAGGTGCAACATCAGCGGCCCTAGGGACAGTAGGTCCCACCTCATCAAGGATAGGGGAACAAGCCTGGTGCTTGTTTCAAGTGTAGCAAGGAAAGCCACTATGCCCTGGAGTGCCCGCAAAACCAACCTACCTAGTCTGCTTAGCCCTCAGCTAACTCTCACCTGATCAAGCAGACAGTTATCAAAAAGAAAGTGCCAGTGAGCCGATCTGGACAGGTTAATTTCACGGAGGCTAAGGAAATATTGCAAAATGAACCGGTGATGGCTGGTATGTTCACCATTGATTCCCATCCAGCTTATGTGTTGTTTGATTCTAGTGCATCACATTCATTTATGAGCATGAGATTTGCACACAGGCACAATATACCTCTTATGGCTATACCTTTTGCCTATAGAATCAGTACTCTGGGTGTGCAATTGTGCATTAATACTCGGACGGACACAGTGGGCTAAGTGCTAGCCACTCATACTTACCGTCTCTAGTTCATGGTGCTGCCTGGGCAAGGCATTGATGCAATTTTGGGAATGAACTGGTTGCGTGTATATGGGGTAGTCTTGGATCTGAAGCAGAGAGTTATTGAGTTACGACTTCCATCTTCTGAGGATAGGATGTCTCTTCTTATGCCCTCAGATCCAGTCTTACCTGTTGCTGCTCATGCTGAAGCTTCTCCTGATCTTGTCTCTATTCCTATGGTCTACGAGTTCTCGGACGTCTTTCCTGAAGATCTACCTGGATTGCCAATGGATAGAGATATGGAGTTCTCCATTGAGTTAGAGCCTGGTATTGCTCCTATCTCCCGACGCCCGTACCGTATGGCCCCGAGGGAATTGGCTGAGATGAAGAAACAGTTAGAAGAGTTGTTGGAAAAGGGATTCATCCGTCCTAGCTCTTCACCATGGGGTTGTCTAGCCATTTTTGTGAAGAAGAAAGATGGGACTCTTCAGATGTGTGTGGATTACCGCCCTCTCAATGCGGTAACCATTAAGAACAAGTATCCTTTACCTTGTATTGATACTTTGTTCGATCAACTAGCTGGTGCCAAGGTGTTCTCTAAGATTGATCTCCGTTCAGGCTATCATCAAATTAAGATTAGACCACAAGATATACCAAAGACGGCCTTTTCTACTTGGTATGGGTTGTATGAATACCTAGTCATGTCTTTTGGTCTCACCAACGCTCCTGCATTCTTCATGTATCTCATGAACTCAGTCTTTATGCCGGAGTTGGACAAATTTGTGGTGGTATTCATTGATGATATCTTGATATATTCCAAGAACAAGGAAGAGCATGCCCAACACCTTCGGATAGTACTGACTCGATTGAGGGAACACAAGTTGTATGCCAAACTCAGCAAGTGTGAGTTTTGGTTAGATCGAGTGCAGTTTTTAGGACATGTTCTGACTCCTGATGGCATCTCTGTAGATCCTAGCAAGGTGCAAGATGTGCTAAATTGGAAGTCTCCCAAGTCAGTGCACCAGATTTGTCAGTTCCTTGGTCTTGCTGGATACTATCGGCGCTTCATTTCAGATTTCTCCAAAATAGCTCAGCCGATGACCAAGCTGCTCCAGAAAGATGCCAAATTTATTTGGAGTCCGGCTTGTGAAGAAGCCTTCCATGCTTTGAAGAACTTTCTTACCACTGCTCCTGTCTTGGCCCAACCAGATATTGATAGACCTTTTGATGTATATTGTGATGCCTCAAAGACGGGGTTGGGATGTGTGCTTATGCAGGATGGGTGTGTGATAGCTTATGCTTCATGCTAGCTAAAAAACACAAGGTGAATTATCCCACCCATGATTTAGAGCTGGCTGCTGTGGTGCACGCTCTAAAAATTTGGAGGCATTATTTGTTGAGAAACAAGGTACACATTTTTACAGATCATAACATCCTCAAATACATTTTCACTCAGTCTGAGCTGAACATGAGGCAAAGGAGATGGTTGGAATTAATCAAGGACTATAACTTGGAGGTACACTACCACCCCAAAAAAGCTAATGTGGTAGCTGATGCTTTGAGCCGAAAGTCATATCAGGTTGAAGAAACACCCCTATCTCTCAACCATGCTGAGGTGCTAGCTCTCATTGCCATTGTCTCAGAATTACTTGAGTAGATTATTATGGAGCAAAGGCAAGATACTTTAGAGATTCCTCACATCAAGAAACTAATTGCCGAAGGGCGTGGTCCTCAGTTTAGTATTGGTGAGCAAGGGGTAGTAAGGTACAAGAACAGATTGGTGGTTCCATCAAATGAGGAGCTGAGAAGGAAGATTTTGAATGAAGCTCATCATTCCAAGTTGTCTATCCATCCTGGCAGTAACAAGATGTACCATGATTTGCGCCACTTATATTGGTGGTCCAATATAAAACAGGATATCACCAAGTACGTCGCGGAGTGCGACACCTATGGGAGAGTTAAGGCAGATCACATGCGTACCCCAGGATATTTGCAGCCCTTGCCCATTCTTGTTTGGAAATGGGAAGATATTTCCATGGACTTCATTGTGGGTTTACCCCGCACATCCAAGGGCTATAACTCTATTTGGGTCATTGTGGACCGCCTTACCAAGTCAGCTCATTTTCTCCCAGTGGATTCTAGATATTCAGCTAGAAAGTATGCCTAGTTGTATTTAGACCGGATTGTGACCCTGCATGGAGTTCCTCTCACTATCGTCTCTGATAGAGGGTCCGTCTTTGTCTCTCGCTTCTGGGAGCAGCTCTAGGAGTGTCTTGGTACTAGCCTCCTCCGAAGTTCAGCCTATCACCCACAGACTGACGCCCAAACAGAAAGGGTAAATCAAGTACTTGAGGATATGTTGAGAGCTTGTGCCATTTCTTTTCCTGAGAATTGGGATGAATGCTTGAAATTAGCCGAGTTTTCTTACAATAATAGCTACCAAGAAAGCATTCGTATGGCACCCTTTGAAGCTCTATATGGAAAGAAATATAGGACACCACTTAACTAGGTTGAAGTGGGAGATCGTGGATACTTTGGGCCTAACTTCATCAAAGAAGCTCGAGAGCAAGTCAGTATTATTCAGAGTCATTTGAAGGCAGCTTAGAGCCGATAGAAAGCTTATGCGGACAAGCGAAGAAGGCCTTTGCAGTTTACAGTTGGGGATTATGTGTACCTCAAGGTGTCTCCTATGAGAGGGGTGCATCGGTTTAGTGTTCAGGGCAAGCTAGCCCCTCGATATGTGGGTCCTTACAAGATTTGAAGCAGTGTAGCCTAGTTTCTTATCGTCTCCAACTTCCAGATATTTTATCGGCGGTACACGATGTGTTCCACGTATCCCAGTTGAAGAAATGTTTGTGGGTACCTGATGAAGCTGTGGAAATTGTAGGACTTCCCCTCTAGCCTGACTTGACGTATATTGAGCATCTTGTCAAGATTTTAGATGAGAAAGAAAGAGGGACTCGTAACAATGTGGTAAAGTTCTACAAGGTTCAGTGGCAAAACCACTTGGAGGATGAAGCAACGTGGGAGCAAGAAAGTTACATCCTGGAGCATTATCCCCATCTTCTTTCTGGTTCAATGAGGTAGTTATTTACATTGAAATGTATTCCTGATCTCTTTCCCACACTAGGCACATGAAATCTCGGGGCGAGATTTTGTTTTAGGGGGGTAGATTTGTAACACCCTCGGTATTACACTATAAAATCTTTTGCTAAAATATGTCATGAGCATCATGGTTATGTGTCAATGTATGTAATATAGTGTGTGAATCAATTTACGTAACTTAAAACGACCAACAGAAATGCTTAACGAAAGGTCGTTCGTGACCTATACAATTTTCAAGTACGGATGTCCGCGAATTTTTATTGAACGAAAATGCTATAGAACGTATATACGGAATTTTAGTAAAGTTAGAAGTACAAACCGTGTAGGTGACGATGAAATACTTGAGGTCACGAAAGGAATTCAGTAGCTAGCATACCAAATAGCTTGGAAATCTAATTCGACGCGAATCCGATCGAGACTTAGTCGATTTCGTAAGTTTGAAAAGTGGTTTGACAAGGCCAAGTTTGGCAATTTTTGTAGGAGAATTGGATTAATTAGTGGTATGGTTTCATGGCTGGTTTTGATAGCCTAATATGCCCTCTTAAGAATTGCATAGATGGTTTATCGATTAGATCAATATTTTAGGTTTATTCGGACGCTTTAAAAAGCGTGCATGGCACGTTTTCGGCCGGTTTCAGCGACTGGGCGTGGTCACCGTGCCTTGGCTCTCGGCATCGCCACGCCGGCATGCCCAACGCGCACACATAGCCACGTAGGCCCCGCATCACCGCTGCCGTGCCCCAAGCTTGTGACTCACGCACGCAAGCACGCACTCACGTGCACCGCCGCGCTCAGCGGGACGCTGGGGCCGGCGGGCCTAGCCGCTCCGCTCCGCTGCTGTCGTCGTGGGCCCGATGCCTTGGCCGGTCCACCGCCGCCTACCCCGCTGTATCATTGCGCTGTTGCTAGTCGCGGTCGCGTGCGCTGGGTCGCCCGCGTGCGCCTACACCGCATGCGTCGTGTCCGCCTGCGTCGCTGCGCCACTATCCCGTCACCGTGCTGCCCCGCATTGTCACCGTCATGCCACTGCACGTAGCCATCGTGTCCACCTACGCCTCTACATCGCTGCCGTCTCGATTTAGTGCACGTGGTCTTGTTGAGGCCACCGCTTGTTGTTCGTCGTTAATGGCGCCATGACCACACGGCTGCGCTGCCACCGGCCGCACATGGGTGTGCCCCCTATCCTGGCTGCTCTGGCTCGCAATGATTGCTCGGGTACGGTCGTCACATCCCGCCAAGGCTCGAGCCAGCAGCTAGACCCCATTCCCTTCTTTTCCCTTCCCTCCTCTGCTGCCAGGCCGCCTAGGCCGCGCCTTCAATACGGCACGGTGAGGTCGTGTCCTTTCAATTCAACGCGCGTCCAGCTCTGTCTTCTAGCCAGCTAGCCAACCGGCCCCGCACCATGTCGCATCGTACCTTGGCAAGCTCCAATTTGGAGTCGGCGCACGCTGTTGCACCATTAAAGGCTTAGACACCATTGCCGTGGGCCTTACCCGCTTGGTCCTCCTGAGTCCAATTGGTTGTGCCCCCAGCCTTGCCTCGTAGTTCTCCACCCCGTGCGCACCCCAAGTTGCACTGCTACTGCCTGCCCAGTGCCGTTGATGTGGTCGCGCCACCGTGGCCGTCGCCGTGTTTGCCTTGCGCGCATGGCCGGACTCATTCGGCCCATCCCCGGTCAAGCCATCACGTCTGGTAGGTTCTGGGTGAGTTGTTGATGCCCATCCTCTAGTCCTTTAGTCTCAGTTGTGCCTGAGCTCATGGGAACATGGCCACCGCCACTGCAGGAGGCCTGCCGCCGTGGATGGAGCTCGGGACCGTGTCTCTGTTCATCGCTTCACCACCCATCGCCTCGCATTCGCATCAAGGTGAGCATCGGCTCGCTATTGGGGGCGGGAAGGGGCTAGGTTGGTCGGCGTGATCGCCCTGTGCCAGCGCCGCCGTGCCGGTGCGCACGCGGGTGCCCGAGGACTTGGCCGTGGTAAAAGCATTTTGTCCCAAGGGCTTATCTGTGAAACGCTAGCTGTAGGAATAGTTCTACAAACCTCGGGGTGATTCACTGGTAGGTCAAGGACGTTTTTGCAAAATAGCCGAGGCGCGCAGGCCTTCCTATCGCGGGCCGCTGTCGCGCGGTTGGGCCGCGCCCACATGGGCGCGTCGGTGGGTTGCACGTGTGCGGGCATGGGCCGCACCACGAGTTTGTGGGCCGCGGGTTGAATTCAGTTTTCTTTTTCCAGGGAATTAGTAGATGCTTTTCTAATTTGAATTATGTGCTGATCTTTGGAAAATGATAGTAAATGTTGTAGGTGTCCAAAAATAGTGAAACAAAATTTGTTAGGTTCACAAAAATATGATCTACCTGTTGATGTAATTAGTTTACAGTTATCTATGATAATGATAGAATCATTAATTCATTTAGGAACACTTAGTATTATTTAGCTTAATATTTGTAGGAATTTTTGTGGCAAATTGGTGATAGCTTTAGCCATGAAATTTTTACAGTAGGTTCATTAGATTATTATGTGCTCACTATAATTTTTATAGCCCTAGAGTATGTTGATAAATAGAGTAGCTAGTGCTTCTTGTTTTATCATATATAGAGTAAATCGATATTAAAAATAGGGATGCCTTTAGTTGCTAAGTTAATACATGAAATGTTTCATACTTGTTTAGTGGAAATGATAGGAAACTTAGCATCTTAGTCGGTAGAGCTAGCTTAGTAGCTTGATATATGTATTTTATTTTAAGCGTTGCTATTGTCCGTATTACTAAGTGTTGCATCATCATTTCATGCATGTAGATAACGAGTTGGTAGAGTTCGTGCATGCGAGCGAACATGAGTACGAGGAGATCATTGAAGAGTACGAGGAGGAGATTCTCATTCAGGAGGGAGCCTCGAAGGCATCAGTTGTCAACTTTGTTGACACCCCGCCTGCCTAAGGCAAGCCCTGGTGCATAACCCTTATTTTGAATGATCATTATATATATATATATATATGATGTGCATTTACGTTACAGGCATTTTATGGAAACTATATGCATAGGAATACCTACCTATGAGTCCTACTAGTATAGGTCGAGTAGCTGCTATGCTTAGGATTTCGGTAGCGTGAGTAACTTGTCGTTACTCACAATAGGTGATTATTAAGATCACTCATGATAAAATGGTGGAAAGGAAAAATGGAGACCGGACAGGGATATGGTTTGGGTATTGGTGTGTGTAAGAGGTTGTGTCCTGCGGCCAACGGGGCATAGCTTGGTTACAGTTTTTCCCTGTCTGTGTCGGTTAAGGACCGGCGTTGCATTGGACTATAGTCAAGTCACAGACTTATTATCCCGAGCACATACTTGTGTATGGGCGCAGGAAAGGCTTGTTGCTCTCTTATCGTGGGTTTCGGCTCTTTCGGACCGACTGATTGGAGACGGGGATGGTGGAGGTCTAAGCACCGCATTGAGTCCGGGACTCAGGAGCGGGGGCTTGGAGTCCAAGTTTGGACGGGGACCTAGACCCCGTGACAGGAGAGTGGTGGGTTGGTCCTGCTTGTGCCTCGGGTACAAGCGGGGCATGTGTTCGGGGTACCCAGCTGGGCACATTGATTCGCGAATCGCCGGCGATCCGATATGGCTTGTCTACACTCTAGCACCGTAGTAAGAACTAAAAGATGAAAGGTGGTGAAATGGAAATGTTTGTTTAACTCTGGCTTGAAAGTCGTACATGTGCTTACATAGAATGGTTAGATAATAAACTAATAATGAAGGCTAATAATTAACATACCTAAGGATTCATTATTAGTATTGCTTTCTGTAAAAAAACCCAGCAAACCATAAAGCTGATCATATTCCTTGGAGTCGGAAAATTATTCTCACTAGTCGGATAAGTTTTACGAGTACATTGTGTACTCAGGGTTTATTTACCCCAATTGCAGTACTGCTTGAGGAGTAGCCATTGTATGAAGGATTCTTCTGGTGGGCACAAACGGATCCTTATGTATTGTCGATAGATGTTTCTTTTTATTCTGCTGTTAAATTTCCATACTCTGAATTTGATACTGTAATAATATATATTTTAAAAACTCTAGATGTATGAAATGGGCTAAGTATTGTAACTCGTTCTCATTATTGGATCCTTGGGGAAAAATATGGATCATTCAGGCGCTCCCTTGGGGTGTGCTCGACGGAATCCGTCCGATGTAGCTCGCTCTCGGGGTGCTTAGTGTCTAGTGGAAGACAAGCGCCTCCGTAAGTGCGTTACTTCAGATGGTTCTGCCACAATAATGACCATGTTATCAAATTGAATTATTGTCTATGGAAACTGGCCTGACGGTAATAGATTTTTTATGTTTCTGGAGTTTCGTAGTTCAGATTTTCGTCAGTTGCTGAACTTGGGCTTGTTTCAATAGAATAAATTGCACGATTGGAATTGAATTATTATGTGCGTGCTACAAGCTGCTGCAAAACTGCTACCTTGGTTAAGGAGAAAGGCTAAAAATCAGTGCATAGTGGAGTATAAATCCTTTATCTGAACTTTTTTTTTTTGCTCAAGTGATTCAAGTCAACTCAGTTTTCAATTTACATCTTAAACCATATATGCAGTGTCTACTTTTTTTTTGCTCAACTGATTCAAGTCTCCCGTGCGGCACTGCTGTGCCAGTCAACCTCAGGTTCAAAAATTGAATCGTAAATGTACTCAATTCAATCTACTAAATCAACTTCCAGACCATCAATCATTCACAGGAAAACACATTCCATGAACTAGAATCAACTCATTGCATAGATCGGGTCGATTTAGGGTTGAACTCGCTGTTACCTTGAATGAGAAGGGGAGAGGAAGAGATGGCTCGGCCAGAGCACCACCAGCTGCCGACGCTGAAGAAGCGGAGGCAGGGGGCGCGGCACCACCAGGCTCGGTGAGCTTGCTCCTCCAACAGATCGACGTGCACAGGTTGAAGGCGGCCGTCAATCACCGCGCGAAACAGAGCTGGAGCACAGCAGGTCGTCGGCAGCCGGCCCGCGTGCACAGGGGAAGCTCCCCGCATGGGCTGTCCCAGAAGCCATACAGGCGGCGGCGGCGGCGGCAGTCCGGCTCCTGCTCGCTGCTCGTGATTTAGTGGTGAGAAATTTGGGGGAAGACAGTAGATCAAAAGTGTGCGAGATTTGGGGAAAATTGTGGCGCTGGATTTTGGGGAGAGCCATGCGCGGCGGCGGCTGGGCAGAGACAACGCTCGTGAGTTTTTGGCAAATGTGGCGGCGTGGGTGGGAGGATGGAGGAGGCCTTAGGGTTTTCAGGGAATAATTGGGCCAAAACAACGCGGGAGATGGTCTCTGGGAGCGCGCCAATGCTGGGCTTTCTTTAGCGACCGAATGTCGGACCTAGATACTAGAATATAGCGACTGATCGTTCAACGGTAAACAAAAATAGATATAGCGACCAACAATCCATTGGAACATGCTGAATTAGCAACTGAGGGTCACAAACCAATATTTAGCGACCAACGGTTCAACATTAATTGTCAACTTTTAACAACTCACGTCAGTTGGTATTTTAGTGTTGTGGTGTAGTGTAAATTCACAAGGAAATCAGAACAATGGCTTGGTAACTATCTAGTGACTGGACAGTGCGTGTAGATCTCGTTAACCCAAAACTGAATCTGTAACTTTCTAGTATATATTCAGGTTCAGAATTGAGAATTTTTTAAAAATATTTTTAATGATTAATTGCAAATTTAGAAGCTGTTATATAAAAAATTGACATATAGCATCATGTCGGCCTTTCAACGGCCGATAAATACATGTCGGCTTTTGACTAGCCGATAGGACTACGTGGCGCACACGTGGCGGCAGGGTGTTGGCTGCCAGGGATCCTGTGCCGTCGGCATCTGGATTGCCGACAGGACCAGTCGACCCGTGGAAGACCGCCAGGGCAGTTAACTTTGTCCTATATCCGTGCATGCATGTGCTGAGCAGATGGGTTAAACCTAGGGACTTGGAACCGTAAAGAAATGTTGAGCCGCGCCGGCCGGGGCTTCTCGACATTTTACAGGTACCAAGCATCTTGGCTGGTTCCGTTGAACCACTTGGACTCCAGACAAATGATTTTGGACTGTTTGATCAAGCAACAGATGGCTTGGATGCAGATGGGTTTGGGGTACAAGAGAGTATTAATATGCACACACTCCAGCTAATTGACCTGCACGTTCTGCTTGCGCCATTGGCCTTAACCGTAGAGTCTAGGCTAGCTATAAATCTCTTACGACGATCCGAGTGTCGGCCCTCACGCGGCCGACAACTCTATTTCATGCTGTATTCCTTCTTTTTTAGACATAGCCATCACCTGATGTGATACTTTTTGACGAATACAATCATCTCCGGCCAGAATACTCGATGCAAAGGCTAAACAATATCCTTTTACGTTTTAATTGTCCTTTGCCTCGATGCAGGCGAGGGATTGTATTGGAGCGTTGCCTCCATTGCAAAAGTGCGCACATTAGTTCATTAGTTCGCATCACAAATCCAAGAGTACATTAGTTCGCATGCATACATCCATGTTAGCATACAACCATATAGTCCTACACACTTAACCTACACGATGACCACGCTTAGGTGCCTACGCACCTCGGTGACGAACCTGGGCCGTAGGGTAAGTCCACTGGTCTGGAGGGCGTCGCTGTCGTGCAGGTGGGGTCGACTCCATATGCTCAGTACCCTGAGTCGGTAGAGGCTATGAAGTTACAGCAAGCAAGTGTGTGGCTCGACAATAGTAGCTATGAAGTTGCTCTCGGTACGTAGCATATGACCATGAACACGCCAAGTACAACCCGGGGTGACACACTTAACGTCCCATGTCGTGGGGTTAGAAATGACAACCATAAACTGCCTCTTTTCAGAAAAAGCCTATCGCCGAACAGCGTGTTGCAGGTAAACCTTGTCATGAAACATCTGCCCTTGTCTGACCTCAATCCTTGAGTACTCCCACGAAGACTGATGACCATCATCGACCCTCATGGCATCAGGTGCGATGTGAACCTAGTCCTCAGGGATGTCGGTCTCGTCGTCAAACCTCCTGCCAGCAAATTCATCCACGAAGGCGACGTGCTCCGCATCGTCAGCCTCCATCTGTTCGACGATTCTTTCGTCCTCCTCACCCAAGTCAGCTTCCATGGACGGACCATACTCTTCCACTTGCCCACCCTCTGTCATGTTCTCAACCACTTGAGGATCGCAAACATAGGTCTGCTCAGCAATTGCCGACTCTAAGTTCTCCTCTACTACACCTGTGTTGCTACTCTCACCCTGCATGGCACCATCCAGGAACTCAACAAGCATGACGTTGGCATAACGACACTCCAAAGCCTTGGACACAAGAAAATGCCAATTCTTCATGTTATTGGCCTTGTATAGCTCCCACCTTAAAAGCTCTAGTTTGGTTTTGGTGAATTGATGAAACCCTAAGTGCTAACCTAGTTCATCTATGTGATCATGAGATAGGTAGCACTATTCCAAGTGATGAAGCAACAGTGAAGATCACAATGATGGTGATGCCATGGTGATGATCAAGTGATAGGACTTGGAAAAGAAGAAAGAGAAAAACAAAAAGCTCAAGGCAAAGGTGAAACTGATAGGAGCTTTTTGGTTTAGTGATCGAGACACTTAGCGATTGTGATCACATTTAAGATCGATAGCCGTACTATTAAGAGGGGTGAAATTCAGATCGAAATACGGTTATCAAAGTGCCACTAGATGCTCTAACTCATTGTATATCCATTTAGGATCTAGTGGAGTGCTAACACCCTTGAAAATGTTTGTGAAAATATGCTAACACACTTGCACGAAGTGTTACACTTGGTGGTTGGCACATTTGATCAAGGGTGGTGAAGTTTGGGATCAAAAGGAGCTATTTCGTATTGATCGGACTCTGCCTTGGGCAGTGACCGGACTCTAACCCTGCGTCCGGTCAGTGGTGCGTAGTGAAGGCCGCCCTTGGTCCTTTGACCGGACACTTAGAAGAAATAGGACTATCGGTGTTTCGAGTAAACACCAACGAGTAAATTTGTATTATTACGCGTCTGGCCCGGATGGTATGCTAAGAGGATACGAGGTTTATACTGGTTCGGGCAGAATGTCCCTATGTCTAGTTTGTTGCTGCTGCTCATGTTACTAGCACTGAAAAGTTCATAGTAGAGGTTACAAACAGGCAAGAGAAGGACAGGTTCTAAGTCTCTAGTGGAAAGAACGAATGGGTACCGAGAGCTTGGTCGTTGCTCAGCTATGTGCTCGAGGTTTGATGCTAGTGCTCTTGATCTAATGCGGTGCGGTGAACCAATGCCCCCTAGTGGGACGCCCTGCTTTCCCTTTTATAGGCCAAGGGAAAGCAGGGGTTACAGCGAAGGGGAAGGAGGAGAAAGAGAGAGAGAGAAAGTCCTTTAGGGTCGTCGGGCCTTTCTTTTCCTCCGTACAGGCCCCGCTGACATGGCAGGTGGTGATAGGGATAGCTCCATGCCAGGCCCCTATCCACCGATGATGCCATGCCCTAGCGTTGTCAGTGGGTCGTAACGTCCCACTCCACCCCGGTGGGCGGCGCGGTGAACCAGCGTGCTGATCAGCAGCCGTACAGGGAGTGGGCAGCATAGTGACCACGCGTCCATCACTGTGGGCAATGTGAGTTCTCTAAAATGACATGTCATGGGGACGGGTCGTGTTGAGACATGACCGCTCCCAACACGATGACAGAACTTTGACTTTGGGTTGTACTTTCAAGACCGTAGTGGTTGTCGTGAGCTTCCATTAGGATCCATGTCCGAGGGATCGGGCGAGGCGGAGCCAGCCCTCAGACGTCGGGTGAGGCGGAGCTAGCCCTCGAATGTCAATCAAGGTGGAGTCAGCCCTCAGACGTCAAGCGAGGCGGAGCCACCCCTTAGGGGTCGGCTGAGGTGGAGCCACCCCTCTGACATTGGTCGAGGCAGAGCCAACCCTCAGGGGTCGGCCAAGGCAGAGCCCACGGCCTCGGTGGTCGGCAAGAGCTGGAGCCAACCCTTAGGGGTTGGACAAGGTGGAGCCCGCGACCTTGATGGTCGGCAAGAGCTATAGTCGCGCTCTTGACCGCTCAGATGAATCAACATTGATGGTTATTAACTCCTCCTCTTTGGGCACCCTAGTATTGGTCCCTAACAAGGACCGGACGTGCTAGGGGTGCGCCCGGTCAGACTATTATGTATGCTGACGCAAGCATTAGAACAAGCCAGTGAGGATAGGACCCTGAGCCACGTCTGGTCACCTGTGATCGGACGTGTCCGGTCATGTTTTTGCCTCTCTAGAACCTTACTAGAAATGATCGGACTCAGGCATAGCAGCGTCCGGTCATCCTCGCGGTGCATGTCCGATTGCAACTTAACCATTGAAGCCATCATTTGAAGCCAGGGATGATGTGGTAGCCATCCGTTGACTGGATGCTGGCAGGGTGCGTCCAGTCGATCCAACCGGCATGTCTGGTCACCCCATTTTTTAGTGGATAGGAGAGCCCAACGGCTCTATTCATGGGGAATCTCTATTTAAGCTCCATGGCCAGCTTTAGCTCATTATGCTTGGCCATTTGCATTGACATAGCAACCTTATGAGCTTAGCCAAAGCCCTCCCACTCATCTCCATCATTGATTCATCATCTTTGTGAGATTGGGAGAGAATCCAAGTGCATTGCTTGAGTGTTTGCATCTAGAGGCACTTGGTATTCATGTTTTGCTACGGGTTTGGCTTGTTACTCTTGGTGGTTGCCGCCACCTAGATGGCTTGGAGCAGCGACGATCATCGAGCGGAGGTTGGTGATTGTCTCCGTCTCCGATCGTGGTGATTGTGAAGGGTTCTTGACCTTTCTTCCAGTGGAGAGCCAAAAGGTACTCTAGTAAATTGCTCGTGGCTTGTTTGATCCTCATCTTGTGTTGGTTGTGCGGCACCCTATTGAGGGTTTGGCGTGTGATGCCAGTTAGCTCGTGAACCTCCAAGTGAGTGTATCGCCACAACAGGGACTAGCTTGACGGCAAGCAAGTGAACCTCGAAGGAAAAATCATTGTGCCTTGATTGTCTCCTTAGTATTCATTGATTATCACTTGCCACGGTGGTACATCTCTCTACCACTCTCTTGTATTTCATTGTACATTCATTTGTATAGAGCTTGTGGTAGTCAAGACTAGATAGTGTAGTACTTTATTATATCACTTTTGCTAGATTGATCACGTAGGTGTAAATTCAAGACATAGCCTTGTGATATACTAGAGATCATAGAAAATAGAATTGGGTAGGTGGCTTGCAACCCCAAGTATAGTGCTAGCGCAAAATTCGCTTTGCCATCTTATTAACTAATCATTTGTCTTAGTGTTATTGTAGAAATTTTTAATAAGCTATTCACCCCCCCCTCTAGCCATTAGGACTTTTCAAGTGGTATCAGAGTCATGGTCACCGTGATTTGAGGCTTAACAACCTTCGGTGTTAAAATGGCTCAAATCAACAACACCAAGAAGCCACCCCAATTTGATGGCTCAAACTATCCCTATTGGAAGGCCAAGATGACAACATATATCAAGTCAATCAATAAGAAGGTTTGGAAAGTGGTGGAGACCAAGATTGAGATAGAAGATCCGGAGAATCCCATCACTGCCGAAGAAGTACTTCTCCAAAACAACGATATTGCTCTTAGTGCCATTCATGATGCTATTGATGAGAGAACATTTGAGCAAATCAAGAACATTGAGATGGCTTATGAGGCTTGGAAGAAGTTGGAGGAGTCATTTGAGGGCACTCAAGTGGTGAAGGGTGCCAAGGCATATATCCTCAAGGAGAAGTTTGCTAGTTTCAAGATGAAGGAGGATGAGAGTGTGCCGGAGATGTTTCATAGGTTTCAAGTACTTGTCAATGATCTCAAAGCACTTGGAGAGAAGGTGGAGGACAAGGACTTCTCCCATAAGTTCTTGAGATGCCTACCTTCAAGATTTGGCACATTGGTCACTATTCTAGTGAGGAGTGGTTTGGACACCATGACACCAAACCAAGTGTTAGGAAATATAATGACGGATGATACATATAGAGACAATGATGAGAAGGAAGAAAAGAAGGAGAAGAAAGATGAGAAGAAGTATGAGAAGAAGAAGAGTGTGGTATTCAAGGCCACATCATCCAAGGACAAGGCAAAGCAAGATTCATCAAGTGAAGATGAAGACTTGAGCCTTGATGAGATCGATAATGAGAAGATGGCTCTCTTTGTCAAGAGATTTGGCAAGTTCATGATGAAGAAGGGCTACCGTGCTAGAAGAAAGAAGTCTTCATCCAAGAACAAGGAAGAGTCAAGAAGGTGCTTCAATTGCGGAAGCAAAGATCATCTTGTTGCTCAATGCCCATACAATAGTGACAATGATGATGACAAGAAGAATAAGAAGAAGGACATGAAGGAAAAGAAATAGAAGAAGGACAAGATGACCATCAAGAAGAAGGGTGGTTCATATGTGGTCACTTGAGATAGTGATGCCTCCTCAAGTGATGATGATGATAGTGATAATGACAAGACCACCAAAAAGAAGGCACTTGCAAGCATTGCTATCAATGAGAAACCTTCTCTATTCGACACTCCATCATGCTTCATGGCTAAGACCACTAAGGTACAAACTTGTGATGATGGAAGCGATGAGGAATATGATAATGAAAATGAAAGTGATAGTGATGATAATGCACCAACTAAGGATGAACTACTTGACATGCTAGATGATGCTAAAGAACACTTTGACATTAAGAGAAGGGAATGCAAAAGTTTGCGTAAGGAACTAAAAGCCCTCAAGCAAGCCTTTGGTGAGCTCAATGCATCTCATGAGAGGCTAGAGGAAGCCCATCAGAAGCTTGGCAAGGCTCACAAGAAGCTTGAAAAAGCTCATTCCACTTTGCTTGATGAGCAAAATGAAAAGAAGCATATTGAGACATGTAATGTAGGGTTAACTTGTGACCTAATTGATGAATCATTATATAAGCCTATCATTATTGCTCCCACTAACCATTCTTGTAGCACTTCCACTTCACCTCATCTAATAGTGATGGTTTCACATGTAATGCCTCACTAATGGTTGAGAATGAGACCCTCAAGAAGAAGGTCAATGAGCTCACTCACACCTTGGCTAAGGCCTATGGTGATGAGGACCGCTTGCTTATGTGCTTGGGTAGCCAAAGAGCTTCTCTCTACAAAGAGGGATTGGGCTATACCCCCAAGAAAGGCAAGGCGGCCTTTGCTCCTCGACAAGACTAGTTTTGTAAAGAATAATGGTCGGTTTTGCACTAGTTGCAAGCAAGTTGGTCATAAAGAGCATGAGTGCAAGAACAAGAGCAAAAGTGCTAATGTATCCTCAATTAAGATTAATTCTTTCTATGTGCTTACTAAGGGTACAAATGGTGTGAAAGCTAAGTTCACTGGTACACCATGGATGGGCTCAAAGAAGAAAGCTATTTGGGTGCCAAAGAGCTTGGTCATTAACCTTCAAGGATCCAAGCAAGTTTGGGTACCTAAAAAGAATTGATCTTCTTTTGTAGGTCAATTACAAAGCCGGAGGAAGGCATTGGGTTCTTGATAGTGGGTGCACTCAACACATGACCGGTGATGCAAGAATGTTCAACTCAATCAATACCAATAGCAATGATTGTTATGATAGTATCACATTTGGTGACAATGGCAAAGGCAAGGTCAAAGGGCTTGGTAAGATTGCAATATCCAATAACATGAGCATATCCAATGTGTTGCTAGTAGAGAGCTTGAACTTCAATTTGCTATCCGTGGCTCAATTGTGTGATCTTGGATTCAAATGCATATTTGGGGTAGATGATGTAGAGATCATAAGTGTAGATGGCTCTAACTTGATCTTCAAGGGCTCTAGATATGAGAATCTATACTTGGTTGATTTCAATGCTAGTGAAGCTCAATTATCTACATGTTTGTTCACTAAGTCTAGCATGGATTGGTTATGACATAGAAGGCTTGATCATGTTGGAATGAAACAATTGAATAGATTGGTCAAGCATGACTTGGTTAAAGGCTTGAAAGATGTAGTGTTTGAGAAAGATAAGCTTTGTAGCTCTTGTCAAGCCGGAAAACAAGTTGGAAACACCCATCCTAAGAAAAGCATGATGAGCACTAGTAAAGCATTTGAGTTATTGCACATGAACTTGTTTGGGCCAACTCAATACACTAGCATTGGTGGTAACAAATATGGCTTTATGATAGTGGATGATTATACTAGATACACTTGGGTATTCTTTCTTGTGGACAAAAGTGATGTGTTTGCAACATTCAAATCATTTGTTAAGGGCATTCATAATGAGTTTGAAACAACCATCAAGAGAGTTAGAAGTGACAATGGTAGTGAGTTTAAGAACACTAGAATTAATGAGTTGTGTGATGAATTTGGAATTAGACATCAATTCTCAGCCAAGTACACTCCACAATCAAATGGCCTTGTTGAGAGGAAGAATAGAACACTCATTGATATGGCAAGGTCTATGCTTAGTGAGTACAATGTGAGTCAATCTATTTGGGTCAAAGCTATCAACACGACTTGCTATTGTAGCAACCGTCTCTATTGTCACCCATTAAAAGAGAAGACACCATATGAGCTCTTGAATGGTAGAAAGCCCAACTTTGCATTTTTGGGGTCTTTGGTTGCAAATGCTATATCTTGAAACAAAGAAACTAGATTGGGCAAGTTTGATAAGAAATGTGATGAAGGATTCCTACTTGGATACTCAACTACTAGCAAAGCATATAGAGTTTGGAATTTGGATAGTGGTACTCTTGAGGAAGTTCATAATGTTGAATTTGATGAAACCAAGGGTTCCCAAGATGAGAATGAGAACTTGGAAGATGTTAGAGGCATTCAACTTTCAAAAGCCATGAAGAACATGGATGTTGGTGAATTGAGGCCTAGGCAAATGAATGATGATGAAGATGATCAAGTGCAAGTGCTCTCTAACACAAATTTACAAGATGATACAAATCAGGCTAGTACAAATGGCTCTCATGACAACAAACAAAATAAAGTGGCTAGCACATCATCTCAATCCAATGATCAAGCAAGTGCAAGCAATCAAGTTCCAATACTCCAACCAACTAATATTACAAGGGATCATCCATTGGACTCTATCATTGGTGATATTTCAAGAGGTGTGCAAACTAGATCAAGATTGGCTTCATTTTGTGAGCATTTCTCATTTGTGTCATCCATTGAACCAAAGAAGATAGATGAAATATTGAAGGATGTTGATTGGGTGAATGCTATGCATGAAGAATTGAATAACTTCACAAGAAATCAAGTATGGGAATTAGTAGAGAGACCAAAGGGACACAATGTGATTGGAGCCAAATGGGTCTTTAGAAACAAGCAAGATCAAGATGGAATAGTAGTAAGGAATAAAGCAAGATTGGTAGCACAAGGATATACACAAGTTGAAGGTCTTGACTTTGGAGAAACATATGCCGCGGTTGCTAGATTGGAAGCAATTAGAATCTTATTAGCCTATGCTTGTGTCCACAACATCAAGCTCTATCAAATGGATGTCAAGAGTGCATTTTTCAATGGTTACATCAATGAAGAAGTATATGTTGAGCAACCTCCTGGTTTTAAAGATGACAAGAAGCCCGATCATGTGTACAAGTTGAAGAAGGCATTGTATGGCTTGAAGCAAGCACCTAAAGCATAGTATGAGAGATTGAGGGACTTTCTACTCTCTAAAGGGTTCATGATGGGCAAGGTTAACACCACTCTTTTCACCAAGAAGATTGGCAAAGACTTATTTGTGTTGCAAATCTATATTGATGACATCATATTTGGATCAACCAATCAATACTTTTGTGAAGAATTTGGAAAGATGATGGCTAATGAGTTTGAAATGTCCATGATTGGAGAGTTAAGTTACTTCCTTGGTCTTCAAATCAATCAATTGAAGAGTGGTACATTCGTGAGTCAAGGCAAGTACATCAAAGACATACTCAAGAAGTTTGGCATGAGTGATGGCAAAACCATTAGCACACCAATGGGGACAAATGGCAATTTGGATAGTGATGCAAGTGGTAATATGGTGGATCAAAAATTGTATCGGTCTATGAATGAAAGCCTACTCTATGTGACCGCATCAAGGCTAGATGTCATGTTTAGTGTATGCATGTGTGCAAGATTTTAAGTCTCACTAAGAGAAAGTCATTTGAAGGCTACAAAGAGAATATTGAGGTACTTGAAGCATACACAAAATGTTAGTTTGTGGTATCCCAAAGGAGCAAAGTTTGAGCTAGTTGGTTACTCCGACTCGGATTATACATGATGCAAGGTTGAAAGGAAGAGCACCTTGGGCACATGTCAATTGTTGGGAAGATCACTAGTTTCATGGTAATCAAAGAAGCAAAATAGTGTTGCATTATCAACCGCCGAAGTTGAATACATATTCGCCGGTAGTTGTTGTGCACAAATACTTTGGATGAAGGCCACTTTGAGTGACTTTGAAATCAAGTTCAAGAGAGTGCCATTGCTATGTGACAATGAGAGTGCAATCAAGTTAACCAACAATCCGGTTCAACATGCAAGAACAAAAGCACATTGATGTCCGCCACCATTTCATAAGAGATCACCAACAAAAAGGGGACATTTGCATTGAGAGTGTAGGCACCGAAGATCAACTTGCCGATATATTTACCAAGCCACTAGATGAGAAAAGGTTTTGCAAGCTAAGAAATGAGTTGAACATATTGGATTTCTCAAATATGTGTTGATGCACCCCCCGCTTATATGACATGCCTCTCCTTTGAGCAATCCAAGGTAAAATTTGATTGGCATGACATACATCCTTGCTAAGGAAATATTTAGTGCATCTAGTCATCTTTCACTTTTAATAGGCTCATTCATGAAAATCAAATAAATTTGATGCTTGTATGGTACCACTATTGCTTCTATGCTTGACTTGATCTAGTGGTAGCATATGACATGTTTGTGGGCTTGTAAACCTAGTGTTTGATCTAGAAAATGAGCTATAAGTGTTTAACTCAACATGGTACAAGATAACCCTTATTTGGAGGTGTGAAGAAGCTTGTCCTTGTATCAAACCGAGTTAAATATCTTTGGCAAGTATTCTAGATTGAACCAAATTTGGGAAAATGATCCTCACCCCATTGATTGACATTAATAATCTCAACCTATCTACATTTTTGAACCTTTGTGGTCATTGATGACAAAGAGGGAGAAATAGTGTACAAAGATAGTGAAAAGACAACAAATGGGAGAGAAACAAAGATATAAGTGATAGGGGAGAATTTGCATAGGGGGAGGGATATGACAAAGGAAGGGGATCAATTAAAATTTTAAGCACACAAGTAGAGGGAGCAAGCTCATGAACTTGTATGGTGCATTTGAATGTGCATTTCATATATTTGCTTGCATGGCACAAGTTTTAAATTTCAATATCCATGCTTGTGTGGTGTATGCTAGTTGTAGGTTTGAATGATGAAATAAAAAACTAGCATGCATAGGTTAAGTAACTAGACTCATGCTCATATTATGAAAACTAGACCCTTACTTCTAATGATTGATCTCACAGGGGTATTCTAGTTTTTGTGGATGTCTAGTTACTCATGGTGCTAAGGATGGTATATTGGTGCACACCGATTGGTATCACGCTTCAAAGGTCCATCTCTTATACCTTAGCATCATTTGGTAGACATTGACTCCTACATTTCCTATCGAAACATATGTGCAAGTTACAATCCAAACTCTTAGCACATATGTAGGGGGAGCAATTGCTACCATTTGGGGTTCATGAAACTTGTCCATATCCTTTTATAAATGGTAAATATGCTTGGGCAAGCAACATGGATTCAATTAAATTTCAATTCATATCTTTGTGTAAGGGTTGTCATCAATTACCAAAAAGGGGGAGATTAAAAGTTCTAGTTTTGTTTTTGTGAATTGATGAAACCCTAAGTGCTAACCTAGTTCATCTAAGTGATCATGAGATAGGTAGCACTATTCCAAGTGATGAAGCTACAGTGAAGATCATGATGATGGTGATGATCAAGTGCTAGGACTTGGAAAAGAAGAAAGAGAAAAACAAAAAGCTCAAGGCAAAGGTGAAACTGATAGGAGATTTTCGGTTTAGTGATCGAGACACTTAGCGAGTGTGATCACATTTAGGATCGATAGCCATACTATTAAGAGGGATGAAACTTGGATCGAAATACGGTTATCAAAGTGCCACTAGATGCTCTAACTCATTGTATATGCATTTAGGATCTAGTGGAGTGCTAACACCCTTGAAAATGTTTGTGAAAATATGCTAACACACATGCACAAAGTGTTACACTTGGTGGTTGGCACATTTGATCAAGGGTGGTAAAGTTTGGGGTCAAAAGGAGCTATTTCGTATTGACTGGACTCTGCCTTGGGCAGTGACCGGACTCTGACCCTGCGTCCGGTCAGTGGTGCGCAGTGAAGGCCGCCCTCGGTCCTTTAACCGGACGCTTAGAAGAAATAGGACCGGACGCGCTAGGGGTGCGTCCGGTCAGACTATGATGTACGCTGACGCAAGCATCAGAACAAGCCAGTGAGGATCGGACCCAGAGTCGCGTTCGGTCACCTGTGATCGGACATGTCTGGTCATGTTTTTGCCTCTCTAGAACCTTACTGGAAATAACCGGACTCAGGCGTAGTAGCGTCTGGTCATCCTCGTGGTGTGTGTCTGGTCGCAACTTAATCGTTGAGATCGGGCGCTCATCATTTGAATCTAGGGATGACGTGGTAGCCATCCGTTGACCGAACGCTGGCAGGGTACGTCCGGTTGATCCGACCGGCATGTCCGGTCACCCCATTTTTTCAGTGGACAGGGGAGCCCAACGGCTCTATTCGTGGCGCTCTCTATTTAAGCCCCATGCCGGCTTTAGCTCATTTTGCTTGGCCATTTGCATTGACATAGCAACCTTGTGAGCTTAGCCAAAGCCCTCTCACTCATCTCCATCATTGATTTATCATCTTTGTGAGATTGGGAGAGAATCCAAGTGCATTGCTTGGGTGTTTGCATCTAGAGGCACTTGGTATTCGTGTTTCGCTGTGGGTTTGGCTTGTTACTCTTGGTGGTTGCCGCCACCTAGACGGCTTTCACACCTCCATCCATTCTCCTGCTTTTTAGGCACCAACATACTAATTCTGAAATGGTGCTAGATGGGTGAAACACCTAAGTGCTCGTGTAGCAAGGCTAAAACTTGTTTCCGGCTGTAATCTAGTGGCAAATTAAGTTCTATGTCAAACAACTGGAAATCGGTAAGGTCTATTCCGATGTCTCAATATCTGATTTCACCGTTGCCATAGTAAATTCATCGATATTCCTATTCGCATCGTGCAAAATATTGTGTAAGTTAATTGAGGTACCTAGTTGGCTACTGGGCAGCTGGCAGGGTCCTGTCGGCCCACCAGTTGCCAA
This sequence comes from Miscanthus lutarioriparius, assembly GCA_904845875.1. NCBI lineage: Eukaryota > Viridiplantae > Streptophyta > Magnoliopsida > Poales > Poaceae > Miscanthus > Miscanthus lutarioriparius. Next base: position 8,474,127 of record CAJGYO010000006.1, on the reverse strand, counting down.
TAGGGCCGACAACATACTATATTTACAATTCTTACAATCCAAATGCTAGATTTGTATTTAATCATTAAAAATATTATTTAAAAAAATTCCCCAGAATTGTTGTGGGAATTTAAGCGCGGTTCAGGTCGAGCTGTTGGTAGCTAGCTGCTGAGCTACGGCTACAAGTACCTGGCGGGCAGATCGAGCTAGTCAGGCAGGCCGGCCGGAGACAGAGGCAGGGTACTATGCTCACCCCATTCACGATGCATGCACCAGATCCATCGAATGCTGATTGAAGTGCTACCGATCGAGAAGTGAAGTGAGCACTACCAACACGGGCGATGACGCCAAACAAACACTTGTAAGCATGCAGCGTGTAATGGTGGTCGGCGGAGATTTAGATATGGGAGAGAGAATGTACAATAATGCGGTGCCAAGCACGACGCGCGGAAGTCGATACATATGCATGCATAGCAATTGGCAATGGAACAATCATTGTCCATTCGATCCTCCACCTGTAATTTCATTGTTCATACCGTGCCTCCGCGGGCGAGTGCTCACGGTCCGAACAATGAAATTAAGGTGGATGATCGACATGGACAATGCATCGCATGATTGTTGCACCGCGATCCACGCTCATGCCACAGCGCGGCTCGGGTTCTTTGGTGTGGCCGTATGGGTACTATGGAAAAATTTACTCATCCTAGGTAACAGTGGATTTTCTATACCTTAAGAATTAACATGGAGCTTAAGTGAGATTGGCGCGATACTACCTCGATGAAGTGAGATGCCAACACAGAGGGCTTGACCACTTGACCTCGATCACACAGTCGCCTATGGTGACTTTTTGTCGAGTTCAAGATGCTCATCAATGTAATACAGATAATGTGGTTGCCGCTATCCCTACATACCATATATGTTCATACGGTGAGTATATACATTCATTACACGTCTTTGCATGCGGTCTATAAGATATATACACACGTTGTTGTGTAAAATAAGCCCATGGCCCATCCAACTATCCAAGTCCATCCCATGGACACAGACGACGCATATATCCATTTTTATGGTGATCGTCGCGGAAACAAAGCTTTTTCGGCGTCATAACTCACGGCGTTGAGCTTTAGCCACATAAGTCAGTATATATCACCATTGTCTCAATGCTCGGCGTAGTGGGATGGCGACGGCGTGTTACCTCGGCACCGATATAGCGGCAGAAAAGGGTTCAAAGATTGATTTTTGCTCGCTAGGTGGATGCCGAAATTTTAGAAAAAAGGCTAAATTGCAAAAAACGACACGACATGCACGGGAGCAGCCGAGCCGCAGCTGGACGACGGAGGATCCCGCCATCGACCGTGTGTTGTAGTGCATGTACTAGCATGCTAGGCAGTACTACTCCACTACATAGCATGTGCATGTTCGCTTCTTGTGTGCATGCATGCAAATTGTTACATTCACGGCGATTCACAGCGTGCAAAATGTATGAATGTAAGGTACCAAGTCGGCGTGCTGGGAAGCCGACATGAGGAGCGATCGCCAGAATACTTCGTGGAAGCTTCATGTGGGCACTGTACGGGTGCATGCGGGAATACAAAGGCCAGGGAGAGTCGTGCCCATTTTGGCGTTGGGCCCGCTCTGGCAATATATGAGCGTCGATACGCGGGATCCCCGGTCCATGCTGGGCTCCTGTCGTGAAGGGGTTGCCGACAGGTCCCCTCCTCTGTCGTCTATCCATGGGACAATCATGGAGATGCATTCCCGGAAATGAAGAAGCACATTCCAGAGAAGTTGTGCAGGTCTTCCGTCGGACGAGCAAATGCAGAAATATGAGCACACCAGAAACAATGATGCTGTAGGTAAAATTTAAAATTACGACAATCAAGAAATGCCTTTTATTTCAGAATGGGGTATTAGAAGTTTATTTTTCTTAATTTAGCATTTAAATTTGGAAACCAAAGAAGTAACATGGAGACTTAATTTAAAAATCAAACTAGTCGAATTGAAAAGATGAGAGAAATGATATAATCTTGACCCTAGAAATCAAACTGGTCTATAATGAGAGTAATTGTCAAAGGCAGGGATCTGTCACGGTTAAAGAAACACTTAAAATAGAATGTAAATCAGACGCAGTGAAGATGTTCAGCGGTGAGTATATATGTTCGAATCTGAAATATTGACAACGTTGTTTTAAAATATCAACAAATATATATTTAAAGACCAAGTGAATATCTTCTCACATAAGGTCAAGTGTGACAATGGTCCAGGAGGGCCTGTCGGGCAACACGTACCCACGGATGCATCGCCAGCTGCTACCGCTCATAACGAGACTATATTTACAATTCTTACAATCCAAATGCTAGATTTGTATTTAATCATTGGTGCATTATTTAGATCTTCTCCGGCGAATTGCCTGGGCGACAACGGAGGTTCGGGGAAGTATGAGTGGACGACGGCGCTGCTACGAGTGCTGCGGCGAGTGCGTTACTAGGCAGTACTACTCCGCTACACAGCACAGGCGATCGAGGCGACAGCAAGCGACGAGTCGTACCGGTGATTCGCAGCGTGCAAAATTTTGTATAAGGTGCCTCGTCGGCTACAGGGAAGCCGACATGAGGAAAGCGCCAGCGACTTCGTGGAAGCTTCATGCGGGCACTGTACGGGTGCATGCGGGCATACAAAGGCCAGGGAGAGTCGCTGCCTATTTTTGGCGTGGGGCCCGCTGTGGGAATGAGGAGAGGCGTGCACGCGGGATTGGCCTGAAGGCACCGTGTGCTTGCGTGCCTGGGGTAGCCGACAGGCTCGTGTCGGCCGACCACTTGCCGACAGGTCCCCTCCCCTGTTGGCTAGCCAGGGGCCGATAGGAGATAGCACCCCCGCAAAATGAAGAAGCACATTCCAGTTGCATTTTCGATGCAGCACGCTGTTGGTGTGGAAACATGGGCACGTGCAAACCCACTTCTGTAGGACGAGGAAATGAAGAAAGATGAGCACAGGCTAAAGTGAGATAACTATGCTGTAGGTATAATTTAAAATTGAAGTGAGCATCGCTAACCTGGTGATGACGAAATTAATAGGAATGAATAATTAGAAGTGTAGCTGCTAACCGCTAGTTAAATATGGAAACCAAAGTTGAGTACTCCTAGACGACAAACTAAAAATCAAACTAGTCGAATTGAACAGAGGAGAGAAATGATATAATCTTGTGTAGTGCTAGAAATCAAACCGGTCGAATAGAGGAATTGGATAAAAGCAGGGATCTGTCACCCTAAAAGAAAAAGCCCATGGCCCATCCAACTAGCCAAATCCATCCCATGAAGAACAGCCATATAGTACAGAGCGAATCTGAAATTTTTGACAAGTAAAAGCTAAAATATCAACAAATATATATTTAAAGACCAAGTGAATATCTTCTCACATAAGGTCAAGTGTGACAAAGGTCCAGGAGGGTCTCAATGTCGGCCCACGTGTTGGGCGATGGGTCGAGCGTGTTACCTCGGCACCGATATAGCGCCGAGAAAGGGTCCTAAATTACAATTTTACAATCCAAATGGTGGATTGTATTTAATCATTAAAAAAATTTAAAAATTGCAAAACCTGCGGCTTAGAATTTGCATGTGTGGTTCAGCCAGTTTGTTGGTAGCAGCACGCTGGCAGGATCCATCGCCATCGACCGCGGTGTTGTAGTGCATGTAGCTAGTCATGCGGGCCGGCGGAGGCAGGAGGCGTGGTACTATGCTCACCCCATTCACGATGCATGCACGCTTCTTGTGTGCATGCATGCAAATTGTTATTCACTCGATCAAGCACGTGTCAGGATATATGAATGCGGACGCAAGTCCGCGGTCGTCTGTAAGCATGCCATGATTTAAACGCGCGGGAGAATAATGCACGAGAGAGAGAGAGAGAGCTAGCACGCGCGGTCCAAGACGTAGCTGTTAGAGCTGCTACTGCTAGCAAGTCGATCGATCCCATCCTTCGATCCTCCACCTGCCAAGTTATATATGATACCGTGCCTCCGTGTGGCGGTGCGCCCATACATATACACTAAGTGATATGTTGACGTACATATGCATGCATCATGCATGATTGGCATTGGAACAATCACGCATGATGCATTAGATCACGGCTCGGGTACTTACTGTATGTCCATGGAGTACCGTGGGAAACACGGTCCACTCAATGAAAGGTAGGTGGAGGATCGATGATGAAGATTGAGCGATCGAAACTACCGCTAAAGTGAGATCGACCAAGCGCGTCTTGGGGGCCTTTTATTTCGGTGAAGTGTATTTTAATTTATTTTTCTTTATTTAGCATTGAATTTTCTATACCTTAAGAATTAACATGGAGACTTAATTTGTTCATCAATGATAAAAAGATGGATAATGAGGGTTGACCACTTGACCCTCGATACCATACATCGCCTATGGTGACTTTTTGTCAATGTCAAGTCATTACACGTATAGTATTAGTATTGGTACATAATGATGCTACGAACCACGTATGTTCATACGGTGAGTATATATGTTCATGTACATCGCAGCTATAATATATACACCGTTGTTGTGAAATCCAAGAATAAACGAGGATCGAGTGCATGCGACGACGATATATCCATTTTTATGGTGTTCGTCGTCGTCGCAACACATACCCCTTTGACGTCATAACTCAAGGAGTGAGCTTTAGCCACATTGCTCATAGTAGATCACCATCGGTCTCAATGCTTGGCGTGGTGGGCTATGGCGCGGCGATTATTGCTCGTTGATGCAGCGCCGAGAAATCTTCGGCAAAGATTGTTTTTTTGAACGGCAAGGTGGAGAAGGCGTAAATTTTTAGAAAAAAGGCTAAATTGCAAAAACCGCGCGCACGACATGCGTTACTAGGCAGTACTACTCCACTACACAGCACAGGCGATCGAGGCGACAGCAAGCGACGCGTCGTACCGGCGATTCGCAGCGTGCAAAATTTTGTGTAAGGTACCTAGTCGGTTGCTGGGAAGCCGACAGGAGGAGGGCGCCAGCTACTTCGTGGAAGCTTCATGTGGGCACTGTACGGGTGCATGCGGGAATACAAAGGCCAGGGAGAGTCGCTGCCTATTTTTGGCGTGGGGCATGCCATGATTTAAACGATCGAGAGAATAATGCACGAGAGGAGCTGTAGCTAGCACGTACATACGTAGCTGTTAGCCTGCTACTGCTAGCAAGGAGTGTCCCATCCTTCTACACGGCTGCCAAGTTATATATGATCAGTCGATCTGCCGGGTACGTCCATACACGTCGCCGCGTGAAGGGGTTGACGTACATATGCATGCATGGCAATTGGCAATGGAACAATCATGCATGATGCATTAGATCACATGTACTTACTGTATGTCTCGACCGGAGCACCGGCCACGCGGAGGCACGGTCCGAACAATGAAATTAAGGTGGAGGATCGATATGGACAATGATCGATCGATTACTACCGCTAGTAGCTCTGACTTGGCGTCTTGGACTGCCTTTTATTTCAGGACGGGGTATTTTAATTTATTTTTCTTTATTTAGCATTGAATTTTCTATACCTTAAGAATTAACATGGAGACTTAATTTGTTGGCCAGATACTTCGATAAAAAGATGGTACAGAGGGCTTGACCACTTGACCCTCGATCACGAGTCGTCTATGGTGACTTTTTGTCAATGTCAAGCTGTGCCAGGTTATAGTATTGGTATAGAATGTGTGCTGCGAACGTACGTATGTTCATACGATGAGTATATATGTTCATGTACTGGCGTCTATAATATATACACACGTTGTTGTGAAATAAGAATAAACGAGGATCGAGTAGACTGACGCGCATATATCCATTTTTATGGTGTTCGTGGCAAGCAGGCAACACGTACCCCACGGATGCGTCGATAAGGAGTGGTGCATTGCTCATAGTGAGACATGCACGGTGGCAGGCTGGCAGCAGGTTCAGGCGCTGATTATTGCTTGTTGGTGCATGCCGAGATCTTCTCCGGGCAGTTGCCTCGGAACGACAACGGAGGGAGACAGGGAGTACCGTCGGACGACGCTGCTACCGCGCACGCGGCACGTGCGTTACTAGGCAGTATTACTCCACTACACAGCACAGGCGATCGAGGCGTCAGCAAGCCAACGCGTCGTACCGGCGATCCGCCCCAGCTGCCGTATGTACGTATCTGCTCCAGCATGCAGTGAGATCGATTGCTCTCCCCACTCCCCAGTTTTGTTTTGGCATCACTGCATGCCGAATCATTATTCTCGTACGTCTCCAATGGAAGCCCTAGAATGCCTGGCAGCGTGTGCCCTGCCGACGCTCTTACACTGCTGCAGGCGATGACCATGCACGACGACGACGCAGCCTGCAGATCGAGCAGAGCTCCCGCGTCACGTCGCATGCGATTTTGCGTGCTGTACGCCGCTGTCTCTAGCTAGCTAGCTAGCAATTGGAAAGCATCATCAGCAAAGGCTGCCAAGGCAGCAGCCGGGACGATGGATTCTGGACACGGGTGCTCAAAAGCCGCCATAAATTAAAACCGCATGTACGCAGTTCCAATTCGCTCCAGCTGCCACAAATGGAGAAGTTCCCGCGCGAGCACGCAGTACATATATACATACGCCGAAGAAAATTCAATTGGGACGTCCTCATGTTCGTATCTATAGTAAACTTTACAATGTTATTTTAAATGCTAAACAATAAACAGTTGGTCACTTGTCATTTAGCCACTATTCAAACTAAACGGTCACCTAAACAGACAAAATAGACGTTTAAATAGGATAGGCTAGCTATCAGGTACACCTCTCTCGGTCTCAAACATCATATGCATGCATTAACACATGTCGTGAAACTGCAATGAATGTCCAATACTGCTTCGTGGGAAAATCCCCACCGAGACTTCCCCACGTAGCATGGCACTCCATCAAATCCTTTGACAGACGTGGGATCCCCATCCAATAAAAGCTATTCTAGCTCTCTTTTCTACTAATTTCTATCACCACCGCTGCCGCAAACTTGACTCGTCATCCTCTTTCTTTGCATTGATTCCCCTTCGCATTGGACCCGCTACCACAACCCAATGCTGCCATGCATGCATCTCTATGTTATGCTAAGTCGTCGTTGCCTCGTTCACCAAGACACCAACACCACTGTCATCTTCGCTTGATCCATGATCCATCCATCTCCGCCTGGGGCTCACCGTCGGTACTTCACTTGAGTGAATCCATCCGTCCATGGGCCCTACCCACTGTTGATTTGACTCGGGCCCACTTGAGTGAACGACTGATGGTCTGGGCTTTCTGATAGGCCAGCAAGCCTACTTTATTGGGCTGTACGCGGTAGCTAGCCCAGGCCCACCTATCCTTCCAGCGCAGAGCGCACACACGACATGGGTTCCATCATGTACGTCCATATCTCATCGGTCGGCTCATATCAGCCCGCAGCACTCGCCAATGCTTCCACTGCCAGCCCACTCGCCGCCTCCGCGCCGCAAAAGCAGCTCCCCAAACCCTATACCCCGCCTCCCCGATTGCCGTCTCGGCTTCCCCTTCCCTGTCGACGGCGAGGACTCCCCGTCGCGCTCCCTCGCTCAGGCCTCGCTAGGCGATCAGAGGCGGCAGGGAGACCAGCTCGCGCCGACGAGCCCAGCGGCGGCGCGGTAATTAAGCAGGGGAGGAACCGGCCCGGGCGGCGGGGTCCAAAATGAGCGACGACGTGATATGGCACTGCATCCGCCACAACCACTGCAGCTTCATGGCCAAGTAAGTAGCCTTCCTTTTCTTCTCCGCTCTCGTCTTGGTTTCTTGTGTGGCTGTTTCCGATGTGGAATCTCGTCTGACGGAGGCCCCGTGGGTTGGGTTGGGTGTGTAGGATCACGACAGGGATATTCTGCCGCAACCCCTACAACGCGACGGGCATCTGCAACCGGAGCTCCTGCCCGCTTGCCAACAGTCGCTATGCCACCATCCGGGATCATGACGGTGATCACTGCAATGCCATGCTTCCCCTTTTTGTGTAAAATTAATAATGATGTACTACATGGATAGAGCTGCAAAACATGATCCTTACCTCCCTCTTGTCTCCAAGGTCACCCAAGCACTCAACTCAGTATGGCATCACAAATATGGCATAGCAACTAGCAAACCAATCAAATTCAAAGCCTCTTTAGTTTTAGCAAACCAATCAAATTTGGATGCAGCACTTTTCCTTCTATCACTAGATTGAAAAAAAAAACATCAAGTTAGCTTTGTAGCTGTTCTTTCATGAGATGACTAATCTTTTTCATGGAATTAGTTAGTTGTGGTTAATCACAAATTAATCGTGTAGTTAAGAATCCTAGAGTACTGCTTTGTATTGTAATTCTGTAACTTTGCCTTTTCTTTCTGTGAGAACAAATTATGCTGGGATGTGGTGCTATTTGGATAAAATTACACAGAAACCATGATGAGTTGCAACATAAGTTTTGTCCAATGGTGCAGATTTTAATCTTGTGGCTAACAGATCTGCCAGTTCCTTATGCACTTTTATTTTTCGTGCTATGGACTATTAATTTTGAGGGGGGCATATGCTCATTGGTCACCAAAATCTTTTTTCTGATGTTATCACGTTATGTTTCCTCCTAAAATGGCTGTGCAGGTATTTTCTATCTGTACATGAAAACTGCTGAAAGAGCTCATCTGCCAAACAAATTATGGGAGAGAGTCAAACTGCCAAAGAATTATGAGAAAGCAATGGATGTCATAAACAAGCATCTAGTATGCATCTCTAGCTAACGTATACTGTCACTCCTTAAAATTATAGTATTTGGTCTAATTTCTTGGATTTTTTGTCATGAAGGAATTTTGGCCTAAGTTACTTGTGCACAAGATCAAACAACGGCTGACAAAAATGACTCAGTATCGTATAAGAATGAGGAAACTTCAACTGAAAGTGAGGTAGGCACTTCTATTTTAAATACTATAGGATGTAGTGTAGTTTTTTTTAAAAATATTTTCTATTTTAAATATTCAGTAGCATATAGTTTAAGGATAACATATAATAATAATTAATTCGTGGTTCTGTTCAGTGGGTATCACCGTGTTCTATATATTGATTTACTAAAAAATGATAAACAAGAAGGTAGATCCATATGTACATTTTGAATCATTTTCTTTTAACTTTAGGAGAGCCTCTGAATTTCAGGCTGGAAACAATATTCGTTTACTACATTCAAAAAAACAATATTCATTTAAGCATAGCAAAGAAAAATATTCCAATGTGGAAGTAGTTAATTTGTAGCTCACGAATTTATATTGCAGATCATGAAGGAGAGGACTATTGCATGAGAAATGCCTTGTGCGTAGTTTGTACAATCCTGTTGAAACAATAGCAATAACCTACATTAGGATTTTGTGTTTGGTTTTCCAGATTTTAGGTTTCTGTGATTGTTTGAATGTTAAAATCTCTATTCTGTTTTGGATTCCCATCCTATGCAATGGTGTAGGCTGCATCAACCAAATTTTGTGTTACGGTCTTGTTTGGTTAAATGAAGATTAGACCAAATCCTTTATGATTGGCAGGGAGTTTAGTGTCCTTGTATCAGCCAAATGATTGAATCTAGTTCATACCTAACAAAACTAACACTAAGTGTAATTATTGGAATTCTGAATTAAGATGGGTAAGAATGGGAAAAACCAGTAATTTAGAATATTAAAATGGCTGTCTTGAGGTGTATTCAGTTCCGATCCTTGCTCTGCTTTTAGATAGATTGTTCTTTGCTCTGATGCGCCATTTGTCTGTAGCTAAGTATCATCAGGAAATGAGTATCTTGTGATGTGTTTTTAACTTCCATGTAACATGATAAGTTGTTTGACATATGCCTCCATTCTTTTAGGGAGAAGGTCATGACAATGCCCAGGAAGCAAACACAGCGTGATCTCCGGAGATTGGACAAAGCTGAAAGGGCTGCTCAATTAGAAAGGGTTATTTTCTTATACAGTTTCTCTTTTATCATTTTCTTTGTCCATTGTCACACAGTAACATATACTTGTTACCATGCAGAATCTTGAAAATGAATTGAAGGAGCGCCTGACTAAAGGTGTCTATGGTGACATCTATAATGTTCCCTTCAAAGAGTTTGGTGTTGTTCTTGATATGGAAAAAGGTGAAGTGGCTCCTGAAGAAGAGGAGGAAGAAGTAAGCATTGTATTTAGTACCTGCAGGCACGGTTTGTTTCTATGTTCTTTATGTTCACCAGCTTTGACATGTGTTCACTTTATAAAACAGGAAGGCGAGATGGAATATGTCGAAGGTGATGATATGGAAGAGATGGATGACATGGAAGACATGGAAGACTTTGAAGGCCTCAGTGATGGTAAAGATGTTTGCTGAAACTTTCCATGTCATGTCTTATGGACCTTGAATACTTCATTATAAACTGTCTTGGGCTCTTAGTCTGCTAGTATGTGCAAGGTGCAGCACTTGCATGTAAAGGATTATAGTGTTAGACTGTTACTGTAGTCTTCTTTTTTTTTTAAAAATGCAAATTGGATGCAGGAGGCACAGATGAAGATGATGTTTTGGATGATCCAGTATCAAAGAAACCCAATGGATCCTCTTCTAATTCGAAGCAAAATGCTGGGAAAAGGTCTAGGAAGGTTATGACTGAGGTAAATATTGCAAGATACCAATTTAATCTCAGTATTTTCTTAGTTTTTCTCTTGCCTCTCTGATACATGTAGTTGCCCCTATAGTTATCTACTCTGCCCAAATGCCCATCAGGCCATCACAAAATTCGACTGTTTACTTAGCAGTCGTCATGGATGGAATCATCTGTGATGAAATTTGTTGAAAGCATGCTTTCGTTATTGAATCGCCTTTGTTTGAGGAACGAAGTCAATGTTGTCAAAGTTGGTTTGGATTAGCTGAGTTCTTGGTTAGTTATAATCCTTTTGTTGTCCATCTGTGACAGGTGGAACAAGACGAAGAGATAAATACGAGGCAGAGGCAAAGAATGTGAAATCTGCAAACTTAACTCCAGTTCTATGCTGTTAGATGCCGGTAGCCACTTTTGTTGTATGTTAGATCATTTTACTTGCATTCACACTGTAACGCGGAGAATTCACCTATGGTCCTTGTTGAGAAGTTGGCAATTAACTTTGGTCGTGGTTTACATGGCTATATGTTATCAGAAAAAAACGGATTCTAGCTTAGTTGAGGATGTGGGAGACCATCCAGTTCTCGAGGCGAATTTAGGTATCATTTTTTTAGGGAGAATTTAGGTATCTATTTTGTACTGTTAACTCATAGATTGGTCAAGTTTTGTTTTTGTTACGAAGAAAACCAGAGGCCTGCGTTTACTAACACATCGGTATCGAAGCAAGCTGGTGCAAAATATCTGGATTTTGAGGCGTCTTTTGTACTCCCAAGGTTTGGAAGACTTGAAGATTGGGCTTATGCTGACTGTTGTGCCCGCGAGATATATTATAGCAATATAAAACCAATAAAAGCGTTGCCATCCCGGATGGGTAGCCCAAATTATTCGTTGCTAGCTGCTATGCTGCCTTGCTAGTAGGTTGCAAATTAGTGGTAAACTTGCGTTTGGTTCATGAGCCGGCTTACCTCGTAGTCTGTGCAGGCAAGGTCCCGCCCGGTCTTGCCTTGCTCCTGTGGGAGAGCCAAATTGGCTCGCCCGCCCGGGCAAGGCAAGGCTTGCTGGAAACAAGCAGCCCCTCCATCTCTGTTCCCATGCTATAATTACTCACAAGCACGGATTGTATCACGGTGGCAACACTAGCTACAACAAAACCACATCCCACTTTCTCGGTTTCTAATGTTGAGCTACGGTGGTAATGCTAGCTATTACAAAATCACGTCCCACTTTCTCGATTTCTAATGTTGAACTACATTACACTTTCTCAATCTCTAATGTGGAGCTACATTACATTAGGGCCTATAGCACACATGGACGCTGTTTAATGGGTTCTCAAGTACGTATGCATCTGATGTATTGGATAGGGTTCTTTTTGGGGGTTTGAATGGGTTGAACTCATGGATTAGTGTTGGGTTTTCTATAAATTGTATAGATGCATGTGTCTATTGGTTTGGAGTGAGTTTAGTAGGGATGCAAGCTGGGTTGTCTGGAAATTCATAAATAGACTTAATTTTTGCGGGTAATACAGTACTAGATGTTGTAGCCAGTATGTTGATTCATCATGTGATCCACGTGTTCAAACAAAGCTGCTCATTGGCGCAATGCAGTTTCTGATTACATTAAATCATTTACAACAAAATTCATTCAATTTGGCTAAAAAAATTAGGTGTGAACATAAGATTTAAGTTTTAGGTCTAACTATCTAGTAAACAAACATGTTAGGGTTTACACTATTTCACAACATATTTAAGAGCCCAATGTTTCCAATGTAAACTTGGAAAGTTGGTGAAGCACTAGAGCCACACAACAGTGGTTGGCGAAATATTGAAGGGTTGCACCCATAACACTGTTGTCTGTCTAATTATGCTTCAAAAGAATGGGGCTATTATATGTAGCCTAGGCCATACGAGACTGTAATTGATTTGTAAAAAGAAAGGACCTTCTATATGCAACATAGGGCCATAAGAGACTAGAAGTGATCCATCTCTCAATGCATCGGCAATGCTCCCCTCCATCCCTATGGCCCACAAGCTCCGTCCTTCGTGTTCCTCATCTTCTATAAGCTTTCCCTACTTATGTCGCCCTGCTTTGCCTACATTCACTGCCTTAGGATAGGGCACCATTATATCACCAACCACCGGTCCAAGGGCCTCCCTTTAAGCCTATAGAGAATAACTCAAACAGTCAAACCTAACAACTCATCTTTTCCATGCTAAATGATGACAACAATAAGGCGATAGGAGGGCCCACTGGCGGCAAAACAAGAGGGGCATGTGAAAAAAAAACAATTTGATTTGCATATGCGACATATAACATCTATCTAAAAAGAACAAGGCAACAGATGAACTTAAACCTAACCGACTTCAATACAACACGTCAACTAGTGGTGAAGATATATAGGGCAACTCATCTTCCTCACTCTATCTTCTTCCTCTTTCTTCTCTTCTCCTTCATCATCTGCCTTTTCTCCTTTCTCTTGTTCGTTCATCCCAAGATGTTACATGTGAGGATAGGGGTGAGGGGGCTTGAGCCCCTGTCCCATTGTTGGATTCACTCTGTCTTGCCTGCCTTGAAATTCTGAGGCAGCAAATCAAGTTCCTTGTACATGGTTGGTGGCCAATGCACTTATGGTGTACCCAATCCCAAGTTCCCAAAGAAACAACCACCTTATGGTAACATAAGGAGCAATAGGTGGGTGCTAGGTGAAGGGGGCAACTATTTGGGAGATACAATAACGAGAAGATGACAATTGACTTGCTTGAGATGCGACAGTGATCGACTAACGAACTCACAACTACAAAAGCATGGAAAGGTCATCAATGAGTCAATGTGAGTGCAAAGTGGATGGTAGGATTATGTGAAACATCACTTGCAGCAATGAGGCATTGAGGAACAAGTCATCTCATTAAGGAGGCAAGTCGGGGCTCTTATTATGCTCAAGTCACTCGACCAAGATCCGATTTATTATACCTCTCACAAAATACTCTACTAAAGGTAACATAGAGAGGTAGTGAATATTGAAAGAAACTCATACCATTCCCTTGTTATGCATGGTCCTGGAAAGAAAAATGAGCATTCACGTTTACCTCTCACAAAAACCAGTTTTTGAAGGAATGGGTGATATTAACTATTGTCCCACTAGAATCGGTCCAAGTTAAGGCTATCAACATGTATTTAATCAGAATCTATTGTGTGATACCAACTACAAACAATAACAAATATGGAGAATAGTGGTTGCATGACAAACATGGTTCTTGCACTAGAGTTCGAGCCCACCAATCAAATGGCATCACTATCAAAAAATATAACTTGCCATCATAAGAGAACCAATGCCATTTAGGGCAAAAATATTACCAAGTTCAATTGGTGGCTCATGTGTGACAACCCCTACCTCGATGCAAAAAATTTTTGTGGTTAGCATGACGACAACATATAAATTCCTACTTTGTACTGCTATAGTCATCATGTCATCAACAAGTCGTAGTTGTTTGTAAGGTTATGATATCACATTATAAGATCATGAAGCTAGCCGAGCATGGATATCCTTTCCATTCATATCATTGACAACATTAAGGACTCAATGAAGTTGTGAGATAGTAAATTAAAGGTAGCAAGGAGCTCAATGCCATCTCGGTAGAATGGTAGGGTTTCATTATGATATGAGGACTTGTCTAGTTGTACAACATAGAAAGTTCTCACTATGGGATCTGCAATGGGCGTCACAAGGTTTACGAAGAGGACTTAACTGTAACACAAGCACAAATTAGATCATTAAAGAACACTACTCTCTACTATCCAAAGATATAATTGGACTAGGCATGCTGATGGCGAAGCACGTCAACTTGCTCTTGTTAGCACCTACACTAGCGGTGATGCTCACAACAGGCGTGATGCACACAAATGGGTGGCCATCACCGGTTACATCAAGCACATATACGTCGGGTGTAAAGTTAGCTATGCTGAGACACCTACTTCATCATATGAACCCTCACGATACAATTGCAACACGCATTAGCCGATTAATCGAGATGGTATCACTAAAAATGACTAGTTATCTAAGGTGCACATTATGCTCCAACAAGAGTTAAAGGAATATGCATTTATACTAAGAATGTCAACATGAAACAAATGTACTAACGTTATCAAACAGGTTTGAGCTAAATACCATATATTATAGTGGGAGCATACATGATCCCACATATTATGTTGGGTGGCCCAGAATATGTAAAGGCACTATGAAAATTATGAACGATTTACTTGCCCAAATGCTAGTGGCATTAAACTCACACACAAAAAAAAACAAAGAAAGCATGTAGCTTGGTTCACAAATCCATATGGTGTGGCATGGTTATAATGTAGTGGTTTTGAGTTAATACAATATATGCCATAATGTGGCACACTATATAAAAAATTCAAACATAATATGACCCACTAGGTAATACAATTTTTTTGAACGACAGAGAATCTAGAAAACCAATTATATTACTTAAAGATTGAAATGCATTGTGGGTCTTTAAACTTTTCCTACATTCTTATATGGGTTTATGAACTTCCAAAGTGATCGTATGGATCATTTAACTTTTCAACATGAAAGATGTATGTGTAAAATAGATGAAATTGCATTCTTTATATCCCGATAGAACGGGACTACGGGTTGATTTTTGAGAATTTAGAGGTTATTTATGCAAAACAAGCCGATGCCACGCGTCAACGCACTAGGCTTTCGCGCGACTTTCTGAGCAGCTGAGCGTTTCACGGTAGGTTTTAAAGAACCTGATTCATTTGTTAATTTTAAATTGTAAGTCCATAATATTTTGGTCTCAGAGTTGCTGTCTAATTTTACAAGATCAAGGTTATATAGTAGTAATAAATATGATTACGAGTTATTGTCTAGTTTTTTAAGATTTTTGGTTTCGGAAGGCCGGAAAGTGTCACCTGAAAGGCTGTAACCAACCTTGTTGTAGTATGGGAAGGGAAGGTTGGAGTTTGTTTTTCTAGAGTGGGAACTCGATCCGCCTTATATTTTTCTCTAATTAAATCATGTTATAATTAAGCGTCTCTTTTGTTGGTAAAACCTTTTTTTCCCCAAGTATAACAGTTGGGAGGACCCTGGATCTCAGTTTAGCCCACATTACCGTACCTCCCCACAACCCCCGTAATCGATCTCCCTTCCCCTTCGACGCTCTCGCCCCGTGACGCGGGCCGCCACCGCCCTAGCGTGCTCCTCTCGGCTCGGACGATGAGGTCCTCCTCATTGCCGACGAGGTGAGCTGCACGCCTCCTCCCCCTTGCCTTCGGCGACACCATGGTCGTCCATTGCCGCCGCCCTCCCCGTGACGTCCGCATTATTCACGAGCACCGTCGCGCCGTCGCGCAGGCCGAGGACCGCCCCGTCGTCGGATGCTAGGAGTCCTCCGCGCAGCCGATTCGGCTCCTCCCCGATTGGGTTCGTCGCAATCCAAACTGCTCTACCCAACTATTGTTTATCATTATGTTGTCTGTTTGGACATTGATCTTGTTTGCAAGTCCATTTTCCCCCCTCCTAATACAATACGATTACTGTTCTGTTCATTCTGTCGTGCATTCCGGGAATCGATTCTCTTCCTGTAATTTCTTATGGCATCCAAACATGAATACTGCAGTTCGAATCCAATCGGTGCTGATTTTAATGGAAACATAATCTGTTTTTAATGGAAACACGAATATCATATTCAGTGAGAAGTGTGAAAGCCTAGTTACATACCTTAAATGTGGAGTTTTCGGTGAATATTGTATTTGACATTATTATTGAGAACTATGTATCTGCATTGTTCTGAACATTTGATGAGCCCCCTTCCATTAAGTGTGCTTGATCGAAAATACAGTAGCTGAATCCAGATCTGAGTCCCCTTATTTCTTCGTTTTGATCGAGACGTCCGTTCTGTCCATGCCATGTCAAAGTTTCAGAGTTATATTCTTGCTTTATGATGAAACATGACTCATAAAACTTACCTGCAGATATGGAGTGCAACAGAGATGACGCGGTGCGATCAAAGGATATTGCTGAAGCAAAGTTCAGGGAGAATGATATTGCTGGTGCGAAAAAGTTTGCCCTCAAAGCAAAGGCTCTTTTTGAGCCGCTTGAGGGCATTGATCAGATGATTGTAGCCTTAGATGTCCATGTAAGGGCACAGACAAAGATTGCAGGGGAGAATGACTGGTATGGGATCTTAGAAGTGCCACCAATGGCTGATGAGGAGGCAATCAAGAAGAAATACAAGAAGTTGGCCTTCCAAACTCATCCTGACAAGAATAGCTCTGTTTGTGCTAAAGCCGCTTTTAACCTCATCTCAGATGCTTGGAATGTGTTGTCCAATAATGCCAAGAGGATGGTGCATGACCACAGGAGGCGGATGCATGCCCTAACAGTGCATCAGAATAACTTCAAAGTAACTGCCCGTAAGACTTCAAACTCCTCTATGTCAGGTGTGAATAGATTTTGTGACAGACAGAGAAAACTGGCACCCCACCTCTCCCATGAAGCAACAGAAACATTCTGGACACTCTGCCCTTCATGTCTTATGAACTTTCAGTACTCCAGGGAATACCTCAACCACCAACTGAAGTGTCTTAAATGTCATGCAGTGTTTGTTGCTACTGAAGTTCGACCACCAACTTCAGGTGTTCAGTTTTGCCCTAGTGAGCTAATGCCTATGGCTACTAATAATAACATTGGTGGCAATACAGTTCCTGGCATGGTGACACCAGGAGTACAGGCAGGAGTGTCACAGGGCAATCAGAATTGCGATCCAACAGTGCTCAAATCTGCAACATGTGCACAAAGTACTAGACATACGGTCCAACAAACATGTGACAGATTTAGAAAAGAGGAGGCAGCTGGAGCTAGTATTCCCGCAAATGAAGAAGCACATTCCAGAGAAGTTCTGCAGTACGCTGCAAGGAAACATGCACATGCAGTCTCTTCTGTCGGACGAGCAAATGCAGCAACAAGGGACCTTGAAGCTGCAAAGAGAAAACGCGCCAATGCTGGCAAGCAAGGAACCTGGCAGTCGGCAACCTCCTACCCTGATGGTGATGGATGCAAACCAGTGTGCCCAGCAAAAAGAAAGCCTCGCTCAACCTCTGAAACATCAGGTGCCAAGAAACACAAAGTGTCTTCTGGTGATTTTAACTCTGAATCTCCTAGTAATGCTGGAAGGACCAGCTTTAGCAGGGAGCTCATGAAGTTAGATGTCCGTAGCATCCTAATTGAAAAGGGGAAACTTCAAGCTCAGAAATTGCAGGAGCTCAGTAGCAAGAAAGCCAATGTGAAAAACAGAGAAAAGATACAGAATAGTAAGAAAAGGAAAAGCAGTGCAAAAGGTGCAGGCAACATAGAAAATGGTGTCAATAAAATCGAGATGAAACAAAGCAGCAGTTCAGTTGATCCAAAAAAAGATGTCCTGGAGTTAGTTAGCAAAAGGGTTGATTCAGAAGAAAAGGAGAGGGAGAAGTGCAGTAAACAGGTTGGGTTAGAAGAAAAGCTGAAGTCATGGCAATGGAGGGTACCTGAAGTACGCATAGTATACACGAGGAGAAACCGCAAGCAACACAAGAAGGAACTGGGAGATGAAGTAACTGGTGCTAATACGGCAACAGAGCACCATATGCCTGCCAAATATGGTTGTTTGAACCAAGAGCCGTCTCATGATGAAGGCTCTGACAAAATGCCTATCCCTGATGCAGATTTGTACAGTGTCCCTGATGCAGATTTCAACAGTTTCGGTGATCATTCTGAAAGTTCATTTCAAAATGATCAAGTATGGGCCATGTATGATGAAGAAGATGGTATGCCTCGCTACTATGCTTTGATCAGAAAAGTCATTTCCACCCGCCCTTTTAAAGTTAGACTAGCCCACCTCAAAGCAAATGACTGCAATGAATTCGGAGCCTCCAATTGGATCTCATATGGATACTCCAAGATCTGCGGTGAGTTCAAGGTTGATGTGTCCAGACATACTGACCAAGTGAATATCTTCTCACATAAGGTCAAGTGTGACAAAGGTCCAGGAGGCATCATCAGAATTTTTCCTAAGAAAGGTGATATCTGGGCTCTGTACCAGAACTGGTCTCCTGACTGGGATCAATTTACACCTGATGATACGATTTACAAGTATGAACTGGTTGAGGTTCTTGATAGCTACAACCCTGTCAAAGGCATTTTTGTGATGCCTATTGTGAAAGTTCCTGGGTTTGTGTCAGTGTTTAAGCCCCTCCACAATGCAACGAAAAGCTGGAGGATACCAAGGGAAGAGATGATGCGGTTTTCACACCAAGTGCCATTCCATGTCCTTACTGGAGAAGAAGCTCATAATGCTCCCAAGGGGTGCTATGAATTGGATCCAGGTTCAACTCCACAGGAGCTTCTTCATGTAGTTCCACCATCTGGCGATGCTGAATAAGTTTGCACTTGAAGCTGGAGCTTGCTCTGTACTTAAGTTTTGTGTTTGAAACTTTTTAATCCTTTGACCTAGCAGCAGTTGGGGGTAAGCTGTTTCCTTTTGAAGTGTAAATTATATACCTTATGTTGCTGCTGATGTAGCAGCTTACTATCAGGATTTTGCAGACTTAAATTGTCATGTACAATGTGCTCAGTTCTCGTTCTCGATGCAAGCATTGAGAGCTGTAGAAATCCGTGGCTATGCCTTCCCAACACAATTGCGCCTCCGTGTGTGATTTTTATTTCCACCATATACCATATGCTTCTGCTCATTGGTGCTTGTCAAAGTTGATTTGGCATTGTTTTTTTCTCCCTAGTGTGCAATGTCTTTCCTGTAGTTGATGTCCTTTTTTCCAAATATGCAACGGTATGGACAGTTCGAATCAGTTGTTTCAGGGATGGGGCAGGTTCTTGTCTTGGAACTTAGTAGTAGCTAGCTGCAGAGGCATCTTAGTTGCAGAAAGCTCTGGTTGGAAAATTGTTGGTGCTGTCCTGCAGGAGCTGAAATCATACATTTTTTACACAGTTTGAGCTTATGGGTGAGCTTTGTACCTCTGAGGCCTTGTTTGGATGCACATCAATCCATATGTGTTGAGGTGGATTGGAGTGGAAATTAGTTTAAGTTCCACTCCAATTCACTTCAACACATGAGGATTGAAGGTGGATACATGTGTATCCAAACAAGGCCTCAGAGGAAACTGCTGTGGCTTATGACATGTATAATGTCCTCAACTGGAGGAGGGTTTAAATGAGGACCTGATGGTTTCTCTGATGACTGGGTGGGAGTGGATCCTCTGCCTGGTTCAGTGTTCATCGCTGTTGTTGGGACAAAGGAAGAAAGATCTGGTACTGATGAAAGCAGTTCCTGCACTGTGAATTTGTCTTCATCATTTGGTACAGTAACTGTGTCACTGCACTGACCCACTTGACTGGAGGGCATTCCATCCTTGCAAATAAACTCTTGTTCGGTAATATCAGAAGATTGCAACATGGCTGCGCTTAGACTAATATCACCATTAGTAGTAATTTTCTTCTCACAATTGGTTGTGTTGACCTCTGAGCTTGCTTTACTTTTTATGTCAAGCTTTTGTATGATAGTGTCAGGTATCAAACATTTGCAGGATGGGACCAAATAGGTTGGTGAGTCAGGTTCAGACGGTTCAGACTGGTTGGTATTTTCAGCATGACCAATCGTAGAACTGGAGCAAGCACTGCTGTCTTCCTTGGTTGCTAAAGCCCTAGGTGGAGCAGATTTTGCTCGTGAATTGCTTGTTTTTCTCTGAAGATCTTCCAGGTGACTTGGAGGAACAATTGGAACACTTGGAAGTTCCACAAGAGCATTGCTTGGACTATGGGGACTATGGGACTCCTTGGACTGTCATGACCTTCTGCTCATTCGGTTGACAAGGACTCCTTGGATGTTTCTGCCATGACCTGAACAGTGTTTATTGTGAGCTCGCTTTACCCCAGTGTGTCGACGGCTTGGACTTGCTACTCATTGCCTCCGAGCAGGAATACTGGTGCATCTAATAAAAATGGGCGGTGTTCTGTTCTTAACCTTCCCTGCAGCTGCATCAGCAGCTTCTCCAACCTGCTTGGCAGGGTGTGGATGTAGCAGCTCATCTACTTTAATTTTAACCTTCGGAGAATGCTCAACAATTGGTGTGAGATGGAACCAGAAAAGAATTAGCAAACACAGAGAAGTGGATTTAAGGCTTTTAGCACAAGAAAAACCATTGTACATAAGAAACCTAAACTTTGACACGGGAGCTTCTGTAGTTTTCAGAATGCCTGAAATTATACGAAGTCACAGGAAACGGTTCAGGCAACATATTCATCTGATCAATGATACTTGAAATGAGTAAAATATTAACGTGCTCGGCCAAAGAAGGTAATTTTTCCATGTTAGGCCAAGTCACAGGGGACCGGATCAAATGCTGTCCCACATGCTATCCCACTGCCTTTTGAGTTTGTGGGCCGATACGATACGGCCCAGCCAGCCCAACAAGCGGCAGCCGGAACGGCAGTAACCTGCCCACCCCGGTGCCCTAAACCCCTTCCCAACGCCAGATCGCTTCGCGCCGCGCCGCCTCCCCACTCGCGCAACGCCGAGCCGCAGGCGCAGCAGCAGGAGGAGCGAGCGGCCCCGCTTTCCGGCAGTCGGCGACGAGCCTAAGCGCCGTGCTGCGTAGGACGCACGTGCCGCCTAAGGGAGGTGATATTTGTTTTCTAGCTGAGTTAATTGGGCGACTGGTTCTGGGAGGAGATGTTGGTGCTCTTCGAAACCCCCGCGGGTTTCGCCCTATTCAAGGTGCTCGACGAGGGGAAGCTCGACAAGGTCGAGGTCAGTGACCGCCGCTTCGGATTGCTAAGCCTGGTTTTGATTGGGTTTGTTAAATTTGGTATGTTCCGTACTTGTTTATTGAAGTATCAGTGCTATGTCTTTCTGTTTCTGTTTGCAGGATCTGTGGAAGGAGTTCACGACGTCGGACTCAGCGAGAAAGGTTTGTGATTTCGGTTGAACACTGTCTCGTTATGACATTCTGTGTGTCTCTTTTTGAGCAAATGGTATCAATTTGATTCTTTTACTTCGGTGGAACACTGGATTTATCCCGCAGGATATGAACTTTACTTGACTTAGGGTAGCTCAGCTGAACATGTTTCAGAATGCGTTTTCTGAAAGCTATTTCAAATATTTCACCTTTCAAGCCAAGTGCCTAGAGATTTGTGCTGCTATTTCATGCTGATGCTAGTTGTATGCAAATAATGGATGAAGGCATTTGGAAATCATGCATACTGTTACCTCCAACAGACTTGCTGGTTTCGTTCAAATGCAAAATAAGAAATAAGAATCCAATGAAATGCAAAATATAGGGAAAAAAAAAGAAAAAAAAACTTGATGACTCGTCCTAGTTATATTATATTTTTTGCTTCTGTACCTTAGTTTTCTGTTCTGACTAATATAGTCAACTTTCATGTAGGTGGTTGAGCTGAAGGCTTTCAACAAGTTTGAGAACACTTCTGACGCCCTATCTGCAGCAACCCTGATTATTGATAGCAAGCCTAGCAAGGGTCTGCGCAAGTTCTTGCAGAAACATTGTGAGGGTGAAACGTTAGCTGTTGCTGATTCCAAGCTTGGAAATGCTATCAAAGAAAAGCTGGTCGGTAGTGTTTGTCAATTTGTTACTTTTTTGTAGAATGATGATGAGCCCTTCTTAACATTTTTATTGCGCTATTGCAGAAAATTGACTGCCTTCACAATAGTGCTGTGATGGAACTGATGAGAGGGCTGAGAAATCAGCTCACTGAGCTTATTACTGGGTTGGGTGCACAAGACCTTGGTCCAATGAGCTTGGGATTGTCGCACAGCTTGTCTAGATATAAGCTGAAGTTCAGTCCTGAGAAGGTGAGTCTTATATTGGTGCTACTGGCCATCTTATTTATCATGCTGTTATGTGCTCTGTTTCTGGCTTTTATTCTGTCAGCATTTGTGCTTGGCATGAATTATTTATCATTTTCCATATTGTACTCGTGCATTTTTATCCTTTGATTGCCCTTTGGTGTTGCTATGGTATCTAGCTTACATTTGTGATTCTCATAATATGTAGCATCTTGCAAGTTTTGATAATTGAAGATTCTTCTTGATCTTTGTTATTAAAGAATCCATTTTGACCTGTTTAAGTGATTTTTTATTGTTTCTGTTCCACAGGTTGATACCATGATTATTCAGGCCATTGGCTTATTGGATGATCTTGACAAGGAGCTTAACACTTATGCCATGAGAGTTCGTGAATGGTATGGTTGGCACTTTCCAGAGCTCACCAAAATAGTTACAGATAATATACAGTATGCTAAAGTTGTGAAGACGATGGGCAACAGAGCTAATGCAGTCAACCTTGACTTCTCTGAGGTAATTATTGACATCCAAATATGATCTCCATGCGACCATGCCTGTTAAGGAAACTGTTTAGTAAGAAGCTCTGTTGTTTTCAGATATTGTCAGATGAAGAGCTAGAAACACAGCTAAAGGAGGCTGCAGTAATATCCATGGGAACAGAAGTTAGTGACCTTGACTTGTTAAATATCAGAGAGCTATGTGATCAAGTGTTGGCCCTTTCTGAGTACAGAGCCCAGTTGTATGAGTATTTAAGAAGCAGGATGAACACTATCGCGCCAAATCTGACAGCACTGGTGGGTGAATTAGTTGGTGCTCGCCTTATTGCGCATGGTGGAAGTTTGCTAAACTTGGCCAAGCAACCTGGTAGCACGATTCAGATACTTGGTGCAGAGAAGGTTTGTTTACTGCTTATGAATGGTTCTGGAACATTGTTTTAATTTCTACCTCTCTTTTTTGTGTGTATCTGAACCTTATGTGCATCAATGCTTAGTATGGCATATGTAAACATTATTTGCTTATGTTGTCTGCTAAAATCGTCTAACATCTTGCAAATCATGTGAATTTCTTGTCCGTGTCTTCTTTTTTTAATTGTTTGTTCACTAATAATGTTGTAGTGATATCAATTGATGGCATGTGTTAACTTTATTTGCTTATGCTGTCTGCTAGAATTTGCTTTCTCCAGTAAGAAATAAAGATTGTGTTTCTCTACAGGCTTTATTCAGAGCTCTAAAGACAAAGCATTCTACGCCTAAGTATGGGCTCATTTACCATGCATCCTTAATTGGTAAGGCTTCTCAAAAGCACAAGGGAAAAATATCTCGTTCTCTTGCTGCAAAAACTGCTCTTGCCATCAGATATGATGCCCTTGGTGATGGTGAGGACAACTCTATTGGCACTGAGAGTCGACTCAAGGTATATGAACTGTAGAAATAATTTTGCTTTTCATAGTTTGTATGATATACATGGCCTTGTGACACGTTACAATTGAACAGCTTGAGACACGGCTTCAAGTTCTTGAACATAAAGAACTTGGGAAATCTGCTGGTTCCACAAAAGGAAAGCCCAAGATAGAAGTGTATGAAAAGGACAGGAAGAAGGGTGCTGGGGCTTTGACGACTCCTGCTAAGGTAAGCTGTGTTAATGTTGCTCTCCATGGGAAAAAATCTTGAACAGTTGGGCTGAAAGCTTGACCAACACTTAAAGAAATATATTCTCCAGAACCTTGTGCTGTTCTAGTATTGGATTGTTTTAACTTTTAACTATTTACTGTAAAAGGTCCCCATTCGTTTTGATAAAGTATCATTAGGCAAATGCTCCTTTTATTTTGCTCTAAATGTACTGCATGAAGGAACGTGTTTTGACTTGATGCGTTGCTTTTGTTTTAG
The DNA here is from genome assembly GCA_904845875.1 of Miscanthus lutarioriparius. Lineage (NCBI taxonomy): Eukaryota > Viridiplantae > Streptophyta > Magnoliopsida > Poales > Poaceae > Miscanthus > Miscanthus lutarioriparius. The sequence goes on along the minus strand of CAJGYO010000006.1, from coordinate 8,449,760 downwards.
ACATACAACCCTGCAGCTGATCTGGTGCTTGGACAATCCACTGAAGAAACGCCAAAGAAGTCAGAATTGGCTTCAAAGAAGAGGAAACATCATGAGGCGGAAACTGCACCATCAGCAGAACCTGAAGAGGAGGCAATCCAGGAGGATGGTGACCAGGAGGATCGGAAGAAGAAGAAGAAGAAAAAGAAGTCCAAGGAAACCGAGGAGACTCCTGCTGTTGAAGCTGATGGTGAGAAGAAAAAGAAGTCCAAGGAGGCGGAGGAGCCTGCTGTGGCTGCCTCTGAAGGTGAGAAGAAGAAGAAAAAGAAAAAGACATCTGACGTGGATGGTGAGGATGGTGCAATGCAAACCGAAGCGTCTGCTAAGAAAGATAAGAAGAAAAAGAAGAAAAGGCATGCCGATGATGAGTGAGACATTTAGTCTTTATATGAAAAAAAAAGAATGAACCAGTGGCTGGGAATGGCTGTTCTGAAAATGGGTATCACAGGGTTAGAAACCATGTTGAGTTTAGTTTAGGTTTTTTGGACTCGGATTGTATTGAAGTATTCTGGATGGTTGATGGATTTAAATTTTGCTGATGCGATCTCATAAATAAATTAATATGATGATTGCTCATGGTAACTGTGCTGATGAGAGACCTTCCATGCTCAATACTGACCTGAACGTGTTGGTAGTATAATGCTGGAGAGATGCAACATGCAAGTTCTCTATTGCCTTGGCATCCCTGCAGTCTGGAACGTTCGAAGCTATATTTGTTGCAACAGCCTTACGGCTCCTGCTCCTTAATGACAGTAATTCATCAGACCTTGTGTTTGTGAGACATCGCAACTCAGGGTAGAGCATGCTTGTGTTGTACTAAAACCCAAAACAATTTAACCCCAAGGTTGTGTATCGAACTATCGATTTTGAAAAGGCGGAGAGAAGGGATGTAACCCCATGTTTAGCGTGCGTTAGTGATGGAAACTGCAAGGCACTTGCTACTTGAGGTTGTGTTAAGATGTCTGATTTTATGCTTGTATTGTATTCTAAGATGCCTGATGATATCTGTTTTTCTGCGTGATACAGGAGATCTGGACATTAGCCACCCTTTTTTTTTACCCCGTTTGAGATTTATTTTTTTACATTTTACATCGTTTGCAGCGAGAGATTTCAGAACACAATAAGATACGAGGATCAAGAAGCTTCTCCAAATATCCCTGCATCTACATTGCATATAAGATACTGTACATAAGAAACCTAAACTTCTGACACAGGAGCTAGTGTAGAATGTAGATTTCAGAATGACTGGAATCATACGAAGTCGCAGCAAACAATTCAGGCATCAAAACAGCTTCAGGCAACACACAAATAGTAGGCAGCCTGAAACAGAAGACGGATATTTTCGTGGTAATAACAAGCACCACTACATCTCTATGCACCAGAATCAAAACATTAACATCCCGGTCTTTATTGTATAATAAACTCAGTTCTGGGCAGGTAACTGCAAGTTCAGAATATTACAAGCTTAACGGGACACAGACTAAACATATCAAAACCAACATACAGATACCTGGCGTTCCATTTTTGACTTCCATGAAACATATTCAGGTCGGCTTGCCCAATTGATGTAGCACTGACCCAAGTAGCAGCAGGTAATAAAAGGAAACGGTTCGATTGCTTCATCGTGATACAAAACAAACCACAGTGATGCGGTTTTGCAGAACTTATCACAACAACATAGAAATATTATCTAAAGATAGGCCAATGATATGAAATGACTAAAATATTAACGTGCTCTGCTCGGCCAAAGAAGGTAAATTCCATGTCAGGCCAAGGCGCAGGGGATCGGATCAAATGCTGTGCCACATGCTATCCATTGCTTTTTGCGGCTGCATGGTAGCATGCAATCAGGAACCTTCTGCCACTCCCTTTTCAAAAGGTTGTATGTAACAAGGCGGTTCATACGCTTCGCCTTCAAGGAGAGCATGAGCAAACCACTGTTGCCCAGGCATGTCATCTTCATGTGCTTACCGTAGAACTCTAAGCACCAGATATTTGGCATTCTGTCCACCTCCTTCCAGAGGAGAGTCATCTTCTGCAACTCCCATATGCAGACACAGGTCGCTGCATTTTTGCACAGCAGACCCACTAGCATAACCCTTCCCTGGAACTCGGCAAGTGTGTGGTCAGTCAGATGCAGTGGCAGTGGGATGGCAAATTGCCTCCAAATCCCGGTGCTTACATCATATGACAAAACACCATCTGGTTCTGCGCACATGAAGTATACCGTGCTGCCAACCGCCACAGGCTGTGACCTGAAATTTAGAGCAAGTGGAAGTTTGATGCCCGGAGGAAAAGTTCCAGGGCAAGACCACATGTTCTTTGTAGAGTCATAGACTTCATAAGTCCCATCATTTCCTAACCACATTACTTTGTAGCCATCACTAGAACTTCTTCCATTCAACACCATCCCTACAGCGACTCTTGACCATCCCTGGACTGATCTTGGTGGGATCTCCTTGAGTGATTGCATAAGAGGGTTGCAAATGTAGAAATTCCTGTGGCTCAGATCCAATAAACATACAAGACCACCCACGGATGCCACTGGAATAACTATCTTTGTAGGAGTGAGAGGAACAGATGAGTGGTGCCATTTCTTCAGCAAAGGATCATACATTGCAACATTGTTGTTTGCATTCTCATGGGTGATTGTATAGAACCATGGCAGTTCACGTGGAGCTTCAGAGTACTGATGAGAGAAACTGTCTGAGCCCAAAAGAGAAGACCACTTTCGGCAGACAGTGCGGAATCGAAAAATTGCAGCAACTGGAAGCCTTGCAATGACAGTTTCAAAAAGATCTTCGGGGAAATCTCTCCAGACCTCTTGTTGCATTACTTCAGTTTTGTTTGAGGAAGGTGCCTTTTCACGGTTTCGATCTCTCCGTGGTCGCTTCCAAAGGGGAGATTGGTTAGTTTCCATGATCTTCAGTAATTCTGAGTTGTATCCAGACCTTCCCCCACAATAATCATCCTTGATTGAACCATGTTCGAAGTCAAGTAAATACCACCTGTAAGATATTCATAAACCCAGTTAGTCCTTCTTATTCAAGGGAAAACTAGTCTGGAGGGTACGGACAAGATTTTTTTACTGCAAAAGAAAAGGCATAATACAATCTATAACCCCCAGTTTAGTTGTTTACCATTCGAAGCATTGTTTTGGACAAAAATGCATACAGAAGTATGAAAGCGGCATATCAACAATTTCACAGAATCACTTGACTGAATGCACGATTCAGTCACATAGTTGCACATGGAGCTACATACTTACACTCAAAAAAGGGTACTTTGTAACTGTTTTATCTGGCTTGTCCAATGGGAAATAAGAATTTCTCAACTAGTTGGCTTTCTGTAATGCACAAGTATCAACCTTGTCATCCATTTTCGCATCAACATTCATCGACCCTCTCTAAAGCCTAGATATGATATTTATATTATTTGCCAGGCCAATCAGAGGTGCCCTGGTCAACCAAGCGATTTATATCAGTAACAATGCCAATCATATGTTTCTCAGCAGATTAGAGTAGGTATACAGAGGATAATCTATTATATTCTTCTGATGACTGGATTCTATGTGAATGTGAGGTAAATTGAAGCTGAGAGGATATTCCTTATGGTTTGACAGGCAATGCAGTGAGGGCCTGTTTGGATTACATCCATGCAAGACGCGAGAAGCTTTCCCAGGCGTCCGAATGGGTTCGGATCGACGCCTAGGCGTCCACTTGCCTGGGAGGGGCGTTCAAGCAAACACGCCCTCATGATCTAAGCAGGCATTGAACCAAAACCTGGAACTCAAGGGAGCATGTGCTGCTTATTGCCAAAACTCGATTTACATGCTACAGGATGACACATAACTTTCCATAGAACAAACCCGGAAATTCTAGAAAAGAAAAGAATTGCAAGCACAACGCTTAGCGAAGCAACAATAGTGACTAAGTGCTAGAATTAGTCGCAGCCGCAGGAAGGGCATATTACATATTAGAATGGCATCTCATGTTTCCACCGCATGCCCAGCTGGGCATATTACATATTAGAATGGCATCTCATGTTTCCACCGCATGCCCAGCTAAGCCCCGGGAGCATGTTTACCAAGTCTGCCTCCATTAAAAACTAGTAAAGCACGTGAGTCGTGAGGTAAGTTGATTTCCTCGTCCCCCTTTGCTTTGGTCCCCTCGCCCGCCAACAAAGCTCCACGGCGCGGCCCCAAAGTCAAACTGACCGGGATATGTTAAGATTATCATCCGCTGTCACGTACGCTAAACTAACCTAGGGTGGAGGACTTTCCCGGGCTCAATTCCATGGGGTTGCGTAAATAATCTTGTCCTATGCATGGGGCAATGCCAAAACCTGTGACCATGGCATGGGGCACATAAACCAGCAACAGCAAAGTCAGCAAAATGTAAAACTAAAGGGAGGGGGTCACGGGATTGTTCCATTTCTACGGCGTACGCCCTGCTTCTCCGTTCAACCCTGCCGCTACGGCCAAATCTAGCGATGTAGGAGGGACACAAGTGAGACCAATTCGCGGAGACGGAGACAGTGGATCGTGAACGGAAATCCCTGCGTCGCTCAGAGAAGCATGCCAAGGATCTGCGCGACCTAATCTGCTTGGGTAAGTGAAACATTGAGTGAAACAAGCACGCGCGGCAGATCAATCAACACGAACCGACAAACAAACAAAAAGGTAGCGAAGCCAGCAAATTCGCGATGCGATTGCAAACCCCCGCCGCAGCGGGGCGAGTAGATCCGCACGAGGCGGGGGGCGGGGAGGACGCGGACGAGAGCGCGAGGTGGGAGCGGAGTAACCAAAGGGGGCGGTGCGAGAGGAAGAGGGGGAGAGGAGGCTTTTGGTTCGTTCGCCTTGCCTGGGGACGGGGTGGGCGTTGGCGCCGTAGAGGTCCCAGAGCTCCTGAACCTGGCCGACGAGCTGGCGCAGCGCGGCCACCTCCCCCATCGCCTGGCCGCCGGCGCCGCGAGCGCGCGCCGCCGCCGGCCTCCTCGCCGCGCCCCGTCTCTCCCTCACTCTCTCTCCTCTTCTTCCGGGTCGGGTCGGGTCGGGTCGGGGCTTCCGCTCGACTCTCGCCCCCCTCCCTCCCTTTCCGCCCGCCTCGCTAAATGGACCTGGACGGCAGCGGAGCGGAGAAGGCGACGGCGTGAGCCCGCGTGCCGTGTGCGTGCGCGCCTTGTCTTCGCCGTGTGGGTGCGGTTTGCTTTTGCTTGCTGGGGTTTATAGATAGTGTGTCATCGGTTGCGTTGCGTTGGGTGTGGTGCGGTTTAAGTAAGCATCCATGATGCCTTTTGTTTTATGGATTGTGGATGGGATTGGATTGTGTGGAAGGTTAGAACGAAAGGAGTAGTGTGTTGGGAGAGATTTGCGTGTGTGTTGGCCATATATAGGTTGATGATCATAGACAATGCCATTCTTTAGGGTGTTATGGTATCCCGTTTCTGCCCTTGCTTATACTATTGTTGCTTTCTTTGTTTGGACCACAGTTTATAGATAATGAAATATATAATCGATTGATGATGCACGTAGTGTGGCAATCTGTTACGAGATATGTAAGACTGATATATTCTTTAGAAAATCAATAAAAATTTCTAGTATTCAACATAGGTAGAGATAAAAAAACGGTCAGAAACAATGCTATATATAACACAAAATCCGAAAACAAGTATGATTCTTTTCTTTTTTTTATCAAAATAGTATACTAAAAATATAACAACAGTTATACCAAAATCTCAAAATAGTATCATATGCACACAAAAAAAGAGACAGTGCCGATCAGTACGGAATGTTCTCGTTGCGGCCCCAAGCGTAACCATAGGCGTAGTGAAAGGAAAACATATAATATATTAGAGGAATATAAATTTTAGGATATGCATAGTTACTAATCATTGTCTGTCATATATATATATATATATATATTATAGGACGCATAAAAAAGGAAAAAAAGAAATGCATTGGCAAAAAAAAAAAATGGTCAGATGGCATGATTATTATTGTTGATTGATGCCCGGATGGGATGGTGGACAACATTATGGAAGATGGCAACCCGGGCGGCCCAGGCATGCCAAATCTTTTGTTGCGTAGCTTTGAGTGCTTTGGATCGATTGAGCTGATGAGCAGATTCGATCCTCCCGTGTCGATCGACTTGTCTCCATCCACCCCGATTCCTTGATCTTCATCCTCTGCCCCGGCCGCGCCTAATCGCCATCATATATATTCAGGACCATCAGCGAATCAAATTGCATTGGATGCAATGATCGCGTAAAGCCAATGCAAGTACTAGCTTCCCCGTTTCAAACCACAATTCATTTCAGATTTGTCCTACATCAAATTTATCAAATTTACTCTCGCAAAAAAAAAACAGTCATACAAAAACACGTACTTACATAATACACCAAAAACTTCGTCCATCGTTTTTTCACTTGCTAATGGTAGTAAATAAATAAACTATATTAGCAAGTACGGTAACACTAATGCTAATGCTAATGCATCTGCAGGCAGGAACGAGGAGCGAGGTGGTTGATGACCGAGTTTGTAGCTGGCTTGCCAGTGAGCTTTCCATGATGAGGAAAGCGATCGAGCGGCAGGCATCAGTCATCAGCCTGCCGTGGTTGGGGAAGGATCGCCCGGATTTTACTCATTCGCCATCATGGCTGCTTGGAACGAATGAAGATGAACCCGCAGTGGTAACTTCCCTCTACCTCAAAGTAATCATCAACCCCATCCTCCTCCGATCCGATCCGCCCATCCATCCATGCATAATCCGACCCATCACGCAACGCAACCACGACGTATTTGCATTTTGCAACACGCATGGTCCCGTTCGGCTCGCTGAAACTTGGCTAAATTGGCTGAAAAACACTGTTATGACTAAATTGTTGTAAGAGAAAAATACTGTTTCAGCTGAAAAAACAAACTGAATAGTACGGATTATAAGATAAGCCAAACGGGCCTAGTTGTTGTGTACGTACGTACGTAGCACAAATAAATATGCACATGTATGCAAATTAATTAATACTCCGTACCTGCTGGACCGGACCGGACCTACGTGCGTATAATACGGGTCATGAACAATACTCCTTGTTATACTCATCATCGATTGCAATTCGTGGCCTTTCTTTACTGTCTATTGCAATGTCGATTAGAGACAGTGGGGACTCGAGTTTACCCCACTCCGTGCAAGATCCGCCCCAAGCATTGCTGGGAGACATGGGGGTTAGTATTAGCTTCTGCCTGTCTCTTTTTGAGAGTCCTCGACGGATTATTCGTGGGAATTAAAAGGCAGAATTTAGGACGAGGAGGCAGCAAAGCAAAAGGGGGTGGTTCCGCTCGGTGGCCCTCACACGTGTGGAGGCCCGACGCGACGAGGACGGGGAGCGCACGAGCCATCAGCATCAGCTAGCTGTGTGCTGCCTGTGTGTGACACTGAGGCTGGAGTGAGGCAGCCAACAGCCCGTACGAGAGGAGAGACCTTTAATTTCCTCGCTTTATTCTCTTCAAAAAATTCAATTCACTCACTCACACGCCCCACCTTGGCGGAGGCGGTTGAATCCATCAAGGTAGATGATTTCTTTCTTTCTTTCACCATATGCATGCCCGCCTTGCTAATTATTAATCACCCAAAGATTACTTTCCCTAAAGCCTTCTTCTTTTCGTTGCTCAATGCATGTCTTTTCATTTTCTTTTTCTTTTCTTTTTTTTCTTTTTTTTTTTTCTTTTTGCTCCGGTAGATAGATCTAACAGCTGAGGGGAGGTAGCTTTGGATGGCAGGGATCATTGCAATGTTGAACCGCTAGCTCTTAGCTCTCACTCACTCTCATGGCCAGCTATCGTTTTCCTTTGCCCCCTTTAATTCAACAGTTGCTTCCCTCCCTTTATTTTATTTCCCCCCTTTGATGATCTACCATGCATGCCGTCTCCAGCTCCTTGGATCATTGCATTCTTGAAGGGTTTGCCTTGGCCTCCCCGTGGTAATAATTAGCAATGATAATTATTCTCCTCCTCCTCGTGCTGCTTTTACTAAAGCACTTCTTTCGCATAGGGCATAATAAGTCTTCATGACACATTATTGCCATTGGAAAGACGGTTAAAGACACCTTGATTATTTTTTATCATGATATGACCGGAGTTTTACTTCCTTCCTTTGAAAAAAAGTTGGTTGGTACTGCCTCCGTCCCATTGAAAGGGTCGTTTTTGACTTTTAGACTTCTTATTTGACCGTTCGTCTTATTCAAAAAAATTTATGTAAATAATAAAATAAATAAATCATTACTAAAGTATCTCTAATGATAAAATAAGTCATAACAAAATAAATAATATTTATAAAAAAATAAATAAAACGAACGGTAAAAAAAGAAATCTAAAAGTAAAAAATGACACTTTTAATGGGACGGAGGGAGTACCTTTTTATCTCACGACGCCTAATTTTTTTTTATATATAATGGAGGGTTTTTGGTTTCAGACAGCTTCTAATAAAGGCATATCATATCATAATTATTATAAAGTGAGCACATCTCCCGACAATGAAACACGTAGCCAAGACATTAGAAACTCTGATATACCAAATAAAAATAACAATCTGAAGAAAAGGAATAAATCAAAATCTTCAAATTGCAGCTTAAGTAATCTTCCTCTTACGGGTTTTTTTTCCGTAATGTTGGCAAAAGCCAAATCCAACATAGAGGAAGAGAAATAACTTCATCTACTGCTAGGCTGAAAAAAACACTTCATCTACTGCTTGAAGCTCTGACCACCAAACCAAGAGCACTGATCATTTGACTGGAAAACATTGATGTTTTGGCCGCCAGCATACGGGATTAGCTTTCTAATGGAAATCCACAACGGGCTACAGAGCAACCTAACAGTGGAGGAGCAAGCACCAAAATTGCATGATGGGTAGGTAGGAATGTCATTGGACATGACTGGTGGAGAACATCCACATGTGAAGGGTGACTAATGGCGGCGTGATGGGTACTGGAATGCAGGGTAGGGGAGCAAGTTTTGTTGGCATGCTATACATACTAGACGGTTGAAGAGTTAATTAACTATTTTGACTTGTGAAAGAAGAAGAGAAAAATCCTTCCTTGGCCCTATAAACTTCGGCTTATTTCCTTAGGCCTTTTAGATCCGAAGTTACCTACTTAGCCTGAAATCCAAGTTTGCTTCATTACATGGCTCTTCCGTCATATTTGTCCACTGATGGTTTTAAGTGGAGGACGAAATGACGATTTTACACCCGAGCAAAATCGGTAAGTTCATTTTTCATGTATTTGATTTTGAGGATTATTTTAGACTATTTTTATATGGTTTCAACGTAATTGTTTCAAGTCACCCAGAAACGCCACTGGCTATAGGTGACAAAAGACATCCAGATGAAAGAGACTTATGACAAGAGTGGCGGTGACATAGGTGAACATGGGAGTGGTGGGCGACGGCAGCGTGACGGGTGCAATAAGGCAAGACATAGAGGAGCAAGGATCGTCGGCATGCTATATAGGACAAAGAATTCATTGTGTCTTGAGTCAAGAAAGAAGAAAACATGAGAGGTAGATGATGACCACTCCCTGTCTGATTGTCTGTGATCGAACACTTTTGATTCGCGACTAAAATCTTAGGGAAAAACATCCATTCCAAAAAAAAGGGAAAAAAAACATCCAGCTAGAAGCAATGTGTCCTTGTGTTTGGTTCCACCTACTAAAATTTAGTCTCTGTCACATCGAATGTTTGCACACATGCATGGAGTATTAAAAATAGACTAATTATAAAACTAATTGCACAGATTGAAACTAATTTACGAGACTTGACTCATGTTTAGTCTTTCTAATTAGTACCTAAATATCCGATGTGACATCTACTAGACTTGTAGCCGGATTCGAACACCCCGGTACCCCCTCCGTTCCCCTTTTCTTTAGATTCACGTGTTCCACCAAACATATATCGAAGCTCTTCTACACTATGCCTGCGTAGTCTTTTGGTTTCTCTAGCTTCCTAACCGGCGGTGGGTTGAGTCCGCCAGAAAAAAGTAGGGTTGGGCGAAACCCAACCACGAAAACACAAGGCTAGAGTCGTCATGAGGCAAAGCCATGCACGCACGCAGCTGCAGTGGTTGTTACAACCCATTCTCCTTATAGTTCTAGGTAGCCATGTATCGATCAGATATGATGAGGAATCACCATGATAGCCATGCCAACAAATGTACTCCACTATATCCTCCGCTACTAGCCTACTACTCGTACTCTCTCTAAACCCAACCAATCTCTCACTCCAATCAAGCCCAAAATAAATAAAGGAAGAAAAACACATGGTGGTGCTGGGTAATTTTGTCATATGGACACGAAACCGCATTTTGTGCACAGCCAGCATTTGGATTTGGTGGTGTTATAGAATCGCTGTTGGAGCCTGGAGTAGTGTAGAGACTACCTGTTCGTACCATGTGGCTTCACAAAACCGGATGCGTGATCCGGCCAATCCAAGGCAGGCAGGATCCTCTGCAACTGCAGCCAACTACTGCTACTGTTTCAGAATTCAGACTCCTAGCTACCTCCACGTGTGCATGGTCAAAGCATGAATGTTTCGGCCACGGCTTATCATCACCAACAGTATTTTCCTCTCACAACAAACCAGCACCAGCCGAGCTTATCAGCCCAGAAATCAACCAGCGAACAGACTCATTATTTTTAGTCGACCTGGATGAGAGAGAAGATAAAAAAGAAACTTGTTAGCCATGGTATAAGCAGTAGACTCGCACACCCATTGAGAAACCAACAGTCTGTGACATGCGGCTCCATCTTCATTGCCATGTGCATCCTCTTCTCTTCTCTCTTTCTTTACTCGCTTGTGGTGACCGATTCCGTCACCATGTCCGCTAGCAATTTCGTGGCACCTGGGGACGCCAAAACACGCGATGTAGCTAAGCTAGGGATCTCGTGAGCTTATACACTCAAAGGCCAAGTTCAGCTTATGGTGGTGAAAAATAATCGCATTTATTTAAAATAGAAGTTGGTAGATGTTTTTTTTAAAAAAAATCATGATCAAAACTTCAAACTTTAACTTAAGACAAAGTTTTAGAATAAAGTAAACTATATAATTTGGATTGGATGAAGCAACAGTGTTTTCGCGTACAACCGAACGAGGCGACGTGTATTACTAGACGGTAACTGACGCACCATGACGACACACAAAAACCCCGGAGGCTGAAACGGCAGTTCCAGAAGAAGTATCAAACCTGAGTGGTTAAGATGGGAGAGCGGGGAGGAAAAATCAAATCGACCATCATGCCCGGTGACTAATGTCGCTGTGAGACCAAATAAAGGCATCAAAACCTTAGCTTTTTTTTTACAGTCATGGCTTCGGTTTAGCTGATTCCCCATCATTCTCGTTTAGACCCGGGCGGCAGCATTCCCCTTTTCCTACCACGTCCTCTGATTGCCTTTTGAATCTTGACGGTCACTGCTCCAAATTATTCACCGTGTAGTGCAAGATCGATCGATTACGTACTGGCGGTATCTTTTTTTTTGGCACCAACAGTCCTTTAACTCTTGTCTTGCTGAAGCTCAACATGCAAAATTTCTTACAAACAACAGTAAAAAAAAAGTGCTCCCTCAGCCGCGGAAGAGTTACCGAGCGTAGCGAGACGCGTCGGTGGCGACCGCGCGGCCCAGCAAGGAACTGACGGCTGAGGCCTGCCGGACTGTGTCGGTTGGGTCGGGTGTCGCCGGCGAATCGTCAGACGAGGCAATGATCGCCGGCGTCGCATCGCCCTCGTCCCTCCGGTCAATGTCTCCCGTGCTGATGGTGCATGCGGTGACTGCTAGTAGTAGAAGGAGCTGTGGGCGTGCGACCCACCGCCGGCAGCAAGGCGCCGTCGTCAATAACAGGCGGCGTCGGTCGGGTGTACCCGCAAAGCTGATACGACGGGTGACCGCCCGGCACGACCGCCGACGCAACAGGTGGGCGGACGCGATTGGCGGATTCGACTGACGCGACGCCGCCGCGGTGTGTACTGCGCGGCTCCGCGAGGGATCTCCACGATGGCGATCACTGATGGCGCGGTGCGCTGCCTTCTGAAATTTCCGGCGTCCTTCCTCGTTCAAAATATGCATATCCATGGGGAAATCAAACGATCGAGCACACGGAAGAGATAACTGCAGTGAGTGAGCTGAGCGTCTGAAAACAAGATGTCATGAGATCAGATCCGAATGCCCAGTGACTGCCAATCGATCGATCGAGAAGCAAACAGTATTAGGGGAAGAAGCCCCGGGCAGCACAGCAGGCAGGGGAGATTAGTGGGTAGTGGTGGGGTCTGTGTTGTGTGGTTTGGGCCATGATTAACTTGGACCCCAAATGCCGCGCTTTGGTCAAGGATCCCAATCATGCCGTGTGTCCATGCAAGGAATCGGTCCTCTCCTCCTCCATCTCCAGCTTTGCCTTTGCCAGTCAAGCCTATCATCATGCTCTTGCTCTTGCTCCCGCAGTGTCTAGCCTGCCTGTCACTCTAGCTAGCTTCCCTGGCCATCTCCCACATGCCGACGCTGTAGCCCTTCATCTCTGTCTGTCTCTCTCTATAACTCCAAAGACATTTTCCCTGAAAAATGAATCCTTCTTGATTTTTTTTAGCAGAAAATGAATCCTTCTTGATTTTTTTTTGAACTCAAATGAATCCTTCTTGATAGCACCACCATTTTTCCTGTGTTGCCTTACCTAAAAGGCTAAAACTACTACAAGGTTAAAGGACGCAAATGGGCTGGAAGCAGCAGCATTTTCCTTCTTTCAATTCATCCGTCACTGCAAGCATCACAAGGCCCATCTATAAGTAAGGCCCAAAATTCCAGAACCCAAAACACTGGCCCAACTAGGAGCCCACGTCTGCCGCCTCCCCTTCCACTCCTTCGTATCACCACACCTCACCGCCTCATCTGCTCTCTTCTTCCCCCTCCTTCCCAAACTGCCGTTGCCTCCCTCCAGCGGTCCAGCTTCCTCCGCGCGTGGCCTCCGTCGCGTTCTCCCTGGCGGGGGCCTTCAAGGGCCTCTCCCTGGCGCCCACCACCACCTCCTTCCTGCGCGGCGACCGCGCCTCGCTCTCCGTCGGCGGCGGCGCCGTGGGCGTGCCGGTGCCGGCGCGGCGGCTCACCATCCAGATGGCGCACAAAAAGGGGGCCGGGAGCACCAAGAACGGCCGCGACTCCAAGGGCCAGCGCCTCGGGGTCAAGATATATGGCGACCAGGTCGCCAAGCCCGGGGCCATCATCATCCGACAGCGCGGCACCAGGGTCCTGCCCTCCTCTTGCTCCATTCGCTTCCCTTCCCCGTTACTGGTTTGCTTTACTACTTGGATTGCTTGCGTCGATACTAGCTTGTTGACTGGCTCTGCTGGGTGACATAGCTCCCTCTCTGCGCCTAGCGTTTGATTGCTGCTCAACTGCTGCTGCTGCAGGTTAGGCTTATTAGATGGACTCTAAGGCTGTTCTTTTTAGAAAAAATTAAAAAACTTGAATTAACCCCAACGGATGCCTTCATAAGGATGACGGATTGAGAATGTTAGAATCTTATTACGATGTACCTAGCTAGAATCATAGAATGCTTGTCAGTGGGGCACCGCTTCACACGTTGGATTCTGCCATTGTGCATTATTGCATTTCCCAACTCTAATGTAACACTCTGCAAACGCAGGAAAGATTGTAGTTTCTTGCATTTCTCAGATAACGGCAGGGGAATGTGTTTAACCACACTTCCCAGGTGTTTCAGAATTGCTAGCAATGTAACCCACTAATGTCAATGCATTATAGCAAGCTGGTGATGAACTAACACTGCACACATGGTCAGACATAGCTGCTCAATACTAGGCATACTGTAAGATGGTCAAATGTGTGTCCCTTGTAAAAGAAAATTCATGAACTAACAAGGCTAACATGTCTTATGGTTTGGTAGGTCCGTCTTTTAGAGTCTTACTTACCGGCACGCTTCAAATATTCAAGATATTTATATATTATATGGTTACTATATGGTTTATACCATTGCGTCCTTTGTATGGAGTTCATTTTGGTCCCATTTTATGGTCTGTCTGTTCCTTGCCATCTTTAAGTTTTTTTTTTTTTAAAATCTTTTGGACATTTCAGGTTTATCCTGGAAATAACGTTGGAATGGGCAAGGATCATACACTCTTTTCTTTGATTGATGGACTAGTCAAGTTTGAGAAATATGGTCCGGACAAGAAAAAGGTAGCTGTATCTGTATCTTACTAGTTATTACTTACTGAAATCTGCTTTTACCTGCATCTGAGGGAGATCTGGTGACATACCAGATACATGCTCATCTGACTACCTTTTCTTTTATAGGTAAGTGTTTACCCATATGAGAAAGAGCCTGAAAACCCAAACAGTTACAGAGCAAGGAAGAGAGAGTACTTCCGCATGCGGCGTGAACGGAAGAAGGCAAGAGCGGAGGGAGCCACTGAACCTCAATTGGTAATAGCTGCCGTTGACGAAAACTCTGAGGTCAGCGCGGACTGCTGATAAGTTTCCTGTGTAGTGTTTCTCTTTTTCAAAGCCCTTGTTACATATTTTCTCCCTGAATTGTAAGACCACATGATCTATATAAGGTCATATTTACATGTTGTTTAGATATGTTCTACATCTTGTACCTTTTGTGGTAGTTATTCTTTAGAGTCACAGCGGGGGTCTATTCCAACTTCCTAGACCACAAACTCCACTTAATGGTGTGATGGATGTTTGTCACAACCCTGAATCTTTAAAGTAGTGGTACCAAGGGATGGCCCATTGTTGCAATGCACCAAGTCATCAACTCATAAACAATGTCATCATCGCCAGAAGGGGGGCTATGTGGTTCAGGTTATTAGGAGCAACCCTCTCCTTTGCGAGAATATCCTTTTGAGATGGATGCCAATAAAGGGATTTAGGTTTAACTTATCATTGTGGGGCACAGGCATGCAACCAAACTGTTCTGTTTCCTTTTTTATATTCCTTAAGGACATTGTTAACTGAATCTTCCTTACTGGTGTTTATATTCCTTAGCTGCCCTGAATCTTGAAAATAGCGGTGCCCGATAGATGCCACATTGTTGCAATGCATCAAGACAGCGATATATCGCTGGGGGCAGCTATGTGGTTCAGGTCTTACTAGAAGCAACTTTCTTCGCCAAAAATAAAAAAACACTTTTGACATGGAGGGCAGTGAAGGGGTTCAGGTTTAATTGCTACCAGACTCTTTCATTTCCTGCTTTTATGTTTATATTCCTTAGGGACACCTAATCACCCACTAGTGTTCTTATACCCAGTACATTTTTTTTGCAAATACAAATAAATATTACTACTACTTTCTGATATTTATTTTCTCAAAAAACGATACTTTCACTTTCTGATAACACTGCTCTAGAATAATATATAAAAATAGTAGTGAGTATCAATTCAGTTTGAACAAGGAGAACAATATCCTTAATTATTAGAGCTACAACAAAGTTTAGGCCTTTTCTTAAAGAACCTTGCGGATTAGGCATTGATCTCACATTCAGAAAAGAAAGCCAAAATGGCTATTTTTATAGTGTTTTGCTCCTTTTTTAAAAAAAACTTTCTTGTGGTTTCTTGTGGCTTTGCTTTTGCTGAAGCAAGGCAAAGAGGGGCATGAGCCTCAGGTTGGGCGGCTCCAATAAAATTGACCTGCCAGACGGTATATAAGACCTTATCCTGGTCCCTCAACTCTAGTGAAACAAATCTTTATCCAGAAACACAAAATGAAGACATCTCTTAGTGCAGGAGCCGGTAGCACTGGTCAGTGATGGCGCCAAATCAAGCATTATTGAAGGCACACCTTGTTTTTACTCAAGCTTTGTACATGTGGAATCTTTCCCCCGCTTTCTTTCAGTGTTCCCCAAAGGCTGAATCTTCCTTTCGTGCATGTGGAATGTCTGGAAAAGATCAAAATTGGGATCTCATCTCACACTACGAGAAGTGTAAATTCATGTGTCAGTGGTTGTTTTCTGACATGGAGTACTTTCCATGCCCACAAAGTTTATTTGCATACTTTTGGTGCCTTGAAACATTTTAGGAATACCTTCTTAAGGATTCATTCTCTTGTTTCTTTATACCAGTGATGTTGATGTAACTTGCAGGATAAAATTGTTCCACTAACCTTACTAGCAAATGCATCTTCAAGAACTGAGACCATACATTTGCTCATTAATCTCAAGAGACCAGTAGCTGTAGCTTGTAGCTGGTTAAGCATGTGCATAATGTCTGAATTTGCTGTATCACAGATCCACTGAGCACCTTGTGTCGTATCTTTCTTCCCTTCTCGCATTTCTAGGAACCTTCCAGTCGTTGTTTTCATGTGGATTTTGATTGCTGTAAGTCATAGCCATCGGGTACCTTTGGTTTAACTATTGTTAACCCTGTTTGAGTAGGGTCCTGTTTGGCTTGTTCGCTTCTCTTATAATCCGTACTTTTCAGCTTGTTTTTTCAGCCGGAACGGTGTTTTTCTCTCACAACAAATCAGCCAGAACAGTGTTTCGGCTTGTTTTTTCAGCGAAGCGAACATCCCTAACAAATCTGATGTGTTTTATTGGATTCTGTGTCTGTACGTTAAAATCTACTGGAATCTAGTCTGTTTGGATGAGATTGTAGGATTCTGAGATTTTTTTTTATCCGGATTCACTGGAACCAAAAGGTACCTAGAATATTGGTAACGCGTTCTCAAAGAATATCTTCAAAAGGTTCATAGTTGACCTGGCATGCTTTGAGCTATTCTGATTTGTTTCACGGCAAAACCATGTTCTCATGAAATGCATCGATTGTTTGTGGTGTAAAGGTAAGTTCCTGACAAGCTTTTGGATGTAGATTTTGAGAAACTTTGCAGTCATTTCCTTTCTAGACTTTAGAGCGTAGGCAATTCCTCAAAACTCCGAACATTTTTAGGTTTGTTATATGGACCGACAGTTACTCCTCACCTGGAAAACAATCTCATCCATAGAGAGGCAAACCGTCCACTGTACTTCAGTCAACGGAGTGCAGGCGAACTATGCAAAATCAGCTACGGAGTACCATGCAAAGCCCTGTCACGCGATGAATGGGTCATCACCATGAAAAGTATGCACCAACGAACAATTTGTACATTGAATTTTAATACGGGAATAGGAAGGTAAGCAATGCAGGCCCAATGGTGAACTGGGACACCAGCACTAGGGCGCGCGCATAATAATCCTAATCCACAGCAACAAAGAATACATTCAACTCGATAGCCAGTCATTGTGAAACAATCAGTAAACCAGCTGCATGCAGTCTATCTCTGACCATCCAAGTATTATCCGAATTTGTTTTTGGCCACGATGTTCCAACAAATTTGGCATCTAGTTGATTTTAAGATGGTTTTATATTTTCTGAAAACAATAAAAGCTATTTTTTAAAAAAATCATAGGTATTTATTTTTTAATCAGAAAAATATGACAATTTCCCCCCTAAACGTGCACGCTCCTTCTCTACGGCCCAAACCCTACCACGCGGATCCAGGAGGTCGGGGCAGCCTGCAACGGGGACGAAAAGCCCACCTCACTCAATATTTGTACTTGTCCTTCCAAGAAGGCCCGTTGAGACCTACTGAACGGCCCATCATTTCCGTGACAGGAATGGTGAGATCTCGGCCGTCCAAGCTAGGGCTCGCGGCGTCCCCCGACCCCTATAAGTACCCAACCCTAGTCCAAAACCCCGCCTCCACTTCACACCCCCTCCGTCTCAGCTCCTCGCGCCGCCGCCGCGTCTCCTCTACAGGTAGGCCTTTGGCCATTGCTCGCCGGCTTCCTACCGCCTGGGCCCCCGTTCCGTGCCGCCGGTGGATTAGTTGCTCGTCTGATCCGTGTTTTTCATCGACTGCTTAGCCGCAGGCTGTGTGATGCTCGCGCGGATCTTGCTGCGCGATGGCTCCGGGTTCTCGATCGGTTGCGTAGCACTAACCGTAGGCTGTGAGATGCTGTCGATGCGTTTGTGCGCGTCTAGTGGCCATGCGTGCGTTGATGTTGCGACTTGCTCGAGACTCTTCTGCGCAGCGCTGCTAAGGAGGGCCTGGGATGGAGCTGTCGGCGCCTCGTTGATTCTTGTTCCCGTGTGTTTGTTGTTTGTCTCTGCTGATGCCGTCGCTGTTGCTGTTGCGTTGTTGATGTGCAGGTAAGAAGGAGAGGGAGAGGACAAAATGGTGAAGCACAACAACGTCATCCCCAACGGGCACTTCAAGAAGCACTGGCAGAACTATGTCAAGACATGGTTCAACCAGCCCGCCCGCAAGCAGAGGCGCCGCATTGGTGAGCTCATCGCCCCTCCCGGCTTTCAGCCTACCTGCAATATTTAGCCTGCTTGAATTCCAATTAGTGGTTACTTAAAGTATTTCGCGTGCATGAATTCCAACTAGTGATTAGCTAATAAACAACTTTGCTTGCCCAGTGCATTGCAGTAGCCTCATTGCCGTTGATAATGAACCTGTGCAAGGTTCAGTTTGTTGCTGTCTTGTACATTTGTTCTCATTGTGTTGATAAGTTGGATGATAATATACTTTTTGGGATCCTTATTCACACAAGAAGGAATCCCTGATTGTATGTACTTCAGTTTTTTTTCATTCCTCTGTAACACCAGTTAGCTGTTCCTTTTTCCTACCATGACAA
This sequence comes from Miscanthus lutarioriparius, assembly GCA_904845875.1. Classification (NCBI taxonomy): domain Eukaryota; kingdom Viridiplantae; phylum Streptophyta; class Magnoliopsida; order Poales; family Poaceae; genus Miscanthus; species Miscanthus lutarioriparius. Next base: position 8,431,060 of record CAJGYO010000006.1, on the reverse strand, counting down.
CCTCCTCCGTGTAATGAGGCCTGCAGTAGCTTAGCCTGGTTAGCTCCCAAGCCGCCCGACCAAACAGACCCATTATGTTTGTGTTATGTTACTTAACTAGTTTGCTATTGAGTGAATATAATACCAATCAAGATGGCCATGCTAATAGGGTTTGTTCTTCCTGTATCTGATTTACATTGCATTGTTTTCCCTTGCTATAGTACTATTATGCTATCGATGAAGGAACCAAAATAAAAATCCACTTGATTACTAATGCTTCTAAACTTTTAATTTGACCCTGCTATGTTCTGTATGCAGCTCGTCAAAAGAAGGCTGTGAAGATATTCCCACGCCCAACTGCTGGTCCTCTTCGCCCCATTGTTCAATGCCAGTCTCTCAAGTACAACATGAAGTCAAGGGCTGGGAGAGGCTTTACCCTTGAGGAGCTGAAGGTGATGCATTGCTTTGTTATTGTCCTTCCATTTGTGTTACTCTTGAACCATGTTCCTTTTTCAAATGTACTAGTTTGTTTCATTGTTCTGATATCAAAATAATTGCTGCCAATTTGTATGTCACATGCTATTTTTGTGTGAACTGCTGTTCTATACAGGGTGATATGTTGTCTTTTGCATGACGTCAATTCATTGAATGTTTTCAAAATGCTATTCTATGGTGTTTAGATTTTGTTTCAGATGTGGCTTGGTTGGCATAAGTTATTCATTTATCCTTGTGGAATTACCTTCTGATGAGTCACTATTCTCATCGATGCTTTGTGTTATATCTTGATGCTAAAAGTTATTATGTTGATCGCAGGCTGCGGGCATTCCAAAGAAGCTTGCTCCAACCATTGGCATTTCTGTGGATCACCGCCGCAAGAACAAATCCCTTGAGGGACTGCAGGCCAATGTCCAGAGGCTCAAGACATACAAGGCCAAGCTGGTTATCTTCCCAAGGCGTGCTCCCAAGGTCAAGGTATGGGTAGTGATCTTTTCCTGAACTAGGTATCTCTTGAAGGCATTCTCCTGGCTGCTTTGATTTCTAATACCTTATAACCTACTTTTGTTGCAGGCTGGTGACTCTACTCCGGAGGAGCTTGCCACCGCTACCCAGGTCCAGGGTGACTACATGCCAATTACTCGTGGTGAGAAGCGCTCAGTTGAGGTTGTGAAGGTTACAGATGAGATGAAGGCGTTTGCGGCCTATGGCAAGCTCCGCCTTGAGCGGATGAACAAGAAACACCTTGGTGCCCGCCAGAAGAAGGCAGCTGAGGCGGAGAAGGAAGACAAGAAGTGAAGCGGCCGAACATAGTATTTGTTCTATTCTGTCATTAGTGGATGCTACTACCATCAAGTGCTTGTTCTAAGTTTTTGTTGGGTGCTGGAAATAGAGACAAGACAAACATTTTGGTGTCCTACTGTTTGATACCTTGTTTGCGAACTCAGCTATCTAATGGGTTATTGAATTCTTGCCCACTTGCACGATTATGCCTGCTTAATTTTTTTAAGAGATTGCTTGAAATTCATATAGGCACATAGCTGAGGTGTGCCTATCTGAAATGTGACTTGTGCGGCCTCAGACCATTTTTAATCTGGGAATGGTTAGTTGGTTACTCAACAGTTAGGTTATTCATATAGGATCTCGTTTGGTTAACTTTAGTTGTATTTAAGTTACAATGTGTCATCTAAGGTCAAATGAAATCTACTTCTGTTGGAGTGTTGCTACATGGTTCATGGTTGATATAACAGGATTTGGTGATGTACTGATCCCCGATGGCATGGCATATGGATTTGCTCGCCGTTGCTATCTTTGCATGGTCTAAGAGCAACTCCAAGTGTTTTCTATAATCAACTTTGATTTAACAAAAAAATGCTCTTCAATAGTTTACTAGCTTTCTAGACGATTTTGCATTGGGTCGATCTCCCGAGAATGCCGGACGGATACGGAGTTCCTGTATTTTTAAGTAGTTTTTTAGGGATACTTTTCAGGAGTTGTTTTACCAAACTGTTGAAAGGATCTCTTTGTTTACAAAAAAAAATCCAAATTGGGAGTTCATTTGGGAAATTTCTGGAGTTGCTCTAATAACCGATGTAAGTTTTGCTAATTTTGTTCGTCTGCTTCTGCCGGCATGCTACGATGCTTCATTATCTTCTTGGTAGCATGTGGCAGCGGTCTGGTAGAGATGCAAAGCGGCTTGTCCGTGAACCCGCAAATATTTTGCGTGTTCTGGGACAACTTGACCTGCATCTCTAACCAGTGGGCTGGTGCCGTGTTGGAGCAACAGGCGCACAACAAAGTGTAAATGAATGGGCAGTTATAGAATTTGTGCTTATGATGATTGTGCAAATGAATGGGCAGTCACAGAATTTGTGTTATGACCAAGAAAGGTGGACTAATAGAATCATCATCCGTGGGGATGATCCATGCAGCAATGCTTATCACAAGTTTATGCCTTTGCCTGCAGACTTCACAGTCCACACCTCATAATAGTAGTAAAGCTACGATGCAACCACCAACTGGTGATGAAACCCTTTTTCTATCAACAATTGCGATCCCTTTTCTCTGCTCAATTATTATCCTAAAGCATATTCTGTTGGTCTGAGCCATAATTCCAGAGACCTTACATGTCTCGCAATCCATGTTGTGACTTGTGACAGGCAAATTGCAGAAACAAACAGAAACCTTTGTGCTTGACGTATTCAAGATGTACAAGTTCTACACTGCACTCAACTGGTAGGCTCCTCAGTAGATTTGCAAAAGGGAGGGAAATGGGACCTTGGGAGGCGATACTTGCCACTACTGCACTAGGTCTTGTTGGATTGGACGTACTGGGCCGAGTTTAACACCATCGTTCCTTAGTCCTTAAGTCTTTGTCTATTCCATGTTGCAACAGTTGAACAGTGGGCGAGCAGAAGATGAATTTGTGCTGAATGTTGATATAATTTGCTGATGCAGTGATAATAACTTAGAAGATATTCTTAAAATTCAGAGAGAGGGAGAGTGTGTGTGTGGATCTCAGGATGAAAGGTACTTCCAAATTCCAATGCTACATTAGCCAGTGGATTTTTTTTTCTCACTGGCTAATGTAGCATTGGAAACATTGTGACTCTGAAAGTCTATGGTTCAGAACTTCAGATACACCCATTGCATAAATATTTCTTGTAGAAACTTCTAGCATGTTGACTGTTTTGTGTTAATCTTGTTAATCTCCCAGTCTGTTACTCAATTAAAGGGTAATACCTTTTTGTTGAACGTCTCTGTCAAAGCCTCAAAGGTGGTATCTACTATCTAGGCATTGCATCTTTGAACTTGGTACTAAAATTTCTTTTGTTGCAAATTGCCTGAAGGAGTTAGTACCAACTTGCTGGATTCAAGTTTTTAGATTGCTACACCATTCTAATTAACAGGAAACAGATGTGTCAGCCCACTGTACTGTTGATCACTTGCTTATGTTCGCTACAGCTTCTGACACAGAAATGTGTTCAACAGGATCCAAACTGATTTCAGTGCACTTGCACTGACTGTACCACTAGGATACATATTATTACATGAGCAGAAATGGCGAGTAGATATGTATACCACAGTTGATTCTCATGGTGAATCCACCATATGCCCAAATATTTTTAGGTGTCACACTGACATTGATACGCTTGTCGTTTTCTTTAAGAAAAAAATAGGAAAAACAGAACCGACTACACTAGGTTGCTAGGCTAATAAGAACATATATAAAGCCTGCTTTGCTGTAAGAACGGATCGACTACATGACATGGCGATAGCATTGCTTTGGTTTGGACACAATTTGTAGCTGTAGGTTTGAAGATGAGTTATATTTGTTTATAAGTACGCAGCCACCAAAACAGTAACAGGGTTTTTGGTTCGAGAAATAGGTTAGTCAATCATCTTCTCACTCTTTACTTTTTTGTTTGGTTCGCAAAATGGAATGGATTGATGCATCATGCTTCATTCCTCACAAGCCTATATTAGTACTAGTATGAGAAATGAAGTCATTCAACCAAATTTGGAAAATTGACTCATGATATACCACCTCATCTAGAATGGTTTGATAAAACCAACCGAACACCTTATAGGTTGCTGAGGTCTCCAAATGGAATCCATTGGCCGCTGCCATCCCAAATTCCAAAATGGAGACCGTGCATCAGGTCAAGGATCAGGTTCATAATAAGAGCAGAGGGACCCAAAGCAACAAATGGATTTTTTTTTTTGGAGGTAAAAAGCAGCCAACCAGCTGCCCCCACCGACAACACAACACACACAGCATTATCAAATCCCAGATGCCCCCTTGCAAAAAGCAGCATGTGTCTGCATTGCATCTCTTGTCTACCACCAATAGCATTAGCAGATCCATGTCTTGTTCCTCTCACCGCTCTTGCATATGACCCCTCACACTTCCTCGTCGTCTTCTTCTTCTCCTCCTGCATTGCATCTCTTGTCTACCGCCAATAGCATTAGCAGATCCATGTCTTGTTCCTCTCACCGCTCTTGCATATGACCCCTCACACTTCCTCGTCGTCGTCTTCTTCTCCTCCAGACTTTCCATGGCCTACCATCTCCTCCTCCACATATAAAACCCTCTCACCCCCTCCATCCCATCTCGTGCATTGTTTTGTGGCCTCCAGCTGAGCCCCCTGAAGGTCTTTCTCTGTACATACACAAACTCTTGTATAGATCCCAGCAGTGCCGTTCCTACTCTCTCAGTCCAAATGGATCCCATTAGCATGGAGAAGATCAGGGCCATGAACAAGTACAACAAGAGCAGGAGGCAGCTGCAGCTTCCTGCTCTCTCAGTCTACATGTCTGCCACCTTTGTCCTCTGCCTGCTGCTCACTAGCCCTGCCTGGTTCCCCAGGCTGTGCTCGGCCCTTGGCTTCTTCATCCTCACCACTCTCCCTGACTTGGTCACGGCCTTCCTGCTCAGCCCCAAGTGCCTCTTCGTCGTCGGCAACCTCATCGTCGCCTTCCTCGTTGGGGAGTCTAGGCTGGCGCCGAGGAGGGACTACGGACAGCCTTCCTTGGTGAACGAGATACACGAGGAGCACGTGAAGAAGAACACGGTGATGGCCGCCGCAAAGGCGACTACCGCCGCCGCGGCGGTGGTGGTTGACCACAGCGCCTTTGTTGGAGCCGTTAGGGAGGAGGTGGAGGTCGAGGTCGAGGTGAAGGAAGAGGAAGGAGAAGAGGAGGAGCTGCACAAGAGAGTGGAGGACTTCATTGCAAGGGTCAAGAAGCAAAGGAAGCTGGAGCTCAAGAGCTTCTTCGATGTTGATCGATGACGACTATGATCTGGCAGGTGCAAATTACACTAAGATTGAGCCCTAAAAAGGATCTGTAATGCTTTGTGCTGCTAGCTATCCTTGATTCTGTCACTTGTTAGGTTAAAATGTCAGAGGTAAAACGAGAATGAGATGAACCCATTCCACTGTAGGAATTACAGTGTAACTGAGGTGGAGCCATGGCAACTAGAGTGTATTAGCAAAAGGAGAGGAGGCAATGGATGTGTGTGATCTCTGAAAAAGGGTAAAAAGGAAGAAAAGTGATGCATGGTGTGTTTCTTATCTTGCTTTATGTCATGGCTCAATTGGCATGAAACCATGATGGTGATAGCACTTGTGTACTGGGGAACAAAGAGATCCAGTACTCTCAACCTGATGCTACAAAGTTGTCGGGATAACAGTGAGGACTGAGGAACGATGACTAGTTATATACTTAAATGAAGCAGCGACTTATTAAAAATTGACACTTGTTTCAGTAACCCAAGAGAGATTTCTAAAAATTAATTCCTGAAATCAGTGTCAGAAAAGTTTTTTAGCATAAAAATTATAGAATGAAATGCATCATAGGTCCTTAAATTTTTTTCCCCGCATTCTCATCTAGGTTCATGAAGTCTCAAATTGATCATGGGTCGTTACTTTTCAAGTGGCTCATTCACTCTAGGTTCAATCATGGACCTAAATTTACACTTTGAATGAACCATTTGAAAAGTTGAAGACGTAGACGATCACTTTGAGAATTCAAGGACTGAGATGGTTGTCGGGATAACAGTGAGGACTGACTAGTTATTTGAAGCGGCGACTTACTCAAAATTGATACTTGTTTCAGTAACCCAAAGTGACTTATTCAAAATTGACACTTGTTTTGGTAACCCAAAAGAAACTGTAAAAGTTAAATCCTAAAATCAGTGGCGGATCGGAGCTAGAAAAGCTTTTGAGCCCAGGTAAAACAAACTAAGTCGAGCGCTTCCTATAAAAAATATAGTGACATGCACTGGGCCCTTAAACTTTTTTCGCATTCTCATTTAGGTCAATATAAACTCTGATTAATTACGGATCCTTCAACTTTTCAAATGGTTCATCCAAACTATTTGAAAAGTTGAAGGATCTAGATGATCACTTTGGGAATTTATGGACTCAAATGAAAATATGGAGAAAGTTTAAAGACCCATCGCAATTCATATTTCACCTAAAATTATATTTTCAATCTCTAAATTACCATTAAATTATATTGCACATTTGCCGATGAGGTCGGCTAGGCAGTGAATCTTGCCCCTTCCTCAAGTAATTTGACCTTGAAACATTTGCAAAAATTCTAGCATTTCACCATTCCTGTGCTAGTTAGAATGCTTTTGCTTGCGAACTGAGCATAACATGTTATAGTGGAACCTATCCATCCGGCATTACATTTTTAGTGGTAAATTAACAATGCGTGGTTAATAATGAGGTGCCTATGATTACCTCGTTAATATCAAGATCTATTGGCTTTGTCTCTCGCAGATGCTTATATTGAGTTTACAGTCCTCAAAAGCAGTACGTTCATAGGAGCGAGAGTTCTCGTATATATGGACCATTTTCTTGTAAAAAAAAAGCTTTTTCTCAACTGCCAACGCACCTGTGCACAGGTACACGTTCGCATATATGCTGAAAAACGGCGCATGTGTTGGATCAAATAAAATAGGGGCGATCACACGCAATGCTGAATGTTCAGGCACGGAAAGGTGCAACAACAAAAAGGCAACAGATGCATACGCCGTGCTTACTCAGACTTGTCGAACGATATCATACACGCACAAACACTTATACACCCACACGAATATTTTAGAAATGATACGTACTGCAAATCAAGTTTAGTTTAGTTTAATTAAGACATACGTGATAAATTAACCGAGGGGATGGATTCTCACGAGCAGCCGGAGCCACCTGTGTTGTGCTGCCCGGGCTCGGCTAGCTTTTGCGGCTGCTGAATCGGATCTGTGTCATGGTTGCATGCATGCACGCATGCCGTTTCGAGATGAGATCACATATTCTTATCTGAGACACACCACACACGCACACGACATGACACGGAAAAGGCGCACTATGCTAGGAGTAGGGAGCACCGCAGCTGATGCGAAAAGGAGATTAAAACTGAGAGAGAGAGAGAGAGAGAGAGAGAAAAAGGTGAAAATGGTGGCAAAAGGGGGTACTGTACGCTCATAGAATAATCCAAGTGGACTTCTTTACAACCGTGGAAATTATTCGCATTGCGCCGAAATTTTAAAAGGTAGAAAGTAAACGTGCACCAGTATTTTATTTTCAGGGAAAAAGTAACATTTGGAATTTTTAAAGTAACAATACTAGTATGAGAGCTAGTTGTTTTTTGCTTGAACAGAGTTAGTTGTAACAGTTTATCTTTCTTTATCTTCCAGTCAACTCAAATCTCATGTACTACCTCCATCCAGAAAAAAATGCAATTATGGATTACGTGCCACGAAAAGTGATTTACATTTGACCAAGTTTTCAATGAATAATATTCACAGTTATGTCTTTAAATTAATTTATTATGAAAATACATTTCATAATTAATTCGATGATATTTATTTGATATCATAAACATGAATATTTTTTATCTAGGTCAAACTTAAGGTACTAAAGCATGATACTGTGCTAGAATTACATTCTTTTAGGGACGGGTGCAGTACATTTGTGACCAAGAATCGGCAAGAGCAATGTTTTTACACGACATGAGGCCTTTTTCACATATATACGAATGGAGCTGTTCCATGTGAAACTATTGTGTCCAGAACTTCAAATTGGATCCGAGTTAAAATGCTATCCTGTGAAGACCGCTAATTTCTTTCACAAAATTGAAAATGCATCACAACCCATAACTAGAAATGTCATAACTTCATACCTCCACTCCAAAACCTTTGCCCAGTGTAATTTTTTGTTGTACAAACCACTAAGACATAAGCTTGGATTGATTTCATCAATTCATTATACAACTGGGCTCTCAAAACTCACAAGGGCAAGACTTCCACTATAACTCTTCAACAATCTACCCAAACATGCGTATGCCCGAAATAACTTGGACCAGCAGATTGCGGCAGTTCTATTTGCTGAACTTGCGAGCTATGGCGGGCTCCCTTAGCGTGTCCCAAACCTGCCAACGATGCAAAACAATGTCCATCAAAGATAAGTCGTGCAACAAAAGCATTGCTTCAACACCTTGTAGAGATGAGCGAGGAGATTACTTTTAGTTTGCCTTTTGAACCTCCACATGCTAACAAGAAGGAGCTGTCATTTGAAAATGATACCGAAAAAATAGCTCCCTGGAAAAATCAAGTGTATAAGCGATACAAATAAAGCAATTTCTTCCAAAAGTAAAGATCTAGTTCATTTGAAAACATACAAGTTTTGGATTTTGGGAGGCAATGCATGATGGTTTGTCATTTGATAGATCCCATAGTTTCACCTACATTTGCAGATGTATTAGCAACAAGTTTAAACATATCTATATGCAACCAAAATATTGGAATGTCCTTACCATTTTATCAACCGAGCCTGTTGCGAGAAACTGCAAGAAAAGAAACTAATATCAGTAATCTGGACTTGTTGATGTGTCTCTCCCTATTTAGCACAGAACTATATGCCAAAAAGAAAAACATACGTTGGGGGCAGATGGGTTGAAGGAGATGGAAGAAACAGCCTTATCATGTGCATGAAGGGTATACATAGACTGGACAGAAGAACTTGATGAAGCTGTTCGCTTATCGAAGGCTTGAACCATCCCATTTTCAAGACTGACCTGGGAGATCATACAGAACGTTCAGAAAATACAAGTACACTGTTTCATAACATCAAGGAGATATTAAATTTACCAGATAAACATAATAAGAAATCTGCAGAGCAGTCTAACCAACTACTTCATGTCTAGGGTCCAAAAGAAAAAAAGAGTGCCCTGTATTGCAAGCACTGCAGATGAATCTGAACAAATTTTCACTAAATCATGGTGGCTGAGCCCATGGTCCACCAACTAACACCATAAACTCTTTCCCACACCATACTCATGCCGTTTGCCTTCACAAAGAGGGAATCGCTAACTATATCCATCTAGATTTCAACTAGTTCTTGTTTTTCAGCAACTTCTCACATTCTTTAGACTACACAGATAAAAGAGTTTAGATATGCAGAAAACAACTGTAAGTTTCATTTACTCACCACAAATGAGTGTTCATTGTGTGGATTCCAAGCTAAACTTTCCACATCTGCTTCAACAGACCATTTATGGCAACTCTGTTGACCATCTTTCATATCATTCTGCAAATTAAAATGTTGGGTCTATATCAATAAAGAATAATTCAATAAATAATAAACATGATAACTGGTAGATGCATTACCACGGCAACTGTTTTATCAAAGGATCCGCTAAGAAGAACTTCAGGAGACTGTGGGCTCCAAGCAACTGCTTGAACCTGCGAGTCCAGTAAATAAAGGAAATAAAAATTGTACATCAACATAATTTATCAGAATCAGTCCAAAATGACAAAAAAGATAGTTATCAATCCTTGCCTTGTCATCATGGTGTTCTAGTGTGACTGCACATTTACCAACAGCTACATCCCAGATTTTCACAGTTGTGTCAGCACTTGCACTAGCTAGAACATTCCTGGATTTCATAACAATAAATCAAACATCAGGTGCTTAATAAGCAAAGAGAGGCACCATCACTAGGGTTGAAATGAAAACTCACCTCACTTCCTTGTTCCATGCAAGACCAAGCACAGAACTTCTGTGACTTCCTTTCTTATACTTTTTCCCCTGCAAGAGAGAAAAGTATAGCTCACAAAGATTGAAGAAAAAGTATAAATGAATGCTCACTTGCATAGATTGAAATGCACATTATCATGAAATAAAAAATGTGCTAACAATCTTTGTTCTGGATAAGTACATTCATCCAATCAGCATCATGCTGTTAAGCATTCGCATGAGAACCATTAGCTGCATTAATCACTCTGATAGGCAAAAGCTCCCAAGCAAACTGAACCTAAGAAGAACCCCCAGTGATGTCGCTTGCATCTAAGGAGAAGACCCTAGTAAAATATATTCGTGAATCTAGCCAAAAGTTTAGCTGCCAATTAACCAGAAAGACAATGCACCAGCACCACATCGTAAGCTAAACACATTTCACAACAGAAAAAACTAATAGTAAAGTGTCATCAACAAGAATCAACAGACTAATAATGAGATAGACTGGCAGTGTTACTTTGGGAGTTTGGGTAAAGTTGGAAGTATTGACTGCAATTATACAAAGAGAGCAAGATGTTTAGCATAGCATCCAGAAAAATAACCTACAGAAGTATGATAACCCAAATCTCATTCAAGATTAAAGATAGTTGCAAACCTTTTTGCCCTTTGCCTTCTTTTTTGAAAGTCCTCCTAGCACCATGTGCGGCTGCAATTCATCAACCTGTTGAGAAATATCAAAGCTCCCTCAAATAATATATCAACTGTTTTGCAATGAGGCACCTCATGGTTATAGCCCTAACCATACCATATCTAAGTCCCATATTTCGATGGCAGGATCCATGGTTCCAACGGCTACAAAATTGCCTGTGATATTGAAGCGCAGAGAAAGCAACAGAATCACGGAATCAGATAAGAAGTTTCTTCCAATCCAAAGAAATAAATTGGTACCCCTTACTTTAACATGCCAGTTTAACCTTTTTCGCCACCTTTGAGATTAAAATCCATCCAAGCAGTGCAGAGCGGAAAATCAGCAAGAGGAACATCATGATGCACAAAGATATTTTGTTCACCGTCATCTGTTTCTTCAAGAATGTTGACCTGTCATCGACAATAATTTAACAAGTATGGAAACTAATAGCATAGGACAGTCTGGCAAGTCATTCAGACAGGGCGAGAAATGGAAAGTAATGTGACCTGACTGTATTTTTACATAGACAGACACTAAGAGCACGTGCTGGGATCAATTTCCAAACACAAATTTACTAACTACAGCCAGTATTGCTATAATGTCAGTGGTGATACTGATACATCAGTGGGCACCAAGAAGACATTGTGGTAACATACCATGTTCTATTACTACAGGGAAAATACTTAAGCCCCTGTTTGGATCCTCTGAGATAACTATTAGCAGTGTTAGCTGGAGAGAATCAACTAATAGCTAATTGTTAGCTAGGACGCTAGGTGGTAGGTAGACACTAGCCAAACTATTAGCTGGGGATCCAAATGGGACCTAAACTAATTTTTAGCAGCTAATTGTTAGCTCTAGGGGATCCAAACATGCCAACTCTTGCAAGAAAAAAAAAATGTTACCATGGCTGTTTTTTTTATAGCAAAATCAGAAAATATGCTAACTGTACTTGCCTGAAGAGAGAAGATATCATCCTCACTGTGTGCGCAGACAATAACAAAATCGGTAGGCATGATCATCTTATCGTCAATGTCCGAATCGTCGTCGTCGTCGCCATCATCTTAATAAGGTACAAAAAAAGGTATCAACTTGCATCCATTTGTTTCTATCATCAGTACACAAACAACAAAAGTAAAACAGCAGAGTTAGTGAACTCACATTGTTCTTGAGATAGGGGTCCATTCCGTTGTCCAGATAGTACAAGTCCCCCAAACCGGAGCCGATAACATCAACCTCTAACATAATCACAGGTTAAGAATTTATCAATCGCCTCAGCTCACCTGGTCTGATTGAATTAATTAGCAGGAGGATGAATGGAAGAGAAGACGCCCACCTTCGTCCTCATCATCATATGCATCCATGTTGAGCTCGCGGAGCCCATCAGCAACGTCGTCCACCTTACTGGAGCCCTTGGCGAGCGCCTTCGCAACGGCCTTAGCCCTGGCAGCCTCATCAACCTCGTCAACCTCTTCCTTCGCCTCTGCCGCACCGTCGAATTCCATGTTGCCAGCATCATCATCCTCGTCAACGTCGCTCCCGGAGCTGGAGACAAGTTACGATTGCAACAAAAGTGAAATCAAGCCTATTGCTAGAATTACAGCAGGGCGCGCAATGCTGGAGACAGACAGCCAGACAGGTTACACACGGCAACAAAACAAAATTCGTCACTATTGCTGGAAGTAGAGCACGAGATGAAAGGAGAGAGGGGAGGGGAGGGAGGTGTGGCTCACTCTCTTCCCAGGGCGAAGGTCTTCATGGCCTCGGCAATCTCCTCCTGCGTGGGCGGGTCGGCGACGACGGGCATGCACTTGGCGGCGCCCCTGGGCACCCAGGATATGGCGGAGATCATCCCCTTGAGCGAATCCTCCTCCATCGGATGAGACTAGCGAGTCCTCTCTCCCCTTTGGTGGTTTGTCGCGGAGGTGGCGCGTGGCGGGAAGCGGAGGAGGCCGGCGGCGAGGGGGAGAGAGAGAGAGAGAGAGAGTATTGGAGGAGGTTGTGGCTGTGCCGACCAAGGAAGAGCGGTGGGGGGGCTAGGGTTTAGATGAGTTGGGTTGGGCCCTGGGCCGTGCAACCCGTACTGTCACAGATGGGCCGTCTGTCTTTGGGCTTGCTCGAGCGATTTCATGTAATTTTCGCCCACCAACTCTTAAATAAAACCATTTAAATCCTTTTACCTCCTGGATTACAACCGTGATCTGATTTTTCTTCTCAAATATTAAAATCGTACCCTATCACCTCTTCAAACCATTGAAATTGTAGCCCTACGCCTGTTATAAGTGGGTTTTAAGACAGTTTCATTATTTTTAAATTAAAAAATCAGTAAATACTTGATAAGACTTTTAAAGCACAAAAAAATCTATAAGCTTCTAAAAAAATTGATACAAAATTCTAGAAATATACTAGGACATGAAAAACCAAATTAAATAATTAGATTTAGTTCTTTTTTGCGACAAAAAAAGAATTATATTATATAATAGCTGGGTACGTCAACCCGTTACGAGCACTCTGGAATACACTATATATATCCAGAAACTGATTTTTATCTAAATTGTACCCATGCTGTAAATAGCTCCAAATCTCAACACAAAACTTGGTTGACGCTTCGTATGGATGATAGCACAGGCAAACACTCGGCAACAGGCCTGAGAAAAGATGCCCAACGAACGGCGGCCAACATCCCTGTAGGCGGAGTTGAGAAACTTCTTCTTTCTTGTATCTTCCTTCCTCTTCTTTTTGCCACAGAAGATTGAGGAAGACTGATCTGAAAATTATTCTCCCTAGTCCTTCATCGTGGCCAGAACTAACCACAACAAAACAGAGAAGAGATTGGAGAAAATTATTCTATGGTGTCGACATCATCTCCGTCTTGATGTCGCCACCCGGAAAGAAAGGTCTCCATGTCGTCATGCCGGTGAAGTTGTTGACGCTGTAGTTGTCGCCCTCATCTTCAACAGAGCCGCCATGGAGAAAACGATTTCACTCTGCCCCCTCACCGTCGCCGGAGAGGAGGAGGAGATAAATCCCCAACACCAAAAAACTTGGCATAGAGAGACCATAACCTTAAGGATTCGATATACTAGAAACTTATTAAAAATGATGGATCCCCACTCCCTTCGGCCTCCGGCATGATGCCAGAGGGGGAAGGGAGGGGGGCCAGCGGTGGTGTAAGGTGGGGCAGCGGTGGCGGTGGGTTGCAAGTCCAAGAAAAAACTAGTCTATTGATCACTCGATGCTTTGCTTTGTTTTCTTGGCCTTGTTCAGTTCACACCAATTAGATTTAGTTCTAGAAGACAGGAAACTAGCTACAAAATTCTAGGAAATTCCCAACATTCTAGTTGATGTCAAAACACGTACAGATGTATTCAGCATCAAATGTGTGTGTTGCATTATTGTTGGTTGCATCTAATATTTTTACCATGGAGAGTTTTTAAAACACGTTTAGACACTAATTATAATGCTTTGGGAAATTTTCATACTTTTTGGATAGTTTCCCATTTGCTTAAAGCCAAATCTATGTTTGGAAACCTCTAGATATTTTATTCATGAGCTCTTAATAATTTATTAAGGTCTGCTGATCCCATGATTTTCTCTGGGAATTTCTACATAGCTCGGAGCCATTTTCGTGGTTTTAAAACTTTATCAGGTATTTATAATATTCTTTAACTTTAAAAAATGAAACGTCTTTAAAAACACTTCTATTCTATGTAGAGATGTAATTTAAATGGTTTTGAGAGTCAAGAAGAATAAGATGTCTGGTTTTAAAATTTGAGAAGAAAAACAGTAGAGGGTGGCAATAATTCAAGAAGGTAACATGTTTCTTTTGGCCTGGTTGGCACAGCTGTGAGCTGTTTTATTTGCCAAACACTTATTTCCAAAACAGTTTCACCTCTGAAGTTGTTTTTCTCTCCCTCTTATAAAGATATGAGTTGGGATAAAGCTAAAAAAAAATAGCTTATCCTAGCTCTCTCTCTCATTTCTCTCACATATTCATGTATGAAGTTGTTGGTAAAGCTGTTTTGCCAAATATTTTTTCTAAAACAGCTCAACTTCACCTAAAAAGTTACTCATGAAGCTATTTTTTTCAAAAAAAAAACAGTTTTACCAGTGAAGTTGAGCTGTGCCAAACAGGCTCTTTAATTTATTTCCTCTAAATCCGCACATATAAGTTATATACCCTCGACAAGGACGTACAATATATATTCCGTGCACGTAACATGGATGAGATTGAGAGTTGAATATGCTTGGGTGAGAAACAGATGGTGTTCTAGAAATTAAAGGATCCGCCGCTGGCGCGCGCAGATGGCCGGGAAGGATAATGAGGCATTGAGGCGCCAGTGGGTGTTAGGCAAAGTCAAGTATATATATGTGACACGGACGGAACACACCCGGCCGCGTGCATGCATGTCTGCCGCTCCAATCATGCATGCATCTCATCCCGATCTATATATCCTTGGCTTGGTGTGCGTGACCACAGGCTACTAGCGGACACCACCGTTGACCGCTTGTACATGCATGTTCTCCATGCAACCTAGTAAATCTGGATGGACGATAGAAGGAAACAGGATCAGAGCACAGCTAGCGCTAGGTTAATTAATTATTAGGTAACTACACAACGCATGCAAAACGTGCAACGATCTGATGCAGCATGTATGTACAAGTGTTACTTATAACAATCGCAATCGCAAGGGGAAAGATGAGTGAGGAAATTGATGGGTCGTGTCGACCACAAGGCGGTCGAGTAGTGTTTGTGATGATGATCATCACGCAATTGGGAGACAAGCTTAAGTGCAGCACTTTATTTGTTGATTCCTTCAGTTCCTCCCTGACCATCAGCTCCCATCCATGAAAATTCCCCGACCCAAGAATCTAATAGAGTCACCTGAGACTCATCAACCGAAGAAGCAAAGGCGGTGACAGTGAAATAGGATCAGTTGAGCATATTCTAACCTCGGATTCTACTCGCTACTCGCTTAGCTAGCTAGGGCTACCGACTAATGGGATCCTTCGGACTCGAGCTATATATCTATCCTCGACCTCGATCGATCGGGACGGTGTTGTGTTGTGTGCGCGTGGAACCAAAACCCTACCACAACCCGGTGGTGGCTATACCTCACGCAGCTAGTGGCGGATGCAGGATGGAGACAAATGGAGGGCTAAATAATGAAGATTTAGGGCTAAAGTTAGGGATTAATGATGAGTTGAGGCTAAGTAACCGTAGTCTAATGAAGAAATCAGGCTCACTAGGAGGGCTGTAGCCCCGACAACCCCCCCCCCCTTTGGATTCACCTCTGCACGCAGCAGCGCTAGCGAATCGAAAACGTCAATTAGTACAACACACGGCGTCCCTTTCGCCGTATCGATCAGCTAGCTCAGCTCACACTGAGCTGGGATGAGCTTTAGGTACGGTTACGTCCCGTATTGATCGTCGTCGTCCCTTTCTATTAATTAATTTATCAACAAAAATAATATGCATATACTGCAGGGTATTATTGATATTTAGGTCAGTCTCAGCAAGAGTTTCGTGTTTCGATTTTCAATGCTCTTAATCATGTGTTAGAAGTATTATGGATTGATTTCATCCCATAAAACTTATTTTGCTCACATCTAAACTTTGATCATTTCTTTCCTTATTAGTAGCGTGCTACGTCAGCATTGTTGGCCCTGTTCGTTTGTCTTAAAATCCGGCTTGTTCGGTTTTTTTTTTCAGCCGGAACAATGTTTTTCTCTCACAACAATTTGGCTTGTTTTTCAGCCAGAACAGTGTTTTACCTTATTTTTCAGCTAAATTCAGCCAAGCGAACGGCCGCTAAGTCATGAAAGTCCATGACACCTACACTGTGATTGACCTTAGCTGGTCACTGCTGATTATATCTCCTCTAGCCAATCGGATGTGATGGGAGAATATATAATCAATCTATCGTCGGATTGTTGCATGGGTCAAAGGGCTTGTTGGTGGTCAGGTGGTCGATAGATAGATACTCCATCCGTCATAAAATAAATGTCAGTATCACTTCTTGATGAGCCAAACGTTTTAAACTTTGATCATATATATAATAAAAAATTAATATTTGTATTATATAATTAGTGTCATTAGATAATCTTGAATATATTTTTATAATAAACTTATTTATAGATAAAAATGCTGTTAATATTTTCTTCTAACCTAGTTAAACTTAAAAAAAATTGATCTGCATGGAAACAATAAAGACACTTGAATGAGAATGAGATAGATACATAGACAGAGGGTCGCTTTCTAGCGTAGGCATCATCATATAGAATAGTTCTTGCTAGATGACTAGCTAGTCACGGGTTGCACAGAAATCTCCGACAATGCAAGTTCAGTTTGGCGGGAATATCTATCTATCTTGATATGCACGCATGTGATGATCAGCAGCAGTTGATCGATGATGGAGCAGCTAGAGGAAGCAGCAGTTGCCCGTACGGAGTACTCCGTAGTGAGTGCTGTTTGTCCCTGCCGTGCCCGGGGTGGCAAGGCAACCACGCCCTTGCAATTGCAGTTGCGTTTACTCCTGTTCCCAGTCGTCCATGCGCGTGCCCGCTACTGGATGTGCTGCTGCCGCTGCACGTACACTTGTCCACTGGCTACCCAATCAGGCAATCACGATCCCTCACGGGTGCACGGCGTTTTCCCGCTGTCTCTGTTCCGAATTCCACTACTAGAGCTCAGATGCAGGTCGGTGCGATGGCAAATTCGCGTCTATCGGGTGAGGAATAGACAGGCCAGCCAGCCAGCCTGAGTTAGTAAAGGTTAGGCCTTGTTTAGATCTACTTGTAAAGTTATGTGATGTCACATCGGATGTTACATGAGGTATCGTATAAGGGTGTTCGGATACTAATAAAAAACAAATTACAGAATCCGCCAGTAAATCACGAGACGAATTTATTAAACTTAATTAATCCATTATTAGCACATGTGTCACTATTACTTTATTGTCAAATTATGGACTAATTAGTCTTAAAAGATTCGTCTCGCAAATTAGTCGTAAACTGTGCAATTAATTATTTTTTAGTCTATATTTAATACTCCATATATATGTCAAACATTCGAGGTGACATGATGTAAAATTTTGGATTGAGAACTAAACCAGAACTTAGCATCAGGGTTACGACTGACTGGATTCCTCGTCCTGCAGGGCGAGGCCTTCAGCGGTCCCTGTTCGCTTCTCTTATAATCAGTATTTTTCAGTTTTTTTTTTCAGCGGGAACAATGTTTTTTCTCACGGCACCCGTTCAGCTTACCCTATATTCGGCTTGTTTTTTCAGCTGGAACAGTATTTTTCTCTCACAACAATTCAGCCAGAACAGTGTTTTTCAGTCGATTTCAGTCAAGATTCAACGAGCCGAATGGGCCCGGTCGGAACAGTGTTTCGTTTTTTTTTTCCCCGAAGCGAACCTGGCCGCTGTTGGTTTCCCGTTCAGCTGGCTGATGACCTGAGGGCTGAGTGCTGGCCCACTCGCGCCATACTTATCCTGTTATCCACTGCTCTCTCCATTCCATCCCATCAAATCAGACGTCAAACAGCAGACGCGGACGTCCGCACCGCACACCACCAATCATCCACGACCAGCGGGCAGAAAATATCTCCGGCGAATGATCCGATCCGCCTAGGAGTACGCTGCAGTCAGCAGTCAGCAGCAGACAATCAGGAATCTTGGATGGAGCACTAGCTAGCTGTCCAGTCGAGCACGAGCTGCTGGAACAAGCAGTACTGCCAGTACGGGCTATGTATAACCAGTAACCCCGGACGACACGGGACATTGGCTGCCTCCCACGAGCAACAAGACCGGACCAGACATCGACGGCAGATGCCAAAAACATCACTGATCCTGACCAACCTTCGCCCGGTCTGCAACCAGCTCACCGGGAACTGGAATCAATCAATCATCAACCGTTACACGCGGAATTCACCCTCTCCATCAAAATCCACACGACCCGGAGCCGATAGCAAGGGCCTGTTTAGTTCCGGAGCCGATAAAATAAAAAAAATAATTGCACAGTTGGGGAACCTAATTAATCCATAATTAAACACTAAAAAACGAAAGTCTTCTGAAGGCCAAAACCCCAAAAAATTGCATCTAAATGCGCCCTAATAAAGGAAAAAAGGGGAATACAGGACTTTGGTTGGTGTTGAAGTTTGTCACAATGTTAGATAAACTGTGGCTATCACATAAAGTATAACCAGCAAAATCAAAACCACACTCGTGGCAAAGTTTAGTAAGAATATAAGAGTCTGTTTAGTTGGTGACTAAAACTTACCACGTCTAACTTTCAGCAAATTATGGCTGCCAGATAAAGTTTGGCGAGCAAAATTGAAGCTACACTTGTGACAAAATTTAGCAAAAAAATTGGTATATAACGTGTGGGACAGGGTGCTAAAAAAGTGTGGCACGCGTAGTTGTGGCAGCAAACCAAACAGCTGCCAGAAAAAACTGTGGCATGACTAACTTGTAGCATGACATGTTTTGGTCACGAACCAAACATGTCCATGATGTTAAGAAAGTGTGGCAGCAAAAGGCTGTCTAAAAACTATGGCATGCTTAACTTATGGTATAGCAAGTTGTGGTCACCAACAAACAGGATACGGCAATAGTCATCCTCGGTTTTATTATTTTAAGGTCCTTGGTTAAAGCTCCGTCTATTTTTTACTTCACGACTGTAGCGCAAGCTACGTGGAAGCGCTCGCCAAAACACAAGCTTCACCGACTTCGACAAATACACTGAAAAGCTAGAACTAAAGCCACCAGATCTTTACCTAGTGGTATATTGGCCACGGGCGTAGTGACTCTAGAGGAAATAGAAAAAAAAGTCGATTTTCATTTACCACGAAGATCATGAGCGATCACGGACCTATGTTTGGATACATGTTACTAATAAAGTAATAACTATAGCAACTAAATATTAATATGTTTAGATCTAAAAGGATCATCAACGTATAGGTGCCTTAGCAACTAAAAAAAGGATAGATAGCACTTGCGAGCATCAAAGTTAGCATTAAAATTTTTAATACAATTATAACCTGGTATTCCCTTTGTCCACAGAAAAAATGCAATCCTAGCACAATACCAAATTAAACCATCTTTATCCTCACTAAATTTATACGACTGCTTTATCAATATTTGTGATATCAAAACAAATATACTTGGATTCACCGTGGAATATCTTTTGGTGTATATCTATTTGACGTCATAATATTGATACTCTCTCCGTCCTCAAGATAAGGGCAAATTCATAATATATTTTTTTTAGTGAGAAGGAGATAGAATGATAAGTTAGCTCTTCATAAACAACTAATCTCACACACTTTTCTATAATTCATGTGTATGTGCTCACACGTTTTTGTGTACTAGCATGTTAGGTTACTCTATTTTTATTTTTTAGAGTTCATATGAGCTAGCAAGTCGACTCTATTGTTAAGGATGTCCTATCTACACATCTTGTTTTTCAAGGAACAATCTTCGTTAAGTTTGACTAGATTTATAGAAAATATTACCTACACCTCCTAATATACTATTTATTATGAAAGTATATTCCAATATGAATCAAATGGTACTTATTGTGTATGGTAAATACTAGTAGTTTTTATATTTATTTGATTAAATTTAAAATAAGATTGACATGTTAGGAAAACAAAATATGTAGTTATTTTGGGATGGAGGAAATATTCATATAATCTCAGTCAAACTTTAGATGCCTTTTTTTTGTGAAGAAAACTTTAGATGGCTTGTGTGTCTCATCAAGGTAATTTTAATTCTGGTTCAAATTAAAGTATTTTAAATTTAACTAAGATTATAAAAATATTATCAACATTTATGACTTCAAATAAGTATACTGTAAAAATATATTTTATAGTAATCTTATAATACTTATTTAGTATGATAAGTATGTATTAGTATATTTTTATATACCTAATTTTGATTACACTTTAAATCGTTATTTAGAATTGCATCTTTCCAATGAAAGTATACAGTATTGTACGATCTCCTCGTGTTTCAAGCAAGCGGCAAGCCATCGACAGACAGTCCGCTGATTCCGCACCGGACGGCAGACACGCCCAGTCACAGAGTCAAACATGGCATGAAAAGTACTCACAGCCTCTTGGTCTTCACCAAAATTTTATAAAATTTTTAAGAGAAGCCGCACGCAGCTAATTACACAGTTAGACGAAATTCTAACTAATCTTTTGATTCCTTATTATATTATTATTTTTAAAATATTTCGCCAACTAAACAAGGCCACCTGAGAAGCCGGCAGCCTCCTAACCATGATTCCTTCCCAGGCATCATCGGCTCCTTGCTGCCCACCTGCACCTAATTCAAGCATGCCAAGAGTACACTGGGTTTACAGCGCCCATTCAGCCGGTTGTGGTTTCAGTTTTTTTTTTGCCATAAACCACAGAAACTCCACCAAACGACACAAACCCGAAGTGTTTCAAAACATATAGACCAACCCAAAGTTATTTTTAAAATTTTGATTAAATTTCAGCATCTGCAACAGAAAATAAATGCACGTATTTAAGGTGAATGTGCAACCCAATGTCTTAGTAAAAAAGGAAGTTTGACTTTATAAAAGCAGACTGACCTACGATTTGGAAGAGAAAGAGAGAGATTATAATTTGTAAAGAAAAAACAACTAGTTTCTTCTATTTCTCCCTCCGTTTGAAATCAGCAAGCGTGATTTGTTTCTTAAGGACAATGCTTCAACTGAAAGTTATTTTTACTAGTTTATTTATTTATTTATATGACGCAAAATCATAGCCATAACAGAACATCAATGTCAACGTATAATACCAATTATGGAGGGAGTTCTCAAAAAAATCTAACAGAAACATAAACCTTGGTTTAGCAGACGATTGCCATGTTAAAAAGGTGTCGGGAGTATTTTTACAATGCTCTTGAGATACATGTTGATAATAGAATTTTCCTCATCAGTGATTAGTTTACCACATACACGCATCATGGAAAAAATGGCAATGGCATCGTGAAGCTTCTACTTTCATCAGGTACAGCCATATATAGAGGAGTGCACAAACAGACCACCACTACTCTTACGTGATATGGAATTAATTAATTGTAAACAGTAAACTAACAATAGATCATAGAGTACTGTTCCGCTGCATCTGCTGATAATGATAGGATACCAACACAGCCGTGACAGCCTGATTAGCATCGTCGTGGCGGCCGTTCCAAGTGGACGTAACAAAACGAATTCCTCGGCCATCTTGCTGCTGGTGCCCTGGCAACTTTCACTTTCTTTTCTCTACCCTTTTGCAGTGACTTCTACCAGCCTCAGGTGAACTCCAAAAGAGGGGCAGTAATTAGTAAAGAACTAACAAAAGCATCATGCTAACCACCACAGCATCACTTCAACAGTTGGTAAAAGCGAAACCCCAAAAATGATGTGAGAGGGGGTGAAATTGTAAAAGGAGGAGCAGATGAAAAGGAAAGTCCAAATAGCAGAGTAGTAAATCTAGAAAGTGGGTGTGGTATCTTTTCCTAGATTTTCTTATTCCCCCCTTCTCTCTCCTTCTATTCTCTTTCTCTCTCTCCTTCCTCCGTCCCCTCGCCTCTCCCACCCCCACCAAAGCAGCGCCGGTCACCATCTCTCCCCATCCCCTTTGCCGCCCTTGGTCTTCTCCCTCCTCAGGGCAGGGAGGGGAAGCGGAAGAAGGAGGCGAGAGCACGGAAGCCTGATTTGATTTGCTTTTGGTTGCCGAGAGGAGGGAGTTGGTGCAGTTTGTAGGCGTGCCTCTGTGTCTGTGTGTGTGGAGATGGACCCCAAGTTCCCCACACCCCCACCGCTAAACAAAACGGAGCCCACCACCGCGACGACCACCACCACCACCTCGACCGCGCAGCAGCAGCAGCAGCAGCAGTTGGATCCTAAGGACTACCAGCAGCAGCAGCCGGCGCAGCACCACCTGCAAATCCAAATTCACCAGCCGCCGCAGCAGGACGGGGGCGGCGGAGGGAAGGAGCAACAGCAGCAGCTGCAGGTGGTGGCGCAGCCCGGGGAGCGGAGGCAGCAGGCGCTCGCGCCCAAGCGGAGCTCCAACAAGGACCGCCACACCAAGGTCGACGGCAGGGGCCGCCGGATCCGGATGCCCGCGCTGTGCGCCGCGCGGATCTTCCAGCTCACGCGGGAGCTCGGCCACAAGTCCGACGGCGAGACCGTGCAGTGGCTGCTGCAGCAGGCCGAGCCGGCCATCGTCGCCGCCACCGGCACGGGCACCATACCGGCGTCCGCGCTCGCATCCGTCGCATCCTCGTTCCCGTCGCCCACCTCCGGGCTCGCCAGGCCGCACCACCACCACCACCCGCACCACATGTGGGCGCCCTCCACCGCGTCCGCGGGTTTCTCCTCGCCCTCCTTCCTCAATTCCGCCGCCGCGGGCACGGGAGACGCCGCCGGCATCGGCGGCATCATGCAGCGGATGGGGATCCCCGCCGGCCTCGAGCTGCCGGGAGGGGGCGCCGCTGGGGCCACCCTCGGCGCTGGCGGCCACATCGGCTTTGCGCCCATGTTCGCTGGACACGCCGCGGCTATGCCGGGGCTCGAGCTCGGCCTCTCGCAGGACGGCCACATCGGCGTGCTCGCCGCGCAGTCGATCAGCCAGTTCTACCACCAGGTCGGTGCTGCCGGCGGCAGCGGCCAGATGCAGCCCCCGCACGGCCACCAGCATCACCATCATCAGCAGCAGGAGGACGGGGAGGACGACCGCGAGGACGGCGAGTCCGATGACGAGTCGGGGCAGTAGTGTAGTCGTTCAACTTCAACCTTGCGTTTTCTGGGTCTTCCCTCAAGTGGAGGGGGAGGAGAGAAAAGTGTGTGCGTGCAGCCACGGGATGCTTCTGCTACTCTTGGATTGTTGTTCGTCGAGTTGTGATGGATTTTTATGTTCATTTTTTCTCGTGTGGTATCCAAACTCAACGGAGGCCTCTCTTGCTCTGAGGACTTGCCGGCTCGAGATCATCCTCAGTTCTTCCCACAATCTCATGGGGTGGATGATCGCCACAGCCTTCTCTCCGACTTCCAGGTAATTTTTTCATCTTTTGCATTCAGTATTGCACATCTGGGTATGTTTTTAAGGAATTATGGTTTGGTTGACTGTGATCCTATATGTCGGTATGCTCACCCTGCAGGTGTTTAATAGCTGAAAAACTTGATGGATTGGATCAATCGCCCTTGAGTGAGTGCTTTATTTGTTATTGCAAAGTGTGTAGATATTCAGGTATTTTTGCAGTTAGAGAGGTGTTCTTTTTATTGGAGTAATGATCCATGTTTTAAAACAATCAGGGTATTCGCCGGAAATTTGATCCTTCTCCACAGGCTGCCTATGCAACACAAATATGATACATATACATTTCTAGCCCATGATCACACAAACCTCTTTTTTCCTTCTCTCATATGCCTGTGATCTGTTTCTGACAAGATTTCTTCTTTTTTTGTGTGATGAAACATGCACGTCCTAGTTGTTTGCTTGAATCATCTGTTATTGTTTCAGTATATTTGTACCTAGGAGAATTTGTCTGTTACTACATTTTACTAGGGAAAGGATCAAGGGGTTCTATTGGTAGCCATAGATGGTGCCACAGCTATATATATGCATGTGCAGAACAGAATACAATAGAAGGCCGCATGACGCCTGATTCAGAAACAAGAATATAAGGATTAGACTTGGTCCATCAATCATAGAAACTAGTGCTTTGTTAGGCGTACCCAGTGCAGAGAGCTCCCGCTTTGTGCAGGGTTTGGGGAAGGGTGTCAGTGACCAGCCTTACCCTCGCCTGTGCAATGTGAGGAGACCGCGACTCGAACCTGGGACCTTCCGGTCACAGGCGGTAAGACTCTACCGCTTGCACGAGGCCCGCCCTTCAAACTAGTGCTTTGTTGCCTATGAATATTTCCTGGAAAGTGTGCATTCTTGAGTTCGATTTGTTTGGATAAAGTGAAAACAATATTACCATGCAATTTGCAAAAGCGGGACCTGGCATATCGAAACTTTGGGATATTATTTCCTGATCTTTTGTCTCGGTGAATGACTACCTTCTATTTCTATGCTTAGATGTGTAGCATCAGGGACATGCCATTTTTTAAGAACATCCATGTCATCTGAACAGTACTTGCTGTGGATCTTTTCGCTTTAAACAACTTGCTGAAGACAACATCGAGATCAAGCCAACTTTAAGCTGGACGGCAGCATGTTCAGTAAAGTTGCTGAGAGTGCACAAAAGATGACTTTTTCTATGTGGGTATCATGATTGTGTTGGCAAGTGTAGTTGCTCAACGTATTCTACTAGTTTATGCCGAGCTTGCTTATCACAACTGCAAGTGCCACTGAATGGAAAGAATAGAATCTCATGCTGTCTGCATTTTGTTTGTTCTTTGCATGGATTTCGTTCATGTTCACACATGTTTTTTGTCCTTGCCACATCCATTTATGAGATGATGTTCCTTACAAGTGAGATGCAAATCATATTTCTGTTTGGTAGTACCTGTTTGGTCTTGCTCAGTCTCTCATGAAACTCATGAAACCGAAACCTTATGTGGTACTTTGATATCGTCAGGGGCACATGGTCGGCTGTCAATGGTGGTCCGTGGTAGTAGTACCCTAGCACCACTACATCACCATCGTCCTATGCTGAAATGTTCCAGAACCATAAAACAGAACAGATTTCTGTTGCTCTATTTATGTAGTAGCCCATGTTTTTTTCCTGTGGCTGTGGTTGCTAGTGACGTCATTGGTTCTATCCACCCTGGCCACATTTATTTGGCGTGTTGTTGAGGGTAGCTGACGTTGCCGTTCTCATCCATGCTGCCTGATGCGTGGAGTCAGTGTGTTTGATTGTGAAAAACGTGACGTGGTAATTTGTTGCTGTCGTCGTCCATTTGTTTTATTTTTTCTTTCTGATGTGAATGTGCACTTACTCACATTAAACAGCACGGTTTGTTTTCTGGTTTCCATTGCTCCCAGGGTCTGATGGCCTTTCTAACGCATCAATGGTTGCCGCCCTGCATGTTTCTGTATCGCCATTTCAGTTGAGACCATCTTTGTTGTTTACTCAAATTATCCGATGGATAGGACTGCATTTGATCCTATTTGGTCAACGCTCCTGTGCTCCCATTTTTTTTTCTTCTAACCAACAAATGAGTGTGCACCTTGATCAGTACACAGAACTTGCCATTGCATATATGCTTCTTGTAATTTAGGCCATGTTTAGATTGCAAAAAATTTCAATCAGATGAATAGTAGCACTTTCGTCTTATTTGGTAAATATTGTCCAATCGTGGACCAACTAAGCTCAAAAGATTCATCTCGTGATTTCCAACTAAACTGTGCAATTAGTTATTTTTTTTACCTATATTTAATGCTCCATGCTGCTAAAAGCTGAAAAACTCTAAACAAGGCATAAGGTGATGACACCAAGCTCTCAAAGATTTGCCCTCTCGTCTCTACTTTTTTTTTTTTTTTTTTTTGCCACTCTATATTTACTAGGTGATGACACCAACTAGTACGAACTTGTGAATAAAGTAACTACTGATTGGGTACGTGTCCTCACTGTCAGTCATGCGGTTCATGCCTCTCTTAAAATACCAGCAGACACCGCTTTTCTTTGGTTTGTGAGGTTAGGCTAAAACAGGATTAGAGAACGCGATGCCCAATGGGAGGCAAAAGCTTCTTTGCAATCACTGGTGTATATAATAACCTCGTAAGTATATCTTGTCATCATCGTCTTATCTCCCTGGTATCTGTATCGTCGTATGGGGTGTCTCCTTTTCTCGACCAAAGGTGTTGTGGCAACTGGTGTGCGCTGCACTGTACTGCACCGAGATACCAACATTTGTATCTGTCTTTCTTCCTCGGTGGCCATTTTATTGGGGGCGATGGCTTTGCCTAAGTCCAATCCTCTAGGTGCTTTTCTTTTGTTTTGCGCGCGCCATTTGAACCTTACATTACATGAAGCATCTTCCTTCCGACCTCCACCTTCCATCCTAGGATGGTAGGACGGTTGCACTGTTTTTGTCTCGGCTTAATATTTTTTCCCCACAAGTTTCGTGGAGTACTCTCTCCATCCTAAAAATGTGTGCGCATTTCATTGTTTAGGACTTAGGAGTCAATTAGTTTCCAATTTAACTAGATTTAAAGAAAAGAAAATAGTATCGATATTTATTATCTACATTCATATTTACTCTAAAAATATATTGTATAATTAATTTGATAATATTTATTTGGCATTATTTTTTAACCTTTTTATATATATTTGACCAGATTTGAGGTTGGTTGACTCCTTAAAAGCGAGGTGTGCCCTCTTTTCGAGAGCAATGAGGTACTACCGTACTAGCACCGGAGCAGTGAAAAAGCGATTGATGCCCTGTTCGCTTGCCAAAGTTGACGAGTAGTAGTAGTAGTGCGAGCTGGTGCTGCGAATCACATGCTGTGATCATGGCACGAACTACGAATGTGGAACTGCTACGTGTGTGGATTCTGATTTTCGACGCTATATCACGGTTCATGGCTTGTGGTTCCATCGCCATGATATGGACGTCTCACGTCCTCTGTAGCATTGCGCATGCAGAGAGGTGTGGCGACTGGACTGGCTACCGGCCTACCGCTACCGGCCTTTTTCCGGTCCGGTTCGGATGCACGTGTAAGTGGAATGAAATAAAATTTAATTTAATTTCGTTCTAATTCACTTCGACATATATAAATTAAGATGAATACATACGCATCTAAACAAGGCTTTTCTTAGAAATTACTCTCTACGTCCCTAAAGGCAGCCGTAACCATTGGCTTTTAAGCTAGTTTTAAGTATTTTTCTCATATTTTAATAAAAGAGAGAGAAAATCTAGCTCTTAATCAAGAGCTAAGCTCTTGCGCACATTTCAAGGTGACGTGTGAATGTTATGTGGGGCTATCAATGTTAAAAGCTATGTGCTTAAAGTTAGCACTATTGAAGAAGTTGTCTTAGAGCTAGTAACTAGCTCTAACCATTGCGGACGCCCTAAATGACTTTCGTTTTTTTGTTTCCGTACCGTAAATTTAACCGGATTTATAGAAAATATGTGCAATATTTGTATTTCCAAATAAATTTATTATAAAAATAGATTTAACGATAGATATTAATTGTGTACCATAAGTATTATTAATTATATATATTTAATCAAAGTTATTTTCTGGAAAATAAAAACAACAATTATTTAGGGAGGGAGAGAATACGAGCCATTCAAAAAAAATAGTACGAGCCCAGCATGGGCCAAAGCAAAACGTCGGTCGGCAAAGTGCTGTGGCGCCACGGTCTCACACTCCGGAGACTGGAAGCAGGAACTGAAGGCACGGGGGAACGGGAGCTGAAGCTTGATGGCGAGCTGGCGTGAGACACGCGGGTGGAGGGACGATGCGTTGCGTTGCGTGCGATCCGAAGCTTTGGTTGTAACCTGAACGCGAACGAAGAAACAACAGTGCTGATGAAGACCACGCTGAATTGCTGACAGACACTGCTGGTGGGCCGTGGGCGGTGGCTGGTGCTGGGCCACCACGCGGACGCGGGCCCGCCGCTTCCTGCCCCTTTTGCTGCTCCCGCTGCCGGAGCAGTGCAATGACCGCGGCCGTACGTCGTCTAGTGTTGTGTTCTGCCTCGTGGTCTGGATGATGCCTGCGACAGGACAGGCGACAGCAGATGTCTGTGCCGCTCGGTCCAATCGCTCGTGATCACGCCCGTGCTCAACCGTCAACCAGGTGGTGTTGTTTGTGTTGGGCTTGTGCCACCTCTCGACCAGTATTATTATTCTTTGCGATCCATCTGCTTGTTCCATTATCTTTCATCTCGAGCCTCCTTTTTGAAGCTTTTATGGGTACTTAAATAGTAGGAGAGGCTTAGGAGAGACTTCAGGCTTCAAATAGCGGTAGCAAGGGCTTGAGCCCGGCCTCTGTCCTGATGCTAGATCCTCCCGTGTCGTGAACTCAATTCTCACCAGATCAAATATGATAGCCACAGTACACTCGAAGTAAAAAAATAAAATAAAAAGGAAAGTGCTAAATTTCATACGCTGGAAGCACCTTTTCCTTCCGGCAATCATTTCTAGCTGTCTGATCTAGATCCTAGCACCGATGGAATCGTCTTCAACCTCCGTCTCATGTCACCACGAGATGATGGCCATGGCTATTCAATTGTAATGTTGGAAACTTTTCAATGAAATGTTTTGGTCTAATGTTGGTTGTTGGATCACACAGGCCAACACGTGTGCACGCTCCTTGTCTCGTCCTTCTATACCTAGGTCCACCCATTAGTCGCACAAACAACATTACTCGATTGGATTTTCAACACATCCAAAAAGAGAAATGTTAGGTGGCTGTGAATCTTTTGGGTAAGAGATCTTTGGTATCATTCGCTCTTTAGTATGGATAGATCAAATGGCTTCAACTTGGCACTCAGATCTGGTGCAACAAACCCCTCTCTCCTATGTGAATCAAGCAGTCTGAGATTGTGACTCAAGCAGCTCAAAGTCCTAGGAAAAAAAAACTTCAAGGAAAAAAGTCTAAGGAAAAAGAATTTCACGGCCCAGGTACCAACAGAAGAAGATTTATGAATGGGAAAAAGTCAACGTTACCTCCTTCAACTTTCACGAAAGTCCGCTTTTCCTCCATGAACTCCAAAACCGGACAAAACGCCTCTCTCAACTTTTAAAGCCGTTCATCTTACCTCCCTGGCCCGGTTATAAGCGGTTTTGAAGGCAGTTTTGTCTTTTTCTTTTTTATTTATTTCGGCAAAATCTTTGAAAAATCATAGTAAATCATGGGAAAAATCATAAAATGGAAAATCCAATTTTGTTGGACTCCACATGAGTAGATCTACACAATGAACATATAATATGGTATGCTTTAGTACAAAGTTTTTGTTGTGGTTTTAGATCTATGCTTTTTTGTAATTAATTAGAATAATTCATAGCTGCAGTTTCTATGGTCCATTTGTGATGAAATTTTTATGATGGGCTAATTATTGTATGATTGAATTGTAGTAAAAATTTCATACTCATTGCATCATGTATAGCTTAGTTATATATTTATTTATATTTAACAAGCATAAACCTAAATAAAATCTATAACTAAGTTATACATGATCCAATGAGCATGAAATTTTTACTACAATTTACGCATACAATAATTAGCCCACCATAAAAATTTCACCCCAATTGGATCATAGAAACTGCAGCTATAAATTATTCTATTTAATTACAGAAAAGCATAGATCTAAAACTACAGCAAAAACTTTATACTCCCTCCATCCCAAATTGTAAGTCATTCCAAGAATCTTGGAGAGTCAAAGTTTTTCAAGTTTGACCAAATTTATATAACAAAATAATAATATTTATCATACCAAGTAAGTATCATTAGATTCTTCATTAGTTATATTTTCATATTATATCTATTTGATGTCATCAATCTTTGTGTTTCTCTCTATAATTTTAGTCAAACTTGAAAAAGTTTGACTCTCCAAGATTCTTGGAATGACTTACAATTTGGGGTGGAGGGAGTACTAAAGTAACCATATTATATGTTCACTGTGTAGATATACTCATGTGGAGTCCAACAAAATTAGATTTTCCATTTTATGATTTTTTGTGATTTACTATGATTTTTTAAAGATTCAGCCAAAATAAATAAAAAAGAAAAAACAAAACCGCTTATAGCCGAGAAGATGAACGGTTTTAAAAGTTGAGGGATGTGTTTTATCTGGTTTTGAAGTTGAGAGAGGAAAAACGAACTTTCATGAAAGTTGAGGGAGATAATATAGACTTTTCTCTTTATGAATGTAACCAGCCCACGCTTAGGCCCAGCCCAATATCCGACACGAACACCAGGTAGGCCGGCCTCAAATAAAAACAACCTCGTAGAATCTCTCACAACTTCACAACTAATAAAAAGACTAAAACGTGGATAACTTTTGTGCGAAATTCATCGCCTTTGCATGATGATCGTCGTCGCCTCGCGATCCCCTCACTGTTTTCACCTCGCGCTCCCGCGCGATTCAAGTGCTTAAACGGCGTGCTAAAAGGAAACCGCCCTTTGCACACGCTCCCTCCCTCGCGGTCTCCCCTCCCCGCCGAGGATCCCGGATGAAAGAAGGAAATCAATCGCCAAATCCTTCCCTACGCCGTAGATTCCTCGGACGCACCGAGGAATTGGCCACGACGCAAAAGTTTATATGCATAATGCAGGGCCACCTCGATATGGGACATGCTCCCCGCATATACGAATGTCATTTACAACATATTTTTATGTTTAACCCTACAACAACACCAAAACCGTCCCCATTTTTTTTATCTCTCATCACGTGCTCGACCTCAAAACACATCGTCGCCATGGCCTCTCCCAGTTCCTTCTTCATCCAAGCCCTAGGGCTTCTTGGATGTGTCGCAGTACCAAGACAATTAGAAGAACGAGGAGCTCGGACGAGGGGCAAGTTCAGAAAAGAACTCGGGAGCACAAACAACCCCAAGCGCCAAGAGAAGAACCCTGATTGATCCTCGATGCATGGGTCTCGGCAATCAGAAAATAACCCTAAAGAGGTGCCGTAAGCAAGACAATTTTAGAAAGCCGGACCCAAGATACGGCAAGAACCAAGACCTTGCAAGGACCAAGACAAGATCATAAAGAACCCGGATTGATCAAAAAAGAACCCCTACAAGGTGCGGCAAGGCGGCCCGAATTGAAGAAACAAACCTGGATAAGTTGGGAATAGAAATCAAGACAAAAAGAACTTGGATTGATCAGAAAACAACCTGGATGAGGCAAGTTCAGAAAGAACCGGATTGCCTCGAGACGCAAGAACCGTGAGAAGTGGGAAGAGGGGGGGCGCAACCATCGCCTCAACGCATGATGGCCAAGGGTTGCGCCAACCCTTCATCCGATTTCTATTCTAAAGGCGCCCAAGATCTAGCAATTTTTGAAGATTAAGCATGGTCCCACAAAAGTAAGAGGTGGTCCAAAGACCTCACGACTCCCAAAAAACCTGCAACCAACGATTCAATGTGTCCGCCTCTTTCCCTTTACTTATTGAGTTTCTAGGTGTTGATTTTGATTCATGATGATTATAGTTTTGATGGGTATTTGTTTGTTGTTGCCGAGCTTCATGGACATGTCGGCTAGAAGGTCCTGTGGCAGCGGCAGTGATCGAAATGGCAATAAATAGAGGACAAGAAGCCGAAGCTAACACACACACATGGGCAAAGAATAGAATGTGTCACGCCGCTCTCCATGCATGCAATATACGTGGACCGCCTCCTCCACGAATCCACGGGTTTGTGTGTTACTTTAGCAAGTCAGACTACACCAAGTGACTAGGCGAGTGCATGCTTGCATCTTTTGGTCCATATCTAGCAACCAACCAGCATGGAGTTTGTTGTCCTTCCAAATCAAGAAGGCCTTTTGCAACCAACCAGCATGGAGTTTGTTGTCCTTCCAAATCAAGAAGGCCTTTTGCAAGTGATGCTGCTCAGTAGCCATGTGAATTATGATTGACATTTGATTACCAAGAATTTAATGTTAGCCACAAGCAGTCACACATTCTGTGTGTGCTACCATATTCTGTATAGTAGCTAATCAATTGACCAGGTTGCTTATGTTACATTTTTTATATTGCTTGATATGCTTTGCCCTGCTATAGATTGCCAGACTTTCCATGCAATGGATAAGAGCTATTCTCTGCACATAATTAGTGGGAACTTTGCAGATGCATGGATGAGTTTTATCTGTTTTCAGTAGTTTAGCATTAGCAGTTAGAACTAAAGACTCATAAACTGAGAAAATTCAGTAGTTAGTACTCTCTCCGTTCCATATTATAAGTCATTCATGGCTGAGCGTTTGCAACACGAAAACAATTCAAACAAATAATGTAATAATAATTTGAGTTTGAATGTGGACAATTAACAAAACCTTGAACTTCAAACCAAATTGTCAAGGGTTCACTCATTAATTCATGACTACAAAGATCTATGTATATATGAAGTGCACAATATTCTAGACATATATGGCTACAATGACAAACTAAGAAAAATCAGTAGTTAGTACTCTCTCATGCTTCTTGATTGGACATAATTATCTAGAATATGTTCAATGCCTAAAAGAGAGATTACATAAATTCTTACTTAATTTCATTTCTCAAATTCACATCTGAAATGGTGATGTTCGTATGTAGAGTATGACATCCAATGGAAGCTACACGTCTACAACTCGTATGGTAAGAAAATTTCTTTTGATGGATTTTGCATGTCAATTGCCTTTTTGACCTGTGGAGGCATATTAGCATTTACATGATTGCATCTACTTACGTTGAACCTATAGTATGCGGATAGTCAGATCATTAATGGCAATCAGAATTCAATTGTTTTTTATTTTTGTTTATTCCGGGATTGGCCAATTCTGTTATTATTTTTTCCACCACGGATGAACCAAATTTCATTACACAAAAGTAATGAAATTACAAAAGTTTAACCCACCAAGTACCGTTTAACCATAGCTAACAATTTTTTGGTCAATTATGATATACTAAACCATATCTTGTAGATTCATGTTCAATCAATGTATACTTGTAAATTAGGCATATCTATGTCTTTCTGATTTGAGTTTGAACATCGGATAGAGGGCACACATGAACCGAGAAGGTTTAGTTGTTTTAAGCGGTAGAGTCTTACCGCCTGTGACCGGAAGGTTCCGGGTTCGAGTCGCGGTCTCCTCGCATTGCACAGGCGAGGGTAAGGCTTGCCACTGCACTCTTCCCCAGACCCCGCACAGAGCAGGAGCTCTCTGCACTGGGTATGCCCTTTTTATTTTCACCAAGTTAACTATTTTTAAGTAATGTCTTATATCTTGCCATCTTGTCCATCAAAATTCGATGTAGGTCACTAATGGCATGCACTCTCTAAATGTTGTTTTTCTAAACAATATGGTAAGATTTCTAGCAAGTTATTCTGCTTCGCCCTTTGCACAGTTGGTTTTATTACGTTGATTTGTGGATTTTCTGCCTTTTCCTTGGTACCAAATGGCTCTCTTTGTTTTCTCTAGCTGCACCTATATAACATTCCATTCATGCTTGTGGAGGCTTATCCTGGTAAATATATCTTCTCCCTTGCTACAAAATTAGGAGAATTAAATGGAATGCCTTTGGTTTGCCATCTCTTGAGTTGGATGCATCTTTCTGTTAGTAAATTGTGTATAGTATGAGAAAGATGAAGCAAAACCTACAAATTGGTATATTAACTTATAAGAAAAGGATAGGAATATAAAATACTTCTGCTGAATCCTGCAGTGTGCAATGCCAGCGTTGATATGCAATTCCATATCCATGTGACATATTTTGTCTTAAAACAATTCGATCATATGTATTCAGTTTGAGTTGTGATTTTGTTCTAATTTCTAAATACATTGCAAATTCATTGTTTGGTGTTGGTCATGTATATATACGTCACTTTTTGAAACAAAATTTAGTTTTTCCCCAACGTTAGTCTTCATCGTCTGTGTTGTTGGGCTAGGCACAACAGAATTTGCTAAGCTTCAATTACACAACCAAATCAAATATGTTGTTGCCATCTTGAGCACATCAAGGTTTTTAGAATCATGTGATTTGCCATCTTCTGCCAGTGACTCAGGTAACTCAGTTTGTGCAAGAATCACCAATATGTGGTCCTTGTTTGCTTTGCCTCTTGTGCCAGTGATTCAAGTCTTGATATGTGCCAACTCAAAGGTCTTGAATTGCAAGTGAATATTCATGAACTGTCAGAGCTTATATGTTTGTGCACAAAATAGAAGCTCCTAACAAAGAAGAAATCCATAGCGTGTGCACTACTTGATTATTTATTGTGTGAAAACTAGAAACCCCAAAAGATTTTGATTATTTATATTTGAGTTTTTGATAGTGCTCCAGATCATAGATGTGCTTTTGTTAATGAATCTAAATGACAACTTATTTTATTTATGATGAAGGTGGTTAATGGTTCTCTTTCCATGGAGATTGTTGAAGAAAAACTGAGAGAACTAGCTACGAGCAGCATCCTGGAGTGCCAAGGGAACCAACTTACTATTCTTAGACCCTGTTTGGATGCGCATGTATTCATCTCAATCCATATGGGTTGAAATAGATTGGAGTGGAATTGAACTAAATTCTATTCTATTCCACTCTAACACACGTAGATTGAGGTGAATACACATGCATCCAAACAAGATCATAATTGGTGAAGTGTCGTAATCGTACAAAGAAATGGCGCTCACATGTTATTGTGTGATCTACTGTGGTCAGCATGGAATTAGGCATCTCGAAGTACTTGCCTTTGCCATATCAGTGTCCTATGCGCAATGGATTTCTATGATTTTTTATTTCGACATGTGTGTTATAACATTTTTTTAATCCTCCTTGAAGTTTATTGTCTATCGGTGTCCTGGTTGTTTAATGTGAAACATGTGAGACTGCAAAACACTGAGATTTTAGATTTCGTGTATCTGCAAATGCTGCTGGGTGAACAAACATTGGAAAAGGCATGAACAAACAATACCACCTGAAATTTGGATTTTCTATGAAAATGATTTCAGGCACGAGGAATGTAAGCAAAACTTTACTCCCTAGGCTATTTAACAAAAGGAAGCGTACATGTTCGTGCTGAAACTTAACAAGCCAAGTGGGCATGATATGGTTCTCGGCATGATATTCTTCGTTCGCAGACAGTTGTGCTCCACGCGCGGCTGCTGTCGTCGTCATCTGCTGCCACCGTCGTTCCCGTCACCCGCTAGGATCTTGTGCCGTGATCACCGTCGCGGGCGGTCCTCGCCGTCATTGCCCTTGTCTTTGACGTCCTCCATCTTCCTAACCAGTTGATCCATCCACTACCGGCTGTCGCGGGAGGGACTAGAGGACCTCGTGGTGGCGTGGCTTGCGGTGGCTGCAGATTTCAGGGTCAACCGGGCAAGTGATATATGGGCAGTGGCTGACTGGCAGTAGCTCAAATTATAATTACTGTTTTTAATAATTTTTCATACTTTTTCTTAATTGTTTTTATTGGATTGCAGATTTCAGGGTTAACCGGGCAAGTGATATATGGGCAGTGGCTGACTGGCACTAGCTCAAATTATAATTACTTTTTTAACTAAAAATATTGAGCTTTGGAGGAAGATGGCTTGAAGGGGGTGTTGTTAGAAACCAACAAACATGTAATTGTATCATGAACTTACTTCTGTTAATTTGAGCAAGACACTTTATTGAGCGATTCATTTTTGCTGGACGTGACACTTTACTTTTTGGTAGATTGATTTTTAATGGTATATCAATTAATTGTTTTTTCAATAATGATATCAATTAATTATTGGACCACCGACAGACTCAGATCATGTTTTTTTATATTATCAATATTGTTTTGCCATTATCATTGGCATGGAGATTTCTGCTGATATAAAATATTATCTTAATCATCACCGAAAGATCTGTATAATAGAGCTTGTGAACCTGCGACGACGCGCTCTCCGTAACTATGTTAATTTCACAAACTTCATTTTCTGGATAAAATATCACTTTAACGTCGTTATTTAATTTCAGTCATCCTGTTCGCTTGAGCTTATTCGAACTACTTTTCAGTCATTGAACAATATTTTTCTCTCACAATGTTTCAACATAAGCCAAATTTCAGCATCAACGAATATGGTGAGTATTGTTATCTTATCTTACCATCCACGTGTTTTTATTACAATGATTTAGCTATCCTGTAATAACGCACGGGCACGAACTTAGTTAAGACCGTCTCCAACAACCGCGATACAAAATACAAGATCCATTTGTCTTTTAGATAGCGCTCCAAGCAAAAGGTTCAATATCTATTTTTGGTCTTCTTCAACCACAAGACACAAAAGATAATTATTTCTGTAAATAAATCTTTAGAAGAGAAGATATTTAGATTTGAGTTAGACTGTCTCCAACGGTGCGGACGCAAAAACAACAGGCATTCGATGTTTTGGGTCGCCCACAGCTAAAGGTTACGGACCTAAAAATCCACTTCTCCAACGAAGCGACGCAACGCAAGCTGAGGGTACGCCGCTGCCCACCACACCGCATCGGGCCGCTCCTTCGCGCCGGCCAAGTGGGCCGGACTAGAGGTGGACCCGCCTGCCAGACGAAGCTGGAGCTGGCGACTCTCTCGCTTCGTCTCGCCGTTAAAAAGCCCAAGCACGCTTGGCGTTTTTCCTCTTTTTCCCTTCCTGTTCGCCACCGGCCGACTCAACCCGCCGGTGAAATTCACCGCCGCCTTGCTGCACCTCACGCTGATAGCTTGTGCTGCTTACCGTCTCGCCCTGCGCCCGCTGCGCGAGCGTGTGCCCTCACGGGCCACACGCTTTCGTCCTCTCTCCCGCCCCTCATTAATTGCTCTTCTCCGCGGCTCCGGCATGTTTTTTTGTTCCGCCTCGATGGTTGGGTTTCATGGCCCGTCCAAGACCACCGCCGACGCCGAGGAGGACGAGGGGCCCACGCGCGGAAGGGAGGTGGAGAGCGAGGATAAAGGCGGCGATGGCGCGGCAAGGCGTGGAGGAGCGCGACGCCGCGGGCGATCGAGGTTGCAGATCTCGGGCCCGGTCGCCCGCTTCAAATTGTGGTGGGCCTATGGCGTGGAGAGCGCACGGAAGGAGCGTAAAAGCGAAGACGCATTTTGGGTTCTCGCCTCAGCTCGACGCAAAATGGGTCATCGGTTTGCCTCCTCCGTTGGGCAGCGCTATTTTTGTCCCAAAAAACACTGTATACAACGCATTTTTAGGTTTAGGTCACCTTATGCGTCTGCTGTTGGAGTCAGTCTTACGTAACTAAAATGAGTCTTTGCTAGGTACATGCTATAGGTACCGTGTCGAGACCTGTTTTGGGTTTGGCCTATGCAACGGGTCTCGTGTCGGAGACAGGCAGACAGCGGAAAACAAAAAGGGAACTCCGTCTCGCTTCTCTCTGCTGCGTGCCTGCGGGGACACTCCATCTCTCCTCCACGATCCCGCCTCCCACACCTCTCGCCGAGTCGCCGGCCGAGGACGATCCGCCGGCAGCAGTGCGAGCGCCGCGCGGGCATCAGATCGCCTGTTTGGTTCCTTGGAGCTGAAAAGCGGGGGGCGCCATGAAGCCCCCGGCCGGCGGCAGCGGCAAGGGCGGTGCGGTGGACCCTTCTCTGCCGCGGTTCAGGTGCCAGGAGTGCCGCCGCGCTCTCGTGGTCGTCGGGATCGAGTCCTACGCCGACAGGCTGCCCGCACATGCCGCGCCCGGTACCCGTGCCTCCCCCTCTCCCCTCCTGTCTTCCCCTTTGTTTTCAAGAAGTACCTTTAGATCAATCATGGAATATATTTCCCTTCGTCCCAAACGTGATTCTCGCTTTTCAAGAAGTCGTACAATTTTAAGTTTAACTAAATTTGTAAAAATATACTAACGTTTATGATACCAAATAAGTACCATTAGATCAATCATGGAATATGTTTTTATAGGAAACCTAAATGTTGATGTTATTTTCTATAAATTTAGTTAAACTTGAGGAAATTTGACTTGGTTCAAACTTAGAATTGTATTTTTATTTTTTTGTGGACAGAGGGAGTACTATTGTAACCATGGTTTTCCACCACTTTGAGCCACTCTTCTCATCCAAGTTTCTTTGGCGCACTTAGATTATGCACATCTATAGCGTTACAACTGAAAAAATTGCTATGTCGATCATGTTGCCAGCGCTTCCAAATTATTAATTCCATTGATGCTAGAAGCTGGAGTTGCTTCATGCTTCTAGTTGCCGATCGGGTTCCACAATTAAGTTGTTCTATTGCATTTGTAGTGCTGGGACCAAGATTAACACACGGCTATTTGCCTTACTTCCTTCGATTGTTTTATTTTTTGTCACACAAGCACTATCCACTGAGCCTCTCCGAGATGCAAGTTTGTGGTACTGGTGGCGATTATTTAGTATGTCATTCAATGCATGCAGGTAATCATGCATCTTCTGTTCAGGGCAGTGTTATGGGTGCAAGCAAGATGGACAATTCTTATGTTGTGCTATCCAGGCAGAACAAATCTCAGGGTCCTAGAATTCCCCCACGCCCACCAAGTGCAGCAGCGGCGCATACTGATCCCAGCCAATCAACAAGAGCAATAGAGGGGTCATATATAGTGCTTCCACCCCCTGCCGCTTCCATATACAAGACACCTGCCTCTGAAGGAGGTGGTGCACAGCTCACAGCACCAGGTCTAAATTCCAGTAGCCCCTCGCAGGGAAACAATTCTGGGTTTCACTCTAGTGTTACTGTGCTGAAAAGGGCTTTTGAGATTGCTAGCTCACAAACTCAGGTAACATTAATTGCTGACTATGTGCATATACTAGTTGTGTGAGCATGCATGGATTTTATACTGGTGCCTTTAATGTTTTGTCTTCTATTTTCAGTGCCTTAGCAGTTATTGCATCAAATATGCATGATTTTTTTCTTTCCAAGTGTATAGAACATTATAGTGATACACATAGTAACGACGATGCATTTCTGCTTTTCTAACTGCGTGTGCAGGTTGAACAGCCACTTTGTCTGGAATGTATGAGGGTTCTTTCTGATAAGATGGATAAGGAGATTGAAGATGTTATTGCTGATATTAAATCTTATGAGGCTTGTCTTCAACGTTTGGAGCAGGAACCCTACAACATCCTCAGTGAAACAGATTTCCAAAAGGAGAAACAAAAGGTGACCGTTCCTATTGAAATATGTGTGGCTTGATGATGGATTAGTTATTGATGTTAGATGATGCAAAAATTTACTGTTTAATTGCTACGCTTGATGCAGGCCTCCCATCACATATAAGTGGTGATCCCTTTGACTATGAAACTGTTATATCAAGCTGCACAATATGAATACTTATATTGTGATTTAAACATATATTAGTGCCTAAGCATCTTTCAGAGATATTGTGAAATAGCCAAGCATAAGCTGTCAACTATAAACGCAACTCAATTATGGCACGTAATTTGTAGATTACAGGAACAAGTGCATATTATTGACTCTGTTGCAAAAGATACAAGAAATACTTATTGGTCTGTGTAAACCTCTTACGTTTTATTTATTTGTGTGTTCTGCAAATTCAGATTGAGGAAGAGGAAAATAAACTTAAAGCTGCTATTGAAGAAGCTGAAAGGCAATATTCAGAAGTTAGTTCTGAGATGAAAGATCTTGAAATAAAATCTAAACAATTTGAGGAATTGGAAGAGCGGTTAGTATCTTTTCTCCTTGCCATTATTGTTTCAGGCATCTTCCTGTTACAGTTGTGCTGTTTGTCATTTGTATCATTTTTATGCACTTGGAGTTGCTGGGGAATACTATCACAGAATCACGGTTTATGTACAACATTATACAAAGTTTTAACACCATCTGCATCTTTTGTTTGGCTCCTGCTATTTATAATGCTTGAAATATCTTTCATGCAAAACTAATGTTAACAATTTTTTTTTATTAGGTACTGGCATGAATTCAACAGTTTTCAGTTTCAGTTGACATCTCACCAGGTAAATTTACTTCAGGCCAGCCTATGGATACATAACTGTCAGAATAACAATGCACCAACTTATTGTTGTCATACTTTGAACTTGTGTTCTTGCTGCCCCCCTAACTTGTATATATTTTCAAACAGACATGTATTTTGTTCCATATCAGTTCCAGGCTAATAACTAAAGCAATATTAACCGAGTCTGGGGTTGATTTTTGCGATCATGTATTTATTTCGCATCAAAAAGTTTCTGACAGAAAGCTAATAAAGCTTATGCAGCATGCATGTTGTCTGTGGTGTTGTTTTTAAAACTGCCTTGATGTTTGGATATACTATCACAAATTTTAGTTACTTATCTCTATGCAATATTTTCTTATGCTTGAATAGTTTGCCACCATTTTCTGTTACATTCATTTTGTTATATGAAAAATATCACACTTTTCAGGAAGAAAGAGATGCAGTTTTTGCCAAGATAGAAGTTTCCCAGGTTCATTTGGAACTGTTGAAGCGTACTAATGTTCTCAATGATGCATTCTATATTTCACATGATGGAGTAATTGGAACAATAAATAACTTCCGCCTCGGACGCCTTTCTAATGTAGAGGTAATTATACAGATAGCAAAATGCATAGATACAATTTTGGGTCACTATACTCAGTGCTTCTGAAAATAATGTACAGGTTGAGTGGGATGAGATAAATGCTGCTTGGGGTCAGGCTGCACTGCTGTTGCATACCATGGCTCAGTATTTCACCCCAAAATTCCAGTATCCTTTTGTTTTCTCTCGGTAGCTATAGCATTAATAAGTGCATAGTGTTACTTACAATTTTAACTTATTGAAGTGCATAAATTGTGAATTTTAATAGTAAGCACAATAGAATTTATTCTTAAAAGAAATGTTGCAATGGAGTTCCTGAACATTTTCCTAGATACCGGATCAAGATTCACCCTATGGGAAGCTATCCAAGAGTCACAGACATCCACAATAATGCATATGAACTGTAAGCTTTCTGCTGGCAGATGTACTTTTTTCTCTTCAAGATGGTCTAGGTTTATAATAATTCTATTTCGTTTGCAAACCTTCTTGCCTTAGCACTGTATCTTGCAGTGCAATTTAATCATGCTTGGGATGTTAATAAGACGCGCTGTTGATGTTCAGGTTTGGTCCCGTGAATTTGTTCTGGAGCACCCGATTTGACAAAGCCATGACATGGTTTCTGACTTGCCTGCAAGAGTTTGCTGAGTTTGCCATAAGTTTGGACAAGGAGAACAATGTTCCACCTGAAAAATCACTGAAGCTTCCCTACAAGTAAGACCTTTTGCAAATCTATTGGTCTCATAATCCTGATGTTTATGTGCCCTGACTAGTCTTGTCATTCATGCCATAGTTATTGAGACTGAACTAGGCATTGAACTGGGAAGGTTTGTGGTTCATGGTTTGATTGGACTGTCGAACCACAGGCTCAAAGTAGTTAAATATTGTATACCTTTCTCTTTTCCCCCTTCGAACTACACAGGACGGCAGGAGAGCTGTGTGTCATTTCATTAAGAAGAATAAAAGATACAAAAGGGAGGGAAGTAAGAAACCCCCTCCCAGGCACCCT
The DNA here is from genome assembly GCA_904845875.1 of Miscanthus lutarioriparius. Lineage (NCBI taxonomy): Eukaryota > Viridiplantae > Streptophyta > Magnoliopsida > Poales > Poaceae > Miscanthus > Miscanthus lutarioriparius. The sequence continues at coordinate 8,389,232 of CAJGYO010000006.1, read as the reverse complement.
CACGGGGTTTAATCAATACAACATTCTAGAAAATAAATTAGGGAAACACAACCAGCAGCCTCAAACAAATATTGTATACCTTTCATGCCTTTCACAAGTGAAACCATAGCACAGTGGCGTGTGAGATAGCCTCCTTGGTGTAGGTCTTGTTTTCAAATGCCATGGGACACATTTTTTGTTGATATGTTGAGTGCACTGCCTTGCCGGACATCCCCCCACACTAAGTTTGTGCAACTCAAGCTGCACACCATGCCCACATGTGGCTCAGAAGTTGTATGGTGCAGAATGTTGGCCTACGAAAAGACGACATGTTCAACAGATAAGTGTCGTGGAAATGCGTATGTTGCGTTGGATTTGCGGTCATACAAGAAGGGATCGAGTTCGGAACGATGATATACGTGATAGATTAGGGGTAGCACCAATTGAAGAAAAGCTTGTCCAACACCGGTTGAGATGGTTTGGACATGTCCAACGGAGACCTCCAGAGGCACCGGTGCGTAGTGGAATCCTAAGCCAGGATAGTAACGTGAAGAGAGCAGAGGAAGACCGAAGTTGACTTGGGTAGAGGCAATAAAAGGAGACTTGAAGGGATGGAATATACCCAAAGACTTAGCCTTAGATAGGAGTGCTTGGAAGACAGCTATTTACGTGCCTGAATCTTGATTGCTTCTGCTGGGTTTCAACTCTAGCCTAACCCAACTTGTTTGGGACTTAAAGGCTTTGTTGTTGTTGTTGTTGTTGTTGTTGTTTCTGCAAAGCCAGACGGTTCGAATGTTTTGGAGTGGGCTGATTGCTTATGCAGACCTGGCAGACCCTGCAGAGGCTCTGGTTCCTGTTTTTTCCGATGGAACCTTGGTCGGCCTGGTTTTAGTAGCTATGATTCAGACATTTGAATTTCATGTTTATGCTTCTGACCTAGTGTTCATTTGCAACCACTCTTAAAGAATATTTGAACTACGAACATTCCACCTGGGGTAAAATTTGTTAAGTTCATCAGGTTTAGAACGATGCAAGCACCGTTTTCTTAAGACAAGAAAATTGTTTTTGTGGCTTTGAGCCTTTCTTTCGTTGGTTACTGTGGTAGTTGTTGTCGAATTCATGCAAGAACTCTGTTGTGGTAATGGTAGATAGTAAATTGGAAAGTTTCTTGTGTATTGATGCATTCCGTGTTACCTGCATTGTTGTTAATTAAGATCAATTCATTTCGCAGGATTGATGGTGATAAAGTAGGGAGCCACACGATCGTCCTAAGTTTCAATAAGAATGAAAACTGGACCAAGGCGCTAAAGTACATGCTGTGCAATCTGAAGTGGGTTCTCTACTGGTTTATTGGCAATACAAGTTTTGCACCACCCTCGGGATCACTGCACACACAATCTCTGAAGAACAAGAGTTGATGATGTTTTTTTCTCTTTACTAACTGTACATAGTTTACATGCTTGACCCTGGCCGCTGGATGTAGCCGTAGTGACAATAACGACATATTTGATGTACATGTGTTTAATGCTTGAAGTCTGCCATGCTGTCTTGAGGCCCTTGTGCTGTAGTGCTCGTGCATGTGTTTATTGTACTATCTAAAGCCCAGCAACTCCATTTTCGCCCTTAAGAGTTGATGGAAGGCTCTCATGCTGTTGTGCCTGTCCACACAGCTTAGCAGGATGGAAGGCTGAGTTGGTGGGATCTGAAGAGGAGCCGGTGCACAATGCACTGATGACGGATCAACTGGGGGCATCTCCACAATCCATGTCACATGAGGTGCTTCTTCCTTTGTTGATCTGTGCTGAGGCTCGGCCATGTGCCAGTTTTACGTGTGTACACTGCGATGCCATCCAGATTCTGCATATGATAGTTGAACAAAAACTATAATATCCGATTCTTCTTATCTCACAGCAGCAGGCCACCAGCCAGCGAGTCTCACCGAAGAAGCACGAGACCATCATCTCTCCTACATGTGATCCTTACCTTCACCAGAGAAGCACGACTCTCCTACATGTGACCCTTACCTGTAATCCGTTTACAGCATTTCCTGAGATCAACAGCATGGCAGAACTTCGATCAAAACAAACATAAAGGAACAACAGCACACCAAACATTCCATGCTCCGGTACTAGGATATCTTCACAGTTTACGACAGATCATACTATTGCACAAAATACATGATGATCTTGGCTGTTCTGTACAAATGACACTTCTGTAAACCGGGGGGCACCGATAAGAAGAAAAAAGAGGCTCCCTAATTTCTAAATCTGAGAAATCAGGTAAGACTATGGCTAAGAGAGGCTAAGAGAAGATCTGGGGAAAATGAAGCCATGGTACAAAATTTCTGCTGACTTACAAAGAGGTGGGCGAGCATGTACAGAGTTTAGGATTTACTGTGGAGACCTTGAAGCCAATCATGATTCTAAGGCCACCTCCTACCAGGTATGTACACTCATGCATGTTAATCATCTCGAACAATCTCGCCCATCATGATACGGTTACTGTGGACCTTAAAGCCAAGAAGAGAAGGGTCAATCTGCTTCCCTTTCTTCGTTTTCTTCTTTGCGCCCTTGCCACCTGGGCCACCGTCTGCAGATTCAGAGGCATCATACTGCAACGGAGGCTTCCTCGAGCTCTTCAGCGCTTCGCTGAAGGACTGACCAGAGGCATCTGGATTGTTGGTGGCTGATGGCATGCTATACAGCCCTGCCTCTTTGTTGCTAGGAACACTGCCTTCCATACCCTGGGCTACTGATGCGACTCCTGATTCCACCTTATTCTCTGCACAGTAAGATTATCAAAATTAAACGTCTGATATAAAGCAGACATAAAATTTATAGATAAATAGCATGGTAACAAAAAAATACTTCAGGTTGCCTATTATTGTGCAACAGGTTGCGCACTAACATTGTGCTTGTTCAAACTATCACAGGACAAACCTATAAGCCACACACACACAACCATCCAGTTTGTGGTCTAGACAGTTCTATTTTAGCAATTGACAGCTTTGTTTTAGGTGAAGCAAATTCAGCTGACTTTTAGTATACAACCTCAAAGTAATATTAACCATATCAAAATTCAACAATCCAGACAGTTTGAAAAAAACATACCATCAGAGGACGCAAGGCCTGATTTCTTCAGCCTGATTGCTGAAGACAGATCTGTGGGAACTGGCTGAGATGTAGTATGTTGGTTTGTAGAGCGCTTTAGTAAGGAGTGAGGGCTTCCTTTTGACATGCCAGAATCAGACCTGCACATCTATATATTATAAATACAATATAAAGCCAACTTTGCACTCAACTAAGTGGGCATTCAAGAAAAATAATTTGTGCATGTAAAACAATACAATGAACACTATAGAAAAGCTAGTTAGAATCATATAGATGTATGCCTTAATAACAAATATTATGTAGTCAAAACTATTGTCCAGAAACAAGACTTTGCATTAAGGTATGCTTATCAGCGAAGCGAAGTCTCACAAGAATTAAAGTACATATTAGAATTATCCAGTGGCCTAATGTGTGAGAACATCAGAATAAATAAACTGAGTAACATGCCAAAAAGAATTATTAGAATGGTAATTTGGTGGGGTGGTGGAGATAAGTGAATATACTTTTGAGAAAGATAGTAGATAATGGAGCAGCACATCTACGAGTTTAGAATAATACCATTTACTAACAGCTTCTTCAGCAAAATCAGTATCATCCCCAGCCAAACTCACACTAGAACCCTGCTTTTTACCCCTCGTTAACTCATTGACACTCCCAACCAATTGATTAGCTGATGTCCTACCACCTGTGGTGTCTGAAAAGTCCCTTTGTACACCGTCAATTCCAAGAAAATGCTTCTGCTCAAGCATTGATCCAGATCCTGATCTAAGGTTAAATTTTCCAGTGTTCTCAATACTGTTGGGTAAAGAACCCAGATTGGCTGATCCCTCTTGCGCCAACTGCCCTGACTTTGCATAAAGTGACCTTTCTGCAAGAGACTCCTCAAACGACAACATGTCCACTGATCTTAGAGGGTTCTCCGCAACAGGTTGCGCAAAGTGATCCTTACGCCCAAATGATGCTGGAACAGGAACATCAGGGAAACCCAGGGACTGCTGCGATTGAAGGACAAGTTTCTTATGAATCATGTCACTCAAATCTTGTTCTGCATTCCTCTCTTTGTTCATAAGGGCTGCCCATGCATGTGGGTTGTCAACAGCAAGGTTCATTTCCACATTCCTCCTCTGCTTCTCCGCTTCAATCTGCAACTGGTTGATGCGTGAAGACTCCATTAGACTGTTTTGCAACTGTCCATTGGCATCCGACCAGTGCCTTTCAAGCCTTCCTATGTGAGAACCAGGAAGCTGTTCCTGAAGCCTATGTTGCTGGGGATGAACCCCTGAAGGAAGCATAGGAATTTGGCCTAAAGGGTATATATCACCATGTGTTTCCAACTGACCAAGTCCATGATGGCGTGCTAGGGCGTTTATGACATCTGCGTTTGGTCCAGGAGCACCACCAGGCAAAGAACCAGACCGCTCTAGGGAGTGAATACCTTGACCTCCCCTATGCAAATGTTCATGTAAGGATAAGCTGCGGTCAAGATGTTCATGATGATCAAACGATGACGATCTCTGAAGGTTCTCCAGGAGATCGAAGCGACCATGTCTCTGATTTGGACTGGTCCCTGAGCGGATAAACTGGGCAGGATCGTCCATTGGCCAGACCCCACTTAATTGCCTTTCTTCCTCCCTGCCTGAATGTTGCCGCAGAGCATTTGCCAATTGTTGAGACTGAAGTTGCTGCTCGTGCTGAAGGCCTAAAAGAATTTGCTGCTCTAAAGGAAGCATCTGTCTCTGATTTGGACGTGAGAGAACATCCAACATATCATTATGATGCTCCCTATGAAGGCCATGACCAAATTTTGCTTGAATGAGTTGTTCAATAGCCGCATCATGCTGCCTTTGCAAATGGTGTGGTTGCTGGTGAAGTTCATTTAATACATGTTCACGAAGTAAGACTTGATCAACCATATTTGTTGGTCCAAAATTTGAACCCTGCAGCTGCTGCTGCAACAATTGCTCGAGGATCATCTGTTGCTGCTGCTGCTGCTGTTGCTGTTGCTGCAAAAGCTGGGCTTGCCGTTGCTGCTGTAGCTGCCGTTGGTGCTGCTCTTGTTGGAGCTGGCGGCGTTGCTGCTGTTGCTCCATTTCAAACTGGACTCTCAAAAGATGCTCCACATCAGAAAGCGGTTGATTCATAGGCTGGCGGTGTTGGTGCAAAGAATCAAACACCTGCCCGGGAAATGCACCAGAAAACTCCAAATGGTTGCGGGCCATCAATTGCTCCTGCTGCATTTGCTGTTGCTCCCGTCTGATCTGTTGAAGCAGTATTTGCCCCTCAAAATTCAAATGATGCTCAGCTTCAACCTGAGGGATTCTGCCGGAAATGTTTGCATCATTCATATTGTCCAGCCGTCCAAAGTTTGCAGGCCACTCATCACGCACACTAGAAACTTCATTCATCCTGCTAAGTGGCCCGTGTCTCATGTTTACAGGTGGAATGTCCTTGGGTGTTGTAGGCTTGGGATTTCTCCGCTCATTTACACCAAGTACATTTGATGAGAGAGGTTGTTTTGGATGCCCTTCCAGCTCAGACCAAAGTAAGCCAAGAGGACTCAGATCACTCTCACTTGGGATATCATGCTGCGGCAAATTAGCTTCTCCAACCACAGAATGAGGATCATGTGGTGCCACCTGGAAATCTGCACAGTCATTCTCGAGGTCCCGTAGGGATTGATCCATGCTGCTATTAGGCCTCCCAGTGTACAATACTTCTGTCATAAACATGAAAAAAGTGAACATTAAACATGAAAAAAAAAAGTGAACATTACCTCAGCAAAAACATATATATGGCAAATGAGTTTCTGAGCAAAAGAACTAACCATCAGCATCCTGATTCACTGATTCAGGAATGTGCTGCTGGCGATTACTAGTATTTGCTATATCCTTTCCCGTTTCCGGTGAAGATAACCAACCACTACGAGAAGGTACTGATGCTTCATGATCACCTCTTTTAGGATCAACAGCATTGCTTTCAGAATTCCAATTAGACACTTGGTCACTCTTCCCAGAGGAAGCAGTAGGAACTGTGGATTGAAATTTACTTTGAGATGATTCCAGAGGTTCAGCGCTTCCATCGCAGGGTTGAGGTATATGCGATTGCGGTTTTTGCCCAAGGTGGGGCATGACTTCAACAAGTGGGCGGAAAGGAACATCATCTGGAGCCTGAGACAAACGTACAGGTAACTCCAAACCAAAGTATCCATCTTCATACCAGGAAATTATGTCAGCACCCAGAAATGGACCCTGCACACCTCCTTGGGGATCCAGATAATATAATGTCAACTCTTCTGGATAATTAGCATGGCCACCCACTTTTATATCCATGTCACTGCTTTGGTATTGCATAGGGGGTTCTGAAGGATGCTCAAAGGATGGTACATCAAACAGAGTGTTTGAATCATCAGGTAGCTTAGTACCAAGATCATGATCAGCACTTGACTTGATTTCATCAGTTTTCAAACCTTCCCTAATGTCGGTAATCCCATATTGATTGCTGCTGGCATTTTCCTCCAGACTTTTCTTTGGCGGAGATGTACTGATGCCAGTAGGAAGTGTCCCTTCAACATAGAAGGCGTCCTTCTCTGAAATTAAATCTGAAGACACTTCTTGACCCAACCCAGCAATTGCAAAACTGACTTTGTCCTTGTCATCATCAATACCAGAAGCTGGTTCTGAAACAATTATAACGTTTAGACTCTACCCAATGGATAAGAAGCCATGGATAGACAGTAACATTTGCATTTTTAGATCTATAAAAATCATGGCACAACTAACATCCCACAGTGTAGATATACCTTCGAGATCTTTTGCCCTCTCTTTTTTGTTTCCAGTCCCATTGATTCCTTCACTGCTAATGACTTTACCCTTTCTAATATCTTCCAGGAGAGCCTGAAAAGTAGGCAAGCAGGTAAATAAACAGAAAAAAGAGACAGAAGAGGTTAAAAATAGTAGGAAGAATATAACTAGGTATTACCTCTTCAACTCTATCCGGTGCAACAAAGGCTAGGGGTTTTGCAGCAGTAGAGAGTGTGATGGAAGGAATTTCCTCCAGTTTCATGTCAGCATCATCAAAGGATGACATCATATTTTTCTGCCTGTATATATCAAGAAGCTTCCCTCTTGGGTAGCGGAAACTAACAGCAGCTTTTGCAGACTTCCCATGCACAGATGGAGCACCGATTGATCCTGCAGATGATGGTCGGTTGAAGGATGCAACTGAGTTTGGGTTTCCCCTGCCTCTTCCAGCAGCAAAACCAATATCTGAGTCCTTAACACGCCCTTTCTCGGATCCAAAGCCTGGAGCAGCACGGTACGTTGCTGTTCCGACAGAATGACTTTCCTGCCGGTGACGAGGCCTCCATTTATCACGGGAATCTGACTCAGACAGCAGCCTTCCAGTGAATGTCTGTTTATCAGCATGGGTTTCGTCCTTCTCTGCATCAACCTTCTTGTCTGACCTGGTGTCCTTCTCCTTGTCATCAGGTCCCCATCTTGATGACCATTTTCCATCACGGCGGCCCTCATTCCACCTTTCAGATGCAGGAGCTGCACGCGGATCAGTGTTGTCCCTTGCAGAAACATTGTCAGAACGGCGATCAGTCTTGCGATTATCGACGTCCCGGTCCACATCCTTCTTGCGCTCCCTCCTCCCAAGCAGGCTCGTCTCCCTCTCCTCTTCAAGCCAGCGAAGACCACTATCAGCATCGAACACATTCCTCCTTCGTTCTTTCCTATCAACAGTTCCTTCCACCATCCTCACTTCCTTTTCAGCAGGTTCAAGGGAGGACCCATGAGGCAGCGAGATCTGCGGATGAGCATACAGCATCATTAACTATCAATTCTACCAGCAGTCAATCGACATCTCTGTAAAGGGCATACCCAGTGCAGAGAGCTCCCGCTCTGTGCGGGGTATGGGGAAGGGTGTCCGTGGCAAGCCTTACCCTCGCCTGTGCAATGCGAGGAGACCGCGACTCGAACCCGGGACCTTCCGGTCACAGACGGCAAAAGACTCTACCGCTTGCACCAGGCCCCAGGCCCACCCTTCACTGTACAGTAAAACAAACACTGAGGGAAGGGCAGTGATCACAAACCTTTCCATCAGCAGGTTTGGCGTAGAGCCACTGAGGAGACAGGGGAATGCTGTTATCCAGGTGCTGCTGATCTGCATAGCACAGGGTCAACGTTCAGCAAAACATGGTCGTATCATCCACACAACAGCCTACTGACACACGAGCTCACACTCCTATGCACACAGACCGAGGAGAGCAAACGCACGGGAACACATGCACCCACGCCAACACGAACTAGCAACCCCCAGCCGAACCCTAGACACCTACACATGGCGTCCGCTACAGAAATTCCTCAACTGCTAAGCAGGCGGTCCGAAATGAATCAGGGAGGAATAGGAGGCAAGTGATTTCGGGTGAAGAAATCCGCACCTTTGGAGTCGTCGACGAACCCCATGGCGGCGGCGGCGGCCCTGTCCTCCTCGATCCCAAGCGACAGCCCACCTGCGCGACGCAACAACCAGACGTCAAATCGGGAGCACCCACCAATCAATCACAGATCTGGGCCGAGGCCAATCCAGGGCAGCGGGCGGCGGCGGCAGATCGGATCTCCCGCGGGCGGGGGCGCGCAGATCGGGCGGCTCACCTTTGCCGAGCGCCGAGGGTCGATCCAGCTTCCTCTCCGCCATCGCGGCCTCGCGGGATCCGATGGAGCGAGCGGGGGAGTGAGCTAGGGTTTCCGGTGGAGAGCGGGGAGAGAGAGAGGAGAGGCAGCAGCTTCCGCGGCGCGATCCGAGCGAACGGGGCGAGGCGGCGGAGGGGGAGGGGAACCAGAGCTAGGGTTTTGCGAGCGAGCGAGGGCGTCGAGGTCACCGGCGATGCGAGGAGCAGGAGAGGGAGGGAGCGAGCGAGCAGAGGGAGAGGGAGGGTGGCCGGGTTGGGTTGGGGCTGGGGCTGGGAGCTCTGTGTGTTTTTTTGGGGAGGCTTTTTTGGCTGCTGTGTTTCGATGATGGGGGCGTGGAGCGGGCGAGAGAAGGGGAAGAGATGACGAGGGCCAGCCAAGAGATAAATCATAGCTTTGGTTTTTAGCGAACTCTTTTCTCTCGCGCGATTTGTTTATTTTTATCGTTTAAAAACTAAACACGAGCTAGCCAACCAGACTCGAGCCCGCTTAGTTTTTTCTTTATTTGTACTAGCAAAAATAGTACGTATTTATAATTAGTTATTAGTTGACGACGATAGGAACGTTTTCTGAGGATGGTGGTGATACAGATGACGTGACTCTAGTATGGAAAAAACAATTTGTTGTGAGGATGACTTGGTTTCATACAAAAGTTTAGGGTGCGTTTGTTAAAAAAAATATTTATGGCGTGTTTGGTAGGGTTTCAGATTCTCGTAGAAACGTTTTAGATCTAAATTCTCTCAAAAAAATATTTCAGGTGACCGATCATAATCACTTTGTAAGTAAACCTTTTGGCTGTTAGGTTGAATACTGATCCACATAAAATTGTTTTCTCATTAAAAAAATATATAAATGCAAGTATGCTTCAAAAACTGTTAGAACTTTCAGTGGGTGCACCAAAACTTAATACAACTCATTTTATTTTATTGCACTTCAAAATAATTAATTGAAAAAAATACAAACGTTAAGTGTAGAGGAGAGGGTGGGGTCGGCTGGAGAGGGGGCGTGAAGGCGGAGACGCGAGCACGAGGAGTTAATGAGAGGTGCTCGTTCTCTGGCTTCACCGTGACGTGACGCGACGACGGTGGAAAATAGAGGGAGAAGAGGGAAAGAGAGAGACAGTGCAGCAGGTGGGCTCGGCACGTCCTTGCCTTGGCGGGACGCGAGCGGCGAGAACGAGAGGCCCACGCGCCGGCGCTACAGACCACGTGTGCGCGCGTCCGACCGGTGTAGCTCCGCGCGCCGTAGTGCCATAAATGGCATGGCGACGGCGGCTCGCCCACGTCTTGGTAGCAGAGGCGACACTGACAGAGGCAAGAATGCCAGAGAGTGCATGATCGCGGCGGTGCAATGACGGATCGGCAGCAGCGTCGCGCGACGCTGTAGGCAATCATGACAGAGCAGCAGCGGAGGCGGCACCAAGACGGTGAGAAGGTGAGGAGACAGCGGTAAGAGGGGGGGGCCGGGGTCTCGGCGGGCGGCCTCGGCCAAGCCTAGGCGGCTTGACCGGCCAAGCGCGGCGGCACGGCTGACCGCGCGAGACGCGGCCATGTGCTTAGCGTGAGAAGACCACGCGGTGACCGCGCACCCAGCGCCAACCAACCTGAGACAGTGACACGCACGAATTTTAAAAGCGTTCAACACAACCAAACGATTGCTTTAGAACCTAAACTATCTTCACTATGTTCAAGACGGCACATGAGACTACCAAATCGAGCTATAACACTACACCACTCCTTAATCCAATCTCTCATAATAAATTGCTAAACATAACAGTGTTTAACTGTTGGCAGACTTAAAAATTTCTAAATTTTTAAGCTGAATTTGATTTCCATTTGTGATTTCTAAGCTAGTGGAAATATAAGCCAGTACTATCATTTTTCGACCGTAAGTATTTCATTGTCGTCTACAAAGTTTGTACTTCCAACTTTATTAAGTGACACATATATGTCCTATAGCATTTTTGCTTAATAAAAGTTAGTTTTAAACCCTAAGTAATATAACATGACTATCGAATCAACTTTCGTTTCGCATTTTTGTTCATCGTTTTGAGTTACGAAAGTTGATCTACACACTTTATTACATGCATTAATACATAAATATGATGCTCATGACATATTTTAGAAAAAGATTTACGGTGGTCATCAACATTGATTCCACCGAGCAGTCAAGAGCGCGCCTACAGCTCCAACCGATCCCCAGGTGCGCGGGCTCCACCTCGTCCGACCCCCGAGGCCGCGATCTCCGCCTCGCCTGACCCCGAGGCCGCGATCTTCGCCTCGCCCGACCTCCGGAGGCGGGTTCCACCTCGCTCGACCCCAAGGTCGTGATCTCGCCTCGCTCGACCTCTGGGGATGGGCTCCACCTCACCAGACCCCGAGGCCACAGGCTCCGCCTCGCCTGACCCCGAGGCCACGATCTACGCCTAGCCTGACCCTTGGGTTTGTGCTCCGCCTTGTCCGACCCTAAGACCATGGGCTTCGCCTCGCTAGACCCCTTGGGTGTGGGCTCCATCTCACTCGATGGGGACCCATACCGCCGCCAACCACTCTAGGCCCAAGCGTATGGGCCTGGGTCAAAACTCTGACACCAAGGAAGAGACTGGCATGCCCTGATGTAACTCGCGTCCACGACGGGCCATACCTGAGCATTCACATCAAGAACAGCGTCGGACGTAACGGTGTTGTTGTGCCTAACCCCCGCACGAACACTGATAGGCGCGTTAGTTCACCATGACGTCCGCTAGGATGGAGTGGAGCGCCATGATCGGCAGATGACGTCTACGTATGGCGCTAGTGACGGATAGGACCACGACGTGGGGCCATCCCTGTTGACATCTACAGGGTCGGCGGGACCCGCATGAAGGAGAAGGATCCGGTGATCCTAGAGGCATTCCTCTCTCTCGTTCTTCTCCTTTTCCTCTGCTATAACCCACGCTTTCCCTTGGCCTATAAAAGAGAAAGCAAGACGCCCCATGAAGGGGATCCTGAACCGATCGACCCATCAAGATCCAATATCGATCCGCACAAGAGCATGACATGAACGCACAGCTGAGTAGCGATTGAGCTCTCAGCATCCACTCACTCTTTTCACCAGATACTTGGGATCATTTCTCTCTCTCGCCTGTTTGTAACCCCTACTACAAACTTTCGGTGCTAGTAACACAAGCAGCAGTGATAAACTAGACGTAGGGACTTTCTACCCTAACCAGTATAAACTTCGTATCCTCTAAGCACACAATCTGAGCTAGACGTGCAATGATACAAATTTACTCGTCAGTGGTAACTCGAAACACCAATAGTTGGTGCGCCAGGTAGGGGCCTTTTGCGCATCTCGACATCCACACTAGGCCTCGAATGGCTATTCACGGCGTCAGCTAGGTCCCGGGCGTGCACGTGCGCTTCGAGAACCTAGACTTCATCGTCACGATAGAGGGAGGGTTGGTGCTGGCCCCCACCACCATCCAACCTCTCCACTTTACCGGCCTCGACGCAATCGCTAAGGCGCTTGAGGAACTGTAGCTGCACGCACCGAAGGCCCACACCCTCGAGAGCAACCAGCTCCTCGTCTTCGATTACGGGAGGCTAGAGCACCAGCTCAGTGCCTTCCTGGGACCCCGACTGTCCCGGGAGGACTTGCACCACCTCACCTTCTTGTTCGCCAACGTTATAACACAGCTTGCCAGAGGAGAGCCGCTCTCCCTGGAATAACTTATCCGGAGCGCCCCGACAGCGCTCCCGTCTGGTTTCCATAACACCACAGAGACCGTTGGCCACCCTGTGGCGCAACACACGCCTCCATCCCCCATGAACGATGAGTTCGTGGGGATGATCGAATATGTCGTGGAATCTTTCTGCGACCTCATCGCGAGAGAATCGGGGTCGCCCTGAAGCATAGAAGTAGCTCCCTTACGTGGCTAATTTGGTTTGTGTAACCTTGTTAGTCACATTGCTTAGTTTATGTAGCTAAGTAATTTGCGCTCTATAATTTGGTTTGTGTAGCCTTGTTATTGAGCATTGCTAGTGAGCTTAGGTAGCGTTGTGCTTTTGCTTACTAGCATGTGTAGGAGCTCCCTCGTTGCTTAAAGTACTAGTGGCATAGGTTTATGTGACCTTGCTCCTAGAATTAGATAGGTGAGTTCTAGCTAGCCCGGCACCTTAGTTGCTTAATTAGGATCTTTGCAAGGTGCTAGAGAACATAGATAGAGGGGTGTAGTCTTAGCTAGACCGATTGTTTTAAGTTCATACTTGTTTCGGTTAGCCGACGCGATTAATTTTAGAAAGGACTATTCACCCCCCCTCTAGTCCGTCATCTCGACCCTACAAGTGGTATTAGAGCAAGGTCCCTCATTTGTGGTCTTTACCGACTCGAGAGGATGGCAAACTTTGGGCTAGATGTTGCTTGTGACACACATTTTTTATGGCACACACTATGCACGATGGAAACGTCATATGCTTGATCATTTTCGTGATTTGGGTCTCAAGGCATGGTGGATAATTGTTATTGGTTTTTCTCATGATGCTTTGGATAAGGACAACCTAACCCAAGCACAAGAGGATTGCTTACAACTTGATCATCGTGCTCTTTATTATCTAACGTGTGCTTTACATGATGATGTTTTTAGACGTGTGGGGGACTTGGAGAGTGCTCATGATATGTGGATGGCACTCCAAGCCTTCTATGGTGACTCCTCCACATGTGATGATGGCAAATTCAAGAAGGAGGGTGATCACAAGGTGGAGGCACATGAGCGTGTTGAGCATGACCACAATTTGGTGATTGTGGAAGATTGCTCCACCTCATGGTCAAGTGATAATGATGATGATGCTACCACAAAATCACTTGACAAGATTAATGGTGATGCCTCAAGCGATGTACATGATGATCCTATCCCATGCACACTTGATGGTGATGATGGTTCATGCTCAAGCCATGATTGTGATGCTACTACAAACTCTCCAACCACACCATATTGCTTCATGTCACAAGGTGACACCAAGGTATCAAATGATAATGTGGTTGATCATGTTGATTCATATGATGAGCTTGTTAGTAGATTTGATAGCATGACCATGTCTTTAGAAAATAAGACAGCTAAAACATTGAAATTGGAAAAATGAAAACTTATTTTTAAAGAACTCTTGTGAAGAACATAAGAAATTACTTGATGTTCTAAAATTAGATCATAAGACACTACTTGCATCTCATGAAGAATTATTAGAACAACATGCTTCTCTCATTAAAGTGTTTACAAAGAAACTTAAAATAATGAGAGCACATCACATGGATCAAATGATAAATTGTAAAATGTTGCTAACCCTTGTGATGTAGGCAAGAAGCATGTATCCACCTCTTGTGATGATTTATTAGAAATCCATGTTCTTCATAAATAGATGATTGTTCTACTTCTATATCTTGTGAGACTAATCTTTTTAAGGAGAACAATGAGCTCAATGAGCAAGTGAAGAAATTGAGTAACAAGTTAGAGAGGTGCTACCACTCTCAAGTCACCTTTGAGCACATATTGAAGACTCAAAGAAATTTTGGTGACAATAGTGGCATCGGCTTCAAGACTAGCAAAGTCAATTATCAAGAAAGCCACAATGATATGAGTGGTATTGGCTTCAATAAGAGCAAGATGAAGGGCAAGAGATGGGGTAAGAGAAGATATGAAAGAGAGATGAAAAAGCAAGAACAAGAGAAGCTCTCTCATTTTATGTGCTTCAAGTGCCATGAAGTGGGACATCTTGCAAATGGTTGCCCCAATAAAGAAAAGCTCAAGTTGAAGAAAGAAGAAGAGAGGCTAAGGCATGTTAAGTGCTTCAAGTGACGCACATGGGTCATCTCACCTCTATGTGCCCAACCAAGCAATTGGTGAAGCAACAAGTGAAGTCTCAACCAAAGCCACAAGTTGAGCAAGAAAAGACACCCTAAGAGTAAATCAAGATCAACCATGATGGTAGTGATTTGATGATAAAGAAGAAGAAAACTAAAAAATGGTGGTAAAGCAAGAGCTAGGCATCCAACTTCTAATTAAGATGCTAATATGATGAGCAAGACCCAAGATGAGAAGAAAGTCTATGCTCACATCAAGTGCTTCAAGTGTGGAGATACGAGACACTTTGCCTCTAAGTGTCCTACCAAACTTGAGAAAAAAACTCAAACAATCCATAAGAGGCAAGGCAATGGGAAGCACCATATGCGCAAGGAAGAGAATGCTCAATCAAAGAGAAAGTACTACTCATACCGGGAAAAGGGACACATGGCACATTCATGTCCCTAGGTAACACTCCTAAGCCTATTTCAATTAATGATGATTCTATGCTTAGGAAGGATGGCAATGGTACCTCATTAGTTGCAATTGCAAAATATCCCACTATTTATATTAAAGGCTTTGCCTAAGTATGTTGCTCCTAACTTGAGAGGACCCAAAATTGTTTGGGTACCATCAAAAAGTGGATGATTGATTATAGGTACCATCGGCATTTGAGGCTTGATTCAATTGATCTCACATTGTTCATCACATATTGAGTCAGGTTATAAAGCTAGTGCACATCCAAACCCAATGCTAAGTGAAAATTGTGTTAAGTCCAAATGCTATCAACATACAAGTGTCATATTCAAGTTGTTGGTGATTCATTGGATATATTAGATGGCTTGCAAATATTTGAGATGAAGCTTGCTAGTTGGATGATCTTGAACTAACCAATGTATATCTCTTGTTGATCATTTCATTTGGGTGCATATGAGTTGATTGAATTGGATAAATATGCAATATTGCTTGCTATAAGATGATTAAATGGATAATTGCTTAGTAATTAAGTTTGAATTAATTTGTATTGGATAAATTCATAAGATGACATTTAGTAAGAAGATTGAATGTATATATGTCTTGTGAAAGCATTAAAACAAGTTAGTTTCAAGTTTGATTCATATTTGATAAAGTAAAGCTCAAGTGATTGAAATATGTCCTTTAATTGAGAATCTGAGCTAGCTGTGATCTTAGCCATGTTTGAGTGACCAAAACTTATTGGATTGGTATAAAAATTGGTACACATGCTCTATACTTATGGTAAAAAGCGCTGAACAAATTTCATGAGAATTGGATAAGAAATGCTTCGGTTTTGAAGTGGATCTTGTCAGATATAGTGCAACAAGTTTTCAGCATATAATAGTGATAGAAGAATTGAAATCTGGTAGCAATCTAGAAGTCAAATGAAGCTTAAATTTTTATATCTTCTAGATAACTTAGTGAAGCACATCTTCACCAAATTTCATGGTATTTGGATCTGTACTTTGGGAGATATTCATTTTTCTTTGAAGAGTACAAAATCTGTCAAAAAAATGATAATTATTGGATTGATCAAGAGTCACTTTAATTGAAAGATCCTCAAGTTGGAAACATGTCTACAAATATTTGAGGTGCTAATGTCCCCGGCCTCTGGCCGGAGGTCCCTACCTCTATAGAGGATCTAGAGGCAACTATGAAGCTCATTCACACCACGACGCCCGCCAACCACGCCCCAAGGGAGGTCGGGGCGTCAACCGCAACTAGGAGGTCAATAAACCCCTCTCCCATGACCTTCACGACCACATCAACGCTAGTGCAGATGTCCACTGCCGCATCAAAAATAGCAGCTCTGCACGCTATGAAGCAGAGATAGAACATCGCTGACAATTCAATGCCAAACATGAAGGATTTGCTGCCCGTCAAGCACCACTCCCTACCGATGCATCAGGACTTCACCCCTTCATCGAAAGGCTCTGAGCCATCCGATGGCCTGTGGGTTTCAAGGTCATTGGTGTTAACACCTACGACGGAAAAGGTCAACCCCGCTCAGTGGCTAACTCTATACGAGATCGCTGTGAAAGCTGGCGGCAGAGACAAAGACGTCATGACAAACTATCTTCCCATCATGCTTAACCAGTCTACAAATAACTAGCTCCTTAGCCTATGGGAGAACTCTAAACAATCTTGGGACGACCTTAAGAAAGTCTTCACCGACAATTACATGGCTACGTGCGAGTAGCCTGGCACCAAGTATGACCTGGAGAAGCTTCATCAGTCCTCTGAGGAGTCCTTGCGTGACTTCATCAGGCGCTTCTTGGAGACAAGAAACTCTGTTCCCAACATTATTGATGCCGAGGCCATTGTCGCTTTCACCAAAGGGCTTCGGTACGAGCAACTCCATGGAAAGCTGTACCACAAGAGGCCCACAACCATCGGCGAACAGATACAAACAACAAATGGATACATCAATGCTGAAGAAGCTAAATGGGCTACCCGCACTGCCCATCACCAGCGCCGCAACGATGACTAACATGAAGACAGGCGCTATGACGACCACGACTGCCGCTGTGACGATCAAGACCACCGCGATGACTACGACAGCCGCCAAGATGATCACGAGCCCTAGCGTGACAACCACCCGGAGAGCTTGAGGGGCAGACAAGCCGGCGTCACCGGCCTGATAACTCGATCAACACCGGCAATACCCAGGCCAAGCGCACCTATGACGCTGACTTTGGCAAGCTGATGGACGGCATATGCCCTATCCACAAGGATACCAAGCACACCATGCGAGAGTGTAGAAGTTTGAACATAGCGCTCGGTGGTGAATCATTGAAGAAACCACGGCGTGATGACGATGAGACCGAAGAAGGTCAGGGTGGAGAACAAGGCAAGAACAAGGGCCCAAACTACAAGGACCCCACCAAGATGCGTCATGTCGGTGGCTACATATGATGGCCCCATCGCTGACCCTAAGTACCTCGACTAGTCGGAGCTGAAAGCATCTAGGCCCCTAGTTGGGTTTCGGTGATTAATGACAACACGAGATTACTGTGACTAACATGTGTTTTGTAGATGCAATTAAGTTAGGTCATGGTAATGGCAATTGATTGGGCAATCTTGGTTGTCATGCCCCAACAATGAAAATCATTTCGGTTTTTAAAGGATCAGACGACAAGGTTAAGGATGGACTAGTTCTAAGTGTCGTTTGGTGTTGAAGAGACACTTAGAGTAGTTTAGGACTTTGTTTTTCCTTTGGCCATACTATTAAGGGGGTATGGACGGGTAGCTTGACCTAGGTGAGTCTAGTGGGTTAGGTGTGGTGCACACTTGTCAACTCTAACACTAGGTAGCTCCTAAATAGCCCTTAGATCAATTAGAGCAAACTTCATTCACATATGATTACGAGTTGGAAGTGAATGGAGGGTCAAATGTTGACCGGATGTTGGTTTTGGTGTGATCGGAAACTAGCGCAGAGTCCAGTCAGTTCATTTGATTAAGGTGAAATCGTCTGGATGCGACCAAACGCTGAGTGAGGTGTGACCGGACGCAGGGTCTGCCTGGATGCCAGAGTCCGGTCAACTCCAGTAAGGTTCTAGAGAGGGAGAATCCTGATCGGACGCGTCCGGTCAGTGCTGACCGGACGCTCATCAGGTTCCGGCTACTGACCGGACGCTGAGTAGCAAACTGATCGGACACTGGGTTCTAGAGTCCAGTCAACATTAGTAAGGTTTCAGAGGGCAGTTTTCATGACTGGACGCGTTCGGTCAGTGCTGACCGGACGCTGGTCAGTGTCCAGTCACAACTTAACTGCTCGGTTGCGGGGAGAATTGACCGGAGCGTCCGGTCACCCCGTAGTGGCACATAACAGTTCGTTTTGAATGAGGGGTTATAAATATTTCCTCTATTCACTCAAGGGATCACTTTTGCTCATTTCAACTGCTAAGAAACACCCTTAAGAGTGCCAAGGAGAGCAAGGTCCTAGTGAGGTGATTGAGATTTGAGAATCCAAGAGAAAGGCCTCATTAGTGAAAGCAAGAGTAGCAAAATGTGCATCCACCTTTCTCATTAGGCTTGTCGTGGTCAAGTGAGAGTTTGTGCTTGTTACTCTTGATGACCGTCATCACCTAGACGGCTTGGTGGTGATTGGGAGTTTGGTGATCATCCGACGGAGCTTGTGGATGGCCCAACTCAAGTTGTGAGCGGTTGTGGGTGATTCACCGTGATGGAGTGTTGAAGAATCACCCCCGTAGAGAGCACTTGATCCTTGCGTGGATCAAGGGGGAGCTACAATCTTGCGCAGGTGCTCCAACGAGGACTAGTAGGGAGTGACGACTCTTCGATACCTCGGCAAAACATCGTCGTGTTCCTCATTCTCTTTTTACTTTAAGCATTACTTTGAGCAATTCAATTCTTGTCTTTACATTCATAGAATTACCATGCTAGAGTAGGATTAGAACATAGGTTGCTAAACTTTTATACGGTAGAACAATAGAAATACTTTCTAGGCACAAGAGATGAAGTGGGCTAACCGTAGGGTTTAATTATTGCAAAGAACTTTAGAATTAGCCCAATTCACCCCCCCTTTGGGCATCTTGATCCTTTCAGGAGCACCCGATCACCTTCTCCAGGGTCGATGAGTGGTCTAACATCCCATACCCAGGGCGTTTCCCACTCATCCTAGATCCCATAATCAAGGACGTGCGCTTCCAAAAGGTCCTCATTGACGGAGGGAGCGCCCTCAACATCCTCTTCGCTAGATCTATGGAGGAGCTAGGGCTCAAGAAGGAAGACCTCACCCCGTGGACTCTCCGTTCTAGGGAATCATTCCTAGGAAGGCGTCCCTACCCTTGGGACCTATTACACTGCTGGTTCAATTCGGCACCGCCAAGCATTTTCACGTCGATTACATCAACTTCCTCATCGCCAATTTCAACACGGCGTACCATGCCATCCTCGGCCGACCAGCTCTTACCAAGTTCATGGTCGTGCCGCACTATACGTACCTGGTGCTGAAAATGCTGATGGAGGAGCGGGTCCTCTCTCTATGCGCCAACCTCGACATAGCTTATAACTGTGAGAAGGAAAGCTTCACGCTCGCCGAGGCAACTGACATCTCCATCCGCATGCAGGACTGCATCTCGACTTCGTAGCTAATCTCTCCAGAGGACCTAGAGATCCTAACCATGGAGGCCGCCTGAGCATCGACCAAGTCCAAGGAGGTGAAGGAAGTGGCCCTCATCCCCGACGACTAGTCCAAGACTGCTCGGATCGAGGCCGACCTCAAACCTAAATAGGAAGATGCGCTCGTCAGCTTCCTAAGGGAGCATGTCAACATGTTCACGTGGAAACCTATGGACATGCCCGGTGTGCCTCGGGAGTTGATCAAGCACTCCTTAAACGTCTCGGCGACCGCCAAGCCGATCAAGCAGAAGCTTCGACGATTCGCGAAGGACAAAAAGAAGGCCAATAGGGTAGAGATAACCTGGCTCTTAGCTGCTGGTTTTATTAAAGAGGTGTATCATCCGGAGTGGTTAGCCAACCCGATTCTTGTAAGAAAAAAGAATAAAGAATGGAGAATATGCATTAACAAACACTGCCCTAAAGACCCCTTCGGCCTACCTCACATTGATGAGATCATAGACTCCATGGCTGGCTGTGAGCTCCTATGTTTTCTAGATTGCTACTCTGGTTATCACTAGATCGCGTTAAAGGAAGAGGACCCAATCAAGACATCATTCATCATGCCATTCGGTGCCTACTGCTACACGACAATGTCCTTTGGGCTTAAGAACACAGGTGCGACCTATCAAAGAGCCATCCAACACTGCCTCAAGGACCATATCGGGAAGAACATCGAGGCTTATGTCGATGACGTGGTGGTCAAGTCTAGGACTGCTAACACTTTCATCACCAGCCTCACCGAAGTTTTCAAAGCCCTAAAAGTATACCGATGGAAGTTGAATCCCACTAAGTGCATTTTTGGCATTCCATCTGGTATCCTACAAGGCAACATCATTAGTCGCCGCGGCATCGAAGCCAACCCAGAGAAGATAGCGGCGGTGACCAACATGAAGCCACCGACCTACGTCAAGGACGTCCAGAAGCTAATAGGGTGCATGGCGGCTTTAAGTCATTTCATATCTCGTCTAGGCAAAAAGGAACTCTCGTTCTTCAAGTTACTCAAGGCTCAAGAGAAATTTGTCTGGTCAAAGGACGCTGACAAGGTATTCGCCGAGCTCAAGTGGTTCCTCACCACACCTCCAATCATGACCGCCCCCTAAAAGGATGAAAGCCTGCTAATCTACACCGCAGCTACCAACCGAGTAGTCAGCACCGCCATCGTTGTTGAACGAGAAGAGGCCAGACACGCATACAAAGTCCAACGCCTAGTCTACTTCATCAGCAAGGTCCTAAACGAATCTAAGACCCACTACCCATAGGTCCTAAAGCTGTTGTACGCCATCCTGATCACATCCCGGAAGCTCTGACACTACTTTGATGCCTACCACATAG
The DNA here is from genome assembly GCA_904845875.1 of Miscanthus lutarioriparius. Classification (NCBI taxonomy): domain Eukaryota; kingdom Viridiplantae; phylum Streptophyta; class Magnoliopsida; order Poales; family Poaceae; genus Miscanthus; species Miscanthus lutarioriparius. Next base: position 8,368,143 of record CAJGYO010000006.1, on the reverse strand, counting down.
CAGTAGTCACCGAGTACCATCTCGGTGACATCCTCTACAACAAGGAAGCCAGCGGCAGCATCATTAAATGGGTAGTCGAGCTCGGCACCTATACCATCAACTTCAGGCCTTGCCACACGATCAAGTCGCAGGCGCTCGCCGACTTCATCACCTTGTGGACGGATATGCAGACTCATGTCCTAGTCGACCACCCCGAACACTGGACCATGTACTTCAATGGGTCTCTTAGCCTCGATGATGCTGGGGTAGGCATATATTTCATCTCGCCATTGGGGGATAAGCTTCGCTATGTCCTTCGCCTATACTTCCAAGCATCCAATAATACCACTGAATACAAGGTGGCACTTCATGGTCTTCATATAGCTGCCGAGCTCGATGTCAAACGCCTCTAGGTGTATGATGACTCCGTACTTGTGATCAATCAGCTCAACAAGGATTGGAATTGCACCAATGAGAAGATGGATGTTAACTACGCCGCGATAAGAAAGTTAGAAGACAAAATCTATGGCATCGAATACACCACGTGGTTCAGGCCAATAATCAAGCAGCTGATGAGTTGTCAAAGATAGGATCAACCCGGGCTGACGTTCTAGCCCGAGTGTTCGTCCAGGACCTTGTGGCCCCTTCCATCAAGTAGGAACAAGAAGGCGTTGAAGAAAACCACCTGCTGAGCAGATAGTCGCAACGATCCCTAGACCGAGCAGTGATTAGAGGGAACCTTTTATCAAATACCTCACCATTGTAAACGTCCCGCCTGACAACACAGAGAGAGAATGCCATACCCACCGTAGTAAGCATTACATCCTAGTTGAAGGGAAGTTGTACCGCAAAAACGCTAAAGGGAGCTACTCCAGAAGTACGTCTCCATGGAAGAAGGCGAGAAGATACTCAAGGAGATCCACGCAGGCACCTGCAACAACCATGTAGCCTCTAGAACACTGGTCGGAAAGGCTTTCCGAGCTAGTTTCTATTGGCCCTCTGCCGTAGCTGACGCCGAAGCACTCGTACACCGATGTGAGAACTGCCAGTTTTTCACCAAATAAATCCACATCCTAGCTTAGGCCTTGTAAATGATTCCTGCATTGTGGCCATTCACATACTGGGGACTGGATATGATCGGGTCATTCAAGCCCACGACTAGAAGTTTCCACTGGGTCTACGTCTGCATCGACAAATTCTCCAAGTGGATCGAATACAAACCCCTGGTCCAAGCTACAGCGAAGAAAGCAATCGAGCTACTTGACGACATCATTCACCAGTTCGGCTTGCCGAACAGCATAATCCCCGACCTTGGGTCCACGTTCACTGGCAGTGACTTCTAGATTTCTGCGATGAAAGATGTATTTTAGTCAAATATGTGTCTGTGGCACACGACACCCAAGGGCCAACGGCCAAGTCAAGCGCGCCAACGGTATGATCCTGTAGGCATTGAAAAAATGGCTCTATGAGAAGGAATAGAAACACCCGGGCAAATGGCTCAAGGAACTACCAGCTGTGGTCTGGGGACTAAGGACCCATCCCAGTTGTAACACCGGTGTCTCCCCATACTTCATGGTTTTCGGCTCTGAGGCCATATTGCCTGCTGACATCGCTTTCCAAGCACCTAGGGTGGAGAATTACAACAAGGAGAACTTCGACCAAGCTCGACGCATTGAAGTGGATAGCTTAGAAGAGGAACGTTTGGTCACCTATGATCGAATGGCAAAATACCTACTACAACCGACGACTAGCTGAATTGCTCGGGCAAGCTCGGCTCCTAGTTAAATTGATCGAACGCCTGCTCTTGATGACCGGAGACTAGCTGAATTGCTCGGGCAAGCTCAAGATAGTGTTGCCCAGTGAATCCAAGGTGCTCGGGGAATAGCTGTGGGGGTATACCCCCTGATACCCATAGGACCGTACATGTGCCGAGCCACTAGGGGAGGCCTAGCCCACAAGACCACGCATGAGTCGTGCCACTAGTCGAGGCCCAGCTTATAAGACAATGCCGTGTGGAGCACGACATAGGTCGGCGTGCCTCGCAAGACTACGTGGAGATCCTCGGTGATCTAGGAAACCTGCTCGGATATGCTAGATACCACAATATTTGTAACTTCCTATCTTGTAAACCGATTAGGATTGAAACAATTGATATGTAACCCTACCCCCGGGCTATATAAGGCGGGTAGGGACCCCCACATTTTCGTCGAATCATACACAATATAATCCACAAAGACACATGACGTAGGGTATTACGTCAAGCCGACGGCCCAAACCTATCTAATCGTTGTCTCTTGCGTTCTGTGTCACCATCCGGTTTTCTCACGCGTACCTCCACCGATTCATCTACTACCATGGGCATACCTTTGGTGGGCTGCCGACCAGATTTCGTCGACATAAAGTAGTCAGAGTATCCAAGTTGATCCTCTTCTCCATCATCCTCCATGTTCTAGATGTATCAACTATGTTGCTGGACGATGGCAAGCTGTATCCATATCCGAGGAGGGTGGCGCGTGCGATCGATGTACATCTAGCTGGGCAATTCCAAACACATGCCCTTACTTCTCAAAAGGGCATGTAGAAGGCAGTCATTCCTAACATATGACCGAGGCTTGAAAGTGACCTTACCATCCCGAGAAACCCACCCTAGGAGGCCCATCCTGGACTAGTTCCCCCCTAAGTTTTTTCCATGGACATTCCCCGCCTCCAACAACGCCTTGAATGGCTAGATAACACTCCAGCGAGCGGTTTAGGAACCTTTGTGGTAAGAAAAGTACTCAGCTTCACGGTCAACCATAACTTGGTCCCCTATTATGTGTCCAGTACCTTCAAACTTGACCACTGGTCTAAGCAACAGTACGATCCTTGATCGACATAGATGAAAAAATGTGCACCAAGAGCCAGGCTTTGTTGCACCCACCAGTCCTCCAAAGATCTATTTTCACACTTCTCGTCGAGTCTCCAATTATTATCCATCTCTAAATCCAAGTGATAGTTGTAATAGTATTATGAGTTTCTATGAGTAGAGGCATGTCACTCACGTACTACTAAATTCTCTAAGCATAGCATCTACCCGAATTCTTCTGTCATACTAGTAGGACCCATAGGATATGAATATTTATTTATGGAGGTGGGTCCCAAGCAACTCTTGCAACTTAATGCACATCAATATAAAAAAGTGTTTGTAAAATAGGGTTATGCACTAGGGCTTGCCTACGTAACTTGCGTCATATTAAGTATGTTGCATCTTCATGATACGATCATTCTCCATATTCGGGTCTGAATCACCATTACACCGCCGTGTGGTTCGAGTCCATAGCCCATCAATCGACCCATCAACTACCATCATACCTAAATGATATGTATGAATGCAATGCATGCTTAAGCGAAACATGTATAACAAAGATGTTTATAAAACACGAAAAGGCCAAACACCATGTCGTTGGGTTAGCTAATCGTCACAAGGTTCCACTCTCGATTACTTTAGCTTTATACTGTGAATTGGTTACCAACAACATAACACAAGTTATCAAAATAATGAAATTTTCATTTGAACATACAAGTGAAAACTAAAACAACATGTTAAGCACGTATCCACAACTAAACAGAGCTAATTAACACTTTGCTTACTTAACATGTGGCCTAACACAAATAAAGAGAGAATGCATACACGTCTATTATTAAGTATCTATTAACCGTATTTGATTAACTAGACACAAACACTAATAAAAAAGGTGGTGCGCCAAACATCTATTCTAAAGATGAAAATTTTGCGGGTGGTACATCTTAACAAAACATAAGTGTGGTATAAATTTCATAATTTCTGGATAATTATATTATTTATTGGCGCTTAATTAATATTTAAATAAATGCAATAAAACTCGTGACACCTTGATAAATCAATAACTCAATATTTCATGTAACACCATAGACATATTATGGTTAACAGGACATCACAGCATTAATAACACTACATAGAGGACATACACTTTCTATTTTTACCTATTTTTAACTATTTTAAAACTATTAAACAAACAAAATACAAGATAAACCAATAATTCATTGTATCGCATCACTGGGCACGAATTTTTTTAGCATAGATCCTACACATCAAATAGTATGCTATACTCCCTCCGTCCGGGTTTATTTGCACGTCTGGAGTTTAATTTTTTTCTCAAATTAATTGATCACTTTTGGAGTAGTACATTGCACCAGTGGCAGGAACCATCGTAGCAGTGCAGCACTAGACAGTCATCCGTATATGACAGCCGCACAGCGTCAGCGTGTCCGACTAAAATAATAATAATAAAAAGAACTAAAAAACAAAAGGAAAACAAAAAGACAAATAAACGGAGGCTCTATCGTCGGCCCATCCAGAAGTTGCCCGTGGCCGTTGACCCATGCTGCCGTAATCTCCGACGACTAAAAAGAATAAAAGTAAGATAATTTTTTGGTGCGATTTTTTTGGATCGCTCCTCTCTTCGCCCGCGCGATACCCCGCGCGATAGAAAAAGAAACTGTCATCCATACGATCCCCGCCTGCTTTGAAGGAAACAAATCGATTTCCGAGGCCACATGTATGGAAGGAAACAATAATCATGCATCGAAATCATGCTGCTCTCGAAGAGAGGTACGTTGATGTTCTTTAAAGGTTTATTACTTCAAATACTTATATTAGGGCAAGCGCGGTTGGGATGTTTTTCGTTTCTGCACACAAGCAGTGGCTAAAAGAATTCGATATATGCCTCATTTAGTTATTACTATTAGTTCGCGAACTGAGTTAATTCAAACAAAACCTTAACTGACGTATATTATATGTACGAAAGTAGCCAGTTATTTTCTTTTATATTCAACTAGGTAGCGTGCCTCGTGCGTTGGTACGTGACAACTAAATTTCTTGTACTACAAACATACGGATCGCATGATAAGATAGCAATACTGTTAAATTAAATACTGACGTTAAAGTGACATTTAACTCAAAAAGCAAAGTTCGTGAAATTAACACAGTAATGGAGAGCGCGACGTCGCAGGCTCACAAACTCTAATATATAGATTTTTTTCGTGATATGGCTAAGATAATATTTTAGATCGACAGAAAGAATTCTTCGATATCCATTTCTTTTATGCGCCAATAAATCCATAAATAAGTTTCGCTGCATCTCCATATAATCCTGTATACATAGGTTCAAGTATATATGTAAATATTAGTGCCTGTCACATGGATAATACTGCGTGTCTTAAAAAATCTCTCATAAAATTTTAAAACAAAGTATGTTATGCTCATCGTATAAATATGTGTGACTTTAGGACTGTTCCACATAGATATATATTGCAGAATAAGGTATCCACTTGAGTGTCTGTTCTAAGATGTTGAATTAGGTGTTGTAATTCTTAATTTTGACACATTTTTCAGGTCAAGGCAATCAATGGTGACACTTTTTCTTAGTGGTGCATAATTTTATGGTGTACCTTTTGACTATCTGAGTAGGAACAAGTTAGCACTGCAAAAGTTCAGAAAAGCTGCTGAGAAAGCCAAGTTTGAGTTTTCCTCCGCTATGCATAATAAAACCTATGTCCCCGTTTATCATTACCGATACTTTTGATGCAAAGCAATTCAATATTACTATGATCAGATATAAGTTTGAGCTCTTGTGAGCAATCTCATAGAGGCACTCTCATCCTTTTATGTGATCTGCCTCAAGGATATTGATAGGACAATGGACCTATGTTGGAATGTCACATTAAAAAATGTCCACGTTTTATCCACGATTTATTTCCCATGAATACATGCGGGTACTATGATAACACTAACTACACCAAATGAAAGATTAGAGAGAATTTACATTGCATCCCGAAGAATTTATTTATTAAGTTTTTTGACTCTACAGGTAGTTTTAAAATATTTATTTGCATGTCTTATCTCGTATTCTAATTTAAAATTATATAGTTTAATTAGAATATTTAAGTGATTGTATATATATAATATTCAATACAAGAATAATCTTTGCATGATCTTCTTGAAAGATTTCTACAGTGTAAAGACATCTTCGTTTTTCATGCATGTTCGTGCTAACGCTACGGTAAAAATAAAAGGACAATATATCAATTAAAAAATAAAAACAAAACTCATGCTCAAAGTCAAAGAGATAAATTATGGATGCTTGAATTTTGTCATCCATTATCTACCGATGTGCCTGTAAAATAGACTGAATAAACAATTAAACATAGATAGAAAACTAAATTAATTGAAAGAATCATTGCAAGACATCAATTATCTCATAGCTTCGGACAATATCACAAAGCTACTAAAAACTATAACCGCGCCCTCACTTCAAACATTATCCAGATAAATGGATTATAATGAAAGAAATAGATATCAGAGATTTCTTCCTACCAATATAAAACATTATCTTAGCCGCATCACGAAAAGGTCTATAAAGTAGAGTTTGTGAGCCTGCGACGCCGCGCACGGTCATTTGTGAGCCTGCGACACCGCGTACTCTGTGACCGTGTTAAATTCATAAACTTTGTTTTTTTGGATTAAATGCCATTTTAACGTTGGTATTTAATTTTTACAATATTGTTATTTTATCGTGCGATCCGTATATATTTAGTATAAATTGTTAGTTATCTCGTAGTAACACACGGGCACGCTACCTAGTAAAATAATAAAAAAGGAAGCTGTACTCAACCTGTGAAATGACACTCTCTGCAAGTCCCTTCTGCCTCTCCACAACCATCAGTTCACCACCGCAACTGGCTGACATCTATAGGGTATTTTGGTAATTTTCTATTCATCTTGGTTGCCGTGTCCAAGCCACATGTAAATATTTTTGGAAGGAGGGATTACACGGTTGCTCTTAGCCCAACGTGATCGCCTTACTGGGCCCGGAGTTTGAGAGCGCATTGGGAGGCACATTCTAACGGGCCCGTTCGCATAGCCTCATCGGACCCAATGAACTGGGAGAGCCCAAGTACACGAGGCTCATCCAGTTTGGCGGGCGGGCGGCCGGTATCTGGAAGTCGCGCGCGGTGCCAAAATTTGGTTGGTCGTTGGGGGACCTGCAATGCAAGTTCCGTCCCCAAATTTTTGAACGGCCGCCCGCTGCCGCATGAATTTGCCATTTTCGCTTGCCGCCCAAGGTGCAGGCTCAGCAGCACTCCTGCTCTGTGGTCCCCCGCCCATGGCCAGTTACCATTCGGCCCCCGTGCGGTACGCCACTAGTTTTTGTTTCGCCAAAGAAAAAAAAGAACTATTGAAACGCCGTCTGGGTTCTCACCTACAGTATCAAAACGTAGTAGCGAGTCGCGAAAAAAAAGGTATCAAAACGTAGCGTGTATTTTATCGAGAACTCTGTACTCCTACCGGCAAACTTCACCGTATCGAATCCGAGGGCTGTGGATGAGCACGACGAATGCATACGGCACACGTGTGTTCGCAACAAACGGCACGAAGTTCGTTGGCTACGATAGCGCCGCAAACCAGTTTATTATGAAAGAACAAAATTACGGGTGCCTAACATGAAAGGACAGATTTAAAACAGTAACCAGGATGGCTGCGAGAGCGCGGATTCTAGGAGGTTTATGGAGTTTCATATTACAATCACAAGATGACAGGAAAAGGGCAAAACGGTAAAACTGGAAACCGCGCGCGCAAAGCAGGCGGTTCCGGCGGGACTGGGCGCCAGGTGCGCGCGCGCGCGGGGGATCCGATCCGATCCAAACCGCGCGCGCAAAGCAGGCGGTTCCGGCGGGACTGGGCGCCAGGTGCGCGCGCGCGCGGGGGATCCGATCCGATCCAATCCAATCCGCCCCTCCCCCGCGCGAGATCCATCCCATCCCATCCCATCCCATCCCGATCCCATCGCGTCACACGTCACCCAGCCATTTATCAGGCGTGCGCTGCGCCCAGCGGAGAGCCGGTCCGGACACGCACACGCGCACGCACGCGCCCCGCCCCAGCCCCTCCTCAGCTCGCTGGCTCTCCTGCCCGCCTCCCCTGCCCCCGCCCCGTCCGCGTCCGCCCCGCTCCGCCTCCCAAAAATTTCACCCCTTTTCCTCCTCCCCACGGCTCCCCCCACGCCCGCGGGCCTGCCTAAAACCCTAGCCGGCTAATCCAATCCTCCTTCCCGTTCCCGCCCATGGCCTCCGCCGACGCCGCCAAGCCCGCGACCCCGCCCGCCGCGGATCCGACCGCCGACGACCCCATGGACGCCGACCCCGCGCCCCCCGCGGGGGAGGAGGAGAAGGAGGAGGAGGCCACGCCGCAGAAGCAGCAGCAGCAGCCGGAGAAGAAGCGGGGCGGCCGCAGGAAGAAGGGCGAGGCGGCCGCGGCCGCCGCCGCCGCCGACCCCATGGACGCCGACCCCGCGCCCCCCGCGGGGGAGGAGGAGAAGGAGGAGGAGGCCACGCCGCAGAAGCAGCAGCAGCAGCCGGAGAAGAAGCGGGGCGGCCGCAGGAAGAAGGGCGAGGCGGCCGCCGCGGCCGAGAAGAAGACGCCGACGTCCAAGAAGTCGGCCGGCCCCGCGGTCGAGCGCCCGTCCAGGGAGAGGAAGACCGTCGAGAGGTACGCGGAGCTTGCGCCGCGCGCCACGCCCGCCAAGAAGTCCCCCGCTATTGTCCAGGTGAGCCATCAGCGACTCCCTCCTCTCTCTTTCCCGCTCGGGTGTGTCTCGCCGGCCCCTGATCTGTTGTTTCCCCGCGGCGTCCGTCCCAGCTGCTGTCGTACTTACTAGCTTGCTAAAAATAGCTACTTTTAAGGATGATTTGGCCTCTTGGAACACGCCCTTTTCCATGCTAATAGTACTGCCGTCTGCGTTTCTCTGATTCGGAGGTTTGTTCATTTGTTCCTCATCTGTTTTCCCCGCTTTTGTGCCGCAGGGCTCTGGAACGAAGCTCAAGGACATACCCAATGGTAAGCTCGGCCTCTTGAAATATGTTCCACTGTTTTCGTCCCACTGGAATGGATTATCTGTTTGCTAGTGGCATTTCTTTGAGTGTTAACCGACTCTTGAAATATCCTCTGTCCGTTCCGCACAGGGGTCGAAATAGTTTAGGAAAAAAAAAGGAGTCTTGTGGACTGCAGGGCCATTCTCCCGAGACACCTGTTTGCCCTGTTTTGTTGGCTATGATATGATCTTTGACGCTGTAGAGTTTTGTAGAATAAAATTGGTTCTGGTAGATATCTGATGCTGAAGCCAAAGCTATGGAGTTTGGGGATGGACTCCCTAACGAGGTGAATGAAAACTGTGATATTCTTGTCCAACATGTTCACCTGTAAACAGCGTCATCCAATTTGAGCATGGATTTTAAGGCTTTATACTTCTTACTTATAGGTGACTGGCTCTTGCTTGAACTTATCATTGTGTGGCTTTAGGAATTTAAACTGGTGTGCGTGGTGTTGGTACAATGCAAAACAATCAATAACTTCCAATACATTTCACAAGCTTATTCCCATAGGCTGTAATGGACAATGTGCTGCTCTGTCCAGCATGATAAGTTCCTTTAGAGCATCTCCAGCAGCTCACCAATGCTTCATCCCCAATAGGATGGTATTGGTGATCACCAATACTGCTTTTTTAGACTATATTGGGGGAGATGCTCAAGCAGATCACCAATAATCTCCTCCAATACTGCCAGATTAGTTTTTTTTTTCTTTCCTTTTCTCTCGGAGGCAGCAGGCCGATCGCATATTCTTCCCTGAGCCCCCGCTGCACCCAGGGTCTTCGCCCGTGCATGGCCCCTGGCCATGGCACCCTTCGCCCCCCTCCACCCCAGCCATGGTGCTCGTCTGCCCCTGGCCATGGCCCCCCTCCGCCCCTTCTGCCACGGCCATGGAGCCCCTTTCCCTTATCTTCTTTGCTCCAAATCGCAGCCATCACCAAAAATCACAGGCATGGTTGCCGCTGCCCCAAATCCGCTTCCTGCAAGCTTGAGGAAGCTGGGCCGCTGCTGGAGCTTGACCACCTCCACTGTCGCGCCGCTGCTCACCAGAAACATCACCGCGTCGCGAGCTCAGCCACCTCCACCTCTACGACGCAAGCTGGAGGCTGCCGGCGGGAACAGCAGCCTGCAGTGTGGGCGTGGGAAGGAAATCCCAACGGTTGGGATGCGGGTGAGGTTTGGGGGGAGCTGAATCTTCCCCTCTATTTGGGGGGAGTTGAGGTGATTTTTGGTGATCACCAATTAATGGGGATGGGAAGGGGGAGCTGCTGGAGCAAATTTTTGAGCCAACTCCCCCAATATGGTAGTTGGATTGGGGATATGGGAGCTGCTGGAGATGCTCTTAGGGCATCAACTGCGGTGAGTCAATGCATGAGAGAGAGTCAGCCACGTGAGCTTCCAAACGAGTCGATCCTTGCACTGAACTTAGCTATGTGGGACCCATGTGCAAAAAATATCGCTGACGTATGCAGCTGTTACTTCCCATTGCCAAATTTAAAAAACAGTTCCTACTTGCTTTTGCCTCAGGATGGCAACGGGGACATCCTCGGCGGGGATCGATACCCCGCCCCCGTCCTTGAAATCTTCAATTTTCCCCGCTCCCCGTCCCCGATCCCTGTCTCGGCTTCGAGCGTAGGCCGTCGCTTCGAGCCTAGGAGCCGAGCGTGAAGAAAGAGGATGGGCGTGAGCGGAGGAGCAGGATGACCTAGAGTGGAGGAAGAGGAAGGCGCGCCTGCGCTGGCGTCCGTTCTGTGCGGAGATGAGGGAGCGGGACGATCGAGTGGCGGAAGAGGAAGAGATCGAGGGATGCGATACTGGGGTCTGGGGCACTGGTGGTAGCCGGGGTTTGATCGAAGTCTAGAAGGGATGGATGGGTGGGAACCTAGGGTTATCCTTGGGCTTGGGCCAATTCATTTTTACTGGGCTTCTTTTTACATATTTGCTGCCAGCACAAACACAGCCAGGGGCCCCAACGGGGAAGTAGGGAACGCTCCCTTCCCCGCTTCACCCGATGGGGATAGGTTTTGGCTTCATCCCCTAATGGATGAAATCCCCGTCGGGATCAGTGATCAGGGCCCTGTTGCCATCTTGACTTTTGCCCATCTGTTTTCCTAACAAGCAGAACCTAGTGGTTCTGCTTCTCTTATTTTAATTGGCACAATTTGACTCTTGAAGACGAGTCAATTCATTCTCTCTCTTCCAAAGAATTGGCTCCAGTGAGGATGAATCAATTCGTCTGCTCCATGTTGGACCATGCACTGGCTACCGGAGGAAACCCTTAAAGCTTAAATATGTCAGAAAAATAAATATTAGACTTGTACTAGCTATTCGATGAAGATAACGTTTAACGTCGCAAGTAGCTTGTAAGTACCAATTATGTGGGTATCCTTGTGTAACTGTGTTTACAGTTCTGTTGTTCCTTATAAAAAACTTTACAATTCTGTCATTTTGAAAAGATTGTTGCACAACTTTTGACTGCTCTATTCTACATGTTGATCAAATTGTCTCAGTATCATGATCACTGACTTTCCTGTTTGTTGAAAAATTATGTTGATATTCTGGGCAAAAAAAGTGAAAAGAGAAAATTGCATTGAATAAAAGCAAACATTTTATGAGCAGATCTTGCCTTTTGATTGGTGCTTTATTATCTGTTAGATTCTTAATCTGTATTCTTGTACGTGCAATACCAGTTTCATTCAAACTATCAAAGAGAAAGACTGATGAGAATCTCCAGAGCCTTCATACTGTATTGTATGGGAGAAAATCAAATGTAAGGATTCCACAAGTCTTTTGTAGCTCCAGTATGGTTTATTTCATCTACTTTGTTAAACTGTGTTGATTCTCTGCAGAACCATTTTTTGAAGAGAAACATATCTCAATTTTCTGGGTTTGTTTGGACAGACAATCAAGTAAGTTTTTTCCATGACAACCATATTATGTAAAAGAAGTTTTTTCCCCATGTTATGTGCTTAGCTTCATTTAGTGGATCACCTCTGTGTTAATAGTCACTGCTTGCTGTAATACTGTATACTGTACTAGCCTAATGTCTATAATGATACAACATAGAATGCTTTAAGCAGTGGCAAGTTTTCTTTCTTATAGGTTCAGTTGTGGTTATCTCATATATATATTCTGTACTAATCCAATCATAGCACTCTTGTCAGCTTTGTTATACTGTTTGAATGGCCTGACCTTTTTTTTGCAACTATGCTTGGATTATTTAGGCTTTGTGTGTTGTTGGTCATGTTTGCCCTGCCTGTGTTATGTTCATCAGGAAAAGCAGAGGAACAGAATAAAGGAAAAGCTTGAGAAATTTAACAAGGAGAAGTTGCTAGATTTTTGTGAAGTACTGGACATTAATGTAAAAGTAACTACAAAGAAGGTTAGTTGGCTGAGCTGAGCTTTGTTTATTCATGAGCAGTGGGATCTTTATTAATGGTCGGTGTTTTGCTGAAATTCAGGAAGAAGTTTCTGCCAAGCTCTTGGAGTTTTTGGAGTCTCCTTATGTTACCAGGGATGTTGTTCTCACTGATAAAAAGGTACAACTTTTGGAATTGCTATGCATAAAATACTCTCTGGTCATACACCTGTGATTATTTTTTTTCTTGGCCTGGGGCCATCTAAAGCAATGTGATTGGCTGGTTATGGCCTTAAGGGCAGTGCTGTATGATTAGCAGTACTCCACTTCTTATTAGCTCTGAGCTTGGCACCATGAACTGAATTGTCTGTCCTGTTGTCTGCCATTGCAGAAGGGGAAGAAACGTGGAAGGAAATCTAAGGCAACTTCTGAAGGTGCTTCTGCAGAGAAGGTAATAATATCTGGTGTTGGGTGCAGCTAAAACTTTTCCTTTTTAGTGCCCTGTCAAATCCTAAACAACCATTTATCTTTAGCGTATTCACCTGTGCCTTGAAGCCAGGTGCTTTGATTCTAAATAATCACACAACCTGCCTCCCCAGTCCATTTTGCTTTAGTATTGTTTACTTGATTTTTCTGCAAAAATGAACTAAGGAAAGTTATTGATGCATTTCTAAGAAAATGTAGACCAGGTATACTGAGTTGTGTATTTAGGTATTAAGAAGTAGCTATTTCAAATGGCTATTAAAAAAGTCATATGGCTGATTGAATTGGCTTTAAGGGTATTAAGAAATAGCTGTTTGATTAAACAGATATAGCTGATTGAGTTGCCTATTTAGGTATCAAGAAATAGCTATTTGAAAAGGCTATTTTTCATAAGTGATTCAAGAAATAGCTATTTCAAAATGCTATGTAAACATGTAACCCACTGAGTTGTCTATTTTATCTATCAATAGATAGATAGATTTCAAAATGCTATATAGCTGATTGAATTGGTTTTTATGTGTCAAATATAGCTGTTCAAATGGCTATTTCAGTAACCAGATATAACCACTTGGATTGGCTATAGATTCTCAAGTCCTAGTCTAAATATCTAATATATTGGTGTGTTATGATTGATTATTGGTGTCTTTCAAGGTTCTAAAAGGCACTAGGTGCTTGGCAGGCTCTAAGTCACCGCCTATTGCCTAGAGCTAAACATAGATTGAATGCCATATCAACAGATGTAGTTGCATAAATTTGTAGGAATAAATAAGAAAAAACCAAATGTCTTAACAACCCACTCAGGTCTGGGAGGAAATGCAGGAACTTGACTAGCCCATCTAAACACCATAACACCCATTGATGTCATGCGCCCCTACCTACCGCCACCAATTCGCAGCAGCCAATTGTTGTTCTCACACAGCTGCACTGCCCCCTCCCTTTGAGCAATTTTGCCATCCTAACCTTATCTCCTCTCTTGTTTTCTTCAACATCCATGGGTTCTGACAGTTCACTCTGTGTTTAATTGGATGGCTGTGGCCTACATAATGTGTTATGGTTCTGCCTTGCGCTCAAGAGCACCTAGGTGAATGTTTAATTATGTTTCCTTGAACACTGGTGTCTTTTTTTCTACTGAGGTGCTGTTCTCTCTTTTCTTGAACTGTCGCCCAACAATTGACTATGTATACTCTTCGAGCTCTCCTTTTTTTAGTACTCTAGTTATTTCTTACTGTCTAGACAATAAATTAACATACATGGGCAATGTCTATAGCGGTTAAATAAATTACTTTTGTCACAGCATTCCTTTTTTACTGATATTAATGGAATCCTGGCGTCTGTTTGTCTTATTGAACAGAAAAGGAAAAGAGTCCAGAAACAAGCAGCTGAAGATGGTAAAGAGAATGATGATGAGGATGATGCTGATCCTGCTGGTTCTGAGGATGCATCGGCAGGAGAGGAAGCTGATGGGGACTCTGAGGCAAATGATCATGCTGTGAGTGATGATGAACCTGATGAGCCTCCAGCAAAGAAAAAGTCTACAGATGCTAAACAGGCTAAGAAAGAAACTGGTTCTGATGCAAAGGAAAAGGATACACCAGGAAAAAAGGGTTCAACGAAACCTGCAAAAGGTGCATCAAAGCCTTCTCAAAACAGTAAAAATGAGCCTGAGGTAGAGGTTAAAAAGGTCGGCAAGAGGGCAAAGAGTTCAAAAGAAAGTGTTGTGTCACCAGATTCAAATAAGTCAAACAAGAAGGTTCCTATATCCAAAAAGGATGATGGAAAAGAAACCCAAAACAATAAAGCTGCCAGGTCATCCAATAAGAATAAAGGTATAAGTTTGGTAATGCTTACCACATGCAGTGTCTATTGATTGGTATTGTTCTGGTCCATACATGTACCAATCTGATCATTTCTGATTATTGCCATCCTAGTGCAGCTCTGAGTTCATTTGCGCTGGTTAATTTAAGACTGCAAGTTTTTTTTTTCCTTTTATACATTATACAAAAATCAGTTTCAGTTAAAGGCTTGTGACCTGTGATGGTACATTAGTATTTTTTTGAGATGTCATACATGAGTTTGTATACTTTGCTTGACCGCCATAGCCCTAATAAGCTATTTTCTGTCTATGCTCTGCAGGAAAAGGCAAGGGTGGTGCAGCTGCTGGGACTGCCCCAACCACTGAACAGCTTCATGCTGTTGTTAGCAGCATTTTGAAGGAAGTTGACTTCAACACAGTAAGCAATTGATTATGTTTTGAACATGGTCCATAGTTTTATGTGCTTTGTATTCTGACTGGTTATTTTTTTTATGTAGGCAACTTTGGCTGATATTCTCAGACAATTAGGTACCTTTTTATGTTGCTTAAATTTCATTGGAGTAGATAAATGAAAAAATTGTTAATATACTGACTCTAACCTTAGTTTTCTAACAGATGAGTGTACTGACATGTTTGATTCTTTTAAACCCAGGTACCCATTTTGAAATGGACCTCATGGACAGAAAAGCAGAAGTAAAGCGCATCATAGAAGAGGTAATAAATAGTATGTCTGATGATGAAGGTGAGGAAGACTCAGAAGATGAAGCAGAAGACAATGGTAAGGTGGAGAAGTCAAAGAGTGATCCTGATGGAGGTGAAGAGAAGTGATTCTGTGGACTGGATGTGACATGGTCAGATCAGTCTCTTGTTAATCTGTGGTTTAGATTGAACTTGGAAGGACTATTTTCATGCCAGTTCTCCTGTTTGGAGGTTTGGCTCTGTACAATTGGGGCACCGCAAGACGAGCCGGTGACCTGGGTACTGGTTACAAGATTGTTAACCATTTCACAGCCATACACACCTAGTTGTGCTTGACTTGGTAGTGAATGTAGTCTAGCTGCTGGTCATGTACGATAGCTTTGCGATTAATAGCTTGGTTGCTTAGGTAGCTAGCCTGACTGTAATATGCAGAATAATTCTTGGCTTGTTTCGTCCATTTATATCATGTAAAACTCTGTATCTGAGTTCTGAATCGTTCCTGCTCCTTGCATTTCTTATTTACATCGCCATCGCATTGTTAGCACTGTGCTTCATTTTTGTTGGGTCTTTTTGTGTGATCTTAAGCGTTTTCAAGTGCTCGTCCCATGAATTCAGACGCTTCAGTTCGCTATGTGTGCGCTGCTTCTGTTTGGTGTCTTTTTTTTGAGGGAAGCACGTATGCCATCTGCAAGAGCAGATGAGCTGCTGGTGGATTGTAGGTCTGTAGATGAAATCCTTCTGAATTCTGATGATAATGACAACAGCTGCAGTCACTGTCTATGCATCTGTTATTCTTTTGTCAGACATTTTTTCATCTCGTAGTTTGATGGTTGCTCTCGCATCGGTGTAACGATTTTCCAAACTTGATGCTCTCTGAAATCTAGAATACTTGATGCTCTCAAATTTAGAATACCATGTTAGTTGGTCTACCGTCATGGCTAATTCGTCCGGTTTTCTGACACTGTTGTTGTGCCTGCTTGCCATTTCCCCTATCAAACCTTTCTAGTTTCTGCATAACATAGGTCACAACAACTTCACTTATTTTCAAAACAGCTTTACCGGTAAAGCTGTTTTTCTTCTTCCCTCGTATAGATATGAGTTCGGAAGGAAGCTGGAAAAAAAAATAGCTTGTCCCAGCTTTACCTGCCACTTTGTGGGCCCCACGCTGTGTAAAGACGAGCTCTGCCCAGTGACGCAGGCGCTGCTACACGTGAGAAATGGGCGCCGCTCGAGTGCTCGACGACAGCCGCCGGGGCCAGCGAGCGCGCTCAGCTGCTGAGAGGAGGGCCGCTGGGACGCGCGTGGTTGCCGGGCCGGGACGCGCGAGCTTGCGGCGGGCGCCGGGACGCAGCCGCTCGAGCTCGCAGCCATGGCCGGAAGGGCAGGCGCGGTCACCGGGGCGCCGGTGCCGCCGCCGGGGCGCGGGCAGCCGTGGCCGGCAGGGTGCACGCGAGCACGGCCGCCGGGGGTGCGTGCTGCCGGCGCGCGCGAGCACGGCCGCCGGTGGCGCGGCCGGTCACAACTCGCAAGTCGGATCTGAGGGGATTGGATGGCTCGGCCTTGGCGACTCGGTGCCTGCAGCCTTCCAGCCTCCGTCGCTTGCCAGGGCTGGTGTGGAAGAGGCCGCAACCGTCGTGGGTGCGGCTGCCGCTGGCGATGCAGGCATGTAGCGGCGCGGTGACCTCTCACATGCGAACCGCATCAGGAAGACAGGAAAGAGACGCATGTGAGGAGACGACGGAAAAATAGAGGCCCCGTTCCTGGGATGAAGAGACGAAAAACACTGTTTTGAGGAGACGACAGGTTCAAAACACGAGAGGGAGGAGGAGGAAAAAATAGAAAAAAGAAAAGCAAAGGGCAATACAGTCATTTTATTGCTTTGTCTACAATGTGGAGCTATTTTGCTAATAATTTTTTCCAAAACAGCTTTGCTTCATCAAATAAGCTGCTTGCAAAGCTATTTTTTAAAAAAAAAAAAATCAGTTTTAACATTGAAGTTGAACCTATGACAAACGAGGCCATAATGCGATACGACCATGTTAGTCACTGGTCAGTGTCCTTAAACCGTTTTGCCACGATCATTGGAATACCGTACGACGCTGCATTGGACATTTGGACAGGTCGTCCCGATTCTCACCCGCTTGGAGAACTACCGTGCATTGCATGCTGGTCGCGTGAGATAGGCTCACTCAATCCAAATGTCCCAACCACCTTTACTCGTGCACACGCACAAGAAACCTCTCTTCTTATACGCCTTCTTCCTCGATCCGCTCCCCTCCAAGTTCGTCCAGATCCAATCCATTGGTGGTCCACTGCAGATCCGACTCCGACAATGGTAATGTTCGTTCATCCAGTTTGCCCGCTCGTCGTGTTGTTGTCACCGTTTCTGACACGGTGGAGTTACCATGCGTACGTTTTCCTGCAGGCCGTGTTCGAGCTGCGCATCGAGCAGCAGGGGGAGTCGTCGCTGGTGCCGCCGGCGGAGGAGACGCCCAGCGGCCTCTACTACCTCTCCAACCTGGACCAGAACATCGCCGTCATCGTGCAGACCGTGTACTGCTTCAGGGCGGCAGACGGCGCCGGCGACGGGATCAGCGCCTGCGACGTGCTGAGGGAGTCGCTGGCGAAGGTGCTCGTCCACTACTACCCGCTCGCCGGGCGGCTGGCGATCTCAGGCGAGGGGAAGCTGGTCGTGGACTGCACGGGCGAAGGCGCCGTGTTCGTGGAGGCCGAGGCGGACTGCGCCATGGCGGACATCGGCGACGTCACCGACCCCGACCCGTCCGTGCTCGGCAGGCTCGTGTACAGCGTCCCCGGCGCCAAGAACATACTCGAGATGCCGCTGCTTGCAGCCCAGGTACGTACTATACTATCCGTGGTCAGGCGGTCACCATTTGCTGCTCATCTCCTGGATCGATGGAGTTAATAATGGGCGATCGATCCATGGACATGCTAGGTGACCAAGTTCAAGTGTGGCGGCTTCGTGCTGGGTCTGGCCATCAACCACTGCATGTTCGATGGCGTCGGTGCCATGCAGTTCGTCAACTCGTGGGGCGAGACGGCGCGCGGCCTCCCGCTGTCGCTCCCGCCGGCGCTCGACCGCGCCGTCCTCCGCGCGCGCGACCCGCCGCAGGTCGACTTCCCGCACCACGAGTTCGCGCAGATCACCGACGACGACGATGAGGAAGACGATGGGGACGACGAGGAGGAGTCGGACTCCCCGCTCCTGCACCGCTCGTTCCGGTTCACGCCCGCGTCCATCGCGCGCCTCAAGGCGGCGGTGGCGCTGGAGGGCCGCGCGTGCACCACGTTCGAGGCGCTGGCCGGGTTCGTGTGGAGCGCGCGCACGCGGGCGCTGGGGATGCGCCCGTCGCGCCGGAGCAAGCTGATGTTCGCGGTGGACGGGCGGCCGAGGTTCTCGCCGCCTCTCCCCGCAGGGTACTTCGGCAACGCCATCGTGCTGACCAGCGCAGCGTGCCCCGCGGGGGAGCTGGCGTCGTCTCTGCCGCACGCCGTGCGGCTGGTGCGCGCCGCCGCGGGGGCCGTGACGGACGCCTACATGCGGTCCGCGGTGGACTACTTCGAGGCGACGCGCGCGCGGCCGTCGCTGGCGTCGACGCTGCTCATCACGGCCTGGTCGAGGCTGCCGTTCCGCGCCGCCGACTTCGGGTGGGGCCCGCCCGCGGCGTGCGGCCCCGCGGCGCTCCCCGAGAAGGAGGTGGCGCTGTTCCTGTCGTGCGGGGAGGAAGGGGGCGGCGGCGTCCGCGTCCTGCTGGGCCTGCCGCCCGCGGCCATGGCCGAGTTCCAGCGGCTCGTGGAGGAGGTGACCGCGGCCTGAAGGACGACAAGATGACGAATCCGCATGCCTGTATACGCCAGTGCTGCGTGTCATTTGTGTTTCTTTATTTTCCTTTTTGAGAACTTCTTGTTTGTGTTCCTGGTGGCAGTGGTACGTTCTAGTGAACTCGTCCTTGTTAAATGATTAATGAAATTTTAATGAACGCACAATAGTCGAGTCTGGCAATAGCCCGATTGGAGCTTTTCTGAGCTACTTCATCTGTGTCTAAATAATTATCGTTCTTGTTTTCCGAGAAGTCAAATAAATTAACTTTAACTAAATATATATATATATATATATATATATATATAATAGTAATATTTATAAAATAAGTAGTATGATTAGATAGATCATGAATATATTTTCATAATAAACTTATGAATATTGTTAATATTTTCTATAAACTTAGTCAAACTTAACGAAGTTTGACCAACACGTCTTGCATAGCGACAGTTAATAAGAGACGAAGGGAGTACATAATGGATTAATGGGCCTAGGCCTGTCTGCTTTCGAGGTCAATCATGGGTGAGAAGTCGGTTCACGAAGATTTGGAAGAGAAGGAAGAAATTGCCCATCAAAGATACAAAGAAAAGAATCCAAACTCAAAAAAGTTTTTTTTACAACACAAATTAACTCAAAGAAGTTGAACAAGATGAGTCAACTTGCGGAGGCCTGTCTGCCTCAAAGAAAAGGATCCAAACTCAAAGAACTTGCCCATCATTAATTAGTTAGTTTGGTTTTCAACTTGCTTAATTTCCTAGTAACACATACTCCCTCCGTTCTAAATTATAAGTCGTTTTAACTTTTTTGGTTCATCCATTTTGTTATGTATCTAAACATATTATTATATCTATATGTATAGTAAAATGGATGTACCAAACAAGTCAAAGCGACTTATAATTTGAAACGGAGGGAGTGGTTTAAAAAGACCATGCATGTCATTGATAGGCATGTATGGATGATGTTTAAAAGGCATATACGTATGGATGAGGTTGAGCAGTACAAAACATCTTATAATTTAGGACAAATTTTGAACCTTCGACACCTTATATTTCAAGTCAAAGGGAGTAGAACCGACGATGTTGCGTAACCAGGCACTCTAAGTTATCTTTTGGTAATAATGATCTGAAGGATCAGAGAGCTTCCCATTTTTTTTTTGAAAAAAGTCTTTCCACAACTTTTATTTTTAGAAAGTTAGAAAGTTTACTCATAACTCTTGTGCATAAATTTTTGCGAGACAAAATTTATCACCACAACCTCTTCTTATAACATTTTCAATATATTTTTAGGTAATTTTATAGAAAACTTATCATGACAACATTTTTACGTGGCCTTTGCAACCCAAATTTATTCATAGCTGTTAGCGGATGAACTTATTATAAAAATTCTCAATAAAAATTCTCTAGCTATACTTTTATATTATAAATTTTACAAATAACATAACTTATATACGTAATTATTTTGTTGTTTTCAAAAAACAAATTATACACAACTTATCCGGCACGTTTTTTTACATAATTTGTTTTGGATAAAGTGATAAACTTCTCAACCTAAAATATTTGTTCATAGTATATAAAAGAAAAATGGGTAGGTTAGTATAAAAAATAAAAAAGGAAAAAGAAGGAAAGAAAAAATGAAAGGGGAAAAAAGAGTGAGAAAACGGGATCGACCTATCAAATCACATAGCAGAGGTGCTAAATCGCTGTAGAAAACATTGGGTTCCAAAGGTCATATTGGAAAGTTGTCAAGATAAGTTGTCTATAAAATTTTATAAAGAAACATTTAAAAAATTAAAATTAAAAATTATGGTGGTAAATTATGTCCTGCAAAATATTATGCATAAAAGTTATGAATACAACTCTGTAACTTTTTAAAAATGAAAATTGGCAGAAACTTTTTTCTTTTCCTTTTCTTTTGCAAAAAAAAAAAAAAGAAAGTTGTCTCCTTTCGCTAGAAGTCCGGTGAACGTTTGCCGATCTAGAATTGGGCAGTACAGCCTAGCCTTTCCTCTCCTCTGTCCACGAGCTATATAACATTATACTCCACGCATGCATGCAGATATCATGTCATGGCGCGATTATATTGGCGAAGGGTTGCATTTTCCTAATTTAATTCAATATTTATTAATTAAAGAAAAGACATTTAAATACACTTAAATTAATTGACCAAGTTAGAATTATCTAAACAGTACCAAACTTTTTGTGGAGCTCGCGTCAAATTTTCCTATGTCATCATAGATCGATGCTGGCAGCAGCTGGAGCCGCATGTTTGTCTGAGCGTTGAAAAAGCCGGCCATCATACCATATCAACAACTGAGCTGAAAAGTGAGCTCGATGGCAAGTCGTGTTTAACGTAATTGGAGCAGCATCTATCTTTGACAAATTAAAAGGAAGCTAGCAGCAGTGGTCATGCCACGACCATATCACGCACCGGCGCTCGGTCGCATGCATGCGTGCGTGAGATTTGAAATCATCCTCTCCATGCAGTACGTACGAGCTGACTGTGATGATATAAAAGATACAGTACATCGGAAGCAAGAACAACCAAACACGGTCACCTGTACACGAGACCGTCCCTGCCATCCCAGCTCGGCTGCTCGGGGCGTGTAACGCAACCAATCACCCCCTAGAGTCCGATTCTTCGGGTGGCTGCTGCTCGCCAGCCGACCGTCAGTTACTGCCTCAATGGCTCAATCTCGGACTCCCGATGGCCGCCGATGAATATGAAGGGATGAGTATAACTCCGAATATAATCGCACACGAACACAAGCAGACGTGATTATATGTGAATATGAGAATTTGGCTTCGATTGACTAGCTATAATTACCAGGGATATATTGACTGAGGGCCTGTTCGTTTTACTCCAAATCCATGGGGATTGAGAGAGATTGAGGGGGATTAAATCCCCTACAGATCAAAATTCTCTTCAACCCCTTCCAATCCTCCTCAACCCTCGTGGTTTAAGGATGAAACGAACAAGGCCTCGAAACAGCAGGGCACGGTGGTCTGTGGCACTGAATTGAAGCTCTATATGCAAGCATCTTGTCCCTACAAATAAATATGACCTTTCTTTATGACTTTAATTTGGTCAACAGTTTGATGGTTTTTTATTTATTATTATTCTTCCTCAAGTGGGCCAACAGTTTCTCTATGTATATTTCCCAATAATTTTATCAAACCCCTAACAACAAACTAATTACCTACAACAGTAGATATGGTAGGAAGTTATTACCTAATAAATATACTAAAAACCATTAGCCACTCGTAAAAACACGGCTGAGAACATTCTTTATAATTTTGTAGTGACACTGCTCCGTCCACTATTTCAGTCGTTCAGCTTGAGCCGTGACAAATCAGTCGTCTTAATTAGCATTGATAAAACTACAATACCTTTTCAAAGATGAGAAAAGACTGCAGGAATTCTCCAACCATATCTTTCAAACAACCTTTTCTCTCTATTTTTCCTCTATTATAATTTGCCTGCCCCCACCCACACATTCATATTCCAAGGGGTGAGGCCACTTGCTTGCCTAGATAACTGGGGTCATGACGACACACACACAACAGTGTGGACAGCAAATGACAAAGGCAAAACTCGACTTTGCTGCTACGGTGATTCAAAGTTTACTTAGACTAGGAGCGCTCAAACAGGGTGGAGGACCAAGCTAATAACACAAGGGTCTCATCTAAGACTTGTCAAGAACAATTAGGAGCGCTCAAGAGTCAGTTCTATTGTAATAGATTCTTGTATAGGGCAAGAATCGGTGGATCTTAGAGGGTTAAGTAGGCCTGTGAGAGCAATAATCAATTGTACTCATTTTGGAGTTGTGCTTATAGAAATCGCGACTGACTTCGCCAAATTCTAATATCTTGTCGTAGTTGCTTCAACATCATTATTTAGGGTTTTCTATGAGATTTGTCTATGCCGTTGTTAATACGATGTAAACTTGTGTCATACTCGCAATATCTTTTTAAAGAGCCGATGGTTGCTGCACATATAACTAGGGGTACCAAATTCTAACATTTGCTCTCATCTCCGATCGTGTTATCCTGGTTGCTAGGTCCCTTCCTGGTAGTGCCCTTTGGTGTGTCCTCTACCTTGTCTTTCATTTGGCACAACATCGCCTAGGCAAAGCTGACCTCTCCCTCAAGGCGCATATCCAACACCGAGGACGGGGAGGGGGTGATGGAGCCCTTCCATGAATTTAGAAACTTGAAAGGAGGAGGTAGAGATAGAAAACTATGAGAACAATATTACAAACTCTAATTACCTTTTGTCCACCCTACCCCTCCTCCCCCGAAATATGTTGACTACGGGCATGTTTGGATGATGTAGTTTTAAAAAACTGTAGTATCACAAAGCTATGATTTTGTAAGCCAAAAAGATATAAAACCGTGGTTTAGAAAAAAGAGATCATGAGTGAAGTTTCTAAAACTCAAAAAAGATTACAATTTTGACAAAACCATTGTCGGGTTCATAAATCCGGAGTCCCTAATGAACCCACTTCCCTGCAAAAAACTCAGCGCAGCAAATGGCGTTGCGACAACGCGCACCTCCGGGCCGCCCAGATACATAATGACAGGCCAAGGCAATGATTCGGTCCCCGACCGGAAGGCCTGGCCAAGATGGAGACACAGTCCAACTCCGACCGACACGGTCGGGGCCAACTGGGAACAACCAACCGGGGACGCCCTCTCGGTGAGGGCCCAGGGATCAGGCAAAGCAGATAAGGCAAGGCGTTCAAGTCAACCCCAATACCGAGGACCGTACCCTGCCATGCCCTGCGCACCTTTAGGATGGTGCCACCAGGCCATGCCAGACGGGCACTATGCAACCTTCCAGGCGTGTCAGAGTACAAATAATATTGTAGGCACCGACGTTTGCCATACTAGGCGAACACGGTAGAGCCTGCCACATGCGTCTGACATAAACAGTATTGTGGGCGCCGACGACCGTCTCGTACCCGACAGCGTGGGCAACAAGACTAGGTAGCACACGTATCCATTCTCTCTTTCTCTGACTTGTAAGGTCATTCCTTTCAACTATAAAAATGGATGCGCTCTCTCCTCTCTAGAGGACGTTCTCTCGGCTCTCAAAAGAAAAGAGGCTGGACGTTCTCTCTGGCTCCCAGCCACATCCGATCACAACGCACGATAAAACTACAAATATTTATTTGTTGATCACTTTTCACACCGACAACCATGGTTTTAAAGACTACAAGATTTATTGCATTCAAACAACCAGCAGCTTTTAAAAACCAAAGTATTTTATAAAACCGTAGTATTTCTTTGATACTTCAAAAATACTCTACATCCAAGCAGGGCCTACATCTTTTGGTGTATACTTTGTCTGTAAAAGCTATTATTACTGGATAACACAATTTTATTTAATTAAACAATAACATACTTTAGATCGTCAAAGTTCACGGCTCGATTAACGTGTTAGCCGTTAAAACTTTCCATCTACGGACGTATTTTTTTAACCGAGTATGTAACATGATCGATGTACAGCTTTAACATAACTCAGTATTATTAAAAATAACCAATTTTATAAGACAAAAAATATCAAAACAAACTAAAATATATAAAATAACTTCATCCATACACATTATATAAAAAAAAAACTAAAATATCAGGCTATTCACGTTGAGCCAAAAGGAAGGGGCCGGCGGGGTGTGCACGGAAAAGGAAGGAACCATGCGCTGGATTCTCTTTTTTCTTGAAGTAAGGAATTGATGATGTATTTTTTTTCTTTTCTAGTTTAATTAGTTAATTTTTAAGGTATTATCTCAAAATAAGTAAAGGGAGTACCGGAGCATTGTTCTACAGCTTATACTAGCTGCTATTAGCTAGTTTGGTTTAACTAGTGAAATAGTTATTAGTTACGTACTTAGCTAATAATTATAGCTAAACTATTAGCTAGACATATTTGGATCGGAATTAAACAGGAACATTTTTGCTTCTCATTTTGGGCAGTTAGCAATAATCTTTCTATGGACGTCCGAAAATCTATTTCATATAGCTTGGCAAGGAAATTTTGAATCATGGATACATGATCCTTTATATATGGGGGAATTCTTTGTGTGACATTAAAAAAGATCGCAATGCCCTATGTGTCCCTGGAAAAGTTCAGCGGTCTTCAGCGCCACTGCTCCAACTTTTTTGTGCCGTCCATGCCACTGCTGTCAGTTTGAGCTCTAACGCCGTCAAACTGCAGGTGTGAAAAGTCAAAAATACCCTTAAGTCTAAATATTCCATTAATTTTTTTGAGCATCTTAACGAGTACAAATGAAAAAACTCAAAACTAGAAAGATGTAGATCTCGTCGAGATCTATAATTTTCATATAAAAATAATCTTTATTTAATTTCGCAAAAAAATATGATGATTTTTCTAAGATATATTGCTCATGCCATTTGGGATCCTCATTTTGGGCAACCCACCATGGAAGCCTTTACTCGAGGAGGTGCTGTCGGTCAGGTGAATATCGCTTATTCTGGTATTTAGTCGATTCTCTTCGCGGTACTACACAGAGTTAAAACTTTTTTGAGATAGAATAAACCAAGCTACTGACCTAAAATAACCTATAAAATAACCAAGCTACTTGAAACTAAAGCAACAACGAGCAAATTTTTGTATACACGATCGACAAAGTGGATCGACCCAACTGGACAATGGACATGCACATGCACATACATATTTTTAGGTCGCCAGCTAACTTAGCTAAAAAGCTAACTATTGAAAATGGGTATTATTGTACATATAAGTTCAAAAAGAAAGAAAGAAAGAAAGAAGGTTTCAATAAAAAGAAAGAAAAAAAGGAAGTCGATAACACTATGAATGACCAGAAAGCCAACCATGAGTCTCTGCTATGAATGACACTTATTCATGCATAGCAGTAGAGAACTACTACTAGAGTTCATACGATAGCACCATTAGCTCGCTAATCATCTTAGTTCATGCATGCTCGATCGATTAATCTTTTCTTTTCTTTCTGCATGCTCTCACCTGATCCTCCTGCCTGCCAACCATCGGCGATGACCGCGGGCTCAGCATCCTGTACCCGGCTGCGCGGCCCTTGCTGCCGTTGTGCAGGCCGCATATCGGCGAGGAGGCGGTGGCGACCTCTTCGTCGGCGTCGGCGCGCTCCATCTGCCACAGCACGTCGAGGAAGGAGTCGACGTCGCAGCCGGGCAGCGCGAGCGGGCCCTGCGCTGCGTACCCGTACTCGCGCTCAGCGTCGTCGAGGAGACGCCGGAACAGCGGGCGGTTAGCGCACTCGGCGCGCAGCACGAACCGCTCCCGCTCGGGGCCCACGTACACCGAGAAGCACCCCGGCGGCGACGACGGCGACCGGCCGGATGAGCCGCCGCCGGCGGCCCTCAGCCCGGACTTGCACCGCTGCAGGGTTCTTAAAATCAGGCCGCTCTTTTTCCCGACCTTGCCTATCGACGTCGTCGTCGCCACCGTCGCCATGGGCTCTAGCTACCTGATCCCGTCTAATAGTGTTCAAATCTGCCAACTCACAGTGATGCTGCTTGATTCAGTTTTTTCCTGCAGTATGTAGCTTCACTCTTTTTCATTTTAGTGGATCCCACAGACAATAAACAATAGCACAACTAGCTATCCTGGCTATGGCACTACACGAGAGAATCAGTTTGCAATCGAAAAACCATACTCCTTTCCACGGTTTGGGCAGCGATACCTGTACTTGCTCCGCTCCCCGATTTCCTGGCATCGGCATCACTAGCTGCAGCGTGAGAGTGGTGTTTGAAAACTCGATCTCTCCATTTGAAGCACCACTCAAGAGACACTGCGGAGGCCTACTATGCTATGGTCAACGCCTGCCTGCCATGTATAATATGGGCAGGAATAAGAACTCCAGATCTCTCAAGTTCGAATAAGCAATTTGAGAAAACTAGTCTATCAACCTCTGCGTGTAGGAACACGATCGTGCCTGGAATCTTAGGAGACATAAATACTTCTGATTCGTGAATCAATTAGTAATAAAAAAATGCCTCTATATATTCCTATCTCCTTGTTATTTTTTAATACAACAATGCATCTAGATATTATGTGATTTCTAACTCGTTATGAAAAATTTATCAATTAAACATATTAAAAATTTCTCCTTTGCATTGGACCTCTAGGTAAACTCTTGTTGCAACCTATGTCCTGTGCGATCTCATGAACTCAGATTTTGAATTTTGAATTCGATAATGCTACTTACCTGACGTCCGGACGAACAGACGCTTCTTCAAATGCGCGCCCCTGCTCCCCTCTCTTTGTGCGCCGCGCATCCGCCCTGCGTCGCCACCGCCCAGCCCCGGCCCTGGGGGGGTTCGAGCAGTGCGATGGCACAGGGCCCTAGAGTTCAAGGGGCCCCAACCCCACATACGTAAGCTGTAGGTATAGGAGCCCAATAGCCCATAGGAAAGCCAGGAGCCCAGGACACGGAGAGGCACGTACGTGAAAGTGAAACACGTCCATCGTTTTGGCTTCCGCGTCGGCGCATCGAGTTTCGCCCTTCTGCTGCGCGGCCGCTCCGCTGCGACCAACGACTGCGCATTGTGCTTGTGCCATCGTCGATCGGTCGCGCGCCCCTACGTTTGGAGCAACCAGCGCGCGGCTGCTGGCCGGCGGCGCCCAGCCCACTCTCCGTTCAGGCACTAGGGCAGTCGTAGACAAGACATCCAAAGTTTCGTACGGAGGTACCCAATAATTGCTCCCCTTTGATTGATGTATGCCAAGTATATATATTTAATCAAGATTTAATTTGCTTTTCACCCTAATCTTTTTCATTAGAATACAGGGATTTAGGAATCCTTATGGAGTCATGATATGATGTTAACTAGGGCAGCGAATAATTTTTTGGAGTTGTATTAAAGGGCCCACCTTCCTAGCTTCGCTCCAGGTCTCTGAACGGACAGGACCGAGCCTGCCGCCCCCGCTGCCCCCACACGCAAACCCTTTGTGCCATTGCTGCCGTCCCCACCCACGCTCCGCGTCATCGTTGCCGCCGCGCCCTACCACACCCTCTGCGCCACCGCTACCGCATGCCCACCCACCCTCTATGTTATCGTCGCCGCCGCTGCCACCCCCACACCTGCCCTCTGTGCACCGCCGCCTAGCTCTGTGTTGCCGAAGAGCTCTACACGAGTGACCTCCATGTGCTACCGCTAAGCTCTGCGCGCGCCACCACCAGCGAGCTCTGCGCCTCCGTGTTGCAGATGAGCTCTGCACCGGCGGCATCGAGCTCTGTGTGCCGACGAGCCTCCATTCGTCCAAGCAATAAGTAGATGTTACGCTGAAAGCGCATGTTGCAAGCGTCTGTTCTAAGTGTTTCAGACGTATGTTGCAAGTGTTGTAAGTGTATGTTCTAAATATTTTAGGTGTTTCAAACGTATGTTGCAAGTGTTTCATTTGGATGTTGCAAAAATAGATCTGAATGTTGCATATGTTGCAATGACTATATAGTTATGTTTTAAACGTATAGTGAATATGTTATGATAGTAGGATCAATGTTATAGAGGAAATGAGATAAGACGGGAGCGGAGCGCAGCGGGGACCGAGCGCGATGGAGGACAGGGCACGGCGGAGGATGGCGGCGCGACGGGGAAGGGGCGTGGCGGGCCATGATGTGACGCGTGCGTGGGCGTGGCTAAGAATTACTAACCCTGGAGCTAGCTAGCCATGCAGAGTTGCTGGTCACAACTAGAACTTTGGACTTCTACCAGTGAGGTGGACTATTTCTATTAGTGTTTTATCATTCAAAATTTAGTATAAATTTTTTCTACTAAATGCCTTCTAGTGAGATTTTTATATGTTATGACTAGTGGTAGTGTTTTATTACTACTTAAAAATAGCAGGAGAAGTTCACCATTTTGGTAGTGGGTATTTTGCAGGGGGGAATTTCTTGTGTGCCATTAAAAAAGATCGCAATGCCCTGTGTGCCCCTGAAAAAGTTCAGCGGTCTTCAGCGCCACTGCTCCAACTTTTTTGTGCCCTCCATGCCACTGCCGTCAGTTTGGGCTCTAACGCCGTCAAACTGTAGGTGTGAAAAGTCAAAAATACCTTTATGTCTAAATATGTCATTAATTTTTTTGAGCATCTTAACGATTTTAAATGAAAAAACTCAAAACTAGAAAGTTGTAGATCTCGTCGAGATCTATAATTTTATATAAAAATTATTTTCATTTAATTCCGAAAAAAAAGATATGATTTTTCTGAGATATATTAATCATATCAAATCATATTTTTTTGCGGAATTAAATGAAGATAATTTTTATATGAAAATTATAGATCTCGACAAGATCTACAACTTTCTAATTTTGAGTTTTTTCATTTGAAGTCGTTAAGGTGCTAAAAAAATCAATGACATATTTAGACATAAGGGTATTTTTGACTTTTTACGCCTGCAGTTTGACGGCGTTAGAGCCTAAACTGACGGCAGTGGTATGGAGGGCACAAAAAAGTTAGAGCAGTGACGCTGAAGACCGCTGAATTTTTCCAAAACCACACAGGCATTGCGATCTTTTTTAACGACACTGAAGAAATTCCCCCGTTTTGCAGATAGTGCCTGCGTTGAATAATGCGTACGTACAACTGTAGCTAGATTGATATGCTCCCTCCGTTCTGTGAAAACTACAGGTTCAGATCGTACTATACATGCGTGTGTGTGCATCGTCGTCGTCGTCTTTGAATTTGCGTTGGGCATGACAGTTAAGTCAAATTTAAAATAAGGGGCAAATCGGAACGGAGTGTGCATCGTCGTCGTCGTCTTTGAATTTGCGTTGTTTTTGACAGTTAAGTCAATTTTAAAATAAGGGCAAATCGGAACGGAGGATGAAATAATAAAGTTGAAAATCACGAGATGAATCTTTTGAGGCTTAGTTATATGACAATATTTATCAGTAAAAGCTACTATTCATCTCAATCTAAACATGGCCTAAAGCTCTGCCCTGGGTCGCACTCTGTCTATCCTTGTGTTCAATTGTTCTATAGAGAGAGAGAGAGAGGACACTGATTAAATGCAGTTGGACGGACACTGATAGATAGATGTCACCGTTATCTTGGTTGTTGAAGAATCGAAATGACAATTAATTATTTTATAGGCTTTGTTTAGATTGCAAATTTTTTCACTCTCTCCATCTCATCAAATCTTTGGACACATGCATGGAGTTGGAGTATTAAATGTAGATAAAAAAATAACTAATTATACAGTTTGATTGTAAATTACGAGACGAATCTTTTGAGCCTAGTTAGACCATGATTAAACAATAATTGTCAAATACAAACGAAAGTGCTATAGTGTCAAATACTGATTTCTAACCCTAATCTAAACAAGGCCATAGTACCACAATTTACTCAACCATACAAACAACACGTGCAAAACCCATATTTAGAAAACCCCCAGTATCCATTCTTCCATAAAAAATATTTTCTTAATATATATACCGGATAGTTCTGAAGCATGCAGCAGACCAGCACAAAGTGCTAGTTTAAATCATTGTGCAAATTAATATATCTTTTCAAGAATACACAAAATGAAACAAGACAATATTTATAGTCTCTTTTTTTAGAAAGACGGTAAAATTTTGCCAAATTTTTATTAGACGAGGAAAAAAAGAAACAAGACAATATTTACAAAAATGTTTTTTAGAGTCGAAACTCCAAACCACCGAGGCGCACAGGCCAGACAACACTAAGCTACTGAACATACGTACACGTCTCTTGAGTACATACTACATATTGTTTTCTCATAATAACACAGTACAGCATGTGTACATATTGTTTTTGTCAACCATACTAAGTACATAACGCATGTACGGGATGACATATTTTACCAACATTATCATCAGCTGTTTCATTGATTATTTTAGAAGGAAAACTGTACAAAGAATTTCGGCCGTATAGCACTGAGATATGCGGTGGGACTATCGTTAATTGGTAGAAGTGGTCGACCATTATATTGAAAATGTTCCGAATCAGCTTTTATTGTACCTATTAATTAATTCGTACTCCCTTGCTCGGTTCTAAAATATAACATGTTTATATTTTGTTCAAGTTAGAAATCTGTTGTTTTGACCAAATATATGGAAAAATACACCAACACCAAATTAGTTTAATTAATTCCCCGCCACAAAATATGTCTTGATAGTGTATTTATTTTATATTATGGTAGATGTGTGATGGATGTCTTTCTAGGTTGGTTAGGTGGCTCAAGTAGTACTCCTAGGTCATGAGTTCGACTTTCCCATTAATCCTGGTCCAAGTTAGAAGGATTTAATTTTATCTATTTTGGAATGGAAAGAGCACAGTACTAAGTCAACGCGCTAGGCATCTATAGATTGAAGTACAACTTAGGGTAGGAGCATGAGAAGGTTACCTTCTATTTGAAACAGAAATAACTGGTAGCAGCTTTACCTCTGCGGGTCAAGTTTTTTTTTATTATGGTAGATGTTACTATATTTCTCTTTAATTCTGGTCAAAATTAGAAGGATTTAATTTATCTATTTCGGAATGGAAAGAGCATGCCGCTAAATCAACACACTAGGCACCTTAGATTAGGAGCTCGAGATGAACATGTACCTTAGATTAGGAGCTCGAGAACATGTATCCAAGTTAATTTGAATAACAACCGAATTAAAGCATCTGGGGTTTCTTCTTTGAAGCAGCTACATGATTGGAACGAGCTATCTGAATGCACTAACTGAAAAAGGTTGGCGCATGCATCTCAACTTGTCCGGCCTCAAAAAATGTATGCCTACATAACTTACCTCACGTTTTCTTAAAACAAAAGTTAAAAATAAAAAT
This sequence comes from Miscanthus lutarioriparius, assembly GCA_904845875.1. NCBI lineage: Eukaryota > Viridiplantae > Streptophyta > Magnoliopsida > Poales > Poaceae > Miscanthus > Miscanthus lutarioriparius. Next base: position 8,336,217 of record CAJGYO010000006.1, on the reverse strand, counting down.
AAAGGCAACCACTAGCTTTTAGTTTGACATGTTCTTAGATATTTAGGTCCTTATTTGTTCGGCTCATCGCTCACGACAGCTTTAACTTCTTCTATAAAAATATCTTAACAACACGTCATTGTACAATAGCAAGAGACTTTTTTCTCTCTCTCTCCAACCCAAAATAATCTACCAAGGAAGATAAGCCGGTGAAACCAGTTTGAAGGGGCTTCACCGGTTTCAGCTACACATGGCAGAACCTGAAACTGCGGAAAACCATTCCAAAGAGGCCCTCATTGTAGTAACCACCATACATTATATTATTACATCGTATAATAAAGAAATCAGCCAAGCAAGCATTCAATTATGTATTACTCAAAAAAATATACTACTATATGTGCATGTGCATATATATAATAATGCACGATTGCACCATATCCCTGCCTCCCTATCGAAACCACGATCACACGATGTAGATAAATGCTCTATTCGTTTGGCTGATAAGTCATGACTAAAAATATTGTTGGTTGATTTGTTGTGAGAGAGAATACTGTTCATCGACTGAAAAAGTACGGCTTATAAGCCACCACGATCACAGGATGTAGATAACTGCTCTATTCGCTTGGCTGATAAGGCATGACTGAAAGTACTATTAGTTGATTTTACTGTGAGAGAAAAATACTGTTCATCAGCTGAAAAAGTACGGCTTATAAACGAAGCTACCTGGGCCAACATCATTCAGTCGGTCAGAAGGGGCTGCCCTGCTCGTGAATAGTAGAATCCTTGTGCTAGACTTGACGTGCGTGTTGTCCACCAAAAGTGGCGCATGAGCTTTGACTTGCATTCCACTGGCACACCATGGTCACGGTGGGGTCGCCGGCCGCGGCTGGAGGGCCAACGCGTGCGCCCATGATGAGCGTTGACCCATCGACCCAGTCCAGTCCAGGAACTTTCAATGGCGCAGGGCCGCAGGCTGCTGGTTGCTGGCTGCGAGAAGATGGGAGGTCAACTATTCAAAGGGTTTGTTTGGATGCCTGGTACTGCCGCATGCACTCGTGTAAGGCCGGATTGTCAACGGGTCGATATGCGGCGAGCAATAGAGAGTCCTTCCTCAGTTCCGCTACATCAAATCTCACTTTATGCAATATATACACAAATGACAAAGGTGCGGTAGGAAAATTTGGGTGTATGGAATTTCCTCACGCAATATAGATATACCCACGGGTCGATATCACCTTTTTGAAAATGCCAAGAAGAACCACCACGCACGGGAATACCCGATACTATAAAATCCACATGTCCGGATGCTTCTATGTGACTGCAAGCATGCAGCCTCTATTGTTTTGTTCATGCATGTATGGCTGCATGCTTGCAGCTAAAGGAAAGCACATCCGGACATGCTGATTAAGTCACAAACTTGTGCATACTAGAAGGGGTAGCTTAGGATTGTAAAAGATGCACCGAAACCTAGTCTATTTAGATCACCTATTCTAAAATATGCACAATCCAAATATGTCCTTAGGTAGTATGGAGGCCTCCCTCGACCTTTTATAGATTATGAGTTACAAAAAATTATTATTTTGCTACTCCTAAATCGACATCCACATGCGGGGCCCATCAGAATCCTTCTATCCAATCCATGATTTTTTGGCACAGCTTGCTGGGCTTGTGGCTTTGAGGAGGTGGTCAATTCTTGGATTCTTTGTCCACCACTGTTTTGCCTAGCTGAGATAGAAATTGTAGCGAGCGAGGTGTTTGGATGTGTAGCTAGAGCCGTCTTTGATTCGTGCAGACAAGATTTTTCTTGCTTATTTAGGTGAGCTAAATTGGCTCTCCTGGCCTGGCAAGGATCTTATTGCTTGTGCCAGGTGTAGATAATATTTTTCAAATCACGTTTTCTATCTCTATTTCCTAATGTGCTTCCCCCTCCGCACCATGCATGTCCCATTGTCACCGGCCGTGTCCCCATGAGCTATTGGATTTAATTAGGCCCTGCTTTCTTCCTCCATTGTACTAATCTAGCTTTGATATGTCATTTCTTAATTAGGATATGTTTGGATCTCGTCTTTATAGTGGAGATCTAGAATTCTATATAGTAAATATAGAATTTAAATTATGGGTAAAATTGATGGGTGTTTGAATCTCATTTTCATAGTGATTATTGCCTTTTACATAGTGAAAAACTCCAAACAGTTAGTTTTGGGGTAGATAGTTAGATTTTAGAATATCATTCTAGAATCCAAGTGTTTCAATCTCATTCTATTTTTCTACTTCATTCTATTTTTTCTTATCAGATCCAAACATGGCCTTAATTTACCTCTAGTGGTGACCATGGGCTTCATGGACCCCTCCTATGAATTTGCATCTACTGAAGCTAGGAAGGAGGGCCTGGAGTTAGCTAAATCGAAGATGATGGAAAAAAAGGTGTGCTTCAGTTCTTTTTGTCCGCATCTATCTCCCTCCTAAACATGTGGAGTATATCATTTATTAAGTACAGGGACCAAGATGACACTCTATGCCAAGCACAACGATTGATCGTGAATATTACTCTATACCTGACATGTGGGCCCCACATAGTTCACGCCACGCACAATCAGTGTGCCACGTCAACGTACGAAGTGACTTAGGCTCCATTAATTGGACCTAGATGAGATCTAAAACCAAGTTCAGGAACCCAAAAATAAAATTTTGGGAGTACAGGGACCGGAATGACACCCGTTGCCAAGTTCAAGGACCCGACCGTAAATTTTACTATGTACCTGACATGTGGACCCCACATGCCAAGTCCACATTAATGCATAATCAGTGTGCCATGTCAACGTACAAAGTGGCTTAGGTAAAAGCTATAATTTGGTTTTGGTGAATTTATGAAACCCTAGGTACTAACCTATGTGCTCTAAGTGAATATGAGATAGGTTAAGTACATTCCAAGTGATGGAACAAATGAAGATCATGATGATGGTGACGGCATGGTGATGATCAAGTGCTCGACTTGAAAAAGAATGTAAGGAAAATGGACCCTTGGCCCATTTACTTTGGATTTTGGTGTTTGATGACCAACACAATCAAATTGGGCTAATGACTTTGCAAGTATTTGTTTTGTAGTCCGATAGGGTGCAAGACGTGACTTGGACGAAGGTGAAATGATGATATGATGATCAACACCTCAAGCAAGACCTTAGAAGCACAAGAAAAGACCCAAGATGTCAAGCAAAGTCCAAGCATGAAGATAGGAACCAAGCCGTGCGCAAGATCGCGAAGAAACGAGCTCGCAGAGGCGACCGGACGCTGGATCGGACGCTGGAAGCGCGACCGGACGCTGGACCGGTGGCTCGGCAGACAGGCGACCGGACGCAAGGACCGGACGCTGGCGGCAACCGACCGGACGCAGGAACGCAGCGTCCGATCGAGTACAGAGAGGTTCCAGGCGCGCGAAACTGTGACCGGACGCGTCCGGTGGCAGGCGACCGGACGCTGGCAGCGTCCGATCGGTAGTTCGCGGCTACAACGGTCGGGACGACCGGACGCGTCCGGTCAGGACGATTCAGCGTCCGGTCAGTAGCAGATTTGCGGGAGTTCGACCCCAACGGCTACTTTCTCAGTGGGGCTTATAAATACAACCCCCAACCGGCCATTTGAGAAGTGTGGAGCTGAGGAAACATACCAAGGGTGTTGATACATCATTTTAGTGATCTCCACTTGCATAGTGCTTAGTGTTTCATCAGGTGATTAGCGTAGGTGCTTTGCGAAGTGCTTAGGTTGATTAGACCACCGCTTATGCGCTTGCTCTAGGTATATGCCTAGTGTTTAGTGAGGTTTGTGTGGCAGAACCGCATAATCTAATGCCTCACAGGAGTGCTTGTCTTCCATTAGACACTAAGCACTCGAGGGAGAACACTAAATTACTCGGTTCCGTCGGGCACACACTCAGGGGAGAACCCGAAGATCCACATTTTTGCCATCAGGATCACAAATGAGAGAATAAAGCTTACATCATTCTTAACCATTTGTTACATTACTTTTAATACAACATCAGAGTATAACATTTATTATTATAACAGCGGAATGAAATCATAATATCAGAGTTATAACAATTTAATTGAACAGCGGAATATAAACATGTGATCAGAGTTACAGCGAAAATAAACATCTATTAATGCTATGATGAAGTATTGATATATATAGACTACGGCAACAGATTGCTAAACTTTCATTTATAAAAGTATTTGGTGAGAGTTATAAATAACAACTACGATCACAGCGTAAAGGAAATCCTCTCTGAGCCCACCAGGAGGAATCCACACACAAGGGTCAGCTTAAGCCTCCACCTGTTACCTGCAACAGGGGGAATAAAACCCTGAGTACTCAATTGTACTCAGCAAGACTTACCCGACAGGAGAAAAGAAAAGACTCCAAGGATATGCAAGGCTATCTGGCTTGTGGGTTGCATTTGCAGGAAGCATTACTAAGCGTGAGTCCTTATATTCGATTTTCATTAATAGCCGCATTGGTTCATTAACTAACCATTCTATGTAAGCACCTGTGCTACTTTCAAGTAGGTGGTAAGCAATCAGATTACCTTTGTCCGTCTTTCATCTTCCATCTTTCAGTTCTTACTACGATGCTAAACCGTAGACAAGCCGTACTGGATAGTCCAGCGATTCGCGAATCAATGCCCCCAGCTGGGTACCCCGAAACACACGCCCCGCTTGTACCCCAGGCACAAGCAGGACCAACCCATCACTCTCCTGTCCCGGGTGTCCAGGTCCCCGTCCAAACTGGGACTCCAAGCCCCCGCCCCTGAGTCCCGGACTCAGTGCGGTGCAAGGACCTCCTCCACCAAAAACAAACCCTGACAGTCGGTCCGGAAAGAGCCAGATCCGCGACAAGAGAGCAACAAGTCTTCCAAGCGCCCATACACAAGTATGTGCTCGGGATAATAAATCTGTGACCTGCCCAGAGTCATATGCAACGATCGGTCCTTAACCGACCAGACAGGGAAAAACGGTGTAACCAAGCTATGACCCGCCTCCGCGGCGACACAACTTCTTACACCCACCAATACCCAAACCATATCCCTGCCCGGTCACCATTTTCCTTTCCACCATTTTATATATTTCAAGTGATAATCATATAGTAACATATTTCCTATATCTCGCGAGTGACAGGCAATCACTCGACTTCTACCGGAGTCCTGTAGCATAACAATCTACACGATCCTGTCATACTAGTAAGACTCATAGGATAAAGATATATATATGCAAGTTGTTTCATTCAACTCCTTGAAACTTAATGCACAATATAATTTAAACTGCAGAAAAGTAGGGGTTATGCACCGGGGCTTGCCTGGGAAAATATAATCAGAAGTTAGCTTTCCATCATGGTGACATGATCTCCAAAAGCACCATTCCTCCAGCAACTCCCGACGACTCCGTGATCCACCGACGTCCCTATTATGATATGCAATGTAATGCCATGCAAAGATATAATTAATTGACTGAAATCGTGACTCGTATAAATACGCTTTTACGCCTCTCAAGTTAACGGGCTAGTTCTAACGACGACCGTACTTAGCTACGTATCCATGTTGTCGAACAAGGCATTATTTCTCAACAATTCTTTTAGTTATATAAACCAACGGTGTTTCTTTATTCGCAATAGGACATTATTATTTATCTAGCAACTAATTATTCTAGAGCTACAAAATTATGGTGAGCAGCTAATATTGCTAGGAACCTACTGTAAAGATTTCAGGTCTAATACTATTACCAATTTGTCACGAAAGTTCCTACAAATTTATATTTTGCAATATTAAATATCTTAGATTAATTATATGGCTTCCAAAAATATCATCGAACTATGTGAACAAAATATACTAATAGGTAGGTCCTAATTTTAGAGACTCAACAAATCTGGTTTGATATTTTTATGATTTTTCTACACTTTATTTTTTAATTTTTGAAGAGCATTGATTTAATAAAATAACCGAGAACATTCAAACAGAACCAGTCAAGACGGCCTAGTTCGCCCATGCGCCAGTAGTGAGGCAATGGGCAGCCCAAAAGCTGCTTGCAGCAAGCAAGCCGACCCAATAAGCAGCGCCGACGGTTCAAAGATATTCTGGCTGTGCCCAATGATCAGCGGTGGTGGCCCAAAGAGGCAGCAGCGTGGACAACAGATCGGCCCAGGTGCGGGGACAAAGGCGTCACATACGTGAAATGGTCACTGAACTTCCTTTAATTTACGATAAGGTCCATCAACACTATTAACTTGAGTCTAGTATTTGCGTAAAGAACCCCGTATAAAATATCTTCTTGGATCCATGCCCTTCTCACCTTGTCTTCATCCTCAAAACGAGAGGGCGGCGACGGAAATGAGGGGCAAGCGGTCAAACGAATGACGGGGCCGAGAAGAGGCACGACGACCGGCGGTGGGAGGAATGGCCGCTGATGGAAGCTCGGACGGCGGCGGGCCGAGGAGCAGCGGGACCGGGGCGCGGGCGGTTGTGGCTCGGCCGAGTCACGCTTGCTGCGGCTGGCGTTCGGCAGCGGCGCGCGCTCAAGCGACGACGTGGAGCAAGCGGCGTGGGTTGTGATAGCAGAGACGCACGGTGCCCAGACGGCGGCGTGGCGCGGCCCACGGCGAGGGCGCCAGCGCTGGGACGAGGGAACGGCTCGACGGCGAGGCGCTTCGGCTGCGGCTGTCGAGACCGGACTCCTAGGCATGGGACTGCGCTCCAAGCGCGGCGTGGAGCCACAGCGGACACCGCAGGAAAACGAGGTCGGAGAATGGAATCTCGGGAGTTGCTGCTCACGCGCGTTGGGAAGGAAGGAGGGCGGTGCGTGCTCAGGCGGCAGTGACCGAGAGCTAAGCGGGGCTCGGCGTGGCCCCGGTGAGACGCGCGGGCGCTGTGAGCCTTGTGGCGCGGCGGCGGCGGACAAGGGGACAAGGCGCGGCGGCACAGACCACAGCACGGCGGCGGCATGCATGGCAAGCGGCATGGCGCGCGGCGCTGGGGCGCGGCGATTGCGGCATGGGCGGAGCACCAGCGCAAGACGCATGGAAAAGCGTGCGCGCATGCACGGAAGGAGCAGCCAGACGACCGCGTGCGCTATGCGCAGGGAAAGCTGGTACCGCGGGCGGTGGTCTTTGACGGCAATGGCGACCACGGCGAAAGCAAAGCAGGGAAGGAGAGGGCACTGCGGCTCGGTGTGTCGATGAGCGACAAGCGAAAAGGGGGAGAAGCGGCGCTTATACCGTGGGTCGGCGACGACGGCCGAACTCGAGAAAAGGAAGGGAGAGAGAGAGAAAATTAATGCGAGCAGGAGGCAGACGGAGACAGGCACTAGGAAATCAGGACACCGATAGGACGCGCGACAGACCACGGTAGGCAAGACAAGACCGAACGGGCAGAGCAGCAGTGGACGTTCGGCTGCTAGTGCTTTAAGGGGGTGTTTAGATCCTTTCCAGTTTGGAAAATGAACATTGTAGCACTTTCGTTTGTATTTGGCAAAAATTGTTCAATTATGGACTATTTAGGCTTAAAAGATTCGTCTCGCCAATTACGGGCAAACTGTGCAATTAGTTATTCTTTTTACCTACGTTTAATGCTCCATGCATGTGCCGCAAGATTCGATGTGACGGGGAATCTTGAAAAATTTTGGATTTTGGGTGGGATCTAAACAGGGCCTAAAAATGCGTTGGCTGCTGGTGATGAAAAGGTTCGCTGGCCGCAGGTGTTCAATCGTATCCAGAGGAAAGCACTCGATTAGCATCTGCACTTGTATTATGGGTTTCTCATCTCCTCACGTGCTTAGCTTTTTCACTTTCCAAATTAGTGTCTGTACGTGGTGGTGGCGCTGGTGACCAGCTGACCGACGACGCGAATCAGCTCCATCTACGTGGGCAGGCTTCGTGAAGATACAAAGCCATGACACAACGTGTGTGTACATATATATATCGTTTTTAATGGATTTATTTTGTTTATAAAAGTTGCTTTTTATGCTTAATGAATTAAACAAGCCGTTCGCTATTTATTTGCTGGAATCGTTATCGGACACTCCTAAATATTTCTACGCACTACGTAATTTAACAAGAGCGTTGATTTGAGTCCACGAAACTACGTCGCACAGGATTCGCTTATCACCTCAAGTACGTTTTAAATTAAAAACCCGAGAAACTCATTTCGGAAATTTTTCTGAGGCCTGAATCGCGGCGCTAAAAAGGATCGTAACACCAGGGGTGTTACAGTTTGCATACCTCTTACCACCCCGTGCTTGCGAGCACAAGAGTTGTACATCGGAGGGGCTTGAAGTCTTGCGAGATCGCACCAACCGCGTTTGTGGTGCGGCCGCCACCGTGTACCGAAGGGAACAAGGCTCGCGGCGTTTCGACCGAAAGCTTGATAGTGAAGACGGCGGGGAGCATCCGGGAGAGGCTTGCCGGAAGGCACGTCGGAGACCCACTTGCGTGTGGGGAAGGCCCGAGGCTATCCACGGAGTTACCCGACCGGGAGCTTGGCCCTTGCGAGGATTCTTGCGAGGGCTCCAACGAGGACTAGGGGGAAGCTTGCGCGCTTCTCGATACCTCGGTAAAAATACCGGAGTCGTCGACGGCAGTTTGCATATCTCTACCTTGCTCTTTAAGCTTCCGCATTTACATTGATCATATTATTATCATCTGCGGTAGAGATAGCAACACACTAGCGAAACCGTAGTTGCACATCTAGATAAATTATCTTTTACATATGTTTTGCTAGAAGTAGAAAAAGAGGCCATAGTCGTGAGTTAGATTTTTAATTTGCCTAATTCACCCCCCCCTCTTAGGCGTCCTCGTGTCCTTCAAGTGGTATCAGAGCCGGTTGGCTCATTTTTGAACCTTTGGCTTAACCGCCGTTGAGCCGACGCTATTTAGAGTGGTTGGGATGGATACCGCTAGGCCTCCAAAATTTGATGGCACTAACTTCCCATATTATAAAGCAAGAATGGCTTGCCATCTTGAGGCGGTTGATTTAGGTGTATGGAGAGTCACTCGTGACGGAATGAAACCCATTATGAATAAAAAAAAACCACGAAGAGTGATGAAAAAGAATTGCATTTCAATGCTAGTGCTAAAAATTACTTGTTTGAATCTTTAAGTATGGATGTTTTTAACCAAGTGTTCACTTTAAATACCGCACATGAAATTTGGTTAAAACTCCAAGAGCTCCATGACGGCACAAGTAATGCCCGTGAGCAAAAACATTGTCTAGCTAAACAAAATTATGAATCCTTTACTATGAATGACAATGAGCTTGTTCGTGATATGTATTCTCGTTTGAATCTAATTATCAATGAGCTCCATTCAATAGGACTATTAAAGCTAGATGATGCGGACATCGTGAGGAAGATCATCTCCGTGCTACCACAAAAGAAATATGCAAGCATCATCACCATCCTTCACAACATGGAGGACTTGAGCAACATGACCCCGGGCATAGTCATTGGCAAGCTAGTGGCATTTGAAATATCCCGTAAGATGGGTCAAGAAGAAGCTTCTTCATCAAGCAAAGGCAAAGCTCTCGCATGTAGCGAGAAGAAGAAGATGAAGGGAAAGCAAGTTGAGACAAGCTCAAGCTCAAGCTCCTCAAGTGAAGATGAAGAAGAAGATGAGGATGATGATGATGATGAAGAGGTTTCAAGTAATGATGATCAATCTTCCTCCTCCACCTCCGACCTTAATGAAGAATCAAACTTATCAATAAGGTGGAGAAGATGATCCAAAAGCTCAATGTCAAGGGTGTGCCCATCCAAATCCAAGACCTCGTTTTCACCAATCAAAGAAACGAGCAAAGAAATAGAGGATGCTATGGATGTGGCGAAGTGGGACACTTTGTGGAAGTTAGTCCAAACAAGCCCACACCCAAGACAAAGAAGAAGGCGTGCAAAAACAAAGCCCTCACAACAATAAGGTCATTGGATGATTCTTCAAGTGAAGAAGAAAACCATCACAAGAGGCGAGGTCTCAAGCACTCATCATCAAGCTCTTCTCGTGTGTGCCTTATGGCACGATGTAACAAAAGCTCATCCTCTAGTGAGAGTGATAGTGATGATGATTTGCCTTCTTACAATACAATTGTGCAACAAAATCTTAAATATGCTAAAGTTTGCACTAGTCAACAAAAGAAGCTCAAAACTTTAAAAGAAGAGCTAGGTAGTTCACAAGAAGCATACAAGAATTTGCTTGAACAATATGAAAACTTTGCAAATCTCAATGTTGAACTATTTACTAAAATTGAGCAACTTGAGGCTAGTGCAACAACAAGTGCATGCACAATTAATGATAAGCAACTTGAAAAGAAAAATTAAAAATTAAAAGAAAAGTTAGCTAGCTCACAAAATGATTATCAAAGTTTGCTTGCTAAAATGGAAATCATGTGCAAACATTGTGATGAGCTAACAAATCAAGTTGCTAATCTTGAGGCTGTAAAAAAATACCCCCACCAAGGCATCTAAAAGAAATGACATAATTAAAAAGGATGCATCTACCTCGTGCAATGATTTATGTTTAGACTCACCTTTGTGCAACCAAGCTTGTGTTAAGAAAGTGATTGTAGATACATGCACACAAAAGGTTGCAAAAGAGAATGAGCAACTCAAGCAAGAAGTAGCTCGCCTCACCAAGGACTTGACTCAAATGAAAGGCAAGGCGAAGAATGGGGGAGGAGCAAAGAAGAAGAAAAAAAAACAAACAAGCAAGCTCTCCAACACCTACACCAACAAGGTGGACAAGAAGGCCTCCACACCTTATCTCTTGAAGAAGAAGAAAAATGACAAGGTGGTGGCCATCAAGGTGAACAAGCAAGCAAACAATGGGGTCAAACGCTTTTGGGTGCCAAAGAAAATCATTTCAAACATGAAGAGCACCAAGAAGGTTTGAATCCCGAAAGGGAAGTGAGAAGTCCGTCGGTCAACGGGGAATTTGGAGACTTGGCAAAGTATGGGTGCATTTCATGGGGTGCATCATGTTGGACAAAGTTATTGCCAAGTGGGTTAGTGAATTCTATGGACCCAAATTTCCCTTCCCATGTTTGGTAACTAGATGTTATTACTTTTTAATTGGTACATCTTGAAATTAGTTTTTCCTATAATTGGTATCCTTAAGCATCTAGTTACTCTTCATGACTATGTTTGCATTTACATGTTTAAATCATTTGCCATGCATACAATAGGTATATCTTATGGTAGGATTGCTCGGTTTCATTTTTAACTATTGGAGCAAACCTACATGGTTTAAAATTGTTTAGAAGCAAGGCACATAGCTTGTCTTATAATTGTTCATTTAATATGTGCCAAAGTTCAAATTGTAGATAATTTTCTCCCAAATATCATCTTCAAATGGTATTTTGATTCTAAAATCAATGTGCATGAGTACTACAAGTATTCCACGCTTGCATGCACAAATTTAGGGGGAGGATCATCTACAAAATGGACGCTTTGAGACTAACACCTTTTCAAGTTTATCATGTGTGTAGTAGTCTCATTGCAAGGAAAATGGAGTCCCCGGAGATAAAGCATCGTTCTTCAATTGGCATCATCATGTTGATTACATTTCTTTTTTATGCTTTCTCCATGCATTATATAGGTTAAACTCTCTTGTGCAATAAATTGCTAATTATGCATATGCTTTGCTTTCCACCATATGTATGCATACTTTTAGGGGGAGCTTAGTCTATATAATGTGAGAGTCAAATTTTGTGATCCATTTCACTCTTTATACAAAGGATCACGAAATTTGACCCTCCCTTGTACTACTAATGTCTTTCTTTTCGGTGTTTGATGTCAAAGGGGGAGAATTTGAAGGACCAAAGACAAGCATCAAGTTGATGTCTACAAATGGTAATGGTCCGAGAATAGGAGGAAAGTGAATTATGGATTAGTCTAAGTAATGGGAGAATTTTTTTTAGATAGGCTTTAATCCATAATATCACATGGGGACATTTGCAAGGGCAAGACATGCTTTTAAGTAAAGTTTTAATTGGTATCTGTCAATTAGTATCATATAACCTTGCCCTTTGCATTGCAACCTAGCAAGTAGGTAGTTTTTAACTTCCAAATTCTATTTATTTGCTTGTTTTGGTCGTGTTGGCATCAATCACCAAAAAGGGGGAGATTATAAGGAAAATGGACCCTTGGCCCATTTACTTTGGATTTTGGTGTTTGATGACCAACACAATCAAATTGGACTAATGACTTTGCAAGTGTTTGTTTTGTAGTCCGATAGGGTGCAAGACGTGACTTGGACGAAGGCGAAATGATGATCTGATGATCAACACCTCAAGCAAGACCTTAGAAGCACAAGAAAAGACCTAAGATGTCAAGCAAAGTCCAAGCATGAAGATAGAAACCAAGCCGTGCGCAAGATCGCGAATAAACGAGCTCGTAGAGGCGACCGGACGCCTGGACCGAGACGACTGGAAGCCTTGACCGACATTGGACCGGTGGTTCAGCAGCAGACGACCGGACGCAAGGACCGGACGCTGGCGGCAATCGGCCGGACGCAGGAACGCAGCGTCCGATCGAAAGTCTGAGAGGTTCTAAGCGCTGCTGAATCGCGACCGGACGCGTCCGGTGAGAAGTGAACCGACATTGCGGCGGCGTCCGATCAGTGCTTCAGCTTCTAACGGTCGGGACGACCGGACGTGTCCGGTCAGACGATTCGGCGTCCGGTCAGTAGCAGATTTGCGGGAGTTCGACCCCAACGGCTACTTTCTCAGTGGGGCTTATAAATACAACCCCAACCGGCCATTTGAGAAGAGTGGAGCTGAGGAAACATACCAAGGGTGTTGATACATCATTTTAGTGATCTCCACTTGCATAGTGCTTAGTGTTTCATCAGGTGATTAGCGTAGGTGCTTTGCGAAGTGCTTAGGTTGATTAGACCACCGCTTATGCGCTTGCTCTAGGTATATGCCTAGTGTTTAGTGAGGTTTGCATACCTCTTACCACCCCGTGCTTGCGAGCACAAGAGTTGTACATCGGAGGGGCTTGAAGTCTTGCGAGATCGCACCAACCGCGTTTGTGGTGCGGCCGCCACCGTGTACCGAAGGGAACAAGGCCCGCGGCGTTTCGGCCGAAAGCTTGATAGTGAAGACGGCGGGGAGCATCCGGTAGAGGCTTGCCGGAAGGCACGTCGGAGACCCACTTGCGCGTGGGGAAGGCCCGAGGCTATCCACGGAGTTACCCGACCGAAAGTTTGGCCCTTGCGAGGGATTCCTTGCGAGGGGCTCCAACGAGGACTAGGGGGAAGCTTGCGCGCTTCTCGATACCTCGGTAAAAATACCGGAGTCGTCGACGGGAGTTTGCATATCTCTACCTTGCTCTTTAAGCTTCCGCATTTACATTGATCATATTATTATCATCTGCGGTAGAGATAGCAACACACTAGCGAAACCGTAGTTGCACATCTAGATAAATTATCTTTTACATAGGTTTTGCTAGAAGTAGAAAAAGAGGCCATAGTCGTGAGTTAGATTTTTAAGTTGCCTAATTCACCCCCCTCTTAGGCGTCCTCGTGTCCGTCAAAGAAGAAAGAAAAAAACAAAATGGGCTCAAGGCAAAGGTGAAATTCATAGGGTCATTTTATTTTAGTGATCAAGATACCTAGTGGGTGTGATCACATTTATGATAGATAGCCGTACTATTAAGAGGGGTAAAACTCGTATCGAAATACGGTTATCAAAGTGCCACTAGATGTTCTAACTCATTGCATATGCATTTAGATCTAGTGGAGTGCTAACACTCTTGAAAATGTTTGTGAAAATATGCTAACACATGTGCATAAGGTGATACACTTGGTGGTTAGCACATTTGATCAAGGGTAGAGAAGTTGGAGATAAAAAGGAGTTTTTGATCGACCGAACTCGGCTCACACAATGACCGGGCACTGGCTTGGTGAGTCCGGTCATCGTGGCAAAATGGCTCGGTCTCCGTCGGTTGACCGGACGCCAGCGCGAGAAGGTGATCGAACGCGCGGCCTCTCGGTCTGGTCAATGATGATGTACGGTGACATAGGCAGTGGAGGATGGCCAGAAAGGATCGTACGTTGAGCGCGTCAGGTCAACCCTGACCGCACACGTCAGGTCACGAAAATCCTTCTTTGGAACGTCTCAGGAAGTGATCAGAAGCCACGTTGGTGGCGCGTCCAGTCATTCCTTCGGCGTGTTAGGTCACGACATGCAGGCAGGGCTAGGGCGCGCGAGCAGACGTGGGCTTGGTGCATCAGGTCCGAGTTGCGCGTGTCCGATCGTGACTTCAGAGCGAGCGCGGGTGAGACAGCCGTTGAGATCAGGCGGTGCAGGTTTGAAAGCAGGGGCCACATGGCGCTCATCGGGCGACCGAATGCTGGCGCGTGCGTCCGGTCACCTCGGACCAGCGCGTCCGGTCAGCCCGCAGTGAGATGCCCGTGGTGCCCAACGGTTCTATTTCGAGGGGGCCTCTATTTGAGCCCCATGGCCGGCTCTAGCTCACTCTCTTGGCCATTTACATTAATATAGCAACCTTGTGAGCTTAGCCAAAGCCCTTGCACTCATCTCCATCATTGATTCATCATCTTTGTGAGATTGGGAGTAAATCCAAGTGCATCGCTTGAGTGATTGTATCTAGAGGCACTTGGTGATTGTGTTTCGCTGTGGATTTCGCTTGTTACTCTTGGTGGTTGCTGCCACCTAGATACCTAGGTGCAACGAGGATCGTCGAGCGGAGGAAGATGATTGTCTTCGGCTCCAGTCATGGTGATTGTAAGGGGTTCTTGACCTTTTCCCGATGGAGAGCCAAAAGGTACTCTAGTGAATTTCTCGTGGCTTTGGTGATCCTCATCTTGTGTTGGTTGTGCGGCACCCAATTACGGGTTAGGCGTGTGATGCCTATTAGCGCGTAAACCTCCAAGTGAGTGAATCGCCACAACAGGGACTAGCTTGCCGGCAAGCAAGTAAACCTCGGTGAAAAATCATTGTGTCATCTCTTGCCACCAGGATTCTGTTGTGATTGATTGACTTCATCTTATGATTGGCTCATTCCTCGACACGGCGGTATAACTCACTATCCATCTCGTGTTTTTACATTCTTAGTGTAGCTATGCTCTTTAGTGTAATTAGTCTTGAGAGCCAGCTTGTGTCATGTATAGTGGTTTGTGAGGCTCTTTAGTTAGTCTTTGAGAGCTCACTAACTTAGTGTAGTGACATAGCCTTTATGTGCCTAGACACTATAGAAACTAGAATTATGGTAAGCTTGCACTTTTAGTAGGCTAACGCAATATTCGCTTTGTCTCATTATTGTCTAATCGCTTTGTTTAGTGTTGTTGTAGAAATTTTTATAGGCTAGTCACCCCCCTCTAGCCATTAGGACCTTTCAAGTGGTATCAGAGCCGTGGTCATCGTGATTTGAGTTTTAATAACCTTCGGTGTCAAAATGGCTCAAATCAACAACATCAAGAAGTCACCCCAATTTGATGGCACAAATTATTCATATTAAAAGTCATAGATGACCACACATATCAAGTCAATCAATAGAAAAGTATAGAAAGTGGTAGAGACCAAGATTGAGATTGCCAATCCGGAGAATCCTACCGTGGCCGAAGAAGTGCTTCTCCAAAACAATGATATTGCTCTAAGTTCCATTCATGATGCTATTGACGAGAGAACATTTGAGCAAATCAAGAACATTGAGATGGCTCATGAGGCTTGAAAGAAGTTAGAGGAATCATTTGAGGGCACACAAGCGGTGAAGGATGCCAAAGCATACATTCTCAAGTAAAAATTTGTAAGCTTCAAGATGAAGAATGATGATAGCGTGTCGTAGATGTTCTATAGGCTCCAAGTGCGTGTCAATGATCTCAAAGCACTTGGTGAGAAAGTGAAGGACAAGGACTTCTCTCATAAGTTCTTGAGATGCTTACCATCAAGATTTGGCATGTTGGTCACCTTGCTAGTGAGGAGTGGTTTGGACACAATGACACCAAACCAAGTGTTGAAAGATGTGATGACCGATGATACATATAGAGATGATGATGAGAAGGAAGAAAAGAAGGAGAAGAAAGATAAGAAGAAGGATGACAAGAAGAAAAGTGTGGCATTCAAAGCCACATCAACATCAAAGGGCAAGGCCAAGCAAGATACATCAAGTGAGGATGATGATTCAAGCTTTGATGCATGGATGATGAGAAGATGGCTCTCTTTGCGAAGAGGTTTGGTCAATTCATGGTGAAGAAGGGCTATCGTGCAAGAAGAAAGAAGTCATCATCCAAGAGCAAGGATAAAGCAAGAAGGTGCTTCAAGTGTGGTAGCAAGGATTATCTTGTTGCTCAATGCTCCTACAATAGTGAGAATGAAGATGACGACAAGAAGAAGGACAAGAAGGAGGAGAAGGATAAGATGACCTTCAAGAAGAAGAAGGGTGGTTCATATGTGGTCATTTAGGATAGTGATGCTTCCTCAAGTGATGATGATGATAGTGATGATGACAAGACCATCAAGAAGAAGGCTCTTGCAAGCATTGCCATCAATGAGAAGCCTTCTCTCTTCGATACTCCATCAACTTGCTTCATGGCTAAGGCCACTAAGGTACAAACTTGTGATGATGGATGTGATGAGGAACATGATAATGAAAGTGAAAGTGATGACGATGAACCCATTAAAGATGAACTAATTGACATGTTAGAAGATGCTAAAGAACATTTTGACATTAAGAGAAGAGAATGCAAAGACTTATGAAAGGAACTAAAAGCCCTTAAGCAAGCCTTTGATGAGCTCAATGCTACTCATGAGAGTCTAAAGGAAGACCATGAGAAGCTTTGGACGGCTCACAAGAAGCTTGAAAAAGCTCATTCCTCTCTACTTAATGAGCAAAATGAGAAGGAGCATGTTGTAACATGTGACAGCCTTAGCATGTGACATAATCAATGAATCTTTCTATAAGGCTATTGTTGTTGCTCCTGCTAACCCTTCATGTAGCTCATTATCCACTTTCACCTCACCTATGAGTGATGGTTTCACTTGTGATGACTCACTTATGGTTGAGAATGAGACCTTGAAGAAGGTCTATGAGCTCACTCGCGCCTTAGGCAAAGCCTATGGTGGTGAGGACCGCTTGCTTATGTGTTTGGGTAGCCAAAGAACTTTTCTCTATAAAGAGGGATTGGGCTATACCGCTAAGAAAGGCAAGGCGACCTTTGCTCCTTAAAGACTAGTTTTATGAAGAACAATGATCGATTTTGCACTAGTTGTAAGCAAGTTGATCACATAGAGCTAAAGTGCATGAACAAAAAATCATAAGCTAATGTATCATCAATTAAGCTTAATTCTTTCTATGTGCTTACTAAGGGTACTAATGTTATGAAGGCTAAGTTCATTGGTGCATCATAGATGGGCTCAAGGAAGAAAGTCATTTGGATACCAAAGAACTTAGTGAATAACCATCAAGGACCCAAGCAAGTTTGGATACCTAAAAAGAATTGATCTTCTTTTGTAGGTCAATTACAAAGCTAGAGGAAGGCATTGGGTTCTTGATAGTGGATGCAGTCAACACATGACCGATGATGCAAGAATGTTCAACTCAATCAACACCAATGATAGTAATGGCTATGATAGTATCACATTTGGTGACAATGGCAAAGACAAGGTCAAAGGGCTCGGTAAGATTACAATATCCAATGACATGAGCATTTCCAATGTGTTGCTAGTTGAGAGCTTAAACTTTAATTTGCTATCCGTGGCTCAATTGTGTGATCTTGGATTCAAATACATATTTTGGGTAGATGATGTAGAGATCATAAGTGTAGATGGCTCTAACTTGATCTTCAAAAGCTTTAGATATGAGAATCTATACTTGGTTGATTTCAATGCTAGTGAAGATCAATTGTTAACTTGCTTGTTCACTAAGTCTAGTATGGGTTGGTTATAGCATAGAAGGCTTGGTCATGTTGGAATGAAACAATTGAATAGATTTGTTAAGCATGACTTGGTTAAGGGCTTGAAAGATGTTGTGTTTGAGAAGGATAAACTTTGTAGCTCTTGTCAAACCGACAAATAAGTTGAAAACACCTATGCTAAGAAAAGCATAATGAGCACTAGCAAGGCATTTGAGTTATTGCACATGGATACAATACACTAGCATCGGTGGAAATAAATATGGCTTTGAAATAGTAAATGATTATACTAGATACACTTGGGCATTCTTTCTAGTGGACAAGAGTGATGTGTTTACAACATTCAAATAATTTGTCAAGGACATTCACAATGAGTTTGAAACTACAATTAAGAGAGTTAGAAGTGACAATGGTAGTGAGTTTAAGAACACACAAATTGATAAGTTGTGTGATGATTTTGGAATTAGACATCAATTCTCGGCTAAATACACTCCACAATCAAATGGCCTTGTTGAGAGAAAAAATAGAATACTCATTGATATGGCAAGGTCTATGCTTAGTGAGTATAATGTGAGTCAATCCTTTTGGGCCGAAGCTATCAACACGGCTTGCTATTGTAGCAACCGCTTGTATTGTCACCAATTGAAAGAGAAGACACCATATGGGCTCTTGAATTGTAGAAAGCCCAATATTGTATATTTTTTGTCTTTGGTTGCAAATGCTATATCTTGAAGAAAGACACTAGATTAAGCAAGTTTGATAAGAAATATGATGAATGATTCTTACTTGGATACTCAACCACTAGCAAAGCATATAGAGTTTGGAATTTGGCAAGTGGTACTCTTGAGAAAGTTCATGATGTGAAATTTGATGAAACAAAGGGTTCCCAAGATAAGAATGAGAACTTGGAAGATGTTAGAGGCATTCAACTTTCAAATACCATGAAGAACATGGATGTTAGTGAATTAAGGCCTAGGTAAGTGATTGGTGAAGAAAATGATCAAGTGATACTTCTCTCTAACTCAAATGTGTAAGTTGATACAAATCAATACAAGTGGCTCTCATAACAATGTGCACGATCAACAAGTGGCTAGTACATCATCTCAACCCAACGAACAAGCAAGTGCAAGCAACAATTTTCTAATACTCCAACCAACCAATATAGCAAGAGATCATCCATTAGACACTATAATTAGAGATATTTCTAGAGGTGTACAAACAAGATCAAGATTGGCTTCATTTTATGAGCATTTCTCATTTGTGTCATCCATAGAACCAAAGAAGATAAAAGAAGCATTGACGGATGTTGATTGGGTGAATGCTATACATGAAGAATTGAACAGCTTCACTAGAAATCAAGTATGGGAATTAGTTGAGAGACCAAAGAACCACAATGTGATTGGAACCAAATGGGTCTATAGAAACAAGCAAGATTAAGATGGGATAGTAGTAAGGAACAAAGCAAGATTGGTAGCACAAGGTTACACTCAAGTTGAGGGTTTTGACTTTAGATAAACATATACCCCGGTTGCTAGATTTGAAGCAATTAGAATCTTGTTAGCCTATGCTTGTGTCCATAACATCAAGATCTATCAAATGGATGTCAAGAATGCATTTCTCAATGGCTACATCAATGAAGAAGTATATGTTGAGCAACCTCCCGGTATTGAAGATGACAAGAAGCCCGATCATGTATACAAGTTAAAGAAGGCATTGTATGGCTTGAAGCAAACACTAAGAGCATGGTATGAGAGATTGGGGGACTTTCTACTCTCAAAAGAATTCATGATGGATTGACACCACTCTTTTCACTAAGAAAATTGACAAGGACTTATTTATATTGCAAATCTACTAGTTAAATGCCCGTGCATTGCAACGGGTACACATAATATCATGATAACATATGTATGAGCGTGTGTTATACTATATCTAAAATAGATACTGCAATCGTGATGTTTTACAAGTTGCAATACACAAGCATTCACCTTAATCATAACAAGTTTGTGTTTTACAATATATTGTACAATTAAGAATCTAATCTCTCAATGTTTCGACCAAGAGAGCGTGCTTTTGCACGAACATCAAGCTTACAATTTGGTCACCAATCAAAGATAATCCGGAAGATTTTCAAGTCCAAGATGCGGCATCTAACTTCTTGCAGCTGAAGCATGCAAATAGTTGAAGCTGTAGTTAGAAGTATCCTGCACATAAGTTGTTTGCTAATTTTTGAAGTTAAAATACTATTGATATATCTTGAAAAAATATGTATCGACGTGTAATGCATTACCTCTTTCATAGAGTTAGAACCTCTTTAAATACAATATTCTTTGTGAATATATCCTTTGTCGGTCTCTTCTTCCCCTTCCCTTTCCCTTTTCCTTTGTTCATGTCCTTCTCAGCAGCCGGCACAGCTAAGATCCTAATGTTCGATCTTGCTGTAGCTCTTGATAGCGCCACATACAATTGGCCATGCGAGAACACTGGTTCCGGCAAGTATACCCCGACGTTAGGGATAGTCTGAGCCTGTGCCTTGTTAACAGTCATTGCGAAGCTGAGCCGAATAGAGAACTGCTTTCGTTTAAATTGGAAAGGGAACATCTCATCGTCCGACGGGCATAAGGGTATTCAAGGCAGAAAAACCCACTTTCCAGCGTGTTGTCCCAACACAATTTCTGTGTCTATGGTATTCTTTTGGAACCCCCGTATGATAAGTCTGGTACCATTACAAAGTCCGTTCGCAGGGTCAATGTTCCTAAGCAATATGACCGGACAACCAATCTTTAGCTTCAACACAGGTGGAGGTAGATCATTGGGTGTCAAAGTGTTAAGAAATTCCTCAGGGTAGTAGTTGTGCGGATCGTCCATCGCATAGTCAAAGCTATGGCTGTGATTCTTACTATTGTTTGGGCTGCAGTTGTTTTGGATTGGCTGTAATAGTTTCGGTACCTTGTGCGGCAGCTACAGCACTGCCTGTAGCACAGCCGATCAGGCTGAATATGTTTTGCAGTTGTTATAACAATGAGGAAAAGTAACTTTCTCACCATATTTCAACATATGAGTAACGTTAAGAACAGGAAACAAACTACCAACCTGAAGAGCATGATGAAGCAAGAGTCCACTATCATGCCTAAGGCAGGCCCATCCAATGAGGACCAGGAAAAAGCCAAACCCGAAATAGATTGAACCCTGCACAGTTTATGAGGCTCATTTGTTAGCTAGAAATATAAATGAAACTGAAATAGCTTGGGTTTTGCAGGGATAATATCAGGACCTTGTGATTCTTAGGCCGTCTTGGTGGAGAATTACATAGCTTGCTTTAGCCCAATGGTCAGTAAGACACCAGAAACAAAGCAGATCTGACAACATGACAAATAACAATGCTAATCAGTAAACAGGAGGCTAGATTGAAGTCAGAATCAATCAAGAGGGTGGATCATTATTACATTACCCATTGCCAGGAATCTCTTGTCAAACAGCATAATGATCCCAAGCAATGAGAAGAGGACTCCAAATCCAATCTAGCCCAGCCCAATCTCTGTTGGCAAAAAAGAAAGAAAGAGAGGACACAGACGGTTTAGCAAAAGTTAGGAGAAACGGGGCGTTGTACATTGCAAGTTTGCAACACAATCACAGCATAAGGAGCTGTAGTGTCACAAAAAAGCCAGTTTCCTCAATATATTGTGTTATGTTAGTAGCCATGTTTAGCTATTAATTAATAGATACAGAGTGACTGATGGTCCGTATTATTCTTGATTAGACAAAAAAACATGCAACTACATGCCATTAAAATCACGTAGTTCAGAACTTTGGAAATCAACGCATAGATTTATAGGTGAAATCTACCTTGGTTAGTGCTTATTTCAGAAGTATATATGGAGAGTCCACAGACCACATAAGTGATAACTCAAAATATGAAACAGAAACAAAGATGCAGTACTGAACTTTTTTTTAACAATGATGCATAATTGATTTGATACAAAAAAGGCTAGGCAAAAGGTCCTACTCCTTGCCAAATCGTCTCGGAAAAAACCCACTGTAGTCTGTAAATGACAAACATAAATAAGTTGTTGTCTTGTTGATATCTAAAAAGCTAAACAACATGCTGGCTCATTTAATGTCATGAAAAAGGGCAGTACTGGAATAAAATGGCCTGATTATCTTTTCCATTTGGAACTGATGACTCTTTCTTCTTTTACTTCTACTTTTGAAAGTTTAGTGCAGCCAAAACAAGGTAATAATTAAATCTTGACATGATTCAGCTATTACCTCATGACTGATATCATGCTACTATGAGAAGCAGTGCCTTCAGGATGAAATGCTCCTTTTTTGCTCAGCTGAAAGGGAACAAAAACAATTATTGGATCTGAGGTTAGACAAAATGCCACATGGCACCCAAGGAAATGATATGGAATACAGTTTTAAGACCAAGTTTCAGACATATATATTGTCAAGAAAATTTTAGAACAGTTTTAGCTGGGGATACGGACCGCTCCCTAGCTACTCATATTTGCTTCTTGCCATGTGACATGAGCATGGCAGTGTACAAATTGAAAATCTTTGTGCATTTCAATTTTGGGAGCGTGTTTCTAAGGTATATCCTAATGTTTATATAATCCCTGTGCATACATTGGACATCTGATAGTTGCTTTGTTTCGCAACATTGGTAATTTTAAGTCTTATAAACCATGACATGCCAACATGTATTAGAACAGCGAACACTGAAGAACTAGAAGAATCACATACCTTCTTCGTTAAACCTGAAGACGAGTTCACAAACTCGTCCCTGCAGCATTTAGGAACATCTCTGAAATTTGTTTGTCCTTTGCCTATACTCTGGTGATTTATTAGAGTAGGTAATGAACTGCAGCGGAGCGAAGGGGAGGAGCCGCCATTGCCCTTTTCGACAGGGAAGCTGTAAACGATGGGTCTGCCAGGGATCTGGCAGGGTGGTCGCCGTGGCCGGCGAGGTCACGTCCGATGCTGGATCTTGAAGGGCCTAGTTAAGGAGGCTGGGGAGGCAACCGACAGCGCGGGCGCCAACGGCGAGGTCGACGGGCGTGTGCGACGAAGGCCTTCTCAGTAGTCCTCCTTCTCGGTGGTCCGTCGGCCGCGGATCGGCGGGGCGAGGCTGACGGCGCGGGCGCGAACACCTTCTCGGCGGCAGAACAGGCTTGGGCGGCGGCGCGGCAGGGACGGAGAGGAGGCGGCGGCGTGGCTGAGCTCAGGGCGAGGAGTACTGTCGACCGATACAATGGATCAGAAATCCAACGCAACGCGACTTACCGGCGTGGCTCCTCGCGGATCTGCAAAGGGTGCTCGGCGGTGTTGGACAGGGGCGGGGCGAGGTGCTGGTGCAGGCGCGAGGGTGTGGCAGCGTGGGTTGCGGTGACTGCGCGTCGTGGGAGAGCGCAGATGTGGGTAGGCAAGGGTGCGGTGATTCCTTTCCTTTCGGGGCTGCGCTGATTGCGCGTCGCGCGGGGCAGGTGCACTGCATGCGTGGGCGAGTGAAAGCGCGCCAGGCGAGTGCAGGAGCGTGCGATTTTTCGCATGTCGGTCGACGATTCCCATCGCTAATTTTTAGTTGCAGAGATGATGATGACATCATATTTGGCAATCAATTAAAACTTTTATAAAGAGTTTGGAAAGATGATGGCTAATAAATTTTCATGATTAGAGAATTGAGTTACTTTCTTGGTCTTTAAATCAAGTAATTAAAGAATGGTACATTTGTGAGTCAAGACAAGTACATCGAAGACACCTCTCGCCAAGTTCAAGGACCCAACCATAAATTTTACTATGTACCTGACATGTGGACCCCACATGCCAAGTCCACATTAATGTATAATTAGTGTGCCATGTCAACGTACGAAGTGGCTTAGGTGAAAGCTCTAGTTTGGTTTTGGTGAATTTATGAAACCCTAGGTACTAACCTATGTGCTCTAAGTGAATATGAGATAGGTTAAGTACATTCCAAGTGATGGAGCAAATGAAGATTATGATGATGGTGATAGCATGGTGATGATCAAGTGCTCGACTTGGAAAAGAAGAAAGAGAAAAACAAAATAGACTTAAGGCAAAGATGAAATTCATAGGGCCATTTTATTTTGGTGATCAAGACACCTAGTGGGTATGATCACATTTAGAATAGATAGCCGTACTATTAAGAGGGATGAAACTCGTATTGAAATGTGGTTATCAAAGTGTCACTATATGTTCTAACTCATTGCATATGCATTTAGATCTAGTGGAGTGCTAACACCCTTGAAAATATTTGTGAAAATATGCTAACACACGTGCACAAGGTGATACACTTGGTTGTTAACGCATTTGATCATGGGTGGAGAAGTTCAAGATCAAAAGGAGTTTTTGATCGACCGGACTCGGCTCACGTAGTGACCGGACTCGGCTCACGCAGTGACCAGATGCTGGCTTGGTGAGTTCGGTCATCGTGGCAAAATGGCTCGATCTCGGTCGGTTGATCGGACGCCAACGCGAGAAGGTGATCGGACGCGCAGCCTCTGGGTCCGGTCAATGATGACGTACGGTGACGTAGGCAGTGGAGCGTGGCCAGAAAGGATCGGATGCTGAGCGCGTCTGGTCAACCTTGACCGGACGCGTCAGGTAATGAAAATTCTTCTCTAGAACATCTCTAGTAGTGATCGGACGCCACGTTGGTGGCGTGTCTGGTCATTCCTTTAGTGCGTTAGGTCACGGCGTGCAGGCAGAGCTGGGGCGCGCGAGCGGACGCGGGCTTGGTGCGTCAGGTCAGAGTTGCGTGCGTCCGGTCGTGACTTAAGTGCGAGCGCGGGCGAGACGACTGTTGAGATTGGACGGTGCAGGTTTGAAGGCAGGGGGCCACATGGCGCTCATCGGGCGACCGGACGCTGGCGCGTGCGTCCGGTCACCTCTGACCAGCGCATCCGATCAGCCCACAGTGAGATGCCCGTGGTGTCCAACAACTCTATTTTGAGGGGGCCTCTATTTAAGCCCTATTGCCAGCTCTAGCTCACTCTCTTGGCCATTTGCATTGACATAGCAATATTGTGAGCTTAGCCAAAGCCCTCCCACTCATTTCCATCATTGATTCATCATCTTTGTGAGATTGGGAGTAAATCCAAGTGCATCGCTTGAGTGATTGCATCTAGAGGCACTTGGTGATTCTATTTTGCTGCGGATTTCGCTTGTTACTCTTGGTGGTTGCTGCCATCTAGACGGCTTGGTGCAGCGAGGATCGTTGAGCGGAGGAAGGTGATTGTCTCCTATTCCGATCGTAGTGATTGTGAGGGGTCCTTGACCTTTCCACGAGGGAGAGCCAAAATGTACTCTAGTGTATTGCTCATGGCTTGTGTGATCCTCATCTTGTGTTGGTTGTGCGGCACCTGATTGTGGGTTAAGCGTGTGATGCCTATTAGCGCATGAACCTCCAAGTGAATGAATCGGCACAACAGGGACTAGCTTGTCGGCAAGCAAGTGAAGCTCGGTAAAAAATCATTGTGTCATCTCTTGCCACCCTGATTCTATTGTGATTGATTGACTTCATCTTGTGATTGACTCATTCCTCGACACAACGGTATAACTCAGTATCAATCTCGTGTTTTTACATTCTTAGTGTAGCTATGCTCTTTAGTGTAATTAGTCTTGAGAGTTAGCTTGTGTCGTGTCTAGTGGTTAGTGAGACTCTTTATTTAGTTTTTGAGAGCTCACTAACTTAGTGTAGTGACATAACCTTTGTGTGCCTAGAGACTATATAAACTAAAATAATGGTAGGTGGCTTGTACTTTTAGTAGTCTAGCGAAGCATTCGCTTCACCTCATTATTATCTAACCGCTTTGCTTAGTGTTGTTGTAGAAAGTTTTATAGGCTATTCCCCACCTCTAGCCATTAGGACCTTTCATTAGGCCATGTTTGGATCTATACATGAGACTCGAAAACAAGTTTAGGAACACAAAATAGCATTGAGAGTAAATGGCCTAGGATGACACACTTGCCAAGTTTAAGGATCAACCTTCGATTTTACTATCTACCTAACAATTGGGCCCCACATGTCAAGTCCATGTCAATGCACAGTTAGTAGTTAGTATGCAACGTCAGCATACATAGAGGCTTAGTCTCATGAGACCCGAAACCAAATTTAAGGACCAAATGTAGCACCGACCATGAATTTTAGTCTATACCTAACATGTGGACCACACACGTCGAGTTTATATCAATGCACAGTCAGTATGCCATGTCATCGTATGAAGTGGCTTAGGCCCCATTTAGAGCTAGATGAAACCCAGAATAAAATTTAAGGACTCAAAAATAACAATTTAATTAAGAGTACATGGGCCGGAATGACATCCTTTACCAAGTTCAAGCACCGACCATGAATTTTGCTCAATGCGAAACTTTCCATGAATAAGTGTGAACAATAAATAAATTCACTTCTACTCTCTTTTTTGAGCATACTAACTGCTTTCCAACTGGCATTTGACCATGCATGCATATGTTGCACAAGTAGGCAAATATATCTTGATAACCTCTTTAATTTGTATCAAGAAAAATCATAGCTATTCTCTTTGACTTGTATTCACATTGAGAAAGAAAACTATGGGGTCGATTGGTTATGTTATTTGCGATGGAACCTATATATCCACCCATGTTCAAGTTCTTGATCTTATGTGCTTTTTTAGATTTTATTCTATGACTTCTGATGGCTCTATTTTTCCAATGATAAGTGACATACTCATAAATAGCGATACATATATGGTTACTTCGTTAATACCAAAATCTATCAATTCATCGACGTGCTCACAGAGAGTAGGATGTGCATGTATGTGCTTGTTTGTACAGATAAGCTATTGTGAACTTCTATATTTTGTAATGTGTTTCACGGAACAAAAAGAAAGAAGGCTGTGGACAACGACATGACACATGTTTGATTTTACTTCGCAGTATGATTCACCACATGCACATAGTTACAACTTCTTTCAACTACCTACCCTACTAAAGCACCATCTTTTTATATAATAAGTCTAAAAAAAACCTCCCCCGAGATGCCCCTCCTCCACGCACCCTAGAAAAACAACCCCGTCCAAATGAACCATCTAGATTGCTTATGATTATTCTCTCTCTTTACTCACTCAAATCCGACGATGAGGATCGCATGTATGGTACAGATCGGATACGAACGGATATCACTGATATTACATCTGTTTTCATATTTTAGTCCGGATTCAGATTCGAATACGGATAGTATCAACTATGCCGGATAGGATACGATTGGATATCGACATCATAAATATGCGATTTCAGTATTCAGATATAGATACGATATCGGATATTGAATATCCAGACATCGATATAGATAGATCTGAACCCCTCTAAACGGATTCGGTGGATTCGGTCGGAAAATGTCGGTACCGTTTTCATCCTGCTCCCATCTCCCACGCCAGCGCCCCCACAACGAGAAGACTTGGCCAGGGTTCGATTTCATCCCGCGCCCCATTTTATTCTCTTCGAAAAAAAGAAACGACTGGTGAGATCGGGGCGGGTGGGGAAAAGGCGGCCGCAAATGGCATAGGAGTAGGGCATGGAAGGGGCGATGACACCCCGACGCTCAGCGCGATCGAGGGCGCGGCGGTTGCGGGCGGGCGAGCGACTTTCGTCCTGCATGAATCGTCGAGCCGTCGCGCTGCTGCAGTGGCCGGCGGCGCAATGGTAGCGGGGGCGCAGTGCGGCTTCGGTCAGCGGCCCGACGGGCAGACGACAGCCATCCACGAGCGGGCGGTGGTGGCGTGGCCATAGGCGAGCAGCGGCGGAGCCACGGGAGGCGGCAGCGCGACCACACGCGGGCGGTCCCAGGCAGGCCGACGGGGCCAATAGCTGGACGGCCGCGTGTCCTTCCAGGCCACCAGTTGGCCTCCCGCCCGTCATCCCCACGCGACCCTGCCGCTGCCCCGACGCGACCTCTTCCTCACGAATCGCTCGCTCACCCCTCCGACGGTCCGATCAGCCGCGCCTCTATCGGATTCGCCGTCGTCGCCGACGCATTCCTGACACCGACACGCTAGGGGGGCATACGCTGGGTGGACGGCAGCCAGGTCGAATCATCGAGTCCGCGCCGTCGTGATCGCTCGAGGATGAGCGCTCGGCGGGGGCCGTCTCTTGCAAGCAATAGGGGCGCCACGGCGGCTCGGGAAGCAGCCCCGCCGGGTGGACTCGCTCGACGTCGAGTCCATGAACGTGCGCGGCGCGCACGGCCAGTTG
The DNA here is from genome assembly GCA_904845875.1 of Miscanthus lutarioriparius. Lineage (NCBI taxonomy): Eukaryota > Viridiplantae > Streptophyta > Magnoliopsida > Poales > Poaceae > Miscanthus > Miscanthus lutarioriparius. The sequence goes on along the minus strand of CAJGYO010000006.1, from coordinate 8,308,089 downwards.
GCCACAGCACCAAGGTGCGTTCGTTCTCCCGGTCCCGGAGGGCGTCCGTGGATCGAAACGCTCCGTAGCGTCCGCAAATGGGACCTCTTGCCTGTCTCGATCTGGTGTGTGAGAAACCTAAAAGAATGTGAGCTTTGACCGTTTCGTTCGTTGTAGCCAATGAATGGAGTCTTGTTTGCCTGATCGCTGGGTAATGGCTCTATTGAATTGCTACCAAAAATGTGGGAGGACACGGGTCTACGCTTTTCTTACGCCCTCTGGGATGAGTGATGTCGTATGAAGATGAGATGCCATGTAAATAGAGAGGGTGCAGGATAGCAGTCTGTTAACATTCATTTGTCTCTCGATGGTTCAACCTGTATACGTTGTGATTTTTTTTAATGGGTCGTTGTGAATTTCTGGTGTGGTACATTAGATACATATATGTTTTCATTGACCTTTTGTTGTGTTTGTTCACTGCTTGTTTGAATCTGCCTTGGATTTTTCTATCTGAAACAAGAATTCTGGACAAGAAAACATTTGATGTTTTGCTTTTTCTTAGTAAATCTGTTCTTTCGTATTTACAGTTATTGTTACAATATTCTGACATGCCTTGACCTTCTGCCAGGTATTTTAAGAGTGGTCCTCTCTTCATATCATCAAAACGGTAAAACTATTTGTGGCACACATTGTTTTCCTTTGATTCCAGACTGTAACAATGTTACAATTACTATATTTTAGGAATTCGATGAAAATCATGGAAAAAATGTTGGTTCATCCTCACATGAACGTCACTGATTTTCTTAAAGAGTAATCCTGTTAGTGTCCATGCTCTTTGCATTTTGACTTCTATTTACATGAATGAAAATGGAATCTGATGCTATTCTAATTATTTCCTGCGTGCAGCGCTCTATGGTTTATATATATATGAAGTCATGAAGATGACTAACTAAAACTTTTCAGCTCTATGTTTTTCTTCTTTTTCAGTTTTTCATCCAGTAGCTTCTGAGAAGGAAGCAGTTAGGATTGGAGTTGGCTCCAAATTGCAACTGGAACCATGAAAAATGGTTGTCACTTTATTCTAGACTATGGAAAAATATATGCTTTTTGCATGAATTATAAATATTCGTTGGTTGTTTGATTTACACTTGATAATGTCGTAGCGTTAGCACGGACAATATAGTAGTATATAAAGAGACGACCTAGGCACTGAGATCTAAAAGAAACCTATACTACTTGAGACTAATTGAAATGACGACCAAACTTTCGTGTCCACGATCTAGAGTTGACCGATCCAACTGGATGAGCGCTCACAGTTAGTCACACATACATGTGGTGAGGTCTCCGGTCAGCCTAACTGAAAATCATATCGCCGTACACAGTATGATGAGCAGAAAGCCAATAACGACTCTGCTATGAATGACACTTTCATGAATAGCAGATTAGCAGTAGAGAACTAGCACCATTAGCTCACTAATCATGATTAGGACCGATCCCCATGTGTGATGTGTTAGTGGATAGCCTTTCATTCATTCTGCTGCTCTCACCTCCTCCTGCCAACCATCGGGACGACATCATCCGGTACCCGGCGGTGCGGCCCTTGCTGTCGCTGTGCAGGCCGCATATCGGTGAGGAGGCGGCGGCGACCTCTTCGTCGGCGTTGGCGTGCTCCATCTGCCACAGCACCTTGAGGAAGGCGTCGACGTCGCAGTCGGGCAGCGTGAGCGGGCCCTACGCCGCGTACCCGTACTGTTAGAGAATTTAGGATCAACTAGGAGTAGATTTAGCGGGTTAACTTCACTAATTTGGCATAAACATCATATAGTTCATCGATGTGAAACCTAGAGAGAGAGGCCCATACCTTCGGCTTGGTAGAGGAGGTAGAGGAGGAAGAAGTCGCCATGGCAGTGGCGACGCAATGTGGAGCGGTGGAATCCAAAGGACGACGGTGCGGCCGGTGGTGCTTCCTGTCACTGCAGAGCGCCCACGATCGGATGGGGCCTTCTAGGATTTGTCAGTGGGTTAGTGGCGTCAACTCGCTAGATCTACTCCTAGTTGATCCTAAATTCTCTAACAATGGTATCGGAGCGACGGCTGCTCGCAGCAACCGGAGGAGGAGTGCGGCGCCGCCACGGGCCCCCTCGCTGGAGCGCGCGCTCCCCAGTGGGTGAGCGCGCCGCCGTCGAGTGGCCTCACGTCGGCGCCCTGAGCCGGCGCGCCGGCAACCCAGCATCGAGAGGTGGTATATTTCTTCTGCCGCGCGACGATGGTCCTTCTTCCCGCGCAACGGCGGTGGGGACGACGGTGGAGGAGCCTGGGTGAGTCCCTCTCCATCTCTGTCCATGCTATTTAGGGTTAGGGTTAGGGTTAGGGTGATTCCTTTGATTCGATTCATCTCCTTCTAAATTATTCTCGATTTACTACCCCAAACTCTAGATCTACACCCTTGTATGGATCTGATACCATTGTTAGAGAATTTAGGATCAACTAGGAGTAGATCTAGCGGGTTGACGCCACTAACCCATTGACAAACCCTAGAAGGCCCCATCGATTATGGGCGCGGCCCCATCCGATTGCTGGCGCGTTGCAGTGAAGGGAAGCACCACCGGCCACTGAAAGCTCTAGTTTGGTTTTGGTGAATTGATGAAACCCTAAGTGCTAACCTAGTTTATCAAAGTGATTATGAGATAGGTAGCACTACTCCAAGTGGTGAAGCAATGGTGATCATGACATGATGATGGTGATGGCACGGTGATGATCAAATGCTTGAACTTGAAAAAAGGAGAAAGAAAAACAAAAAGCTTAAGGCAAAGGTGAAACTTGATAGGAGCTTTTTGTTTTTGTTCTAGTGATCGAGACACTTAGTGAATCTGGTCACATTTAGGATCGATAGCCATACTATTAAGAGGGGTGAAACTCGTATCGAAATGCGGTTATCAAAGTGCCACTAGATGCTCTAACTCATTGCATATGCATTTAGGATCTAGTGGAGTGCTAACACCCTTGAAAATGTTTGTGAAAATATGCTAACACACATGCACAAAGGTGATACACATTGTGTTTAGCACTTGGGAGCAAGGGTCAGAAACTTCACCGACGCCCTGTACAGAAAAGACAGAGTTTCACAGAGTGCACCAGACGCGGGTCCCAACTGGACTGGAGCATCCTGTTAGTGGAAGCAGTGAATACGCTGGCGTTGGTCTTCGACCGGATGCTGGGTCACTTCGTGACCGGATGCTGGCTGGTTGCGTCCGGTCCCACTTACGTGGCAGCGCACAGAGAAGAGGGAGAATGACCGGACGCTGAGTGAGTCCGATCGGACGTGACCAGACGCGTCCGGTCGCGTCTGGAATCTTACTGTAAACGATCGGACGTTGGGGTCCTGCGTCCGGTCACTTTCAATCAGCGCGTCCAGTCACAACTTAAATGTACTGACGACCACTGAGATCGGGCGATCAGTGTTTGAAGAAGGGGCCACGTGGCATGCATCGCGTTACCGGACGCAGGGGTTTTGCGTCCGGTCGATCTGACCGGCGCGTCCGGTCGCCCCAAATTTTTAGAGAACAGAGATCCAATGGCTCTATTTCGTGGGAGCATTTATTTAAGCCTCATGGCCAGCTCAAGCTCACTCTCTTGGCCATTTGCATTGACATAGCAACTTTGTGAGCTTAGCCAAAGCCCTCCCACTTATCTCTATCATTGATTCATCATCTTTGTGAGATTGGGAGAGAATCCAGGTGTATTGCTTGAGTGATTGCGTCTAGAGGCACTTGGTATTCATGTTTAGCTACGTGATTCGTTTGTTGCTCTTGGTGGTTGCCACCACCTAGACGGGTTGGTGCAGCGGAGGAGGATTGGCACGACTTGGTAATTGTTCATGGCTGTCTCCGGTGATTGTGAGGGGACTTATACCTTCCTCGGCGGAGCACCGAAAGATAACCTTAGTGGATTGCTCATGTCATCGAGTTACCTCACTTTTGGGTAGGTTCTTGCGGTGTCCAATTGTGTGGACGAGGTTCGTGCAACACCTCTTAGCCGCCGAGCCACCAAGTGTTGGTCAACACAACAAGGACGTAGCGTGTTGGCAAGCACGTGAACCTTGAGAGAAAATTGGTTGTCTCTTGTCCTTTGGTATTCTCACGGTGATTGATTTAGTATTCATCTTGTGATTGGTTCACTCCTCTACACGGTGGTATAATCACCCTACTCACTCATTTATATTCCTGCAAACTAGTTGTAGCAAGCTCTTTAGTGTAGCTAGAATTAAGAGCTTGCTTTGTAGTTTAAGTTCATCTAGCGGAGCTCTTTAGTGTAGCAAGTGTGAGAGCACTTAGTGAGTAGTGACATAGCAAATTATGTGTCTAGTGATCATAGCAACTAGAATTGTTGGATAGGTGGCTTGCAACCCTTGTAGAGCTAGAGCAAGTTTACATTTTCGCTATTTGTTATACTAATCAAATTGCTCTAGTTGATTTGTAGATTTTTAAATAGGCTATTCACCCCCCTCTAGCCATATTAGGACCTTCCAGCCGCGCCGCCGTCCTTTGGATTCCACCGCTCCACATTGCGTCGCCACTGCCATGGCGACTTCTTCCTCCTCTACCTCCTCTGTCAAGCCGAAGGTATGGGCCCCTCTCTCTCTAGGTTTCACATCGATGAATTATATGATGTTTATGCCAAATTAGTGAAGTCAACCTGTTAGATCTACTCCTAGTTGATCCTAAATTCTCTAACAATTCATCAACTTCAAATACTACTGTCTAGAGGCTTGTTTTAACACATAAATGGATTTCTACAGGCGGTATCCGATACGTTCTTTTGCTTCCACAACAAAATCTTTGGGTTGTGCCATGTAAACGTTTTCATACAAATCCCCGTTGAGGAATGCCATCTTTACATCCATATGATATAACTCTAAATCATAATGTGCCACTAACGCTATTATGATTCTAAAAGAATCCTTTGTATGAGACCGAGAAAAACTCTCATTGTAATCTATTCATTCTCTTTATGTAAAGCCTTTTGCTACAAGTCGTGCTTTATATCTTTCCACATTTCCTTTGGAGTCATATTTTGTCTTATAGATCAATTTATGACCCTCACTGTTTTGGCTCAATTAGAAATTTCTTCTAAGTCCCAAACATCGTTGGTATTCATCAATTCATTTTAGCTTCCATAGCTTCTTGCCATTTAGGCAGTGAGCACTTCTCATGGCTTCTTCATATGAGGTGGGATCACCTCCATTTGAATTTATTCATTAACATAGACTTCATAATCATCGAGAAAAAGCTGATTTTCTAATTCTTTGAGACCTTCTAGGGCCTCACTATTGGCACTTTCAGATAATGTTGTTGCTCTTCATTACCAAGAGACAATTGATTCTATAAGCTCCTGTATTACAAGATCCTTGTTTACATTATATATCTTCTTCAAAGAGCTAACAACAGGTATTGTGTAAGTCATACAACATCAACAGGTATTGAGAAATTTATTATTTTTGAATCACTGGAGTGGACACGCAGTCCCGCTTCTCTTCAAGTCTTAGGTCTCTACATACTATGCTCCCTAGATTATCTCATCTTCTGTAAAGATGGTGTATCTTTAAATTTCTTATTTGGGTTTAATCTGTTAAAACCTCATATGGCGCTTTAAGCACTGCCTTAATATCTCTAAGGCTCTTCTAGTATGAATTTTGGCTGACTACGCTATCTTCCTATCTGATCTGTAAAAGGTCTAGAAATTTAGCTATTTTTCTGCTTAGGGGTATCGTTATTATGACCGTTGTACTCCTTCGACGGTCACATTCATCTTAATTGATCTTTATCTCACTCTTAATAAAGAGTATTTTCTTAATTGATCTTTATCTTATCTTTCTTAATTATATCTTTCTTAATTGATCTTATAATTCTCCCTCTCGAAATGTGGCATAAACTTTACTGCCATAATTTCAAGAACTATTCAGAACTCCTGTGAACGAGAGACACTTATGACTTACTTCATTCACATGATTATGTCATGTAAACAAAGTTATTTCTTAATTCGTATAGGAGTACACTTTTCTCATTTCACTTCAAGAACTCAACAAGGTCTTTTATTAGCAGTACTTCTGCAAGTCACGTTCGTATATTTTTCTTATCTTTTGGTTAGTATTGACCATGACGGTGTATTTCTATTGTGCCATGGTCAATACTAGAATAGCATAAGAGCTACCCCAAACTTTTCTCGCTATGCGGGTTACACAAAAACACATGAGCCATCATAAAACTTCTCCCGCCATACAGGATTGACTAGCAAAGGTACTATGCCAAACTTCTCCCAATACGGGGTAATTCCCTAAATGGGACGTAAATGTCGGAATTAGCTCTCAGGACACAAGAAGTGTTTGAATATTCAAGACATTAAATTCAGAAATAAATCCGAATACTCTGTAACACACATGTTTAATCTTGCAACTCTTATCATAATGATGGAAAAAATACTATTTACAGTAACGAAAACTTAGTCATGACGACTAAAACATTCATTTATACTTCATTTTCCAATTAAATCCTCCCTCGGGTTCCAATTTAATCAGAAAATTAATAAACTAAGCAACAGGGGAAACTTAAGTGAGAGAATTGCTAAACTCATTTTGACCCAAAACAGCCCTAAATTGGCTCAACTCATTTTGGGCCAGCTAAGTTCCCTTTTCACATTTGTAAATACCGACCAAAAGGCGTAACGACGCAAAAAACTTTTCCTTCACATAGCCTAGCAGAAGCAGCCCGTTGGCTTGCGACTTAGTGATCTCGTCGGTTAAAATAAAAACATACAAGAAGCTTACGCATTAATTCTACATCACCGTTATTGAAAATAGAATTAACGATAAAACTCATAAATAAAAAAATTATAATATTGCTATCGTCAACTTTGCTATCATCAACTTTGGGTCGGAAGAATAGCAATATCATAAATACAATATTCTTATACATTAATTCTACATCACCATTTGATGTAAATGGAATTAATGCATGGAAAAAAACTCATTAATAAACTTATAATATTGTTCTTAACTTGAAAAACGTATAACTACTCTTCAAAATTAAATTCTACCGTTGGTTCAAATTTAATTAGAAGATAATCAACATCATTGCAACGGAAACATGAGAATAAAATACATTCTACTAGTTTAGGAGCATTTCTTGGTCCTTATCTACTCTCTGAAAAATTGATCACGCTGGTGCAAAATTTATCAGAGATTTAAACTTTAAACTTAAACTCATAAATAAAATTATAATATTGTTATCATAAACGTTGGTCAAAAAAATAAGAATACCATAATTTAACTTAAACAAAAATTGGCTACTCCTCTAATTTAAATTTTTCCGTTGGTTCTAATTTAATTAGAGGATCAACATATTCATATCAGCGGAAACATGAAAGGACTTGAAAAATATAATAATTCTTGATCAGAAGCATCTCATCGTACTCATCTACTCTCTAGACAAATTTTCCCTTGGGCTCAAATTGAATAGAGATAAAAACTAGACATAAAAACATCAAAAAGAGCTTCTGAAAAAGAATAAAACTTATTCAAAAACATTACTGTGCAATCCAGCCCAGCGAAAAAGGCGGCCCGACCGATGATGGCCGTTTGTCTTGATCCGACGGCTCTCTGCGCAAGTCGCGTGATCAAAACGGCGCCGCGGCCGGTTCTCCCCTGAGTTGAGCGCCCCTGATCAGGACGTGGTCAAAGGGTCCAACTCAATCGTTGGATCAAGTCGGATGAGATCAATCCTAACACGCATTTAGCGCTCCGCGTCGTAAGGAGGCGCTGAAGCAAATGGTGGTGGCGCACTCCAGCACAATAACACGAACCGCTCCCGCCGGGGCCCATGTACACCGAGAAGCACCCGGCGTCGGCGATTGACGACGACGACCGCCAGATGAGCCATCGCCGCTTAGCCCGGACTTGCACCGCTCTGAGGTTCTTGAAATCAGCCGCTCTTCCTCCCTACCTTGCTCATCGCCGTCGTCGTCACCACCGTTGCTGCCATATGCGGCTGGGCTTAGTAAGTTCTGTTCGTTTGTCTTATGAGCCATACTTTTTCAGCGAACGAACAATATTTTTCTCTCACAACAAATCAGCCAACAATACTTTTCAACCTGGCTTACACTAGTAGAGAAACAACTTTTGATCCACTTCAAAATTTGGCTTTAGTCCCGGTATTTTTCGCGCCCGGGACTAGAAAAACCTTTAGTCCCGGTTGGTAGCTCCAACCGGGACTAAAGGTCCCTGCCCAACGGTTACCGAGGTGTGTCAGAGGCACGTCAGTGCGAGAATCTTTAGTCCCGGTTTGAGACATGAACCCAGACTAAAAATGTGACTTTTCCGGTTTGAGGCATGAACCTGGACTAAATGTACTTTTAGTCCCGGTTTATATCTCAAACCCGAACTAAAAGTGTCTCCAAACTGAATTTAAAAGGAAAACGTATCTTATCTAAGTTTGATGTGTGGTGGTAGGTGAGATGGTAACGTGTGCAAGAGCTGAAGTGGGAGGTCGTAGGTTCGAATCTCCATAGCTACAACTTTTTTTTTTACCCAATAAACACATCTACTCCCGGTTGGAGGAACCGGGACTAAAAATCAAGACCTTTAGTCCCGATTGCATAGTCCCGATTTCAAAACCAGGATTAAAGGGGGTTGAGAACCAGGACTACAGCTAGATTCTCTACGCTACTAGTGTTATCAGCCAAGCGAACTAAGGCTGGCCGCCGCTGCCCAAACTGGTGGATGAGTGCACTAAGCAAAGCTGCTGCTGTTTCGAACAGAGCTGAGCTGACACGATCGAGGAGGGAAGCAGCCAGCTAGCCAATTGCATATGCATGCATGCTCCAGGGTAAGTGATGTGTGCAGGTCTGCAGGATAATAGGCAATAGCAAAATCTAGCTGTCTGCTTGTCTATAGGCTGGAAGCCTCTATCGTCCTCGATCCACTTGACGCAGAATTTCTTGACTTCTTGGGATCGGAGCACAACATGAACATGTATCTGTGTTAGGGTGAAGCAAGCTGCCTCGCTCTGGCTGCTACGAGAGAAAGAGAGATCTATGGGTGGCGACGTGTGGTGTGACTGTGACTGTGAGAGACAAGGACAAACACAGGAGACCATATAGGAAGAAGGAAAGAGAAATTGCATATGTATACAATATATATAGTGCGGGTATATATATAAGAAATTTGAGAATGGAAAGCTATGTGTGGCACAGGTAGATGCGCATTTTGTTGGCTTCAGAGGCGTTGAAGGAGAACAAACATGATCAATAATTGTGTGTGTGGTGGCACGCCCGCATGCTATCTCTCGGGTGGTCAACGCCTACGCCTACCATGTATATGTGCAAGAAGCACTGCCTGCTACATGAACATGAGATGAGACACGCCCAGCTAACGATGCTTTTCTATTTAATTTACACAGTGAATTACCCGTCTTTCTCTGTCACCTTAGGCTTTTGGACTAAACTAGCCAGAACATACAATTCTTTTGTACTAGTAGCCTTTGTTTTCCTTGAGATATATTAGATGTGACACTCGATTGAGTGTCTTCATAAAAAAAAACATGGCCATACAGGAATAAAACCTCAAAATCTCAAGTTCGAATAATGCCTATCGCAATTTAATAAAACTAGCCCATCAACCCGGTTGTGTAGGAAAAAGGCCGTGCCTAGAATCTTAGGAAACATAAGTATTCCTGGTCCATGGACAAATTAATAATAATTTTTGAAATGTCTATGTATATTGCTATCTCTTTGTTATTTTTCTAACACAAGAATGCATATATAGATACAAGTGCTATCTCTAACTCGTTGTGATATCAATTACGATATTAATAATTTCCCCTTTGTTTTTGCATCTCACGTAACCTCTCATTGCAATAGGTGTGTTCTGTGACATCACAAATTTAGATTTGGACTTTTAAATTTTGATCTTATTAGTTGTTTCAAACTTTTTTTATCCACGTGTAAGTTGAAACTATTGTGTTTATCATACCTTTTATGTAACTATCATTTCATATTCTATTAAAAAATATATTTTAGATCATCATTGTAGTCTTAGTATCTACATTATTATAATCGTTTCATCCCACATCAAGGTGTTCAAGATTTTGAATTTCCTCTATAAATTAATATGGATGCGCTAGTATCTTTTTATAAAAAACAGAGTGCTTATACAATTAAAAAAGTAGACATGTTGTGGTGTTTCACTCAATATACAAAATGACAGAATTTAGTGGCATGCAATGTTAATATGATAAATGAATTATTAGTGTAATTGTCATGTGATTCGTTATGGAATATTTTTTCATGACCCCTAAACTATAGAAATGAATATTTATGTCTTTTGCATGTATGTATACTTGGTTTGTGTTGTAGCACAAATGTGCACGTTTACTTTGAGTTAGTTTTTTTTTCTCTACCAGTAGTGGTAGATTAGCAGCCTGTTCGTTTGGCTGTGGCTTGTCGTAAACGATCGTAAATTTCCAGCCGGAACAATATTTTTCTCTCACACATACCAACCAACAGTACTTCTTCACGAACCAGCAACGAAACGAACCAGCCAACCGAACAGGCTATAGGTAATTTTGAAATACATATATTGTCATGCTTTATGCTTATTTGTTTTTTCCCTACTAAATTTGATGTCAGAAGATAATTTGAATTGTTGAATCTCCTTTTATTGAAGACGGGGATTTAATCACTTAAAAAATATAAAGATGCTATTTTTAATAATGATGTAATGGGTTGGTAATAGAGAAATAGATACAAGATATTTCTAGTTTAATTTGTTCGTATGATTGTGGTGGATAATTATCAGCATGTACTTTTATTTTATTCTGTGGTAATTTCTAGGCCTCGATTATTAACGTGTAGAGATAATAGCTAGACGATTTTCCCATGCATCTACAACTCAATATACATGATGCGTTGATTAATATACCTTGTCCAGTGATGAGCTAGCGTTCATGGCTTCCATTGTTGACCCTCCTCTCTTTTGTACGTACTACGCATCAATACAACATATGGACGTACGTAGAGATGTTGTGATGTTTCACTACAGCTTTATCAAGTGAGTCTTCACTTTCATCGTGTCTACAACAAGCAAAATTTCAAGCATTTTATTAAGTCAAAGAGTGAAGGAGCAAAGTGGGATTTGATTGCCTCTGAAAGAGTGAAAGGAATAAATCAAATCGATGATGATGAGGACGAGCTCGAGCTGGTCAGCTGGATGGAGCCGGCCCATGGAGATTGGAGGCTATCGGCCGAGGCCGAGTGGGCGGCCGGGGGCCTTGTGGGCCGGCGACGGCTCGGCGGACAGGTGGAGGCGCAGCGTAGGGCAGGGGTGGCGCAACGGCGACGCTGCTGGCCGCCTAGGGTTTTCCGATTCCAGCGCTTCGCTCCTCGGAGGCTCGGACAACATACGCTCGCTAGTGTCGAGTCGGATGCTAAGGGCGACAGGAACTTGGGGAGTGGCCAAGTGGGCAGTGTGAATGTCCGGATGGGCCGTCGAGTGTGGTCTGTGGGTTGGCTTGTGGGCTACTTTGCGTTTAGAGTTAAATAAGAGACTGAGAATAACAGAGAACAATAAATTGAGACCTTAACTTATTATTATACATGTATGTACTCGTAGAGTACTAGAGTATAGTCTTAGAGTTGCAGTGTAGAGTACTAGAGTATACGCTATACCACTTTTTTTTTTAAACGGAATCGGCAAGAGAGCTGCCTATTATATTAAAAAGAAGAGAGCCTTAAAAAGGCAATGTACAAATTTGTACAACGGGGCCACACTGAATCCTCGGCACGGAAGGGTTTACATCATGCGTGCAATAATAAGTTAGAGACGTGTTTTGCTCCCGCCATTGCCCATAGGCTCGCATCATCCTTGATTTTCTAGAGGAGTTGCGTTGGTGCGGACTCCTTGCGCGCTCAAGATTCTTGCGTTTCTTTCATTCCACGCCTTCCAACAGACAAGGATGACGATGGAGCGGAGACCTCGTCTCGCCGTCGAAGGTGTGCGATCTATGTTTTCCCACCAAGTTTGTACCGAGCCTCCTAGCACCCAGACAGAAGGTATACACTATACCACTTGTCTTCTATGTAATTGCTGTACTCCCTATATACCAGGTTCTGTTTGGATCTACTTGCAGCTTTGCGCAGCGTGGCTTAACTGGTTTCATCTATCAGTCAGGTGGTTTCTTCTTCTTCATCAAGTGATATATATGATGCAGATGGAGGCGGCGCTATATCTTATGGTCGGTTAGGCACGGCGGCGCGCGCGGCTGCTGGTGACCGGCCGGCGGCCGGAACAACCACGGGCAGCTTCTGTTGAACTATTAAACCCCTTGAGCTATGCAGAGCTGCTGGTACTGTACATCAAGTCATGAAAGTCTGATCCAAGTCTGAACGTGATGTTTTGCCTGGCCTTGGAATGACGAAGCGTGCTGAGTTTGCAGACAGCGCCTGCGTTGAAAAACAATACGTACAACTGTAGATACATTGATAGATTCATGCTCGCTGGTTCTGTGAAAACTACAGGTGCAGATCGTACTATATATGTGTATGCATCGTCGTCTTTGAATTTGCATTTGCCATGACATGTTTACTTCATGGTTGGACCTGTTCTGTCTTCAGTATCACATACTACTTTCATCCCATAAAAAAGTATTTCCACGAGATTCATGCTGGACAAAATTTTCTTAAATTTGACTAAGGCCACGTTTAGTTCCAAAAAAGTTTCCCAAAAAAGTGCTACAGTAGCTATCACATCGAATCTTGCGATACGTGCATGGAGCATTAAACGTAGACGAAAAAAAACTAATTGCACAGTTTGGTAGGAAATCGCGAGACGAACGTTTTGAGCCTAATTAGTCCATTATTGAACACTAATTGTCAAATAAAAATGAAAATGCTACCGTAGCCAAATTCCTAAATTTCGCCCAACTAAACACAGCCTAAATTTATAAAAAATATTAGCAACATTGTATCACCAGATAAATTTATTATGAAAATATATCCAGCGATGTATCATGTATCTAATGATGCTAATTTGTACCATAAATATTAAAGTTTTCTTATGTATATTTTGTTGAAGTTAAAAATATTTGACTACGGACGACGATGAAAGCTGTAGAGAGCCAGAGTAAGTTCCAGTGAATTAAAGCTCAACTTCTCCAGCATCAGAAAAGTTATTTCTCATATTTTTCTTTTAAAAAGAAAAAAGGAAAAAAAAAGAGGCAACCGCAGAACCACTGGGTCAGTTGACAAAGCTAGCTAGATATCCATGTGTAAAGAAATCAGCCAAAGCAACAATTCAATTATATATCACTCTCGCATAGAGAGAGTACTCCATCCTTCCCTAAACAACTGTTGGTTTTTTTTTTCTTCCATACCGTAAATTTGACTCGATTTGTAGAAAATATGTGCAATATTTGTGTCTCCAAATAAATTTATTACAAAAATAGATTCAAAGATCTATCTAATGATATTAATTTTGTATCATAAGTATTAATATTTATATATATATTTAATTAAAGTTGTTTCTCGAAAAGTGGAAACGACAGTTATTTAGGGGCAGGAGTATATTATAAGTGCACAATCACAATAATGCATGGTTTCACCATGTCTTGCCTCCCTAGCGAAGACACGACCACACGATCCAGAAAGTAGCATGGATCATCAGTCAGTCAGATCTCAGGGGGGGCTGCTCTTGAACAGTTGAATTCCTTGCGCTACACTTGACGTGCGTATTGTCCACCAAAAGTGGCGCATGAGCTTTGACTTGCATTCCACTGGCACTGGCACACCATGGTCACGGTGGGGTCGCCGGCCGAAGCTGGAGGGCCAACGCGTGCGCCCATGACGAGCGTTGACCCATCGACCCAGTCCAGTCCAGGAACTTTCAATGGCGCAGGGCCGCAGGCTGCTGGTTGCTGGCTGCGAGAAGATGGAAGGTCAACTATTCAAAGGTTTTGTTTGGATGCCTGGTACTGCTGCATGCACTCGTGTAAGGCCGGATTGTCAACGGGTCGATATGCGGCGAGCAATAGAGAGTCCTTCCTCAGTTCCGCTACATCAAATCTCACTTTATGCAATGTATATACAAATGACAAAGGTGCGGTAGGGAAATGTGGGTGTATGGAATTTCCTCACGCAATATAGATATAGCCACGGGTCGACATCACCTTTTTGAAAATGCCAAGAAGAACCACCACGCAGACCCGATACTATAAAATCCACATGTCCGGATGCTTATATGTGGCTGCAAGCATGCAGCGTCTATTGCTCTGTTCATGCATGTATGGCTGCATGCTTGCAGCTAAAGGGAAGCACATCCGGATATGCTGATTAGGTCATAAACTTGTGCATACTAGAAGGGGTAGCTTAGGATTGTAAAAGATGCACCGAAACCTAGTCTATTTACATCACCTAGAGCTTTTGAAAGCTAGATTCTAAAATATGCACGATCCAAATATGTCCCTAGGTAGTATGCAGGCCTCCCTTACCTTTTATAGATTATGAGTTACAATGATTTTTTTGGCACAGCTTGCTGGGCTAGTGGCTTCGAGGAGGTGGTCAATTCTTGGATTCTTTGTCCACCACTGTTTTGCCTAGCTGAGATAGAAATTGTAGCGAGCGAGGTGTTTGGATGTGTAGCTAGAGCCGTCTTTGATTCGTGCAGACAAGATTTTTCTTGCTTATTTAGGTGAGCTAAATTGGCTCTCCTGGCGCTAGACTTGACGTGCGTATTGTCCACCAAAAGTGGCGCATGAGCTTTGACTTGCAGTCCCTCCCATGATTATGAGCGTTTTTTTTTACAACATGATTATGAGCGTTAACCGATCGACCCTGGCCCGTCCAGTCCAGGAATCTTCTTCAATTAATGGCGGAGGCTGCTGGCCGCGACCTGCGAGGAGAAGGTGAAATGGTCAATTATTCAAAGTTTTTTGTTTGGATGCGTCACTGCCTAACTGGTCCTGCACTCGTGTAAGGATTGTCAACGGAATCGATATGCGGCGCGCAACAGCGTGCTTGCTGCGGCTGGAGCTGGAAGCATGCTGCCTCTACTGTTCATGTATAGTGGCCGCCACAGGAAGCAGTAGCAAGCTCCATTTCACTTGTGAATATTTTTTTCCTCAGCTCCACAAGCAGTTCTACTAGTAGAGTTGAAGCTATTTTGATGAATTATTTGATAAAATGGTTCAACATATGCAGCTCCTTAAAACATGTTCTCGTAAAATCCCACGTAAGACCCACTACAGTGAGATGTAGCTAGCTAGATGAGGCTGTTATTTTTAGCTCATCTTCCATCCATCTCTTGGATGAGCATGTTTTAAGAGGCTCTTCAGGTGGACCTATTTTAATTTGAGAAGCTATGCCGAATGGAGCCACGCTGGCACGCTATACAAGGCCTATCCATCGAACATCACTGTGGTTAGAGCATGTTTGAATCCACCACAGATTGTACCATTGTGGAAGTTGCCTTATTCGTGAAATTATAAAAAGCAAAACTGAAAGCTGGACTGATTGGGTTACATGCCGGTACATACTAGAGAGGGTAGTTTTTGATTGCCAAAAATACACCAAAACCTAGTTGTGTCTAGATCACCTAGAGCTTTTAAAAGCTAGATCCCAAAAATATACACGATCCAAACATGTCTTTAGAGTTTAGAGCATCCATAACGTGAGAAAAAAAATGATACTTCAGTCATATATGTTGCAGTGTGCAATGCTTGATAAAAATACCAGGTAGACGTGGCTTTAGAGTCTTTTTTGTTGTATATAATATAGATAGATAAATAGGAGATAAAATAAAAAAATAATAGTGATTAATAATCTTTCCGTACTGCATTGCATCATCCTCATGCATATTGCAGTAGGCAAATAGTACGCTGCTCTTTCGAGATAGAATAAACCTAGCTA
This sequence comes from Miscanthus lutarioriparius, assembly GCA_904845875.1. NCBI lineage: Eukaryota > Viridiplantae > Streptophyta > Magnoliopsida > Poales > Poaceae > Miscanthus > Miscanthus lutarioriparius. The sequence continues at coordinate 8,292,159 of CAJGYO010000006.1, read as the reverse complement.
CTGACCTAAAATAATATGTATTACTTCCTCCGTCCACACAGAAGAATGCAATTCTCATATTTCGAGAAGTCAAACAATTTACACTTTGACTAGAATTATATAAAAAAGTACTAAGACTCATGAAACAAAATAAGTATAGTTAGATTAGTTATAGAATATATTTTCATAAAAAAATTATTTGAAGACATAAATGCTAATATTATTTTCTTTAAACTTGGTCAAATATGAGCTAGTTTGACCGATACGCTTCCCATAATTACGTTCTTTTTTTACGAAGGGAGTATTACTTGAAACTAAAACGACCAGCAAACTTTTGTATACAGGATTGACAGAGTTGATCGATCCCACACATACATATTTTGGGGTCGCCAGCATTAGGATGCATGCACATCAAGAGAGAGACTCTCTTCTAATGTGTACGTATCATGGTGTACATCCACCGGTGCACAAGAGGAGAGCACGTTGTCTTAAGGACAAAATTTACTTTCTCAGCCACAACTGAATGGGTATTACATATAAGTTTCCAAAGAAAAGAAGAGAAAAAAATAAAGTCGATACACACTGTATGACCAAAAAGCCAACAAGAGTCTCTGCTATGAATGACGCTTACTCATGCATAGCAGTAGCTAGAGAACTACTACTAGATTAGAGTTCATACGACAGCACCATTAGCTCACTAATCATCATTAGTTCATGCATGCTCGACCGACTAATCTTTTCTTTTCTTTCTGCTCGTCTCAGACTCACCTCCTCCTACCAACCATCGGCGACGACCGCGGGCTCAGCATCCGGTACCCGGCCGCGCGGCCCTTGCTGCCGCTGTGCAGACCGCATATCGGCGAGGAGGCGGCGGCTACCTCTTCGTCGGCGTCGGCGTCGGCGGCGTTCTCCATCTGCCAAAGCACGTCGAGGAAGGCGTCAACGTCGCAGCCGGGCAGCGCGAGCGGGCCCTGCGCCGCGTACCCGTACTCGCGCTCCGCGTCGTCGAGGAGGCGCCGGAACAGCGGGTGGTTGGCGCATTCGGCGCGCACCACGAACCGCTCCCGCTCGGGGCCCACGTACACCGAGAAGCACCCCGGCGGCGACGACGACCGACCGCGCCCGGAGCCGCCGCCGCCGCTGCCGGGGCTCAGCCCGGACTTGCACCGCTGCAGGGTTCTTGAGATCAGGCCGCTCTTCCTCCCGACCTTGCCTATCGACGTCGTCGTCGCCACCGTCGACATGGGATCTAGCTTTTTCTTCTTAATTATATTATTATATGGATGATGAGTGCAAGAAAAGCAGCTGCTGCTGCTTCAATGAACAGAGCTGAGCCGAGACGAGGCGACGAGGATCAGGTTATAAGGAGACGGTCGAGGAGGGAATGAAGCAGCCAGCTGCTAGCTATTTGCATATGCATGCATGCTCCAGCCTGGACGCAGTTTCCGTCTCGTCCAACGACGCGGTTTTCGTCTCGCCCAAGGTCGCGGGCTCCGTCTCGCCTGACCTCGAGGACGCGGGTTCCGTCTCGTCCAACGGGGACCCATACCGTCGCCAACCACTCCAGGTCCAAGCGTATGGGCCTGGGTCAAAACTCTGACGCCAGAAAAGAGGCTTGCACGCCTCGATGTCACCCGTGGTCATGACGGGCCATATCTGGGGATTTACATCGAGAACAGTGTCGGGCGTGCCGGTGCTGTTATGTCTAATCCTCGTATGGACGCTGACAGGCGCGTCGGTTCACCACGACGTCCGCCGGGACGGAGTGGAACGCCATGATCGGCAGATGACACTTGCGCATGGCGCCAGTGACGAACAGGGCCGCGATGTGGAGCCGTCCCTGTTGACATGTACATGATCGGCGGAACCCGCATGAAGGAGAAGAAGGACCCGGCAACCCTGGAAGCCTTCTCTCTCGTTCTTCTCTTTTTCCTCCTCTGTAACCCACGCTTTCCCTTCGTCTATAAAAGGGGAAGCAGGGCGTCCCATGAAAGGGGGATCTTGACATAAGAGCACGACACGAGCACACGGCTGAGCGGCAAGCGAGCTCTCAGCAACTGTTGACTCCTTCCACTAGACTTGGAATCCTCTTCCTCTCTCGCCTGTTTGTAACCCCTACTGCAAACCAAGTGTCGGTAACACGAGCAGCAGCGAACTGGACGTAAGGACGTTCTGTCCGAACCAGTATAAACCATTGTGTCCTCCGAGCACACCATCCGAGCCAGGCGTGCAAATACAAATTTATTCGTCGGTGGTCCGAAAACACCGACGGTATAGAACTGCAATAGTTTTTTTAAGCCATAACGGCAATAGTTTAGTCTAACATGTTTCCTACAATAGTTGAACTGCCACAAGTTGTTGAAAATGATGATAGAGATTGGAAAAATAGAGATGAGGCATCAAATCTTCTAGTATATTTCAAATCGTTTGACTTTGCCTTTTATTTGCATCTAATGTTGAGTACATTGTAAATGTAGACTCCATTTATATGATCTTAGAAGAGATGGGTGGGAGAAATTATTAAATGAAGTGAATGAGTTTTGTGATATGCATGAAATTGATAGAGTGGATTGCTTTAGCGATGTTATTGATTGGCTAGTTCAAGAGCTTGATAGCCGCTTTAGTGTGACAAGCTGCTTGTTTGATCGGCCGCTTTCAGTCCAAGGGACTCGTTTCATGATTTCAATGTGGAGACTTTGATGAACTTAGCAAAACTATGGGCCTGTTCGGCAGGACTGAAAAATAAGCCAAAATACTGTTCCGGCTAATTGTTGTGAGGAAAAATACTGTTCTGTCTAGGAACACGATTCGTGTGAACAGTGCCACTGTGAGAGCGCTGGCCAGCTCAGCCGCAGCTGAGCTGGCCAGCCAAATGCGGCCTATATCCTGATGATTTTAGTATCGAGGGCTATCGGTGAGCTCTCTCATCGCTATTGCTAGAAGTCAAATTTTGATGTTAAAATATGGTAGTTATGCATTAATTATCCTATTTTTTTAACATCATATGGGGTATTGTAGTTATGGTTAAGTGGTGCACCCCCCACCGTTGTGCTCTAGCTTCGCCCCTGGCTCCAGGGTAGGGTACAGTACAACACTGAGGTATCTAGCTGTCTGCTTGTCTATAGCTCGCCTCTATCGTCCTAGCTAGATCGATCGACTTGACGCAGATTTTCTTGACTTCTTGGGAGCTAGCACAACATGTCATCTGTTATGTTAGGGTGAAGAGATGATGGCTGCTACGAGAGAAAGAGAGAGATGGGGCGGCGACGTGAGAGAAGGACAAACACAGGAGAGACCATAGGAGGAAGGAAAGAGAGATGTACGCCAACAAAGCAATGGTTAACTTGCATATATACTGCCGACATATATATATATGTAAGAGAAATTTGCGAATCGAAAGCTAGGCCGTGTTTAGTTGGAGGCCGATTCGGCGCCGCCGGATTCGGCGATACTGTTCATGCACTGTAGCGTTTTGTTTTTATTTGGTAATAATTGTCCAATCGTTGACTAATTAGGCTTAAAACGTTCGTCTCGTAGAGTACAACCAAACTGTGCAATTAGTTTTTGATTTCGTTAACATTTAGTACTTCATGTATGTACCGCAAGTTTGATGTGACGGGGAATCTTCTTTTTACATAGTGCCAAATTCTGGAAAATGGGGGAACTAAACATGGCCCTATATGTGTGGCACAGCCGCACAGGTACTTATGTAGGGTAGGGCTGCGCATTTTGTTGGCTTTAAGAGGCGCTGAAGGAGCACAAACATGCTCAATAATTGTGCGTGGTGGCATGCACGATGCTATCTCACTCCAGTGGTCAACGCCTGCCTGCCATGTATATGTGGAAGAAGCACTGCCTGCTACAAGAACATGAGATGAGACACACCCATTAGGAATTTAATTAGGTGCAAACTTAAGGAGTTAATTACTTATATTATCTATTAACAATAGCAGAGGTAGGTAATTTCGATATAAATTTAGGAGTTACTTTATATTATCTTCCATAAAGGTGTGTCTCATAAGTGGAGGCTCTTTTGAGGCCTATAAGTAGTAATAGTAAGATAATTGTTGCTTGCTTCTAGAGAGTATTGGAATATAAATGAATTAGCAAGGAGACCAAGTTTGCACTCTTCTCACCCATGTTTATTCTCATGTCCCTCTCTAATGTCTATATGCACTATATCGTCTCTCTTCATTGGTTGGTTAATGACATGACCCCGAGCTATATGTGTGACCCAATTTTGGTATAGTAGCATATATCTCCATGTATATCATCGACATTCCTTTTCATCATTGGATGTCAAAGTTTTACCATTATCTCTAGTTATTACTACTTAGTCCTTAGTCGTGTCTTATCTTGTGATTTTTTCTGAATTTATTTCTTAAACTCTCATACTGGAGTATGCTTGTTTTCCCTATTACATTTGATGTCAAAAGATAATTTGAATTCTGGAATCTCCTTTTATTCCAAGACGAAAATCAATTAGACAACATAAAGAAGCTATATTTTAATAATGATATAATATAGCTTGGTAATAGAGAAATAGATGTAAGAATTTCTGGGTTATTTTTTGCGTACGAATGGTTGTGGTGGTCTGGTGGATAATTTATCAGCATGTACTTTGCCCTTTTATTTAGCAGCAATGTCTAGGTCTTGATATATAATTAACGAGGGGGCTTTGATTGGCTAACAAATACACAGAAGATTTTCTCGTCAACAACTTAATGTACACGATGCGTTAATTATTAACATGCCTACTCCAGCGATGAGCGTTAATCGCTCCCATTTTTTACCTTCTCTCTTGTACTACGCATAAAAAAATACATGGGACGTACGATCGAAGAGGCAGAGGCGACGGCAATGCAGTTTGGATGATTTTGGATTCATTAATCGCTTATTATGTGATCAGTGATCCTGCGTCTTCGTTTGCTCCTTCCCCTTTCGCTTTCAGTTTGAAACCTTGAGTAGCGGATCATTAGCAATAGGAATAGGATCATAGTCTGATCCAGGTCTGAAATGTTGTAGCCATGCATGGAAGCGTGCTGAGTTTGCAGACAGCGCTTGCGTTGAATAGTAATGCGCAGATGGATTGAGATGCTCGCTCGTCCCTGTGAAAACTACAGGTGAAGCAGATGTGTGTGTGCATCGCCGTCTTTGAATTTGCATTGGGCGTGACATGTTAGTCAAACATATGGGGCAATTCGGATCGGGGGATGAAAGCTGTAGAGGGGTATGTCCCAGTAAAGCTCTGCATGCTGGGAGCACTTTATCGTCCGTGTGTTGAAATATTCTACAGATAGAGGAAACTGAAAGCAGTTGGACACTGATGAATATAGATAGATAATCCATCTGTCCTAAAATATAAGGTATTAAAGCATTCAAATTTTGTTTTAAATTATAATGTATTTTAGGTGAATCATGTTAGATATTTAGACATTTTCATTATCAGTTTAATCCAGAAATATAACATCAGCAGGTTTGTGACAGCATATATGTGCATGTGTATATTTCTTATAAACGTTACAGCATGCATAGATGACATACTCATTGATACAGTAAGAATACAAAATACAGTAATCACAGAGATTAGACTGTACCCAGCGGAGGGTCCTATGCCAAGGGCATTGGAGGCTCCATTCGCACTAGTCGACATAGTGCGTTGCTCGAAGTCGCGGACCACAGTCGATGCAGGAAGATGTTCGCAGTGCAGTCCCACGAGCGGATCACCAGGAAAAAGACGCCTTGACGTTCCAGGGAGATGACGGATCCAAGAGCGATCTCCAGCAGGAAGAAGATGAACGAGCAGTCACGGATCGCTCCCCAAAAACCTAATCGCCGCTCACCCCGTGCAGGATTCTTAGGCGGCCGAGGGTTCCGGAGGCACCTGCTCTCCCGCTCCTCCGTGCGTGCTGAGGTACGGGACAGGGAAGTCAGAAGGTTGCTGATCTGTGGTTCTCTCGGGAGTGGTTGCGGAAGCCAGGATCTGGACTGACGAAAGACGGGATACATAGCTGCGACAGGGGAAGGAGACGAAGGAAGCAGAGAATCCCAGGAGACGGGAAGCAGAAGTGAAAGGGACGGTAACTGACGCAGTCAGTTTTCCTTCACAATCAAAGAGAGTAACTCCCGTGATTATATGGATTAAGTGGCAAAAGACTGGCCACACCCGCCCGAAGCAGAGAATCACAGGAGACGGGAAGCGAAAGCGGAAGGGACGGTAACTAACGTAGTCAGTTTTCCTCCACAATCAAAGGGAGTAACTCCCGTGATTATATGGATTAAGTGGCAAAAAGAGCGCCACGCCTACCAAGCGAAGAATCCCGAGAGACGGAAGCGGAAGCGGAAGGGGCGAGAATCAGCGTGGTCGGTTTTCCTCCACAATCAAAGGGAGTAACTTCCGTGATTATATGGATTAAGTGGCAAAAGGCTGGCCACGCCCGCCCGCTTGGTTCTCTCGGGAGTGGTTGCGGAAGCCAGGATCTGGACTGACGGAAGACGGGATATATAGCTGCGACACGGGAAGAAGACGAAGGAAGCAGAGAATCCGAGAAGACGGGAAGCGAAAGCGAAAGAGACGGTAACTGACGCAGTCAGTTTTCCTCCACAATCAAAGAGAGTAACTCCCGTGATTATATGGATTAAGTGGCAAAAGACTGGCCATGCCCGCCCGAAGCAGAGAATCCCAGAAGACGGGAAGCGAAAGCTGAAGGGACGGTAACTGACGTAGTCAGTTTTCCTCCACAATCAAATGGAGTAACTCCCGTGATTATATGGATTAAGTGGCAAAAGACTGGCCACGCCCGCCCGAAGCAGAGAATCCTAGGAGACGGGAAGCGGAAGCGGAAGGGACGGTAACTGACGCAGTCAGTTTTCCTCCACAATCAAAGGGAGTAACTCCCGTGATTATATGGATTATTAAGTAGCAAAAGACTGGCCACGCCCGCCCGAAGCAAAGAATCCCAGGAGATGGGAAGCGGAAGCGGAAGGGACGGTAACTGACGCAGTCAGTTTTCCTCCACAATCAAAGGGAGTAACTCCCATGATTATATGGATTAAGTGGCAAAAGACTGGCCACGCCCACCTGCTCGCTCGCCGCCCGCCTGCCTCGCCCATGGCCTTGGCCTCGGCCTGGCCCACAGCGGCGGCGGCGCGCGCGCGTGGCACGTCTTTATCCTTTTCTCAGCTTCTCAATTTAGATGAATAATTTCCAACCATATAAGTTGAGTCAGCGTTCAGTCAAAATCCCATATGGTATTAAGCCATACACCACTTAATGTTACGTACCATAGAGTTTTATTTGATTTATTAAATATTATATGGGCCAAGCCCATATTATATCCAACAATCCCCATCAAACTCTAGGGTTTGTAACAAAATAGTCTTATAACCACATTTCTTTTATATACCAGTGTTTCGATGGAGACTGTTAAGTTTAACACCCATCTAGAACAATTGTTTCACTCAGTCATAACTGAACAATGGACTAAACCTTGAATTGACAATTTTGTGTGAGTTGAATGTCACTAAAGTCCTTAGCTGATATTGGGCAGCAAAAGGCCTCCCCTCTATTTGAAGCATATAAGTCATACTTCAGTGCCTTTCATAAGTATTTAGAGATCACCTAAATCTCATAGACTATGACCAGTAGTCTGACTCATATAGGTGTGTTCCTCAAAAGATGTTCTGTAGGGCAACATCTTTGCTTTGACAAGCCACTTGGAAAACATTAAGGCAAAAGCCAGCTTGCCTTACAGAAAGGAAAGATATGCATCAGAAATGAGTCTTACTAAGGATCTTTCCTCACAATTTACTACTAGCTTGTTTCACCGTCCTACTTCACGGGATCTCCGATCACATAGAACATGTTACCACTGTAGTAAATTTCAAGTGGATCTCAAACCCATCTCTCTCGATGCGCTTTCTATCACATTGCGTGATAGACCCTTAGTGAATTGATATGCCAGATTGTTAGAAGTGTGGACGTATTCCAACGCTATTACTCCGGAGTTTCTCAATTTTCTGACAGATTTCAGTCATCTCTTAACATGCCTTGTGAACTTCATGTTATCCTTAGAACTGTTAACCTTCGTAATCACAGTCTGGTTATCGCAGTTCATAGAAATAACCGGTATGGGTTTTTCAACAACCGGTAAATCCATAAGGAGATCACGAAGCCACTCAGCCTCAGATCCAGCAGTGTCTAATGCTGTGAGTTCTGCTTCCATTGTAGACTTCGTTAAGATAGTCTGCTTGCAAGACTTCCAGGAAACAGCGTCACCTCCAAGCGAAAACACATATCCACTTGTGGCATAAAGCTCATCAGCATCAGAAATCCAGTTGGCATCACAGTAGCCATCTAGCACTTTTGGATGTCCGGTATAACAGATACCATAGCTCATGGTCCCTTTCAGGTAGCGCATTACTCTCTCAAGAGCACGCCAGTGATCATCTCCCGGGTTTGACACAAACCGGCTCAGCTTGCACACAGCAAATGAGATATCAGGCCTTGTTGCACTAGCAAGATACATGAGCGAACCAATGATCTGTGAATATCTCAACTGATTCCTTACTATTCTCCGATTTTTTCTTAATAGCACACTAGGGTCATAAGGTGTAGGAGTAGGTGTACAGTCACTAAACCCAAAGCGACTCAGTACCTTTTCCACATAGTGAGTTTGTAACAGAGTTACCCTACTATCACCTTCTCTTTGAAGCTTGATATTAAGAATAACATCAGCCTCTCCCAAATCTTTCATCTCAAATTTTTTAGATAGAAATTCCTTCACCTCCTCAGTCACTTTGAGGCTGGATCCAAAGATCAGTATGTCATCAACATATAAGCACAAAATGACTCCTTCACCCCCACCATACCGATAGTACACACATTTGTCAGCTTCATTCACAACAAAGCCAGTAGATGTTAAAGTTATGTCGAACTTCTCATGCCATTGCTTAGGAGCTTGTTTTAAGTCGTATAATGACTTTAATAATTTATACACTTTGCCTTCTTAACCATTTGCCACAAACCCATCCGGCTGATCCATATAGATCCCCTCCTCCAACTCTCCGTTTAGGAAAGCTGTCTTAATGTCCATTTGATGAACGATAAGACCATAAGAGGCTGCTAGGGAAAGCAAAACTCAAATTGTGGTCAATTGGGCAACCGGTGAATAAGTATCAAAGAAATCCTCACCTTCCTTTTAAGTATAATCCTTGGCCATAAGCTTTGCCTTGTACCTCTCAATTGTACCATCAGGCCTAAGCTTTTTCTTGAACATCCATTTGCACCCTATAGGTTTGCACCCATAGGGACGATCAACAATTTCCCAAGTTCCATTAGACATAACAGAATCCATCTCACTCCGTACTGCTTCCTTCCATAAGTCAGCATCAGGAGAGGAATATGCCTCTTCAATAGTCGTTGGTGTGTCATCCACAAGGTACACAATATAGTCATCACCAAAAGACTTTACAGTCCTCTGTCTCTTACTTTTTCTGGTGACTATAGCGTCATCCTCCTCAGAATTTTGCACATAAGGTTCCTCAATTTGTTCTATCGGAATAAAGTTTTCATGCTCATGGGAAATTATAAATTTATGACCAGTTGTGCTAGGTGCATTTTTCATGGGAACTCATTCTAAAAAAATGTAGCGTCTCTAGATTCTATGATTGTATCAACAGCCATCTCAGGAACACTAGAGTTTATAATTAAAAATCTATAACCCACGCTGTGAATAGCATAACCAAGAAAAACATCATCAACAGTCTTTGGTTCAAGCTTTCGCTTTTTGTTAATTGGCACATTCACCTTTGCCAAACAACCCCAAGTTCGCAGGTAAGAGAGATTTAATCTCTTCCTCTCTCATTCCTCGAATGGTGTAATTTCTTTGTTCTTTGTGGGCACTCTATTCAGGACATGACATGCTGTCAAAATAGCCTCACCCCACCATTCCTTAGATAGTCCCATAGTCTCCAACATGGTATTAACCAAATTAGTTAGAGTGCGGTTCTTTCTCTCTGCAATCCCATTGGACTATTGTGAGTATGGTGGCGTCCTCTCATGAATAATTCCATGCACCGCACAAAACTCAGAAAATTCATTTGAGAAATATTCTCCTCCGCGATCGGACCGCAAACGCTTGATTTTCTTCTCAAGTTGATTTTCTACCTCAGTTTTATAGACCTTAAAATAATGCAACGCTTAATCTTTTGTTTTCAGCAAATACACGTAGCAAAATCTAGTGCAATCATCTATAAATGTCATGAAGTATCGTCTACCGCCTTTAGTCAATTCGCCATTCATTTCGCATAAATCAGAATGAACGAGTTCTAATGGTGTCAAGTTCCTCGCCTCAGCAGCCTTGTGAGGCTTGCGCGGTTGCTTCGATTGCACACACACCTAGCACTTAGAATCTTTGACTAAGTTAAATTTCGGGATTAAATTCAGATTTGCAAGCCGCGTGAGACAGCCAAAATTAATGTGACAAAGTCGTGAATGCCATATATTCGACTCATCCGAAACAATAACATTGTTCAGTACTTTATTACACACATCATCAAGCAAAGATAAGTGGAATAAGCCTCCGCAATCATAACCTTTTCCAACAAATGTTTCATGTCTCGATACAACACATTTATTGGACTCAAGCATAATTTTAAAGCCATCGCGACACATCTGAGAAGCGCTAACAAGATTCTTCTTGATGGAGGGGACATGTTGTACGTTCTTTAATAGCACCGTCTTTCCCGAAGTAAACTTCAGAACGACCGTACCAGCACCAAGAACACGCGTATGCGAACCGTTTTCCATCAGCAAGGCTCCACTCCTGCCGAACTGATAGGAAATAAACAAAGAAACATCAGCACACACATGAATATTAGCATCATTGTCCATCCACCACTCAGGTGAAAGACAAACTGAAAGAACAAAGGGTAAAGAATTACCATACCTAGATGTTCCTCCTCTAGTCTCGCTAATTACCACATTTGCTGATTTCTTTTCTTGCTTATATTTGCGGTCTGGGCACACATTTGCCCAATGCTCATCACTCCCACAAACAAAGCAACCTTCACCTTTCTTGTTGTTTTTCTTCTTAAACTGTGTAGTTTGCTTAGGCTTTGCATTGTTGTTCTCTTGCATATTCTTCTTCTTTTTATTACGAGATGCAAATGAGTTTTTCTTCTGCACCATATTGGCAGCGGAAGACTCAACTCCTTTTCCACGGTTGTCTTTTGCTCTCGCCCTCTCCTCAACATCAAGAGATCCAATAAGCTCAGCCACGCTAAACTCTTGTCTCTTGTGTTTTAGAGAAGTAGCAAAATCCCTCCAAGAAGGTGGCAGCTTAGCGATTATACCGCCGGCCACAAAATTGTCGGGCAACAGACATGAGAAATGTTCTAGTTCCTTCGCTAGCGCCTGTATCTCATGAGCTTGTTCGACCACAGAACGGTTTTCAACCATTTTGTAGTCATACAGCTGCTCCATAAGGTACAACTCACTACCAGCATCAGAAACACCAAACTTTGTCTCAAGAGCATCCCATAACTCTTTGCCTGAAGTGCAAGATATGTAGTTTTTCTCATACTTGGGATGAAGTGCCCTAATCACGGCGCCTCGAAATAGGTTATCGGCAGCCAAGAACTTTCGCTCCTCCTCAGGAGTACACTGTTCAGGCTTCCCCTGTGCGGCGTGATAGCAGTTCATCGCAGTCAACCACAATACCATCTTTGCAAGCCATATCATAAAATTCTTGCCATCAAAATTATTCGGCTTCAAAGAAGCAACAAAACCACTGACAGAAAATTGCCTAACATTAAGTTTTTTGATTGTTAGATATTTAGTCATTTTCACTATCAGTTTAATCCAGAAATATAACATCAGCAGGTTTGTGACAGCATATATGTGCATGTGTATATTTCTTATGAACGCTACAACATGCATAGATGACATACTCATTGATACAGTAAGAATACAAAATACAAATCACAGAGATTAGACTGTACCTAGCGTAGGGTCCTATGTCGAGGGCATCGGAGGCTCCATTCGCATTAGTCGACATAGTGTGTTGCTCGAAGTCGCGGACCACAGTCGATGCAGGAAGATGTTCGCAGTGCAGTCCCACGAGCGGATCACCAGGAAGAAGACGCCTTGATGTTACAGGGAGATGACGGATCCAAGAGCGATCTCCAGCAGGAAGAAGATGAACGAGCAGTCGCGGATCGCTCTCCAAAAACCTAATCGCCGCTCACCCCGTGCAGGATTCTCAGGCGGCCGAGGGTTCCGGAGGCACCTGCTCTCCCGCTCCTCCGTGCGTGCAGAGGTACGGGACAGGGAAGTCAGAAGGCTGCTGATCTGTGGTTCTCTCGGGAGTGGTTGCGGAAGCCAGGATCTGGATTGACGGAAGACGGGATATATAGCTGCGACAGGGGAAGGAGACGAAGGAAGTAGAGAATCCTAGGAGACGAGAAGCGGAAGCGAAAGGGACGGTAACTGTCGCAGTCAGTTTTCCTCCACAATCAAAGAGAGTAACTCCCGTGATTATATGGATTAAGTGGCAAAAGACTGGCCACGTCCGCCCGCTCGCTCGCCGCTCGCCCGCCTGCCTGCCTCGCCATGCCACTCCACGCCCACGGCCTCGGCCTCGGCCCGGCCCGCGCCCGCGCCCACGCCTTTATTCTTTTCTCGGCTTCTCAATTTAGATGAATAATTTCCAACAATATAAGCTGAGTCAGCGTTCAGTCAAAATCCCGTATGGTATTAAGCCATACACCACTTAATGTTACGTACCATAGAGTTTTATTTGATTTATTAAATATTATATGGACCAAGCCCATATTATATCCAACAAATCAGCACGCTAGGCATCTATAGTTTGGAGCACAACCTTGGAGTATGTAGGAAAACATGTAGCGCTTCACCAAGCAAGTGCCGCAAAAGGTTGACCCCCCTCCCCTCTCCCCCGCTAATTCGTCAGCCTATCAAGCAGCCGTCGGCTGCTAAGTCGGTGCTTCCGTTGTGGAGCAAGTGTTGAAATCATGCAACGTATGGGATTGGCCATGGGTCTATCAATGGCAAGCGCGTCAGCAAGGAAGGCTTACGAGGAGCTCTACGAGGCTCCGAATCTTGAATCTGTATGCTAGGACGATACAACCTATGACGGTAAGACCCCCAATTGCGCTCGCCGAAACATGTTGTTTGTATGTTTAAACTCTTCTACCTTAATTAGAATGCAAATCTATTGCGTATTCGAGAAAAAACATGTAGTGCTACGCCCTCCATTTGTATCATTGACCATCGATTTTAAAAAATTCATATAGATTTATGACACAAGATTTATATTTTCTTAGGTTCACTATGATAAGTACTTTCATAATATATAATTTATATATTGTGAAACTATATGCTTTTTTTAAATTAGATGATAAAGATAGTAATGCTTGATTTAGGACAAAGCTAATATGACATGTAAAAAGAAACAAAGGAGTGGCATCAAAGTTAAATTTGAATCATAGCCGAATCAAAGCATGCATCTCGGGTTTCTTCTCTTTGAGGTAGGCATATGCATGGTTGGGATTAACTATATATTTGAATGCATTAACTGAAAAAGATTATTATGCCTACGTAACCTACCTCACATTTTCTTAAAAGTTACTATGCTGCCTACGTAACCTACCTCACACTTTCTTAAAAGTAGAGAACAAAAATAAAGGCAGCCACTGGGTTTCAGTTTGAAATACCTAGATAGATATATATATATATATATATATATATATATATATATATATATATATATATATATATATATATATATATATCAAAGATATGAAGGCACGCCGAATCGGCGGCCTCCCAGGGTGTCCACGTACGTTCTTTTTATTTAGTGCGTTAGATAGAGATTCCACGGCACAGATGAGGCGCGTCACAACCGGTCTTCATCCGTGCATTCCGCAGTAGATAGATGAAGCAACTGCACGCATTAAATGAAGTACGGCTTCCTCTGATCGTAGGCGGCATGCAAATGGACGGTGGCGCGTAGCAGAGAAAGGTGGATTCTCGACATGTATGGTCGGTGCCTAACTAGTGGGCGGCACGCATGCGTGCATGCATACTGCTGGGCCTTGTTTGCTTTGCAGAGCTGGGCTCCACCGTGGTCGTCACACGTAAAATGGTGCTCCTTCATCTTTCTCTATCTCGAGTGAATGGCAGGCGGCAGCAGCTCCGCTCCTCCCCTCCTCTCTCTCCTCTCCGCGCTCTCACTCTCTCCCTCGCTCCTCGTCGCGACCGCCGAGGCTCCCAAGACTGTGTGGCGTGGCGCAGCCAGCGTCCCCAACACGGCGCGCCATGGTGCGCCGTCCAACGCCGGTGGTCGCAGGGCGGCCCCAAAGCCCCTGCTCTCCCCGCGCTGCTCCGGTGACTCCGTGGCCGTGATCCGTCGATCTACCCACCAGATCCGGTCTTTGGTGCCGGTGAGGTCATCACTGGCAGCTAGGTTTGAACTCACACAGTCAGGTATCACACCATCGCCCTCGTTGTCCTCTCGCATCTTCACAATACGTGCTTGGTGATTTGGTTTTCTTTGATGTGATTTGGGCAGTCGGGCTGGGCGACGGGCCTCGCGTTCTGCAGTGGAAGGGCCGAGAGTCGCTTCTGGCCGGAACCCTAGCCTCAACCTCTATCTCCTCCGGCCACATTTATTCGGTAGGAATCTCCTTTCCTCATCGTTCCTCGGGTGGTTCGTGCCTTTGCCTTCTAGATTTGTTTTCTTGTGGGGTGTCGTGTCGGGTTGCGTAGATGTGGATGCGGATGCGGACGCGTCGGGGGCTGATTTTGTTGATTAATTCTTCCCTTCTTGCTTTGTTGGTAGGTCAGCGGTGAAGGATGAGCAGCGCCGGAGCCGGATTTACGATCTCGTCGACAACCTCCCGGTGACATCCGGAGACGGAGGTGGAGGATCTGTTCTAGAAGGTGGGGAATTTTTTAATTGTTTGATTCCTTGCTACCCTATTAATCATTAGCAAAGTGCGCAACCCGTCTTACCGTATTAAATTTGGGCTCACTTCACTGTGTGTGCTTCTTAGATTTAGTACCTCCGATGCTTATACTACTTTCCTAATGCAATAGGATGCGATGCCTTGCGTGCTCTTATGGCCTTGCCCATAAATCGAGAAAACTGGTGGCTTAGATAACCTTGTGCTATCGGGGTCCACCAAGTTCCTCTGCTACATTCACTATGAACCTCAAGCTATGGCTTGCGCTTGAGAATGTTGCTTATAGTTGTTGTTCATTTGAAAGGTTGCATGGTTTTATACTAATAATGTCCAATTTTATAAAACTTGTGAACGCGAGTATGGTAGAATTGTTGACATCGACTGAAGGTCCCCCAAGGCCACTGGTTATGCTTTTGTTGAGGTAAGATTCATGTGAATGTGTTGAATAACATGGTCATCTTTTCCCCTCAAAAGATTATCGTGTTTTGGTTGATGACTTTGGTCACGAACAACAAATTTAAGGTACTTTGCTAATCTTGTAGTTTGAAGATCCTCGTGATGCCGAGGATGCAATTCTTTGGGCGGGATGGATACAACTTTGATGGACACCGTCTAAGAGTAAGCTAATCGATGCTCTCGATAAGCTACATGATTGCTCTCTTTCTCTTCAATCTGTTGATCCAATGCCTATACTGTGGTCGGTGGAGGCTGCTCATGGTGGTAGAGGTAATACTTCCTCGTATGATCATTCAAGTGGCTTTGGTGGTGGTGGTGGAGCACGTCGGTGTGCCGAGACACTCGAGTATCGTGGTATGGTTTCTATTCATGTTGAACATCGGTGATTGCTCTTCTCTTCTCTCGTCTGCAACCTTTAACTTGAATCATGGCAACAGTTCTTGTCACTGGACCGCCTTCTTCGCATCATGACAGGATTTAAAGGTCCGAGGCAAAACTTTTTCCCTCGTGTTCTTCCATAAGACTGTATTGTTTGTCTCGTTAACACCAAATATATTCTTCCTGGGATCATATGCGGAAGGTTGGTGATGTTTGTTTCTCGAAGTGTATCATGAAAGCGGTGGTAAGTAGCATTTGGGTTAAAGCCGCGCCTTTATTACAATTTGGAAATGTTCAATAGAAATATTTAGAAGCGAGAGGTGCACAAATATTTTTGTGGTGCATTTTTTTTCAAAAGCAATAAGGTTTGATCTTTCTGCCCCTTTGGTGTCATCGTCGTGACAAAACTAATGGCACATATCCTGTTACATCTTTGGGGATCCATATATGGTTATACGAGGTGCCCTGTGTTCCATTTTATTTTTCTCTTAGTATTTTCATTTCTAACAGAAAACTATTAGCTCTTGATATTTTTAAATATTGATTGATAAAATACTAACTGTTTAGTTAAAGGTAATTTAGGAACGGTTGAAAAATGCTTGGGATTGCAAGAATGATATCGCCACAAGAAAGTTCAAGCTTGCTTGGGTACATAATAACCCAATGTACTACAACAACAATTTTAGCATGCTAGCACCACTTGAATGGATCAAATGTATTGGGACAATAACTAAAGCTCATAGCCATTATTGAAGTAATGTGCTTGCCATACTTAATCCCTATGATTCAAGCAAAGCTTGAGGGATATTGCGTTCAAAATTTGCAAATGGACTTATTTTGTTGGTGAAACCGTAAGCTGCCCACAATTTATAGGGACATTCATCACACATCCTATATTCTCAATCGCCATAAAAGACCATCGTTTCATCAATAATCTCTCTCCCCTTGATCTGGAATACGGACACGTCCATTTTGATGACTTCTTATCAAGTTTTAGAAAGAGCACCTACTTAGCCTTCCCATATCTGATGTGTCCAAAAAGTACTCATCATTCTTTGTTTATTCTAGGATTTGGTAGCATATAAATGCCACATAACATGATTACTAGCATCTCTTATTATTTATTGTGAAGGTTTATTTCATTCGATTGCTTGGTTTTCAACCTTATTTTCTTCAAGGAATATGATGTAAAGCTATCTATGTTCTTAACACTTCTTTTCTTTTTCAAGTTCTTATCATATATTTCTATTTTGTTACAGGCACCAAAGGAATTGTGGACTACACAGATTATGATGATATGAAATATGCTGTAAGTCCATAATACATTCCCTTCCGTCTTAGGGTGAATCATTTCATTCTATAGTTTTTTTTTCATGTATCTACTTTTGACCTTCTACAATCCCAGATCTTTGATTGCTTCCCTATCTGTCATTGTTAGTTCGATCTCTTCTACAACAGCCCTAAAAATGTGCTCTTAATGCTTTGAACTATGCTCTTGTCATTGACAACCCGTTGTAGATAAAGAAGCTGGATGATACTAAATTCAGGAACGCCTTTGGGCGAGCCTATATAAGGGTAAGCATCACATCCTGTTGCTGGTTTAGTCCTGGGGATCATTTATGTAGTTCGTTGTTAAGCATGCACCTTATTCTTTACAGGTGAAGGAATATGATGCCAAACGTGGTCGCTCCTACTCACGTCGCCGAAGCCCAAGTCGTAGCTACAGCAAAAGTAGGAGCCCGAGGTATGCTGCGGTACTGAGATGTCATGGGTAACCTTGTTGATAACTAATACTAACACAGAATATACTTTGCAGCAAACCACCCAGGACTCGCCGTTCAGCATCTAGGTCCCGGTCGAGGTCTGTTTGTTCCCGTTCAAGGTCTGCATCAAAAGGACGTTCTCCGTCTAGGTAACATACACTGTTCCAGCTTTTGCGCTTTGAATCCTTATGTGTCAAGTTCTTTTCTATTGTTTTGTCAAAAGCACAATATATATGCATTAGTAGAATATCTGGCCAAATTACAAATATGCCTACTTCTGTATCGTAATTACCTGTTGCCTACTCTGGGCCCTTTCCCCCCCAAAGATTGCTGCTGTTTTAGCCTAAAACAGTGGTTAACAATCTTTACTGAAGTATCATCTTTGTTCTGTAACCTTCATTAGTCTGAATATTTGGTATCTAATCATTCTCTAATAAGCAAATCAGTTAAGTTCAGGTTAACACAGTTACACTCCCAGGCATGTATCAATGATGATGGCTTGCTGTACGGTCTGATTTCTTTGGGGTTCCTTCTCAAGTGCTCAGACTCTCAATGAACGATATGACCTGCTTAGTCTGTTTTGTTTTGTTTTTGAAGACTCAATTATCTCGCCCTTTTATCTGGGATTGTGCGGTCATCTGGGGATTGTGCATTAGGATATTGAGGATGGGATTTCCACGATTTGCTACAGTTCAGTTGGTTTTGTAAGGTGTGGTTATTAATTGAGAGCTTGTATGGAAAGCTAAAATCGTCCCATTATTTTACCTAGTGTCCTGTAACTGATTGACATCAGAGCTTGGGCATAACCGCATTGTTTGGAATACTGGACATAGGATCGTTAAGGATTGGTGATCTGGATTATGGTGGTACAGTGACTAGGAATGTACTTGGAGTTCAATGCTTGGGGAATGAGTTTTCTTCCTACCTCGGGCACACTTCAGATGGTTGGTGTAGCTCATATATGCACTTTTGACATTATTATACAACAATGTTACACTTGCATGGAACTGAACGCTTCAATTTTCGTGAGCTTTTATTGCTTTCATTCTACGCGGCGTCATGGCTTTTGGAACCAAGTTGTTAAAGATGCATTTTGGATATTGAATCAGTTGTTTCTGGAACGTTTTGCAGATCACCAGCAAGATCCAAATCTCCTAATGCTTCTGTAAGTTCCCTTCATCATTTTGATAATATTTTTTTGTTATTTTTGTTGCTTAATTTTATATCTGCTAAAATGTCTATATAGCCCATAAATGGTGAAGCAAAGAAGCCCCAAGAAGCGAGAGTCCAAGGAGCCCATCTGGCTCACGCCTCTCTCGATGTAAAATGATTCTATTCTTATTTTCAGTACTTGTTAATAGCAAACATAGCTGAACCGACAACAATTCGATCAAAATTTGCGGTGAAACCTGAATAAAATTGATATGTTTGTCGAGGATTGCGAGATGGAGTCCAGAGATCTTCTTTTACGGACACTTGTCCTCCATATTGTTCTACTTCCATCTTTGTCTTAGCAACAGTACCAGATTCGATGATATTAACTATCAAGTATCAACTTGTATCGATGGACCCCGTGTTGTCACTGTTGTGTTGAATAGTGCAATCGACGTGCCCATTTACTTTTACTTAATTTTATATTAGTGATTGTTGAATGCATGCTATGTGGATTTGTGCTATTGTTGATGAGAATCATGTTGTTCTGGACCTCATGCATGTTTTCTTCATTTCGGTAATTTACTTGGTAGTTGCTGCAGATTATGCTTTTTCTAAAAATGTTGAAATAGGTTGGCATTTGGATAGGGGGCTTATGCGGGTGATTGATGTTGAGTGTGGAGTGTATTGTTGTGAAGGGGGAGCCAGGGGGGGGGCTTTTCATAGGCGGTTGAAGGCGGGTTTAGAGGGTGGGTGCACGCCATTATCGTTAAGACCGAAAGCAACATCGGGCCTGAGGGAATCAGGTTTGTAGGGGACAACAATGTAGCATCGGGCCAATGGAGGTGACATCACAGAGGTGTCGTGGGGAGGTGGTGTGGACGGCGGTGGGTGGCGATCTGCAGAAGAGACAATGACGTGTGAGAGGAGAGGGCAACACCGGTGTCAAAGGGGAAAGGAGCGCGGGTGAGTAGCCATCAGCGGTCTTGCTGGCCGCTTTAATTTCCACGCGGTCTGCTGTGCACTTTGCTTGTTGCATTGGTGTGAAGTAAATGTAGCTAACTCGGGCGCACCCAAGCAACAGGGAAGTGCAGGCGGCATGGAAGGGAAACATTGGCGGGTCACGAGGTAGGGAGAGCGTTGGCCATGGTGTGCTCCCTGCATGAGCTTGGGTGGAGGGAGGAAAAAGGAGGGGAGAGGGGTTCGCTCGACGAGGAGGTGTGCGAGCTGCCGTGCCCAAAAAGAAGAAAAGGGACGGGTCTGGTATGGGGGCGAGGGCGAGAGCCGACAAAGTGCGGGAAAAGGAGAGAAAACAAACTGTGCGAGTGAACAAGGCGAGTGCGGCATAGCCAAATGAGAGCTGAACGCAAGTGGGTCCCGGTCTCGACAGCGTCCGCATGTGTCGATGCGTGCGTAGCGTGGTCAAACCAGACATTGGGATTGGGACATGGCGTCAATTTAAGCATTTCAATCACTCCAGACTACTTGAATACTAACTTTTCCTTGTTGCTCTTCTCTTTCTTCAGAAACTGTATTAACTCAGTTACTTCGAAAAAGCACTACTTCATCAATCCGTTGTGGATTTTCCGTTAGAACACAAGGATATTTTTTCAAAGGAGAATATTCTGTTGCGAGAGCGATACGGTGGTGTAACTTGGAAAAGGTGCCTGGTTAACCACCTCTATACCAGCGCGTGCCGAGCAGCCTCGCCATGTGGTAGCTGTTCCACAGGGGCCCTCTGTTTCGTCGTGGCACCATAAGCATTTAACAGGCAACTTTACCAACTTACGCACGTCGGGTCGCTGTCACCGCGTGCCCCACGCACGCCGTCGGTGTCGGGCCCATTAGCACCCTGTCCTCGCATGGCCGCGACATCATGCCGCACTCGCCGTCCTCGCGCATTGTGCGCCTCTACTTTTCTCGGCCTCCGGTTCGCTCTTGATACTCGCCCTCGTCCCCGTACCGGACCCCCTCCCTTCTTTCTTCTTTTGGGGACAAGGCCGCCCGCACGCCTCCCTCGTCGAGTGAACCCTCTCTCCTCTCCTTTATTCCCCCCCTCCGCTCGCTTGCGCAGGAAGCACGCCATGGCCGGCTGTATCCCCATCGCATGAACCAACAGTGTATCCCATCCATGCCGTCTCCACTTCCGATGCGCTGCGCCACATCTCCGTTCGCCACTATAAGATGCCCTTGGTCCATGCTCTTCTCCTCCATCCTCATCCCTCTCGAATCCGAAGCAGAGCTACGAGATCCAGTCGTCATTGTGGAACTAGGTTCGTCTGACAGAGGTGATGGTGTAATCTGAGAAGAAGGGATCTAGTTTTCAAAGAAGTTCAAGTCTACCGTTGGTTAGTTTGGTCTTAGGGTTCACGATGTTTGACTTCTCAGTCTCCTGTTTCTGGATCTGTTGGTCATACGCCATGTTTTGGATAATCATTATCTTGTTGTTTCTCCATTGCCCTCGTCTATCCCGACTTCTGGAGTAAGCCTTGGTTGTACTAGGTTGCTCCTGACCATGTAACTTTAAATCCCGGTGTAATTTAGTGTTCGACGCCGTGTAATCTTTCGTGTGATTTCAGATTTACGAAATGTGTTGTAGTTTCGCCTAAGGGGAGTGGATCCTAATTCACTCTTTTGTAAACCCTCGCGTTATGAGACATACTTGTGTTGTAGTTTTTGCTCTTTCCACCTATAATGTAATCCTAGCCAATGTTGTGCTTCGAATCTAAGTGTCTTGGTTGCTTGAGCCAACTCCATCAAATACTTCTTTCCACTAATATGCCATTGATTTGCTGGCCTACAATAGGCACCATGTAATGACAACCAACCTCTATGTTCGTTTACAACATTGTAATAAAAAAAACCATGTTACCTTTCCTTCCCATATTTACCCGTTTAATGTACCAAATAGACCAACCTTTTGTACCAATGCGATGAGAAAACATATTAGACATATGAGCCACGTATACCAAGCACATCACCCGCAGCGAAGCGCGGGCAGCAGTGGCTAGTATATATCATGGGCGAAGCTCAGTTAGACCCAGTGGTGCCCAGGCACTCAGGCAAAAATCAAAATTCCCTTGTAACTATCAACATTTCACCTTACGTGCACCCCCCCATGGCCAAAATGAGGCACCCCAATGAGCCCGAAGCAAAGCAAAGAAGCTAGAAAAGATCGAGGCCCAAGCCCACCTCGCAGATTTCCTTATAGGAGGAGGAATCGTTTTCCTCCAGGTCCTAGCCTCGGCGTTCAAGCACTTTCGCTTGCCACTCGTGTCTCCCGAATAGACGCACTCCACTGCCCACGCTTCATGAGTCCGCAAGGGTTCGATCGACGCCGACACTGATTGCGAGTGTTGTGCCCCGTCCGGCTCTATCTTGAGGAGTAGGGCAATGAAGCGCTTGGCGGCCGTCGTTGTAACTCGGCACGAGGTGGCTTACATGAGATTGATCCAAAATAAAAGGCAAGGCATCAACTCATCAAGCCCTCGATTATCCGAATTTGAATCATGCTAAGCCTCAATCCGTTTAGGGTTAGTGTGATTTTTCTCTCTTTTTTAATATATATTTCTGATAGTATAGAACTGCAATAGTTTTTTTTAAGCCATAACTGCAATAGTTTAGTCAACATGTTTCCTACAATAGTTGAAGTGCCACAAGTTGTTGAAAAGGATGATAGAGATTGTAAAAATAGAGATCAGGCATCAAATCTTCTAGTATATTTCAAATCTTTTGACTTTGCCTTTTATTTGCATCTAATGTTGAGTACATTGTAAATGTAGACTCCATTTATATGATATTAGAAGAGATGGGTGGGAGAAATTATTAAATGAAGTGAATGAGTTTTGTGATATGCATGAAATTGATAGAATGGATTGCTTTAGCGATGTTATTGATTGGGTAGTTCAAGAGCTTGATAGCCGCTTTAGTGTGACAAGCTCTCAATTGCTTGTTTGCTCGGCCGCTTTCAGTCCAAGGGACTCGTTTCATGATTTTAATGTGGAGACTTTGATGAACTTAGCAAAACTATATCCTGATGATTTTAGTATTGAGGACTATCGGTGAGCTCTCTCATCGCTATTGCTAGAAGTCAAATTTTGATGTAAAAATATGGTAGTTATGCATTAATTATCTTTTTTTAACATCATATGGGTTATTGTAGTTATGGTTAAGTGGTGCACCCCCACTGTTGTGCTCTAGTTTCGCCCCTGTGGGGATGGGCGGATCTGGTGGTTCTTCGCCAGATCTGGCGGGGAACCCATGCTGCGACGGCGGCGGCTCCAGCCTGGGCGCTAGGAACAGCGCCGGTGGCTGGGAGCTGTGGGCGCTTGGTGCTTGGCGCTCCCTTTGCGACATCCTACGTCTTCCTCGCCCGGTGTCAGTGAAGTGGTCTGTCCTAGATCCACGGAGGGCTGGGGAGCGAGCGTGACGGCGGCAGTTCGGCGTGGAGGCTGCTGGAGGTGTCGCGCGACGTAGTTTTGTGGGGCCGACTCGACAGGGGTGGGGACGCTGGTGGCTGGGCGACTGGGGCTTCTTCTGATCCTGGCTCTCTTCTCCCCGCCATCTGCCTTTCCCCTTCCCCGGGCTGGCTTTCGTGGAGGAGCTGGCCGGTTCTGCCTGCTGCTGGCTGGCTTTGCCGGTTGCGGCGGGGGGTAGACTCTCCGGTGGGTTCCCCCGATGCTTCTCCTGGTCTGTGTCCCTAGGGGCAGCGTCTAGGCGGGGCTACTGCTAAACCATCGCCGCACCCTGCCTAGACGCAAAAGCGTGGACGGTGTGAAGTTGGTTTGAGGTCGGGGCAAAAGCGTGGACGACGATGTCTGCGGACGTCGTTCCCTTCTTGAAGACGTCCTTTCCTACCTCTCCTACCGTACTAGATGTTGCAGGTGTAAACCTTCCCTTGACGGGCTACCTTGTCGACGCTTTCAGCGTCGTTTCCTCCTTGAGGGCATGGTTAGGCTTTCCAGTTCCACGGTTGATCCTTGCTGTTTGGTGTCGTCCGGCGGGACGTCGTCTTCTTTAGTCCTTGTTAGTTACTAGTTGAGTTGTTAGTTGGGTCTTTTTGACCAAGTTGGATCAAGTAGTGGGAGTTGTGATAGTTGTCAGTTGTTGTACCAAAGTTATTAGGATCAGTGGGGTACTCTCCTCAGTTGTATGGTTTTTGGGTCCAGTTTAGACGTTGCCGATGAGTTCATCAATCTTGACATCTTTCAACTCAGTCTTTCGAATGCATGTATTCGTGCGTGCGTACGTTCATAACTTCATATGTGCATAATGTTCTGAAAAATCTCATCATTTAAATAGAAGATTTTAAGGATATGATATGGATTGGTGATGATGGGAGGGAGTATATGTTATTATAGGCCTTTGATATTGACTCTGACATCATATATATATATATATATATATATATAGACCATGTTCCCGTGAGCAACCTTTCAGCATTGGACTTACACACCTTCAAGTCTCGAGAGTTGTCGTGCCTCACTTTCGTGTGTAGCGGGGCCGAGGAGGCCATGAAAATTACAGTACGCGCAGCAGGAGTGCAGGACTGAGATTCTGTTCGCGTGACAGACGATTATGGAGCCATCTTTAATTGCTGGAACGCGAACAAGCAAGGGACGAAAATGTGTGCGAGGGAGTAGCTTCGCGGCAGGAAAAGGCAACCTGGCCCGTGTCGTGTCGTGTTGCTTTCCCACGAATCGCAGTTATTGGGGTGCTAGGATTCACGACTTTGTGGGTGCTCGTGACGGCGACTGCGAAGCCTCTCAAGGTCAAAGCCAAGAGTCTTCTACACAGAGAGATGTGCCCACGGACAGGCACATCAGGGTAGACTGGTAGCACGTATATATCCAGGCCCATGCTGCCTAGTGTGAAATGAAGTTTGTTTTTTTTCTCCGTAATCTTCCACCTTGGTCAATGGGTACTTGGCGTGGTCTATGGGGTGACATGATTCTATGTATGTCGGCACTCGACAAAGACGCAACACGATCCGCTGTCATATTGGGCAACACGGCTCTGCACTGGGCTCTACATTGTCTAAGCACGGGGCCACGAACGAGTGACTTAGGGTTGCTTCTTGTTTTCCCCTGTAATGTAATGTAAAGAAAAAGGGCTCTCTCTTCAGCTAGACTAGACATGGATCGATGGGCGCAGAAGGAATCGCACACATATTTCACTACGAAAATTGAAGACTTTGGGCCACCAGGACATCACGACTTACCAGCAAGTCAGCCATGGAGCACTCTCGGGATCGGTGGTTCTGCACAAAAGACTAAAGCAATGCATTATTGCCCCTATGCTTCAAGACCAATATCAATCGTACAAGGCACTGCAACCACCAATCCACCATCGACAATCTGCACCCCAAAAAACAAACCTTTTTATCAAGAGATTGGCAGGGAGCAATACCCAGCTGTGCTTGAAACATGCCTACCTGAATGCAGCAGCCAGCAGGAGAGAAACAATGCCGAGGCACCAGAACATGATATAGCTTTCCTATACACATGGAAACCAAGGCAGAACACTAGATTACTTGGGAACACATGCAAAAGTAGACGCAAAAGGTCTAGAATAGCTGAGAGCAAAAGGCTAATTAAAAACAGAGCAAAAGATTCAACCATCGACAGCAGCCGAAGTCATCATATCTTACACCAAACAACAGAATTACACGCTCAAAACATCACAAGAACATCTACATGTTCTCGGATGATCTAGCAAAGAACACAGTTGTGATGAGTTACAACATGTCATGCTACAACATTTGTCTTTGCCTATTGGGTTCCATATTTTCTCTCTAAGCTTTCAGAATCTACAGTTTTTACACCATCACCAAGACCAGAACTACTAGATCAGTCAATTATTAAACTGTCGAAGGCATTTGCTCTCGGCTCTCAGAAATCCAAATTCCCTCTAGCAGTCGAAATCTACAGGTTCTACACTTCTACTCCAGGACCAAGACCAGAACTAGTTCAGAAAATTAACTGTTGCGCGCTGACTGGCTAAATGTACAACAATAGAACAATCTTCTGAGCTCCACAACACATGGCGATGCATCCCCCCAGTCATATCCTCTGTTGAAACAAAAAAAAAACTAGTATGATACTTGCCAAAGCTGCTGGCACTACAAATCTGCAGGTAAGTTACTACTCTTATTTCCTGTCTGCTGGTGGGGGTGGGGTGGGGAACTGACGGCCATAGAATGTACCCGCTAATCCTTGAAAAGGTGGAGGCGGGTTTGGACTAGGGAAACCAGGTGGGCTGGTCATGGGAAAGTTGACCACAGGAGTAAAAGGTGGGTAAGTGCAATACATTGGACCAGGTGGTCCAGCAGGAAAAGGTACAAACGTACCAGCTGGAGGTGGTAGATGTGAGATCATTTGGGGTCGCATTGTGGGCGGAGGCGGCGGCGGTGGGGGGATTATATGGGGCGGCGGTGAATTTGGCGGCAGTGGTGGCGGGCTAGGCTCTGGTGATGGAGGATACTGTGGTGGTGGTGGTTTAAATGCATCAGGATGAGGGAATGGGGGCAGCGGTGGTGGTGGTGACTGTGATTGAGGCTGAGAAATATGTGTGTCGTCCTCTAGCTTCTGCCTCTTGTTACCAGAAGTGTGTTCTTCTATTTTCACAATGGTGTTGCCCCCATTGACACGTGAAGGCAAAGCACCACCACGTATATTGTCTGAAGCAGCACCTGCAGCAAGCTTTGTCTCTGTCACGTTGTGCTCAACACCATTTCCCTCCTTTGAATACAACACTACACTTGATTGTCCCTTTTGAAGAGATTTCGCAGCTTCTGGAGCAACAGTACTAAGTGGATCAGAGAGGCTGGACCTCTTAAGCCCTTGATTTGATGGCTGATGCCTTTCCATGTTGCTTCCAAGCCCCACGCAGAGCTCAGCAGCTCTCTTGAATCGGGGCTGAGCTGCCTGATTCATGGTGGAAAAGCATTAGTAATCTGGTAAACTGCTTCTTTCCCTAACATAGAGAACCGAAAAACATTAGTAATCTGGTAAACTGCTTCTTTCCCTAACATAGAGAACCTTAACTGTTAGATTCAAAGGTTACAGGTAGCAGTCGGTCCTGCCTCTAAGTAGTCTGTGACCATTTTACTAAGGGGAATCAACAGTCTCATTAAACCCAAAACAGATGGCCCCAAAACATAATAGTACGCAAACACATAAAGGTGAAGTAAGTTGTAAGTATTCTACAATACAGAAGTTCTATTCATTGAGAAGTATAAGTGGCATAGCAATGTTATAAAAATAAATAAATAGAAAAGGTGTATTGTGGTTAGGAATCCACAAAGTGAACTTTGATCAGAAGAAACAGCAATGCTGGTTGAAGGAAATTACCTGAAGCTGGCTTCTGACTTGTTCCACTTTGAGCTCCTGAAAATAAATGAATCGCTGTAAGCACCGGAAGATCCATTTAACAGATAAAACAGACCTTACAGAGTTATTTGCTTCAGCACCTGCTCATTCAGCGCTTCCTTCAAATGAGAAATCAGAGTGGTCCTGAGTGATTCTGACATTTTGAGTTGTTCGATGGAGTTTCTGAGAATGCTATGTTGTTCCCGCAGCTCCTGCATAAAGCCCGATCGATTGCTGCTACCTGCCAATATGCGACAGAAAATTCAAGCTACAACACAAAGATAACCAATCTAGTTACTACCTTGCAACCTCATTAAAATTAGCTGGATCTAAGCAGGTTGGACTGAGGTTGGGACAACAATTGGGTTGTGCCCAGCCCACCTATGAGGCTATATGAATCAATTTTCCATAGCACACCGTGTGGCATATGATATTAAGTTTCACTTATTTAGTGTGTGCCCTCAAAAGCCAAGGGAACCATTCATTGTGGTCACAAAGCTAAGCTCGAAGTTGTTTGTTATAGCCCTTATAAACCAACAGTGAGTATGAAAGGATCATCAAAAGCATAGGTCCTTTTGCTTGCTGCCCATATTTCAGAGGAAAGACCATGACACCACCAACCCCTGAATCTAGCCAAGGCTGAAGAAACTAAGCAGTGGAAGAATGCAATTGCTGTGTCTGTTGTGAGGCAACTCAAGGTAGAAATTGCTCAGAAGTTCCATTGACAATGTCATCAGGGCATAGGGCTGAAACACAATAAATCTAGTCACTGAACCTCCTCTTGCTAAAGATGGAAATGAGGGTTTTGAGCATTACAGTGCATCTCTTTATACAAACCATCTAGGCTCAAGGATCTCTCGGTTGCAACACAGGTGTGATGCAAACCTTTTGCACATAAGCTACATCAACCTAGGTACAACAAACCCATGCCCAGATAAACATCAATGTGTTATGGCTTGAGGCCATGGTAGTTTGTTGGTTTTGTGGAAACCCTGCAGATGTGGCGCACCACAACTCAGAGGTGAAGAACTTGCAGACCAAACTATAACTCCACATAATCACTAGTTTCTGGATGCTACGAGCTACATATTAACTAGTAAATAATAACAGGACATGTGAGAATATCCTTTGAATACATATAGCTTACCTAAAACGGAGTTATTTCCATACGTTTTATTGAGTTCATCAAGATTGATAAGAGCTGCTTGGCATTTCCGCATCAGAGTATCCTCATCCATAGGAGCATTCAGGACATGTTTGTAGCTAGAGACAACCTTCTCCAGCAGCTCACTGCCCCTATTTGTCTGTCCATATGGAAACCATGATGTACACCTCAACGGAGGTCACAGGGTCATAAAATAGAAATAAATCAACTCACTTACCAACTTGTTTCTAATGTCCTTTAACCTCCTGAAAAAGTCATCTTTGAGGCTTTGTGCCTGAGTATCAAATATTTTACGGTCTTCCCATATGTCAATCTGTAACATCGAGGGGGGAAAATATGAGATGAAACAAAAAATTATCTGTCGGAAAGCGAGGTATAAACCCACAGGTTATCATCCCAAGTGATTAACTTACTAAACTCCTCCTATGCTGTCTCAACATAGCAGGTCCCAAGCCCTGGTAAAGGAGGAGGGTTGTGATTGGCGTGGCGAGCCAACGTTAAATCTAGCCATTCTAATGGATAGCCTACCCCAACTTGTTTGGGACTTAAAGGCTTTGTTGTTGTTGTTGTTGTTGGAGCTAAGACTTACATGAGTATGCAACCACTTTCTGATTTTTGCACAAGGATTCACCAGGGCAAGTGCAAGAAAAAATAATGCAGAAAGTAGGATAGGTGACGTGCAAGCTAAGTTATGCTAAAGTGCAAGACAAAATAATGCAGAAAGTGGTGCTAACGTGCAAGCTAATTTATACTAGGTCGCACAGATCTCCTGATGGTAACTTGCACAATCGCACCTCAACAGTTCATTAGGTCAAATCAAACAGTGCTTTGAGGAAGCTTAACATCAGCCTTTGGGGAAGTATGGACAGCTAAGGAACAAAAGAAGTAACATATATCTAAGAGGGATAGCAGAATGATGTGCAAAGGGATAGTTTCATTCCATTTTTTAAGTGGTGCATCAGAGCACAGCGGCTGCCCTAGACCAGCGGTGATGAGATCAATCTGATGTTGCGGTGTGAGCTTCTCACAACAGCACAGTAGGGCAAGGAACTGGCGCCGGTAGTCCTCCACCGACCCCATACACTGGAGGGCCTTGATCTCACCCAAAGCGTTCGAGCGGATGGGCGGCCCGAAGCATAGGTTCAAGTACTTGACAAAGCGCGGCCACGACACGATCCTGAAATCGCATTCCATCTGGTAGTACCATTCCCCCGCTGCGCCGTCGAGGTGAAGAGAAGCCATCCACACCTTTTCTTTAGTGACCCCGAAAGAAGCCGTTGCACTTGTTGAGCCAAGGCAAGCGATCAGACTCGCCGTCGTAGCAGGGAAATTTGAGCCCCGGGTGGCACGGATGGCGGCCGTGGCCATCGTCGTCGTAGTTGTCACGGTAGTAGCGGTGACCGCCGCTGCCACCCCGAGGGAGACATCGTGCAGACGCTGATGGAGTCTTATCGGCACCACCTTCCACCTTGCAGTCGCTGCTCATCTTGAACTTTTCGGTGCGTGTGATCTGGTGATCATGGCTGTCAAGGCGGTTGTTCATCGTGGTCAGCTACGCCAGCATGCGATCCAGCTTGGCCATGATGGCATCAAGATCGTTACTAGGGCATTGTTAATGAGTGCGCAAGGGGGGAAGTACAGAGGCACGGGAATTAGGGTTGGAGTGGAGAGGATAACAACCGAAGAGGCGCTCGTTCTCCACAGTGACGGGTAGATGACCGGTCGACCGAAGGCACACAAGGAACTTAGCATAATGAGCTCATGAACCGTACTTTTCTTCATGTTTTCCATTTGACGGTGTGCACATGTCGCTACATACAATGCATAAGCAAACCTGTGTAGACCAAAGGATGACATATTCATTATATAGCAAAAGCTGAGAAGTTCGTTGTTGTGGGTGCTTGTTTGTTTTGAGAGTGGCTGGTGAAGGTGCTCGACGGGAGGGCGATATCCTTGCC
This sequence comes from Miscanthus lutarioriparius, assembly GCA_904845875.1. NCBI lineage: Eukaryota > Viridiplantae > Streptophyta > Magnoliopsida > Poales > Poaceae > Miscanthus > Miscanthus lutarioriparius. The sequence continues at coordinate 8,261,951 of CAJGYO010000006.1, read as the reverse complement.
TTGCTTCCTCGGAACTAACAGAGGAAGAGCTCACAAAGATGGGAGGAGAATTAGGAATAATTATTTGCTTGCCTTATCCAATTGACAACGCTCCTTTAGATACTCAACCAAAAGTAGAATGTGTTTAAATTCCACTGAATTATCCTAATAGAGATCAATAGCAAATGGCAAGCCTAATTACTAATGGTGCCTTCCTTCTAGCGCCTGGATCAACTCCTCTGATCCTTCATCATTCTCTTGCTCTTTCTTCTTGCCCCACATAACATCGCTCCGTCGGGCTAGGAGGGGTACTTCCTCTGGAAGAGCTCTAGGTCTTCCCACAACGTGGTGGAGTCAGGTTGGTCCAAACACTTGATCAATAGTGGGCAAACACCGCGAGCCAAGCGCGTTTTTAGTGCTCGCTCATGAACAGAGAGGTCGCACCATGGTGGAGCGGTGATACTGCAGTGGGACTCTCCCACTACATTAAGGAGGATCACCCAAGAAATTTTTGGGCAGGCCGATGTGGAAGACGTCGTGGATGCATGCACCAGCTGGGAGCTCAAGTTTGAAATCCACTGGGCAGATTTGAGCGTTGATCTTGTATGTGGGCCATCGAAGCAAGGCTGGAGCTTCCCCTTGGAAGCCATCGAAAACAAGGGTGTTGTAACACCCGTGGCCGTCATTGACATGAGTAATCACGGCAAGGATCGAACATGGATAACTTGGGGAGGAGGAAGTCTCCTTTAACACGATTTGAGTTTTACTCAGTTCTAGCTTGTCTTCCCTCTTACAAGTGCCTAGCTATATAGCTGGTTTTACATTATCTGTAGGCCCTACTTGGATACCCTCCACACGCAGGTGGACACACACACATCTTGACTCTGTCAATTGCCTGGCACCTTCCCTTCATGCGCTCTGTGGTGGACATGCCGGTGTTGTCACTGCTACAGGTGCGTGATGACAAAGGCGAAGCCACACCCAATCCCCGACAGCAAAGGATGTCGCACGATGGCCACGGTCATAACTTTACTTGGCAATGTGCTATGCTTGCTCGAGACAGTCGTGGATGTCGACGAGGAACTCGTCACACTCTTGCATGGCACAGGGTGCCGAGACGACACATAGCTTGCCCGATTCATAGGAGCAGACTGACACCCAGAACATCGTCACAGAGCGTCGAGTGGTAGTAATTGTTGTAGATGAATTGGGCCCAAGGGAGCCACTTTACCCACTATCAAGGACGACCAACTGTCATAGATAGCAAGTACATGGCGATAACCCTGTCAATTGCCTCGGAGCTCATCTGAAGCTTGGAATCGGATGCATCGAACAACACCTTTCGAAAAGCTGAAGTGAAAACAAGGTTTGTCCCACACAAATGGAAGACAGGATCCATGCAAGAAGATGACCTCGACAAAGAACAATCAGGCCACCGTCTCTACCAATCAATCATGGTTGAGGATCACTTATCAACCACCGACCTTGGTAAGTCCTTGATCAATCAAGGTTGAGGATCACCGATTTGCCATCGACGTTGGGAAGTCCCTCAATGAAGTCCATCGTGACATCAGACCACATTGATTCTGGGATTGGCAAAGGTTGCAAGTGCTCCGACTTGTGGCGTTCACATATGAAGCACGCCCTCACGTAGCCCTTCCTCGGGCATTGGGCATGTTGAAGTCTTGGCTCGGAGCTATACCATGGCTAGCACTTGGCCCTCGACAACACCAAAGAGATCTTTCTTAGCTCCGATGGCACCAATCCTAGCCAAAATCATTACGAAGATGGAAAAGATCATGCGTGACTACGATCCTTCCATAAAGCCAGGGGACAAGTACACATGAGTTGAAGCCTCACTAGCCCACATCGTGGACCTAATGCCACCACCACATCCAGTCATTCGATGGCGAGACAATCTGGGTGTGTAGGCAACCCCAATTGTGACACCAATTGATGACGAAGCTTCTTATAGAGAAATGGCACACCAAGATCAAGTGCTTGTGATTCATACTTTTGGACTTTTGATGAAAGAGGAAATTCCACTATATTGAGTGGACACTTTGCAAGCTTCAAACATACATGCTACAATCTTCATTCATCGACAAAAAGTGTTGTGCTTAAAATGTCACATGGATAGGTAATGTGACGGATCGAGCATCTCAATTCACAATTAACGAGAAAATTGCACACAGAAGACAACAATTACTCCAAGTGTAGGAGTGATTGTTCCTTCAAAGGATGTACAAAACAATTAATTGTTTGAAGAATGGCCAAGTAGCACCACTTGGCATCCAATTAGCGCAATCCATGAGAACCTACCTATTCCATGTTGCTAGGTCAATACAAGGTCAAAATGGAAATCCAAACTACCATTTGTAGCATGTTGCGCAGCACATGAATCAAATTTTATTTGGACAACGGTTTGACGATCAATCCTCAACAAGGTTCAAAAATTTAGGAGATCACATGGGGATACATGCCTCAATTGAATTTCATCGAACAATAGCATTGCAAGCAGGCTCGTCCGCGGCTATCCGCCAAGTGTCCTCACGGGATTTACGGCAAACCTGCATGGAACCGCTAGTGTTTTGCGGACTTTGCGGCAAGCCGCATACTGTTCGCATGCAAGTTATTCTGAGCACCCTGCTTGTCGCCGTCATAGTGCCCGCCGAACCCCGTGTTGTCCACTATGACGACCTGGATGAGGACGTCGAACAGGTTGGTGTTGTGCACAGTCCAGACAACATGGCCGCCCAGGGCAGCACTTGAATTCGGCGATGGCCTGGAAGAACACCACGGGAACCTCACTTGAGATCATCTTGTCGCCACCATCCACAGTCTCCCCCACGAAGCGCTTCATGATCTTCTTGATGCGTGCCAGCTGCAGTGTGTGTGGCCCCGTCGGCGCAGACACCCCGCCGCAGAAGACGCCCGACTCAATGAGTGCCTCACCTGCCTCATGACGCCCGCCATTAGCAAGATCACAGCACATGCGAACAAATTTTCAGCTTCTGTGCTCCTCTGTGTGTGCTCCTGCGTTGATTTGAAGTAGCGACAAGCATGCTTAATACCTGCGTCTTGAAGCTAAGACTCGAGGGGATCGGAGCTAGGTAGGCGAAGCGGACATCATGGAGGCTTTCTAATCGTGGAGAACAACCGCTTGCGGACCAAAGCCACTTGCAGGATTGGTAGTTTGGCCCGCAAAACAATTGTAGCTACTCCACATGAGCCACAAGCATGATTTTGCGGGACGGGGTTAGCGGGTTGCGGTAATTACCTGCCCCGCCTACAAGCCTATTGAACAAATTAACAACCAGTCAAAACAGAAGTTGTGGATCATTCCTCAAAAAAGTTCTTGTAAAAAAAAGGAGCAATAACAAAAAACACTCCTTCATCCCCTTCGCTTTTTTCCACATAAATAAGCTTGCAATCTAGCCTTTGCATGTCCAACATACAAGACATCCAAGCAACACTTAGTTTGTTGGGCTCAACGCTAGCTAATCACTCATGCGTGATGTCGGCACTAAGAACCGAGATCTCACACCGCCATAGACAACAAGATACCATGACACCACTGCCAATCCTTCCTCCACCGAGTGTGCCTCCCAACCTTGATCACTGCAGCACCTGCATGGAGACATGCAAGCGCACCACCCTAATCAAAGTTCTCCATCTAACTGGGATCTAGAGTATGAACCCGTACGGCTCTATCATGGCAACATTCAAGAATCAATATGTCATCCCACCTACCGTCCCAAACATCGACCCACGTCGTCCAAGTTATGGAGGCAATGAACCTAGGGCATTGAACACCAGGATGCAACAGGTTTGTCCATGAGCCCACCGAAAGGCCATTGTTAAGCGAGTTCGATGGTGCAATGCCCTTCGCCCCTTCTAAGTGTCTCATCTAAGTGTTAGCATAGGTGCCCTATCGAGGCTTGCTTCCTATGACCATCTATTCAACAACATACACCAGGGAAGGAGTGAGGGATTGAGAGCGAGGAAGGGAGAGAGTCATGTTGCCCTTCTCCCCCCTCATCCCCCAAAAAAACACCAACCACCGTCGGCCTAGCTCATATCGTTAGCATGATGCTCTGCTAAAGTATCTTGACATGAGTCCCCAAACACAATGACAGCCATGACAATGATATGCCAACTTCTGAATCGATGACATGCCAACAAAGTTAAGGCGAAGAGTGGGCTTTCATGTTCTCCATACTTTACACCACCTTTCTTCATCACCACTATGCGACACAAGCACTGAATTCCCCAACCCCAATTGCTTTAAGAGAAAGAAAGTGATTGAGAGGAGTGAAGACAGGAACATGATTGTTTTTTTGAACCAATTCCTAGAGGCTAGAAATACTATTCATGAACCCTCGCATGCTTTGTGTATCTTGTGCCCAAAGAGTATCTAGAATAAAAATATCAAGTAGTAAGCATAGCGACTACCATTCTAATAACCTTGCCCTTAAAGTAAGCACATAGATATGGACACGAAGTTGTTAGCATATTTGTTATGATGATAACTAAAAAAAGGGCAGACCCAGTGTCGGAGGCTCCCACGTGAGTGGGGTCTAGGGAAGGAAAAAACCGAGGCAAGCCTTCCCCCCGCAAAATCTGCGGAGAGGCTGCTTCGAACCCACGACTTGGTGACTCAGTGAGACAGCTCTCACCACTGCACTAGGCCTGCCCTTCTGTTATGATGATAACTAAAACCACAATTTGAACGACATGAGTAATAATGCACTTGCATGAATATAGATATCAATGACATGTACAACATACCAGTCTTTTTGGGACATTCCGCCCAAAATCATCTCTGACAGTCAACACTTCATTCAAGGCAGCAGGGATGACCCTCATGAATTCAGTTATATATCCATTGCCTTCTTTTCTGCTATTCTGCATAATATCATTTGCAAGGTACAGCAAAGATACCCTCCTCTCTACAGGAGCTGCATGGAACTCGCAATCCCATGTTTGTACAACTTGTTGGCAGTAACGATGATGAAAGACACACCAATTTGATAAAGCTTTTCTTTTGTTAAGGATGACATTACGTGAATGGGTAAAATAATGTAGCACATGAGAAAATAATCACAGTCAGCAATAGTAGGTAGCAATCTTGAGCAGGGGGCAGCGAATGACAAGCATAATGCTACGAACTGGTCACAATGAAGCATGAAAGGTCATCAACTGAATGTGATTTATTAACACAGTGATCTGGAATGTTAATACAATAAAACTACCTTTTTTCCCTGTAATCTTAAGCTATGATTTTGAACTTTGCAAACCAAACAACTATACAAGCCAATAAAATATGAAAATAACTCATATGAGAAGTTAAGATAAAAAATACTTCATGCAGAAAAGAAAGCGTTAAGTTAATGGGGATTGAGAAACTGGCAAGAAGGATACTCTCTATGCTCTGCTGTGAGCTATTAAGCTTCGAAAGCTTCTGAGCCAATATCTGCTTGTTGAAACCCGCACTCATTGTATGCACCCTGGCTTGCACACCTGCAAAACACGTAACATTGGGAAGCCAATATTAACTACAGTCCACAAATCACTTCATGCTGAAATAATGTCTGGAATATGGAATAATCATGGAAAAACAAAGCGGTAAAATAATTGAATATTCTTGTGTGTTGTTTCTGACATTGTAACTGCAACTAATATTCAGGTTCTCAAAACGAAACCATTAAAAACCAGGATCAAAGGTACTAAACCACAGAGGGACCTGGAAGCCAAATAAAAATCCATTCCCAACTCAACAACCAGACATTGATAGCCGACACTAGTAGCTAGAGTCCTATTCTGGCTTTGCAAAAGATGGCAACAAAATTCGAGCCTTTTCGATAAGGCAGTAAAAGCAGCCCCAGAAAGGATGCCGAGCCAGGCAAGCCGTAATGAGAACTGCCTCTCGTTATGACAGACCTGGAGTTCTGTCCTGTAGAGTGGAGAGCATCAGAAGAAGCAGAAGCAGAGACTGTGACTAGACAAGACCCGACTACCCGAGCAGCACATGGCATGACCGTCGTCGACGCCAGACCAAAACCTTGCAGCTTCAGACATCGCGCAGGAGCTGAGCTTGAGAAGCACACAACATCACTCCAAGAAACCCAGAGAAGAACAAGCAGCCGCTTAATCAAACAAGTAAAAATCATTCGAGGCCCCGACCCGACTCCGGCTGAAACCATCCCAGCGCGGCACGAAACCAAACCGAATCAGGGGAAATTCCCACGCACGAGCATCCCAAAGCAGCAGCGGCGGTTCCTATCCCAGAGCCGGCAGCGAACTACACAGCGCGGGGGCGCGGCGAGCTCCGAGCAAGATCAAAGCCAGCGCAAGAGGAGAGGGAGCGGGGCGCGAGAGATCCCGTACCTTCCGCGGAGCCGGCGCCGAATTCGGGGGGCGCCACCTAGGAGGGGGCGCACATTGGGGGGAATTCTAGGGTTTAATCGGGGATTTGTAGAGAGGGGCCGGTGCACGGGGGGGGGAGGGAGGGCGGAGGAAGGAGATATACGTCAGATACTAGTCGGCGCCTGCCTGCGCGCGTGACCTGCGGCGAGGAAGAGAGTCAGAGAGGGGAAGAGTGAGGTGGACGACGACGCGAGGTGAGGTGGATGGAATTGGATGGATCCTGCTGGGCTGCGCGGCGGGCCTGCCTGCGGTGCGGATCGTCTCTCTCACTATCTGTATCAAGTATCCAACTGACTATCTCCAGCAGGCAGCGGACCGCGCCGCGGCGCTGACTGCTATCTATCTTTGGGCTCCCGCCCTTCTCTACGGGCGTGACCGGTAGGTCGAATCGGGTCGTCCCCGCACCGTTTCGATGTCAGACCTCATTCATGCGACATATTTAGTTGCTTTTTTTATCTTTCGCTGGTATCCTTTCATTCATCTGTCTTCCTCTATCCCGCACAACTTCATCTTCTCAATTTTCACTTCCATCTCCATACAGAATGGCTTGATTCAGGCATGACACAGGGACCCATGTGTCATACACTCAAAACTCTCATCCATGCATGTAATCAAACAAGATCTCATCTCATACTGGACCAACAACAAAGACAACCAAACACGACTGAGTGCACGATTTAAGCATGCATCTTACCATCCTGGACCGGCTCTCCATCTCGGCTCCCCCTCACAAAAGCAACCAATCACACCCTATATATCTCTCGCCAGTCGTCACCGTATAGCCCGTTGGAGACGAGGGAGAAACGTGGGGTGACCATGTGCACCTACGCGGCTGCCCCCCCCCGATTTCGTTGCCTGTTGCTGCTATTGCGGTGCCGTGACGTCGGGGTGGGCGCCGGATGCGGTCCACATCGGCAGTGACGTGCACTACATCTCATCGTCCCAGCCACGGCTTGCGACGTGGAATCTGAAGTTGTACCATGGCTTGCTCGTGCTCGGCTTGCAGCTTTAGGCGGACATGTTTGGCATTTGGGTGTGTTTGGATGTTTCCGCCGGGTGCCTACCAATGTGTCGGCTGGCTAAGGCAGTTTTGGAATACATGGAATTTGTTTTGAAATTTGTGTTTTTTCTCGTGAAATTGAAATAATTTGTATGAAAAATTTATACGGTTTTTTTTTGTTTTGAATGAGCACTAAATGCAGGTGAAAATTTTGTCTACTTCTAATCAACTAAATTGGAACAACAAATTAGAGTAAAATTCTTGGCTCCCCGTTTCAGTATAGAGAACTCGGACTAAAATTTTCTTTTCCACGCCTCCACGTTTCAATTTGTTTTTATCCAAAGACGACTATTCTCAATACATGGGTCTAACCCATTTCAATCCCTAAGGCCTTCTTTGATGCGCATGTATCTACCTTGATTCATGTATGTTGGGGTGAGTTGGTATCGATACATGACATCCAAAAAAGTTATGGCCCCGTTCGCTTCGCTGAAAAAAACAAGCCCAAACATTGTTCCGGCTGATTTGTTGTGAGAGAAAAACACTGTCCCGCCTGGAAAAAAAAAACAAGCTAAAAACGGATTATAAGAGAAACGAACAAAGCCTATAAACCAAATGCATGTTTAATATAAAAACTTTTATGGGACTTTTATTTGATCGCAATACTTTGAATTGTCTTTTACAAAAGTTGTTCCATGCCGGGACAGTAATTTGGGAAAGCCAACGTTACACTAATTTAACACGGAAGTGATGGTGGATTCCGTGATGGTGGACACTGCCACACTGGACACACCATCTATAGGATGTAGGTTGAGCATATAAAAACACTCTAAAAGATATAAAATGTATGCAAAATTTTCAAAATAGCCATGTATTTTTTTTCTTAATACTACATGAATACTTCGCATGTTGCTACGGGAATCACAGATAAAACTATACTACATATAATTACTTATATGAATGGATAAATATCATAAGTATGTTAATGGATGATGTAGCACTCTGACGTGGACAAGTAAATATATGTTAGTCAATGGTGTGGTTTTTGTTAACAACCAGGTAATCGAGGAAGGAAATTTTGGGAAGAAAGTAGAAAAGAGGTAGGTTCAGCCGAGGTCTCTACTGGAGATAGGAGGATTCAGATCCATACACTTCTTTCACCCCTCTTACATGGACCCACCAGATGATGACCCAAACCCTCCAACAATGAATGAGATATAGACCGAATGAGCTTGGGTTCAAGGAAACCACACGTACCCTTGACCGGGAGACGGGTTTGAAACCCAGCCCCCCGGTGATGTTTGTCGACGCGGTGCCCATTAGGGCCGATGACTGGGTTACCGGCGGATGTTGGCGCCGCAGCCATCTTTGTCTTGGTGAGGAGGCCTGCCGATGAAGCAGCCTTGGAATCAGGAACCACTCGATTCATAGTCTTGCGCATCGCACCTAGCTCGACGCGAAAGTCGTCGATGGTCGCATCCACTCGGGGACGCCAATCGTCGAACAACTTGTGGGCGTTCTCTAGGGTGGTAAAGCGGGCACCGAGAGCAGCCTCCACGTCGTCGATCCTCTTCGATAGGTCCGTCTGGAAGTCCGCCATGGAAGAACACACACCCTTGAAAAAGTAAGATAGGATATATACATAGATATAGAGCGATATATATGGATATAGATATAGATATAAATATGATACTAAAATATAGATATAGATATAGATATAGATATAGATATAGATATAGATATAGATATAGATATGACACTAAAAAATTGTAGATGTAGATATAGATATAGATATTCCCAAATATAAATATGACACTAAAAATATAGATATAGATATAGATACAGATACAGATATAGATATAAATATGACATTAAATAATATAGATATAGATATGACACTAAAAATATAGGTATAGATATAGATACTGATATAGATTAATATTAGTATTAGACTCAAGACTCAAGTTTGTTTTTGTGATGAGATATTTGGAGTGGGGAGGTTACCGCCCAAACTGTATACGGCAGTTAGACATTATATTTTGTGAATGCTATGAGCAATACACCAAAAGTGATTCATTCCAAAACAATAGTCAACTAATTAAGAACTAATCCACTTAGCATTACTTGTATGCATAGTATATAAAAGGCACGTGCTACGCTCAATTATATATATAGCGAATTCACGTTATTGTTACTAATCGAAGGCTTCTTTTAAAGCTTCCTCGTTAATTATCACAAAATAGACAAGTATTACAATTCATCAAAAAATATAAAAACATGGGGAGACTATGATCACTATTAACATTAATGCATCCAATGCATCCTATTTTTATTCATGTGTATGGTCACGTTTACCATTCTGAAAATCCCAAAAATAACCCATTAAGTCTATATCTAACAAACCTAAAGTAACACAAGTCAATGTCTAAACTATATACACGAACCAGTATATTGACAAATAAGCTAAACACTCCCCTCCCCACCACACATTCGTAAGAATTTGCAACTATTTAAACTAGCACCTCCACCGTTATCAAAAAATTCTAAGGTGACCCCATATGTGAAATTAAGAAAAACAATATAAAGTGCCCCCAAATTCGCATCTAACCATCCACCACTATCAGAAAACAGATTTACTAAATAATAATGGAGTTGCTATATTTCATATGCTTGAGTTTTCATACAAAGACAACCAACAAGTCCTATAATTAAAAGGACAAATCACAGGGGACAACTTATTTTTTCTATAGTCAAACAATAAAAAAACCATGTTGTCTAAACAAACAATATCAAGCACCTAAAATATAGAAGTGAATGGAATAATATAGGGTTTTGTGATCCATTTTGTTATAATTTATGTGCTTATAAGATATGACATTACTAGTTGTCTATTTAGAAGGTTGTCATTACAATTCACGTATTGTTTGAACATGCCATTTTATACGTCTCCAATGACATTGGACCCACGTGAAAGACGTATATGTTGATACATATTTTTCGTATGGCCTGAAATGCCCTTGCTAGTCTTTCTCTTACTCACTTACAAATGGGCCCATGCCTTATCCCCTTCCTCTCTGGTCCCCATCCATCTTCTCCTTTCCCTCTCTTTTGTTCCCCCTCGAGCTCCCATGGCGGGCAGGCGGCCATGGAGCAGGCGAGCAGGCTCCCACGCTCGCGCCATCCTTTTCCGTACCGGAGCCCGAGGCCCCATCCTCCTCCCCTACGGCACTCCCCCTCGCCTTCCTCCACTCCGACAACAAGCGCACGTTGGCCTCTGCCCCCCACAGGCGCTTCCAGCAGCGCCCTCCACTCCGGCAACCGGCGCCGTCAGCCTCCGCCCCCCACTCGCGCTTTCATCCTAGATCCATGACGTGCTTGTCGCCCTTGGCTTGGCGATGGGCGGATCCGCGCGTGAGCCGAGCTCGCCTCCTTTGGCACGATGGCAGCTGGATCCATCTCGCGGCCCACCAATGGCGATTGTCCGCCGGAGCGCGGCGCAGGTCCAGCGCGTGGCGTCGGAGAGCTCGAGATCAGGGCCTCACGCAGCCCGTGTAGGCGGGCGGCGACGGGAAGGGTGGGCGGCAGCCCGTGCAGGCGAACAGCGGTGGAAGGAGGAAGAAGAAAGGTAAGAGGGGATGACGTGTGGGCCCTTTAGGGCAGTGAGTAGAGAGACAAAAAATGACAGGGGTACTTTAGGCCATACGGAAATACAGTGGCCTGCATGTGGTACTGACATGGTCCTAAACGTAGAAAACGGTACGGGTGAGGTAGAGATAATGGTAAATTTACAAGTAGGCGAATAGTAATGACATATATATCCTAAAAACACGAAAATTATAATTGGCATAGATCATATAAGTGCCTAAATAGGGGTGGCAAACCTTGGACAAATACCAAATGGGCCCTAATATGTCTACACAGTGACATTAACACTCTGAATTGCAATGTCCTCGCCTCATCGTGTCATCATTGAGCTGAAGCAGTGTTGACAACGAGCCATCACCATTCACCAGATGGTGATGATCAGTATATAGTCTGGATGACGGGTACGTGCTTAACCTTGTGGTAATCCTGGCCTTCGCCCTCCTTGATCCTCTCCACGATGTCGGGCATGCTGTACAGCACCACCTCCTCTAGCTCCGTCATCCCAGCGAGAGCCTCCGGGAGCATCCGCATTTTGGCGCACCGGAACAGCGTCAGCATGGCGAGCCCCGGCATGGACTCCGGGCTCACCGTCCACTCCTCCATCTTCGTTAGGCCGAGCTTCAGCTTGTGCAGCCTCGGGAACCCAGTCTCCACGAACGCCAGCCGATCGCCGTCATAGGCGTCGTACATCATCGTGAGCTCGGCCAGGTTCGGCAGCTCGGCCAGCATGTCCACGAACTTCTGCCCCACCTCGGTGTTCCACATCGACAGCCTGGTCAGGTTCGGCCGGATGTACCGGACGTCCTCCCCGCCGCTGGGCCCCTCCGGCGCATCCATGGCGCCTATCAGCTTCAGGCTCTGCAGCCGGCGGAGGCTCGGGATACTGAACACGCTCGACGGCAGCGGATCGCCCCGCAGCTCCAGGTGCTCTAGGAGGTCGAGGCTCTCCAGCGCGGCCTCAAGCGCATCGGTGTGCTCGGCGGTCAGCTCGCGGAGCTCCAGCGACCGGAGGTTGGCGGCCTTCCCCAGCGGGTTGTAATCGCCGCCCCATCCGCGGGGACGCACGCCGTGGAGCGTCTGGAGGCTGTGCAGGTCGCCCAGGGCCCTGCTCGGCAGAGTGAACAGCGCGACGACGTGCCGCAGCGTGGGGATCCTCCAGAACGCGGCGGGCACCTCCAGGACGTGCCGACCGCCGAGGATGAGCGACTGCAGGTTGACAAGGTTGCCTATGGTGCTCGGGAGCTTCTCCAAGTCGCCGCATTGGAGACCCAGGTACCTGCTCATACCAAAACGCGTGACCAAACATTAATCTAGCCTCTAATCTCATCTCCGCTACTCCTACTCCAGTGTTTCGGAATCGATCAGTACCTGATGTGGATCATGGAGCCGATCTCGTTTGGGAGCTTCTTGAGCTCGAGCCCCTGGATGTCAATGACACGGAGGAACTTGGAAGCATGGAGGAATCCCAGGTCGCCGGTGTGGATGATGTTGCTGGACGACCTGACTCGGCGAACCTCCACAAAGTCGCAGATGATGGAGCGCAGCTTGGGGAGCGCGTTGCTGAGCTGCACGTACCTGTCCGTGGTGGAGTTGAGGACAGCGAGGCGGCGCACGGTGGCAGGCGCGAGCACGTCGGTGCTGTCGTGGCTCTCGATGAAGCTGGCCTCCTGCGCCTCGTCCTGCGCGAAGGCTTGCAGGCGGTCGTGCACCACCACCGTCTGCACGGCGCCGAAGTCGTCCTTGTCCACCAGCTGCACCATGCAGCGGGAGATGAGCTCCTTGAGGTACCCCTGCCCGACCTCCTCCATGGTGCTCCCGCGGCGCGGGCGCACGAACCCCTCGGCCACCCACAGGCGCACCAAGCGCTGCGCGTCCACGGGCGTGCTCTCCCGCATCGCCGCCAGGTAGAGGAAGCACGACTTGAGGTGGTGCGGCAGGTCGTCGAAGGCCCGCGACATGATCCGGGGCCAGCTGTTGCTGCTGCTGCCGCCCCTGTGCTGCTGCTCGCGCGCCGGCGGGGCCAGCTGCGCCATCACCTCGTCCCACTCCGCCGGCAGCTCCTTGGACCGCAGGATCCCGGCGAGGACGACTATAGACAGCGGCAGGCCGCGCGTGATCCGGAACACGTCCTGGTAGTACCTCGACTTGTACCGGCCGGGGCAGTCGCCGCGGGCGCCGAACACCCGGCGCCGGAACACCTCGTACGTGCTCTCCGGACTCAGCCGGGTCAGCTCGATCGGGTCGTACGTGTGGCCAGCGTGGCCGAGGCCGACCACCTCCAGGCCTTCCGGGTCCGTGATCAGGAGCACCCTGCTGCCGTTGCCCTCGTCGGGGAGGGAGGCTCGCAGGCTGTTCCAGTCCGTGACGGACACGCTGCCGTCGACGACCACGAGGTACCGCCACCCCGTCATGCTCTTGTGAAGCTGGTTGTTGATGTCCTTTCCCGTTCCGATGGCTTTGTCGCCGTCGCAGGCGTCTTCCGCGGCCTGCTTGGACGCGGAAGGGGCCCGCCGCAGCTGGTTGGTCATCTGCCGGTGGATGTCGCGGAGGACGTCGGCGGCGCGGCACTTGTGCGGGAGCACCGTCCACGTGCGGATCTCGAAGTGGTTGCGGACCTCGAGGCTCTGGTACACCTTCCGGGCGAGCGTCGTCTTGCCAATGCTGCTCTCGCCGGCGATGGGCACGAGCGCGCGCGCGGGGACGGAGTCGTCCAGGAGTTGCTCCTTGAGCATGTCGCTGTACTTGTCCAGCCCAACCGTGTACTCCTCCAGATCGTCCCTGCACAGAAATAAATCCGGTCAAATTGATCGCTTCGCTAGCACAGCAGCTTGAAAATTCAGACGAATCTTGGCCGGAGAATGAAACGAGAAGGACAGCAGCACCACATGGACAGATACGCCACGAGATCTACTCAAATTGATCGCAAACACTGCAACCACAAAGTGGAATTTCTGATTCACAGCCATTTCCCAAAGCAATCCCACGTACCAGGCGGCGAGGGTGGTGGCGGAGGAGGAGGCCCAGGCCGGCGCGGGCGTGTGCTCGATGTTGTAGACGGCGCGGTTCTCGGAGATCTCATCGAGCCGCTTCCTGATCTGGCGGATACGCCACGAGAGGTCGTGCCGGAGCGCGACCTGGCCGGCGCACCAGCCGGGCCACCACCACCCGACGGCGCACCCGGAACCCAGCGTGGCCGTCCTCCGCCTCCGGCCGGCGCGGTGGAGGAAGTCGTCGAGCGCGTCCTCGGCCTCGAAGACGACGTCGCGGGTCTGGCGCACCCAGACGGCGACGAACTCGTCGTCGCGGAGGCGGCGGCGGCGGTCAGCGTCGCGGATGAAGGTGTGGAGCCACTCGAGCTTGTCGCGGAGGAGGCGCACGTCGTCGCCCACCTCCAGCAGCACCGCCGCCTCCCACGCCACCAGCTCCGCCACCTTGGCCAGCACCGTCGTGATCGCCGTCTCCGCCATGCTGCTGGCGCTAGGTGGTCCACCCGCAGGCAGTAGTGGTGGTCAGTGCGCCGGGCCGGATCGACTTGGCGCGCCGCCGGATATGTATGGCGAGGCGAAGCTCAGCAGCGGCAGTGGGCAGTGTGGCGCATCACCTGAGGGGGTGTTTAAGTGCAGGTTTGGGACTACTATGCTCTGCCTTTTCCAAGCTATGCTCCACCAATTTCATCGTAGAGCAGCTTCACTGTGAAGTTTTTGGAGCAAGTGGATCTATTTGGCACGCGATTTAACTCCAGCTCTGGAAACATGAGGTTTCTATAGGAAAGGTCTACTATGCCCCTGATCGATGTTTAGTGTATGTTCTGTTCTATATAGAGCATGTGTAATTGAATATTTTTTTTACCAATTCAAATATAATGTAATTGACAAAGCTAGAGATACAATTTTACTGTTCATGCATGATGTCTAGATAGGATGTTGTGTAGTTTTCAAATAATTTGCTGGAAATACATCAAGGAGCGGTGAGTTGAAAGTGTCACGTGGGGAGCTTCATGAATCAACACACAAGTGATACAATTTTCAGGTCATGGTTGCAATTGACATGGTTATTATGCGCAGAGGTAGAATAGCAGGAAATTTTGTAACCATGATTTTCAATTCCTGACTGAAATCTAAGATCTGCATACATTGACTGTTATATTTGATCTATCAGGGTCAAGGTACAAAGTAAAACAGCATCATCCGTTCTTGTTATCACCCCATACCCATAGGGATCAAGCTGGTGACTAGACAACCGATGTCACTCTGCAAAAATCATTCAGCAAGTTGCAAGTTCTGAAGCTGAAAGACCAGTACAACTACAAATTGTTTCCCATCAGAAGAAGGCATCAAACCTAACTACAGAAAACAGCAGAGCTGCTGAGTTTCTCTGAAACTATCTGAACACGAATGAAAAAGAGAGCCAATTCTTATGTCGGTGTTTCTGGAGCAGCAGCACTTTTGAATTCTGAAGAAATGAACTGTGAAGGGGTTGTCAAGAGTCCTGCCCTCATACACCTCTTGGGTTTACCACCGGGAACCGCAATTCCTGAACAACTGAATTTACAAGGGAACAAGTAAGAAAATAAGGCAGGTACACAGCTTAGCATAGGTAAACAACTTTTGCACCAGTTCACTTTCAGTAATATTATTGTCTGACAAGTAAAACAGCTGAAACTTTCAGGAAACCAAGTATTGACCAAAATTAAATTTAAAGAACAACTTCTGAACTGTAAAATATGACACCGTTTTAGCATATGTGGAAAGGACTACAGACCCACTAGGAACTGTAAATGCAAGTATACTACAGACCTGATTTTGTTATCGTTCAACCGTTTCTTCCTATCTACAACATTTTCAGATTAATGCAATATCAACAAAACATGGAATTCTCTTCAAATAAGCATAACTTGATACTTGGATATATAAAATAATAAATACTAAGAAAATGATGCTAAATGCAGCTGCTATTCTACTGATCTCTTTGCACCACAGATTAGACCTGCAGAGTTACTGTGAGCTATGCTACACATTATCCAAACTATGGTTTGTACCACATCAGTATGATCTATTGAACCTCTATCACCATACAACCACTGGAAAATGCAAAGATCACTCACCCTGTGTCCCGATGATGAGGACGATGATGTCCACGGTCTCCTCGTTGCGAGGCAGGTCGACGAGCAGCGGGGTCAGCCGGCCGTAGCGGCCGCCCTGGACGCACATCAGGATGCGGAAGAACAAGAACACATTGCCCGTGCGCGCGCGCCACCTCCCCTCTCAGCTCGAACACGGAGCCCCGGAGCCGACAACCTTCCACAGGATGGGGTCCACGTCCTGTCCGTAGTCGCCCAGGTCGACGCGGAGGGCGAGGTGGCCCGGCGGCGTCGGGTCGATGCTGTGGAGCCCCACCCTAGGCGCCGGCGAGCTTCCTCAACCCACGGACACGTCGGCAGCAGCTTCATGCGAAGTTGGGGGAGGGAAGACGGAGGGGATTTGGGGGTAAGAAAAGAGATGATCCAGTTCAGGATCAACGGATCTATCTTCTCCGTCCATCACCTGGCCGGATGTCTTGCCGTGGTGGCCGGAATGAGCGGCGGCATCGCTAGGGTTTGGGGAGGATGGGCTGGAGCAGAGGAGAGAGGCGACGGGAGTAGAGGAGGATGAGGGCGTCGGGTGGGGGCGACGGGAGGAAATAGAACGAAACGGTATTTGCGTAACGAGTGGCAATTGCGGGTAATTACCTCCAACTCCACGAGGACATACAAAACGCTGGTTTGTGAAGTACCCTTTGAGGAGCTCCGCGAAAAACATGGAGTTGAACCAAAACTCCATTTTTTTGGGAACAGAGTTTGTGGAGTTGAACCTGTTTGGCAAAAAAGTTTGGGAGCAGAGCTACAAAAGATGAAGCAGAGCAGTCACAAACATACCCTAAATCCAGCTCTAAAGTGTAGGGATGTCATGTGAGTCTCACGTTCACATCGAGTGATCGAATAAAATAAATTACATAACTAATTCGAAAGATAAATTTATTAAACTTAATTAATCCGTCAGTAGCATACGTTTACGGTATCAGTATATTATCAAATCATAAACTAATTAGTTTTAAAAAAATTATCTACACAAATTTGTCTCGGTTTGTACTTTTAGTTTCGTACTTAATTTATATTTAATATTTTATGCACGTGTTTAAACGTTCCAGGCGAGCCTGAGCGAACACAGCCTCGAGATGGTGGCGTCAAGTCAATGCGGTGGGCGGGGAGAAGACAACAAGCAGGTCGCGGTGGCCGTCTTCGTCGACACCAGGGCCCAGGCCACCAGCGAAGTGTGAACCCACACTTTTGCATTATTGTTGCCCGCACTTTTGCATTATTGTTGCCCTTTGGGCCGGCGGCTGCAGTGCAGGCGGAAGGAAGCCGGAAGGAAGCCGGAAGGAAGGGGACGTGGCCAGGCACCGAGCCGCCGCGGACGCTGCGCTGTGAGCCCTTGCGGCCTTGTCGTCCTGTCACCGCCATCGCCCAGCCAAGCGTCCGCGCCGCCGAGCGAGCGCCACTGCAGCCTTGTGCAATTGATTTAATCTCAGCCTGTTCACTTGCTCGTAAACGATCGTAAATTTCCAGTCGGAAACAGTGTTTTTCTCTCACGCCAAACCAGCCAACAGTAAATAATCCACGATATGATACGGCCTCCCGAACAGGCTGCTAGTTGCATATTACATCTCCCTGTATCATATTTTACTGCTGCTGTTTGAATGTAAGTTTTGTGTTCAATTGATGTAAATAGATTGTTCGTAGATGAGAATGGTCATTTGGAATACTTAACGGTCCTCTGATTTTTTTGGCTCTTTTTTTGTTTTCTTTATGGTTTATTTGTTTCTCTTTGAAATCTTCCAATTTTGGTTTCATAGAAATAATCTGGGTAATTTTTTTATTTTATATGTTTTATCCGTTTGCATTAATTTTGATTATTTGATCTTGATCCTACGAATATGGGAATCGAGTGTTTTCTGCCATTGAAACACTCGATTCTGTCTCAGACCAAATTCGAGTGTTTTTAAGACACTTCACACTCGGGTGCGAGGACCGTCTGAAACGCTCGACTACCGAGTAGACAGTCCCCAAATCAAAGACTAATCTCGTTTTCAATCGAGAAAGCTATACCTTGCCCGAGTTTTTTTGGGTCTTCCCTCACTCGATTCGAGTATCCGTCCGATCTTGTGCGTGCGGTTGCGGGCCTCTGGCTCTGGGTGGTCAGGCGTGGCCTGGACTGGCCTGTGCGCAGTGGGACTGCATGTGCAAGTGATAGGGGCAGGTGCAGCGGCAGGTGCAGCGGCAAGTGTAGGTCTGACCCGTCACATCAGCCCCTATACATGCATGCAGATTTATTCTTCTAGTACAAGCGTATTACATCTTATTAAAACATATTTTACTATTTTTATTTAGGCGTAAGTTCTCTGTTTAATCGGTGTAAATTGACTTTTTATAAATAAGAATGGTTAAAATTACTCGAATAATTATCTGATTATTTTTTTGGCTTTTTTCTGTATGTTTTATTTGGTTTCTTTTTGAAAATTTTCAGTTTGGCTTCCATAGAATTAATCTGGCAAATCTTTGAAATCTTTCAATTTGGCTTTCATAAAAGTAATCTAAGTATTTTTATTTTATATGTTTTTTTTGCATTAATTTTGATCATTTGATCTAAATCCGGTGGTTACGAGAATCAAGTGTTTTAGGGCCTCAAATCACTCGATTCTGCCATCGTACCAATTTTCCAGCCAATCGAGTGTTTCTCACCCATCTAACATTCGAGCACCAGGAGCTTCTAAATCGCTCGAGCGCAAAGTAGACACGCCCTTTTCAATTTGGTTGTACCCTCCTGGCTCCTTCCTTGTTTTTTGACACAGAATCTGAACTAAAAGATTCTTTGGAGGATCGTCCAAATTCGAAAAGCCTGGTCGAGATTTGGATAACGTTTGGATGGCCTAGGGATTATAGGAATGTGTATTGTATCAGGATTCTAGGTAATAAAAATTCCTTCCTGTTTAGACCACAGATTTTAGAGAGATATCAGTTGTTGTTGTTGTTGTTTGACAGAGGTAACCTATTTTTTTTAGAAAACAAAGAAAGGAATCGGACGCCAAACAACTAAACAGAAACAAGCTAAAGTACGAAGACCACAAAAGAGCTGACTCAAACTACAAAAACTAACACACCAGGCGAAAGGCAGACAAAACAGACATCCATTAGGGCTGTTTGGATCCCTTTATTTTAAGAGGTATTGAAATCCACATAATGAATTAGCCTATTTGGCTTAGAATTTGACATTCCATAACATTTTCAAGCTCATAAATAAACCTATCTCAAATTCATATGGTGGAAGATGTAAATTGTTTCTATAGATCACTATGTTATAATTCTATTCTCCAATTTGTAGCGCACTCTTCAACTCACTTTCCTACAATAGAAATACAACATATAAGTATGTCCCTTGTATGACTAACAATAAATATACAAATATATTCCATATACAACTATATTAGCTTAATTAATCTATGTCTAAATTGTAATTATTAGAATGAATTCAATTCCAATGATCCAAACGGGCCCTAGAGAAATCTTTCAACTTCAAGGTCTTCAGTTTTCTTCCAAAAAATCAACAGCAAGGTTTTCATTCTTCGGATTTTATTATCCATATATCCAACATCTTGTTCTTTCAATAGGATTCGCCATTTCTGCATAAACATAAAGATTTTGTGGAAACTTCATTAGAACTCCTTAGAATTTCCCCTCAATCCCTATCTTATTCTAACATTCCATAAACCCACAGTTTGAATGTTTGTTTTCTCAGTGCCCTCAAATCTCTTTTATGTTGCCTTCCTGTAGTTCACTGCCGAATTAAATCTAAGCGATGAGCACATTTTTTTCTTAGTTTGTGTCCGGTTCAGCTTCTAACAAATTCTTCTATTGCAAAAAAAACAACTCTAACCAAACCAGTGAAGTTGGAAGCTGTTTTTCCAGTGTAGTGTATCTATTTGCTGCCCGTTGGACCCTGCTTTTGGTTTTCAGCTTTCTACTTTTCTAATAGGTACAAATAGAGAGACGTCTCACAGCTATTTCAAGAGCAATAGAAAGAGAGTAGGTATCATAGTTGTTTCAGCCAAATAACTTATATTTTTACAACACATAACTTATAACATTTTTTTCATAGCTCATAATATTTTTACTATAGCTCACAGATGAACCAAGCTGACCCTTGCATAACGAAGAGCTTTCTGCTTCATACGTATTCTAATGAAGATCTATCATACCGCAATTATTATAAAGAGATGTCATTTGTCCCTTGTCTCACCAATGGAACATCTGGCCAAGACATAGAAGCTCCGACGTACCAAACAAAAACAAAAAAAAAATGTAGAAAAAGGAAGAGATTCAAAATCTTCAAATTGCATATTTAGTAATTCCCCCTTTAGCGGCTTGTTACATAATGTCGACATGGACTTGAATCAGCATAAGGGACGAGAACACAACTTCGTCTACTGTCTAAAGCTTTGACCACCAAACCAAGACTGCTAATAAGTATCTCCACTTCATTCCCCACCGGCTCTAGTTTAGGCCCTCATCCTAGGGGTTCTCCCATTTTCCTCCTTCCTTGACGCTAAAACCCTCCCGCGCATCCACCCCCACGCCTGCCCTTGCCTGTCCGCCCTACCGCGCCTCTCCCCACACCGTCCTCGCCCCACATGCCTTCCCATGCGGCTCCTCCTAGTCCTAGGCACAACATCCTCCCAAGTATGTCATCCTCCCCCAACGCAGGGTCCTCCCCCACGCGACTCCTAAGTGTGACCTCCACCTCGCACCAGCCTCCACTGACCACTTCACCCCCTCCCCGTTGCTTTCTTCTTCGAGAAGGCAAGCATGTGCTGCCACCCACCGCTTATCCTCAATGAGCAGGGAGGTAAGGCTAGCATGAATATGCTGCTGCCAACCCCTCCAGTCCTCCCGATGTGATTAGATAAAAATTTGATGAAATTTGAAATTGAGCACATGTTTATGATGATTATTTGTCAAAAAAATGATAATTTTTTTTTTAGAAGACAAAAAATGATGAAATTTGATATGCTCTAAGGACACTAGCATGTGCATTGATGTTTAATTCTTGTTTTGACTGAGGTATTTGGGTTGGACACGATTAACTACTGTTTTCGATTAAGGCAATAGTACAGTTGTGAACTATTACTTTCATTTTGCAATTGGTATTGAGCTTAAATCTATTGCGTGTGATGTGTCTTTTGAATTTGAATCGTTGAACCATTTGACCGAAGATAGAAAAAAAAACAAAAGTAGAGGTCTGATACTTTGAGAGCTCCGATCAGAAGTATAGGCTCTGATAGCATGATTTGAAGGCTTTTCTTTGCTCCAAACCTATTCCGTCCAGGAATTCAGGTGCTGCCTCATCCTGTGTCTTGTTTGGCATTGGTCTGAACTATTTTTTAGAAAAATGAATTTTTATTCCGTCTCTGCAAGAGTTTTGCACACAATCAATTCTTATTACAAATCCAGTCTCTTGCTGTTTTCTAAGCTCTTAAAAAGCGAAACCAAACAAAGAGAAAATTGATTAAACGCTAAATCTTTTCAGCGACAACCATCCATGCTTGGCGAAAATTTCCATAGCTACAGTCTCCATCATGCGACATGCCCACTTCAGAAAAGGTTTGTCGTTCTTCTTTTGCAGGGCGTTCCAAAAACGAGTCCAATAAGTTGCCCTGAAAACAACCTGCAAATAAGAGTATAGTCGTTTTTTTTATCAAAAATCCATTCGTTTCTAAATAGCCAAATAGACCATAAGATTGCACTTGCCCCCATACAAATCAGAGAGCGCAAGTGTTAGGTCTATTTGTACATCCTACAACCTAAATAAGTCGGTTACATCTTTTGATGGTTCGAGATTAAAAGCCACTTGGCAGACTCTCCAAACAAATCTAGCCACATGACAATCAAACGACAAATACTGGATAGTTTCCTTATTGTCACAAAAACAACATCTATCGTCTCCTTTCCATTTTCTTGTTTTTTAATTGTCTTTGGTCAAAATTACCCCTTTTATCAAGAACCAAATAAATATCATGATTTTAAGTGGTAATTTTAACTTCCATAACAACTTGTTTAAAGGCAAACACAAAAAGGTCCCATTTAGATACCTAGGGAGTTTATTGAATCCAGATTAAAAAAATCTCAGAATTCTAGAATCCCTTCCAAACACGGATTTAGAGAATTTTAACACACAAGCACATAATCTAAGAAACATCTGAGATTGTTTTATCCATAATCTGAATTTTAGAATCTCATCCACCAAAATTATTGGAAAAAATCTATATAACCCCCTAACGTATCCAGGTTAGTCTACGTAACCCCTGAACTATAAAACCAAGTATTGTGCACACTAAACTTTGTGAAACCGAGCAAATAATCCCCGGGTGGTATTGGAAAGGTGGTTTTGCTGATTTGGCCGTCCATGTTGGCAAGATTTGACACCGTGATACATGGGCTCGCCTGTCAGCCTGGTTGGGCCATCTCTTCTCTCCTTCCCCGCCGTTGTGGTGCTTCTGTCCGTCGAAGGGAGAGGACGACAGTGCTCGCGCACAGGGCCTTGCCCATGTCGACGTGCGGCTGTCGTATCGTGATGTCAAGCCCACCGAAGGACTGCCCTAGCGCCAATGACGCCGGGGGCGACGACGCTGTTCCTGTTGCTGCCGTCGGGCCCGGCTGCCCTCGCGTGAGCCCCGCCACATTGCAAAGTTTAGTGGTCTGGCACAGCTAGAGGTAGACATGGGCACTGCTTCGTGGAGCACCTGGGCCTGCTGCAGCTGCCTCCCTTTGATCCCTGAAGCTTCCAGAAGAGAACAGGTTCCCTGTGGCGTCATAACTCTACGCTAATACGCCCCCCACCCTGCCGAGTAGACGTATTTGGAGAGTAGTAGAGTATATATATTCATACATGTGATGTGTATCCCTATCACCTAAGCTCTAGCTTGTTTCCTTTATGCACGTTCTAGTACATCATGTACACACGCGTGATAGCTAGGTTCATGCACCCATTAGCTAGCTTCTTTTCTTTTCATGGATACGTAGCCCCTGCACCAGCTTGCTTCTTGTTAGCCTACGATGAAACGGCGTCGTAGTCGCTCGTAACGGCAGCAGCTGGCCAGTGGACCAAAGCCATGCGCCGTACGTCGTACGTCCTCCTCCTCGTATAGGCTACGTACAGTATGCGATAGAGAGTACACGTAGACGACATGAATGGTAGTGGCTGTCTGGTAGAAGCCATGCGCCTGCAGCTCCGTCCCGGCCTATCGTCGTCGCCGCCGAAGCTTACTGCCGGCTCTGAGGCCGACGCAGGCGATGGAGGACAGGAGCAACGCGTGCGCAAGCAGAAGACGATGACGAGCGCAAGCGACGAGGACATGAGCAACGTGTGCGCGTGACTGGCGGCGGCGGTGCAGTGGCGAGCGAGTGCCAGGACATGGGGCATCCACGGTAGGGACAGCAGCACCGCCAGTCTAGGTGCGTGGAGCAACGGTGGTGTGGGCTGATTCTGATAGATGGGCCTGGACACCACGTCATCAGAGACATGCCAGCGTGGAATGCCACGTACGCAAAACCACTTAGCAAAACCACGCCATGGGGTTATTTGCCCTGTTTTGCGAAGTTTAATGTGTACCATATCTGGTTTTATAGTTTAGGGTTACGTAGATCATGCTGTATACATCAGGGGATGTAGACTTTTTTCCAAAATTATTGCCAGTTGCTGGCTTGCTGCGCCGCATAGGAAGAGGGCCGCGGCTTGGGCCGCGTGAGGTACAATGGCTGGGCCCGTGCGTCGTGCGGGTCATATAAATGGGCTAGACCGTGAACGTTGCGTGATATCCGTTACGGAGCCTTTCACTGTCATTCCGCTGGCCGATCATCAGGGATTAAGGGCATCTTCTCCAAGAAACACATGAAGTCGTCCTCTGAAAACACGTGGAATAATAATCGCCGCTGTTATGATCGTTCCAAGAGCGATACAAACCATGATTATCCGACGCTGCTTATCTTAGATGTTTCCGAGATCCAAAACAAGAACAAGAGCGACCAGAGCAAGGGAGAACGTGGCGACAAAGCACCCGCGGCTTCATATCCCGCAACCACCACCAGCCGCGAGAGGGCAGGTAGTAGTGAACCCCACGCCACAGCAACCCACCTCGGATGGCCGGCGGTGGCAGCGGCGACCGTGACGCGGCGGCGGCCGAGGCGGAGCTCCGCGCGGGGTTCGAGACCCTGGCCGTGACACGAACGGACCCGTCCGCGGGGGTCTACGAGGTCCGCCTCAACCGCCCGGCGCAGCGCAACGCGCTGAGCCCGGCCGCCTTCGCGGAGATCCCGCGCGCCATGTCGCTCCTGGACCGGACCCCCACCGCGCGCGCCGTGGTGCTGTCCGCCGCGGGCCCGCACTTCTGCGCGGGCATCGAGCTGGGGGGCCCCGGGGACCCGCTGGCCGCCGCCTCCGCCGCGGGCGCCGGCGACCCCGTGGCCACCGCGGAGGTGCTCCGCCGCGCGGTCCTGGACATGCAGACGGCGCTCACGGCCATCGAGCGGTGCCGGAAGCCCGTCGTCGCGGCGGTGCACGGCGCCTGCGTCGGCGGCGGCGTCGACGTCGTGGCGGCCTGCGACATCAGGTGCTGCTCCAGGGACGCCACGTTCGTGCTCAAGGAGGTGGACATGGCCATCGTCGCCGACCTCGGCGCGCTGCAGCGCCTGCCGCGGATCGTCGGCTACGGCAACGCTGCTGACCTCGCGCTCACCGGACGCAAGATCACCGCCATGGAGGCCAAGGAGATGGGTCTCGTTACCAGGGTCTTCGATTCCAAAAAAGACTTGGATGCCAGCGTCGCAAAGATCGCCAAAGGTAATTAACATCTACCAGTATCTGTCTTCTCCTTCTTACATACAGTACAATTGTTCATGCTTCGCTGCCTTGTTTAACATTAGATGTACTAAAGCTTACTGCAATAGAGCTGAAAGCAACAAACAGTACTTTACTCTAGTGAGCTCCAATGACTGTCACAGTCCTTTTGACAACCCTTGTACCACCAATATATCAAGTTCAAGATAACTGTTAATTAGCTTGTAGGAGTACAACGGTTCTTCCACCATCTGAGTATGATGCTCCTAGAATTCATATAGATCCATCTCCAATGGACACCCATGTGGCTTAGGCACCTAGCAGTGGTGGTCTTGTGGGTTTTCAAAGATTGTGCCTATAGATTATGTGCTCATTCCCCTTTTATGATGAGAATGCATAGTGTTGTACCTATTGTCGGTTTTGTGTTAGTCTGTTCAATTGTGCATGAGTACTCTTTTACTTCACTAGCAAAAATGCCCGTGCGTTGCAACGGAGTACGGGACACATAGTTCATTGCATGGTCACTTATATACGCCCGTGTGTTGCAACGCAGAAAATAGAAATCCAAAAAATCTACAATTGTTATGAAAAAGTGGGGGTTCAATACTAAATGTAGATTGGCCAAGGAGAGGCACATGAGTATCCGTCATGGACTCTGCTTTCGTGCGATGACCATAAGCGTGCCCCAACTGTGAACAAGAAGGACTCGGACATGAAAACGGAAAAACGGAAAAACATATACGGTAACCGAGTCGATGTCTTAGTTGGACGAAAATTTAAAAGTGGCAGAAATTTTTTCTCTTTAGTATTAGGTATAGATATGCTAGGTTAAACTGCAAATTATCTTCAGCTCACTCCTGCGTGAACATAATCTGTCATATTCTTGACTAGTTTTGGACTGAACTTGGGTGATAATTTCAGAAATAGCTGAGAAGTCGGCATGGGCGGTGATGGGAACCAAGGCGGTTTTGCTGAGAAGCAGGGATGTGACTGTAGAACAAGGCCTGGAGCATGTAGCCACATGGAATGCGGGTATGATGAGATCGAATGATCTGAAGGAGGCCATCAGAGCCTTCCTGAAGAAGCGGAAGCCTGTGTTCTCCAAGCTGTAATGATCAGATTCAGATACCATACAACTACTTATCTGAAAATAAAAAGGAATAAAGTGTGTTAGGAGTAGACAAGAATACCATATGTGGTAGCATTTGGCGAAACATCCTTTCTTGTCAGGGAAATTGCCTGTCCTCGATGGAGCTGTGAAGAAACTTTTCCATGTCAATTGAGCTTACCAAAGTTGTTTCGGTTGATATGTCAAATGAGCCCAGGGTGTTATTGTTTTGTTACCTGTTCCAGTCTGTACGCAGACTCATTTCTTCTGCACCATATACACGGTAGTGAATGTCCCAGTTGGCCCAAACCCCCAGATGAGTTTTAACTCCAGATGATTGTTGGCATTGTCTCACCGCTACAAGATGAAAACCTTTACTCAGGGGGTGTCAGGGGGTGTTTGGTTGCTCCTAAATTTTAGTCGCTGTCCCATCGGATGTTTGAATACGTACATGGAGTATTAAATATAGACTAATTACGAAATTAATTACATAGTTTGCAACTAATTTGCGAGACGAATCTTTTGAGTCTAATTAGTCCATGATTTGACAATGGTTTGTTACCGTAAACATGTGCTAATGACGGATTAATTAGGCTTAAAGAATTCATCTCGTAAAGTACTGATGGATTATGTAATTTATTTTTTATTAGTATCCAAACACCCCATGCAACATCCTTCCGACACACCTCCTAAATTTTAGTAGCTGGATCAAACACCCCCTTATACTGTTGAAAATGAATACTAGAGCAATATGCCCCAGAAGTGTACCACCCTACTCTTCATCATGAACTCTACATGTCAAGGAACTTTAGAGCAGGAACAATACTATAGCATATTAACCCAAGATAACTTAGCATTCGCCAAAAAAAAAACTCAATATAACTTGGCGATAAATTAACATTTCCAAAGAAGCAAAGAAATTAATCTTAACATCGGCACTCAGATCGAGCGATGTTCATTTACTGCAATGCAAAGGTTCGACATTGTTCACAACCATTACCATCCACCAAGCAACTGAAACCTATTTTAGGCTTACTGCTCCAATTATATACAGACAAAACCTGACAGTGCCAAACTGGAGACGTCACAAACCAACTGCTTCAGACAATAGACATGAAAGACATCTCAAATTAAGAGAAAGAAGAAAAGAAAGTCCAGAAACAACTGCCATACAGGTCATGAGTCTAATAACATTAGTGACCTCAAATCTCAAACAGAACAACAAATTAGCAACGAACTGGCACTAACAACCCTGAGCATCTCACTACAGCCGCTTACATGGTCAATGCCATCATCGACCTGCTTCAACTCCCCAGCTTGAACGCCCAGGGTTCATCGCTGAGGAGCCTTGCTCTTCAAAGCCTCCTCCAACTGCAAGGGCGTCACGGCTGAGGTCTGGAGATGCGCTACGAAACCTGCCATCCTTGTCCTCCAACAAGTTGCTCAGACCAGCTCCTAAATCACCAATCTCAGCTGCCATCCTAGGCTCATCCCAAGCCACTGGTTTTCTACCCATCTCAATGTCGCCAACAGCTCTCCCCATGTTTGGACTCATGAAACCATTTGTTGGACGAGGCCTCAGACCATGCTCCTGTTGGACCCTACCACAGAAGTTGTTCTTGGAAGGAGGGATCGTTGTAAAGAAGATCTCTTTGATGTTTTCTATGACTCCCCTGTTGTATGGGTTGGCTCGTTGATCATAGCGATACCTGAAGTTCTCATATGTTGTCTACAAAGCAGTAGGGCAACTGATTAGCAATTGGCACAACATACTTCATCACGCAAGGATATAAATACATCCTTCTTGGAATCAGTTTTTACCTGATTTGTGCTCATGAGATACAAATGGAACACAGAAAGGCCACCAACAAACCAAACCGCAATGAATGTGTAGATGATTAAAGCAATAGACGCAGGGGTCTTTGCCATTGCCTTCCAAATTGTTATCTGCTCTGCATTTCTGATCTTAACAATGAGCACCCAACAGAACCCAAAGACATCCAGGCAGAGCAGAGTTGTTGAGAATACAAACATATAGAAGAACCTGTAATTCCTCTGCACAAATATAAGAAATCTTCTAAGGTGTTTGAAGTCTTTTACAATCCATCAAATTTAAGCAGGAATCTAGGCATTCTAAAAGGAAAAGATGCTCTACATTTTAGTAACATGGGGGAACAAGCAAATACTCCCTCCGTTCCAAATTATAAGTCGCTTTGACTTTTTTGGTACATCCATTTTGCTATGCATATAGATATAATATTATGTCTAGATACCTAGCAAAATGGATCAACCAAAAAAGTCAAAACGACTTATAATTTGGAACGGAGGGAGTACAATCGATGCGTTAAATGAAGAGACAACAGGGGCTGCAAGATTTAACATAAAGTGTTGGCAAAAGATTGTATATGAACAGCAAGACAGGCTTTCTGAGTCACGAGTGTTTAGTTAATAAACTTACCAGTCCTATGCATTGTCCAACCCATGGGCAGTGATGATCAAAACGCTCCACACAGTTGTTGCAGATAGAGCAATGAGAGCAACGAGGAGGCCTGTACAACATGCAAGTGTCACAGTATTTTGTCTTCACAGTGATCCCATTGACAACAACATCCTTCACTCGGGGCAAACGCACAGGTGGAGTCTGGTTAGCCCCAACCTCTGCATTGCCATCAAAACCTTCAGGTTCTGGAGGATGTGCATTGCGAGGTATGATCCCCGGATCTCTCCCAGAAGTTAGAAGCAGAAGACTCAGATCCTGAAAGGTGGCATAATGCTTAAACAAGTTAGAAGATATGCTCATTCTATATCTTCTTCTCTTTACCAGCAAGACCATGACTAAAGATAAATTTGTTTATGTACCAAATTAAAAGATAGGGGTAGGAGCACCAGCAAAATATGCTTGGTGCTAGTGGACAGCAAGTTAAAAAGGTAGTACAACAGGACGAATAATCCCCTTTTCTAGATAAAATCAGGAATCACTTCAATTAACACATGACGCTTAATAAAGGCAGAATATTACATTTCAATGCCATTACGAGCAATTAAATTTGACAGTTCACAGGCACTATATCATCTGGAGTGAGCCGCTTGCACAATTAGCATATAGTGAATAATAAAATAATTAATGCAGAAGCGAAAGGAATAATCCCCTTTGATGACATCCAGAACTAAGTTACATTGTATAATTAGGGATCACTTTGCCATTTAACACATGACACATGATAAAAGCAGAATATCACAGTCCCATACGGTTAGGAGCAATTAAATAACAGTTCTTAAGCAGTGTATCGTCTAGGGAGTCACTTGCCCAGTTAGAATGCGATGTATTGGAAAGGCAAATGTGAAACTGCAAATTTCCAATTTCTAATCATATATTTTGATTATAATAAAACTGAACCAAGCGATCATGCCAGACACAACCAGTATAGATTCAGAATACAAGCATAGTTTGAAAAACTGAAGCTGTCAGCTTTGTTAAAGACTCGTACTGTTCCAATAACTGCATATATATTAAGCAACAGTACCTGTACCGCACAGCTCAGGAAATAAATGAGTGTGGTGATTTGAAAAAGGATAAGAACGATACTCACATATGCTGTGAATAGAACTGCTGCAATCATGACCGGCAATCCCAGACCATAAGAGAACCTATCCATCAATTCCTTTGCAACGAATGCACAGAAGATTGATGCTGGCGCGAGAATAAGGAAAATGGTGACAAACAAGGATCTTGCATCAGGACCAAATATGAATCTCCCCTTCAGTAAAAACACCTGCAAAACATGCAAACTACCGTCAAACACACTTTCTAGTTCTATCACGACAGAAACAGCTTGAAAATCTCGTAGGAAACATTTCTTCTCAAGCTAGGTGGGTACCATTGTCAACTTTGTCTATGCACAACTCACAAAAGAAAGCAGAGGGTGAAATTATTCTGAGATGTAATAGACACTCAGTCGAAGTATAATTAATGCACTAGTCCAGTCCTAAAACTCAGGTTTCTTGTCCTGACCAAGACCAGAGGCACTTAACCCGTCCAGCCGTCCTAGAACCTACATTCCCGGAATCCCAGTACAAAATCATAAAAAATTTGGGGGAAAATCGAGCAATCAATTATTTTTGGAGCCAACAATGACCAAACGAATTTGCCAAGTTCAGCAAGGGAATCCCAACATCTGCCTACCACACCGCAGACACGAGTCAATCTAGTGCCGGTCCCTAGAAAGAAAGGAACAGTTAATTTGACTCGCGACATCAAGGCCGCACAGATCCACACCACACCCGCAACAAAGGAACTAGGGGAGGAAGAAAGGCGTAGAGGGGAAGAGAGAGGAGAGGGGCATTCCGCTCACATTGTTCCCCTTCCAGGCCTTGTACACCAGAGGCGCCTCCCCGCCAGCGCCGGCGCCGGTGCCGACGCCAGCGCTGGCGCTCGCTCCGTTCATCGCCGCCGCCCGCTCAGCCGCGAATAGCCGTCGAGATCACGGCCCAGATCACTACATAGACGGCGGCACAGCAACCTCCCGGGATCGCAGCGCCGCAGGTGGTGTGAGCTCGCAATGCCGTCCCACCCACCCCAACCCCACCGTTGCGCCGCCGCTGATGTCGCGGGAGGGAGAGAAGCGAGATGAGACGAGACGAAATGGAGGGCCTCTGCTGGGGACATGTAGTAATATCTCGTGGTGGTCCCTTCTTCCCTAGGTTTTGCATAGAAGCCCTCCTATTTCTCCACATTTCTGCTCCCCGCGCGGCAGCGAACAGCAAAGCCCCGCCATTTGCGCCGTGCACAGTGTAAGTAGCTTCCTCTCTTTTCTGAATGATTTTTCAATTCTGTTAATATAAAAATTTGAAAAGATTTTTGTGTCAACTTTCTGCGTCTGCAGAAAGTTTGTTTGATTGGGGTTAGTGGAGCCGAAGGGCTACTTCTCCACCAAATCCTTGCTGGCAGGAGAGTTTGGGGCAAGTGGGTGAACAAAGCTGGGAGGGTTTTGTTGGATTCCCAAATGCTAACTTGAGATCTGTGACAGTTAGTTTTACTTACAAACAAACTGCAGCGTGCTAACTTAAGAAGGTGGTGTTTGGTTAAGTGGTTCAGCTGCAGCTGTAATGGTTTAGTTGTTGTTATGGCACAACGAAAGTCATTGTCAGGTCAAAACAGAAACTGGTGCCCTTTCTTCTGCATGTGCCACAGCTGAACAACTTTTGAAATGGAATCAGTTGGCTTTGGCCCGCACAATAATGATGGCTGGAGTTCTAAAGGCCGGGAACATATGATTTCACGCCAAAAATAGGGAGATTATAAGATGTTCGTTCTTCTTCCGTGCTACTGTGAGCTCGGATTCCAAAAATATATATAAGACCTATTTCAAACTTAGGAATTTGGAATATCACGAGAATCAGTTTATTTTTAATCCTGCATTTCAAAGGAGCCACAGTGTTCATTGTGATCACCATATTTGGAAGCGAGATGGAAGAGAACACCCATTGAGCCATGAAGTCATCAATGAGTTGGCAAAAACAGGATATGTCAATTAACAATTGTGCAAGAAATAATTAATAACCAGAAAAAAGAAGCAAGAAAACGATTGTCAAGCACAACAAGCAAGGTGTTAAATGTAAAGACTAGGTGTAAAGGAAGTGAGAAATGATGGAAACGGTCGAAAAGAGGCCTTAACCACTTTTCAACGACGGCAACAACAACGTGGCCTTTCAATCCCAAGCAAGTTAGGGTAGACTAGAGTTGAAACCTACCAAGAGCCCCAAGTCACGGTTCAGACACTTCAATAGCTGTTTTCCAAGTACTCATATTCAAACATATATCTCTAGGTATATCCCAAGCTTTCAAATCTCTTTTTATCGCCTCCCCCGTATCAATTTTGGTCTTCCTCTACCTCTTCTCATATTATTAGCTTGGCTTAGTACTCCACAATGCACTGGTGCATCTAGAGATCTCCTTCGGACATGGCCAAACCACCTCAACCGATGTTAGACAAGCTTTTTTCAATTGGTGTTACCCCTAGGCGATCACGTATATCATCGTTTCGAACTCGGTCCATTCTTGTGTGACCACAAATCTATCGCAACATACATATTTCTGCAACACTCAGTTGTTGAACATGTTGAATCTTTATGGGCCAATATTCTTCTACATACAATATAGCTGGTCTAATCGTCGTTCTATAAAACTTGCCTTTTAACTTTTATGGTACCCTCGTGTCACAGAGAATGCCAGAAGCCTGTCGCCACTTGATCCACCCTGTTTTGATTCTATAGCTAACGTCCGCATCAATATCTCCGTCCCTCTGTAGCATCGATCCCAGATACCGAAAGGTATCCTTCTTAGGCACCACTTGACATTTCAAACTCACATCTCCCTCCTCCTGTGTAGCTTCGTCAAAGTCGCATCTCATGTATTCGGTTTTTGTTCTGCTCAATCTAAAACCTTTAGACTCAAGGGTCTGCCGCCATAACTCTAGTTTTCTATTTACTCCCGCCTGGCTTTCGTCCCCTACCACTACATCATCAGCGAACAACATACACCAAAGGATATCTCCTTGTATGTTACTGGTAACCTCATCCATTACCAAGGCAAAGAGATATGGGTTTAAGGCTGATCCTTGATGAAGTCCAATTTTAATCGAAAAGTAATATGTGTTACCATCGTTTGTTCGAACACTAGTCACAGCATTGTTGTACATGTCATTGATGAGGGTTAGATACTTTGATGGGACTTTATGTTTGTCCAAAGCCCACTGTGGCAGAACCTCCTAAATTATAGGGCCCACATACATTTGTCACTGTCCAAAGATCTTTGACAACAATGCATATGTTCCTGGTAACTTAAGAAGTCTGTCGGGTGTCCTCGGGAAACCCCGAATCATCCACGATTTCCGAGCAGGATCACATTACAGAGTCATTGCAGTATTACAACAGTCTATTCAAATAAATACATCAGAGTAAAAGTAGCGGAAGACTTACAATAACATAGTTTACAAACCATTTGTTTCAAACCATACAACTAAGTTCGATATTAATACAAATCAAAGTAGTGGAGCGGCATTATAATATAATACAAAACACACAATGAGGTCGCCTCGCCTAAGGGCCAAAAGAATCATAATACTTCTCAACGCCATCACAGGTACAATTGTCATGCAAAGACGATCCAAAATAGATCTCGCTCATGAGGCTCACCCGCAACAAGGGTCAAGCGAACCACGAGTACAAAAGTACTCAACAAGACTTAACCGAAATAAGAACTGATAACTTAGGAATGCAGGCTCAGGGATTCAAGGTATGGTTTTAGCAATAATCAAAGTTATTTTGCGTAAAAGCTCTTTGACAAAATTCTTTGTTTCAACAGTTTAAACTTCATAAAATCATATACAAAGATGACACGATCCGTACTGAGATCATAAAACTTCATATCCAACACCTTCATCAACCATTCTCAAGTTCCAGTTATTAATTACTACGATGATGAACAGTGAGTTGAGTCTCCATAACCGAGGAGCAACGACGATTCGAACCGATTGTAAACCCAGCTGGGGATTCTAGACCACACAACATATGCAGGTCCCTGACCTACATATACCAACCTATTCTCGGATCCTCTAAAACAAGAACGGGTCCGCGCCACCCGAGAATACAGTACTCCACCAATCCAGCCCATTGCCACGTGGGTACACGCTATTCCCGCCATCTCTCCACTCCCAGTGCGCGAGTAGCCATTCCCGTAATAGAATTGCCAAGTTTAGGCTTACCGGAGTATGTGGTTAGTACTACAAATTCTCACCTCATGCAATTCAACAACGGACGTGCCTTAATCGACACAGGCGGAAAGATCCCGCTCACAAGACCTCCATGTCTTGTGGCTTGTGGCAGAACCGCCCGAAATAGCACACTTACGGAGGCGCTCGTCTTCCACCAGACACTAAGCACCCCGAAAGCAGGCTACAGCGGGCGGTATCCGTCGGGCACACCCCAAGGGAGAACCCGAAAGATCCATATTTTTCTCAAGGATCCAATAATGAGAACGAGTTACAATACTTGTCCATTTCATACATCAGAGTTTCTTAAAAGTACATTATTACAATACCAAATATCAGTGCGGAATGATAAGCAATGAATTTAAAATAAACATCTAGCGATAAGAACGAGGATCCGTCCAGAGCCCACCGGAAGAATCCTCCACACAAAGGTACTTCTCAAGCATCACCGCAGAGGGTAAATAAACCCCGAGTACACAATGTACTCATAAGACTTATCCGATAGTGGGAATACTTTCCCGACTCCAAGGAATATGCTAGGCTTTAAGGTTTGCTGGTTCTCTTTTAGCAAAAAGCAATACTAATAGTGAGTCCTTATTGATACATTATTATCATCAGCCGTATTAAGTTTTCATCTAGTCAATTTATATAAGCCTGTTCTACTTTCAAGCAAGAGTTGAGCAATCAGTCCCATTTCTTCTCCTTTCAACTTTCAGTTCTTACTACGGTGCTAAACCGCAGACAAGTCGTACCGGATAACCCGGCGATTCGTGAATCAATGTGCCCAGCTGGGTGCCCCGAAGACACACGCCCCGCTTATACCCCAGGCACAAGCAGGACTAACCCACCACTCTCCTGTCCCGGGTGTCCAGGTCCCTGTCCAAACTTAGACTCCAAGCCCCCACATCCTGAGTCCCGGACTCAGTGCGGTGCAAGGACCTCCACCACCTCCTCTTCCCATCAGTCGGTCTGAAAAGAGCCGGATCCACGACAAGAGAGCAAACAAGCCTTCCCTGCGCCCATACCCAAGTATGTGATCGGGACAATAATCTGTGACTTGCCTAGAGTCATATGCAACGACCGGTCCTTAATCGACACAGCGGGGGGAAAAAGTGTAACCAGGGCTATGCCTGTTGGCCGCAGGACACAACCCCTCACACCCACCAGTACCAAATCCACATCCCTCGTCCAGGTCACCATTTTCCTTTCCATTATTTCATCATGATATCACACTTTAAACACCTATTTGCGAGTAACGACAAAGTTACTCACGCCACTGAAACATCCCGAGCATAGCAGCTACTCGACCTATACTAGTAGGACTCATGGTGGATATATTTATGCATGTAGCTTCCATAAAATGCCTGTAATGTAAATGCATATCATATAAATATATTGAGATCATTTAAAAATAGGGTTATGCACAGGGGCTTGCCTTGGGCAAGCAAAGCGGTGTCGTCAAAAGTCGATGACGGGTGGCTCGGAACGTCCTCCCGCACGAGGATCTCCTCGTACTCTTCGATGACTTCGTCGTACTCACCTGCTTTCGCCGAATGTCACGATCTCCGATGGTTTCAAATCCTCTATATGCATGCAAAGTGATGATGATGCAATAATTAATATATAGGCAACCGCAACTCTTAAAATAAGAATACATCTACCAAGCTACTAAGCTAACTCTAATGACTAATACGCAAAGTTACCTATTATTCCCACTAAACAAGTATGAAACATTTCATGTATTATCTTAGCAACTAAAGGCATCCTTATTGTTAATATCAATTTACTATATATATAATAAAACAAGGTGCACTAGCTACCATGCATCATAAAAAAAATTCATTCTCCAAATAACCATAATAAGCATTTCAAAATAATAAAGTAACCCTAAAGGTATCACTGAACTATACGAACTAATTACACTAACAGATAGATCATGAATTTAGGAATCTAACAAAATTTATTTCACAATCAATAAATAAATTCAAATGAGCTCTAGAGATGAAGAAAATGATATTATTGGAGAAGGATAATCATGCTATTGGACTTGATGACTTGCACATGACTGTGGGTCTAGAAATACTAGATGAGACCACGGGTCAAGAAAATAATAGAGAAGGAGGATGAAGGAATTCTTGTAGGCTAACTACCTCGGAATTGAATGAAGTGCCTCCTACGGTGATCGATGTCGGAGGCAATGCAAGATGAGAGACACGGGGAGCTTAGCAATTGCTTGCCTGCGTGGGAGCGGAGCAGAACCATATATAGCTTGGTTGTGGGTGGTCATGACAAGCTAGGTAGTCTGGAAGCACGAAACGAGTTGGCGGGGTTGTCCCTCTGGCCCGTGCCATGTCGCGGTGGTGTGGTCTTTGGTCATGAGAGAATTAATTCAAGGATGAACATTGAGTGGTCTTGGACTTACGAGCACGTCGAGGATGGAGTGGGCTTTGAAATTTGAACGTGCTTGGCGGTGTGGGGTCTTTGGTTCATTCATGCAGAGTCAAGGAATTAAAGGAGGAGGAGACCACCGGTCAAGGAATTATTAGAGAATGAGAAGATCATTTGCGAGACTAGCTATCTCGGTGATTATTGCAGCTGGGGAAATCGATAAGACGCAATTTTCACACGGGCAAGAACAGAGAAACTCGATTTGAGAGAAGCA
The DNA here is from genome assembly GCA_904845875.1 of Miscanthus lutarioriparius. NCBI lineage: Eukaryota > Viridiplantae > Streptophyta > Magnoliopsida > Poales > Poaceae > Miscanthus > Miscanthus lutarioriparius. The sequence goes on along the minus strand of CAJGYO010000006.1, from coordinate 8,225,434 downwards.
ACCGAAAGCAAATGGAGCGAAATGGCTCGGTGGCTCGGCGTATCCTTTTAAAAGGGGAGAGCGCTTGGAAAGCTGACAATGATGTGTCGTAAGGTTAGTGGCTAACTAGCCCGCTTAGAGGTAATAAAGCGGTGCGAGGAACGTTTTCGCTCGGATGAACAATGCTTCTGCAGAGTCTGCAGAGTTTCTTCGATGCTACTGATGAGTGTCTCACGCGTGAGCGCTTTTTTCCATCGGATGAACAGTGTTTTCGGGCGGCTTGGCCTACCGTGTGGAAAATCTTCAATGCTACAAATTGCTATCATGAGGAAAGGATCAAGCATCAGGAACCGTGTTTCCTACTGCGAATAGTGTTTCTGCGCTGCTACAGTGTCGCGTGTGGAAAAAGTGCCTGACCTTCATTTGCAAAACAGCTGAGCAGTGAGCGAGCGGAGTGCTTAGCGGGCTGAGCTTGTGCGTGATATAAATGCGTAGCGTGTGCGACACACTATGGCAGCGACAGCGTGACGTGCGCTAATAATTTTGTAAGGTGATTAGCAAGCGAAGTAAAGGTGGGATAATTAGAACAACGAGAGATGACAGTGGCGCGTCGCGAGATTGATGGAGATATAAATCTTGCCAAGTGGTATGCTAATAATTAGTGAATGACAATAATTTATCATTTGACTTTGTGGCTATGGAGCTCTCACGTGGAGAGAGATGACGTGCCGGAAGGACAACTTGGACAAGGAATAAATTAGAGCTCAATTTGAGAATTAGTGCAATAAAATTTAATTTCTCATTTACCACATGCAATAATATATAAACATGATGCTCATGACATGGTTTAATATTTTGATTAAGGCATAACACCGAGGGTGTTACAAATCTACCCCCCTAAAACAAAATCTCGACCCGAGATTTCATGTGCCTAGTGTGAGAACAAGGTAGGAAATACATTTCGACGTAGCAACTAACTATCAGAACCATTGAGGAGATGGGGGTAATGCTTCAATAGGTAACTCTCTTGTTCCCACGTGGCTTCAGCCTCAGAATGATTTTGCCATTGTACCTTGTAAAACTTTATCACCCTGTTCCTGGTCACTCTCTCCTTCTCATCCAAAATTTTTATAGGATGCTCCACATAAGACAGATCAGGTTGAAGCGGAAGTCCTTCTATTTCTACAGATTCTTCAGGAACTCGTAGGCATTTCTTCAGTTGCGAGACGTGAAATACATTATGAACTGCCGAGAGAATTTCAGGGAGTTGGAGACGATAAGCAACGAGACCACACTGCTGCAACACCTTGTATGGACCCACATACCGAGGGGCTAACTTGCCATGGACACCAAACCGATGTACCCCTCTCAAAGGAGATACCTTGAGATACACATAATCTCTAGCTGCAAATTCCAAAGGTCTTCTTCGTTTGTCTACATAAGCCTTCTATCGACTCTGAGCTGACTTCAAGTGTTCACGAATTATATTTACTTTCTCTCGAGCCTCCTTTATGAAATCCGGCCTAAAGTACCCACGGTCTCCTACCTCAACCCAGTTTAGTGGCGTCCTACACTTCTGTCCATATAAAGCTTCAAATGGTGCCATACGGGTACTCTCATGATAGCTGTTATTATAAGAAAATTCGGCTAGCTTCAAACACTGATCCCACTTCTCGGGAAAAGAGATGGTACAAGCCCGCAACATATCCTCGAGCACCTGGTTCACCCTTTCAGTTTGACCATCAGTCTGGGGATGGTATGCCGAGCTTCTAAGAAGACGAGTACCCAAACACTCCTGGAGTTTCTCCCAGAAACGAGAGACAAAAACTGACCCTCTATCAGAGATGATGGTGCGAGGAACTCCATGTAGGGTCACAATCCGATCAAAGTATAACTCCGCATACTTCTTGGCATTATATCTAGTGTCCACCAGAAGGAAGTGGCGGAGACTTGGTGAGACGGTCCACAATGACCCAAATAGAATCAAAGCCGAGGAGGTGCGGGGTAAACCCACAATGAAATCTGTGGAAATATCCTCCCATTTCCAAACAGAATGGGCAAAGGCTGCAGATATCCAGAGTACGCATATGATCTCGCCTTGACTCTACCACAAGTGTCACACTCCGCAACGAACCTGGGTGATATCTTGCTTCATGTAAGACCACTAAATACGATTGGCGTAGATCATGGTACATCTTGTTGCTACCAGGTGAATAGATGACTTGGAATGATGGGCTTCTTTTAAAATCTTTCTTTTCACTCTTCATTGGATGGAACCACCAAACCTATCCTTGTATCTCACGACTCCCGGCTCATCAATGCTAAAATGAGGTCCACGCCCCTTGACTAGCAACTTCTTGATGTGAGGAATCTCTTGAGGTCTTCCTTTTGTTCCCGAATAATTTGCTCCAAAGCATTTCTCGAGGTCAAAGCAATCTGAGCTAGCACCTACGTGTGGTGAAGTGACAAGGGTATATCCTCAACTTTGATGCGACTTATGACTTAAGGCATCGGCTACCACATTGGCTTTTCTGGATGATAGTGGACTTCCAAATTATAATCCTTGATCAACTCTAACCACCTCCTTTGCCTCATGTTCAACTCGGATCGAGTGAAAATATACTTAAGGCTCTTGTGGTCGGTGAAGATATGCACTTTGTTGCCCAACAAATAATGCCTCCAAATCTTGAGAGAGTGAACTACAGCAGACTAGCTCTAAATCATGGGTAGGGTAGTTCACCCGTGCTTGCTTCTTGATTGGCCATGAAGCATAAGCTATCACACGCCCTCTTGCATAAGCACACACCCCAATCCCGTCTTGAGGCATCACAATAAACATCAAAGGGCCTCTCAATATCAAAGTTGAGCCAATACAGAGCAAAGGGTCGAAAAGTCTTGAGTGGACCGAAAAGCTTCTTCACAAGTTGGACCCCAAACAAACTTAGCTTCTTTCGGAGCAGCTTAGTCATGGGCTGGGCTATCTTGGAGAAATCGAGGATGAAACGTCGATAGTATCCAGCTAGCCCAAGGAACTCGATGGATCCGGTGCATGCAGACCTAGGAGACTTCAATCTAACACATCTTGCACCTTCTTTGGGATCTACTGAAACGCCTCGGTGTCAACACATGTCCCAAAAACTCGCACTCGATCTAACAAAAAACTCGACTTGCTTTGAATTTAGCATACATGACTAGTGCTCTCTGAGTCGAGTCAGGACTATCCGGAGGTGACAGGTATGCTCTTCATCATTCTTGGAGTAGATCAAAATGTCATCAATGAACACTACCACAAACTTATCCAACTCCGGCATAAAGACTGAGTTCATTAGGTACATGAAGAAAGCCGGGGCATTGGTGAGACCGAAAGACATCACTAGGTACTCATACAACCCATACCTAGTAGAGAAAGCTGTCATTGGTATATCCTATGGCCTGATCTTGATCTGATGGTAGCCCGATCGGAGATCTATCTTCGAGAACACCTTGGCACTAGCTAACTGATCAAACAAAGTATCTATGCGGGGCAAAGGATATTTGTTCTTAACTGTTACCGCATTGAGGAGGTGGTAATCCACACACATCCGCAGAGTACCATCCTTCTTCACGAAAATCGCTGGACAACCCCATGGTGAAGAACTTGGGCGGATGAAACCCTTGTCCATCAACTCCTCCAGTTGCTTCTTCATTTCTGCCAGTTTTCTCGGAGCCATGCGGTACGGACGCCTGGAGATAGGAGCAGTACCAGGCTCAAGCTCAATGGAGAATTCTACCTCACGGTCCGGTGGCAATCCAGGAAGATCTTCAGGGAAAACATCTGGAAACTCACGTACTACTGGAATGGAGGTAACATCAGGAACGGCTTCAGCTTGGGCAGCAACAGGTAAGACCGGTTCTGAGGGTATGATGAGAGACATCCTATCCTCAGAAAATGGAAGTCGTAACTCTACACTTCTACTCTTCATATCCAATACTACCCCATACAACCACAACCAGTTCGTTCCAAGAATAGCATCAATGCCTTGCCCAGGCATTATCATGAACTGTAGACGGTAAGTGTGGGTGGCTAATACCAAACTTACTGTATTCGTGCGGGTATTGATGAACATCTGAGAACCCGCAGTACGGATCTTATAGGCATACGGTATAGCCAATAGTGATAAGTTGTGCCGCTCTATAAACCCCATGCTCATAAAGGAATGCGATGCACCAGAATCAAACAACACCAAAGCTGGATGGGATTCGATGGTAAACATACCAGCCATAACTGTCTCCTGCTGCATAGCTTGCTGAGCATCCGTGAAGTGCACCTGACCAGATCTGCTGGGCACCTTCCTCTTGATGAAAGTCCTCTTAATCAGCCTGGAATTTGCAGACGGCTGAGACGGCTGAGCTGTCTGCTGCTGAGGACACTCCCTGGCATAGTGGCCATCCTTGCCACACTTCAAACAAGCACCAGGCTTGTTCTCGAATCCCTGACGAGGTGGAACCAGCTGTCCCTGAGTCTGCTGGGGCTGCACCTGTTGCTGAGGTGCCTTGTACTGAGTAGCAGAAGTCTGTGATGTCTGCTGGGGTGGCCGGTACGGAGGCCCGCCGGATGGTTGATAGGGCCCCTGCCTAACAATATGTACCTTCTGAGTATGGGGATGGCTGGAGGATCCAGCTGCCACCCGCTTCCGCTTCCAATCCACCTAGGATGCCCGCTGGAAACCCTCAAGAGCAATGGCGGCGTTCATCAGAGCCCCAAAGGTCTGATAGTTCCCTAGGTACAGTTTCTCCTGAAGAGCAGGAGTGAGACCGCGAAAGAAGCGATCCCTCTTCTTGTCATCCGTGTCCACCTGACTACCAGCATACTGAGCCAAGTGGTTAAAATGGGTCACATACTCCATTACTGTCCTGTTCCCCTGACGTAGCTCCATGAACTCGATCACCTTCTGGTGGATAACACCAGCAGGTATGAAGAACTCGCGGAAGGCGGTGGAGAACTCCTGCCACGTCGCCGGGTGATCCGGCAGCTCCGCGGCCTAGAAAGTCTCCCACCAGGCACCTGCGGACCCCAAAAGCAGTTGGGACGCAAAGTGCATCTTCTGCTCGTTGGCCACTCCGAGCAGCCGAAACTTCTGCTCCAATGTGCGAAGCCAGTGCTCCGCCTCCAACGGATCGTTCGACGGTGTGAATGTGGGTGGGTGGGTTTTGAGGAAGTCCTGGTAAGAGGACTGTCCCTCAGGACGACGAGCACCACCCCCATTCCCACCGTTGCCTCCGGGGCCTCCACGGGCGAGACCATGAGGGCCTGTGCCATAATCTCCATGGCACGAGCTGTCTCTCGATGAGCGTGCCACGACTCCTAGCGAGCAGCCAACAACTCCACCATGACCTCTGCGGCGGACAGCAGCGGAGGCGGTGGCGGAAAAGGCTGAGGAACCAAGGGTGGAACCTCTCGAGCTCCCTCGTTGCCACGCTCAAAGGCCCGAGCTTTGTCACCATGGCCCTCGTTGGCGCTCCCGAACCTGGTGCTGCTCCACGTGGGACCTCAGATTCATCTATAAGAGAGACGAACCATCCATTAGAACACCTTCCCGATCGGGATCCGTGGATTAAAGAAATGGCGACATTTTTTAAGGCATTCATTAAGTTAATCCTACCAATTTACTACTTTCATTATACGTGAAGGGGATTCCTAGTTCAAGTAAGATGCTATTATATGATGCATGCTTCGACCTATCGCTCACTCAAGCCGGAATATAGCGGCGTCAGTAAAATTTTTGGCACATCACACACTCACTTTCCGTGATACTAAGCGATTTCTTACGTCATGTAAGTCGATTGTACCATAAACCGATTAGATAAAACCAGTGCCGCTATCCTAGATATACCATATAGCTAGGGCTTATACTTAACTTAATCGCATCCTACTTTTCGCAAAACTTTTGTTGGTCCACTTTTAGTTTTGTAAAAGAGTGAGGAACTCGTGACCATTATTGGCTCTGGTACCAACTGTGGCAGAATCGCCTGAAATAGCACACTTACGGAGGCGCTCGTCTTCCACCAGACACTAAGCACCCTGAAAGCAGGCTACAGCGGGCGGTATCCGTCGGGCACACCCCAAGGGAGAACCCGAAAGATCCACATTTTTCCCAAGGATCCAATAATGAGAACGAGTTACAATACTTGTCCATTTCATACATCAGAGTTTCTTAAAAGTACATTATTACAATACCAAATATCAAAGTGCGGAATGATAAACAGCGGAATTTAAAATAAACATCTAGCGATAAGAACGAGGATCCATCTGAGCCCACCAGAAGAATCCTCCACACAAAGGTACTTCTCAAGCATCACCTGCAACAGGGGTAAATAAACCCTGAGTACACAATGTACTCGCAAGACTTATCCGCGGTGGGAATACTTTCCCGACTCCAAGGAATATGCTAGGCTTTATGATTTCTTTGGTTCTCTTTTAGCAAAAAGCAATACTAATAGTGAGTCCTTATTGATACATTATTATCATCACCGTATTAAGTTTTCATCTAGTCAATTTATATAAGCCCTGTTCTATTTTTAAGCAAGAGTTGAGCAATCGGTTCCATTTCTTCTCCTTTCAACTTTCAGTTCTTACTACGGTGCTAAACCATGAGACAAGCCGTCATCGGATAACCCGGCGATTCGCGAATCAATGTGCCCGGTGGGTGCCCTGAAGACACGCCCGCTTGTACCCCTGTGCACAAGCGGGACTAACCCACCACTCTCTCTCTGTCCGGGTGTCCGTGTCCCTGTCCAAACTTGGACTCAAGCCCCACATCCCGAGTCCCGGACTCGGTGCTTGGCAAGGACCTCCACCACCTCCTCTTCCCATCGATCGGTCCGGAAAAGAGCCGGATCCGCGACAAGAGAGCAACAAGCCTTCCCTGCGCCCATACCCAAGTATGTGCTCGGGACAATAATCTGTGACTTGCCTAGAGTCATATGCAACGACCGGTCCTTAATCGACATGAGATGGGGAAAAAAGTGTAACGGGCTATGCCTGTTGGCAGCAGGACACAACCCCTCACACCCACCAGTACCAAATCCACATCCCCGTGTCCGGTCACCATTTTCCTTTCCATTATTTCATCATGATATCACACTTTAAACACCTATTTGCGAGTAACGACAAAGTTACTCACGCTACCCAAACATCCGAGCATAGCGACTACTCGACCTATACTAGTAGGACTCATGGTGGATATATTTATGCATGTAGCTTCCATAAAATGCCCAGAACGTAAATGCATATCATATAAATATATTCAGATCATTTAAAAATAGGGGTTATGCACTCGGGGCTTGCCTTGGGCAAGCATGTGTGTCAAAAAAGTCGATGACGGGTGGCTCTCGGAACGTCCCTCCCGCATGAGGATCTCCTCGTACTCTTCGATGACTTTCGTACTCCTTCTTCGCTTGAATGTCACGATCTCCGATGGCTCGTCCTCTATATGCATGCAAAGTGATGATGATGCAATAATTAATATATAGGCAACCATAACTCTTAAAATAAGAATACATCTACCAAGCTACTAAGCTAACTCTAATGACTAATACATAAAGTTACCTATTATTCCCACTAAACAAGTATGAAACATTTCATGTATTATCTTAGCAACTAAAGACATCCGTATTGTTAATATCAATTTACTATATATATAATAAAACAAGGTGCACTAGCTACCATGCATCATAAAAAAAATTCATTCTCCAAATAACCATAATAAGCATTTCAAAATAATAAAGTAACCCTAAAGGTATCACTGAACTATACGAACTAATTACACTAACAGACAGATCATGAATTTAGGAATCTAACAAAATTTATTTCACAATCAATAAATAAATTCAAATGAGCTCTAGAGATGAAGAAAATGATATTATTGGAGAAGGATAATCATGCTATTGGACTTGATGACTTGCACATGACTGTGGGTCTAGAAATACTAGATGAGACCACGGGTCAAGAAAATAATAGAGAAGGAGGATGAAGGAATTCTTGTAGGCTTACTACCCGGAATTGAATGAAGTGCCTCCTACGGTGATCGATGTGCGGAGGCAATGCAAGATGAGAGACACCAGGGAGCTTAGCAATTGCTTGCCTGCGTGGAGCGGAGCGTAACCATATATAGCACTTGGTTGTGGGTGGTCATGACAAGCTAGGTAGTCTGGAAGCACAAGAAACGAGTTGGCGGGGTTGTCCTCGGCTCCGTGCCATGTCTTGGTGGTGTGGTCTTTGGTCATGAGAGAATTAATTCAAGGATGAACATTGAGTGGTCTTGGACTTATGAGCACGCCAGATCTGGAGTGGGCTTTTAAATTTGAACGTGCTTGGCGGTGGGGTCTTTGGTTCATTCATGCGGTCAAGGAATTAATGGAGGAGGAGACCACCGGTCAAGGAATTATTAGAGAATGAGAAGATCATTTGCGAGACTAGCTATCTCAAATTGATTATTGCAGCTCGGGGAAATCGATAGACGCAGCGACTTTCATGGGCAAAAACAGAGAAACTCGATTTGAGAGAAGCAACTGAGCAATGGAGCGAAATGGTTTCGGTGGCTCGGCGTATCCTTTTAAAGGCGAGGAGACGCTGGAAGCGCCGCAATGATGTGTCGTAAGGTTAGTGGCTAACTAGCCTGCTTAGAGGTAATAAAAGCGGCGAGGAGCAGCGTTTATTTCGGATGAAGCAGTGCTTCTCGCAGAGCTGCAGAGTTTCTTCGATGCTACTGATGAGTGTCTACGCGTGAACAGCTTTTCCGTCGGATGAGCAGTGTTTTTCGGGCGGACCGGGCCTACCATGTGGAAAATTTTCAATGCTACAAAGGTTGTCGTGAGGAAAGGATCAAGCATCGAGAACCGTGTTTCCCTCTGCGAATAGTGTTTTCTTATTTGCTATGATTGTCGCGTGTGGAAAAAGTGCGACCTTCATTTGCAAAATAGCCGAGCGGTGAGCGGCGGAGTGCTTAGCGGGCTGAGCTTGTGCGTGATATAAATGCGTAAGCGTGTCGACGACACACTATGGCAAAATGACGAAGATGACGTGCGCTAATAATTTTGCAAGGTGATTAGCAAGCGAAGTAAAGGCGGGATAATTAGAACAACGAGAGATGACAGTGGCGCGTCGCGAGATTGATGGAGATATAAATCTTGCCAAGTGGTATGCTAATAATTAGTGAATGACAATAATTTATCATTTGACTTTGTGGCTATGGAGCTCTCACGTGGAGAGATGACGTGCCGGAAGGACAACTTGGACAAGGAATAAATTAGAGCTCAATTTGAGAATTAGTGCAATAAAATTTAATTTCTCATTTACCACATGCAATAATATATAAACATGATGCTCATGACATGGTTTAATATTTTGATTAAGGCGTAACACCGAGGGTGTTACATGGCTCACACACACCGAGTCCGCCCGGTCTAGATTTATTACTCCACATTTCCATATCACAGGCTATCATAATTAACCAATGTTCCATTTAAAACTTGCGGTGGCGGTGTAGTCACCGACTTCATCGTTTTCACGCATAGCTAAGCAAAACTAGGCATATCTGAGTTCAAAGCTGGTAATATGGTAAATATGGAATAACAAGGGTGGTAATGCACCAATTAGGCTCTTACTTAACTCTTAATCACTTAATGCGAGAACGGAAAGCAAAAGCGAAATTAATTTGTAAAATACAAGGTAGGGTTGTATGCATCAAGGGCTTGCCTTCGTTGATTGGAAAAATCCGGCCCCGCGACGTTTCACAAGTCTTCGATCCGACCTCAACAGACAGATCAACTCGCCCGCAACTTGATTAACTACCACGTGTTCACCTTCGTTTACTACACGTAGTAACATTGCCATGTTTAACATGATGCGGAATATGAAACATGATGCTCGATGATGGATGCAAAAATTAATAAATTGGATACAATTTTCCTTCGCAGTACAGTTACAAACCAAACTAACCAAACCATATTCGTAACTGATGTGACCACACCAGCACCGATTACTTTGGTGAACTCTCCGACCACTATGGTGAACTATCCGACCACTACGGTAAACTATCCGACCACTATGGTGAACTATCCGACCACTACGGTGAACTATCCGACCACTACGGTGAACTATCCGACCACTACGGTGAACTATACGGAGCAAAGATCGTCGGTGAGGGAGAACCGGCGACTGCAGTGATCAAAATGAGTAAACAACAACTGATTAAGGACTACAACATCGAAACGAAACCGTAAGTACACTGATTACAGACAACGGCTCACCGAAGGGCTCTGGCCACGATGACACGTCCGCAGCGGTGAAGTTGCTGACCTCGAGGAAGAAAAATGTGGACAACGAGTTCTCGGCAATTTCAGGCGACCAATGCAAGCTGCCTAGATTCGCAAGGAAAAGACGGAACTAGGACGGCCTTTATCGAGATGGCAACAACGCTGGGGAGACGATGCGAGCTTGTTGGAGCGATGACAACGGCGGTGGTGAAAACAAAGGAAGAAAAACGACGTTGACGACGTCTTGGTACTTATAGCTTGGTAAGCAAGCTCAAGGAAGCCACGACGGAGCCGTTTCGTGCTGCGGTAGCGACATCAAGGACGGCCACGACGCGCCGAACGCCAAGAAGGTCCGACGGCAATGTAGCTTTAGGCGGTGAACACCGTTCACAGAAATTACAAAATTGTCATACGCCAAAATTCACAAACTACTCTCAAATTTTCATAACAACTCAAAAATCTCCAAAAACAAAAGTTGTTCAAAATCGAAAGTTCTACAACTTTGCTTCTATAACCATCTTCTAATTCGGTCTAGATTTTGAAATGGATTTTCAGGGTAGAATTTAAATGCTGAAAAGCGGGGTTTTCTCGAAAAATTCAAAATCCAAACAAACTTTGAATTTAAATCAAACAATACAATTCAACACATACCACATGAATATAAACTTATTTTAGTGTATGCATCTCAAAGTTTTCACCAAATGCCAAATGCTTTGCAATGCATATGATGACATGTCAGGTTTTAGTATTTTAAACACCCGAGGTGTTACACCCACCACATAATATTTCTTGGTATCTTATCATAAGCCTTCTCTAAGTCAATGAAAACCATGTGGAGGTCCTTCTTCTGCTCTCTAAACCGCTCCATAATTTTTCTTATTAAGAAGATTGCTTCTGTGGTTGGCCTTCTGAGCATGAAACCAAATTGGTTTGTTGATATCTGCGTCGTTCCTCGCAGTCGCTGCTCGATGACTCTCTTCCATGGCTTCATAGTGTGGCTCATCAACTTAATTTTCCGATAATTAGTACAACTTTGATATCTCCCTTATTCTTATAGATTGGTATCAATATGCTTCTTTTCCACTCCTCAGGCATCTTATTTGATCGAACGATATTGTTGAACATTTTAGTTAGCCATACTATAGATATATTCTCGAGACATCTTCATACCTTGATTGGGATACCATCAGGACCCATCGCTTTACCCCCTTTCATCATTTTTAAGGCTTCAAATTCTTGAATCCTCCGCACAAAGCGTCTATTAGTATCATCAAACGAGTCGTCCAGCTGAACGATGATGTTCTCGTTCTCACCATCGAACAATTTATCAAAATACTCTTGCCTTAACTACTTTTCATCTTTGAAAATTATATGAAATCAAAATCAGGAAGGTTCAACAAAGAAACAACAACAAATTTCGGAGATGAAGCATCGGTCAGAAAAATTATTGATACGATTGGGAACCGGAACTTTTTTTGAGGGGCACTAAACGCACATCACAGAGCACCAACTTCAAAATATAGTATTTTCAATGGGCAATGCCCGGCACTTCTCTTACCCGATGCAATTTGACTATTTGAGTATTACCCTTTGCACATGACAAAATACTAGCTTGTTCAAAACTAGCCAACACTTCTCTCACCTCCAAGTAACAACTTATTCGAAGAGCCTTATTCCCATCTTTAGGGTGATTGGAGAGCAACTTTCTACGAGGTCATGTCTGTTTGGCACAGTTTTAATTCGAATATCGATGTTGGGCCTATATTTTGTAAACTAAATTAGAATGGTTTAAATATTTATATTTTATCAAAACTATAAACAAAATGATTCATAAAAATGCTTTTTGGCATACTTCAACTTAGATTCAAGATTTGCTGGAGCTACAAATACATAGCTAAGAAATCCATATATGGCCCCGTTCGCTTGTCTTAAATTTGGCTTGTTCGGCTTGTTTTTTCAGCCGGAACAGTGTTTTTCTCTCACAACAATTCAGCCGGAACAGTGTGTTTCAGCCAAAGTTCAGACCAGCGAACGGGCCTATATTTACTGGAGTTGGAGCTCTGCCAAACAAAACGGGAAGGGATGAGCAAGTCTACAATGGCTTGGCCCAATAGCAACCCATACTTGCATTAGGGCATGTTTAACGCTTTTGTTTTATGGCCTAAACAAAAAAGGGCCTAGGAAGCCCATAATGGCTATTTATGTTTATTTATATATACATGGAAATGATGAGCTGAACCAGCTTGTGTGATCCCAATAGTGATATTTGGCTCGAAACAACTCAATTTTTTTCGTTGGCATGGCTAGTAATTTGCTCAAACCCTAGTTTTCTTTAGAGGATGGGGGTGGTTTTAGGGAGAGGATACGAGGCTAAGAAGAAAATTGTCGGCGAGACGAGGGCACCGGAGCTCTTAAACCCAAAGTCGAGATAGGAAAGAAGATCTGCTAGAGATGTTTTGTTTATATCTAGAGACAATTGCGATATTGTTCTCGTTTTTAACTCTAGCTACATGTTTGTCTCTATTTTTTTAATTTTTTTTACAGATTTGCCTTGTTTTTTGAACGTTAGTCTCATGTCTGCCCCTGCTTGTGGAAGGTGTGCCCTAGTGATAAATAAGAGTATATACAAGAGTTTCCAAAACCCACTTTGAATCTAGTTTTTTTGGCACTACTGACAAAAAACTGCTTCCCAACAACTTTCTCAACTTCTAATCTTTCTACACTTAGGAACTAGACCTAATCGTGCGGATATATACGCGCAATGTATCCATCGATCAATCTGAAAGTAGAATGATATGGGGGAAGAACAAAGAATATGACAGAGTTCCTGATAAAAATATACAAAAGAGAAAGAAAATATAAAAGTAGCCAAGACTTAGGATGACTTAAAAATTATTCGTGATTTAAAATTGTCTTCTATACTTTAAGACAGAGACATTAAAAAATGTTGAATAAACCCAGCAGAGTGCTCCCAAGATTTTGTAGCCACTTGAAAAACTTATTGATTTATCGATTGCTTTATTTTAACTATTGATTATCGGTAATGTATCAAAATAAATTAGAAAAGAAAGAATGGAGAGAAAAAGACTATAATGCCCATCTCATATCAAAAGCCTTGTGGCCTCTTTTGACTCTGTGAGGCCGTGACCATGAGTCACGAACCGGTGCCTTCCTCTGTTCAACCGCAGTGGCGCAACTTGGCTATTTGTCATTGTCGGCGGATTCTTGGTGAGCTGAGCTGGCTGCGACTGCGATCTTGAGGCGAGCCGCCGCGTGTACCGCCGCCAAATCGAAAAAGTCGCCGGCTGCTGTATTTGCAATTTACATCTCGCCGATTAGGCGTGGCCGTCCCTTGGCACGCGTAACGCGGTATGCGACGGCACTGAGGCCTCCACTTTTCAGGGGCCTCCAAATATATATAGAGTATATATACGTATATATGTATTGCTTGGTAAATAAGAACGCATACAAAGATAGCTTTGGCCTTTGGCCCATTAGCAAAGCGACGTGTACAACAATTGACCAAAGCCCAATAAACAATGGCTTGTTGCCCGGCCGCTATTCGATTGGCAATGTTGCCGATCCCAATTCCCCAACCGAATCGGATCGCAAATCTTAGGTCTCACGTACTACCTCTCGACGTCTCGTCTCGTGTCGCCGCCATCGCTCGACGCGCATCTGCCGCCGTAAGCGTTTTTCATGAGTGATGGCGTGAGCCGTGACGATCTAGCTGCAAGCAACGCAACAATGAGAGCGAGGCGCTAAGGCCCTCAAGGTAATATAAATCATTCATATTTATTTTTCAATTCATTCACTTTGGTAGCCGCGAACAATAATAAGTAGTTGATCGATCTCTAAATTTTGTTTTTTTTTATCTTTTGATCTAGACACCCTCTTTGGAATAGCATTCAAAGATTGAAGCCATGTCTTCTACAAATCGTTCTAGAAAATTTGAATCAGGTTTTCAAAAGCGTAAGAAGAAACAAAGAATAGAGGAATTAGTCCAATCTCAAAGAAGGAGCTATGGATAGATTTGTTACAAAGCAGTCCACAAGTGTCGCCCGATAATCCAACACTTGAGGCGGGGGCCCCGCTTGAGGAGGGCAAAGCGATTGACAATAATATTGATAATGATCCTATAGATCCTCCAAGAAAATAATGTTGAAGTTGAGGAAGTTGACAACACAAATACTCAGATAGACAGTGAAGACTTGAATCCTTCTTCAAATGCTAGTGATTCTTTTCAGCCTGATATATTTGATCCAAGATACTGGGATTCACTTGATAGTAGACAAGTTGACATTTTAGCACAAAAGGGCCCTAAAAGAGACCTATCAATTCAGAAGGGTCCTAAGGACATGTTATCTAGAAGATTTTCTTCACTATTCTATGATAGAATTCTGTCAAATGGAGAAAGCTGTGACAGGGATTGGCTTGTTTATTCTAAGGAACTTGATAGAGTTTTTTGCTTCAGCTGTAAATTATTTACAAAAGGTCATCGAAAAGGTCAGTTGGCAAATGAGGGTTATAATGACTGGATACATCTTGGGCAGAGACTCAAAGAGCACGAGAGACAAGTGCAGATCATGTTTTGAGCATGATGACTTGGTATGAGTTGCGTAATGATTGCAAACCGATCAAACTATTGACAAAGCTGCTCAACGACAACTTGAGAAAGAAAAGGACCATTGGAGGAAGGTTTTATTTAGAATTGTTGGCATAGTAAAATTTCTTGCCAAGCATAATCTTGCATTTCGTGGAAGTAACAGCAAACTATATGATGATAGCAATGGGAATTTTTGGGCTTAGTAGAGATGTTGGTGAATTTGATCCGATTATTCAAGAGCATGTCCGCGGATTACAAATGATGAAACTCACGTTCATTATCTTGGTCCTAGGATTCGAGAATGAGTTGATACACTTACTTGCTTCGCTATTAAGTCTGAAATTATTAAGAAGATAAAGAGTGCAAAGTATTTCTCTGTCATACTTGATTGTACCCCGATGTAAGTCACCAAGAACAAATGTCTTTAATTATAAGATATGTGGACTCAACATCAGGTCATGTTGAAGAATCCTTTCTAGGATTCTTAGATGTAAATGACACGACTAGACAAGCACTTTTTGATGTGCTAGAGAATGAGCTAAAGATTCTTGATCTTGACATAGATAATGTGAGAGGACAAGGCTATGATAATGGTTCAAATATGAAAGGAAAACATCAAGGTGTACAAAGGAAGCTTTTGGATGTAAATCCTAGAGCTTTTATTCAACTTGTGGTTGTCATAGCCTTAATTTAACACTTTGTGATATGGCTACTAAGACTTGTGGCGAGCTAAAGATTTTTTGGAATCATCCAACGTATCTACACAAAGATTTGCTAACTCTACAAAAAATGGCGGATACTAAAAGAAAATATAAGCGGGTGACTCTCAAGTCGGTTTTATTACACGATGGGAGAGTCGCATTGATAGTGTTAAAGCTATCGTGTTTCAATGTGTCTGTGTACATTCGGGAGGCTCTACTTGGTATCCAACATTTTCATATTGGTACCGATTTAATAATGTACTTTTGTTGGTTATCTCATATATTAAAATGTTTTCCTTCTTTTAATTTAGGTATCGATATTGATAACGATCCAAGCAAAGAGTAGTGAGGCTAAAGGTTTGGCAAATAATGAACTTGGACAATATGACTTTATAGTGGCAGTTGCTATTTGGTATGAGGTATCAGATATCTTGCTAATTTGGTAAGCAAACAAATGCAAGAAAAGGATATGCTTATTGATGTTGCTATCAAGAAAGTGAAAGGGCTTATTTCTTTCTTCGAGGGCTATAGGGAAACTGGTTTCTTACAAGCTTTGGAGTCGGCCAAAGAAATTGCACTTGAGATGGATATTGGTACTACATTCACTAAAAAAAGAAAAATTACAAGAAAGAGGCATCACGATGAGAACCCAGAAGACACAAATATTGCCACAATGTCTCCAGAGGAGTTATTTAGAATAGAGTATTTTAACACTCTTATTGATCAAGCTATTGTCTCTCTCCGAAACAAGATTTGAGCAAAGACAAAGAATACCAAAAAATTTTGGTTTCTTATTTACTTGAAACATTGCGGTCGTTGGATAACCAAAGCTTGAAGTCTTCTTGTGATAATCTTGAGGTGTCCTTAAAAAGGATGAAAAATCGATATTGATGCCAAAGAACTATATATGGAGTGAAGTTTCTACAAGACTTCATTCCAGAAGAAAGAATGGGGCCTGTTGAAATTTTGCGGTTTTTAAAGGAGCATGGTTGTTTTCCTAATGCAACTATTGCATATAGAGTTTTGTTGACTATTCCTGTGACTGTTGCATCAAGCAGAATAAGCTTTTCTAAGTTAAAGCTATTGAAGACTTATTTCGTTCTCTACAATGACACAAGAAAGACTTAATGATTTGGCTATAATAGCACTTGAAGGTGAACTATTGGAGAAGATTGATTATGAGCATATTATTGAAGACTTCATTTCAAAGAACACTAAAAGAATGATGTTATTCAAGTAAAGATTATGTAATATAGGTATCATTCTTGAATCTTGATATATATTTTATTGCAATATACTGCATGCTTTATAATATCGTATATTTAGTTTTTTTTTCTAGGCTAATAGGCCTCATTTCTTAGTATCGTACAGGGTCTCTAATTTTCCCGGGACGGCCCTGGTTGGGGTGAGATGCGGCAAGACGGGGAGCACGTGGCTTGGTGGTGGTAGCCGGCGGGGGCGAGCTCCAACGGTGGATCCGCCCGGCTCCGTTCATCGAGCTCGAGTGGCAAGTGGCAGCTCGCTGGAGAACAAGAATGGATGACAGGTTTCGTCGTGTTGTGCATCTTCGGATCTCAAAGGAGTTCAGGACGGGAACCTATAAATGTGTCCGCTTCTCTTCCCCACGCCCGGCCTTGTCGCTTTATCGCCAACCTGTGGCCATGGACGCTCCACCACGCACCACCACCACCCCGCCCGCCTCCTCCAGTCCTCCTCCTCAAACCCACCCCCTCTCGCTCGCCTCGCCCCCAGTCCCCTCCCGTCCCTATGGCGGCCGTCACCGCAGCCACCGCCGCCGCGTCCTCCTCCTTCCTCCACCGCCGAAGCCCCGCCCACTGCCGGCGCGCCACGCTCCGCGCCGCGGCGGGGCACTGCCGCCACTCCAGCTCCAGGTTCGCCTGCCGCGCCGCCGAGGTGTCCGGGGCCGAGCCGTCCACACCGGCGGCGGAGGGCGCGGGAGGTGGCGGGGGCGCGTCGTGGGTGCCGGTGGTGCCGCTCGCCGCGCTGCCGCGCGGGGAGCGCCGCGTGATCGTGCAGGACGGGGAGGAGATCCTGCTGCTCTGGTACAAGGACCAGGTCTTCGCCATCGAGAACCGGTCGCCAGCGGAGGGCGCCTACACAGAGGGCCTCCTCAACGCCAAGCTCACGCAGGTGCGTCTCGACTCGAGCTCACGCCAATGCCGGCCTGCGCTGCTCGCAGCGCAGCTGACTACTATCTTTTTCGTGCCCGCGAGTGACACAGGCGTTACCTGTTCTAACCGTATGAAAAAGTATGCAAACAGAAAACGATCGACAACCAAACCCGTCGAAGTGCCTTTGTTTTGAAACAATCTACAAATTCCCTATTAATAAACTTCCCTAGTTGGTTCTAGAGTTTCAAAACAAGCTAAATGTTACTTCTAACTTGTGTGCTTGGTGTGAGCAGGTATCAACTTTATGCCTGTTTTGTCTGAACCATGTTTGGAGAAAATGTATCTGACTACGCTGTTAGCTAAACTATAGCACTAGTTAGTTAGTATCTTTGTCCAGTTAAGATCTAGAAGTCAGGTTAGAGGATAGTGCAAGTACGGAGGCGTGCTCGTGCTTGACACGGTCTGGTCGAGTCGGTTTGGAGCGTCACGGTGCGCGCTGCAGCGCGTGGTGCGCGTCGCACAAAAACGGCGTGGTACACGGTGTGTAGCGTGGCGCGGGGATACGCGGAGGTATGTTTCGTGATCTCATCATGTATCTCTATAAATAGAAAGAACAAGGACCGAAAAGGGCTGCGACATTTGGCAGCAACAAACCCTAGTCTCAATCGTTCTCATCTGTTATCTCGCCGCGGTCACCGTCGAGACGCCGCCGCTGCGTTCTAGTTCGTCGCAGGGTATCGCCCGCGCCAACAACTGGTACCAGAGCTCCAGGTTAGGCGGTAGGAGGCAGGAGGAGAAGCAAGGGTGGTTAAGTCCACCGGAGTTGAGACGGAGAAGTAGCCGGAGTTGTCGTCGTCGAAGATGGGCGCGTCGGGCGAGAAGGAGAAGGAGGTGTTGGAGCGTGCGTTCAATCAAGCGTCCGGGAATCTCATCTGGCCGACTTTGACACGCACGAATTATCAAGAGTGGGCATCTCATGTCCAGTGCAACCTTGAAGGGATGTTCCTTTGGGACGCGATTGAAGATGCGAAGGTTGAGCGACGCCGGGACAGGTTGGCTCTTGGAGCCATGCTCCGCGGCGTGCCAACAGAGATGCACTCCATGCTCCTAAAGAAGAAGAACGCGAAAGAGGCTTGGGATGCACTTAAGATCATGCGTCTTGGAGCCGACCGCGTGAAGGAAGCCAATGCCCAGAGGCTACTGACGGAGTTTGAACAGATCACATTCAAGCCGGGAGAAGCAATCGATGAGTTTGCAATGAGGATCTCGAAGTTGGCCACGGATCTGGAGGGTCTAGGAGAAAAGATCGATGACTCTCGAGTTGTGAAGAAGTTTCTCCGTGTGGTGCCTGCACGCTACAACCAGGTAGCAGTCGCAATTGAGATGTTCTGTGACATGAGCACGCTCTCGATCGAGGAGCTCGTCGGTCGCCTAAGGGCGGCAGAAGATCGTTTTGAGCCCTCTGTTGAACAAGTCACAGAGAAGATGCCAAAGCTCTTGCTAACCGAAGAGGAGTGGCTGGCGAAGAACAAGAGCCGAATGGTGTAGGAATCATCCTCATCATCGGGTCAGAGAAGCGGCGGCAGCCGTTATGTCCGCAAGGACAGATCCGGGGCGCGTGGCGGTGGTGACGCACGCGACTCCGGAGCCAAGCTCACATCCATGGGGACACCGAGGCGCAAGGGGCGGTGCAATAAGTGCAAGATTTATGGGCACTTTGCCAGGGAGTGCAAGACCAAGCCGAAGGAGGAGAAGCATGAGGCTGCTCACCACGTCGCAGGTGATCCTGAAACGGGTGCACTGCTTGTTGCTCAGGTGTGCAATGTGACAAGCACACGGTCAGAGAGCGCGCACCAGGTGTTCCTGAGCCAGGAGAGAGTGTTCCCGGCCGAGTACAATGAAGGGGCCTGGATACTCGATACAGGTGCCACGAACCATATGACGGGGAATCGTGACGCACTGGCAAGCCTGGACGAGTCGGTGCGTGGCGCCGTGCGCTTCGGTGATGGATCTACAGTGCAGATCCAAGGAATTGGCGTCGTGACAATTGCTGGCAAGAACGACGAACATCGTGTGCTCACCGAGGTATACTTCATCCCATCGCTCAGATGCAATATTGTGAGTCTTGGTCAGCTGGAAGAAGCTGGATGCCGTGTCGAGATCGACAATGGCGTCTTGAAGGTGTTTGAGCGCCGTCAGGCTGCACAGCAGCAAATCGGCGTTCTGATAAGGGCAGTAAGGAGGAACAGGCTGTATGTCTTGAAGCCGAACCTAACCGTGCCCGTGTGCCTGTTATCCAAGATGGAGGAAATGGCGTGGCTTTGGCACGCCAGGTATGGGCACCTGAACTTCAGGGCTCTGAAGGATCTCGCATCAAAGCAGATGGTAGAGGGTTTACCCCAGATTCATGGAGTTGAGCAGGTGTGCGACGGCTATGTACTGGGCAAGCATCACAGAAGGCCGTTTCCACAGGTGTCGACATACCGAGCTGAAGGTGGACTTGAACTAGTCCATGGTGATCTGTGCGGGCAGATCACACCGCCAACACCCAGAGGCAAGTCATACTTTCTGTTAATTTTTGATGACTTTAGTCGATTTATGTGGCTTGAGTTGTTGTCAACAAAAGATGAGGCTCTGGTGTATTTTAAGAAGATAGTTCAGGCAGCAGAAGTTGAGTCAGGCTGTCAGTTAAAAGCTTTCAGAACAGATTGTGGGGGTGAGTTCAACTCGCGTGCATTCATGACTTATTGCAGTGATCGTGGAGTGAAGCACAATACGACTACACCCTACACTCCTTAGCAGAACGGAGTGGTTGAGCGCCGGAATCAGTCTGTAGTGGAGATGGCGCGTTGCTTGCTGAAAGCAATGAAAGTTCCAGCCAAGTTTTGGGGAGAGGCTGTAAAGACAGCAGTGTATCTTCTGAATCGAGCACCAACAAAGAGCCTGAATGGGAAAACACCGTATGAAGCGTGGTTTGGACGCAAGCCCGGAGTAAAGCACCTACGCACATTTGGGTGCACTGCTTTTGCAAAGAAGTTGGGACCCGGGGTTAATAAGCTTGCTGACAGATCAATTCCAGGGGTATTTTTGGGCTATGAGCCAGGTGCCAAGGGGTACCGGGTATATGATCCAGCCAGAGATAGGTTGATGGTGGCTAGAGATGTCATTTTTGATGAGAAGCGTCCGTGGAATTGGGAGGAGAAGAGCAGCGGTGGGACTGATGAAGTTTCAGCACCTGATACTTTCGTTGTTCAGTATTCAGATACTGTACCTGGTCCGCCAATAGGCCAGGATTCAGGATTGGATGCTGATTTCAGTGGTGCACCGTCTCCAGCTGGATCTGCTGCCTCAATTCCACCCGAGGGGGAGATAGGTGGATCACCACCACATACTCCAATCTCTAGTACAGCCTCACAGCCAGCATACCAGATACAATGGGCGTCACCTCCGATACAATGGGCGTCACCTCCATCTGATGTATCTGCAGGTTCAGACAAGCACCAAGGCGATTCAGAACAGTGACAGACTTGTTGGACTCTACAGATGAAGTGGAGAATTTTGAGTACAGTGCACTATGTCTGACAGCTGTTGGTGAACCTACTTCAGTGGAGGAGGCCATGACTGAGGAATGTTGGAGACAAGCCATGATGGCTGAGATGAAGGCCATAGAAGAAAACAGGACCTGGGATGTCAGTGAGTTGCCCAAGGAGCAGAAGGCCATTGGTTTGAAGTGGGTTTTCAAACTGAAAAAAGACCCTGATGGCAAGATAGTCAAACATAAAGCAAGGCTAGTTGCCAAGGGTTATGCTCAAGTGCAGGGTGTGGATTTTGATGAGGTCTTTGCACCTGTTGCCAGGATTGAGACGGTGAGGGTGTTACTTGCTCTAGCTGCAAAAGGAGGATGGGAGGTACATCACATGGATGTAAAATCAGCTTTCCTCAATGGTGATTTGACAGAATCAGTATATGTGAAGCAACCTCCAGGTTTCATTGTAGGCAAAGGTGACAAGGTTCTGAAACTCAGAAAGGCACTGTATGGCCTAAGGCAGGCTCCAAGGGCATGGAATGCAAAGTTAGACAAGGAGCTTATTGCTCTTGGCTTTACAAAAAGCAAGCTAGATCATGCTGTGTATAGAAGAAGCAACAGAGGCTCTTTTCTCATTGTAGGGGTGTATGTTGATGATCTCATCATCTCAGGGCCAAGTGTTAGAGACATTGTGCAGTTCAAAAATGAGATGAAGAAAAAATTCAGCATGAGTGATCTGGGGCTTCTTAGCTATTACCTGGGGATTGAGGTGAGGCAAGAAGACAGTGGAATCACATTGAGTCAGACTGCATATGCAAGCAAGATTCTGGAAACTGCAGGGATGTTGAACTGTAATCCAAGCGCTACACCAATGGAGTCTAGACTCAAGCTCTACAAGAGAATCGAGGATGAGGTTGTGAGGGCAACAGAATATAGAAGTATAATTGGTAGCTTAAGGTACCTTGTGAACACTAGGCCTGATCTGGCATTTTCAGTGGGTGTTGTCAGTAGGTACATGGAAGCACCAAGTCAAACTCATTGGGGAGCAGTGAAGCAAATATTGAGGTATTTGAAGGGAACCAAGGATTATGGCTGCAGATATGAGAAGAGCACTGAACTGAAACCCTTCTTGCTTGGGTACAGTGACAGTGACTTTGCTGGTGATGTTGTTGACAGGAAAAGTACCACAGGAGTTGTCTACTTTCTTGGTGGCAATGTGGTCACTTGGGTGTCACAGAAACAGAAAATTGTTACTCTCTCTTCATGTGAAGCTGAGTATGTAGCAGCAGCGGCGGCAGCCTGTCAAGGGGTTTGGTTAAGCCGACTTGTTGGTGATCTAATGGGAACAAAGGAGGCGCGAGTAAAATTGTTCATGGACAACATGTCTGCAATTGCTTTGAGCAAGAACCCGGTGCATCATGATAGAAGTAAGCACATTGATACAAAATTTCACTTCATCCGTGAATGCATTGAGGAGGGCAAGGTCGAGGTGGATCACATAGGCACTGCGAATCAGTTGGCCGACATCTTTACCAAGGCCCTGGGGCGAGCAAGGTTTGTTCAGCTCAGAGAAGCAATCGGCGTCATCAAGGTGCAATAGGTTTAGGGGGTGAATTGTTAGCTAAACTATAGCACTAGTTAGTTAGTATCTTTGTTCAGTTAAGATCTAGAAGTCAGGTTAGAGGATAGTGCAAGTACGGAGGCGTGCTCGTGCTTGACACGGTCTGGTCGAGTCGGTTTGGAGCGTCACGGTGCGCGCTGCAGCGCGTGGTGCGCGTCGCACAAAAACGGCGTGGTACACGGTGTGTAGCGTGGCGCGGGGATACGCGGAAGTATGTTCCGTGATCTCATCATGTATCTCTATAAATAGAAAGAACAAGGACCGGAAAGGGCTGCGACATTTGGCAGCAACAAACCCTAGTCTCAATCGTTCTCATCTGTTATCTCGCCGCGGTCACCGTCGAGACGCCGCCGCTGCGTTCTAGTTCGTCGCAGGGTATCGCCCGCGCCAACATACGCACATATCTTTACCCGCTTCATGAACTAATGAAATTACTCTTGTTTATGATTGATTAAAACAAACGTGACGTTTAGAAATGCTCAATAAAGCTTTATTGGTTTCACAAGCAAATGAGTTTGCCTGTAGCACTGTCGCATATGGCTTCTGTCTGTGTACATTTTACAAAACTAAAATGTTCGTGGTAGTCTATCGTTCAGCTACATGAAGCTTTTCGACTTTAAAACCCTGCCATCGAACATTCTTAATGGTTTTGGGCAAAAGAGTAAAAAAAAAACACTCAATCCTTAATTTATGCTAACATGTCTGAAGGGTCATGGGTATGGAGTAATACCTTTCTTGTGTATTACTTAGATGAGATAATTTTGTTTTCCTTCACAAAGATGTGACCTTGCATTTTCTTTTTTTGGTGTTTCAGGATGGGTGCATTGTTTGCCCATCAACAGACAGTACATTTGACCTTCGCACTGGGGAAATAAAAGAATGGTATCCCAAAAACCCTGTCCTAAGGGCTCTTACACCGGCTTTGAGGAAACTATTCACCTACCGTGTGAAAACAGATGAAGAAAACATATACATCAGCATCAGTGGGTCTGAGAGTGTAGGATCAGCGGAGATTATATTCAGCGGGAAAGCTCAACCTGGCGTTACTGCATCGGATGTCAATGTGGAAGAGGTATCAGATTTTTCCTCACTTACTCTGCTAGCCACCTTCAGATATGTTTTTTTTCCTGTTCGATATGATTCCTTCTTTTCTAATTAACTTCAGTCTACATTTTCAGTGAAATGAGAATTTCCCTGAACATCTGGATCCAACTTATATCCCTTTATGTTTTCAGGTGAGAATGATAGTCGACGAGGATGTCGGAGGTTTCGGTTTCACCAGCGAGAATGAACTGATCAATGGAAAAGCCGCTATAATTGGCTTTCTCTTGTTGATAGACTTTGAGCTTTTAACTGGCAAGGGCCTTCTCAAGGGGACTGGTTTCTTGGACTTCATCTATGCAGTTTCTGGAGCTTTCAACTGATGAATATGTTTGTTCCTTACTTCCTTGGTATCAGAGTGCCATCAAGGTACTTGTCTACTTGACTACCCTTAGAAGCCTAGGTTTTGTCAGCGTACAGTTGAGTGCACGAGCAGTTGTGCTTGTAATTGAACACCATGCTTGCCTGTAAAGTGAGGATCACGAGAGTTATTGGTGAATGTTTTTTGTTAATCTTGATTCTATATAAAATGGGTTTTGTGTCAACTTTCTGTGACTGCAGAAAGCGTGTTTGATTGGGGTTAGTTAGTGCGGCCGAAGGGGACTACTTGTCCTCCAAATTGTTGCTTGCAGACAGGAGATTTTGGAGCAAGAAGGCAATCATTCATGGAGCATAGGGTGTGAAATGTAAACCCAGGCTGAAAAGCGGTGATCCGGTTGGACCGCTGCGGCCGCCGGCCGGCGCATCTCGTGCCGTCTCGCTTTCCCGAAAAGCTTTTGGCAGCCGCTCGGATCCTTCCTCGCCCAAATTTTAAACCGAGAGTTTTTCCCAATCATTGCGCTGCTCATGGATCCCTAAACTGCCGTATCAAGATGATAACGATATCAGTATCAGAGTTCCTTTTCTCTCTCTTTGTTTTTGCAGACCCAACCTGGACCAGGAGTACCATTACCATACTAACAAGCGGAGTAACACTCATGTCGGCCCAGTGTGGAAGTAGGGACCAGGCGCTTTCCGTAGGCCAGGAAGCATGATTGAAACCCAACACGTCGTGGTGGGAAAAAGGGCCTTGGTGCGCATCGGGCCCAACAGGCTTCGGCTGGGCCGGCCAGTAGCTCTCGTCTTGATCCAATCCAAGGCCGAAAAGTCGCCGTGCCCGTGCTCGGTGGTATACTACTATACTTATTTCAGGTTCGGGGACAGAAAACACCCCAAAACATTTGTCTCCTTCCCAAGTGGAAAGTAAGCTAGCTTTGGAGCTCTCTTATCTTTTTCCCCGCACTCCAGGACTGAAAGCGGACGTGAGCGACGCACCAAACTCGTTGTAGTACTGTACGCAATATCCTTCGTGTAAGACAAGGCTCGCTGGAGTTGGGATTCCCTGCGATCCACGAAAGCCACAGCAAGGCAAAGGCACCGAGACAGACGGGTGGCACGTCGTCCCTCTTCCTTCCGTGCCAGCAACCAACCACCCGGACCCGAGAAGGCGCAGGGTGAGGTTGGAGGAGGCAACAAGACGTGCTCAGTGCTCTGCGTGCAAGCCGAGCAAACCGCGGCGTCCGGTCCGGTGCCCCTGCTCTGTAGCTTCCGCCACCGGCCCACCGCATTGCCCATCCATCCATCCAGCGGACGTGCGCCCGTGGGCACTCCTGACTCCGTCTGTCGCGGGTCGGCGGGGTGGCACTTGCGGGGACGGCACCGTGGGTCTTGAGTCTTCGACAGGAGAGGATCCGCGACCGCGCGCGCAGTCAATGGGGATGGACGCACGCAGCGGCCACCGCCCACGGGCCAGTGCGCAGTGCGGTGCACGTGATGGCACTAGTGATGGGGCAGGCGTCCGTCCGTGAGCGCTGAGCGCTTGCCGGGCAGGGCCGGGCCGAGAATCGTCTGGCCCAGGCCGTGCCGGCGTCAGTCACGTCGTCCGTGCACGCCACGTGGTGCCCGTGGCGCAGGGCACGGCCACCCTCCTGCCCTCGCTTCCCTTGCTGCCGTCCTCCTCGTCTCATCGTCTGTCTCGCCGCACCTGCAAATGCCAAAGCCCAAAGCCAAAAAAGGCGGACGTACGCGTGCGGTCGCCTGCCTGCCTGGGCTGGCTGGCTCCGAAAGGCACTGCCAACTGCAAAAAGGCGTTCCCTTGCCCCAACGCGCCCGATGCCTTGCGCTGCACCCTGCATTGCACTGCGTGGCATGCCACATTGACTGACGAGTCACGACTCACTGGCAAAGCAAAAACAGCCGCTGTTCATGGCGTTTCCGTCCTTACCCTGACGATCGAGTCGAGGTCGAGCAAGGCAAGACCACCCGTGGGTGGCTTTCTTCTGACGACGCCCGATACGCCGACCACGGCGGTGGTCGGTGAACGAAGCTGCAGCTGCAGGCCAAACGCGCTGACATTACACGGCGGACGCGCACGCACGCACGCCACGCTGTTCATACCGCTTGGCCTTGGCTTTGGCACCGCACGGCGGTCGGTCATCGCCAGCGGGAGAGAAAGAGGACAAAGGCGACGACTTTTACTAGCGCGCAGGCGCGGCGCCTCTCTGTCTGTCTGTCTGTCTGTAGCGCAGCTGCACGAGAGACGTCGTCGGTAACTTTTGGGCTCCCTTTTGTAAGCGGCGTGCTAAGGTTTCACTTCCCGGTTTTCAAGATGTAAAATTTAACAAGTCTCTCTCGAGTGTATGGTTTCATTTGCACAATTTTATAGGGTTATTTTAGCTTTTCGTGGATCCCACCGGGGGCGACGGGAGGAGGAGCCGGGACGGGGCTGCACTCACGTCGCACGCACGAGCACC
Organism: Miscanthus lutarioriparius; assembly: GCA_904845875.1. Lineage (NCBI taxonomy): Eukaryota > Viridiplantae > Streptophyta > Magnoliopsida > Poales > Poaceae > Miscanthus > Miscanthus lutarioriparius. The sequence goes on along the minus strand of CAJGYO010000006.1, from coordinate 8,198,680 downwards.
TCACCGGTTTCCTCGGTGACAAACTCGACGCAGGAAAAAGACAGAGAGAGAGAGAGAGAGGAGATCCGCACGGTACTGGAAGGGCTCGGCCAACTGCAACCTGGAAGAACAGCGAACGAAAAGAACAGAGCAAGAGGAGAGAAAGCACGGGTCTGCACGCGCTGAGAGGAAGGGCCGCGACGAGCACCGGTGTCCTGGCCGCGGCACTCGACCGATGCCCACGGCTGCTAGGAGCGCTCGACCTCGCGCCAATAAGCACCAGAGGTGCTCGACGCCATCATCGGTCCGCTCGTCCGGACACCGAGCACTACGAACAGCAGGGGGCGGGGGACGGAGCTCGCCGCCGGTGACCGAGCTCTCGCCGCCACGGATCTCCCGATCTGAGGGCGCCGCTCGTCAATTCCCCCGCAGGTACGCGCCCTGATCCGCGGCCTCCCTCGCCGCCTTCCACTCCAGCAGCGCCCGGCGGCCTCGCGACGGAGCCCGCGACTGAGCAGCGCCCGGTGGATGAAACGTCGGAAAGCCCTCAATGGGGGTTTCGTGCGGTTTCCAAGGTTTTGGAAACGACGTTTCGTCACCGTGAAACGTTTTCTTCTATTTTCTATGCATGAAACCGACTGGGCTAAACAAGCGGTGGCAACTGGCGAGATGGTGAGGTTTGTGTGGGGGGATCCAATGTTGGTAGGCGACGCGTCAGGTGAGGTGAGATCGTGAGGAGGGCGGTGGCCATGGCGTGGAAGCTTATCCTTGTGCTCCCGTTGGGAAAGGCGGCGAGCGAGCGAAGAAGAGAGACCCACGACACGACGAGAAGGAATTTCGTCAGGGCGGAAAAGGCAGGCGGAGGGAGAGGGGAGGCGCAAGCGCAAGCAAGCAAAGCCCGGAAAGGAACCGCAGCCGACCGTACCTTGGAAACCGAGAGGGCACTGAACTCAACCACCGGGAGACACGAGACGTGGCTCGTGAGAATGCCTTGCCTTGTTGGCTTGTTGCTCATGGCCATTGCTCTTTCATTTTCAGTTGAAGGTAGAAGGATATACTACACCAACGGGCAATGGTAGTACTAGTACAGTAGTAGAAACTAAAATTACTGCCGGTTTATAGTGCACTCATCTCTCAATCTCTGCAAATGCAAGCTTAAGTACAAATTATTCACCGGGTTGCATTGCAGTCATGGCCGCCAATGCTCCCATCCCATTGAGCTGGACTAGGACCGGAGAGGCTCCAAGAAGAGAAAAAAAGAAAGCTGAATAGGAAGAGACGGGCACGGGGAGGGCAGTTGTGTTTGGACTTTGGACGGAACGAGATCGTCTGCAGTCATGCAGAGCGACTTATCTCTGCAGTCGATGCATCGGAGATGTTCCTCGTGATCCAACGGTGACCCCAACTAAACTCATCTAGCAGGCCAAACATCACACTCATCTTCAGTCTCTTTCCCCTCCGCCATTGTCTCCCACATCGCTGATGAGCCCGATGCCGACATACCGTCTGTCTCTCTCCTCGCCACAGTGCTCCAGGCTCCAGCATCAGCCTCCCTCGCCTCGTCGCCGGCCTCAGGATTCAATGTTCCCAGCAATGACGCTGTCTACAACTTGTTGAGGGTGCTTTTGTTGCCTTTGTGGCTTTGTAGACGCATGACGTCGGGCCGAGCGCGACTTAGCCGTGGTCGCCGCGTGCTCTGTTATGCCACTAGCTTGATGACGTCACAATGACATAATGACTGTCATATACTCCCTTTTCCCCTTGAAAATAATTTCTAAAATACATAAATACATCTACTCATCCTCTTATAATGGCGCAAGCATGGCTAGCAGCAAACGTGAATGTAGATCACCGGCCCCCTCACTGCAGTCTCCCGGAGCTTGAGCTTTGAGCTCGTCTGTGCAGGTTGTGGAGAGCTTGTCAATGCATATGCTATGGCCTGAGGGCGAGCGTTTCGCCGCACATCGACAGCTAACGCGTGGCCAAAAAATCCATTGACCCCCTGGTGTCCTTGCCGCCGTTCGGGGCACCGGAGCTCTGCCCACAATCGCTTCAGACGCGACACTAAGCGAGACCGCGGTGGTGCTGGCCGAAAGTCGCCACAATGACTCGAGAACAGTCGTCGTCTTCCTACGCAACCGCGGCCCCGTGCCGGCCAGCGGCCACCCCGCTCGCCGCGTGCGCACCCTGCAAAGGGCTGGCTGAAAACGAGAAAGACGAAGTCGTCTTGGGCTGAGATGGACCGAGTGCTGTCTGTGCTTATCCAGCGTGAAGTTTTGAAGCCTCACCGTTGGATGAAAAATGGACGGCTGCAGAAAACAGTCAGCCAAGCCGACTGCAGAGGATCTCGTTCCCTTTGGACGGGGTTGAGTCCGGTTCACGCCACCGCCGCTGCCCTATAAAACGGCGGAGCCGACGGCCCCCTCTTTTCCGCTCCTCCCCACGACGACGAGGGACGCCGAGACGACGGATCCCATCCATCTTCTTCCTCATCCCCCATCCCACCACGCCAAAAATCAGGTCGCCGATGCCGTCTACTATCTGACATCGATCCGCCAGGAGATCGCGCAAGCCACCCACACAAATCAAAAAAAAAAAAAATCCAATCCTGCTTCGATCCCGTCGGTCGGCGATGGATGGCCGGCCCGGCGCGTGGATCCTGCAGCAGCAGCAGCGGGGCCCCGGCGCGCCCGTCGCGGGCCTGCCCATCGGCTTCCGCTTCCGCCCCACCGACGAGGAGCTGCTGCTGCACTACCTTCGCCGCAAGGCGCTCGCATGCCCGCTGCCCGCCGGCGTCATCCCCGACGCCGACCTCGCGCGCCTCCACCCGTGGGACCTCCTTCCCGCTGCCGCACCAGGTATCGCGCGTGCCTCTCCATCTTCCTCCCCCCGCATTGCTGCTCGTCCACTTCCATTCGCGCCCCTTACCTGACTACGAGTACGCGCGATCCAACGAACGAAACTGCAGGGGCAGCCGACGCCGACGGGGAGCGCTTCTTCTTCCACCGCCCGGCGACGCGGTGCTGGCGCAAGGGCGGTGGCGCGGCCAGGGCGGCCGGCACCGGCGTCTGGAGGCCGTCCGGGAAGGAGACCCTCGTCGTCTCGCCGCGCTGCAAGCGCCCCGTCGGCACGAAGCGGACGCTTGTCTTCTGCCCACGCCGCGGCCGCGGCGGCGCCGGCGCCCGCACCGACTGGGCCATGCACGAGTACCGCCTCCTCCCCGCCGGCATCCACCTCCACGGCTGCGCCGCCGGCGTCAACGCCGCCATCGCGCCTCCGCCCACTAATGTATGTCGCGCGCCAATCCTGGTTGGCTTACCGTAGTTCGTGCATCGCAACGACGTACGGCGGCTAACTTGCTATTTCATGTACCTGAATCTGTAATTCAGGTGAGCTCCCATGCCGGTGGTGGCGCGGCGGCCGACTGGGTGGTCTGCCGCATTTTCAGGAGGGCCAGGCCGGCCTACCGCGCCCGCCTTGGTGCCGGCGAAGAAGAGCACGCGGCGGCGGAGAGCCCGTCGTCCCCGTCGTCGTGCGTCACCGACGCCTCCGAGACCGTCGACCAGGGAGAGGATGACGGCGATGAAGGGAGCAGCAGCAGCTGCAGCGTCGCCTCCTCTAATTGAGTCTGAGTAGAAGAGTTGGCTAGCCCGTCGATCAAATCGCGGCGCCATGTTCTAATTGCCGTAGAATCCTCATCAGTACCTAGTAGCAATCGATAGAGAGACAAGAAGATCGAGCTCCAACAAACCAACAACAACAACAACAAAAAAAACTAAGCGCTTTGGTGCTATGTTGTTGTTGGAGCTCGTCGCGAATCCAATCCAGAGTGTTAATTAGCGAGAAATTAATCAGTTCCCTTTCGGCAATTGATCACCATTTCCTGTGTCTAATGTTCTTTCACAATAGTAGCTCATCTTGTCTTGTTTTGAGAAGCAAAAACAATCTCACTCACTCGTTCGCTCAACCTCTGTACTGTACTGTGATGCATTTTGCTTCCCCGTTTCGATTTCTTGCTGTTGTTGTGAGACGACACCAAAACAAGCGACTGTGCCAACTGACAGTGATAAAACCAAACCAAGCAGAAATAGGGCCTTGTTTAGATTGCAATTTTTTGCAATCTGGACACTGTAGCACGTTTCGTTTGTATTTGACAAACTTTGTCCGATCATGGACTAACTAGGCTCAAAAGATTCGTCTCGTGATTTACAACCAAAATGTGTAATTAGTTATTTTTTTTACCTACATTTAATGTTCCATGCATGTGTCCAAAAATTGATGTGACTGAGAGAGAGTGAAAAAACTTGAAATTTGGAGGTGATCTAAACAGGCCTTGGAAGCTAAAGCAAGTCAAGCTCCACAAGGAACCGATGCCCCCCAACAATCTGAATAGCTTCAGTGACAGCAGGACAGGGCATGTATACAACACAAAGCAAGAATCACCAGGCACAGAAAAGGGTCGCAGAATAAAAGCTGATCCGAGGGAGGTTGAGCTTGGGCTGAGCAGTGAGCAGAGGCCAGAGGATGAGAAAGGTAGGCCAGAAAGGGCAGTGCACTTAGGAGGATGCAGAAAAGGGTGGCGACGATAAGGTTCGAGGTTCCTGATACTCCTCACTCATTGCTGCCAAGAGGGCGTAGAGCAGAGATGCCTTTCTTCTTCAGGGGCCTTTCTTTCCCACAGGAATAAGGAACCTCCGAACCTGCTGCTGCTGCCTGCCAGCAGGAGGAAGACGAAGAAGGAACAAATCTTGGTGCAATCTGTCTGGGCGCCTCCTCATCTCTCTGGTCCAACAGACGTTCGTGCGAGGCGAGGAAGCATCTCGCCTCGCCTCGCTTTGAATCAAATCCCAGCGAATAATCCGTTCCAACGAGACGAAAGATCTGGGGGAATTTCACCCCGCGCGCGCACTGAGCCGGCTGCTTGTTGACGCACTGTCACTGTCCCTGAGTAATAGCCGGAGGCGGATGCGTTCTTTGCAGGGCCGTGATTCCGTTACTGCTCCATCTGCGGCGGCTAGGTCGGCGAGTCAGGAGCAGAGGATCGCCATGGTGGTGTAGTGTAGCTTTCAGAACCGCCGTGGTCATGACGCACGGGTGAGATCACCGGTCCACCGTTCTGCACCGCCGGGTAGTTGTGGCTCCAATTGCATTAGATTAGCACGTAAGCAGCTGGCGTCAAACGAGAAAAACACTGCTGCTTAGCAGCATCTGAAAGACTGAAAACTGTTTAGCTAGCAGATAGCATCATCATCGGAGGTTTCCTTCACTGAAAAGGAACCTCGGTCCTGAGTCCTGACAGCTCAGCTCGAAAAACAAACCGCCGTCTCTGTTGAATGCTACGAGGAGGAGCATCGCAGGAACTCGTTGCCACGACATGAAGGGAGACGACACACCTCCCGCGTTCTTGGGGGTTCAGACTGGTCTCCGAGTAGAGTTCTCGGCTCCTCGTCTTTCTTGGGGGGTCAGACTGATCTCCGAGTAGAGTTCTCGATGATAGAATGTTACATGATCGCTGGCTATAGATTAGCACATAAATTAATATTTGATGAAGTGTAAACTCTATAATATGTACTAGTACGTGATTAACAGATAGAGTGAGAGAGAGGAGTCGAGGAGGTGTAAACCATCGTCCGCCTTCGTAGAAGACGAGCTAGCCATGGGGTTGCTCGATGGTGGCGCGGTGAAGCACGACGGTAAAGGCGCTGCCGCGGTGGCGGCGGTGCAGAGACGGTGTCGGTGCGGGACCCACAGGATACCCCGCAGGGAGGAGAGAAGATCTAGTCTAACTAGGATTCTCCCCATGTAATCTTAGTAGTAGTATTATCCTGTAATCCTACTAAGAACTCTCATTGTCAACCGACTAGGATTCTGACCTCCTGACTATATAAAGGAGGACAGGGTTCCTAGAGAGAGGAGATCACGATTTTCTACAACACAATTCATACAACGCAAGGGCTAACGCCGGCTGGACGTAGGGCTATTACTCGATCAACGATTGAGGGTCCGAACCAGGATAAATCGACCGTCTCTTGCGTTCACCGTCGAGTTCCGCATACGCTGAAGCCCGAACAATACTGTCCCGGAGATCCCCGTGGCAGGTTATCGGTGGTAAAACATCGACAGACGGGGATGGCCGGTGGCGGTCTTCCCGTCGTTGGTAGCACCCCCTCTTAGATCGGTTAGGGTTTAGGGACTGTAGGCGGAGCATCTGGCGGCTCAAGTGAACCTCGTGCATTATGCCCCGGCCCCACCACCATTTTTTGGCGCTGTGCGATGGGGCCCCACCAACCATGGAACAGTTGGGCGTCCCCGATCGGGGCGTGGATCCAAGGCCCCAATTGCCTGTTGGGTCAATTGGTGGAGATCATCTAACATTCTCTCCCTTGATCTCATCTTATGACTTAAACTCAACTTACTTACTTTATCTTGTTTCCATTCCATCACAGGATCAGTGCATAGAATGTGCCTCATCGTCGCGGTCAATTGCCATTAGATTAAACAGCTACAATGTACCTGTCGGTGTGGAAAGTGACCAACAAGTAAATATTTGTAGTTTTGTCGTACGTTGTGATCGGATGTGGGCTAGCACTCAATGGCACATGATTTATACTGGTTCAGGCAACGTGCCCTACGTCCGGTTCCAATCGATCGGTGACTTTATTTCTGAGTCCAGGTGCTCGAAGTTTGCTGTGGGTTACAAACGAGTGGGAATAAGAAGTGGGGTGTTAACGGTCCGGTCGAGCTCTGAACCGAAGAGCCAAGAGTGACGAGAGCTCCAACGTGCCTAGTTAGGCGATTGATACCATTGATAGAATGTCACATGATCACTAGCCATAGATCTAGCACATAAAGTGACATTTGATGAAGTGTAAACCTTAGAACATGTACTAGTACAGGATTAACAGATAGAGTGAGAGACAGATAGGGGTTGAGGAGGTGCAAACCATCGGCCACCTTGGTAGAAGACGAGCTGGCCATGGGGTTGCTCGACGGTGGCGCAGTGAAGCCCGACGGTGAAGGCGCTGTCGCGGTGGCGGCGGCGCAGAGACGGCGGTGGCCGGTGGCGGTCTTTCCGTCGCTGGCAGCACCACTTTTAGATCGGTTAGGGTTTAAGGACTGTAGGTGGGGCGTCTGACGGCTCAGGTGAACCTCGTGCATTGTGCCCCGCCCCCACCTCTCTTTTTACGGTGCTGTGTGACGGGAGCCCACCAACTATGAAAACGGTTGGACGCTCTCGATCATGGCTCGGATGCAAAGGTACTTAACCGGTGGACCAATCGGGGGAGATCATCTCACAGTTGGGCCATGGCATGGATCTTGGAGGCACGCAGATGACAGTAACCGGACATGGGTTTAGTCGCTAACAGCTGGTCAGCATCGGGGAAGCGGCGGAGTCAAGGCCGTACTGACTGATTGGACAGTAACAGCAGGGAGAGCAGAGCACCGTTCGTCAGCCAAGACGCCGCCGCCGCCGGCTGCACAGCACAGCACTGACATAGGAGGTTGCCGGTAATTCAAGGCAGCTCGATCAGCAGCAGGAGATCGAGTCATCAGACACCATCACACCAAAGGCTTGTTTAGCTCGCGGTTAGGAATCAGTATTCGACACTGTAGCACTTTCATTTGGATTTGATAATTATTGTCCAATTATGATTTAACTAGGCTCAAAAGATTCGTCTCGTAATTTACAATCAAACTGTGTAATTAGTTATTTTTTTTATCTATATTTAATACTCCATACATGTGTCTAAAGATTTGATGTGATGGAGAGAGTGAAAAAATTTGAAATCTAAACAATGCCTAAGAAGAAGCAGGTTTTTCTTTTTCCCAGGAAGAATGCAGGGGTTGTCGTCGTCGGGCGGGGCGGGACGGCGACGAGGAGACAGCGGCAATCGCACTGCACTGCAGAGAGATCGCCATCCATCAATCGCTGGACGGAGCGACGGACGGACGGATTGATTCTGCACGGCTCCCCAGTTTGAATGCGGCCATGCATGCGGGTACAGCAGCAGCCGCGGACGCAACACGTATGCCACGGCGTCGCGTGGCACGCACGAACAAGCAACAGGCCGGGTTGGCCCTTTGGCCGCCGGAGCAGCTGGATGAACCGTGAACGGACGGACGGACAGGCAGTCTGCCTTGCGAAGAGGAACAAGCGCGGTGCCTGCCGGCTGCCGCCACGGCCACGCCATCCGTGTCCGTGCACCGTGACCGCCTGGTCCTGCTCGGCTGCTCCTGCTGGACCTTCTGGGCGAACCGATCCAAGACGACCTGCCCCTGCTCCTGCTGGGAGGATGGCAACATGTTGGTGGGCCCCGCACGCAATTGTGCGGCCGCCGGTGACGGCAGCACATCGCGTATGGCCGGTGGCCACTGGTCACTCTGGCCAGGTCATCAGTTGGTACTCCTCCTACTGTATTTTGGGAGGAGAACCAACGTCTCGGATTGCCCGGCCGGTTTCTTGCGTGCAGCGGGTGCAGGTGGGTTAACTTCGACATCACACTTGAGTAGTACGACTGCATCTGCGAGGTTGCCAAGCTGTGGATCTGAGGCAACACATGAACAGAATGCATGCAGCAAGGAGTTACGGCTCTCTGCCAACGGCGAGGTAAAGATATTATTGAATGAGACGGGTGAAAATTTTGCATCTTTTATTTACTTGCATCTCGTCAGTAGTGATTGGTATAAGTGTAAGTGTGTAACCATCCATGGATGGAAGATGGAAGCAACACACGGCACTGTTAAAACACTCCACGTATAGGTTGTGCGCCAGCCTTCACTGGTTTGTGCTGGAAACAAATGCATTTGTATTGTCTGTATGATGAGTTCAGTGCTTGATGATGGCATCATTAGTGTGTTCCACTACCATGATTAGGTGTAAGAAGAATCTGGGCGACGGATACTCCTGCTGGTGATTAGCCATACCTACTCGGGATTGCCCAGCTTTCATTCGCTTCGCAAGCTGTGATTGGATGGCAGCAGAGCATCTGCCGGGGGTTGAGTTTAACCCTGCAAGGCTGGAACCATGATAAATCTAGCCATGTCAGGTCATACATTACCAAATTCGTGCACGTTCAAATAGTATGGTCTTGGGTCAGCAGTTCCAGATTGACATTAAACAAAAGATGGCTGTGTGTCCCCTTGTGCGTGTGCCTGTGTGCTTCCTTTCTGTGAACAATGGGCACGGCAGGAACAGGAGACCAGGAGTGAGGAGAGAAATGGCTGTCCTAAATAACGTTTTCGTTTTCTAAGAAGTCACTTTGATTAAATACATATAAAAAATATTAATATTTATAGTACAAAATTAATATTATTAGATAGATTGCTGAATCTATTTGGAGGTATAAATGTTATACGTATTTTTTTTAATTCAGTTAAACTTATGGCACAGCAAATAACGACAGCTATTTAGTGAATGAGGAAGTAATCATGGCGCAATCGCGAGGTGAGCAAACGCTTACGAGCGTGTCCTGTCCTGTCCTGTCTCCGTCTGTCGACCCTCGACACTTTTTTTTAGCGCGTGTTTAGTTGCCATCCTAAAATCCAAAAAAGTGATATAGTACCCATCACATCAAATCTTACGATATATACATAGAGTATTAAATGTAGATGAAAAAAAAACTAATTGCACAGTTTGGTTGGAAATTGTGAGACGAACGTTTTGAGCCTAATTAGTCCATGATTGAACACTAATTACCAAATAAAAACGAAAGTGCTACGATAGCCCAAATTCCAAACTTGCCAAACTAAACACGGCGTTAGTATACGATCGTCCGAGCGAGCACATGGACTGTGAATCGCAGACGTTGTTGCTCGTAGCGGTGACTTGCGCTCGGACGGAACCTGGATGCGTGCAGGGGATTCGGAGGGAGCAGGTGGCAGCAGTGAGCAGTGCCATGGCCCCATGGAGGGGGGCGCCCGGGAGCATGAAGCCATCAACTCGCGAGTCTCTAATACCGGGACTCATGACACAAGTTCATGAGTAAACATCCTGAATTTAAGAAGCAACGCACAGATTAAAAAAAAACTTGTTCAACGCTCATGCACAATTTTGAAAACAAAACTAACTACTGGCAGATGCTCACAGTGCGTGCGTTGATCAGGGGTGGTGAACTGGTGATTTGGCAGGGAGGCAACCTGATGTACACTACTCTACTTGATTAGGGGATTGGAACCCAACGATGATTAGCCAGCGGATCAACTAGTACAGGCGTACTACGGCACTGCCACTGTGCTGCGCCGTGGTGCGGACGAGGTGCATGTGGTTGGCACGCTGCCCCAGGACGCGCCGACCGGTGTTGCTTGCCGCCTCACCCACCCTCACGGCGGCGTCACCGCTGCGCGCGGCCGCCATGCGGTGCGCTGCCGCTGCTGCCCGGCCGGCGGCCCTCCCCCAACCGAAAGATCTTGGGTGGTCGCTCACGGCACGCCCACACTGTCGTCCCACAGCAGCAGGAACCAAGAGCAGGGGCCGGGGTCGCCATTGTCCATTGCCAGACGCCACCACCTCGCCCCGGCCGCTCTCTTTTCCAAGGCGAAGGCGGTCTGCCACTGCATGGGTTGCTTGCACCCTTTCCCAAGACCAAATCCGTCCATCCCATCACCGGCTCGCGTCACCCCGTTCCGTCCGTCTCGTCAAATGTCAACCATGCATGGCATGGCTCCGTCCTCCGGTCAGTCCTTTCCCTTTCGTGCCCAGGCTATCTCCAACGACTACATCCAAAATAAAGACCCATACGTTCTTTGGATAGTGCTACAAACAAAAAGTTCAATACCTATTCGATATTTTCTCCAACAATCAGACCCAAAAGAGATTTTTTTTTTTGTAAATAGGTTTTTAAGAGAGAGGATGTCCATATTTGAGTTGTGTCTCTCAGACAACCTAAAATAGGTCTCCCGTATAGATACTCTGTTAGGGGTTAATTTTAGATTGCTTGCTACTAATTTTAGATTTAAATGTCCATATGAATTTCTGACCGTCTCAGCGAAGCCAAGCCACCCAAAAAGTCCATGGATCATGGGCAGGGTCGGTCCTGGTCCTGCTGCCTCCTCCTCGTGCGTGGCCTAGCTTCTAGCTATACTAGACACTAGAAAACTCCAGAATGAAGGAAAACAAAAAGGGCTCCACCGGGGGTACAACAACAGACCAGGAAATGGCTCCCGCCAGCTGCTAGTACCCCCGGAGACGCTACTACCAACGCATGGAGTAGTAGTAGTAGGACGACGCACTTTAGTTCCACCTCAACCTCTAAAAAATTGCTAAAGTACCTGTCACATTAAATGTTTATGGCTCGTGTATGGAGCATTAAATGTAGACGAAAAGAAAAATTAATTGCATAGTTTGGTGGAAAATTACGAGACGAACGTTTTAAGCCTAATTAGTCTATGTTTGAACACTATTTGCTAAATAAAAACGAAGGTGCTACAGTAGCCCTAAAATCCAAATTTCGCGAATTAAACAAGGGCCTAGGCTGTGTGTGTGTCATCTGGACTGGGGGTGGGGGGCCATTTGCTTCCTTGTTAATCATTAGTCAAATGATCAGCTGCAAAAGATACTAGTGGATATGTGTAGTATACTTAGGCCTTGTTTAGATTGAAGAAAATTTCAACCCGATGAATAGTAGCACTTTCGTCTTATTTGGTAAATATTGTCCAATCGTAGACCAACTAAGTTCAAAAGATTCATCTCGTGATTTCCAACTAAACTGTGCAATTAGTTATTTTTTTTACCTACATTTAATGCTCCATGCAAACGGCTAAAAATTGATGTGATGGAGAGAGAGTGAAAAAACTTGGAATTTTGGAGTGATCTAAACAAGGCCTTATAAATATACACAAGTTGGGATTACTGTCCTTTGAGTTTTCCAACCCAACAAGATGCTCCAAGACCAAGAGGAACTCTAGTTTGTTGGTGCTCTTGCTGAAGCTGAATGCATGCTAGCTGCTGACCTTGGCACCTGCTCCATCCGCATGGGATCGGTGTCTTCTGGTGAGGAAGAGAGCGATCGAGCACGTACTCCAAGCACAGCACAGGTGGCATTGGCCAACAACAGCAAGCGCCCATGCATGACCCATGTGGTGGATCAGTGAGAGCCGAGCCCAAGGACAACAAACCCCATGGCCCATTGGGCGACGGAGGATAGCATGGGGTAGGGTAGGGTGGTGGACGAGCTAGGATCGGTGCAGAGGAAAAGAAGGTGCCGGTGGAGTGGAAGAAGAGGCTTCCTCTGCATCCGATCGGAGGACCGTCGGAATAGGTAGCAGGGCTCGTTTACATTGCAAATTTTTGTAATCTAGACACGGTAGTACGTTTCGTTTGTATTTGACAAACTTTGTTCGATTATGGACTAACTAGGCTCAAAAGATTCGTCTCGTGATTTACAACCAAACTGTATAATTAGTTTTTTTTACCTACATTTAATGCTCCATACATGCGTCCAAAAATTAATGTGATGGAGAGAGAGTAAAAAAACTTAAAATTTGGAGGTAATCTAAACAAGACCTAGGTTGCCTGCAGGTGCAAGCAGCAGCCTGCTGCAACTGAACCACTGCACTCGCTCTCCATTAATCCACCTCCTTCACTTGTCGCAGCAGTAATACCGTGATAGACCAGCACTCCAGCAGGGAAGGTGAATGACATCAAACCAGCATGAAACGAAGGCACATGAAAGCGACTCAACAACTCTCCAAGCCAGCAGGAGGTGGAAGAAGAGGAAGGATAGGAGTATGCCATTGTGTGTGTCAGTGGCAATTGCCTAGCTGCAGCATGCAAGCATCTCGATCGGTACCCAGCTTTAGGCATTGAAAGCAGCAACTGGCTGGCTATACCACCAATCCACCATTAGACTCTCCAACAGCCCAAACCCAAACACAAGACCTATTCTAAAAATTGAGTCACGCATACTTACTGGGTCACCGACCCAAAATTTCTTTGCTCCAACAGCGAATCCAAAATATCTACTATCCTCCTCTCTCTCTCCGTCTCGACTCTTCTAGTGTTCCCTTCCCCTCCCTCTCTCTCGCCCTCGCTCGTTGTCCCGATGGCCACGGCTCCTCGCCCGCCCGCGCTACCTAAGACAGGGGGGTGAATTAGGCAACTTAAAATTCTAACTCTAAACTATGGTCTCTTTTTCTATTATTAGCAAAACCTATGCAAAAGATAAACTATCTAAATGTGCAACTACGATTTTTCTAGTGTGTTGCTATCTCTACCGCAAAAAGCAGTTATGCAAACAATGTAAATGCGGAAGCTAAAGAGTAAGGTAGAGATATGCAAACTCTCGTCGATGACTCCGATATTTTTATCGAGGTATCGAGAAGTGCGCAAGCTTCCCCTAGTCCTCGTTGGAGCCCCTCGCAAGGGCTAAGCTCCCGGTCGGGTAACTCCGTGGATAGCCTTGGGTCTTCCCCACGCGCAAGTGGGTCTCCGACGTGCCTTCTGGCAAGCCTCTCCCGGATGCTCCCCGTCGTCTTCACTATCAAGCTTCCGGCCGAATCGTCGCGGGCCTTGTTCTCTCCGGTACACGGTGGCGGCCACACTACAAATGCGGTTGGTGTGATCTCGCAAGAATACAAGCTCCTCCGATGTACAACAATGGTGCGTGCAAGCACCGAGTGGTAAGAGGTATGCAAACCTCACTAAACACTAGGCCTAAACCTAAAGCAAGCGCATAAGCGGTGGTCTAACTAACCTAAGCACTTCGCAAAGCACCTACGCTAATCACCGAATGTATCACTAAGCATTATACAAATGGAGATCACTAAAATGATGTATCAACACCCTTGATATGTTTCCTCAACTCCCCACATCTCAAATGGCCGGTTGGGGAGAAAATAACCGTTGGGGGTGAAACCTAGCTTTCTGCTACTGACCAGACGTTGCTATCGTCCTGACTGGACGCGTTCGGTCGTCCCAACTGTTAGAGCGCGCGCGTTGACCGGACTCTATGCCGAGTCCGGTCTCACTCGATCGGACGCGTCCGGTCGCGCTGGCGCCGTTCTGGAACCTCTCTGGACTCGATCGGACGCTGTACTTTGTGCGTCCGGTCGTCCAGTGCCACTGCGTTGGGTCACGCTGAAACATTGCCGTGACGAAGAACTGTGTCATCGATGCGTCCGGTTACTGCTTCGCTTAGCGTCCGGTCATAGCTTTTGACGTCTGTTGTTGCCGAGCAACTGATCGGACGCGTTCGATCCTCATAGGGCCAGGTCCGGTCACCTCTGTCGAGCTCGTTTCTCCGCGATCTTGTGTCCGGCTTGGTTCCCATCTTCGTGCTTGGATTTTGCTTGATATCTTGGGTCTTCTCTTGTGCTTCTAGGGTCTTGCTTATGGTGTTGATCGTGGGATCATCATGTCGCTTTTCCATGTCACGTCTTGCACCCTATTGAACTACAAAACAATTACTTACAGATTCATTAGTCCAGTTTGGTTGTGTTGATCATCAAACACCAAAGTAAATGGGCCTAGGGTCCATTTTCCTTACACATAGGACCAAAGTTGAAGTGGGCCCCATTTGAGCCCTTTCATCTCTAGACAGCCCATGAGGTCCAATGACATCTGCATGTGGACTTCGTTGCAAAATGTGCCTTCCGTCCCAAAATGACTTTCAAACATCTTGTTTAACCGTTTGTCTTATTCAAATATTTTATACTCCCTCCGTTCTAAATTATAAGTCGCTTTGACTTTTTTGTTTCGTCCATTTTGCTATGTATATAGACATATTATTTATCTAGATGCATAACAAAATGGATGTAACAAAAAAATTAAAGCGACTTATAATTTAGAACGGAGGAAGTATACATTATAAAATAAATAAATTATTATTAAAGTCTCTCTAACAATAAGATAAGTCAGAACAAAATAAATAATATTTATAAAAAAATTTGAATAAAATGAATGGTCAAATAAGACGTCTGAAAGCTAAAATCGTCATTTATTTTGGAACGGAGCGAATAAATCTAGTTGGAGCAGCAGGCCAGGCAACACCAAAGCCACCACAGCCTCCACAAAAGGGCATCCATGATTATTTCCACTCACATTATTTTCTCTCTGGGCTTCTTGTGGAACTTGGGTCTTGTTTACCACTCACATAACTTTGTGTACCACTCACATTACTTTCTCTCTGGGCTTGTCGTTTAGGGAATGCACCGTCTTCGGATTTTATTTTTTCAGGTGCATCATATTTTATATAAACCGGTTCTTAATTTATTTTGTCAAAGAGAGTTAAAAACAACTTTGTACTATAGTGCCAAAAGAGTTGCATCTGGCTAAATCTCCACCAATCGGGTCCTAAAAAGGAAGTATCTCTCTGTTATGTTAAAAGAATCACTCTCTCGTAAAAGAATCACTCTCTTATTATCCATTCGTCACCCTCTCTTGGAGCTTGCTAATCAACTGAGCCAATTATTCCAAATGCTGCGAACCACTACTCCCAAAATTTTAAATCCCTGATCAGCCAATCAATTTGCATGTACTCCAACTAGTACTACCATCTGAGTTCTCAAATCCTAGTTCTCTTCTCTCCTATCCTATCCGCTGCACAGCGGCAGCATACTTCCAGTTGCACTTGCCGTTGCGCATGTGCTGCCTTTTCAGTGCCATTTTTCACTGCCGATCCAGCCGAGGCGGCAACAGGTGAACAGATCACATATGCATGCAGCAAGGAGTTATGGCTCTCTGCCAATAGTAAGTGTCCAACAGCGAGGTAAAAGATATTATTGAATGAGACGGGGTGAAAATTGTGCATCTTGTACTACTTGCTACCTTGTAAAAAGTGGCTGGTGTCGTGTAATCATACATGGATGGAAGGTGGAAACAGCACACGGCACTGTTTTAGTACTCGGATTCATCATCAACCGTAGCCGACCTTAGAGTACTGCTGCTGGAGTATAGTCATCAAACAATATTTCATTCAGGAGCCATGCCTTCATTCTCCTTTGAGACAGCTTGATCCGGTTTGCCGTTCGGCTGACCAAGAAGCCGGCTTGTTCGGCTTCTTTTTTCAGCCGGAACAGTGTTTTTCGCTCACAACGTTTCAGCCGGAACAGTGTTTTTCAGCATGAACAGTCATTTTCAGCATGAACTGTCATCTGCTTCTGCTTTATCCTGACCTTCTAACTTGGCTTGATCGATCTTGTCAGTCCCATTCTTCGTGGAGGCACAGTCACTACTCGTGTTATTAGTGATCTCTTGAATTGATACTTCATTGTTATCCCCTTCAGTGTCTGGTGCTGATGGGATAGGGCCTACGACTCCACCGTCTCCATTTGCGCTGTTCACATCCATCTGATCCTCGGTGGTTCCCTTGCTTCCTGCAGCTTCTTCATCAGTAGCTCCACTTGTCTGCTGTGATTTCTCTTCAGAGCTGAGAGGCTTCCTTTCATCCTCTTCCTCAGCAGCATGATTTGGTGCCGCAACTTCCTCTTCCTGAGCACGGTTTTCGGCTTCTATCGCCTCCTGTACCTTGAGTTGCTTCTTGTGCTCCTCAAGCTGTTCTTGGATCCTCTGGAAACCAGAAACCAGCTCACCATAGCGGCTCTGGAGGGTCCTTTCTAGTGCTTTCTGTTTATTCACTTCTTCAGTCAAATTTAGGATTCGATATGAAGCAGCAAGATGTTCCTGTTTCTGAAGCTCTTGGAAGCATTCGAGTTCTGTTGCAGCAGTGTCCATCTGCTTGAATGTATCTTGGACCTGTGACCACAGTTTTCCAGCCCGTACCTAATAAAAAGCAAACAGCAGGTTAGCAAAACATTAGCACTCAAATAGGATATGCAGTGAGATAAGATGTTATTGTATTGTCAACCATTGTTTCAATGGATAGGGAGCAAATTCAGTCAGGCAAACAGCAAGAGCTAACAATACTAGTTTGCAGCAACCCAGCATATCATATTCAATTTTTCAGGCTGGCTTCAACAGGGACCATTATTTGATTACAATCCAAAAAACGGGCAGATGAAATACAGAAACCAAATAAAGAGAACTCTAAAGAAGCCATGCTATATGACATATTGCTTAAATCCAGTTAATATAGATGATCTTGATTGCAGATGATGTACCATGCCAAGTTTACCTGATATCCTTGTGTCAGAAGCTTAATCTTCTGCTCAAGCCGAGAAGCCTTCTTAGCTTCATCATCCATTCGCTTCTTCACAGTTTCAAACTCATTTTGCAAAGCAGAAATCTTATCTGCATTTCCAGCAACACTAGCTAAACCATAGCTATTGTTGGTAGGAAAAAACATAAGGTCCTCTTGGCATGCATCATGTGCTTTCACAAAGTTCTCAAACGATTCATTTTCATGACCCATTGCCACTCGAAGGTATTGAATCTCCTCTTCAACAATAGAACTAGCCTGCCAATTAAAAAAAATAAGGCTATTTAAACAACTTATTCCATCATTACATAACTGCAATAAGCATAGAGGACTGGTCATAGAATAAGAGAAAAACAATCAAAATGAATGATCATATGAAGTCACGCGCTATAAATGGTTCGATAACTACCACGCTTGTAGATTATGTATTATTGTATTGTGGTCTCTATTTCTTTTAGCCATTGAAATGTCCAATTTAGTGTTATTGGCATAAATTTCAATGCAGATACATGTATGTATGTTGTAGGAGTTTCATGAAAACTAGAATGCAAAGCTCAAACTAGTTGACAACATTGTAGTGCATATATAGAGTACTCTAGTGTGCAAAGTTGAATGCCATAAAAATGACAGTTTTAATTCACACATCGACAATTCTAATCGTCTGCACTCGAAGAGAAGAATCTAATGGTAAAACTCATGTCTTAAAGAATGGCTGTGCTCACTGCAGATTTTTGCAGCTGCAGCTGTGGCTGCAAACAGCAAATAGATTTCTACTGCTTCTATGTATCATGTCAGTGAGAAACAGGAAGATGTGCACATAGGTTCTCAAGTTACTGTTTGTCCACCTAAATATTTCCGTGAAACTGTGCATGTGGTGGCTCTAATTAAATAATGACGAAACTATCAGGAAAGAGGAGATACAGTTCAACATGAATATTCTAATACAAATATAGGAGGATGGAGACAAAGAATAGCACCTCTTTTAGTTCATCTTCATCAAAATCATCAATTTCAGGGACAAGAGGTCCTCCATTTTGCTGACGCTTGCTTCCTTTCTTTTTCTCTTTTTGAGTTTTTTCATCAAGAGGGTATTTTGCATTATCATGCTCAAGAAGCCTAAAGAGCTCCTCATTTATTAGTTCATCAGCTTGTTCAAGTGATGTAGGAGGCACAAAGGTGCTTCTGCTTCTGCTTTCTCCACTTCTAATAAGAAATTGCCGGAGAATCTCTACTGAAGCAGCCGGTAGCCTAGGCAGACTTCTCTGCAACACTTTGGATCTCTTTCTGAGCAATGCCTCAAGCCTAGCCTGTTCCTCAGCCTTTTCTCGTGCCAGTATGTCTGACATGTCCTCTTCAATTTTCTCTTCAGCTTCTTCTTTCTCATCCTCCGTAATAGGTGGCATGACTATCTGGTACTCATTCTTTGGCTGTGGAATAGAAGCAAAACCAGATCGCAGGCTTCTCCTCAGTTCAGCTTGCCTACGAAGCTCAAGTTTAGTGCTGTCCTGCATTTCCACCTCTTCATTTATACGAAGTTCATCACGAAAAGGAGTTCCTCTCGGTGTTAAACCAAAGCTGTGCCCCTCTCTGGATGGTGTCATACCAATCCTTGGAGTAATACCAGGGCCAGGGCTTGCCAAAGGTGTTGCCATTGGATTTGGAGTCTGTATCTCCTTACGTGGTGTAACACCAGAGAAATCTGATGGATGAAGCTCTGGGTTGTCACCTCCTAATAGAGGTGTTTGTGATTCTCTAAGACGTGCAAGATTTTCTGCCTCCATCATAATTGCATCACCCTTCCCAGCTGGAGTTCGCTGCGGAGTTCGCAATGGTGTCATACCAAGCCTTGGAGTCTGAGAATAGCTGGCAAGCAAGGTTCTTGTGGCAGTACTTCCTTCACCAAGCTCATCAGCTAAAGCAGGATCACCAGCATTGCCCATCTTTGCTATCTCCTCTAACTCATGGTCAGAAATTTGGGGAGGCGGCAGCATTAGCTTTGACCTCTTTGTGACAGCTTCTGGATCATTTAGTTTATTTGCTTGCATTATAGCAGCAGGGGCATCCTGTCGCTGCAGGATCTTGTTCCTGGTGATATCTTGTTTTCTTAATTGTGCCTCTATATCTGCTCTTCTCTTCCCTTCAAGCTCCTCAATGGTTGTTGGAAACTGTACATGTTCAAGTGGCCTGTCTTCACCAACAGTATCATAAAAACCTGAAGGTGGTCTCTTTTCAAATGGGATCTCAGCATTGTAGTCGATCCCCTTTCTCTTTCTTTTTCTGTGGCGTGTATCAATACCAGCCGCCTTCAATTCTCTCCTTTTTTGTAGTGAGGCAAGCCGTCTTGCCTCTTCAAGTTGTTTCTCCCTTGCCTTTCGTTTGGCCTTTTTACCCCTAGTGTTAGCTAAGCGGGCCCTAGCCTCAGAAAGCATTTCTTTTTCATCTTCATCCATATCAACAGGATCAGGACGTGCAGGCTTTGACTCAGGGTTTGGGTCAATCTCGCCAGGCCGCAGCTTCCTAGGATCATCATTAGCCTCATAATTTTCATCCTTCGCACATGCAGCATCAAGCAGTTTTTCATAACGTTCAAGACACTGAGATGGTGTTCGACCTACAATAGGTGCAATTGTCCTCCACTGAGTAGGCATGAGTTTAGCAAGATGAAGTAACTTCTCATCCTCTTCCCTTGTCCACTCGGTCTGAAATTAACATAAATGAGCACAGTGAGAGAAACAATAAAACAATCATCTTTGTGACAGACATCAGTAAACAAGAAAGACATATGCCATAATAGAGCAAATTACCAATGAAAGAACTATTTTGAAGGTTATGGGTTATTTAAACCATTCACGTCAATACATTGCAGACAATGTGAACTCACACTCAGAGAATTTCAGTAAAGTTAAAAATTAGATGATAGTGCCCGTGATCTAGTAAAAATTAGAAGTACTGGTGTACCACACATTCATTTAGATTTTAGAGCCTATATTAACAAACAAAAGGCATTAATGGGTCCATTATACTTTTAACAACATGGGTCCACATTTCAATCAATGAAGAAAAGGCGTTAATTGCTTAACCAATCAGACCCATAGCAACCTTCTGGACACATAACCGAATATTCTAAGAGGAAACTGAAGGGTTTTGTCTTCTATTTTTAAGCATCAATTGTGAATATTGACAGGAAGAGATAAAAATATAGACAACAGTTCTTCTAAACGTCATTAATACATTGCTTCTAAATATGATTCATAGTGGCTAGTAACATTCCAAGTTATATCAATACAATGATGAAAATGCTAACATAGGTTATATTGATTTTATTTATCATACAAACTATCGAATGATAAACTTACAGCGGACATTCATCTCATAAATATATTAAAGCGTGAAAAGTTAATAGCTCTAGGTTACCAAGAAACTCTTGTCGATTAAAAAATTGACATTTGACAAAATAGCTGCAGGCCAGAAGCCAGTAATAACTAATCATTTACACAGTAATAACTAGAAATCTATGAACACAAAAAATTTCCAGAAGCTAACCTGTTCCAAAACAAGATAAGTAGACTCTATAGTATGCTAATGTTCCATTAATTAATACCCATATTTCACCCTGTTCTTGCAATTAAATACATCAAGACTAGAGAAGGTAAAATTAGAACTCACTTGACAAAATTAAGCGTTGAATCAGCCAGTTTAGCTTATTCATTCAAACTTAAAAGGCTACCTAGGTGCATTTTCAAAGTGTGATAAAATTTTAGACAGATTATAACAGGTAGTCAGCATGGAACTGCTGCCGCTAATAAACCTATTTGGTCACTGAGAACCTAACTGTAAAAGTTTCATGCAACTGATCGCGACACAGTAGCTAGGGTTAGTTGTTCCTGGTTAAGTACACCACTTTGAAAAACCAAGTCCAATTAAAAGAGCTGTCCAGCATAATTTCAGATAAAACAGTGGACCAAACCTTCTACAATCAAAACCAACTTTATGAAGTAGTTAATATCTGCTATAGACATTTCTCACAACCAAACTATCAAATTTTACTTAAAACAGTGCAAAATTTCTCTTTTGGCAAGGAAAAAATGATTCAGGTGCTTAGTCCAGTTGTATTTAGTGACCACTAGACTGTAAAAACTTTCATTCAGTTAATATGTATGTTGAAATGTATGTTATCTAGCTAGTAGAAATAATAGATGTTATTAGATGATGTTAAATCCATAGGATATATTGATATAAACATGGATGCTTGTCAAGACAAACAAAAGATAATAATTTGTTATCTGGCTCCAAAATGCATTAGAATCAATAACCTACTAAAGTAAGGATGCCAATATTCTGTATTGCCACCAACTTGCAACTCAAGATATTCAAGCTGAAAGCCGATATTCTTTTATCTGATTCTAAAGTTCGCCAGTTCAAATGCTTGCGAAAGGATAACACTTGAGTCATCTAATGATAGAGATTGTCACAATCGAAAACCAGCATACTAATCAAGGTTCATAGAGCATAAATCTTTCTGTTGTTCGTTCCATTGCATAAATGCATAGAAAAACCATCTTTTTTTTTTCCTTTTAGCATGCAGGGAACATTTGTTACAAAGGCTGGGAGGGTGATGGTCATCCATATGGGAAAAGCAAGAGTCCACTGGCTACTTTGCATCATGACACTAAATCGCTAAGAACTAGGTCATGTATTAAGCATGGAAGATTTCAGAGAAAAGGTAATCACTTATATCGCTAAGAACTAGGTCATGTATTAAGCGTGCGAAGATTTCAGAGGAAAGGTAACCACTTATTGACTTCTAGTGCTTTCCACTTTCTCGGCAGGCAACGTGCTGAGCTGCTAAAAAGTTTAATTAAACAAACTAAACTGTGTCGTCACAACAGCACTCCAGAATCCTTAATAATCACATCTCTACTGTTGAGTGAACCAGACACCATCTCTACTGTCGCAACCTTGCCAATGCAGCAGGATTCAGAAAAACATAAAGACAGTGTTCTAAATGTGATCCTTAGCAGAATGAAACTCCAAAGACCGCCAAAAATCAGTAATAGAACGGCGACCGGGCGGAGAGGCTAGTCTGCCGAGAGGAGAGACAGGTCCGTGAGAGAGGCGAGTAGTCGGTTACCTTCTTGATGGACGGATCGAGCCACTCGTACCAGCGGGCCTTGCACTGCTTGGCCGACTTGCGGACGAGCAGCGACGAGATGCGCGCCCACTGGTTCTTGCCGTACTTCATCACGGCCACCTTGAGGATCTCGTCCTCCGTGTTCTTCCACACGCCTCCCTTGATCATGATCCTCATCGTGCCCCCCTCTGACCTGATTCGCCGCCTCCGCTAGTTTCTCCCTCCCCCGGTAAGGGAAGGGGAGGGGGGATCGCTTTCCGGTTTCCTCCGCCGCTCGCCCCGGCCGCGGGGGCTACGGCGACGCCTAGGGTCCCGCCCGGAGCGACGGACCTCCGGGGGGTCGGTGACTGGGGTTTAGGGTTCGGTGAGGTGAGCGGCGGCGGCATACACGCGCGGTGAGGATTTCCGAGTGGAACGAATGGGCGAGGTTTGTTTGTTTCTTTCTTTCCTTTTGAGCAACCGCCAACCGGCGAGGTTTGTTTTAGCTGAAGTGGGCTCCATTTGCGCTCGTTCATCTCTGGACAGCCCATCAGGCCCAACGAAGCCCGTCTTAGTAGGAGTGGGATCTCTGCCAGGTGGGACCCCGCTGGCATCATCTGCCATCAGGCCGCCAAATTTGGGCCCCGCCCCGCCCCGAGAAGCCCGCGCCGCCGCTGGCCGGCCGCAACGGTCGAAACCGCCTCGCGCGCGCCTCCTTACTAAGGCCGGCCGCGCGGCGCGGCATGGGAGGCCATCCTTTCCGACCACCCCGCCGCTCCGCCCCTCGACCGCGCTCCCGCTCACGCACGCCCTCGCACTCACCGGCGCCCCCCTCCCCCACGCTGGCCGCGGCCGCGATGGGGTGCGCGGCGTCGACCGCCGACGGGGCCGAGCCCCGGCGGCGAGGGTGGGCGCGGGCGCAGGCTCTGGGGCACAGCGAGACGTCCACCTCGGGTCTGCTGGCGCCGCCGCCGCCGCAGCAGCAGGAAGGGCAGGGGCAGGAGGCGGAGTCGTCGTCCGGGGGCAGGAGGCGAGGGTGCAAGGTGGCGCCGGAGCCCAAGGAGCTGGAGGAGGGGACCGCCGCGCTTCCGCCGATGCCCGGCTCGCCGAGCTTCCGGTACTACTGCCAGAAGAAGACGGCTGCCGTCGACAAGATCGTGGCCGACGCCGACAACAGCGACGGCTCCGTCAGGATCAAAGGTACTTCAACTTAATTCGCGCACAGCTCGCTCTCCCCCTCCTTCTTGCTTGTCGTATCGTGAGCTCCATTGATGCTGACACTTCTCGAACCATCCTTCTCTCCTCCTCTGCAGCGACGGCGCGTCAGCTGAGCAATAGGAGCGAAATCTCGGCGACCAAGCCACACGACTCCAACGAGGTACATGATCCATGTCATGTATTACATCTGCTAAAATTGCTCTGCACTCGCAGCTGTCAGCTGTGGTATATAAAGATATATTACATCTGCTAATTGCTGATAAATTAATTAATATGCAGGTTTCCCAACCTAAAGAGGGAAACAGATGGCTTAGGTTCAGTGGCTTGTCGGTCGTCGCTGCTGCTTGGCACAACTTGTTCAGCCGACAAAAAGGCAAACCTTCGCCGCCTCCTGCTGCCGCTTCAGCTGCAAGCTCTCAACCCTGATCAGGCAGCGCTGTATGGGATCTTCTACATTTTACTACGTCTCAGCTTGTAAAAACACACACGCATGGCTCATTCAGTCATCGTTTATGATGCATTGATGCTAGCCTTGCATCACTTGCTGTTATTTTTCAACCTTGGTTAGTTGTCGTAAGCTAACCCCGTATTCGAGAAGCTGATTCTGTAAATGGTGCAAGGAGCATCAGCTCTGGACTGCTCCTGTTGTAGAGAAAATACAAATTAGTGTTGGGAAAGGAGGGCAATCTGGAAATCCATCCAAGCTTTGCGTAATTTGATTATCTGTACTTTTGAATTCTGCGTGCTCATGTAGCGGAAACGTCTGCGCAAGATTAAGATCATGTGCAAGTGTTTTAACAATCCCCTTGACCCTTTTCTTTTCTTTTCCCTCTGATTTCAATGCAGAGGTTTAAGATACAAATTTGTGAGGGTGTTCTCAGATCTTGCTCTGTTGCAGATGAAACTTTGTGATCCATTATACAGAATAAATGACACAACTCTAGTTTATAGTTCTCTCTAACTATACAAGGTAAAACTTATCAACTGTGGTTGAAATTCACCGGCTACCATCTAGAATCTATAAAAGGGTAAAGGGCAAAAAAAGGTAACATGATTAGGATGTCACTTGACTGCACCTAATGCATTTCTTCCTTTGCTTCCGAATTGCTCCCTATTCTTTCTTCTCACTTCCATTGGCTGCCCAAATGAATAAGGCCGGAATGCACCAATGAGAACGGTTGAAGGCGCCATGTTGAGGCTTGGTTTTGCCTTGTGCATGCCCTTCTTTGGGCTATTCAGGTAAGATTTCACGTGACCAAATATTAGACTTGGCATTTTCTTTAGCTCAACAACTGACGACGAGAAGAATTCTTCTGTGGCTCCATCAGCCAATGAATCTAAACTATAACCAGTCGACGCATCCAAATGAGGCGGAGGAAATCTCTCAAGTTTGGTTGTGCTTGTGCTTGTCACCAACCTTGGTACCTGAAGATTAAATTAACACATTTCACCGTTTATTTGTGTTTTCTGTGTCTACATAGTTTCTTGAATATAGCTTTTGATGTAAAAATATTGATGCAAACATTGCCAGGAGTGGTGGAAATTTGAGCATGATGATGTTGAGGTTTGAATCAAATTCTTGCAGAGGAAAAGGGGGAAAACATATGCACCTTTGGATTTGCTTGCGGCTTATTATTGGCATCTGGAGTAAAAACTCTGCGCCCAGGATTTTGTGATGCGTGCTGTCGGTTTCTGTGACGTTCTACTGACCCATTAACCCTCGACTTCCTGAAAAAGAACCACACGTTAAAGCTTTCCATGAACAAAAGAAAATATCTACAATAAATGCAAAGAGTAGCACCAAACCTTTTATGCTTCTCATACTTCAACTTCACGTCTCTTTCTTTGCATGGTGGATAGCGTGGAAGGCTCGATGGTTCACAGGCATATGGTTCTGTCATGAAGAACTGAATCCACAGAAAATAATAACTTGATAAGAACAGCTGAACAAAGGACCACTTATTTGTTTCCAACTAAAAAATTGATCTCTACGATACACGAATGCAAATTACCCTAATCCGTGCAATCATGATCAGATGTAGATTATTCTTTTGCATAATGTCTGGTCATAATTTATCTTTTATTTTTTTGTATTTGTTTGATGCAGCAGTTCATTTTAGATGCCTTGAGGGTGATAGGGTAGTATTAACCTCACTGTTCAGAGCATCAGTTGCAGTGCCTCTCATATCTGGGTCAATCGATAGGAGAGTCTCGAGAAGTGATAGGGTAGATGGTGGCACATCTTTAAATTTTTCAGCGAGGCACCGTTGATATGGTTTGAATGTAGGATGAGCGAACTTCATTTTCTCCCAGTAATCCTCTGATGGAGTACCACATAACTTGAAAACCTTGTGCAATTGTTCCACCTAAACAAACCACTTGTTAATAGACAAACCAAATGATACCCTGCATATCCAAGACACATTTCAGCTAGACCAAACCAAGTACCTCTGTTCTTCCGGGGAATATCGGCTCGCCAAGAAGCAGTTCTGCCAATATGCAACCCACACTCCAAAGATCAACACCGACACCATAGTGAGTTGCTCCTAACAAGAGTTCAGGTGGACGGTACCAAAGCGTAATCACTTGGCTAGTCATGGGCCGCACGTTCTCAGGATCATAAGAGGTGGCAAGTCCAAAGTCAGCTATTTTAAGAATTCCATCGCTGCTGACAAGTAAGTTCGAGGTCTTGATGTCACGGTGCAGAACACCATTGTTATGACAGTGTTCAATCCCGGAAAGTAACTGTTTCATGAAGCACTTCACCTGCAAACGAGGAAATACGCTTCATGAGTACAAACATGTAATTAAAAAACAAGGCATGCATTTGTCAGTAACCATGTATCTGGAAAACATCTCATAGTTGGACCCTTCCTTTTCAGAAAAAGAAAGTAATTGACAACCTTTCACAATTTCAAATGCTAGTGGGTCAATTTTTACTGAACCAGGTTGGCCCATTTCCATTTAGTCCAAACGGCAATACAGAGCTTGTTTTTTATACAGGATAACGAGATTCAGAGACAGATTCCAGTCAGTTAACTGCAGCCAATGTTGACGGTTGAAATGACTGTAGTTCACAAAAGGCACACGGTACTTGTCTGTCAATTGGACTGGCGCCTGTGTTCAAACCTAGGAATACTATGCTTCACTTAGTCCAACAGATTTACAGGTCCACATCATTGTGGTGTACCAGTCTGATGGATTTGTTTGCTTCTTGCAAAAAGGCTAAAGCAGAATTCCACTTCTAATAATCAGTCAATGATGCTTCTTCCAGAACTAATGAAAGAAGTTACATCAATTACACAGCATTCGGTCTCCCAAATAGAAGACTTGTCTGAAAAATATATTCAGACAGCGCTACCGATGTCTCAGTTTCACTTCTTTTTTTCTCCAACACCCGAGAGCTGCTTGTGTACCCTTTTATGCTCCGTCGAAAGAGGGTCAAATGAAGTTTAGAATGGCGCATGTTATGACATTAGTAAATAGTAACTTTAAGTAGTTCACAACGCATGCAATTTGGTTTCAGCAAAGAAACTCCATTGTTCAATTAGAGTCCATTCCTTTGCTGCAGTTCAATTCACAAGCACAGTAGTCCTGACCGCATTATCCTAAGCAGTAAGCAATCCAACAGCAAGACGCCAAATTTTCATTCTGTGTTAAGTTTTCTAATCGCAGACTACCAGGAAACCAAAAGATTGGTTAAACCCTCCACCTCACCAATCAGAAGTCTAGAATCCTAGGTAGACAAGTTATCAATCTTATCATGCATCACCAATGATTATAATTCGCATTGCTCATTTCACACGGTGATCAAAATATAATTCAGCTTTGGGAACTACTGTGCTCAAATTTACATGCACAGCGACAGTGACACTGACCATACCTGAGGCAAGGACAAGCGGCGGCCGGAGGCAGTTGCGCAGGCGGTGAGGCCAGTCAGGTCATGCTCCATGTAGTCGAAGACGAGGTAGAGGGACGGCGCCGTGTTGAGGCGGGAGGTGACGAGGCCGTTGAGGCGGACGACGTTGGGGTGGTCGCCGAGGCGGCGGAGCAGGGCGATCTCCCGCGCCATGAACCGTGCGCTCTCGGCCTCGCCGACGCCATCCACCCGCACCTTCTTCAGCGCCACCACGCGGCCGCTCTCTACCTCGATCGCCTTGTACACGTTGCTGTACGTGCCCGAACCAATCTGCACGCATATAGCAGCAAAAGAAAAATCGTAAATGATATATTTTATTTTTAAAATCAAAATCGACCAGTTGGGCGAGGCAAACAATGGAATTTAGTTGATTTGTTTCTATCCAACTGATCCAATCCATTGACTTGGTTCTTATAAAATAATAAAAAGAAAAGAAAAATCCACAACAACTCGTTTCTTTGAAAAGACCGGAGAAGATAATTAGCAGGTACTCCAATTCAATACGAACGCATGCAAGTTGACTTTTCCATTCGTCCTTACGGATTAAGAATTCGTGTGACACGGACAACATATAAAGTATGAACATAAATGATGGAGCTGTGGGGCTTTTAAAATCTCAGAAGAAAAACTGGGGATTAGCTCATCTCTGCTTTTTTTTAAGCACCCATTTCTAGGAATTCAAAGCTTTGTTTATGTGTTGAGATCATCATTTGCATTATTTTCTCTCTTATAGATGCTTACGTCCTTACGACTCATAACAGGACATAAAAGAATCGATTGTTCTCTTCAGCTCAGAGCAAGGAAAAGAAAGGAGTTCCTTTTTCTTTTCTTCCAGCGAGTAGGTGATATAATATGCTAACAACTCAACTACGACAACCAGAAAAAGCAAGAACTGAAATTACTCGCCGAATTCCGCAACCGACGATCGCGTATGACAAGCACGAACTAACAAATCGGAGCAACGGTGAAGAAAGGCAAGCTGAAATATTTCCCCAACAACCCCCGATTCCCATGAAAACGCCGCTTTTCCGGTAATTAACTACTGCTGCTACCAAGGAAGCAACAAGCAAGAACGGGCGGCGCGTGGCGGAAAGGATCGCCCTCTCACCTTCTCGAGCTTCTGGAAGGCGTCGGCACCGCGGGGCGCCCAGCCACTGAGCGTGTCGCCGGCGGCCTCGGAGAGCCAGAGCGGCCACCCGGACGCGTCCTTCTTCACCGCCGCGATGTGCTCCGGCTGCGGCGCCTGCAGCTGCACCTCCTTGTTGTCGCCTCCTCCCCCGGCGGTCGTCGCGGCGGCGGAGAAGAAGAGGGAGGACCCGGGCGCGGTGGCGAGCTTACCGAGGATGCAGCCCATCGCGGGGCCGCGTCATGTGCCGCGGGCGCGGCAGGTCGCCCACGGCGGCGGAGGCGGTTGCTGGGAAACGTATGGAGGACGCGGGAAGGTGAGGGAGAGAGCGAAATGGGAGACCGTCTCAAGTCTCTGCTGCGTGCTGTGCTTTTGTGACGACGGTTTGGCACTCTGCATTTTTTACTATCTGGCAGAATATTACAGCGCCTTTTTTTTTCCCTTCAAATTACGCGGACACCTATTTGAACGCCGATATGCAAACCCTACTTCCTACGATCATTTTTGAAAAACTGAGCCAACAAATCATAAAAATATGTTAACAGTGATGTCACTCTCTCGCAACAGACACGTCGCCTATATCACAAAAAATATATTAAATCATAAAATAATTATAAGAAAACAAGAATATTTGTGTCAAGTAGAGATTTTTTTTAACTATCAAGTCGAGAACTTAAATTCATATATAAACTCGATTCTCATAATATTTTTTCTTAAAATTTTAGCTAAAATGTAAAGTTGTTTTTAGAGAATCCCTTTTTGTCCATTAAACTACACCAAAGTTCAAATTGGCAACCAAACTAAAAAAAATAGATACTTTTGACCATTGAGTTATTAAAAATGGACAAATTGGCTATTTAGGTGGTTTCAAATGTGGTTTTTCTCTATATATTTTTTCTAAAAATAATAAAACATCTTATTTATTCTCTAAAAATTATGACTTATCTATTTTAAGTAAAAAATACTAAACTTGCATTGTTTTTTCCAAATGATATAATTTATCTATTGGTTTTATTTATATTTAATGGGTCTTATTTGTTCTTTTCTAGTATTTACCTGTCCATATCTCATTATTTATTTAAATTATTGTTCGGTAAATGAGCCAAATAATTTTTATTTTTGTCTAAATACTACTCCATCCATTCCAAATTATAATATGTTTCAGCTTTTTAAGATACTTTTTGTGTGCATCTAGGTATACACTATGTCTAGATACATGGTAAAAGCAATGTGTTTAGAAAAGTGAAAATATCTTAACTGAGGGAGTTAGAGTTCAAAATTTTGCCCTACAGAGTAAATAAAGTTCAAGTTAGACCTCTATCAAGGAAATCCTTAACAAGGAAATGGTCAGCTAATTTCAAGATTCCATAATAGGAGTGTGCCAAGAAATGTAAAACAATTATCACCTTCTAGCTCAATACCATTTCCATTTTTGAAGCTAAACTTATATACATATTACAACGAATATAAAATTATGAAGGGATGATTGCGCTTATCTTTTGGTACATGATTTTATTCCCCATCTGTGATAATCAAAAATATTATAACAAATGTTGACCAAGTAGTACGGTACACGCTGTTTTTTTTTTTTGCGTCCTTACACAATCTTAACTAAGACCTTATACACAATTATATGAAATGACATGTCCAGGAGGATTCTTCCATGGAACTATATTTAGGACTAACATAATATAAAATGGGCCGCCTTCTAGAGTTAAATCATGTGCTATCCCCAATAATTTTTTTTTTTTTTGTTGAGAAACTGCTATCCCCAATAGTTAGGATTGGAATATTAGACAGTAGAGTTGATAGATGAGGGGGGGTCCCAACCGCCCGATCCGTTTGACAAGAAAAAAGGATCCCCCGGAATTAAAGGGTTCACACTTGACACGCAAAATTCAAAAGGTCCTTTTTACACCTGAACAAAACATATATCAGTTCATATACTACTAGTAACTGGTAGCGTAAGTAAAATTCACTTAATTTCTCATCTACATGAACTCGCAGGTTCAGGATATTTTCTTTGCTAGGGAACGGAGGGAGTACACACTCTCCCTGCCACATACCAGAAACAGTTTATTCTCCATTCCAAATAAGTTTCCAAATAGCTGCTATTTTTTTCTTCTTATGAACAACATCTGGATTCATTCTGGTCTTTCCGGATCCGGTTTTCCACGCATGCGCTAGCGCGATGGACCTGCACCTCCTGCATGCATGCGCTGCACAGTAGCTATCGGAGAGTAGTAGGAGACGAAGGCATATTAGCAGAGTGATATTCTTTCAGGAGCAGAACTTGTTTCTCCTTTAACAGTACGTAGTCCTTTTGCAGCCTTCTCCCTCTCTTTCTTTCCTGCATCGATGGCCATTTTTCCCGATCCCTGAACCCTGATGGGTCGGAATCGTCGGGCACAGATCTCAGGGCCTGCATTTGAGTTTGGTGCCAGTGTCATCAGCTACCAGGCAGCGGCTAGCAGGCATGGCTTGAGCTTGAGCAAAAGTGCAGAGCAGCATGACAGTAACATCACAGTGCAGAGTACTCCGTAGTGTAGTGTAGACAGCCGTCAGCCGAGTCTAGTGACAGAGCAGGCGGCCAAACTTGAGTTGAGGTCACAGACAGGTCAGGGTTAGCTGCATTGCATTGCATTGCCGGACGAACAACGACTCGGTCAGGAACCAGAACCAGCAGCAGTTGCTTGCTGTTGGTGCACGACACAAGATGGCAATCATTATTGGGTCACACTGTATGTGGTAGTAGTGCTCTTCTCACTCACACACCAACAACCAGCAGGCATACCAAATCATTCCACGAGCGAATTAATCAGCTTGCATGCTGGGGTCTTCGTAGGTCTTAAGTCTTAACCGCCGCCGGCCTTCTCCTTGCGTCGGTTTGGCTTGGCTGAAACAGCTGAACAATATTCAGGCAGGCACTGAACGCTGAAGCTATCCATCCATGATCCATGGCCTACCTACTCTCTTGTGCTAACTGTCCCAAGAGTACACCTGCATGCAAATTTAGGCAGTCGATTGGTGTGTCCAGTATAGTAAAGAGTAGTCTTTATCTCTCCTCTTAAAATGAAGTAAAAACCGATGAAGACATTATTTTCTACCTCACCGACTCCGGGTTCTCCGTACATTGTAGTGAGAAGCTGAAGCTGTTTCGGAACCGTGCAAAATGGGGTCTTACAGTTTCTTCATGACGATGATGTCCCTAAAAACAGTTTAGATGCATGTAGGCTGTCGTAGATCATATCTAGCTAGCTGGTTAGGTTGTTAACGAGTTGCCGTCTATCTGTTTAGACGTCTACCTTGTTCGTTTGGGCTTGTTTGGCTTATAAGCCGTACTTTTTCAGCAAACGAATAGTATTTTTCTCTCACACCAAATCAGCCAACGGAACTTTCAGCCATGGCTTATCAGTCGAACAAGCCCAAACGAACGTGGCGGTACATGTGTAGCCCAGCTTATGCTTACCTGCGAATAGTTGAACAACATCGATCCATCCATCCATATAAGATTCTCCAGGCATGCATGGCCGGCCTCTCGATGGAGCAAATCGTGTTCACGAGAAAAGAAGGGGCAGAGAGTTGGATGCAGAAGGTAGCTACTTTAGATGCATGCATGTGGTGGATAGCAACATCATCAACGCTGGTAAGGCTGTTAGTTAAGGAGTTGCCATCTCACCCATCTGCGTGCATCCGTTCCACGGCACTGTTTACTTGCAATAACAGCGACGAACAGCCTAGGCGACACCTGCGTTCTGCTCTGCAGCGACGACAACTAGCGGCAGCACAGTACTGTGCTGTGCCCCCCTCCTGCTGAACTGCAGCAGTTACTACTCTCTGACAGAAAGACAAAACAACCTTGTTTTTTTTTGTTTGATTGAAACGAGATGTAGGTCATGTTTGATTGACCACTAAGTTTCCCTCCATTTAAAATAGCTCTTATAGCTCATTTTATAGTAGAAAGCAGTAAAAATTTGAGGGATATCCCTAACCGTGTAAAGCAACTGTTTGCATTGGAGCTTCAACCAACCTAACAAAAATGCATGTGAATCACGTATCTAATCACGCACCAGAGGGGAGACAAAGCATGCATGCTGCTCCTACACATACAGTACTACACAGATGTTCTGGAAACACAAGAGAACACGCGCACGGGAACATCTCCATCGTCGTCTGAGCCAGCCGTCTGGATTCTGGAAGGACGTGACTTTTCGTCACGGCGCGAGGAAAAATGTGACCATCGCCATGCTTCACCGTGACATATACGGTACGAGCCGTGGGACGCGTTTCACCCGTACTGTACACCGTGACCCACTGACCGTGCAACATGACACCGTCTGTTTCTAAATAAATCAACTTCTACGTACTCTTCTAGAATGGTTTTAGGTCATCAAACTTTTCTTAATTTTATAGAAAAGAATATCAATATACATATGACACGAATTAAGTACACATATTCTATGCTGTATCAAGGGTACTGATTTGCAACAATTCAATCTAGAAATTGGGTTATTTGACGATAGAAGTTGTGTATGAAAAAAAGGAACAGGAGGTACTCCCTCCGTTTCAAATTATAAGACGTTTTGGCTTTTATAGATTCACAACTTTTGCTATACATCTAGATATATATTATGTCTTGATACATAATAAAAGCTATATAGTAGAAATGTCAAAACGTTTTATAATTTGGAATAAAGGAAAGATCAGAGAGAGATATATATATATATTCCCTTCCCTAGAGGCCAGACACACTTTGATGTGTGTGTCACGGTCTGGCAGGTCAACTACTCCTGGAAAAACGAAACAAATATACGCGTGGAGCTTTGACTAGTGTAGCTGTAGAGTAAAGTCGCTGCTTGCCATCAGTGGCCAACTGGCCATGGCCACACACAGGACTCAGGAGTAGGGCCGGAACGCCGGATGGACTCTGGCCAAACCAAACCAGCACCGCCATGCAGCTGGGGTGGCTCCAAACCCCCTGCACTGCACGGCTGCCTAGGTGTCACCACTCAGCATGCATCCCACGAGAGCCCAAAGTCTGACTAGGACAAGGACAACACCAACCAACCCTGACCCTGCTGGTTGTTTGAAGGGATTGAAACCAGCGGAGTGATCTGCCTGCCCTGCCAAATGTTTGTGCATTGGTTTGGTTGCTTGCATTGGCTAGTGTCAGCGTGCATGTCATCTTCACCCTTGAGTCATGGTCGTTGCTGCTCTGCGAGCTGCGGCTCTCTCCATGTGTATGCGTACGCACCTCCTGCCTTTGACTACTCCGGAGGTCACGCTGAAAAGTATGGAGCAATTCCTGGATGATGTATATCTTTTTGCTGTACGTGATTTTTCTCTCTCTCCTCGTGTTGCTAGCTGGCACAATAACTAAATAAATAAATAAGTGTTTATGCTCAGGGGCGGATCCAGCAATGGGGCGGCCCCCCTATCTATCCAAAAACAGTGCAAATTATTATAGAGCTTCTATGAATTTTTACACAAAGTTCTATAGTGTAGGGAGCTGAGACTTAAGATCGAGCAGCAGTGTTGTTCAGCCCACCTAAAATATTTCCTGGATCCGCCGTTGTTTATGCTTGTGCGTCACACACCGATCCACGGTGCCTTGCTTTTGGGGTCAAGCAACCGGCCGGCCGGTCTTGTGCGGCTCCTTTCGCTGCGATCTTGGGGAGGACGTGTGTGACTGGCTGATGCCGTCGTTCGCGTTGGCTGACCGACCTGCAACTGCAACGCCGTGGCCTGTGGAACCAACACTTGCGCGTGCTACATGGTCCGCACCGGTCGGTGGAGACACACACACACAGGTGTGGACGCCGTGCTAGTGCAACCCCATTTTCAGCTCCAGCTTTTCCCGTCTTAGTTGCCACTCAGCGTTTGGCACTCACTCCACTCCAGCCAGAGGGATGATCGGAACGGATAGCCCCTGGGATTCCCGTGTCAAATCGTGCCCCGCCCGGCCGTGGCAGACACCTGCAGACGGTTTTTACGTGTGCGAAGCTGTTGCTTTCCTATCCTATATTCCTATAGCTGTGAAATTAAGGGCCGCAGGATTCTGAAACCCTGAAACAGCTTCGATTCTGACGGTTGCGAAGAAGTCAGAAATCCTGGCTCTTTCTCCACCAGTACAAAAAGGCTCCGGTTCCTCAAAATCTTCTGTACTTAGTTTGATACAGACAGGGAGCAAGAGCAAGAGCCGAAGCCGGAAGCAGAGCCACTTTCTTGTGCATGCTGCGTACTGGCAAGCAGCTACGTACCTACCTAGCTAACTGGATCGGTGTCCGTTTCTTCTTTCTTCTCCAACTGATCCATACAATATGCTACTACCTCTATGGCTCTATCATTATTGCAATGGCCCAGCAGCAAGTATATATATATATATATATATATATATATATATATATATATATATATATATATATATATATATATATATATATATATATATATATATATATATACACACTACTCTGCAGCTGTCTATAGAATAACTTATTCTGTAGCCACTTTGAGTTATGATAATTACTATGTTAATTTACGAGATTATAGTAACTCCTTACTAAGTGTTTTACTATAACGTTATGGTAAATATCGCAATGTGTTATAGTAACCCAACTGTTGTAAATATGTATTGATATTATCGTAAATGAAGGTGGCTACAGAATAACTTATTTTGTAGCTGGCTACTGAATATACTCTCCATATATATATATATATATATATATATATATATATATATATATATATATATATATATATATATTAGCTAGCAGATGGAACGCGCAAGCAAACAGAAGAAAAGCAAGTAACCTGCTTGTAGATTAATTAGCCTTAATTAGTTATCTTGATCGATCCATACGACATTGCATATCCATGTGTGTGTGTATATACATACTCCCTCAGAAAAGGGTGCAATTCTAGTATAACTAAACCCTATCCTAGAATTGCATCTTTTTCTCTCTACGCAGTGGTATACATGCATATATGAATTAATGCAATCATGCATGAGCTGAGCTGATCGATTTATTGGACAGATGACACGGGATAGATCGATGATGGTGTCGTCGGATCCGATCCATTTGACCATATCCAGCGTGCAGAGCGTACGTGCAAATTATCCCTAGCTCATATCTAAAGAGGAGACAGGAGAGTATCCATCATCTATGGACCAGGTATGATGATCGGTCAGTTTGATCCCTTGATGGGGCTACTTATATATTAACGTAGTAGTACGTGGCAAACAACTCATATGATCATCAGCATTCAGGATAGAAAATACAAATACAAATGGATTAAATGCCGTCGTACATGCCGTCCAATTGGCATGCAGAATTATAGCTTTATTTATTTTATTTTTAATTTGCCAAATTGGACTATACTATGTCCAGCTTGGTTGCGACGCTTCAGGGGTGCTCTTGCAATTGATTCGTACGTTCTGATTATAATTAATCTTGGAAGGATCGAGTGATGTTTACGCATGCAATTATATCATGCACGGTCGCTAGTAGCTCATCGTGCATTTGAATCATTATTAATTACATGATGATGATGATGATGTGTCCGTCGTTCTGTCGTTCGCGCGTCATGGCACTCCAAACCCAAAATGAATGGTTTCTATGTTCATTAACGAGGATGTCGATTAATGTAGCACTGTAATTAAGGAAGAAAAGTGATGAAATGGTTTCTTAAACAATAAACTATGTATACACGAGAACCAAAATATAAAGAAATTTGATAGGTACATGCATGATAGAAGAGAGATGATGCGTGTTTTGGACAAAATTTATTCTGAGGAAATCATCCATTGATAATACAATTTCTATGTGTAGTGTCTGCGCATGACTTTATATGTACAGAAATTAACTCATAAATAGTTTCTTGGTTTATCGTGTGTAATAAAATATGGCAAAGCTCTTGCCGCATTTCTAAAAAAAATAGTTTCTAGGTCAAGACTGCCCTTATTAGTGTTCACTCTATCTGCATTATTTAAATCTTGGCCTGATTGTTGAGATCATTGCATACGTGCGTCCGTCTCCGATTATATATATAAAACAATCTACATCTGGCTGTGAAATTATGTGG
The DNA here is from genome assembly GCA_904845875.1 of Miscanthus lutarioriparius. Taxonomy (NCBI): domain Eukaryota; kingdom Viridiplantae; phylum Streptophyta; class Magnoliopsida; order Poales; family Poaceae; genus Miscanthus; species Miscanthus lutarioriparius. Next base: position 8,162,150 of record CAJGYO010000006.1, on the reverse strand, counting down.
TAGTAGTTCGACCAATGGACCTCTCCAGCTTGGTCAACCGTCGGAAGCTCTGTTTCAACGTGTTTGACCCAACAGAACCACGAGACGAAGACCCTGTACCTGCCGTCGCCCTTTCTAGTGCAAAACATGAGATTCAACGGGTACTTGTGCAGTAGCCGCTACTTGAGGCACCTCCGTCGTAGGAAAGTAACTTTTTTTTTGAGATGTATGTCAGCCTGTTCGGGAGGCTGTATCGTATCGTGGATTATTTACTGCTGGCTGGTTTGGTGTGAGAGAAAAACACTATTCCCGGCTGGAAAAACACTATTCTCGTAGCCTCGCAGGAAAAAAAAAACTTCACACTTGAGAGCTGAGAAGTACTACTCCAGTACTTATCACCGTTCAGTAGTCTGATGATGCTCCTGGGATGGAAATCAGTCTCAGTTTTGTAAAGCAGGGGCAGGTAAGTAAAAAATAACACCATTTGAGTGCAAACGTAACCAGGCAGTTAACAGGAGGCCTAAACAATGACAATGATGCACCAGTCATTAGCCTGTTCGCTTGTTAGTTTCAGCCAGGGCTTATCAGCCAGCCAACAGTGTTTTCCTCTCACAACAAACCAGCACCAGTGAGATTTATCAGCCCAATAACCAACCAGCGAACAGGCCGATTGTCATCTAATCCTACTCTCGTGATAACGCAGGTTAGTAATTTATCACGTAACCTGTACAAGAAAAAATAATGAAGCGTGGCATGGCCAAGTCCTGATCCTGACCTCATTCAGCCTGTTCGTTTCGGCTTATACGACCGTGGATTATAAGCTGGAACAATATTTTTCTTTCACACCAAATCAGCCAACCCACGATCGTTTCAGCCAAAACGAACGGGCTGATTCCTCACGCGCTTTCCTTCTTTCCAGACGAATCAGCTTTTCGACCCATGCCAATATGCCACGACAGCCATCTCAAACAGCAGCACGCAATCAACCACAACGTTGAAAAGGCTGGTGGCAAGCATGAGTACATGACCACCAAGTGTGATTGGTCATTACTCATTACAATAGATGAGAATCAAAACCCAACATCGTTCAGTGTGACTTAGACACAAACCACCATATTGTAATAGATGAGAATCATATGAGATGATGCCCATCAGTCCATCACGTTCAGGTTGCAGTTGCAGGGGGTTTATGTCAACCTGATGTTTCTTTTGCATCAGATATTACCAGGGTTCCATGGGCAAAGAATTTGATGATTCAGGCTACCAGGCACAAAAGCAAAAGTTGAGAAAAACAAAAAGAAAGGAAACGAACGAACTCTGAAGTTATCATAGGAGAATTTCACTCGAGTCCCATGGGCCATGGCACGGCCCTATATATATTGTCTTAACAAACGGCCACACTGAAATGGCTGAGCAGGAGCATTAGCAGGCATTGTGTCTTCTAATATTATAATCAATGGGGATGCAATTTACAGCTCATGTACTGGCCATTGGGATGGTTCACCCAGAGCAGAGCTTTTCGAGAGCCATGTTCTCGTCGCCATCAACACTCTTCAGGGTACTTCTCACCAGATCCTCTGGGAAGCCCATCTCAACCAGTTTCTGCACCTGTACACAAGTGCAAACAAAGGGTGACCACCACCGGTGGCAAACACATACATGTCTTGTATACACAATGGAATGACATGTATACACAATGGAATGATAAACAGTGTTCACAGTACCTTCTCTTCCATGCCAGTTGACGCACTCTTTGCGAAGGCCTCTGTCCAGTAGCGAGCCGTAGCAGCAAATGTTGGATAGTCACGCAGGTACTGTAGAAACAGATCGGCATAAATAAATTAATTGGGACGAGGTTTGCAATAGCAATTCAGTTAAGTATCTCATAAGTTCATCTACACCTCTGTTGGGCTGCTGTTCCCGTTCATCATTGATGTGAAATTTCAGATTTTATGCTTACATCCAAGATTGCAGTGAATATCGATTCAGTTAGGTATCTCAAACTACAGCTCTATGGGGATGATGTTCCCTTCATTATTGCAGTGAAATCTCAGATATTACGCTTAAATTATGCATCACCTGACACACAGTACAAACTCCAGAAGGCAATTACTAAGGCCCATCCTAATGCCTGGGCTGGGACTGCCCTATTGGCCTAGTCTGGCTAGCAAAGTAATAAGCATCAAAATATCACTGGTACACTCCAACAGAAAACACCTAGCTGTGTTGCTGGACAATCGGCAGCTTTATTCACTACATTTATGTCAAATATGGGGTACTTCTTTGGAATTGCCTATCCTTCAGCTCGGTCCAGGACATGCTTAATGGTGAACAATATAGTACAGAAGTACATAGGAAAAAGCTGATTAGAAACTTCTAACACTCAGATTACCACAAAGCAGTGTGGACCAAACTAATAATAGTTTGTTGAAAACCTAATTGAACAAACTTACACCCTATCTTACAGCCCAGCATCTGCATTAACGCTACACAGAGAATTTTAGAAAGGCGGCAAAAGCTTTGCCGTATTTCTATTAGACAGAACGCTGCACAGAGAATATACAGGAGTAATTTAACAACAGGGGAAATCCATAATAGAGAGAAAAAAAGTTATCAGATGTCATAACCACAAACATATTCACTGGTGTAACATTACAACAATACAATTGCCAAGAGTGCTGCAGGCACTGGCTCATGTGGTGGATGCTACAAAACTCACTTTGAATGGACATGCCTACTTTGCTGCCATTCATCAACCAGGGCCACAATGAGACAGGTGTGCATAAGTATCAGTCGTTCCTTTTTATTTTCAAAAAATGATAAATAGTCATTCCGATTAGCTCCCAACCAACTGTAGCTTCACTGGCGATATTGTAATGCACTAAAAATAGAACCAAATAGGAAATACTCAGTTCAGACCTGTTGCGCAACAACAGCATCCTGAGGATCATCAGGTGCAGGAGAAGAAAGCAGAGCTTGAAGGGAAAGGAGCGCCGTCTTCAAGGTAAGGGCTGGGCTCCACTGATCTTTCAGAATGTCCAAGCATATTGCTCCATTTTGGCTGCTGATGTTTGGGTGCCTTCAAAATAGATTGGAGGAGAAGTCAGAGCTGTACTAAAGAAATGGATATAAAACACCCATCACCGCTAGTTGTACTTGTTCATGATCAGAGGACACCTATCAACTCACATATGTAGGTACATTATGTAACCAGGATGATATTTCATCAATACAAATGCAAATAACATAACAGGTAGTGAACTTGCATACCATACTTTGGTGACGAACTGCATCTTCGGAGGCTCAAAGGGATATCCACCTGCCAACCAAAGACCAAAGGCCTATCAGGCAGTAGCACTTGCACACTGTACTCTCTGACTTTTACTTTTGTATCCCCAAGTAATTAGCACATGACCGTACACAAGACATTCAACTCTGGGATTAAGTAACGAAGGAGATTATTTGCATCCCAACAGACAAAACTGAAATGCACGTGTAGACTTGGAACATACGGATACATCTGCCTGTTGAGATACGGTGCTTCACTGCACAACGATGCAAAGGTGAATCTGCGATGCCGCCAACGAAGGTGAACCCACACCCTAACCCGGAATCGGGACCAGCCAGATAGCGCGGAGGGCGCAGACAGCAAACCCTAATCCGCCCTAAACCCCTCTCCGAGAGAACCAATCGCGCGCCACAGCAATCTACCCGCCCACGAATCGCCCAGAGGAGTGGAATGGGATCCCGCGCGCGCGAGGAGGGATATCCGGGTAGGCCAAACAAGGGACAGAGAAGGGGATCCGATGGAGGAAAGCGCTGGAGCGGAGGAATCAGGGGAGGAAAGATCGGCGGGTTGCTCACCGGGGAGGCGGATGTCGATGACGAAGGTGCCGCCCTCGTAGGGGCTGTCGGCGGGCCCGGCGATGGTGCCGGTGAGGTGGGAGATGTTGGCGCCGTCGTGGAGCGCGATGGAGACGCCCGACACCTCCCGGTCGCGATTGCACTCGGTGAGCTCCTTCTGCACGCGCGAGACGTCCACCATCCTCGATCGATCCCTCCTTCCTTCCTCGCGGCGCCGCCGTCACCTCCTGGCTCTGCCCTCGGGAGCGGCGCGATGGGATGCGAGGAGTGTGGCCGTGTGGGGGTGGGAGGATCAGGAAACGGCAGCGCCACCGCCACCCTATTAATAATTCGGCCAATAGTACTTAATTACTCTGGTATTATAGTAACATATAATCATCCTCTAGATTAGTAATTAGTAATTTGTTTGTTGGATGAGCGGAGAATCTTTCGGGTCTAGAAGTTTGGTTGCTTGCCTTGCGCTGCCGGGAATTCCTAATCCCTTCCCTGCGGTTTCTTTGTTTAGTTCATTCGTCCAGTGTTTGGTTCTATGATGATGGGGCTATTGGACTACTAGGGGTGTCGAGACGATGAGAATACAACTCGATTAACAAGTCTTTTTTTCTGCGAATCACGGTATAAGAAGCCACCAATAGTGTCTCATCGTCGGCAAGAACATTAACTGACACTAAAAGAACAACGTTGTTAATTTTTTTTTAAAATAATAATAATATGAGCATCTATGTTAAGCCAGATATTTAAATATGGATGGACAGGTTTTCTCACAAGAAATTCAACAAGCTGAGTTAGCACAAATCCCAACGTGCTCTAGCTAGCCTGTTTGCTGGCGCGTAAACGATCCTAAATTTTTAGCCGGAAACAGTATTTTTCTCTCACACCAAACCAGTCAGCAGTAAATAATCCACAATACGATACGGCCTTCCGAACAGACCGCTAACCCGTGTAAGTCAGAGACTTAAATTCGGGTGCATGGGTTGCACCGTAAAAAACCCAACAAGTTGAGTCACCGCAGGAAACCTATGCCAGACAAGTCATTTCCACACTATTGCTTTAGCAAGAAGAAACCTGCCTCGTTTAGTCGGTCAAATTTTAGAAATTGGGCTAATGTAGCATTTTTGTTTTTATTTAGCAATTAGTGTTCAATCATGGACTAATTAGGCTTAAAATGTTCGTCTCGCAATTTCCAATCAAACTGTGCAATTAGTTTTTTCGTCTACATTTAATGCTCCATGCACGTATCGCAAGATTCGATGTGATGGCTACTGTAGCACTTTCTGGGAAAAGTTTTTGGAACTAAACAAGGCCAGCCACGTTTAGTTCCAAAACCAAATTCCCAAAAAGTGCTACGGTAGTTATCACATCGAATCTTACGATACATGTATGGAGCATTAAATGTAGACGAAAAAAACTAATTACACAGTTTGGTTGAAAATTGCGAGACGAACGTTTTGAGCCTAATTAGTCCATAATTGAACACTAATTGCTAAATAAAAACAAAAATACTACAGTAACCAAATTCCTAAATTTCACTCATCTAAACACAGCCCTAGCGAGTACAAAACCCCAATGTACTCTAGCTATATATCTAAACTAGCATCATGCTTTCATAACCTTGCTTTATGAGGGTGCCTGGCAAAGCAAACATATTTGCGCTACACTTCTCTTGTTTAGCTGAACCATTTATAAATAGTTGGTTAGAGCATCTCCAAAAGTTTTTCTAAAACTCACTCTCTAAATCATTATTTAGAGTCATTTCAATAAAAAAACTTGACCCGTGGAGTAAGATAGCTCCCGGGCATTGCGCTTAAGAAAAAGACCTTCTCACGCAGGTCGAGAACACTCGCTATATCTTTTCACCCTTCGACAACTCATCTATGTCTTGTGTGCACTTTAGGGATCTTTGGCTAGCGAGAAATTTGAAATAGAGAATATAAACATTTAGATATCTAATTAGAGAAGTTGTTAGAGAGTTTTTTTATCAGAATCTCTAATCCTATCAATTAGGAAAGATATAAATAGGTTTTTGGAGTTGCTCTAACAATTTTTTAATAAGTTGAATGGTTGAGTAGCCTAAATGAGCTATAAGCTATGGTGTTTGGATCAGTTAAAGGCATAGATTTTTATAGCGGCGAGCAACTTAATTTTAGTCATCCATAGTGTCAGATATATTATGGACTTAGCCCATATAATATTTAATAAATTAAAAAAACGTTATGGCCTATAATAATGCGTGATATATGATTTAATACTGTACGGGATTTTGACAAGATGTTGACTCTGTTTATATGGTTGAGAAGCTGAAAAAAGAGCGTGGGTGTGCCACACGTGCGCGCCCCGCCGCCGCCACCGCCCGGGCGTGGCGTGGCGAGGCGGGGAGGGCGGGGCTGTTACCGCCGTCTGCGTCCGCACGCCTTCTTCGTCTCCTGATCTCCTCCTGAGCCTCTTCGCTTCCCCATCACGAGTGTATATTCTGAGCTCCTCCGTTAGTCATTCTCCTTGGCTTTCACCACATATTCAACTGCTCCTGATCTCCTCCTAAGCCTCTTCGTTTTCCCACCACGAGCATATATTCCGGCAGGCGGCGAGTGGATGGACGGGACGGGAGTGGTTTTGCCACTCAATCCACATAATTACGGGAGTTACTCTCTTTTATGTTGGAGGTGGCTTCATTGCGGGAGTTTTCGCCTGTTACCGTCGTCTACGTCCGCACGCCTTCTTCGTCTCCTGATCTCTTCCTGAGCCTCTTCGCTTCCCCACCGCGAGCATATATTTCAAACTCCTCCGTTAGTCATTCTCCTTGGCTTTCACCACATATTCAGATTCTCTCTGGTTCTCCCTGTCCCGGTTCCTGCGTGCACTAGAACTGAAAGAGTAGGGCTGTAACAGAACCGACCAATTATACGAAATTAAGTAAGAAAATCATCCACCAGAGCAGACGATTGAACAAACTTAAGCCCGTATAACCCGGTAGTCCGTGAAATCACAAAGGATTTTAAACCAACTCGTGTCCCAGCCATGATCGTAATAAGTTTAGCGGTCACCATCACATATTACATAAAAGTTCGCAATCTCAGATACATCAGAGTTTAAACATAGTTATTACAAACCAGTTCGAATAAAAGTAGCGGAAGTCATTTGTTCAAACCACACACACACTCACGTGGAGTTTAAATATAGTGCCAGCGAATGATCATCTCCAACAAAAGCATTAGATGAGACGTAAGGAATGACCATGCCCATGGTCCTAAGCATCACCCATCGCAGGATAGAGGCAGTTGATACAATAGCCGTAATACATCTGCCCATCTGCAACAAGTGGGAATAAAACCACGAGTACGAGAAGGTACTCACTAGACTTACCCGACATAACCGAAAATAAATGACACCAAGGATTATGCGGGCTTTATAGTAGGGTAGGTGACTCATTTGCAAAAGAAGCATTTTAGCATTTCAAGAACCTTTCTAAAAGCATTATTGTCAAGTTAATTATTATTAACACGTCGACTAGATTTGCACCTATACTAGAGTAAACATGTGATTAAGCAATTAATGATAACCATCGATCATTAAACAACTTCCATCTTGTCATATTCACTATAACCGTCCAAGTGTTCCATAAACATTTACTACGATGAAGTAACTCAAGTCAAGTGCTCACTATCCAGAGCGATGGCGATTGAATCGATTCCTAACGGTGATGATTTATTCCTTACACAAATCTCACTCACCCGCTAAAGTGAGATATTGATCACCGAAGTCAACTTTCCGGTATCTCGAGTTTGCCAGAACCACATGTACGGGGCCGACCGACCGACCGCACTTTGGTCTTATCATCCCGCCCGTGTCCTACCACACTGCCGCACAGACACGCACAAGGGTCATGGGCAATCTACTCGGCCCGAAAAATCTCCCAGCTTCGCGGTCGGAAGGTACTTTATCCGGCCAGCTAAATGTAAGGCATGCGTTCAACATGACTCGAGGCCCAACAACGGTCGGTCCTTAATCGACACAGACGGAAACACTACAGTCCAAAACCCTGCAAGTCTCCGCCCGGTCTCAACTTCGTTTAACACTTAGTTATACCATGACTTCATAGCCATCCAAACAGATCCAGGTAACCACCTATAGCTCGCAGGTGACAGGAAATCACCCGACTTCTACCGGTCTAAGCCAGCTAAGCATTGACTCGACTGCGGATACCAGGGTAACAAGGATATAGTATAACAAAGGTAAACAAGGTATAATGCAGCAACGGTTGCAAACAACTCCTGAACGTAATGCATCAATTTAAAGTAAAGTATTTAATGAAATCATTGCAAACCGGAGAAAGATGCTCGGGGCTTGCTCTCTCTCGAAGGCTCGGGGACGGTGATCGGGGCACTCGGAAGTTCTTCAACGTCCTCCTCGTCGGCTTCTAGCACTTCCTGCGGCTGCACCTCGAGCTGCTCCTCGGGCTCTTCGGGAATGACGACTGGGTTCTCGGTTTGCGATCCTGTATGATGCAATGCGCGTAAGTGATTATGCCAACGGTGCATCGAAGGAGATGAATGCAATGGATATGGTGAAAAGCAAGGTAGTCAACATCATGCAAGAAACTATGCTACAAGCACATGTCATCTACTGCATTCTCTTCTACTACCAATATGTTAAGTTAACATGTCTTATGAAATGCTTCAAAGATACACCAAAGCTTTACTAATTTCTTAATCACACTTAAAGCAACACTTGCTTAAACCCTAATTACTAATAGGTTTGAATAGCAACATATATTTCTGATGCTCCTAAAAATCTGAGAAAAATACAGTAGCATCATACTACCCTAATTAGACTACCATAAAAATTTCATGGCATTTGGATGATAAGTAAACTATCCTACATAAAATGACAAGCTATAGCATAAAAATGAGCATGAAATTACTTTGTACTATGAAAAGTGTCAAACAACAGATTGAGTATTTTTCCTATGCTCTTTATAGCATATAATCTCTGTACAAAATTTATCATATGCATGTTTTATGCAACTTTGGCTCTTTAGCAAAATAACAAAAGTCGGCCATTAAAGGCACTTGAACTACATCTCCTAATTTTTCTACAAGACATGCGTGGAATATATTTTTCATAGAAAGTAAATCACTCAAAGGAAACTAACAAAAGCTGGAACCATATTTTCTCGAGGTATATTCTATTTACTAGACATTTTCTCGTAAATCAAAGCATTTATTTACTTTAAATAAAGCTACACATAAAAGTATCACAAACTTAACATGCAGTAATTTTAACAGATAGATCTAGTCACAAGAAGCATAACAAAATTTGTTTCATACATTTTGGAGCAACACAACTTGAGATATACATTTACTAAGCATTTGAATCAATTTTTGAAACCATTTCTAAAACCCTTTTCCGAAAAACCAACGAACTCAAACGTTGGGTGCACCTTGTCTTTGTGCACCGGGGTTTCCCTCGGTTTCTGCAGCTGGCCCCCCGCATGCCAGACGGGCCCGCGTGTGGCGACATGTACCTGTGGGAGGCGGGTCTACGCTACGCGGCTCGGCGCTATCTCGCCGGCGACGAGCATTCCGGCGAGGCCGAGGTCACCGGACTGCCCTACTCAACAATGCGCAACGATTGGTGTAGGTGATGGGAGAGTGGAGCCATCGGAGGTAGCCGCCGCGCACGCATTATGGCGGTGCAGTGGAGGAGCCGTGCGTGAGCGCCGCCATCTCTCCGACATCAGAGGCTGTGCTAGGCTTGAATCAAGCACTAGAGCACACTGGGGAACGAGACGGGAGAGAGCGGAGGGGATGAGGTACTCCAGGTGGGGCTGGCCACGGAGCACCCCAACTCCGGCGAGGTTGAGACGGCGCGGAAACACCGAAAACGGCCTCATCTAAGGGCGGTGGACTGCGCAGGGGTGGCGAGTAGCTAGTGGAGGTCTCAGCGGAGTTGCTAAAGTGACGGAGCGAGGCGAGGTACGGTGGTGCTTACGCGGGAGCTCGTCGGTGCTCACGGCGGTAATGGCGGAGGCGCGCGCTCGGCTCGGAGGGGACTGACGAGGCGAAGGGACGCGGGCAAAGCAAATAGGCCAGCTGCGGGGCGCGTGGCGTCTTCGTGGCGGCGATGGCCTGACCGGTGGGGGCAGCGACGGCGTACGGCCACCACTTGGCCGCTGCGGCCTGACAATGTCGGCCAGCTGGCCGGCCTGAAACGTCCATCAGAGACCGCCGAGACCGACTGACAGCGCGTTTTCGTTGATTCCAAACTCCAAAACGGTGGCGAGTTAGCAATTTCTCCTTGAAGCAAAGTTGTAGATCTATAATAGGGCTACAATTGTCCTATAGAAATCCTAAGCTAATTCGCAAAGGACAGAGAGTAAATTCATGCCAAAGTTGTGTTTATGAAACTGAAAAATGGAGTTTTGTACTTAGAAAATTTCTAAGTGTTGAAATCAACCCAAATTCTGACTTGTGGGACCATTTTGAGCATGTTGTGCACATTTTCATGACTTGGTCACAAAATACTTTTTGTTCCTCATATAATTTGCTACAACTTTGTTTTAGGTCGCTCAGACATGCAAACATTCTAAGTGGCACTTTTTGAACAGTTAAACCAAAAAGTCCTAGGGTCAAAACAAGTCAAACCATGATTTGAAATCTTAATCAGGCAAAATGATCAACATGAACATTGTTCCTAATGACTTTCTAAGCATAGCTAAGATGTTTAATGATGTATTTAGCCATACCACACATTGGTCGTACAATAATTAAGCACTAAAGGTACTGAAACGATGAAAAACAATTGAAATGATACTCTTGTTTCAAAGTCATGTTTCCCATGTTTCAAGTGATATATGCTCATGAATGGATGAATGATGCTCATGATCTTGAAATGCAAGTGCAATTAGGCAAGACTAACACCAAGGGTGTTACAGCCCTCCCCCCTTATAAAAATCTCGTCCCGAGATTTGGGTTACGAACCATTTGTTATAAAATTCTTCATAAGCTTTTTGTAGGTACTCTCCTGTTTCCCAAGTTGCATCTCCCTCATCATGATGATCCCACTGTATCTTGTATGTTTTCACCACACTATTCCGAGTAGCACGTTCCTTAGTGTCTAACACCCGGACTGGTTGTTCACGATACACCAAATCTGATTTGAGTTGAATACCTCGAGGTTCTATTCTTTTCCTCCGGAACATAAACATTTCTTGAGATGTGATACATGGAAAACTGGAAAAGCAGTACTTATTGTCTCGTGTAACTCTAACTTGTAGGCTACTGGGACCTCTTTGTTCTAAGATCTTGTATGGTCCCTCTGAATAATGGGCGGCAAGCTTTCTTCGGACTCCAAACCTTTTCTTCTTCATTGGCGTGACTTTCGGATAAACATAGTCACCAACTTCAAACCTAAAGGGTCTCCTTCTTTTATCGCATAACTTTTACGACGTGATTGGGCAGCTTTCATATTCGCTGAATAATATGAACTTTCTTCTCGGCTTCTTCTACAAAGTCAATGCCATAATATCTTCTATCACCGTGCTCGACCCAATTCAATGGTGTTCTACATTTTTCGCCATATAAAGCTTGAATGGGGCCATCTTGATGTTTTCTTGATAACTATTATTATAAGAAAACTCACATTCTTGGTAACCATGACTCCCATGATCCCTTAGAAGACAATACATGTGCTCTTAACATATCTTCCAAAACAAGCATTCACTCGTTCGGTCGACCACCATCCGTGCGAGGATGATAAGCTGATCGCTGAATCAAACTAGTTCCTAAGCCTTTGTGTAAATGTTCCCGAGAAATGAGCCGTGAACTGTGAGCCTCGATCGAGATACTATGGTCTTGGGTATACCATGCAACCTCACAATTTTCTGCGATATACTTCTCGGCATATTGAGGTGGTCGATATTCTGTTTTGACAGCAAGAAATGAGCGGTCTTGGTAAGACGATCCACAATTACCCAAATCGAATCATGTCCTTTTTTGAGTAGTGGGCAAACCCGTGATAAAATCCATACCGATATCGTCCCACTTCCAACTCGGGACCGATAATGGTTGCAACATACCTGCAGCGGGTTTCATGTGAATTGCTTTCACTCGACAACATGTGTCACATCGACAACATATATCTTGTAATTTCTTTCTTCATTTTGGTCCACCAATAACGAGATCTTAATTCTTGATACATCTTACTACTTCCGGGATGGATAGATAGCTTAGAAAGGTGAGCTTCATCCATGAGTTTATTTCTAAGCTCTCGATCCTTGGGAACCACAAGACGGTCGTCAAACCACAACACCCCTGTTCATCCACTTTAAAGTCTTTGAGACGACTTTTCTTTTATTTTCTCTTTGATGTGGAATATTCCCTTGTCGTTTTTTCGGCCTTCTATTATCTTACTCTCCAAAGAGCAACTAATCACGAATACTATGTAACACAATGCAGGATGCATTAGATCGAACCCATCTTCAAGTAATGGCTGCACATTCAAGTAATGTGACTTTCGCTCAAAGCATCCGCCACTACATTGGCTTTACCGGGATGATATTGCACATTCAAGTTGTAATCCTTGATCAATTCCAACCATCTACGTTGTCTCATGTTTAGCTCTGGTTGGGTAAAGATGTACTTAAGACTCTTGTGATCCGTGAAAATGTTGCACACATTACCCAAAGAGATAATGTCTCCAAATTTTTAGGGCGTGCACAAGCTCGCAGCAAGTTCAAGATCATGTGTTGGATAGTTGACCTCGTGCTTTCTCAATTGACGTGATGCATAAGCAATGACTCTCCTTTCTTGCATAAGAACACATCCTAATCCGATCTTCGATGCGTCATAAAACACATCAAATGGTTTCTCAATATCCGGTTGTGCTAGAACAGAGCAAGCGGTGGTCATTTCGCAAAGTGTGGAAAGTCGCTTCACACTCTTCTCGTCCACACAAACTTATGATCCTTCAGTAGGAGACTCGTCATCGGTTTGGCGATCTTCGAGAAATCTGGTATAAAGCTTACGGTAATAGCCGGCTAATCCTAAGAAACTTCTAATCTCGTGAGGCTGTGGTCGGTGCTTTCCAATTCATAACTTCTTGCACCTTACTTGGATCGATTTGAAACCCCATTTTACGACGAGAATGTGACCAAGGAAAGGAACTTCCTTCAACCATTATTCACATTTGCTAAACTTAGCATACGATTGATGATCTCTAAGTCCGGTCAAGACGGTTCTCGAGATGCTCTTCATGATCTTTCTCATTCTCTGAGTAGTACACCGAATGTCATCGATGAACACTACCACAAACTTATCCAATTTCGGCATGAAAACCGTATTCATCAAAAACATAAAGTATGCAGGAGCATTTGTCAAGCCAAAAGACATGACAAGATACTCATACAAACCGTATCTCCGTGGGAAAAATGCAGTTTTCGGTATATCCTGTGGCCTTATCTTGATCTCGATGATAACCGGATCTCAAATCTATTTTTGAGAACACCTTGGCCTTGGATAATTGGTCAAGCAGAACATCAATATGAGGCAAGGGATACTTATTCTTTACGGTCACGGCGTTGAGTGGCTCTGTAATCTCACGCACATTCTCAACGTGCCCTCTTTCTTTTTCTTCACAAACAAGGCGGGACATCCCCATTCGGACTTGCTTGGCGAATAAACCCTTTTTGACAAATCTTCTAATTGCTTCTTCAAATTTCGCCTAACTCATCTGGAGGCATCCGATATGGTCTCCTTGAAATCGGAGCTGTTCCGGTACTAACTCAATTCCAAACTCAATCTCCCTATCCGGTGGAAGACCGGGTAACTCATCCGGGAATACATCCGGAAATTCACACACCACCGGGAATCGATGAATAGGAATGATCGCCGTAGCACATGTAACACTTATAAGGTCATTCTCGAGGCAATGGTACTTGGAAAGTACCCTCACCGAGGGATCCTTAAGGGTAAGTACTCGACTTCCAAAGATCTATGATCGCTCCCCAATCCTTCATCCAATTCATCCCTATAATGACATCCAAGACTAATCCAGCATAACTATCAAGTTCACTCGGAACTTTCGCTACCTAATTCAAGGGTTGCCCTCGAACCATCCGGTTAGTCAAAACATCACCCTCGCTTTGAACTTATCTGACGGTACCCATACCCCAATTACGTGCATAGTTGTCCATGTTTACGTGCAAATGCTTGACTCATAAAAGAATGCGATGATCCGAGAATCAAATAGAACAACTACTGGGGTTTTCGTTGTGATGTGAAACTTACCAGCAGATGATTGGGCTCTCCCTCGGAATTTCATCCATTGTTGTAATCTTTGTGCACCCTAGCATTATAAGTCTGCTTTGCTTCTTCTTGGTAGTACGGACAAAACCTCGAGAAATGACCGGGTTGATCACAGTTATAGCAGGTCCTCTTCATCGTCCTAAGAGATCCCACAGTTCCCTTTGAAGCGCCTTGTACCGTGATTCTTGTTGCTTTGTTGGTTGTCTTGCCATCTTGTACGGCTTTTGAGGTCCACGGAAATTCTGACTTCTTGGCTGAGGTGGCCTGAACCTAGCACCAGGTGCCGATGGGCGATATGGAGGACGACCTCCCATAGGTGCTCTAGCTTGAGACGGCCCACCTTCAAAGGCTCTCTTACGTGTCTTGGCTGCAGTGCTGGCATTGTTATTCTTCTCCTGCTTCAGACAGTCGCTGATGAAGTCATTGAATCTGACACGGTTGTTGGTACCAACATGCTTCATCATTTTTGGATTGAGTCCTCTCTTGAAACTGGCTATTCTTTTAGCATCTGTGTCAACCATGTCAGGAGCATAGCGACACAAGTTGTTGAAGGCATGCAGGTATTGCGTCACGGTTTTGGTGCCCTGGTTTAATGCCAGAAACTCTCCCAACTTCATTTCAGTCAGCCCGGGTGGAATATAGACTCCACGAAAGGCCTCAGCAAACTCTCTCCAAGAAATCTGAGCATTTGGAGGGAAGGTGGTGCGATGGTGCTTCCACCACATTCCCGCCGGTCCCTGCAATTGAAGTGCAGCATACTCCGTTTTTAGAACCTCAGTCATTCTCAACACACGGAATTTATCTTCCATCGTGTTGATCCATTCCTCAGCATCGAGTGGCTCTATTGCTTCCTTGAATACGGGTGGCCTGGTGTCCATGAAATCCTTGAAGCTGCTATATTGGTTCACTCCCATGCCACCACCTTGATTGTTACCACGTTGAACGTTGTTGGCGATGGTGCGCAGAAAATCCTCCATGTTTTTCTGGGATTGTTCCGCATTGCGCTGACTCCCGAGCAGCTGTGCGAGAAACATCTCGGGGGTAAACGGGGGAGGAGGTGGCAAATGTGGTTCATGGGGAGGTTCATTGTTGTTGCCGTGGTTCCCACCATCACCACCACCACCGGTCCCCCGCACCGTTAGCACCGGTCTCGTGCCGGGCTTCACACGTGGTTCGGGCGAGTGTTTGTCATCTGCATATTTCAGCAACAAGTAACGATTGAGTGAAGCTGTAATGATTGCGAGTGAAGAAAAATTATGCCGTAATGGATTTTACTGGAGAGAATAAATTCATGCAATAAAACAGAGGCACAACAATCTCATCCCAATTAAGACAACAACACTTAATCGAATTACTTCAATGGCAAACATCGCATCCATACAGTCACATTGCCAGCATACATACACTGGACTTTTTATGCGTTCAGATATCGCATTCGAAAATCAAGTTCCAACCACATGCCAAGTCTCAGACGTTCGAAGCAACACACGATAGGTTACATGCCAACAAAAGAAAGGTCGTCGCGACAGGACCTAGATACTAGCGCAAGGCAACTAGCCTATTCCTCGGGGCCATCATCGGGATCGGAGACGTCACCATCGCCTCTAGGTGAAACTGCAGGCTCATTCTCGGTTGTAAATGCCGATGTCCATGCCAGCGGCGTTTGGTGGAGCATATGGGCCAACCCCATTGTAGAGCGCGTGAAACTCCTCGTGCAGGTTGCCGTTGTATTCCTCTAGCTCATCGACTCTCTGCAGCAGAAGGTTTCTTGCGTTCCAGGCTTCATTCCTCTCCTGAACCAATTGTCCAATCATGCGGTCTGCATTGTTGTTGGCTTGAGTCAACGTATGCACTCGCTGCATAGCTCTATCACCTCTCTCAACCGCTTGATCTCGCTGTAAGTTCATATCAGCCAACTGCTCCTGCAAGCTAGCTATAGCACGTGCTCTGTCTCTTCTTCGCTTCTTCCCTTTGAGCTTATCCTCACTACATAAGCGGTCAAAGTCCAAAGAGGTACTCTCGAGACCCTCATACGCTCTAATGGCGGCGAACATAGCACTCATTGCTGGTTGCCGCTAGCTTTGTCCTTCACCGACCTCGACCAATGCACTTCCTCGAGGTGAACCCAAATGGCATCACGAGGATCATCCCTAGGAAAAGTACCCACCAGAGCCTCCGCAAGCTCTCACGGGAAATCTGCTCATAATGTCTCTAATGACACGGAAGGCTGCTCCCTCTGCACCCTCAGCTGGAGTGCGACCCTCAAACTCCAAGTGCCAACCATCCCAATCTGGAGCATCACCGAGAGCAGGAATCGTGACCTCCACCACTGCTAGTCCATCTTCTGCTAACTGGCTCTCATTCCAAGAGTACACGGCTCTTGACCCTCTGGTACCCCACATCATGGAGCACTCTCCAAAGCAAAGTTGGCATGCCAAACTCGCTTAAGAAGGTGTCCGTGGTGCGGTGCTCCCTCAGGGCCAACGGACGTCGAGGTGCTCTTCCTCCGGTGGACTTACGGGCGGTCTGCTTCGTGCGGCCATCTGTAGCAAAAGTTCTTTCATTACCACGGGGAAACATATTTTAGGTGATACCACTTTTATCAAAATGAGAGAATCAATTTATAAGGGGAGGAATGCATGGCATGAATGAAATGCACAAGTAACATGATGTATGAATGTGCCGTACGTTCTCACAAACTTAGGAAATAAATAATTTCTAACGACGAATTCGGTGGCATACAACGATCTCTCAATACGTAGCTAATACGTTCTACACGATAGCGTTGTTATGTACCTGCAGAAGATTCATTTCAGCCCAATTCCCAATGAATGCATAATAGCAGTAAAGTTTTATCTACACGCTCTACACGAATCCCCAGATACGTGTACAACGGTAGTAACTACCCGAACCATCGTCCTATTGACGGCATCGCCTCCATAGACGGAAGACCCATACATGAGATACCTTTGTAGAACATGCGTAGAACATGTAATTACTCCAGCATCATATAAGCATTCACCCTAGATCGGCGGTGTATCCGATCATGCTCTCACAACTCACACTTACCGAGGCGTAGAGGCAAATGATCCATTCATTACCACTCAAACAAGTGGCACTCATACAATAGCACGCCGTATGAGCGACGAAAGAGAAATATGATGCAAGAACCCCAAGTCAGTACTTAATTAAGCCACCTAAAGTCCTTAACTGGGCATAAGGGATATGATCACTGGCACACTTTAGATTTTGAAAATCACGTTTTCCAAATGCCTTTTGTTTTAAATACACTTGTGAACAGTAACACGCTAAACCATGCTCTGATGCCAGCTGTAACAGAACCGACCAATTATACGAAATTAAGTAAGAAAATCATCCACCAGAGCAGACGATTGAACAAACTTAAGCCCGTATAACCCGGTAGTCCGTGAAATCACAAAGGATTTCAAACCAACTCGTGTCCCAGCCATGATCGTAATAAGTTTAGCGGTCACCATCACATATTACATAAAAGTTCGCAATCTCAGATACATCAGAGTTTAAACATAGTTATTACAAACCAGTTCGAATAAAAGTAGCGGAAGTCATTTGTTCAAACCACACACACACTCACGCGGAGTTTAAATATAGTGCCAGCGAATGATCATCTCCAACAAAAGCATTAGATGAGACGTAAGGAATGACCATGCCCATGGTCCTAAGCATCACCCATCGCAGGATAGAGGCAGTTGATACAATAGCCGTAATACATCTGCCCATCTGCAACAAGTGGGAATAAAACCCTGAGTACGAGAAGGTACTCAGCTAGACTTACCCGACATAACCGAAAATAAATGACACCAAGGATTATGCAGGCTTTATAGTAGGGTAGCTGACTCATTTGCAAAAGAAGCATTTTTAGCATTTCAAGAACCTTTCTAAAAGCATTATTGTCAAGTTAATTATTATTAACCTGTCGACTAGATTTGCACCTATACTAGAGTAAACATGTGATTAAGCAATTAATGATAACCACTGATCATTAAACAACTTCCATACTGTCATATTCACTATAATCGTCCAAGTGTTCCATAAACATTTACTACGATGAAGTAACTCAAGTCAAGTGCTCACTATCCAGAGCGATGGCGATTCGAATCGATTCCTAACCACCGGTGATTTATTCTTACACAAATCTCACTCACCCGCTAAAGTGAGATATTGATCACCGAGTCAACTTTCCGGTATCTCGAGTTTGCCAGAACCACATGTACCGGGGCCGACCGATCGCACTTTGGTCTTATCATCCCGCCCCGTGTCCTACCACACTGCCGACCTGCGGTCGCATCATGGGCAATCTACTCGGCCCGAAAAATCTCCCACTTCAGCGGTCGGAAGGTACTTTATCCGCCCGGCTAAATGTAAGGCATCGTTCAACATGACTCGAGGCCCAACAACGGTCGGTCCTTAATCGACACTGACGGAAACACTACGGTCCAAAACCCCGCAAGTCTCCGCCCGGTCTCAACTTCGTTTAACACTTAGTTATACCATGACTTCATAGCCATCCAAACAGATCCAAGGTAACCACCTATAGCTCGCAGGTGACAGAAATCACCCGACTTCTACCGGTCTAAGCCAGCTAAGCATTGACTCGACTACGGATACCAGGGTAACAAGGATATAGTATAACAAAGGTAAACAAGGTATAATGCAGCAACGGTTGCAAACAACTCCTGAACGTAATGCATCAATTTAAAGTAAAGTATTTAATGAAATCATTGCAAACCGGGAGAAAGATGCTCCGGGGCTTGCCTCTCTCGAAGGAGCTCGGACGGTGATCGGGGCACTCCGGAAGTTCTTCAACGTCCTCCTCGTCGGCTTCTAGCACTTCCTGCGGCTGCACCTCGAGCTGCTCCTCGGGCTCCTCGGGAATGACGAATGGGTTCTCGGTTTGCGATCCTGTATGATGCAATGCGCGTAAGTGATTATGCCAACGGTGCATCGAAGGAGATGAATGCAATGGATATGGTGAAAAGCAAGGTAGTCAACATCATGCAAGAAACTATGCTACAAGCACATGTCATCTACTGCATTCTCTTCTACTACCAATATGTTAAGTTAACATGTCTTATGAAATGCTTCAAAGATACACCAAAGCTTTACTAATTTCTTAATCACACTTAAAGCAACACTTGCTTAAACCCTAATTACTAATAGGTTTGAATAGCAACATATATTTCTGATGCTCCTAAAAATCTGAGAAAAATACAGTAGCATCATACTACCCTAATTAGACTACCATAAAAATTTCATGGCATTTGGATGATAAGTAAACTATCCTACATAAAAATGACAAGCTATAGCATAAAAATGAGCATGAAATTACTTTGTACTATGAAAAGTGTCAAACAACAGATTGAGTATTTTTCCTATGCTCTTTATAGCATATAATCTCTGTACAAAATTTATCATATGCATGTTTTATGCAACTTTGGCTCTTTAGCAAAAATAACAAAAGTCGGCCATTAAAGGCACTTGAACTACATCTCCTAATTTTTCTACAAGACATGCGTGGAATATATTTTTCATAGAAAGTAAATCACTCAAGGAAACTAACAAAACTGGAACCATATTTTTCTGAGGTATATTCTATTTACTAGACATTTTCTCAGAAATCAGCATTTATTTACTTTAAATAAAGCTACACATAAAAGTATCACAAACTTAACATGCAGTAATTTTAACAGATAGATCTAGTCACAAGAAGCATAACAAAATTTGTTTCATACATTTTGGAGCAACACAACTTGAGATATACATTTACTAAGCATTTGAATCAATTTTTGAAACCATTTCTAAAACCCTTTTCCGAAAAACCAACGAACTCAAACGTTGGGTGCACCCGGGTGCTGTGCACCTGGGGTTTCCCTCGGTCGCTGCAGCTGGGCCCCGCATGCCAGACGGGCCCGCGTGACAGCGACACAGAACAGGGGAGGCGGGTCTACGCTACGCGGCTCGGCGCTATCTCGCCGACGACGAGCATTCCGGCGAGGCCGAGGTCACCGGACTGCCCTACTCAACAATGCGCAACGATTGGTGTAGGTGATGGGAGAGTGGAGCCGTCGGAGGTAGCCCGCCGACGCACATGGCGGCACGGTGGAGGAGCCCGGCGGTACGCCGGCCATCTCCGGCATGCAGAGGCCAGGCTAGGCTTGAATCAAGCACTAGAGCACACTGGGGAACGAGACGGGAGAGAGCGGAGGGGATGAGGTACTCCAGGTGGGGCTGGCCACGGAGCACCCCAACTCCGGCGAGGTTGAGACGGCGCGGAAACACCGAAAACGGCCTCACCTGAGGGCGGTGGACTGCGCAGGGGTGGCGAGTAGCTAGTGGAGGTCTCGGTGAGTTGCTAAAGTGACGGAGCGAGGCGAGGCACGGTGGTGCTTACGCTGGAGAGCTCGTCGGTGCTCACGGCGGTAATAATGAGGCGGCGCTCGGCTCGGAGGGGACCCGACGAGGCGAAGGGACCTGTGAGCAAAGCAAATAGGCCAGTGCTGCGGGCGCTGTGGCGTCTTCGTGGCGGCGATGGCCTGACCGGTGGGGGGCAGCGCTGACGACGTCTGGCCACCACTTTGGTCAGCAAGGTGACGACGATGTCGGCCGGTGGCGGCCTGAACAAATCCATCGAGACCGCCGAGACCGACTGACAGCGCGTTTTCGTTGATTCCAAACTCCAAAACGGTGGCGAGTTAGCAATTTCTCCTTGAAGCAAAGTTGTAGATCTACAATAGGGCTACAATTGTCCTATAGAAATCCTAAGCTAATTCGCAAAGGACAGAGAGTAAATTCATGCCAAAGTTGTGTTTATGAAACTGAAAAATGGAGTTTTGTACTTAGAAAATTTCTAAGTGTTGAAATCAACCCAAATTCTGACTTGTGGGACCATTTTGAGCATGTTGTGCACATTTTCATGACTTGGTCACAAAATACTTTTTGTTCCTCATATAATTTGCTACAACTTTGTTTTAGGTCGCTCAGACATGCAAACATTCTAAGTGGCACTTTTTGAACAGTCAAACCAAAAAGTCCTAGGGTCAAAACAAGTCAAACCATGATTTGAAATCTTAATCAGGCAAAATGATCAACATGAACATTGTTCCTAATGACTTTCTAAGCATAGCTAAGATGTTTAATGATGTATTTAGCCATACCACACATTGGTCGTACAATAATTAAGCACTAAAGGTACTGAAACGATGAAAACAATTGAAATGATACTCTTGTTTCAAAGTCATGTTTCCCATGTTTCAAGTGATATATGCTCATGAATGGATGAATGATGCTCATGATCATGAAATGCAAGTGCAATTAGGCAAGACTAACACCAGGGGTGTTACAAGGGCCTTCGAAACGCCTGCTGTCTTCTAGTTCACCTGCTCAGGTGAAGGGCATCAATCACGTTTTTGGGGAGTGTCGCTGGCAGCATGACTACTCGCTACGTCTTTGTCCCGGTGTCGGCGCACGTTGAAGGTTCTCAACTGATCGACACTGCTTCCCGTCTGCACTGCAACGAGCGAGATAACTACACCGACAGGCACTATATCATCGAGTGCATCCGGCTCTGCCGCTGGATATGTTTCTGAAACGAATCTTCTAAGATCTTGGCTGTCAATTCTTAGTTTAAGTATCATCTACGTGCTCGTCACCTTTTAAGACACACAAGCACATATATGATGTCACCAACATTATCATTTCATTTAATGTTTTTTTCTGAATTAAATTGCTGTTAAAATTGTCTAATATTCTAACAATCCAAAAACGTTATAGGCAATTTTTGGTAGTTAACTTTGCGAGTATGCTGAAACCGAATGTCTTTGAGGGCACTCATTACATGAGGTGACGGCTAAAGTGCATTCTGTGGTTGACTTCTATGCACTACTATTTTATTGCTGAACCTAGGACTGTTGGGCCGCATACTTCTGATGAGGAGCGTGCATTCAAATATGCTGACAATATATTCGAGACATCAATTCTGAGCGTGTTAGGAGACTCCATAGTTGATGCATATGTGTCAGACTGGTAAAGAGATGTGGGGTGCACTTTAAAAGGATCTAAACAATCTAGAGATAGGTGAATAGGCCTATTAAAAAAATTCTACACAACTGTGAAGCAAGAATTCTCAGTCTGACTTCCGCTGAAGAAAGAAACCGAGACCGGCATCTTTCTAGCATGGTACAGCAGGCCGGTGAGGCACACGGTCATTCCGATCCGGCGATCGCCGGACTCGAGTATTCGCGGTACTGTAGTTTCGTGCATAGCAGTAAGCCTGTTAGTTTCGTTGGCAGATAAAAACCGATATCGACACAGTTTTGTTATCTCCTCGATCTGGTCGCCACCAATAATCCTGCTCCGGTTCCGTTTGGCTGGCAGAATTTTAGCTAAAACTGGCTGAAAAATACGGTTCTGACTGAATTGTTGTAAGAGAAAAATACTATCCCAGCTAAAAAAAGAAACCGAATAAGCTGAATATGGGGTAAATCGAACGGACCTCCGTGTACATGGCCACTAGCCCACTACCATATATCACACGTGCTCATTGACATTGAAATAAATTTCTTCCAGATAATGTCCCGTGGAGTGGGATGAATTTCTCTCGTAGACGTACACAACATGCCAGCACCTCTGGTTGAAAACAATTATCAACCTCTGTCTGTTTATCTATCTGTTTATCTACGGCCTGTTCGGTTGGCTGGCTGGTTCGTATCGTTGCTGGTTTGTTTATGTAAAAGAGAAGTACTGCCAGCCAGCCCCAGCCGATCGGGCTGCTAGACTAGAGTACTCACACCGTTCCAAAAAACAAGTATACATATATACATATCGTTTTTTTATAATTTATTTTTTATATAAATATACTATATTTTAAAAATATATTTGTACAAGAAATATATTAGGAGCTAGAAATGCTGAAACTGTTTTGCTTGTCTCTGTCGTTGCTGTATTCGTCTCCTCCTTTCGCAACCCCAGGTCCTCCTTCTCATCGTCCTCGCCTCACCTCCTGGCAAGAGTACACCGTGTGCACACAGGCATATCACATCCCCTATTATCTGATATATATATCTCCATCAGGCATCAGGCATCAGCTCGGCCGGCCGGCCCCTAGTCCTACATAGTTGCTGCCGATTTGCCTTTCTGTGTGATCACGTCGGTCGGTCTCTCAAAGCATATATACTCCGTCCTCATCTCATTCGTGTCATTTTGTCTGTGTGTGCCCATATCGATCAATCGTACCGCTTGGCGTACCAGCCGGCGGCTAGTCGGCGTTCCGCGTGCATATAAGATCCTCGCCGCCGCTGCTGACGACGTAAGATATATGGCCAGCTCCTCCGGCGACTTCACCAGGTAGGAGTAAATAATAAAACTCCAATCCGATTCCGAATGTCCGTCCCGGGAAAATTCAAGGCCATGTACCAAGCTAAAAAATATGGTCTACTAGCCTAAAAAAAATAGAGCTAAATGTATGATATGATATAGTATGTAGTATATTGCAATAAAATATATCAAGAATGGTACATATGTTGCATAATCTTTACTTGAATAGCATCATTCTTGTAGTGTTCTTTGAAATGAAGTCTTCAATGATATGCTCATAATCAATCTTCTCCAACATTTCGCCTTCAAGTGCTATTATAGCCAAGTCATTAAGCCTTTTTTGTGTCATTGTAGAACGCAAATAAGTCTTCAATAGCTTCAATTTAGAAAAGCTTCGCTCACATGTGTCGGATTATCAGATGACACTTGTGACTGTTTTGTAATGAACCTATCCATAGCTCCTTCCTGAGACTGGACTAATTTCTCTATTCTTTGTTTTTTCTTACGCTTTTGCCAACCCGATTCAAATTTTCTAGAACGATTTGCAGAAGACATGGCTTCAATCTTTGAACACAATTCCAGTAGGTGTCTAGATGAAAAGATCAAAAGAACAAAATTTAGAGAGATCGACCCACTATTACTCATTACAGTCTGAATGAATTGAAAAAAATAAATGATTAATATTACCTTCAGGGCCTCAGTGCCTCGCTAGTCGCTGCAGGTTCAGGTTGCCGTCAGTTCCTCACGCTCGATGTCGATCGATGTGATACGCGTGATCGGTGAGCCGACACGCATCGTGACATCGAGGCGATGGCGGCGGTAGGGGACGAGGAGATCGGGACCTAATCGCTGCGAATTGGGATTGGCAAAACTGTAAAAAATGAGAATGCTCAAGTTTTTCATTGACAATGTGTATAGGTACATATACATGATGCCGATCATCTGCTAATAGCGATGCTAACTACTTCCTACATGCAAGGATCAGCTTCTAGAGAATAGGACGCAAGCACTAGCAGTTTGACTGACTAATCGAAGCGGCTGATCCCATCGCTATCTAACCGACGCCTTCAGAATCGCTTTTGCTGACCCCCCCGCAATTGCGCCGGTTGATTGAATGCATAAATTGTCTCGAATTCATTGAACAATGGCGTCGGCAGTCCCTTGGTCATGATGTACGCAAATTGATGCCGTGTAGGTATTTGCAGCACTTTGAACTGCCCCAGGCAACCTTCTCCCGCACAAAATGTATGTCAAGTTCCACATGCTTGGTCCGTCGATGATGCACCGGATTTTCGAGATAGGTACACTGCAGATACATTGTCACGAAGAAATCATCGTTGCCTTGTCGATGACCACATGAAGTTCTTGAAGAAGATTTCGTGACCCCAGAAAGACTCACGGCGGCGGCATTGGCTACCGCTTCGGTACTCGGCCTCGACGCTGACCGACCGTGACACCGTAGTCCGGCGCTTGGACGACCATGACACAAGTGAGTCACCAAGAAAGACGCAGTATCCGGACGTCGATCGCCGCGTGTCCGGGCAACCGGCCCAGTCGGCGTCGGAGTAGACCTTGAGTGCAATCGACGGTGTAGCCGAGATCTTGATGCCATGGTTGATAGAGCCACGGAGGTATCTGAGGATGCACTTCACAAGGTTCCAGTGCACATCGCGCGGGGCGTGCATGTGGAGGCACACCTGGTTCACGCCGTAGGCGATGTCTGGACGTGTGAGTGTGAGGTACTGGAGCGCACCGGTGATGCTGCGGTAGAAGGTGTTGTCGAACACGAGCTCACCGTCGGTGGTAAACAGCTTCGGCTTGGCTTCGACAGGAGTCGATGCAGGTCTGCAGTTCGCCATGCCTGCTCTTTCCAGGATGTCCTCGGTGTACTAGGCCTGGTTGAGGTAGAATCCCGTCGCATCGCGGCGCACCTGGACTCCGAGGAAGAAGTGGAGCTCACCAAGGTCCTTGAGCGCAAAAGCTTGGTGCAGCTGGTCGATGACGTGACGTAGAACGGTGGTCGTTGAGGCTATGAGAATAATGTCATCGACATACACAAGGAGATACGCCACTTGGTCGCCATGCTTGTAGATGAACAAGGAGCTGTCTGCGCCGGACGCGATGAAGCCCATGCTGCGTAGGTGGCTTCCAAGGCGTTGGAACCACGCCCGTGGCGCCTGCTTGAGCTCGTAGAGGGACTTGATGAGCAGGCAAACATGGTCGGGGCAAGCGGGGTCAACGAAACCTACAGGTTGATGACAATACACGCGCTCGGCAAGATCACCGTGGAGGAACATGTTCTTGACGTCGAGCTGATGCACAGGCCACCGTCTTGTCGCCGCGAGGTGAAGTACTGTTCGGATCGTCGCCGGCTTGACTACCGGGGAGAAGGTCTGATGGAAGTCGACGCCGGGGCGTTGGGAGAACCCCGCGGACGACCCATCTGGCCTTTTGATGCTCCAATGTGCCATCAGGATGCAACTTGTTCTTGAAGAGCCATTTGTCGGTCATGACATTGGCTTGTGCGGGTCGGGGCACGAGCGTCCACGTGCCGTTGCTCTTCAGGGCGTTGAATTCGGCCTGCATCGCGGCCAGCCACTCCGGATCACGAAGAGCGGCACGGACACTTGACGGCGGCGGCGACAGCGTAGGCGTGGTGGCGACGTGTGCATACTTGGGATTAGGCATGTGGATCCTAGCTTGCGCACGCGTGACCATCGAGTGTCGTTGCGGTTGCACGGATGACGTCCCTGGAGGGTCCGGCGGTGCCCTCAATGGTGGAGAGCCCGACGTCACAGAGTCGGGCGCTGAGGACGATGTCGCGGCAGGCGACGACGACGGTGCCGCAGGCTGCGCGTCCGGCTACGGGGATGTCGCGTTGCTGGAAGCAGTGGGCAACAGGGTCTCAGTCGATTGAGAGTCCGTTGCTAGTACGCCGAGCTGCACTGCTAGAGCACGCCGTCGAGACTGGCTTGGTCCGGTGGGGAGCGGGACCATGTCAGGCAGGCACGACGAGCATGGAGGAGCAGCAGAGGGTGGCGTCGTGTCAACCTATGCAAATGGAAAACAAGTCTCGTCGAAATAGACGTGACGTGGGATGAGCACACGTTTGGTAACAGGATTGTAGCACTTGTATCCCTTTTGGTCGAGCGGATAGCCAAGGAAGATACAGCGGACAGAACACGGAGCCAGCTTGTGCGGGGCTGTAGAGGCGGTGTTGGGGTAACAAAGGCACCCAAAAACTTGGAGGTGGTTGTAATCTGGCGGCGAGCCAAAAAGCAGCTCGAATGGGGGCAAGTTGTTACGAGGTCGACACGGCCGCCGGTTCAGTAGATAAGTGTAGGCAGCGAGCACGTCCGGCCAGAAGCTAGGCGGGATGGATGCCTGAAACAGCAAGGAGCGAATGCCATCGTTGAGAGTGCGGAGGACGCGTTCTGCACGCCCGTTCTGCTGGGATGTGTATGGGCAGGTGAGGCGAAGAGCAATGCTGTGCGCGGCGAAGAATGCGCTCGACGCCGAGTTATCAAACTCTTTGCCATTGTCGGTTTGGAGACACATAATGGGCACCTGAAACTAAGTGCGTACAAAGGCATGGAAGATGATGAGAGTGGGTAGAACATCGGATTTGTGACGCAAGGGAAAGGTCCAAACATAATGCGAGAAATAATCCAAAATGACAAGATAGAATTTGTAACCAGAATTGCTCATTATAGGTGAGGTCCATACACCACAATGCATAAGCTGAAAGGGAAACTGAGAAATATTATTGGACTCGGTAAAAGGCAGCCGGACATGCTTGCCAAGGCGACAGGCTTCACATGTATGACGACTGGACTTGGAACAAGAAAAACCTATGGAGCACGACAGGCGTTGGAGCGTGGCATGACCGGGATGACCAAGGCGCGCATGCCAGAGCATGCTGTTGTGTGATGCAAGGAGAGCAGTCGGAGGGCGCGCCGAGTGATGGCAAAGTGGGTAGAGTTCGTCGGACGAATCACATCGGAGCAGAGCCGTCCTGGTGCGGAGATCCTTGATAGAGAAGCCCCATGGATCAAATTCAACAGAAACGGAATTGTCATGGGTTAGAGCACGCACTGAAATGAGATTTTTGACAAGCTGAGGAGCAATTAAAACATTGCGAAGTTGCAAAGGAGAAGAAGTGGTAGGAATAGAGGCGTTGCCAGTGCACTGGGCAGGAAGAAATTGGCCATTGCCGACAACAATATGATGATGAACAGAGGGGGAGGGAGCAGAGCTGGGGATACCGGAATTGGACGCCATGTGTGCCGTGGCTCCCGTGTCAAGGAACCAGTCGCCGCCGCCGCCGCCACCGGGGTTGTTGATGGACAGGCCGTTGAGGGCGGAGTAGAGGCCGGCCGGTAGAGAGCCCTGGGCGCCGGTGTAGAGGGCGGGATCGTGCGGAGGCGGCGGGGCCGAGAGTGCCGCCATGGCCTGCAGAGGGTTGACGCCTGGCCGTGAGCCGAGGACACCAGGTCGCCAGGCGTTCATCGGCCACGCCTGAACAACGCCTTGCCAAGGGTTGTAGGCCGAGGCCCACGGTGGCGGCGGCACACTGGCGTGGGGCGTAGGGTGGCTGCCGGCTGCTGCGCTCTGTCCGCCGGAGGCGTTCTGGCGATTTTGACCATCAGCGGACTTGCGCTTCTTGCGACGGTCATTGGCACCGGTGTTGGGTGCCTGCGGCGGAGGTGGGGGCGGCGCCACGGGCCGGGTCGTTGTGGAGGTGGTGGTGGCTGCAAGGAGCGCCGTCTGTGCCTCCATCTTTTGAGAGTGCCGCATCCGATGTTCCTCCTACAACAAATAGGATTTGGTGTAGAGGAATGTGGGCGGCGGAGTCATGGTGGAGAGAACAGCAATGGCCTGGCTGAACTTGTTGTTCAAGCCACGCAGTGTGTTGATGACGAGCGCCGGATCGGAGACGGCGGCGCCGCAGTCGTAGAGAGTGTCGGCGAGGCGCTTGAGACGGCCGCAATACTCGCTGATGTTCATGTCGCCCTGGAACATGCTGTGGAACTCCTGCTGAGCATAGACGGCGCGCTAAAGGCTGTTGTCGAGGAATTGCCCCGTGATCGCCGTCCACGTGGAGTAGGCGGTGGCGCCCGGCTTGTTGACGTCACTCCAAATCTCCTTGGACACGGTGGTGTAGAGCCAGGAGACGATGTAGGAGTCAATCTGGAGCCATTCCAGATTGTCGATCATGGCGGCGGCATCAACTGTGCCGTCGATGTGGTTGACGAGGCCGAATTTCTTGATCGCGAGGTCGAAGAAAGAACGTCACTGCCGGAAGTTGCCGTCATCAGCGGAGAGGATGACCGGAACGTGGTTGCGGATGTTGAGCAGCACGAGGGTGGAGGCTGGGGGAGGAGCAGGATCGTTGCCCACGGCGAAGGGATTGGAAGAGGTGGAGCCGTGAGGACTGTCCATGGCCAGGAGCAGCGGAAGGTGGAGGTTGGATCGGAACGATCAGTCTGATACCATGTAAAAAACGAGAATGCTCAAGTTTTTCATTGACAGTGTGTATAGGTACATATACATGATGCCGATCACTGCTAGCCAAGCGATGCTAACTACTTCCTACATGCAAGGATCAGCTAGAGAATAGGACGCAAGCACTAGCAGTTTGACTGACTAACTGAAGCAGCTGATCCTACTGCTATCTAACTGACGCATGTAGAATCGTTTGCTGACAAAAACGAAATGATACCCACTGTCCAGCGGTCGGCTAACAAATTATTTTTTATTAGGCTAAACTGTTGCTGTGTAAGCTACCGTAATAAGCTTGCTAGCTAATGGGCCAAAAGCCGAAGCTTCAGCTGTGCTGATGTATTTAAGTACTCTATATTTGAAGGCTTACGAGATTTGGAGGCCCTGCGCCCGTCGCTCATGCTGCACATGCACAGGAACGGCCCTGTTCCGATCGTCTTAGCCGCCGTAGGATTGCCGGCCTATACCTGCCTGAACGCCGCTGTTTGTCATTACACGTCCATATGGTACACAGCGCCGCCGGCGCCACGGCGACGACGACGAAGCCTCTGACCATGTTCTACAACGGCGGCGTCGCCATGTTCCATCTCCCGCAAGATAAGGTCCATGGGCTAACTATACACATCCCGAAGGCTTTCTGTACATGTGTGCGTGCGCGCGCGCGCGTGTATCGGGCGATCGATCTGTCTCGCCCCGTTTTCTCATGGCTTGGCGTGCTTATGTACACGCATGCGGCCATGACGACAGGCGGAGGTCCTCATGAAGATGGCGGCGGGTGATGAGGACGGCGGAGACGACGGCCGTCGCCACCGGCGGCCAAACCACGGCGAGGAGTTGCTCGCCAAGTTGAGAGAAGGTAATATATAGTAACTCTACTAGCTGTGTTTTGATAACTGTCTACAATTTTCTTTGTAACCAAATAATAAAACCATATATCCTGACATCCTGTATTTAGTGAAGATGCATGGATTATATATTCCACGATATTATTATATTAATTACGCTTCTTTTTTGCACGTACTATATATAAGCGCAGTGCATGTGTCACTATGCGTCATAGCCTTTCTTGTTGTGTTGCGCACGCAGAGACGATGCCCATGGCAAGCAAGAGATCTTTGCAGCGCTTCTTCCAGAAGCGCAAGGAGAGGTACGCACATGCATATGCAACTCATTCCGTGTATTATTATCTCATCATGAGTTTTACTGTTCTATAAACAAAAGCTAGCTCAAATTACACTAGCAAGAGAGTAGTAGTAGTTCTCTCTCTCACTCTCTCTCTTGCGAGGGCAAACGAGAAGTTGTTACTAATTTGTCATGTAATATGATGACAAGTTCAGTCTATTTGTTTTGTTGCTTCTAGCAGTGCAATTGTATAAAATTAGTTAAATTTAAGAAAGTTTAACTTAAAATAACTTTAAAGTTAGTTTTTTATTGGGAGATTGAGAGAGTATATTAACAAACAAATAGTTCTTTTTCAAGGAAGCAAACAAGAAGTTGTTATTTTTTTCGAAAGGGCGGCAAAAACTTTGCCGCGGATTTTATTGGACGATATAAAAAGAAAAAAAAGAGCAAATACAACTCCCTATTTACACCCAACGTCCCCTGCTAATCAAAACGGAAACCAGCAAAACGGCAGAAAAAACAACTGCACGAAAGAAAACAGGTAAAAAGACTGAGACTAGGGACACTCCGAAAATAAGAACCCTGGCCCAACTGGAGAAGAGGTCTACCGCTAGTTCGCCGTATTATGAATTGGAGTCGTCGCCAAAGAAAACTGACTTATATCATCTTTGCACAAACTTGCGACTTGTCTTGGGCTCAAACTTTTTTTTGTTGGAAAGTTCGCCTATTCCTCTCTTTCTAGATATTCCACCAAAAATAGATTATGATCCCATCGAAGCACCGTCTTTGATTTTTGTCAACTTTTCTCCTACATCTTCGCCAGTAGTTATGAAGCGACCCAGTTGTATTTATGGAGCTGAGGTCAGTTAAACTGAACCATATCTTGATCAACTCCCACACTTCCTTAGTGAAAGGGCAATCTTTACAAAGGTGCGTTGGTATCTCTCGATCATTTGCACATAGTTTACATATGGGGTCATCCGTCCATCCTTGCTTCATCAAGTTGTTTGCGGTCAGAATTTTTGTGTGCATTAGTGTCTGAAACATCCTCAAATTTCCGCGTAGGGAAAATTCCACAGAATAAATTATAATATGATGAAACCAAGAACTGATTCCATCATATTATCATATTTCAGTCGATGTCACAGTCATACATCGTAAGATTACAAGAATACAAGATATTACATCACTGGGGAACACACCTATTACAGAGTTAATCTAGCGAAAGACTATCGAGTGAAGGCTCCTCCTTCACGGGCATCATCAGAGTTGGCATAGTGCAGCGTAGATTCCATCTCCGAACCAAACTTGAGCGTAGGCACGAGACCTCCTAATCCTTCTAAAGTCAGCATCTCTGAGAAGCAGGAAATCTACACACCACCAGATGTGTGCAGGCCATGGTCAGCACCGATGAGCTTTAGTGGAAAAGATAAACAAGGGATCTGGCGATCCTAATATTTGGCTGTGGTTTGCATCCTTAGCGCATGACAAGTAAATAACACTAGTAATATAGTAATAATATCCAGTTTTTAACACATTCACCACCACACCATCCATATCCATCCACCAACCATCCATCCCAAACCATCTCTACACCACCACACCATATCTCATCTCACACACTCAGGTCGACAGGCCAACTCCCTCTCGGCCTTGTCTCAACGGCCCGCAGCCCCAAGGCTCACGACCGGAAAATACCCCAACCCTGGAGGAAGAAAGGAAGGACTCATCTCCTATTTAGTTTAAGCGAAACCCAGGAAAGGTCCATAGCCGACAAGTCGGCATATGTATCGATCGATCAACCATACACTCTGCAGAGGTTTCACATACCCACAAGATAGCCATCCTCGACGGTGCCCCGTCTAGGCAGATTCCGACCGCTTGCTAGCCTAGAACGATGCCACCCTACCTCTCAGCCCTAGAACATCCCAAGTCTAGTCTGGGATGGCTGATATTGTGAGTCGTAGACAGAACCGGGGCCCACCGGATGTCAAGAGCCAGGTCCACAAGGCCTCCTGAAGTCTCGGAATGGGGGAAAACCGCGCATACTGCACCTCCTTGCACACGTTTGCCTAGTAGTAGTGGCATCGCTCTACCAAGTAGTCCGACCGTCCCGCACCATATAGGGCGAGTGGGATGTAAGGGATTCCCGATGAATCTGAGTACTAGTAAGTCCTTAGGGGTGACCAAGCCAGAATGTCTTCATCAGGGTTTCTATTTATCGTGCCACCATAGCACCTCCACCCTAGGCTCCTCCCATCACAGGTTCACACCCAGGGCCACCTCCAATTACCATTTACCCGCCACAGGTATTCCATATCCAAGTGCCTAGATAGCACCACATGGCAAGACTCGCTCCAGGCTCGTTGTTATTCCAGCTCGGTCGACACAACCCTCACTCTCCACGCACCCAAGGCACACACGCAGCACGCTCATACACCACCGTGTCCGGCTTCCCAAGCCAAACCATTCCCAGGGGTTCACCACCAGCATCACATCCCCGATATAATGCGAAGTGGAGTTAATAATAAGTGTAGTGGTGTAATATGCAAGCAAGCAGGCAAGTCAGCATGTATAAGTGAGCGAATGCGCAAAGCAGGGTGACGTGGTAGAGTGGGTTGCATCAGGGTGATAATGGCTCAAGTAGTAGCATGCATCAATATACTAGCAAATGATTAAATATAAAGCGCTAGCAGTTCTAGATATTATGCAATGTCTAATAGGATAATCTAAAAGAGGGTGCTGCCATGACACCTGCGATGTAGAGGTAGTAGTGGTACAATTCTCCATTCGTTGGTGTTCCATTAGATGGGTCACCTCCTCCTGCGTTGACTCCATTCCACAGTCCTTGTCATCGTCCACGTTCTCTTGGTCCGATCGTCAGCTACTTCGCGAAGCGACACGCAAGGCAAGTGAGCACTCAACGCTCAAAAAGACGACAAAACGCAGGAAAATCTAATAACACCAGTGAGGCAATAAGAGATACACGGCTTAGCCCTCTAGGCGGTTGTCCGATTTCCTCAGGCCAAAGAATCACAAGTGGTGGTTTGCTGAGCACAAGCTTAAGTCATGGCCAAGCTAGTATGGCTTTACGATAAACGGTTTAAGCCAGAGCTTATCCAGAGCAAACACCACGGCTCACAATCTTTTGATCCGGTGTCATTGGGTTGACAGGGATTGGAAATCGGGCCCCAAGAAAGAAGAACGACGGGGTTCAGCTCTTATAGCCTTATCCCGCAAGTCACAATTGGACATGAGTAGCCAACAAGAACGAATAACACTATTGTGACTTGGCTCCAATGTACTTTGGCTCACCCGCTATGGTAGGAAGCGGTAGCGCAAAGAGGTTGGGCAGCGACAGGTCCTCCCGATCCACACGACACATCAACGTCGGGAGCCGAGGAGACAGTCGTTCAACATGGCAAAAGCAGCGGGGTTAGCTAGGCATGTCCATGTTATGTTCCCAGACACATCTTCGGGGAAGATGGTTTTTAGACGGTCGATCGGGTCAACATGCATGGGTCCGAGGTACGACATAGACCATAGCTTCGCTAACAAAAGGGAATAGTCCGGTCTTTGATCCAATCGTTACGGGCAAGATGGGATCGAACAGAGCGGGCTATCGGGGCAACAAGAGCAAGAACAACCAAGAGCAAGGTCCACTTCTTCTAACGCACACGCTACGACAAAGACGGGGCATTGGAAAGAGCGACGCTCAAGAACACCAAGTGCGTAAGCCACTCGTAGGGTACCCGACCTGGGTGCACTGGCATTGAGATATCTCTCGGATTCGAAGCGGTGCGGTTGTCACCGCGAGAATCAGAGAAACATGATGGTCAAATGGGGTACAAGCATACAAGGGCTTGAGCACGAAGAAGTAGCTAAAAGCGAAAGAGAGGCGTAACTCCATGGTCATGGCGAGGTGAACTTGTGGCCACAAGCTATGCCATCGAGTAGGCATCCATCGTTCCACGATTGTTTACTCCCAGGTTATCTCCCACAGAACTTGGTCACGAAGGGCTCAAAATGTGCGGGTAATATCCGCATCGATATCGCCATCGATATTGAATCCATCACGACCATGTTCTAGGGCCGAAGACAGGAGCTAACACTTGTGGTACTATGAAGTCAACTAAAAAGTGAGGGGTCGAGTTACACTCGGCATCACGGTCACGGTGAGACGGATCCCACGATCGTAACGTCCGAACGAGGTACGATCCCTCAGCCAGCTCGAAGGCTCGACACACAGGCAACAACACCAACAACCAGCGATAAGAACCAAACACGACCGAAAGACGCAACAACTCGACACGACTGCGGAGTAGCACATTCCATAGCTGGGTGATAGGTGAATTCCTGTAAGACAGTCATGGACAGATAGGTTGTAAGAATAGGGCCCAACAAGATAGATATGCGTATACGGAAAGATGTGAGATGGGGCTTTCCATGGTCTCGGTAAGACATACGACTAGGGTTCATGGTCCAGAGGGTACGGCTTGCGGTAGACGGGGTCATGGTGGTCTCGGCAAGCGAGGCCATGGTGGTCTCGGCCAGCGAGGCCATGTGGTCTCGGCAACGGTGGTCTCGGCAACGGTAATCTCGGCAACGGAGGTCTCGGCAACGGTGGTCTCGACAACGGTGGTCTCGGCAACGGTGGTCTCGACAACGGTGGTCTCAGCAACGGTGATCTCGGCAACGGTAATCTCGGCAACGGTGGTCTCGGCAACGGTGGTCTCGGCAACGGCGGCTGATAGGTGGGCCCTCGGCACTGGTCACTGACATGTGGGTTAGTCAACAGTCATCGTTGACTGGTCAACAGTCAACAGTGACTAGGCTCTTAACGGGCTCAGGTGGGCCAGGCTTGGGCCGAGTTGGGGGCTGGTCCAGGGTGGACGACACGGTGCTAGGTCATGCGGTGTATGCCAGGGCTTTGTCCGTGAATCGTGCAATGTGACTACTTCAAAAGGCCTTTAGTGTGGGTCCCGGTAGATCTCGACGGCATGTTCTCGTAACTCGAGGTAGCCGGAACAGTGGTGAAACATGGGCACAGGGTTCCACGGAATCTGTCAGGGCAACCAAAAAGGGAATCCTGCAGTCCATGATGCGGCGATCAATACCACATGGTCCAATTACGGCTTCGGGGCTCACGATGAGGTCATGGTAACTCTTCGCCGCGGCATGGCTTGGCCATGATGGTTTCACAGGAGACAAGTCCTTTCCGGCGTCTCCTACGCCGTGGATCCGTTTGGCTAAGTCCGGTCTTGTGCTAGTGAGTGCGGGCGTGTCTAGGAGCGGTAGAGCTTCGTCGCAACGTCAGAGACGGCGATCAAGGCTTGACTCATTCGGGCGTGGTTCACGGTGGACGAGACATGGCTTTAGAGAATGCTTCAATGGTGGTCGACAACCACACCGGTGTTCTTGGAACTCTGGTGGTTCGATTTGGCTTGGGTTAGTCACGTGTGTGTGTGCTTGTGTGTCCAAAGGCCGGATGACGAAGGTGGCAGCGGGTAGAGTGCAGCTTGTGGCCGCGATGGCCGGTCTGTGACCCAGGGTGGCCATCGGCGACATGCATGCACAGTGCCTGTGCAGGTGCTCGATGGAAGGCCAGTGCGGCTCACTGAGGCATTTGGCTCGCGTTCTCGGTAGTCAGACAGAGGAAGGTGGTCAAGCAGCTGGTCTCCTACGCTCTCTGTTGGGCTAAGCGACCTGAGGAGGGTAGGGCAACAGTGGTGGCCGCCGACGCGGTGCACGGCACAACCATAGCAGCCAGTGTCGGTAGTGGGCTCCGGTTGGGGGTACCTCTGTTCCGGAAGCGGCAAGGCAGTGTCTAGTCCACTGCCATGCGTGTGTGCCACAGCAAGGATGGGGCAGGGCACAGGGCTCGTGCAAGGCCGTGCGGTGATGTGCGTGCGCTTGCTGGCATCTGGCCGCTCGGCGTGGCCATGGGCGACAAGGCACTATGTGCTAGTGGTTGTGTGTGTAAGCGCAGGTGCCACGGGCAGTGCGGCACGAAGGCCAGACAGACATGCATCAAGGCAACGAATCAAAGGCGGAGCTTTGGGGGTCTGGTGCTTACCGACGAGCTTGGCGCCGGGCGTCCGCGCGGTGCAGTTTGTGACGCGATCGTGTCAACATCGCGGCCGCGGTGATGGTGTCACGTGCGACGTTCTCCGAGGCCTCGGGTGTCGTCGTGAGGTGAAGCTTGGTGGTGCGGACAGTCCTAGGATGGCGGTGCTATGGAGGCCACCTACGGTGGAGGTTCGGGTCGCGGTACAGGGGGATGTAGAGAGCGTCGGTGCAGGGGCTCGACGTGGCGCAGATGGTGGCTAGGGCAAGGCAGGGCGCTCGGGGCGTCATGGTCACGGGCCTAGAGCAGGGGCGCGTCATGGTGCTCGGTGCAGGGGCGTCGCAGACGTCGAGGGCGTCGACGGGACGAGGCCGGTTCAAAGCAGGGCGAGCAGCCGTGGAGGTCGCAGGGTGGTCATGACTGGCTAGCGGCCTCCACCGGCGTGGCAGTGGGCGATGAGGTGGAGCTTGACGCGGCACGACGCATCCCGGCACGGAGAGGCTGTGGCTTTCCTACGGTGAACCAGACATGGTGTGAAGGCTGATCTTCAGGCGAGGGCGACGATAGGGAACGGAAAAACAGGAGCTTTGGCAAGGATGTTGCTCACCGGTGTTCCATCGCTCGGCAGGGAGGCGGCTTCGGTTACAGGTTGGTGGTCAGGGACGGTCGCCATGCAGACGTCGTGGTGGTCGTGACGAAGGACGACGGTGGCTTGGGGCGATGGACCATGTCCGCGGGCGGCTCGACGTAGCTCTGGCAAGGCGCCGGTGGCAGCGCGGGCTTGACGACGTCCATGCGGGTCGAAGTGGAGGGCACCAGAGCGGTCTCGGTGGAGCACGACGACATCGGCGTGGAGAGGCTCATCGTGGCCGAGACAGGGTCGGGCTTGGCGTGGCCGTGGCCGAGGACGAGGCGTGGAGCAGTGGCTCGAGGTGGACGCCGACGAGGTGGTGCCGCTGCGTGGACATCGTGGGGTTGCTGCTTGGCGCAGAGGAAGAGGGAGAGGGAAGGCGGCGGCGGCTGAGAAATGGAGGAGAAGGGGCGGCGGCGGCTCGGCTATTTATGCTCGTGGGCTAGGGCTTCTAGGAGCTCCGTCCATCCTCGACGTCCGTGCACGGGCAGAGACACACAGTGCGCATCAAGCGACGTGGAGGCCAAGGCGCGTGGGGCCACGAGCTTGCGTGCGGTGCACGTGCAGGGCGCATGCGCGCGTGACAGAGCGAGCGGTGGCAGCGGCGGTGTCTGGAGGCCAGGGCGCGTGCGCCCTAGGGTTAGGGTTGGAGTGGGGCTTCGGCTGTTGGCCAGGCGCTGGTGGGCCGCGCGGCTAGGTCAGCAGGTGAAAGGTCCTAATATGGCTAGAGGGGGGGGGTGAATAGCCTATTTAAGAATCTACAAATCAACTAGAGCAATTTGATTTGTATGACAAATAGCGTAATGCAAACTTGCTCTGGCTCTATAAGGGTTGCAAACCACCTATCCAACAACTCTAGTTGCAATGATTACTTAGGCACACAAACTTGCTATGTAATTACCCACTAAGAGCTCTCAATCTTGCTACTCTAAAGAGCTCAACTAGATGAATGTAAATAATAAAGCAAGCTCTCAATTCTAATTACACTAAAGAACTTGTATCAACTAGTTTGCAAGAATGTAAATAAGTGAGTAGGGTGATTATACCGACATGTAGGGGATGAACCAATCACAAGATGAATATATAGCCAATCACCGGGAGAATGCCAAAGAGAAGAGACAATCGATTTTCTCCCGAGGTTCACGTGCTTGCCAACACGCTACGTCCCCGTTGTGTTGACCAACACTTGGTGGTTCGGCGGCTAAGAGGTGTTTCACAAACCTCGTCCACACGATAGGACACCGCAAGAACCAACCCACAAGTGAGGTAACTCAATGACACGAGCAATTTACTAGAGTTACCTTTCGGCACTCCGCCGGGAAGGTACAACTCCCCTTACAATCACCGGAGATGGCCACGAACAATCACCAACTCATGCCAATCCTCCACCGCTGCTCCAACTGTCTATGTGGTGGCAACCACCAAGAGAAACAAGCGAAATCCGCAGCGC
This sequence comes from Miscanthus lutarioriparius, assembly GCA_904845875.1. Lineage (NCBI taxonomy): Eukaryota > Viridiplantae > Streptophyta > Magnoliopsida > Poales > Poaceae > Miscanthus > Miscanthus lutarioriparius. Next base: position 8,123,883 of record CAJGYO010000006.1, on the reverse strand, counting down.
AACACGAATACCAAGTGCCTCTAGATGCAATCACTCAAGCAACGCACTTGGATTCTCTCCCAATCTCACAATGATGATGGATCAATGATGGAGATGAGTGGGAGGACTTTGGCTAAGCTCACAAGGTTGCTATGTCAATGAAAATGTGCAAGAGAGTGAGCTTGAGCCGGCCATGGGGCTATAAATAGAGCCCCAAAGAAATAGAGCCGTTGTACCCCTTCACTGGGCTGAACACGGGCCGACCGGACGCTCCGGTCATATTGACCGGATGCTGGACCTCAGTGTCCGGTCGTGCGATGAGCGCCACGAGTCATTGGCTTCAAACGCCGATCGCCCGATTTCAACGGCTACGTAGTTGACTGGACGCTCCGGTAAAACTGACCGGACGCTGAAGCCCCAGCGTTCGGTCGTTTCCAGTAAGCTCCCCGAGGCGTATTTCTTCGACCGGACGCGTCCGGTCCACCTTGACCGGACACAGATCAGCGTCCGGTGCAATACCCTCGGTACTACGTAGACCCATCAGTTTGACCAGACACACGCTGCCAGGGTCCGGTGCTTTCAGACCCAGCGTCCGATCAGTAGACCGACGCCAGCGTCTTCGCGATCAACTCGTTTTCACTTCTAACTTCTTCACCCTTGCTCCAATGTGCCAACCACAAGAATTTGCATCCGGCGCAATAGAAAATAGGTATTCCATTTTCCCGAAAGCGCCGAATCAAGTGTATGTGCCAAACCCATCTCAACCCTGCAAACACCACCTCCTTTGTAAATGTGCCAACACCACCAAGTGTATCACCTTGTGCACAAGTGTTAGCATATTTTCACAAACATTTTCAAGGGTGTTAGCACTCCACTAGATCCTAAATGCATATGCAATGAGTTAGAGCATCTAGTGGCACTTTGATAACCGCATTCCGATACGAGTTTCTTGATCACCAAAACAAAATAGCTCCTATGGTTTATACCTAAATGTGATCACACTCTCTAAGTGTCTTGATCACCAAAACAAAATAGCTCCTATGGTTTATACCTTTGCCTTGAGCTTTTTGTTTTTCTCTTTCTTCTTTCCAAGTCCAAGCACTTGATCATCATCATGGTATCATCATCATCATGCTATGATCTTCATTTGCTTCATCACTTGGAGTGTGCTACCTATCTCATGATCACTTGATAAACTAGGTTAGCACTTAGGGTTTCATCAATTCACCAAAACCAAACTAGAGCTTTCAGCAGGCCCGCGTGCTCGTGGGCCGGTGGGGTGCGAGACGGGCCGGCGGGGCAAGGAGAGGGGGCTCGGTTGGGCTGCTGCACCGGTTGGGCCAAGCAGGCCACCCGCGCGCAAGCGGGCCAGAAGCAGGGGGGCTAGGTTGGGCTGGTTCGGTTACTTGGGCCAGATGCCCCTTTTCTTTTTCCTATGTCTTCTTTTCCTTTTCTTTTTCTTATTTCTATCCTACTCTATGCCATGGGTTTCTCACATTGGAATACATGTGTCGCCAACACGTATACCTCCTAGTGTGGTCCTCTAGGGGTCACTTAAGGCTCTAGGGTCCATGTCAAGGGTTGACAACTCACGTGCATTGATTTGATAAAGATAGTTGGTTGACTATAGAAATTAGGTCAAGGGGTTTATGAGAGATTCCAGAAGGAGTCAAAAGGATTTGCTACAGACTTGTGCTCTCCAACACAAAATACTAAACCAACAAAAGAACTCCGACAAACTCCTACAAGTAATTCTATATGCATGCAACAATTTATTTATAAATTGTTCTTAGTTTGACCTTGCATCTACATGCTTCACTCAATTGCAAGAAAAATTTTAAAAGTTCGTATTTTTGGCTTCTCCAAAAACCCGGGTTGTTACAGTGTCCATGCGAGAATCTGTATTTCGGTTCCATCTTGGCCTTCTAAATTGGCATAAGTCTGAGCTTGGAAAAGGTCCTCTGGAACTGAATTTCATAAGCGCTTTTTGTTGTGTACTCTCCACTTTCTGTCCAACGCCATCTTATATCGTCTTCCATATTGTTGATCAATTGCGTATCCTTGATGGCCTCCCAAAGGTCGGCAAATTCATAGACCTCTGCCTGTGAATTCGGAGGATATATGTGGTCAATCCATCTGTTATTTTCTAGAGCCTTTTGTACTGAAATCTTCTTCCTGTGCGTCTTCTGAAACAAGCTAGGCGCGATTGTTTTTGCCGAAGCACCGTTAATCCATGACGGAGTCCAGAACAAAGCTGTTTTTCCATTGCCAATATTTACTACAGTTGATGCGTTGACAAGCTCATGATCGGTCTTGTCGCATGGGACTTCCAGGTTTGTCCATGCTCTTTCCTTTTGTTTTCACTTGAACCATAGCCATCTCAACCTCAAAGCTCTTGTGAATCTCTCTAAATCCATGATACCAATCCCCCCTTTTCCTTTGGGAGGCAGGTGGTGGTCCAGTTTATAAGTGAATGTCCCCCGGCAACGTTCTCTAGAGTTTCACCGCGACAAAGGAAACTGCGGCGTAATCTGTCAATCCTTTTGAGCACCCCTTTTTGCGCCTGGAAAACTTTGAAGTGGTAGATTGGAATGGAGGAAAGAACTGTTTTTACTAATGTTTTCCTTCCAGAGGTTGACAATAATTTTCCTTTCCATCCCGGCAGCCTGGCTCCTATCTTATCTACTAGCGGCTGGAATTCAATTTTCCTTAGCTTCCTTGTGTGAAGTGGTATCCCAAGATATTTTCCTGGAAAAGTTCCAATTTTCCCAGGGAAATTCTGGATTAGTGAAGGTATTAAGTCGGGCTCTACCCTTATCGGAAAGATCTCCGTCTTTTCTATGTTAATTTTTAGCCCTGAGCATTCTTCGAAGAACTTTAGTATTTTTTTGAAAATTCTTTAACTCTGTAACGTTCGGGTTTGCAAATATGGCTGCATCGTCCGCATACAAAGAGCATCGCAAGTTTGCGGCCTTGGGCAAAACCGGGTGTAGAATACCCTGCTGAGCTGCATGTTCGATCATACGTTGTAACGGGTCTATGGCGATGATGAACAATAAAGGTGACAATGGATCGCCCTGCCTGAGACCTCTCGCGTGAGGAATATTTTGAGTCGGTCTACCATTAATGAGAATTTTGGATGATGAAGTGCCGAGAATTGCTGATATCCGGTTGTGCTACTTCCTGCTAAAACCGAGTGCTTTAAGCACCTCAAGGAGATAGGGCCATTCTATTGAGTCGAAAGCTTTTGAAATGTCTAATTCGATAAACAAAGCTGGCTTCTTGTTCTTGTGTAGGAGCTGGATGACCCTTTGTACATAAATGAAATTATAGTGAATACACCTTTTCCTGATGAAAGGATTTTGGGCATGCGACACCAACTCATTCAAGTGTGGCGCCAATTTGTTCGCCAGCATCTTAGTGATTATTTTAACCATGCTGTTGATGAGACTTATTGGTCTATATTCATTTAAAGTCCTTGTATTTTATTTTTTCGACAGCAATACAATATTGGCCTCGTTGAACAAACTCATCTTAGCATTTCTGTGGTTATAGAAACCAAGTATTGCTGCGTAAAGATCGTCTTTGATTATTTCCCAGCATTTTTTATAGAAAACTGCAATGAAGCCGTCCGGGCCCGAAGCTTTTTCCGGCGGTAATTCCCTGATTGTGTTGAGCAATTCCTCTTCTGTGAATGGCGTGTCTAAATCATCGAGGTTGTGCGGGGAATAGCCTAGCTGCTCCCAATTGATAGCCCGACCTCTCGGCATTTTACTACCAACAGCATTGGAAAAGAACTCTAGTGCAGCTTTAGATTTGTCTTGCTGAGTGACAGTGAGCCCCTCGTCACTTTGGATTGTGCTAATATAATTTTTCTTACGAAGAAGTTGTTATTAATTTGTCATGCATGACAACTGCAGTACATTTGTTTTGTTGCTTCCACTAATACACAGTATACGAGTAGTGTACTCTAAGTAAGCAAATGATATTTTGATATAAAAAAAAAGTAAGCAATGATATAGGCGGCGTGAAGCACACATTTGGATTGACCAAGCAATTGGTTTTGGACCGACTGGAGCTGACCAACTGAGCTGCTGCTACGTGACAGCCAACCTTGTTGATTCCATCGGCAGCCCGTGACCTGGTTGTGACTCGTGAGCCAATGAAAGAACAAACTGTGAGAGTTCCCTTTCAGAGTTCCTCCTCGAATGAGGGCAAAGAGTTGACGTGAACTTGAGTTTCCTTTCCTTTTCGTGGCAGTTATCGGTTCAGCACGTGTATACTAGCTATATAAAGATTTAGAGCAATTCCAAGAATCTCCCTCAACTTGAATTTTTATATCTTTATTTAGAGAGTCATTTTATGAATATACTCTTTATATACATATATCTCTTCCAGAGTCTCTATACTCCAATAATTTATCTTATTTTTTCTTGTGTGGAAAATTCATGAGAGAACTAAAGGCGTATTTGGATCACCGGACTAAAGTTTAGTCCGTCATGAGATAATAGGCTAAACATGGACTAATAAAAAATTCTAATGAGTTCTAGCCATCAATTGACCTCTATTAGTTCTTATTCGTACATAATTAGATTATATCTACTCCTTCTATTTAGCATCCAAAACCGGAACTAAAGTTTAGTTTAGATGATCCAAACATCCCAGCGCTAGCCCCTAACATATATTGAATTCAAAGAGCTATGTAGCCTATTGATTAACAGAGAGCAAGAAGGGCGGTTTTAAAGAACGGAAAAGGGATAAGTAGTGGCTTAGAGAATCTATTGGGGCCTAATTTTTTGTTTTACTTTCTAAATTTGGTGATAAAGTGTCTTGTCTCTTGGAGATGCTCTCATGTGCCACCACCACCAAGACCTTGCGGTGGTTTGTTGTCATCAATTCCCACTGGTATGTTGTGTTCATAGGTCAAGTATATATCAGTATAGGACATTTTTAAAAAAATAAGCTACCATGTATACTCCGTTATTTGTGTGAGTACACGTTGCAAAAAGATAATTTACATGTTTTGACCCCGATGCAGTTAGGGGATTCTAACTAACATGTGGTAAAACTAGTATGTTGTATCAATTCCTGAAAGAATGTTTGTTTCGTTTCTGCAGGCTGTATGGGCCTTGATCGGCGGCTGGTGGTAGTGGGCAACCAGCTCAATGATGAAGGGCCCTGCTTTAGTTGCCACTTATTAGAAATGCATACAGAGGCCCGCTTGGTTTAGTGAGTGTGCATGAGTGCGTTGCACTGTGTTATTCGTGAAAAAATAGTAATGTATATATGGATTTCATCTCGTTGGTTTGTTAGAAATATGTTGTACTAATGGGGTGTTACAGTGGACTGTGTTGTAATTAGCAGTATAGGGTTAGAAGGGATAGATGTTGGCTCTTATAACCTGGCCCCTCTATAAAAGGATGAGGGGGCTGCACTTGTAACCCACTCCAGTCATGAGAGTGAGAAGCAACACAGAGCGACAGACTCACGGGCGGTGCTGGCGGCTTTGGCCAGCGCCCCAGGCGGCCGGTGTCATGGTTTTGGGGAGATATGCCGGTAAGCATGCTTCGGGGACATAGGCTTCGGCCGAACCTCGTTACCAAATATCGAATCTCTTGTGCGGTGTGTGCGATCTCTCGTGAGAGTAGATACTATGAGACCTTACACAGTGTGCAAACAGGCTTCGGCCCTGCTTTAGTTGCCGGTGTATGTATTCATTCTTTTATGTTGAAGGGAAACTGATCAGAGATTACATTCGTGGCTTTTACATGTATTATACTTAACTGAGACCTTACAGAGTGTGCAAACAGGTAGAGCTCCAGTAAGTATGTAGGTCTATATGAAGTAATAGGGTAAAATACAACTAATCTAGTATGAATAAGGGGGTGTTTGGTTTAGCTAGGAGCTCATAAATCTAGTCTTATTTAGTCATTTTTTACCAAAACACTGACTAAATGGGACTAAAAGGGCTTTAGTTTTCTTTAGCAACTCTGGAGTGACTAAACGAGACTAAACCATTTAGGAGGGACTAAATTTAGCGGCTGCCATCCAAACAGGGCCATGAAATAAGATTTTGCAGCGAGGCCCTGGTCCATCTCGTTTGTGCCGACGGTGATCAAATTGTTGCCCCAAACGCCTACTACCAGCTGAGCGGAATGTACATGCCGTGGTTGAAGCTAATCATATGTGAAAATGCATTGATGTGGAAAAAGGGGCAATCTAGAGAAGACACAAAGCATGTGAAATCCTTAAATGAGGACGCCCGACACTATGGACTTAACCTGAAATAGCAAAAGCTGCATTAGAGATTAAATAATTACAGGTAGCTGAAGCTATAGAGAATAGAGGGTGATGAGAATACTTACCCAGGTCGAGACATATACTACGAACATCATGGGCCTGAGTAAGTTGTCTTTCTGAACTGAGCAAGTAATTTTTGCATTGGTTTGGGGCCATGTAGAACTGCCCAAAGGCATTTAGCTATCAACGAATTAGAGTTCAGTAAGAATACCAGCTAAAAGTGTATGTCGATACATTAAAGACGTAACTATATACCTATTGTATCTTCAAAGCAAAGGTTATGAAGCTGGGCACCAAAAGGCAAACGCCGTTTTTTAGATAGCATGAGCCAAATACATCAAGAGTGGATAGGGTGGGGAGGAATGGAGAGAGAGAGAGAGAGAGAGAGAGAGAGAGAGAGAGAGAGAGAGAGAGAGCACGCTCAGGTGAAAAGAGGACAGGGAGAAAGAAGAAAGGTCGGGGACTGGACAGGCGCACCGTAGCTTCTGAGTCCGAAGCTCGGCACCAAGATCCACGGTGTTGAGCTCTGACCAAGTCCTCCCGCCACGACACCTAGATCTCGAGATCGGCACGATGGCCTATGACAGTGAGACGTCTTACCTTAGCGCCATAACCTTTGAAGCCAATTCCTGGGGTCTAAATTCGAAAATAGATCTCTAGAGATATAGATGTAAATATTTTTCAAAAAAGGGTTACAAAACAAAAAAGTAGATCTTACCAGATAATTGATCCTTACCTAGAGGTCTAAAATTGAACACCGGATGATGTTGCCTGGCCCAGATAACACCAACTGCGCGGACCAGCACGCAACACATGGAGTAGGCGCATGCAGTATGTAACGTGCTGAAATGCACCCAGAGACGAGTGAACTTGGCACACGGTTCAACCGTGGCTGTTTCCCTAATTTCCTCCCCAACTGTGGATGTGAAGCAAGAATTCTACTGTGATTGTTTGCATGCAGTTTGGCTTTCCCTGAAGAAAAAGAAACCGAGACCAGCATGGTCCAAGCTGGTGAGGCACTCTGCAGGCACGGTCATTCCGATCCGGCGGCGATCGCAGTAGTGTGGTTTTGGTGCATAGCAATACGGAGTATGCCCGTTGGTTTCGTTGTTATCCGTGGCAAATAAAAACAGATAGGGACACAGTAATAACAGTATATCTCCTCGATCTGGTCGCCACCAATTCCGGCTCCAACCTTATTTCACACGTGCTCATTTGCCTTTCTGTGTGTCATCACGTCGGTCGGGCTCAAATTAAGCATCCTCCTCCTCATCTCATCTGATTATATATTGCTCGTCTCATTTTTTGCGTCTCTCTGCTGTAGTGCTGTGTGTGTGTTTGCCCATGCATATCGAACCATCTCTATACATCTCCAACAACCGTACCGCCTTGGCGTGTACCGCCGGCTAGTCGTCGTGCGTGGGATCCGATCCTCGCCGTCGGCCGCTGCTCACGACCAAGATGGCCAGCTCCTCCGGCGACCTCACCAACGGCGGCGGCGGCGGCGGCGGATATATGGTACACAGCGGCAGCGGCGCCACCGCCAGCGCCCCGACGACGACGACGAAGACGAAGCCTCTGACCATGTTCTACAACGGCGGCGTCGCCGTGTTCCATCTCCCGCAAGACAAGGTTTCGCCTCGTTTAGTCGTTTTCGATCTCATGCCTTGTCGTCGTGCCTATGCACGTGTGTATATGCTGATAATAATATGCATGCGGCCATGACGACAGGCGGAGGTTGTCATGAACATGGCGGCTGGTGAGGACGGCAGAGACGACGACGGCGGCCGCCAGCGGCGGCCAAACCACGGCGACGAGTTGCTCGCCAAGTTCAGGCAAGGTATAGTACTACTAGGCCATTAATCAACTCTGTTAAGATGTCTACAGATTTTTTTTTTGTAACCAAATAAATCTGTCACTCTTAACCATCCTGTATTGGGTTATCGTGGAATATATAATCCATCTTTGCTATGTTTACATTTATCTGAAAAACTGAAACAAAAAGAGTAAATGATCTTTATAGTAACTGCTATAAACAACTAAAGTTACATCATTTTTTGACAAAAAAAAAAGATTTTTGGACAGATTAAGAATATCCTCATCTCCTTTTTTTTTCTGGAGGATATCTTCTTGATTTGACAATTATCCTTTGCATGCATCCGTGATTAGCTTCCGCATTAAAAGACAACGTCCCATTTTTTTGTAGAAGGTTGTTTTTTCTAGGATATGTAAACCTCAGAAAATTATTTATTTTGTGACCGAGGCCGAAGCTGAGTATATAAGGAGTGTTTGGTTCACCTCCTAAACTTTAGTCGTTGTCCCATCGGATGTTTGTATACATACATGGAGTATTAAATATAGATTATTTATGAAATTAAATGCACAGATTGAAACTGTTTTGTGAGACGAATTTTTTAAGCCTAATTAGTTCATGATTTGATAATATGGTGCTACAGTAAACATGTGCTACTGACAGATTAATTAGGCTTAGTAAATTCGTCTCGCGGATTACTGATGGGTTTTGTAATTTATTTTTTATTAGTATCCGAACACCTCATGCAACACCCTCTGACACCGTCTAAACTTTAGTCCCTCAATCTAAACACCCCCTCGTACACTGCATTTCTACCTATGTCATACATATGCATGCTTTGTTGTGTTGCGCACGCAGAGACGATGCCCACGGCAAGCAAGAGATCTTTGCAGCGCTTCTTCCAGAAGCGCAAGGAGAGGTACGCACGCATGCACCACATTTATGGCAACTGTAGTATATTTGTTTTGTTGCTTCTAGTAGTGCAATTCTATAAAATAAAATTAGCTAAATTAAGAAAATGTAACTCGGAACAATTAATTCTAAAAGTTGACAAAGAACTAGTATTTTTTTAACCTAAAAAAAGAACTAGTATTTTTTTCAAGGAAACAAACGACAAGTTGTTACCAATTTTTCATGTGTGTGACAACTGCAGTACATATGTTTTCTTGCTTCTAGTAGCAATACCGGTAGAATACTAGAGTGCTACATACAGGCGGCGTGAAGCACGTTTGGATTGACCAAAACGATTGGTTTTCGACCGAACCGGAGCTGACGAGCTGAGCTGCTACGTGACAGCCAGCCTTGTTTATCCCATCGGCGCCCCCGTGACCCGGTCGTGACTCGTGAGCCAATGCAACAACAAACTGTGGATCGATGTGTATGCTTGCCTGTCGTCAAACTGCGGCACGGCTCCGTTTCAGTTCCTCCTCGCATGAGGGCGAGAGTTCGTTGTGTTTGACGTGGACTCTTGACATTTCTTTTTTTCTTTTCGTTGCAGTTATCGATCGGTTCTGCATGTATATAGATAGACTTTGAGCAACTTCATGAATATTCTCTTTATACTCTTTCTAGATAAATCAATTTCTATAGTGGTCTTAGGTCAAACTTTTTTCAAGTTTGAACATTATTATAGAAAAAAACATCAAGATTTATGAAATTAAATTAGTATAATTAGATACACCATAAAATATATTTTTTATAATTTTCCCATTTGGTGTCATAATTATTTATGTGTTTTTCTATAAATCTGGTCAAACAAAAAAAATTGAATTAAGACAATTATAAGAATTGATTTATTTAGTGACGGAGGGACTATACTCCAACGACTTATCATATTTTTCCTTGTGTGAAAAAATTTCATGAAAGAACTAACGTATATTGAATTTAAAGTGTGATGCCCTCTTTATTAATAGTGAGCGAGAATGGTAGTTTTGAAGAGTGGAAAGATAGGAAATGGTTTCGAGAATCTATTTTGAGCCTCATTTTTTATTTGTTTTCTAGATTTTATGATAAATTGTCATGAGTTTTTTTTGGTGATGCTCTTATCACTCGGACACTCGCCGAAGAACGTTAGACGAACCAACCAGTTTTTAATTCTCTAACTCAGCCTAGGTGGCGGTCGTATTTTCAGCTACTTGTTCTTTTTTTTTTCTATAGAGATCATGTGCAATCACCAACAAAACGTTGCGGTGGTTTGTCTTCATCAATGTCCGCTGTACTGCTGGTATGGTACATTGTATTAATAGGTCAAGTGTCGGTACATGAAGTGTCTAAGCTAAAGATATATACGCTGATCGGTTGTTTGTGCGAGAAATATAAGTTACATGTTGAAAAAGATAATTTATATGTTTTGACCAGAATGCAGTTATGGGATTAATTATAACGAACATGTGTGTAAAACTAGTATACTAACAATCTCCATTCCTTGTTTTTTGATCAAACAATCTCCATTCCTGAAAGAATGCGATTCTAGTTGTGTCGCTCTCAAGTTCATGGAGCATGTTGTTTCGTTTCTGCAGGCTGTATGGGCCTTGATCATCGCGGCTGATGGTAGTGGGCAACCAACTCATGATGAAGACGAGGAAGGGCCCATTTTGTTTCGTTACCATTCCACTTAGAAATGTATATGGAGGCCCGCTTGCTTCAGTTACCAGTTATAGTAATGTACAGTAGTACATGTGGATTCCGTTTTGTTCCCCTAAAAAAAATTATGGATTCCGTTTTGTTGATCTTATTCCCTCCATCCACGACTTTTGCCGTTTAAAGTGTATCCACAAATATTAAGATGAATATTCACCATTAGACATGCTGCTAGTGGACGTAGGCTGTCCAAAACAAGCCACACCTAAACTACGGCTTGCCTAAGCTGTGGCGAATTGTGAAAATTTTGCATTTTGGCCCTTTCTAAAAACTATTTTTATAAATAGACTCCTTTAGAATTTTTTTTAAATAGACCAAAAGCTCGGCATTAAATATAAAAATGCCTAGATCTTTGTGTCAGTGTCAGAATGCTGAGCTTTTGGTTTATTTTTAAAATATTAACGCTGAGCTTTTGGTCTATTTTTTTGAAAAAAGTTTCTAAATGAGTCTATTTATAGAAATAGTTTTTAGAAAGGGCTAAAATGCAAAATTTTCACCGGTGAATTGTGGCGCTTAAATTATGCGCCAAACATTTGGCGAGCTACGGCCGCCACGAACACTTTGACAGAGCTTAGTTAGCAAGCAAACGTGAGCCTGAGTAAGCCGCCGTAGTTTAGGTGTGGCGACTTGTGGCAAGCCGTGTACACCAACCAAATAGAGCCTTAAGTTTGTCTTGTGTTTATGCCAAGGACCATGCGCCTAGTGTTGTCTCTTTAGCAGCGTGTTTGGCACGGCTCCACATACGCTACTTCATTGGGACTTGTTTGGCCGGGCTCCCGACAGCTCCGGCTCCGACCGACACCCCTACAATGAACACTGTAGCATCGGAGCTGTTTCTCTCTCCACCTTTTCCCCTCTCACTGTATCGCGGCTACTGTTCACAGAGCCCATGAAGCTCGAATTTCTAGCTCCGGTTCTGACACGCTACAGTGCATGAACAGTGTAGGAGCCGAAGCATGTCGAACAGGTAAACCCTGCCCACTGGCCTTCCATGTTCGGCATTCCCTCATCCCGCTGGCGCCAGCACCGCTGCTGCTCTTGAACAAGATTAATTACAAGAGTGGCGACACGAGCATGATGCCTCTGACTGCGCCTGCCACGAGCGAGACACGGAGCTGGTTGTTGCTTTCGTTCGTGCCCACATGGACCACGACACGGACGTTGTTTTCTGCTCTTGCGCAGGTCGAGGCCACTGAGCACCTTGGGCAACTAGGCCTCGTTTGGTTTCTACGTGCGATTCTAAAATTCTTGTCACATCGAATATTTAGATACATGCATAGAGTATTAAATATAAACTAATTATGAGACTAATTATACAACTTGTGATTAATTTACAAGACGAATTTTTTAAGCCTAATTAGTCCATGATTTGACAACGTGATGCTACCGTAAACATGTACTAATGATAGATTAATTAGGCTTAAAAAATCATCTCGCAAATTAGCCTCCATCTATGTAATTGATTTTATAATTAATCTATATTTAATACTCTTTATTACTCCCTCCATCCCAAATTATAAGACGTTTGATTTTTTTGCCCCAAGTTTGACCACTCGTCTTATTCAAAAATTTGTGTAAATATAATTAAATTTAAGTCATTTTTGAAGAATTTTTATTAATAAACCAAACCACGATGAAAGAAGTGATATTTTATACAAATTTTTGAATAAGACGAGTGGTTAAACTTGGTGTAAAAAAATCAAATGTCTTATAATTTAGGATAGATTGAGTAGTATCTAAATATTCGATGTGAGATGAATTTTTGGAGCAACCAGATAACCAAACACCCGCCGTCCGTTGGCGTGACCTTTTTCTCCTCACTCTTGAACACTACTGCTCTCGAACCACATCCTCATTAATGACCCTGATCACATGTTCCCTGATTGGAGAAAAGACTCTCCTGAATCTTTGGGATCATCTCCGTCAGCCTCGAGGAGACCGTCATGAAGAGCCACACCACGTTCCTTGTTTGGAGAAACGTTTTTTCCCCCTTGATGTCAACTTCCACAACTTTGTAAAAGAAGAATTTATATGTCTAGTTAAAATCAAACTGTTCAACTTTAAGCAAATTTGTAGAAAAATATATCCATATTTATGATAATAAGTTGGCAACATTTTCAATTCATCATGTAATATAATTTCTAATATATCTATTTATTATCTAAAAAAATACATCTATGTTTTAATAATTATTGATACTTTTCTCAATAAACTCAGTCAGATTTACGATAATTTTACTTCGAAAAAATGTTGAAGTTACGTGAGGCTGTACGTGCCTGCCGGACATAGACACAACAACAAACACGACATGGTGCATGCGCTGTGTAAGGTATGTGCCTATATGGTCTTTGCTTGTATCTAGTTGAGCTAAGCTCATTTTTTGAATTTCCGATCTGATAGATTTCGGTAGGCTTAACAACTTAATTTTATCATAGTACTCCCTCCATTCCAAATTATAAGACGTTTTGACTTTTCTAGATTTATAACTTTTGCTACGCACCTAAATATATGTTATGTCTAGATAGTAATAAAAGCTATGAATTTAGAAATGTCAAAACGTCTTATAATTTAGAATGGAGGAAATATTATTTCTGTGAATTAATCCATGATGTCTCTGCTTAATTACTTAGCGTTCAATGCAACACACAGAAGAAGACAAAAATAATGTGAAGGAAGATGTATTTGCACAACAGCACAGTGCATGTGTGTGACGTGACAGTCAGTGGTATCTACCATTATCAAGAATACACTGCGCGTTGCTGCCGAACTACTGATTTGAAATAAAATTTAAGATTAACTATTATAAATTAATGTTAGTGAATAGCATGACACGCTGATGTGGACAACTAAATATATGTTAGTGAATGATGTGTTCCGCTGACGTGGATATCATAATTGCTTATGCTAGTGAACTTTAATTGTAGGCCCTGTTCGGTATGACTTATTGCTGTTGCGGCTGATTTATAGGGCTGATTTATTGTGAGAGAAAAATATTGTTTCCATGGTTGAAAAGTACGACTGATTCTTGCTGATAAGCTCAAGCGAACAGGGCCGTAAATGATAGTGGACTGCTGAGGTGGACACCTTATATGTAAGTGCTAGTGGACTGCTGAGGTGAACAACTTGCATATGAAGAAAAATTGGTAGTGGTGTTTTACTTTATAAGAGTATATGTTTCCTATGCTACATTTTCTGTTCGTTGGAGAGGCCACGTCGCCTGCTTTTCCTGTCGGGTCTGATTCGCAATCAACGCCCAGCACAACATCAGCTGCAGCGACCCTTCCAGCAGGTTCGTGCATCATCTAGCCCAGCCCCCAAGCTGGCACGAAGAGAGAGTAAAAATGGGCCGCGCCGTCCGCATCGTTGCTGGTTCGTGAAGAAGTACTGCTGACTGGTTTATGTGAGAGAAAAATACTGTTCCGACTAAAAATTTACGATAATTTACGACAAACCACAGCTAAACGAACATGCTGATGGTTTAAAATAGCATGCTATTGAAAATAGTGGCAACTTGTTTTTCAGCAGCTATGAATCTATAGTGACGCTATAGCTATGGAACGCCTGCCTTTTCTATGATCACTTGATCAGTAAAATGCTTTTTCTATGATCAATAAAATGCTTTTTTGTACAATCAGTAAATCCATCACTCTATACCTGCTGAAACTATGCATGTGTATGACCAAACTCAACTCTGACGGATGTAACAATCAAACACATAACGTTGCCTACACGGAAAATTTTAGTGACACATCAACAAATAGCCACCGGATCCAGGCAGCGTACATGCATTTTTTTACTGTCCCTTTTTTTTTTGGTTTCTAGCTGTGTCCTCAATCCTTTCCAGGCAGTGGCGGAACTAGCCGCCCCCCACCCCCCACACACACACTGATAAATATTTCAACTACACAGCCTAAAAAATAAATATTTCACCTATTTTTAATGATAACCTTGTGTATTTTTTTGCTATAAATACTAAATACATATACAAAAGTATTGAAAAGGCTATTGAAACATACACGTTGTATATATTTATTATATTTATGAGGTTTCGTTGGCCCCCTTAATTAAAAGTCCTGGTTCCGCCTCTATTTCTAGGCTATTGGTTTGTACAGTTGTTACGGAATGCAAGTAGCACCAGATAGTGACCCATGTCTATTCCACAGGTACTTGCGCCTGTCACCACTCTCAAAGTTTTGAAGTCATATGTGTTCTTGATATTTACTCACAGCTAACGATATACTAACAATACACACCCAGACGCTCTAATTGAATATCCACACATACTGGTCACACGGGCTAAAATATACTATGCACTGCACAACTATGCAAAATGTCTTTCACATACTTACTTTTCATTTTCATTCTACACAGCACTGCCTGTCAGTTGAAAAAAGACCTCCACATCTCCACTCAGAGATTAGGTCTACTACCAAAATGGTTTTGCCCAGGTTCCAGTAAGGTTCAACCTTGAAATCCCCAGGTCTATTTTTTCGGTACACAACACAATAATTTCATTTTTTATGATATTTAGGTTAGCACATATTTATATAGTTACCTCTTCAAAACCACACTCCAAACAAATGACCTCCACTTCTCGATCCCAAATCAGCTTACCTCACCTACAGATTTGTTTCTGCTGTTGTTTTATTTGTTCTCCTGCTTCCTCCGATTCCTCAAGAACATCTATTCCATCATTTGTTCTCTTTCTTGCTACAGTCTGTTCTTCATGCAGGTGTTCGGCGACCTCACAGACCATCGAAACTCACGTTGTTATGTCGTGGGCCTTGCAGAGACCCTCTGTTATGTAGCACCAGGTCCTTCATGCTTGCTGTATCTATCTATGATGATAACTTTTACAGTTACCTAAAACTGTAGGTCCTACCGAATTAAGCATGACACCAATCCACAATGAGGTTGCCTTAGATGATACTGCACTTGGTGGCTCATGATTTTGCTGTGGCCTCACTGCTGATACATGTTTCTTACCATGCCTTTTCAGTTTTCACTATGTTCTGTGATACCATTTTTTTTTGTAAGTTACAAATTCAGAAACAATGACTTCATTCCAGCTTCATGATATATGCGGCTGCACATTTATGTACCTACAATTGTACAAAGTTGCCACTTGATACTTTCAGCCTTCCTCTAAAATTACAATATTGTCATACTGCTATCAGTTCTTTTTAGAACCTATTTGAGGTATACCTTTTCTTCTTTACCTACTTATTGTACGTAGTTAACCTAACTTCATAAATGTTTTTATAATACACCGCAAACAGCAACTAGGTAAAACAAATCATGTACTGTGCCAATCACTACCTTTGCTTGATCCGCGGCAACGCGCGGGATATTAGCTAGGTACATTGTTTAGGCCACGCAGCGACATCCCACTGACCATGAGTAACTGCGCGTGTCGCTGTAGTCACGCTAGGTACCTTTGTTTGTATGCTCATTTTTGGCGCAACAAAATATGAAAAAAAATACTATGTTCACTTTATTTGTGTTAAGACTATCTCCAACAACAACACCCAAAATACAAGACCTATTTGGCCTTTGGGTAGCGATACAGTCAAAGGGTTCAATACATATTCGGCATATTCTCCAACAGCAGGACCCAAAAGAGAATCCTTTCTGTAAATGGATTTTTAGGAGAGAGTATGCTCATATTTAGGTTGTATCTATCAGGCAACTCAAAATAGGTTTCCCATATAGTTAGTCTGTTGGTGGCTGATTTTGAGTCTCTGTTACCCATTTTGGGTTTGGGTGCCCATATGAGTCTCTTTCTAGAGACAGTCTAAGCTAAACTTTAAAAGTTGAAAATTAATGCAATATTATGATATGTTTCAATGATAATTTAATACATTCATTTGATGCTTTAGATGTTGACGGATCGTTTTATAAAATTTATCAAAATTAAATCATTTTTGTTTATTACAAAGCTAAATTTTCCTAAATTTAGAATGGAGGGAATATGGTGAAAAAATAGGATTATACCGTGTATTACAGTTTAGAATTGAGAAAATATGGTGGCGAAAAAATAGAATTCAAACCGCGTTCCCTTTTTCCGTTGTGGTATCGGTGGCTCACTGTCCCTTGGTGCATTATCTCTATGAAAGTTTTTTATTCTATCTATTTTAAATTATAAGTTGTTTTGACCTTTTAGATATTCAGTTTTTGTTATGTATCTTAGGAATGATGTGTATCTAAGTATATAGAAAAAACTATCTACTAAAAAGATTTTATAATTTAGAATGGAGCAAATGCATGGTTTAAAACTTAAATTATGTGGTTAGTGGAGAAATTGAGAGGAGAACCAAGCACATATACTAGTGATTTCTTGTGTGAAACTCCATATCAATATGGTATAAAGGTTTCATTTTTCGTTCCACCGTAGTAACCTTTTTTCAAAACATGTCCACATTTTGTACTGCCAAAATTTAGCATCTGGCGTGAGCACACAGCGACACGCCAACGCACGGGGAGTCCGCACGCGCACCAAACCTCCTCCCATGCCCGAAAGTCCGATCCCCTCCCCTTCCGCTCCGCTTCCCAGTTCCCCCACTCCCCAACTCCACCGCGCTCCAGTCTCCTCCGCGTCTCGCCGCTTACCCCTCCGCCCGGGCGCCGCGGCCCCTCCCGATCCCGTGGACGTCCTCGCGTCGCAGGCGGCGGGCTGCACGACAGGTGAGCTCCTCCCACGCGCCCCCTCTCTCTAGCCCCTGTCTCTGTCAGTCGGTGCCCAGTTCCTCGACCAGCCGCAGTCTGTCGGCGCTGCTCGCCTTCCCTTTGCCCTCGCTCCCGTAGTCCCTTCCCAGCGCGCTTCTAGGACCGCGTATCGTCGCGATTGCCTCGCGGTGAGAGTGGGAGTGTGGGACCATTCTCGGCGCTTATCAGCGCAAGATGCAGCTGTGCTCGCAGATGCCAGTGCTCTCAGCAAGTGCTTCGCGCCACTCATAGCAGGCTAGCACCTTTTAGTTCCCTTGAGAAGCTGTAAGGATCTAGCGGCCTCATCTTGAGCACATGTATTTTCGGTCCAGTGGCTTCATTCCTGGCTCGCCCAAAAGAAAGAGAATGTGTACTCTATACAAAAATTAAGTGTGGCATTTTGGGCTACAGCTGTGCCTCCTAGTCTCTCTATCTTTCTTTCAGTTAGTATTCATGCACCAACCTGCCACGGGTAGTAGAATGCACTCATGAATTGATGCAGTAGTTGAATTTTGGGCGCATAGCACGAAATCCGTAATGCAGTTATGAGCTCTGCACGATTACAACTTACAGACCCATGGTATTGTCCCTGTAACTAGGAAACTGAATAAAAGAAGTCTGTATGGTAATTTTGTCTCCTGATTGGTTTTGTAGGTAAGTTTTTTGTCCCCTTCTCAACGCAGTAATCAAAAGGTGATTCCTTTGTGTTCGTTGACTGCAGCTTAGGGAATGTTTTACCTGTATTGTTCATGGTAAACTCAGAGTTTCCATCTACTGCCTGGAAACGTGAACTTGTTTCAGTTCCATCTTTAGTGTCAACCAATTTCTTGTACAGAGGGACAACAGCACTATTCCGAAGGTATTTCCTGAAAACCTTATTTCATTGTCATTTGGATAGTCGCCATTATGATCACATCTTAGATGTGGAAGCTACAGAACTTGTTCTATGTGATTGTTTAGTTGTATTCTGATACTTTGCATTTGTACCTTTTCCAGTGAATTATGGGTGGGTTCAGCTGCTGCCTCAGTACTGAAGATTTTGAGGAATATGTCTATCCAAACAACCCTATCTATAGGCAATGCATATCCTTGAGGCATTTTTTCCACAACATTTTTGGCGGGGTAATATGAACTTTTATCCATATTTTCAAGTATACTCTAGGATCTAACCAACTGATCCAAAATGTCACATGTTACATTGATTGATATGTGGATTTTGATACTTCTGACTCCATGCAACTGCTGCCAGTAGCATGTTCATGTGATTTAGTTCTAACTGGTGGGGATTTAGATACTCACCGCTAGTTTTCTTTTGTTTTTTTTTCAAAATGGTACATTTTTCTGTTTTCTGTCAAGAAATATCCTTTTTGACCGCATGATGTTACAAACTGAAGAGTACTTTATTCCTCTTTTAGAGTATTAGATACAGCGCTAAAAGGAAACGGAATCATAGTGAACATTCTGTAGTACTATGAAACCCAAAACAGCAAAGCTTGTTGAGACAATGTAAACATGGATGAGCAAGGGTAGGCACATTTGACATGGCTAGGTTGACCTGCTGGTGTTCTTTTACAAGTTCTATTGTAGAGAAATTATGTTGTGCATCTTAATGGCACTTCCATAGTATTTTCTATGTCCATTTTCTTATGTAAGGTAGTATTTTCTATGTCCATTTTCATATGTAAGGTTTCTTCTAACTACAGTATTTCCTTCTATGTAGTATACTGCAACATTCCAAAGGCTTGAGTCTAGGCCAAACAACCCAGCCCAAGGGGTTGCTCCACTGGGATCCACTAATCCAAGTGTCAACATAAATGACAATTCACTCTCTGAAACTTATCACTTTGTTTCTAGACCACCTCCATATGATACTGATCCTAGATATGCCCGTGTTCAAAGAGAGGGATTAGTCTCCAGGCGTGAGAAATCCATAAATCTTGCACAAGAAGAGTCACTAGCCCTTAGACGAAATGGCAGCAGCTCTGGTATTGAGCATTTAGCTGCTCAGAAGAAACGCAGCAGCACTGAAAATGAGGGTGAATATAAGGTCCATCGTTCTGAATCAACTAAGAGTTTGTCTGCAAAAGCTTATAGTAGCAGCTATGCAGTTGTCGCTTCAGAAGATGAGGATATCTGCCCTACTTGTCTGGAAGGTTTGTGTTCAAATAGATTTACCTAAGCAAATAGCAGTTTATCTTGGTGTCTCAATATTTTTTCAACAATTCATTATTATTAATTCACTGTGTAGAATACACGCCAGACAATCCAAAAATTATAACCAAGTGCTGTCACCATTTTCATCTTGGTTGTATTTATGAATGGATGGAGAGAAGTGATACATGCCCAATTTGTGGAAAGGTATGATACTGATGGTTCTGCACTCTTCTAGTTTTCACATCTCAGGCAGAGATCATAATCACTAATCACATATCATCAGTTCTTAAGGTGTAATTTTATTTGTTGAGCTGACAATTTCTCCTCCAACCTGATTACACTGCAGGAAATGGAGTTTTGCGAGAGCCCGTGATAGCCTTTTGATTTACATGATCTCACATCGGAGCAAGGGAAAGGGTCTACAGACTATACAGTATGGGATGCTGGAGAATTGTAAATAATAGTTATTCCTTATGCGATGTCCAAATAGATCTCTTTCTCGAGATCAGTTTCTTACATGTACTGAAATGATTATCTATCTTACTAAAATTCATGCTAGAATTTGCTTGCCCATTCATTGTTATATTTGCAAATGGATGCCCATGGATTGAAGCACAGATATAACCTGATCATAGTGATTGTTTGTTGGTTGCTGTAGCCGATCTCATGATGAATCTTTTACCAAAGCGCGTAGAAGTGCTATGAGCATCCTGTTGCAAGCCATCAAGAACAGATTATCGCATAGTGCATATAAATGCAATAGCAAACCATGAGCTTAAGTTCAGTTCAAAGTGGCAACTATGAACCATCAGGCCTCATCAAATATTCACCAGCCACATATAATGTTTTGGGTAAAATAGAATTTGCATTTCCCAGATGAACATTCCATAAAACAAAGAGGACGCATACAGACTAAAATAACTTGCTCAAAATTATTTATGGGATACCCGCATAGCAGTTACAAGCTATGAACATTGGTTACACAATGACATCCAGGCAAGCCTAAAATACAAAGCCGATTCAGAAAATTGAGAGCAAAGGTACATAACATCGTAAAAATTAAGAGAGCCAGCAAGCTAGCATTTTATTTAGTAAAATCGTTCACCCGCCGGTACCCAACCATTTCAGTTCTACACACTTGCCGTCTTGAGGCTGTTGCCCTTCTCTTGCAGGCTCACAAGTAGGCTGTCAAAGCTCTTCTTAAAGGAGTCCACGCCTTCAAGCTCAAGCTGCTTTCCGACCTCGTCCCAGTCAATGCCAAGCTTCTCCAAGGCGCTGTATACACCTTCCGACTCAGACACATTAGCATCAACTGTCCTTGAAACAGTGCCATGGTCTATGAATGCATGCAAAGCTTGGTCGGGCATCGTGTTGACCTGAAAGAGAATCACTCCAGAGTTATTGTTGTGATGATAAGAAACAATGTCAATTCAAGTGGGAAACTCGTCGTGAAAACATACCGTGTCAGGTCCAATGAGACTGTCCACATAAAGAGTGTCAGGATAAGCTGGGTTCTTGACACCGGTGGATGCCCACAACAACCTCTGTTTCTTGGCACCTTTCTTGGCCAACGCCTCCCACCTTGGGCCAGAGAATTTCTTCTGGTAGAGCTGATTTGCTAGTTTGGCCTGTGCTACGGCAGCCTGTCATAATAAAGGATGGTCATATTGCATAACTTTGTGAACAGTTTAAAAGTTCTAGCATTAAGAGGCAGTTAATTATAGTTTTATTTACCTTTCCTCTCAAGGCAAGTGCCTCAGGTGTTCCAATCTTCTCGAGCATTTTGTCAATAAGGGTGTCGACTCGGCTGACAAAGAAGGATGCAACACTGGTAACTCGGGATAAGTCACTCAAACCAGAAGCCTCTAGCCCATCAAGGTAAGCATCAATCACAGCCTCATATCTCACAATAGAGAAAATAAGCTGCAGTGACAGAAACGAATTTGTGATCAATAAGCTTATCACAGCAGTTACACTATAGATTTTTACCACAATCATATGAAAGCAGGGGCAAGGCAGTGCTCAGCAATTACCGTGACGTTGACGCTAATGCCATTAGCGATAACTTCCTGGATGGAAGGAACACATTCCGCAGTAGCAGGGATCTTTATGTAGACATTGGGGCGGTTGACCACTTTGTGCAACCACTTTGCTGCTTCAACAGTTCCTTGGGTGTCATTTGCCAACCTAGGAGACACCTCCACGGAGACATACCCATCAGCCCCATTGGTCTCGTTGTAGATAGGCTCAAAAAGTTTGCACGCGTCTTGAATATCCTTTATAACGAGTTCCCAGTAAGCGCTCTCCGCGTCCTTTCCACCCGAAATGAGCTGCTTGAACTGATCATCATATGCGCTGGACGATGAAATAGCCTTTTGGAAAATCTGCATCGTGTTGAGAACATGGTCAGGAGTGAATGCACAACTATGCAAGCGATCAATCGACCATACAATGCAAAGCAAAAGCTGGAAATGGAGGATTACCGTAGGGTTGCTGGTGACTCCACGAACACCGCTGGCGATAAGGGGCAGCAAGTCGGTGACAGGGCGGCAGAGGTTGTCGTACCACGGGGACAGGCCCTGGAGCTCGTAGAGATCATGAAGCGCGGTCTTCTTGGTCGGAGCACCATTTCCTTCCTTGGCAGAAGCCATCGCACTGGAAATTGCAATTCAACGAGTAAGGTCATGTCCACAGGTTAGTTGGACTGCAAAAGAGTGGTGTGCACAAAGGCATTCATATTATCCCTCTTGAAACAAGGGTGGTGTATGCAGCTAGAATTCTTTCGACGGGTGGTGTATGCAGCTAGAATTCTTTCGACGGGTGGTGTATGCAGCTAGAATTCTTTCGACCATAATGGAAACCGTCGGTGCTTTTGGCAGCGTGTGTGCTGCTGCTGCTATCAAGAGGTCTACTACAGCAGCAGCGAGTCAGCGACACGGGAGGAGGAAGCTCCGGGCACGGCAGTCACGGCAACCCCCACCTCCACACGGATCTCGCACCCGCACGGCGAGTGGTCCGAGTGGAGATGCTGGTATGCCAGAAGGCTCCAACCCGTCCATTTCCCAATCGAACGGCCGCAGAAACGTACAGGGGGAGGCTCCATCCAGGACCAGATCGCGGGGTCCGTCCCTAGCCACGTCAGGCCAGGCGGCGTGGTGGGCTACGCTCCAAATCGACGCGGCAGAACACCAGCCCGCGATTCTAGCCTAAGATGCCATCGATCTCCTACCCGAAGAATCGAAAGCACGCAAGGAACGGACAGCTCGAATCTAATTTATCAAACCTCGCGCGAATTAACCACCCACTGACTCGAGCATGGGCACGGATGCGAAGGCCAGTCTAGCCAACCAGAGCGAATCCAATTCCACAGATGAGATAGAGCGCGCGGGCGCGGAAGAGGAGAGGGGGAAGGAAGTGGGGGAGGGTGGAGTCAGAGTCACGCACATGATGGGGCTCCTGGCTCGCCCGGCGACGGAGACGCTGACCCGGCGCGGGGAGGGGGCGAAGGCGAGGGCGGCGGTGCGGAGGGACGCCGGCCGGAGCGGCGCCGCCGCCGGCCGGGGCGCGGCTAGCTTGGACACCGTGCCGGTCATCGCCGCTCGTCGGGGTTGTTGGTGGGAAGTGCGAGGAAGAGCAGATGGGATGGGTGGGTTGGTCGCTCAGGGTGGTTGTTGCGAGGTTTATAAGTAGCAGACGCCTCCGTGTGTTTCCGCCCGCCGCTTTTACACGGACAACCCTGCTCGATGTTTATTTTCGTCCAAACACAAAGACGCAGCTGACTTCTATTCTCTCTCGCGAATTACACGATGCAGATGCTTATGTATATTTACTCTCTATATAAAGCCTCCTTTGACATGGCTTATCTAAAATGGCTTCACCGGTAAAGCCAAAGTCGGTGAAGCCAGAAAAATTGATTTTTCTCGGCTTCTAATTCATTTTAACCCCAGCTCACAAAACGGCTTCACGCTACAGTGCCTCGATTTGCGCAAAATAAATGAAGCCGAAGCCAGCATAAGCCGTACCAAAGAGACCCTAAACATAGATACACGCACGTACAAACGGGGGCCGAGCTAGAGCAAATTTGAGAGGATGTGCTTGCATGAGTGTAAGGTCTTTTGACATGAAGATGCAATATATCACTACCGGATTCAGGAACTTTGCCGAGTGACAGGGGCACTCGGCGAAGCCCCAAAAACACTCGACAAACCGTTTGCCCAGTGTAACACTCGACAACTAGTTTATCGGCAAACGCTGTTTTGCCAAGTGCTTTTTGTCGAGCACTTGGCGAAGACTTTGCCGAGTGCCCCAAAAACACTCGGCAAATATTTTTTGAAAAAAATAAAAAAAAAAGCATCAGCCACCGGAGAAAGAAAGGGCGTCACCGGATCCGGCCACCCCGCTCGCACCGGCGCTGGCCCGCCACCGCCGCCACCAGATCCAGCCTCCCCGCGCCGCGCCACCACCGAAGGGAGAGAAAAGAGAGGGTGACGTCGGAGGAAGAAAGGGCGTCGCCGGATCCGGCCACCCCGCTCGCATCGGTGCTGGCCCGCCACCGCCGCCACCGGATCCAGCCTCCCCGCGCCGCGCCACCACCAGAGGGAGAGAGAAGAGAGGGTGCCGTCGGAGGAAGAAAGGGCACCGCCGGATCTGGCCACCCCGCTTGCACCGGCGCTGGCCCACCACCGCCGCCACCGGATCCAGCCTCCCCGCGCCGCACTACCACCGGAGGGAGAGAGAAGAGAGGGTGCCGCCGGATGAAGAAAGGGCGCTGCCGGATCCGGCCTCCCCGCGTCGCTCCATCACTGGATCCGGCCTCCCCGCGCCGTGCCGCCACCGGATCCGGCCTCCCCGCGCTGCGCCACCACCGGATCCGGCCTCCCCGCGCCGTGCCGCCACCGGATCCGGCCTCCCCGCGCTGCGCCACCACCGGATCCGGTCTCCCCGAGGGCGCCGAAGAGGGAGAGAGAGGAGGAGGGGGGCGCCGGAAAAGGAGGAGGGGAGGGCGCCGGAGGAGGAGGAGGGAGAGGGGAGCAGGGAGGGGAGGGAGGGAGGGCGCGCGACGTGCGGGGTGACGGAAGGCGCGGTGTGCGAAGCGACCGAGGGGGTGGTGTGCGGCTTTTATTTCCAGGAAAAAAATTTGCCGAGTGTTGTAGATCTAGCACTCGGCAAAGGTTTTTTTATTTTTTTACTTCTCTTTTTTTCAGAAAAAAAGATTTTATATTTCTTTGCCGAGTGTTGTAGATCTAGCACTCGGTAAAGATTTTTTTTCTTCTCCTTCTTTTCTAGAAAAAATATTTTATATTTCTTTGTCGAGTGTTGCAGATCTAGCACTCGGCAAAGATTTTTTTATTTTTTTTCTTCTCCTTCTTTTCCAGAAAAAATATTTTATATTTCTTTACCGAGTGTCGTAGATGAAATGTTCTAATGGCTAGAGGAGGGGTGAATAGCCTAATAAAAATTTCTACAACAACACTTAACAAACCGATTAAACAATTATGAGGCGAAGCAAGTGTTGCGCTAGCCTACTAAAAAGCAAGCCACCTACCACAATTCTAGTTTATATAGTTTCTATCCACTCAATAGCTATGTCACTACACTAAGTTGGTATGCTCTCAAAAGCTAACTAAAGAGTCACACTAACCAAACTAACAAGCTCTCACAACTAACTACACTAAAGATCTTGACAACTAGTTTACGGTAATGTAAGAGAATGAGCAAGAAGGTTAAACCGCCGTATCGAGAAAGGAGCCAATCAATCACAAGAATGAATAACAATAAAAACCAATCACCTCGGAATCAAATGATAAAAACAATGATTTTTTACCGAGGTTTACTTGCTTGCCGGTAAGCTACTGCTCGTTGTAGCGATTCACTCACTTGGAGGTTCACGCGCTAATTGGCATCACACGCTAAACCCTCAATAGGGTGCCGCACAACCAACACAAGATGAGGATCACACAAGCCACGAGCAATCCACTAGAGTATCTTTTGGCGCTCCGCCGGGGAAAGGTCAAGAACCCCTTACAATCACCATGATCGGAGCCGAAGACAATCACCACCCTCCGCTCGACGATCCTCGCTGCTCCAAGCCGTCTAGGTGGCGGCAACCACCAAGAGTAACAAGTGAATCCCGCAGCGAAACACGAACACCAAGTGGCTCTAGATGCAAACACTCAAGCAATGCACTTGGATTCTCTCCCAATCTCACAAAGATGTTTAATCTATGATGAAAATGAGTGGGAGGACTTTTTCTAAGCTCACAAGGTTGCTATGTCAATTTAAATGCCCAAGAGTTTGAGCTTGAGCCAGCCATGGGGCTTTAAATAGAAACACCCACGAAATAGAGCCGTTGGCTTAATTATTTGGCTCACTGCGCGTCGACCGGACGTAGCACTGGACGCTGCACCGGACGCTCCGTTCATGAATACCGGACGCGTCTGGTCTCTCCCAGACCACCACATGTCCAGTTCAAGACAAGGTAGCCGTTGCAGCCCACACTTTCATGTGATCGGACACTCAGACTGGACGCAGAACTACAAATGACCGGACGCTAAGCCGCCGAGTACAGTAAGTATCCACGCTGGACCGGACGCGTCTGGTCACTTTGGACCAGACGTTGCCAGTGTTCGATCAACTATACTATCGAACACCGACCATGCAGATTCATACCGAACGTGTCTGATGTGGCGACCAGATGCGTCCGGTCGCACTATGTAGTTTAGTCTTGAGCCACATACCGAACGTGTCCGATCACCATACCGGACGTGTCCGGTCACTCTGTGACCAGTGCGACTAACTCGTTTTCAACTCTATCTTCTTCATCCTTGCTCAAATATGCCAACCACCAAGTGTATCACCTTGTGCACATGTGTTGGCATATTTTCACAAACATTTTCAAGGATGTTAGCACTTCACTAGATCCTAAATGCATATGCAATGAGTTAGAGCATCTAGTGGCACTTTGA
The DNA here is from genome assembly GCA_904845875.1 of Miscanthus lutarioriparius. Lineage (NCBI taxonomy): Eukaryota > Viridiplantae > Streptophyta > Magnoliopsida > Poales > Poaceae > Miscanthus > Miscanthus lutarioriparius. The sequence continues at coordinate 8,097,327 of CAJGYO010000006.1, read as the reverse complement.
CAACCGCATTTCGATACGAGTTTCACCCCTCTTAATAATACAGCTATCGATCCTAAATGTGATCACACTCGCTAAGTGTCTCGATCACTTAAAACAAAATGGCTCCTACAATTTATACATTTGCCTTGAGCCTTTTGTTTTTCTCTTTCTTCTTTTCAAGCCCAAGCACTTGATCATCACCATGGCATCACCATCATCATGTCATGGTCTTCATTTGCTTCACCACTTAGAATGTGCTACCTATATCATGATCACTTGATAAACTAGGTTAGCACTTAGGATTTCATCAATTCATCAAAACCAAACTAGAGGTTTCAATCTCCCCCTTTTTGATAATCGATGACAACCCTTTCACAAAGATATGAATTGAAATTCAATTGAATCCATGTTGCTTGCCCAAGTATATTTACCATGTGTAAAAGGATATGGACAAGTTTCATGAATCTCATATGGTAGTAAATGCTCCCCCTACATATGTGCTAAGAGTTTGGATTGTAGCTTGCACATATGCTTATATAGAAAATATAGGAGACAATGTCTACCAAATGATGCTAAGGTATAAGAGATGGACCTTTGAAGCGTGATACCAATCGGAGTGCACCATTATACCATCCTTAGCACCATGGTTAGCTCGATACTACTTGGAAATACATTAGAAATGAAATCACTAGATAAACTTATGCATGCTAGATTTTTATTTTATCATTCAAACCTACAACTAGCATACATCACACAAGCATGGATATTGAAATTTAAAACTTGTGCCATGCAAGCAAACATATGAAATACACATTCAAATGCACCATATAAGTTTATTAGCTTGCTCCCCCTACTTGTGTGCTCAAAATTTTAGTTAATCCCTCTCCTTTGTTAAATTTCTCCTCCTATGTCAAGTTCTCCCCATGTATTAATATCACTACTATTTTTCTCCTCCTTTTTCACTATCTTTGTACACTAATTTATCCTCCTTTGTCATCAATGACCGCAGAGGTTCAAAGAGTAGGTAATACCATTTGTAGGGTCGAGATTATCAATGTCAACCAATGGGGTGTGGATTATTTTCTCAAATTTGGTTCAAACTAGAATATTTGCCAAAGATATTTAACTCGGTTTGATCCAAGGATAAGCTTCTTCACACCTCCTAATAAGGGTTATCTTGTACCATGTTGAGTTAAACACTTAGAGCTCATTTTCTAGATTAAACGCTAGGTTTACAAGCCCACAAACATGTCATATGCTATCACTAGACACAAACATGTCATATGCTATCATTAGATCAAATCAAGCATAGAAGCAATAGTGATACCATATAAACATCAGATTCATTTAATTTTCATGAATAAGCCTAATAAAATGAATAGATGATTAGATGCACTAAACATGTCCTTAGCAAGGATGTATGCCATGCCAATCAATTTTTACCTTGAATTGCTCGAAGGAGAGGCATGTCATATAAGTGGGGGGGTGCATCAACACATATTTGAGAAATCCAATATGTTCAACTCATTTCTAAGCTTGCAAAACCTTTTCTCATCCAATGGCTTGATGAATATATCGACAAGTTGATCTTCGGTGCCTACACTCTCAATGTAAATGTCCCCTTTTTGTTGGTGATCTCTTATGAAATGGTGATGGACATTAATGTGCTTTGTTCTTTCATGTTGAACCAGATTATTGGTCAACTTGATTGCACTCTCATTGTCACATAGCAATGGCACTTTCTTTAACTTGATTCCAAAATCACTCAAGGTGGCCTTCATCCAAAGAATTTGTGCACAACAACTATCGACAGATATGTATTCGGCTTTGGCGGTTGATAATGCAACACTATTTTGTTTCTTTGATAACCATGAAATAAGTGATCTTCTCAACAATTGACATGTGTCCGAGGTGCTCTTCCTTTCAACCTTGCATCCCGCATGATTCGAGTCGGAGTAACCAACTAGCTCAAACTTTGCTCCTTTGGGATACCACAAACCGACATTTGGTGGATGCTTCAAGTACCTCAATATTCTCTTTATAGCCTTCAAATGACTTTCTCTTGGTGAGGCTTGAAATCTTACACACAGGCATATACTAAACATGACATTCGGCGTTGATGCGGTCACATAGATTAGGCTTCCAATCATAGACCGATACAACTTTTGATCCACCATATTTCCACTTGCATCACTATCCAAGTTGTCATTGGTTTCCATTGGTGTGTTAATGACTTTGCTATCACTCATGCCAAACTTCTTTATCATGTCCTTGATATACATGCCTTGACTTACAAATGTACCATTTTTCAATTGCTTGATTTGAAGACCAAGGAAGTAACTTAACTCTTCAATCATGGATATCTCAAACTCATTAGCCATCATCTTTCCAAACTCATCATAAAAGTCTTGATTGGTTGATCTAAATATGATGTAATCAACATAAATTTGCAACACAAATAAATCTTTTTTAATCTTCTTTATGAAAAGAGTGGTGTCAACCTTACCCATCATGAACCCTTTAGAGAGTAGAAAGTCTCTCAATCTCTCATACCATACTCTAGGTGCTTGCTTCAAGCCATACAATGCCTTCTTCAACTTGTACACATGGTCGGGCTTCTTGTCATCTTCAAAACCGGGAGGTTGCTCAACATATACTTCTTCATTGATGTAACCATTGAGAAATGCACTCTTAACATCCATTTGATAGAGTTTGATGTTGTGGGCATAAGCATAGGCTAGCAATATTCTAATTGCTTCCAATCTAGCAACTGGGGCATATGTTTCTCCAAAGTCAAGACATTCAACTTGTGTATAGCCTTGTGCTACCAATCTTGCTTTATTCCTTACTACTATCCCATCTTGATCTTGCTTGTTTCTAAAGACCCATTTGGTTCCAATCACATTGTGTTCCTTTGGTCTTTCTACTAATTCTCATACTTGATTTCTTGTGAAGTTATTCAATTCTTCATGCATAGCATTCACCCAATCAACATCCTTCAATCCTTCATCTATCTTCTTTGGTTCAATGGATGATACAAAAGAGAAATGCTCACAAAATAAAGCCAATCTTGATCTTGTTTGTACACCTCTTGAAATATCACCAATGATGGTGTCCAATGGATGATCTCTTGCAACATTTGTTGGTTGGAGGATTGGAACTTGATTATTTGCACTTGCTTGATTATTGTGTTGAGATGATGTACTAGCCACTTGATCTTGTTCATTGTCATGAGATCCACTTGTACTAACTTGATTTGTATCATCTTGCACATTTGAGTTAGAGAGCACTTGCACTTGATCATCTTCATCATCATTCACTTGCATAGGCCTCAATTCATCAATATCCATGTTTTCATAGCATTTGAAAGTTGAATGCCTCTAACATCTTCTAAGTTTTCATTCTCTACTTGTGAACCCTTGGTTTCATCAAATTCAACATCATGAACTTCCTCGAGAGTACCACTATCCAAATTCTAAACTCTATCTGCTTTGCTTGTAGTGGAGTATCCAAGTAGAAATTCTTCATCACATTTCTTGTCAAACTTGTCCAATCTAGTGCCTTTCTTCAAGATATAGCATTTACAACCAAAGACCCGAAAATATGCAATGTTGGACTTTCTACCATTCAAGAGCTCATATGGTGTCTTCTCTTTTAATGGGTGACAATAGAGACAGTTGCTACAATAGCAAGCCGTGTTGATAGCTTTGGTCCCAAAAAATTGACTCACATTGTACTCACTAAGAATAGACATTGCCATATCAATGAGTGTTCTATTTTTTCTCTCAACAAGACCATTTAATTGTGGAGTGTACTTGGCCAAGAATTGATGTCTAATTCCAAATTCATCACACAACTCATCAATTCTAGTGTTCTTGAACTCACTATCATTGTCACTTCTAACTCTCTTGGTGGTTGTTTCAAACTCATTGTGAATGCCCTTGACAAATGATTTGAATGTTGCAAACAAATCACTTTTGTCCACTAGAAAGAATACCTAAGCGTATCTAGTGTAATCATCCACTATCACAAAGCCATATTTTTTACCACCAATGCTAGTATATTGAGTTGGCTCAAACAAATTCATGTGCAATAACTCAAATGCTTTACTAGTGCTCATCGTGCTTTTCTTAGGATGCGTGTTTTCAACTTGTTTGCCGGCTTGACAAGAGCTACAAAGCTTATTCTTTTCAAACACAACATCTTTCAAGCCTCTAACCAAGTCATGCTTAACCAATCTATTCAATTATTTCATTCCAACATGACCAAGCCTTCTATGTCATAACCAACCCATGTTAGACTTAATGAACAAGCATATAGATAATTTAGCTTCACTAGCATTGAAATCAACCAAGTATAGATTCACATATCTAAAGCCTTTGAAGATCAAGTTAGAGCCATCTACACTTATGATCTCTACATCATCTACCCCAAATATGCATTTGAATCCAAGATCACATAATTGAGCCACAGATAGCAAATTGAAGTTCAAGCTCTCTACTAGCAACACATTGGATATGCTCATGTCATTGGATATTGCAATCTTACCAAGCCGTTTGACCTTACCTTTGCCATTATCACCAAATGTGATACTATCATAACTATCATTGCCATTGGTATTGATTGAGTTGAATATTCTTGCATCACCGGTCATGTGTTAAGTGCACCAACTATCAAGAATCCAATGCCTTCCTCCAACTTTGTAATTAACTTACAAAAAAAATCAATTCTTTTTAGGTACCCAAAATTGCTTGGGTCCTTAAAGGTTAGTCACTAAGCTCTTTGGTACCCAAATGGTTTTCTTCTTTGAGCCAATCTATGGTTTACCAATGAACTTAGCCTTCACACCATTTGTACCCTTTATAAGCATATCTCATGAATCAAACTTAAGGGAGGATACATTAGTATTTTTGCTCTTGTTGGTGCATTCATGCTCTTTATGACCCACTTGCTTACAACTAATGCAAAACCGACCATTGTTCTTCACAAAACTAGTCTTGTGAGGAGCAAATGCTGCCTTGCCTTTCTTGGGGCTATAGCCCAATCTCTCTTTGTAGAGAGAAGCTCTTTGGCTACCCAAGCACATAAGCAATCGGTCCTCACCACCATAGGCCTTAGCCAAGGTGTGAGTGAGCTTATTGACCTCCTTCTTGAGGTTCTCATTCTCAACCATTAGTGAGTCATCACTACTAGATAAGGTGGAAGTAGAAGTACTACAAAAAGGGTTAGTGGGAGGAACAATAATAGGCATAGATAGTGATTTATCAATTATATCGCAAGTTAAACCTACATTACAAGTTTTAACATGCTTCTTTTTATTTTGCTCATCAAGCAAAGCGGAATGAGCCTTTTCAAGCTTTTTGTGAGCCTTGCCAAGCTTCTCATTGGCTTCCTCTAGCCTCTCATGAGAAGCATTGAGCTCATCAAAGGCTTGCTTAAGATATTTTAGTTCCTTACGCAAGCTTTTGCATTCTCTTCTCTTGATGTCATAGTGTTCTTTAGCATCTTCTAGCATGTCAAATAATTCATCCTTAGTAGGTTCATCATTATCAATATCATTTTTATTTTCATCATCATTTTCTTCATCCCTCTCATCATCACAAGTTTATACCTTAGTGGCCTTAGCCATGAAGCATGATGGAGTGTCGAAGAGAGAAGGCTTCTCATTGATAGCAAGGCTTGCAAGTGCCTTCTTCTTGGTGGTCTTGTCATTATCACTATCATCATCATCACTTGAGGAAGCATCACTATCCCAAGTGACCACATATGAACCACCCTTCTTCTTCTTGAAGGTCATCTTGTCCTTCTCTTTCTTTTCCTTCTTGTCCTTCTTTTTGTTCTTCTTGTTGTCATCATCATTGTTGCAATTGTATGGACATTGAGTAATAAGATGATCTTTGCTTCCACACTTGAAGCACCTTCTTGATTCTTCTTTGTTCTTGGATGAATGCTTCTTTCTTCTAGCACGGTAGCCCTTCATCATCATGAACTTGCCAAATTTCTTTACAAAAAGAGCCATTTTCTCATCATCATCCCATGAGCCATCATCTTCACTTGATGTTTCTTGCCTTGCCTTGCCCTTGAATGATGTGGCTTTGAATGCCACACTCTTCTTCTTCTCATCTTTCTTCTCCTTCTTTTCTTCCTTCTCATCATCATCTCTATATGTATCGTCGGTCATTATATCTCCCAACACTTGGTTTGGTGTCATGTTGTCCAAACCACTCCTCACTAGAATAGTGATCAATGTGCCAAATCTTGAAGGTAAGCATCTTAAGAACTTGTGGGAGAAGTCCTTGTCCTTCACCTCTTCTCCAAGTGCTTTGAGATCATTGACAAGCACTTGAAGCCTATGAAACATATCCGGCACACTCTCATCCTCTTTCATCTTGAAGCTTGCAAACTTCTCTTTGAGAATGTATGCCTTTGCACCCTTCACGGCTTGAGTGCCCTCAAATGATTTTTCCAACTTCTTCCAAGCCTCATGAGCCATCTTAATATTCTTGATTTGCTCAAATGTTCTTTCATCAATTGCATCAAGAATGGCACTTAGAGCAATGTCATTGTTTTGGAGAAGCACTTCTTCAGTCGCGGTGAGATTCTCCAGATCTTCAATCTCAATTTTGGTTTCTACCACCTTCCACACTCTTTTATTGATTGACTTGATATGTATGGTCATCTTTGATTTCCAATATGGATAATTTGTGCCATCAAATTGGGGTGGCTTCTTGGTGTTGTTGATTTGAGCCATTTTTACACTGAAGGTTGTTAAGCCTCAAATCACGGTGACCTCGGCTCTATTACCACTTGAAAGGTCCTAATGGCTAGAGGAGGGTGAATAGCCTAATAAAAATTTCTACAATAACACTTAACAAACCGATTAGACACTAGCCTACTAAAAAGCAAGCCACCTACCACAATTCTAGTTTATATAGTTTCTATCCACTCAATAGCTATGTGACTACACTAAGTTAGTGTGCTCTCAAAAGCTAACTAAAGAGTCACACTAATCAAACTAACAAGCTCTCACAACTAGCTACACTAAAGAGCTTGACAACTAGTTTGCGGTAATGTAAGAGAGTGAGCAAGAAGGTTATACCGTCGTGTCGAGGAAGGAGCCAATCAATCACAAGAATGAATAACAATGAAGACCAATCACATCGGAATCAAATGATGAACACAATGATTTTTTACTGAGGTTCACTTGCTTGCCGGCAAGCTACTCCTTGTTGTGGCGATTCACTTATTTAGAGGTTCACGCGCTAATTGGCATCACACGCCAAACCCTCAATAGGGTGCCATACAACCAACACAAGATGAGGATCACACAAGCCACGAGCAAACCATAGGAGTACCTTTTGGCGCTCCACCGGGGAAAGGTCAAGAACCCCTTACAATCACCATGATCGGAGCCGGAGACAATCACCACCCTCCGCTCGACGATCCTCGCTGCTCCAAGCCGTCTAGGTGGCAGCAACCACCAAGAGTAACAAGCGAATCCCGTAGCGAAACACGAACACCAAGTGGCTCTAGATGCAAACACTCAAGCAATGCACTTGGATTCTCTCCCAATCTCACAAAGATGTTTAATCTATGATGGAAATGAGTGGGATGACTTTTTCTAAGCTCACAGGGTTGCTATGTTAATGTAAATGCCCAAGAGTCTGAGCTTGAGCCGGCTATGGGGCTTTAAATAGAAGCCCCCACGAAATAGAGCCGTTGTCTCAATTATTTGGCTGACTGCGCGTCGTCCGGACGCAACACCGGACGCTGCACCGGACGCTCCGTTCGTGAATACCGAACGTGTCCAGTAGGTCGACCGGACGCGTCCGGTCGCTCCCATACCGCCACATGTCCAATTCAAGACAAGGTAGCCATTGCAGCCCACACTTTCATGCGATCGGACGCTCAGACCGGACACAGAACTATAAATGACCGGACGCTGAGCCGCCGAGTCCGGTCGAGTCCAGTAAGCCTCTAGGGCTGACCGGACACATCTGTTAGAAACTGACCGGACGTTGAGCCTCAGCGTCCGGTCGAGTACAGTAAGCATCCACGCTCGACCGGACGCGTCCGGTCACTTCGGACCGGACACTGCCAGCGTCCGATCAACTGTACTACCGAACATCGACCATGCAGATTCATACCGGACGCGTCCGGTCGCACTGTGCAGTTCAGTCCTGAGCCACATACCGGACGTGTCTGATCTCCATACCGAACGCGTCCGGTCACTCTGTGACCAGCGCGACTAACTCGTTTTCAACTCTATCTTCTTCACCCTTGCTCAAATGTGCCAACCACCAAGTGTATCACCTTGTGCACATGTGTTGGCATATTTTCACAAATATTTTCAAAGATGTTAGCACTTCACTATATCATAAATGCATATGCAATGAGTTAGAGCATCTAGTGACACTTTGACAACCGCGTTTCGATACGAGTTTCACCCCTCTTAATAGTACGGCTATCGATCCTAAATGTGATCACACTCGCTAAGTGTCTCGATCACTTAAAATAAAATGGCTCATATAATTTATACCTTTGCCTTGAGCCTTTTGTTTTTCTCTTTCTTCTTTTCAAGTCCAAGCACTTGATCATCACCATGGCATTACCATCATCATGTCATGATCTTCATTTGCTTCACCACTTAGAATGTGCTACCTATATCATGATCACTTGATAAACTAGGTTAGCACTTAGGGTTTCATCAATTCACCGAAACCAAACTAGAGCTTTCAGTAGATCTAGCACTCGGCAAAGATTTTTTTTCTTCTCCTTCTTTTCCATAAAAAATATTTTATTTCTTTGCCGAGTGTTTTTTTTGACACTCGGCAAACCTGCTCTTTGCCGAGTGTTTTTTTACACTTGGCAAACCCCATATTTTGCCGAGTGTTTTTTTGCCGAGTGTTTTTAGCGCAGCACTCGGCAAATCACTTATTCGCCGAGTGCCCGAGGGAATACACTTGGCAAACATAAAAACACTCGGCAAATTTCAGGATTCCGGTAGTGTATGGTGAAAATTTAGCTCTTATCACTGTTTTTTAATTTTCCTATGTGGTGTGGCTGCACCCAACACAATGAACGTAGATCCACCCCTGCATACAAACTCTAACAAGTATCTTCGAAAGACTGAGCTAGCATTGATTGACGAAGTTCTCTTCTAAATTGCATAGTAACACTCAGAAACACATACTTATATTTACTCCTTATGAACACACACGTCTCCCATAGAAAAAATAACACTGGCAGATCATGAAAAAAAATCCAAAAAAAAAACGAACAACCGTTCCAAGTCGACTACTTAGAATCGAATGGGTAGAATCCACCAAAAGAAAACTAACCATCTAGATTACGCTCTGTTCACCTCTTTGGTCTTCCCATTGCTTCCTCCTCCACTATCTGGCGTAGTCAGCGCTTATTTAGATCTTTATAGGCTAACTTTACAAAGTTTAGCTCAAGTGCATCTAATATAAACAGAAGGGGCTAACAGTAGATTAGTCGTGGCTAGGTATTAGCCTAGTATAACTAGCTAAAAAGAGCTAATAATTTATTACTAGAGATGTATGCATCTATTATTCGATATCTAAATATGTCTGGTCTAATTTTTAGGTTCGACTAACAATTACCTTTAGCTGCTAAGCAGTCGTTTGCACGTCTCCTCACATGTGAAACAACACAAGAAATTAAGATTCGACGAGTTCCATGAAACGCAACCGATGTACACCACAAGCCATCTTCTTCTTCCTCCTTAGACTGAAAGCGACGATCCAGGTTTTTGACAATGTTTGGAGAAATAGGATGTATGAATGTATCTAGCAAAACTGAAACATCCATCCTTTTCTTCTATAAAAATGGTTGCAAAGGGGGGAAGAGGAGTGGGTTGGTGGTGTAATTGATGCGTAGGGTTGTTCAAGATATTTTCGACGTTTCACACACACACACATGCTTGACCTTGATGGATATACTATGCCATGACTTGGTTTAAGAGTTCGACATAGTTTTAATGTCATTTCACAATATTAGCATTTTATGTGTCCATCTCTTTTATGGCATAGTATAGTCTGTCAAAAACACTTGTCACGTCTAATTTTGCAAGGCAGCCATGCATATCTTTCATAATTGATTTTATGTAGAATATATATTCACAAAATACTTCACACTTATATTTTTTTGCAAGCATTTGTATAATTTATATGTTTTAAAACTAGATAATTTAAAATTGTTGATGTTTGTAGTTTTTAATATTTCACTAAATTATGTCATAAGTGACATGTACAAAGTACAGTAGCAGTTTTCGTACTAATTGTGTATCAGGTTTGACAAATACTCCGGCGAACAATGAAACAAGAATTTATTATGAAACACCGGTGAACAATGTACTAATAATAAATAATAATCAAGCGAAAGTCATGACACCAGGAAGTGTCTATTTAAAAGAGAATTTAACACTAGGGAGCTCAGTACAATCTTGCTTATTTAGCGTATGTATTTGAAATTCAATTCGTGCCCAAGGCCGAAGGGGTGTATGTTTGCATTTAACTTCGTGGTGTTTATCGTATTCATGCTACAAGTCAATGGCATCGTAACGTGAAGGCAAACGTGACGCAATCCAAAAGCAAATGGTTGGCGGACTTGGGGCGGCCCTTGGACCAACGAAAAGTCCAACAACCCTGATGGCCCCCCTGGCTGCTACACAGACGAGTCGCAGGCTCGCAGCCAGCCCGAGAGATGCGCACAGGATGGCAGCAGGCGGCTGCATCCGCGATGCAAAAAAACGTCTAGGTTCTCTTGTGCTGGGAAAGTGGGAAATACTAAAAATACGACCATTCGAAGATAGGAGTGACTCAAGTATATGACCATACATTTTAAAACCACCTAATGTTTGTATGAGTAATCCATCATAGGTTTAATCATTAGATCTAGAATTATTTATATTTAAATTTAAACTGTACTGCGTAGCAATACTTGCAATGCCGTTGAATCGTGGAAATTTAACGGGAGCAAACGGCAAACGGCCCTGAAGGGGGGAAATTGAAGAAAGCTGCATCGAAATCCAACGGGCTCACGCAGAAATGCCCCCCTGTACTTGGGCTTCGTAGAAGGCCACTCCATCGGTGCGCTGCCTGAAACTTGACCCATCCCAAGAGCCACTTGAGTACTTGACCCTTCGCAGCATTGCATTGACAGTCTGCCGGTCAGCCGTGCTGGGCTCAACCCGCCCAGCATGAGCATACCAACAACTGGTGGACGACGCCCCTACTGACAACTGAAAGAACATCCAGATCAGGGTCTTCTGCGGTTCTGCTGTTCAGAGTTCAGGTTTGCTTGCAAAGATCCTTTTTTTACATCATGTGTCAGTTGCAGAGCTGACCTTCCGATTGCCTTCCCTTCGAACAGCTTTGACGGATGTACTGTACAGTGCAGTACAGCCAGATCAAACAAAAAAAAAAATCACAAACACAGCTCGATTGCAAACACAAAATCACATCAGATTTGAACCATCGATGTACTTTAGGCATGTATTGCAGCGACCGGGTGTTTTATGCACTCTTCACCTCCTAAATCTAATCCCATTTAGTATTATTTAATCACTCTTTATCTAAACACTTTGACTAAATGGGGCTAAATAAACTTTAGCCAGCTAGTCACTCAAATATTACTAAATAGAGTTAAATCCCACCTTTTAATTAGGCTGCCTCACATTTTACCCATTTGGGAGCCAAACACCCTGACTAAAACGAACTAAAATGTCTCTTTTTAGTCCATCAAATCAAACAAAAGGTGACTAAAGTTTAAGAGCTGATTCAGGTGACTAAACTTTAAGAGGAGAGAAAAAAGCCCTTAATCTGAACAACACTGGGCTGCTGCTTCTCACATCTCCCGACGAATATACCCTCTATATATTATATATTGCTGCTGCATGAAACGGTCCGTGGTACAAAAACTAATGCGTGATACACCCATCCATCCATCGATGTCAAATCAAATAGAACAAAAGAAACAACGAACATGAACAGATTGCACAAGTCCACACTACCACGGTTTGAGGTCGCTCTCGAGTCCGGCATCCCAGTCGAGCGCCTTCTCCCCGGGCTGGAGGAACACGCCCTCGCCGTGCGGCAGCTTGCGCGCCAGCCCGTTGAGCACCTGGTGGAAGGCGTCCCCGGGCCTGGCGGGCTGGTGGAACAGCAGCGCCTGCTTCACCGAGTCCCGCGCCAGCAGGCGCTGCCTCCGGAGTATGTCAGCGAGCGGGATGGAGGTGAGGATGGAGTCGAGCCGCGGCACGTCGCGCTCCGCCACGAACACGCTGATGTCCTCCCATGGGATGGCGTCCGCGAAGGGCAGCACGATGTCGTCGGCGATGATAACGGGGATGCACCCGAACACCACCGCCTCCACCAGCCGGGGGCTCCACGGCGCCCACCCCAGCGGGCACAGGCAGAAGATGGCGCGCTGCATGTCCTCGTAGTACGTGGACGGGTGCTCCGTTGAGATGTCGAACAGCGGGTTATCCTTGAAGTTCTCCCACACCGACGCGCGCGCGCCCCTGGCGTAGTACCCTCCCTCGGGGTCGTTGCCCATGTCGTAGAAGAGGCCACGGAAGTAGACGAAGATGGAGCGCGGCGTGCCCGGGTTGATGAGGTGCGCCTGCATCTTGTGCGGGTCGGCGTAGGGCGGCACGGTGATGGACCCGTCCTGCAGGCACACGTGGTTCCGCTGCCCGAACGTCTGCACCAGCGTCGCGCGACGGAGCAGCGGCAGGATGCCACGCTCCATGGCGCGCTCCTCCTGGTAGTGGAAGCACGCGCCGAAGTCGTGCGGGGTCAGGAAGAAGTGGTCGGCGCCGTCCGTCCGGTTCCAGAACGGCCACGTCGTCGCCACGTACCGGATGGCGCTCCGCATGATCCGCGGCGCACGGAACGGCAGCGGGAAACCCTGCGGCGTCAGGTCGCAGGTCGTGTACACGGGCGTGTAGAACCAGTCGGCCTCCTCAGGGTCCAGCGTCCGTACTGCGCTCGACAGCAGGAACTGGTGCATGAAAATCTCCGCCGCGAACATGTGGTGCAGGCACCGGCTGTCCTTGTCCAGCAGCATCTTGTTGTACTTGCGCGGCATCTCGTACACGAACACCTTCAGCTTCCCCACGGGATCGTCGTCCAACACGCCCACCGCGTTCCCTGGCATGGCAAAGCATCGTTGGTTTGTTTGTTCATTCATTCACATTAGGAGAAAGCAAATCAATTTGGGCAGGTTTGTTCTTCTCTCACACACACAAGGAAAAAAAAGGATGCAATTCTACATTTATTCCTTGTCGTCAAAATTTCTCTAAAGTCTGATCAAGCTTATAGAAACAGGAAAGCTCTACGTTAGAATTGAATTCTTCTTCGGATCAAAGGGTACTACAGTAAATAAATGAATTCATATAGCTGTTATCATCGATGCAATGCGCCTACAATGTGCAGAATGATGGGATCTCTGCAGTGATTCAAAATGGATATATAAAAGGTGGAATATGATTATACTAGTAACCACTGCAGTACTAGGGCATAAAAAGACATGAGTACCGCTGAGTACAACAAATCTTGGTGGAGTTGTTGCTTTCGGCAGTCCACCAACCACAAAAATTTGAACTTTAATCAATAGAATACCGATCCCTTTCAAGTGGTGTCTACTTTAATGATATACGCTATTCTCATCCCCTCCTTTCTTTATCGGCACACACAAATCTGGTTGTTAGCATGTCCGGTTTTCAAGGGAAAAAAAGAAGAGAAAACCGCTTGAAGGCGCTAGTGGTCAGTTCAGTTGAGCGAGTGGACGGCCACCGCTCAATCTAGCTGCCACTTATCCTTTGTTTATGGCTGTATCACAACAGTTCCAGTTCTTGCATTGCAATGCCCTCAAATATATATAAAAAAAGAACAAAAGCTCTTGCGATCCAGGCATTGGAATGGATGCGTGGCTGGGAAGAAGATGGTACAGTGCTACAGATCTGAACCTTGATGCACACTGATAATCGGGGAATACTACATGCTGCTCGTACTACAAGCAACTACGTACTTTTAATGAGCAAGCATGATGCAACGCAATGTAGGATGAAGGAAAGCTACTGTTCGGCTTCACCTAACAACCGATCGATCTCTTCTGCAAAACTTCGCTTCACCCAACAACCAACCGATCTCTTCCGCAAAGCAACAAGCATGCTGCATTGCTTGATGCAGTCGGAGACGGAAGCATTTACTCCTACTGAGTACGTACAGAGTATAGCGGCTACTGTACTCGCTATACGATTTGCAGGTACAGGCGTACAGCTGTGTAGTACTACTGTACAGCTGGTGCCAGGCAGAGCGGCCACACGGTGGGTCACAGGGCGCGAGCCGCGCACACGCGGCTACCGTTAGAGACAGAAACAGCAACCACGGCTGCTCGATCCCAGAAGGAGAGGCTGCCAATTCCAATTCCCGAGCTGCGTGCAGACCAGGCGGAACGGCAGCGAGCAGGAGACCCGGATCGAGACCCGGGGCGGGGCCATGAGCTGTCGGGCGGCGGCGGCACGAGGCAAGGCACCGGCAGGGAGCGCGATCAATTCGGGCGCGGATCGCGCCGGCATTGCGGTAGGGAGGAGCTCGCGCGGCCAAATCTGAATCTCGAGGAGGGGGCAGGGATACAGATGGGCTGGCTGGTACGAGTTCCGGCGGCGAGCTTTGCGATTCCGCGGACGAATTCGGAATGAAAGAGCAGGAGGATGGCACGCACCTGAGATCCTGCCGGGCTTGTGATGCTGCTGCAACGGTGGCGCCGCCGCGACGCAGGTGGCGACGAGCAGAATAGCGACCACGGCGGCGGCGCACGGCCCCATTGGGCTTGATCCTGCCGCTGCAGGCGCCCGAGAGGTGACCGAACCGAACAGGGGGAGCGCCCTGATCCCCTCTTGCTGCTGACAGAGGAGCTGCTGCTGTGCGTGCTTGCTTGCTTGAGCGGCCCTCCTCCGCTCTTCCTCCTGCCCTGTTTCTCCGCTGCGGCTGCGTGTGTGGTAGGATGTCGCCGTCAGGAGTCAGGACCCAATGACCCCGGGAGGGAGATTAGGGATGAGGTGAGGCGAGGTAGTCAAGGGCGCGGCGGTGGCGAGCCAATGGCGGAGAATTGGGGCGCGGAATCTGGTGCTGCTGATGCGCTCCGCTCCGCTCCGCTCGCACGCAGCACTGGCGGTAGACAGCAGGGAGGAAGGAGAGGGCGGAACGGAAGGGGTTGGCTGTACAGTTTACATTTATTTATACTACTAGTACAACATGGATGGCCTGCGCTGCGCGCGGCGGGTGGCGTGACGCAGAAACAAGACAGGCCGGCCCTTGGAAGGAAAAAAGGGGGGCGACCGAGTCCGGGTCCGGGTGCGGTGTTGTGCGGGTCCAATTGCTTGCTCGCACATGCGTCATGCGTGGTTGGTTTGTGGAGACTTGTCTCAGCTCTTCTTCTTCGCTTACAATTACGGAATCACTTACCCAACTTGTAGCACTATATAATCATGTGCCTAACGATGTGCCATTGAGTAGGTAAGGCAGCCTACATGGCTGATAGTGTCTTGTTGCCACTGTTTCTTGAGGTTTATGGAAATGGGATAACAGAAACAAGATGAGAATAGGCATAGAGAAGGGATTCCCGGAATCTTCTAATGAAATCATGTACAAAAATCTCAATTTGTTAACAGAGACGGCGTGCGCTGCTGAAGGAAGGTGACAGAAGGATCTTGGACAGCAAGTCTTCCATGGTGAAAAGCTGGTTAGAGGCCGGGTTTCTCGAAGCGAATTATTAGTTAACTAAACACCTGGACGTTGAGGACGTTTCGTAGCTGAGCCTGCACGTCTCCTGTGTCGGCGTTTCTGTTTAGTTATTATGTAGGCGTTTGTGTTCGTTTTGTTGGTTGCTGCTTGGCAGTGTGCCGATATTGTAAGCTGGTAATCCCAGCGTAAGTGTGTGGATTCGTTGTAAACACGTTCTGTTGCTTTCTTAAAAAGCAGGGATTTATCTCCGTAAAAAAAATAGTGTGTTGTTAGTTGTTACTGTGGCTTATAACGATGCAGCCTGCTGTTTTAGGTTTCGTTTGGCAAAGGTTCACCTTGTTAGTAAAGCTTTTTTTTTTTGTTTTCGCTCCACGAGTAGCTCTATCGTTGAAGCTGGAGATATTTTTTCGTGTTTAGCTCGACGAGTATCTTTACCGGTGAAGCTGTTTCGGCGAACGTTGGATAAAATAATTCTACGTGTGAAGGTCTTTAAAACATGCTCTCACAGAATCTCACACATGGGAGAAGCTACAATTTTCAGTTTCATCTCTCATCCATCTTTTGTGAGAGCACATTATAAGGAGCTCCTTAGACAGAGCTATTTATTTTTGCCTCGTTTTGCACAAAACAAATCCTACCGGCTCCTCCATTTGATAGAGGAGTTGTGCTAAATGGAGCCTTATTATGCCGGTAACAAACACGGTAGCTATTTTCTTTTTAAAAAAAGTCACTTCTGTAAGTAAATAAAATTTAGTAATAAACACGATAAAGCAACTCCACCGATTCTATAATTAGTGCGACTCTCCGGTGCCTTTAATATACTAATACATTCTCACGTCTATTTCTCGTGAAATGAGTCATATATCTATACCTAATAATAGTATTAAAATGTTTCTCTTCTCTTCCGTCTCTTGCACCCTTCTTGTCCCATTGCCCGTACATCCGCCACTCACTCACTTTCCATCTCACACACTTCTCGTTCTTCATCGGTCTGTTCTTCTTCATCTCTCAAACACTTCTTGTTTATCGGTCCATCTGTCACTCACACATTTCTCGTCCTTCCCTCACTCGCGACTCTTCTATCTGTTTTAGTCTCTTCTCGCTTTGAGTTTGAGGCTGCAAAATCTTCACTGACATTGCACCACTCATCTATTGGCCTCACTCTTGGGTCCGTTCGTGCTACGACGCACGCATGGACATGTGGCTCACCTACTTTTCTTAAACTCACAGTAGGTACACACAATAGCTACCTATTTAAGTTGAGTCAATCTCCTGTTAATTTGACATTCAGAATCAATCATTTATAATAGTAGCATTTAATATGTGCTTTGTAATTCATTTGATTTAAGGTTTGACCAAACCTAATGACAAAATTAAACGAAAATGGCCAGCTCATTATTATTGGCAAAAGCACTGGCAACAAATTGCGTATCCTTCACAAGGACATGTTTGCTAATATATATACTTGTATTAGAGGGTTAAAGGCCATACCAACGTCCTAACCCTAATGGACTCCTAACTACGATTTGGAAGCAGCGGGGAAAGTTTTTTTTTATGAAATACTAGAGATATCATGCTATTAACAACTTAGACCATGTTTGGATCCGTCCTTACAGCTAATCAACTATTAGTTGTATTTATTAGTTAGGAGAAATTAGCTAATAGCTAATTGTTAGCTAGATGATAAGAAAGACATGAGTTGAGCTTATTATTAGCTGAGGATTTAAATAGATCATCAACTAATTTTTATCAGCTAACTAGTTATAGACTTTTTGATCCAAATAGACCTTTAATATACTCATGTATTGCCCAAAAGGTTGGTAGCACGTGTTAGGAACAACCCCTTTTCTTTGAAAATATATTGGTGATTGATTCGATGGATTACATTACTGTTGGCGTCCTTGAATCACGCAGGCACGGGGGGCACGGCGCGGAGGCGTGCCAATGCGGGTCACCTGCTCCCACCTCTCCCTTTCCCACGTACAGCCTGCCTAGCTGTAAAGATGTTTACAGAAGAGAAGGCCAGCCAAGGCACCGTGCAGAGCACAAGCTCGCCACAAACCACACAGATAGGAGGGAGTGCAGCGCCGTGCCATTAGGTAAGGTAGCTCGTGGCTCCGTCGGCTGATCGGCAGCTGGGGGTGGTTGGCCTGCTCATGATATTTTTTTTTAACGGAAAGCCTGCTCATTATATCACAGCTCCATCAGCTAATAAGCTGCTGCCAACACCACCTTTGGTGACGGGGTTTAGTTACTTACGTCCTATTTGATCTTACATGTTCCAAAGTTTAGGCACTAAACTTTAGACCGCTTAAGCTTATGTGACTTTTGTGTCATTTCCTCCTACGTACCTTTTTTTCTTTTTTATTATAGAAAAACCCGTCTCCTCACTTTTCCGTCAGTTGAAAACCTCTCGTCGCCTAGTCGGCTTAAAAGTAGAAGCGCGTGTCAATAGTCGTAACCAAATGGCGAAATAGCAGTGGATTTTTTCATGTTAAAATGAAACCGGTTCTTATAAAACTTCTATATGATTTTTACGAAATTCTTGTGTTCAAAGGAAACCTAGATGCATGCTCCTTTTTCTCAGTGACTATTCGAACATTGCCCTACGTTTTGGCGTTGACGACAAGGTGGCAAGGCATAACACACACAAGGGCGGTCAATCGCTGATGGGATATATCTCAGTGCGTCAGCAACAGTGTAAATTACATATGGGCGTATATATAGCATATACGATGAAGCTTTTCTAGAAGGGCATAAACAAAGTATGATAAATTTTGGGGAAATTTAGTAGTAGGTTAAGGCTGATGATGAAGGCAGCAGAGAACGACGCGATGACATGAACATCTCCGCAGTCTCTGCATGCGCAACGACAAAATTAAATACAGTGCTAAAAAATGTCCATCACCAGTAGATGGAGACGTCAGAGGTGACGATTCGTTGATCTTCTAGTGCGCTTATTAACAGCGTTTTCGAACCCGTCAAGACTGTGACCGGACAACAATCACAGGTACGATCGGCATCCATGGAGTCAAGAACCTGACGCACGTAAATGGACTTGGAACAGCATAGCTTCCGCAAGTCGACAACAGTTATAGAATAGATTCGTCCACATTTGTTGGGACACCAATATACAAACTAATTGCGTTAGAACACTTGTACGATGTTGTGCAGGGATGCCGGGCGGAGCCTTCGCGTGGGACCCGCGATGGGGCGAAAGCTCAGGAGACGGCGGCAGAGGCCTCATGGAATAGCTAAAAGCGAAGGCTCTGGTGATCCAGCCGAAGACGGAGGCCGCACACGTTTCAAGAAGAAGCCCAGAAAGCCTCCACTAGCGGCCAGGAAGCCTGCGCAGTGCTGACACGTCGTACCGGAAATGGGCCTCCGGTGGGCCAGCAGCGGCCCATGAGGTGGAAGGCGGTGCAAGGAAGGGGAGCCCGGTCTTGCCCCTGGAAGATGATAACTAGGATAGGAATATTCATAGGTATATGCTTGAACTGTCAGGGGGCACAAGTGTAATTGTATAAAGTGACAAACAATGTCCTATAAAAGGTGGAGCCACACCCTGTGTAAAAGAGGTTGGTGAATATATTTATAAAACCCTAATCAAGCCCAGGCCCACCTTCCATTTTCCATACCTTCGGCTAGGGCACCTGGCTAGGCGGAGGCTTTCTGTGTTCCTCCTGCTAGAAACCCGGTTTTCCAACAACATTAATGCAGTTTATTATTAGTTGAAAAAGATTAAAGGGTCGTTCGGTTATTCAGGAATAGAGGCAGAAACCAATCCACCTGATGCATTGTTATACAAATTGCTCAATTATTCGAGCTAGAAGGAACACATCCAGCTGATGCATTGTTATACAAATTGCTCAATCATTCTAGTTAGGAATTGTTCCAGGCCATGGATCCTGGACAACCGAACATGCCCTAAACATATACTCCGTTTCACGACGCTACCTTTTGTCTGGCCCTAAAACATATACTCCGTTTCACAACGCTAACTTTTGTCTAGCTGCGTTCCTTCATATTTGAGTCAGATATTTGACTTCAGCTACTTAATCTCTCGCCTAACAATATTTACTTAAATAGTTAGTTAATCAAAGCGAGAAAGGCCATGCTTGAATCCCATGATCTAAAGTTTAGTTTGCTAAAGTTAAGGGCTAAACTTTAGACCATCTTAGCTTATTTATATGGTCTAATGAACTAATGACCTTTTTTGTGAGGTTGGCTAAATTTTTAACCATGTGATTCAAACAGTGCCAAAGTATCAATAGATTTAACGTTGCAAGTACTTTAAGTACATCAAAAATATGCTAAACATGTCATTCATTCCTAGCCATTTGTATAAATATTCAGAGTAGGTGAATGGTTAAACATCGAATAGGAAAGTCAAAGCCATTGATTATTCTAAAGCTGGTGCCACTACTTAATTTCTCGTGTCTTCTTAAAAGATACTCCCTCCATTCCAAATTATAAGTCATTTAAACTTTTTTTTAGAGAGTCAAAGCATCTCAAGTTTGATCAAAATTATATATAGAAATAAAGATTTATGACATCAAATAGGTACACTATGAAAATATAATTAATGAAAAATCTAGTTATACTTAGTTGGTATTATATAAATATTATTATTTTATTATATAAATTTGGTCAAACGAGATATTGACTCTCCAAGAAAGTATGGATGGAGTATTTCTTTTCGTGGTCCATGACTACTTGATTCTCCAGCTCTTGTTTAGCTGAGATGAAGTGGGAGGGCATTAAATATCTCGGTGCATGTTAATAACAAAATTCGGGAACTAGGTAAGGGTGAACGAACACTCGTAACAAATGACGAGTTGTACAAACTATTCCAACAAAACTAGGCAATGGTGAGCCAACACCGGGCCAGCAATCGCAGGTAAGTCTTTTGTTGATATCAAGGGTGTGCATTTGTTAGGGCATAAACTTGAAATTCCAAATTTAAACTGCCCTCGAGTGCATTTGTTAGGATAAGATTGCTCGGCAGTGGTACCATCCTTTAATATAATAACGAATTGCATAAATATAAATAATTCACATACCATAAAATATTACTATGCGCAATGTCCACTGATCCACAATTACTCCTCGGTAGCGTAGTACTGCGGGGCGAGCTCAGCCAGCCACAAGGGGTCAATACGGGTCAGGTTCTTGACATAATTCTGTGTTGTCCGAACTAGCTCGTTGAAGATGACACAGTCGGGCTTGGTCCTGAAAAGCACGGATGAAGGGTGGATCTGCACGCTCTGGCCAGTTGCAAGGGCCCTGCCAAACAACAGCTTAAACATTGAATATGGGGAGAATCGTAGTCATCATCACAATCTTAACATGCATCATTCTTCAAGTTTTGGTTGGTGTAATCTAAGTCCCAGATTAGTTTAGGACATTAGTCTTTGTTCAAGATGCAGGGAAAAGATACCCATGAGGCCATGAGGGGCATTCGGAATGAAAACATATAACATGGAACGATACCTGTATGATCCATCTGGCTGTCGCATCGCCGCATTCAGGAAGAAAGCAGAGGTAAGGCATCTCCGAAACAGAACCATGTCATCTCCACATGATGATAGGTTCAGTCCCATTTGTTGGGCATGGCCCTGAATTTGACTGCAAAGAACAGAAAATTGCTATGTCAAATTGCAGCATAAATGGTATTAAAAAAAACTGTACAGTCTGACTTTCATGTAGTCATAAAGTCAAAAACAGTCCTAAAAGTCTAAAACGTAAGTCTTCCATTTCGTTTTTTACATAAATGATATTCAAATCTGATTTTCATAGCTCAATCCCTCGAACCATAATAAAACCAAACTACCCTCCCCTTGTTTTGCAATTCAATGTTTTCATGTGTGCAGCCAGGTTGAGCATAGGACCTACACCATATCTGAAAACTTAAAACAAAAATGCACTTTGTGCATTTCTAAAATTTACGGAAAGAAAATGCACATATATAGATCATGTATAATTAATGTTGACACAAAATTTCATGGCAGAATTGACCATATGCCTTCTGTGGAAAAGGTGTTCTGTCTTTTTGTACAGCAGGTCGTGGGTTCAAAGCAGCCTCTCCGCAGATTTTGCGGGGGAAAGGCTTGTTTCGGTTTATCCCTTCCCCAGACCCGACTCATGTGGGAGCCTCCGGCACTGGGTCTGCCCTTTTTTTTGTCTTTTTGTACAGCTCACATATGATCAAATTTATCCTTTTTGTGTACCTGACATATGGTCAAGTTTTTCCACAACACTGTGTCAAAAAGAATATATTTTTTCACTATTTAAAAATTTACAATTGTGTTTTGAAAATGGGGTGTATGTACGCACAAAAAAAAGACAAAATACTTATCTTTACCCCTCTTTCGCAATGCTTTGCCTACTTCATTAGGACACACCTACAATAGTTTTTCTGTACAAGTACTGTCAAGCAGATGGAGAAGAAACTAGAAACTAACCTGTGAACATCGCGAGCATGTCTTAGAGAACGGTAATTGATAAAGTTTTCCCTGCACCACCTGTTCAAAGCCTTTTCCATTGTTTTCTCTTTGGCATTTGCATTTCTGCTCTTCTCCAAGCATTCTGCAGCTGCTCGATAGACATTTACCAATGTGATATGGTCTCCTTCGGAGCTTTCGAAACCTTTCCTGGCAGCTCTTGCCTATAGAACAATAAAGTAAATGGGTCAATTGTTGCACTAATAGAAGTGAGTAACGCACTGATGTCATGCTGATCACAAAACACATTGAGTTTCTTTATCTTGTGTCCAACAGGGAAAGGGTAGCACAAAGGAAATGTGAGCAAAAATAGATTGAAGCATATGATTATTTATCATTAAGCAAATGGTAAATCATGATTTAGGTCTAAAGGTACTTTTTTAGCCTAACAACAAAGACCATCAATTTTCATGTACGTCTTGTAATAAATTTGATGGTACTATTTTTTTTTCACATGTCTAATCTAAATGGCTGTTCACAGATTAGCGGTGAAACTTAAGTTTGACCACTCAAATTCTAGAGTGCTATATATGATAAATATTTCTGAATGGAGTACATTTTTCTTCTAGAGTTTGCCTACTGGCACTTATCTCCCAGTTCCCACTACCAACAAGCTACTAACAGGAGTATTTGACGAAAAGTATGCCCCGAAACAACAAAACAACACCTGTTTGCAAAGCAAATACAGCCCCCTAAAATAAATGAACCAGAGGGAATAACTCCAACAATATCAGATAAGAACCCAATTGTGACAAACATTTTACAAACTGCCAGTAATTCAAATGGATACCTCTTCTAACTTCTCACGCACGGAGAAGAAAATTGATTCCACTGAAAGCATAGATACAACAATGAGCATTTCTTCCAAGCACTTGAATTTGCTTGATACTATTAATGCCTTGGAGTACATTGGATCCAAAGGCAGCCTAGCCATCTGATGACCAACTGGATCTGAGAGCTTATAATCATCAGTCAGAGCCCCTAGTAAGATCAACTGCTCCAGTGATTTCAAAATAGCAGTCCTGTAGTAGGTTGGACACCAATAAGCAAATACTCAGCACTGATATAAAGCAACAAGCTATTTAACTTATAATTACTGAGAAGCCTCTAGGTAAAAACTTCAGCTAAGTTGTTTCTATTAGGTGTTACCACTGCAGGAGTGCAGATCATAAGGTTCATAAAGAAGTCTAGGTAAGGGGTTTTCTTTACCTATAAAGTTAAAGCTTGGGTACATGTGTCAAGCAATAAAATACATCAAATACAATAACATAAATTGCATCCTCTCATCACTGATATTGAATTCCCCTGGAGACAGTAATAGTCCAGTATAAAATTCAAGAACAAAAACACACAGAGTAAAAATGACTCAGAGCATTTTCTTTTACATAGAAGCAGACTTAAAAAAAGTTACCTTGATGGTTTCTCCATAAAATCGAAACCTATGATGTCATCAATTCCAAGAGCCTTGAGTTGCAGAACAACATTTGAGAGGTTACACCGCTTGATCTCAGGCACAGTAGAATCCACCAGTTTATCAAACTCACTTTCTTGGAACAATCGGAAGCACTTCCCTGGTCCCTCACGTCCAGCACGACCACTAAGGGTACAATGAGGATGTTAGAAAGGCATGCAAATAAAAAGGGACAAGTATTGATTTATATGGTTGAATATCTGCAAAGTGCCCATATGACTTATTAGCAGAACCATATGCAACAGATATAAGAAATAAGATACAGAACACTCAGTCATCACATGGAGATTCATTCTACCACTACCCCATGCGCATGCTGACAACCGCCCCTTAATAGACTGCATGAACTCTGTGACCTCATATTTAGGCATGAAAAATAAAAAAGCAAGATACATATACCTCCTTTGAAGAGCCTGTGCTTTAGAGACTGGGATGATAATTAGTGATTCCATTCCGGTCACAGGATTGTAAGCACGAGCTTTTACCATCCCAGGATCTATGACATATTTGATGCCAGGTATTGTTACTGACGTCTCAGCAATATTTGTAGCTAGAACTACCTAGCAGAGGCAAATCAGCAAAAAGTCAAACTTGCTTAACAGACTGTGGTGCGGGACTTTCAAGAGTAAGTGCAACACTGAAAATGGTTACGAAGGAAAACAAATTACTAAATGAACCTTGGAGAAGATTGAATCTGCATGGGAAGAACAATAGAACACGAAAACAGCACTATCTTATTAAAAGTATAATTTTAGTCACAAACGCCAATATTCAAGAACAGTAGCCTAAAACAAATGTAAAAAATTTCATCTGCACCTAATATTATGGCCTTTGTGAGTGTACATGTAAGGAAAAGAATTAAAATGTTCTAATGTCCCCTTCTGCTGGGTTTCAACTCTAGCCTACCCCAACTTGTTTGGAACTTAAAGGCTTTGTTGTTGTTGTTGTTGTTGCTGCTGTTGTAATGTCCCCTAATCTAGCCTACAATGGCTGAGATAAGAAGACTAGTAATGGCTAGGATATTGCCATTCTAACACTTTGGTTCATAGTGACCTTAAAGTGTGCTCTTTTCACATTTATTAGGGGCAAGCAAAATGATCAAATGACATTTAACAGTTTTCATTTTATAGTTGATCTTGATTACAACATTGTTTACCCAGAGGACAAACAATAGCAAGATCAATTCTGTATTTCACTTTATAATGGCAAGATCAATCCTGTACTCAGGGTTTTCCTACCCCTTCCTCTTCTTTTTTAATACAAAGATACGCAGCTCTCCTGCGTGTTTGAGGGGAAAAAATGGCATTAGTTAACAAAAGGTCACGTAGCGTATAGTAGTATCGCGTTAGCACTAAAGGAACCTACAGACATTTTTGGAATATGAAACACGTGCAGAGCTTTGTTTAAAGCTTGCAAAGGATTTTCAGATAGACTATCAATATATGGACATTACTAATCATCCATCTGATTATAGAGGGCATGATTTTTTCACATATATAGATGACAACTAATTAAAAAAAGGGCATACCCAGTGCAGAGAGCTCCCGCTCTGTGCGGGGTCTGGGGAAGGGTGTTAGTGGCAAGCCTTACCCTCGCCTGTGCAATGCGAGGAGACCGCGACTCGAACCCGGGACCTTCCGGTCACAGGCGGTAAGACTCTACCGCTTGCACCAGGCCCGCCCTTCAGATGACAACTAATTAACTGCAGAAAAATGAAATAATTGACCTTAATCTCCATGTAACAAGAAGGTTTCATCAACTAGGAAAACAAACAACACTATATGATTCCTTCATAAAAAAAATGTTTAATCCATGATACTCCCTCTGTTTCCATATATAGGCCATTTTAGACTTGTGAATAAAGATTTAAGGAAGAGGGTCAAACAACCTTGGTGACCTTCATTTATACTGCATTGGGAAGATGGCTTATTCATTTGTGAGAGGTAGTGACATTTATTAAGCAGGGGAAAGGAGGGAAGCAAAGGGTAAGAAGTGTATATTAGTTCTAGGATGACCTGTATTTAGAGAATACTTGAGAAGGCTAAAATGACCTAGATTTGTAATCTGAGGTAGTAGCATATAAAAACAAAAATGGAGCTATGCAATTCTTCTAAGAAGGATCCTATTAAAACATGACGAGTTCAGTCCCATCAGTACACAATTGATGTTTACCTTGCGGGTTCCAGCTGGTGCTGGCTTAAAAGCATTCATTTGCTGTTCTGATGGGAGAGATGAATATATAGGTGTAACCCATATCTTACTTCTTTCTGGTGGAAATAAACGAGCACGCTCATGAATAAGTCTCTCCAGTGATTCAATCTCCTCTTGGCCAGTTAGAAATGCGAGAATGTCTCCAGGCCCTTCCTCCAAATGGATCTATCAAAACAAACATCTAAAAGTGAAGTTTATACAGAAAAAGAAGGATGCATTGAGTCACAGTTGGATAGTAGGTTATGCAAGAAATTAGTCATCATTATGATTCTATATATTCACTTATCATGTTTTCTGAAGCATTTTTCCATTTCTTTCTGAAGTCCCATTTATGTAGACTTTTATTTTCTTTCTTTGTCTGTAAGCCAACTACAGATGCATGGTGCAAAAGGATGGTGCTCACCTGAAAGATAGTAACTAGTGTGGCATCCATATAATCCGACTCGGGCTGATAAGTATATAGTATGTCGACCGGATATTGCCGACCTTGAATATGTACAGCTTTAGCACCACCAAAATAATCAGAAAAACACTTAGCATCCAAACTAGCAGACATAATTATCAGCTTTAGAGGAGCACATCTTATTCCCTGGCATTCCTTAAGAGTTAAATTTTGAGAATGGCCCTGTACATCAGGCAAAGTCTTCCCATTTTTATTGGCATTAGCTCGGGAATGTTGCACTTTTTTCAGCAAACCCAACAAGACATCAGTATGAACTGTTCTTTCATGAGCCTCATCAACAATTATAACACTGTACTTAGACAAGAGTGGATCCAAAAGTGCTTCCCTGAAAATCCAAAGTAATCTTTCAATTAGAAAAGGGAAATTCATGCATCAAACAAAAGAAATAAATGTAGATTTACCCATGCCGTTCTATTGCCACAGATATCGGTATGTAAAATGATATGGTATAATTGAATGGAAAATTCACTTTAGAAGGTTTAAACAAACTCAGAAAAAAATCCACATTGTGCTAAACATTTCAATGCAGGTGTATGGACAGCTACCATGGGAAATTGCTAAAATATAAGAGTTGCTTGAAAGTACAAAATAAAAAGAACATTATGAGAGAAAAATGGAATTATGTATCAACGCCTTCTGTTCTCCAGTTCCTACTTCCTAAAACAACTATATATGGGATTGTACATATAAAAAGGAGACCTGCAGGCTGCAGTGCATATCATGTATGTGTACACCTTCCAAAAACATACCCCATCATTCTTGGAACTTAAATTATTGGGATGGGGTGGTGGGGTTTAACAGTTGAGACGAGGAACCTAAACCTTTTGGTTCTCAAATTGCTCACTAAAAAGGCCATTACCACATCAAAGAAGATCAAAAGAACGTGCATCCCAACAAAACAAATGGTTATCAAACAAGCAACAAAGCAGTGACGCATCAATACCTCAGAAGCAAACCATCAGTCATGTACTTAATCCTTGTTGCATTGGATGTGGAGTCATCAAATCTGATTGAGTATCCAACCTTTTTGCCAAGCTGGTCATTGCATTCCTCCGCTACACGCTTTGCTACTGTAACAGCTGCAACTCTCCGAGGCTGAGTGATGCCAATGACTTTACCATCCTGACAAAACCCACCATCGTACAAAAATTGTGGAAGCTCTGCATGACCAAATTAAAGAAAATGTTGTTTACTCAAAGAATCAAAGTAGAAAAAAAAGAGAGAGAAAAAATACACAGTAATGTATGTTTCTGCAATTACAGATGAATATGTAAACAAACTGATTTTGTAACATGTTGTTTTTGTCAAACAATCTGTACAAAACCTAAGAATAACTTTAAGTAAGCAAGCAATCCCACTTGGAAACGACATTACAATAAGATTACAGCAGGAAGAGTCCATTTCACTTCTGCAATAGCCCTTTAGTTAATACTGTAATAGTGGAATGTGACTGAATACAAATATTTCCAAACCAACAAACACAAGCAATCCACAGCGCCACTTTCAATAACTTACGCCCAAAAGGCCAAAACAGTTACATCCGAATCAGAGCCTATTCACACTAATAACAACCAAAAGTTTCAGAAAGCGGCATGCTTCTATCAATTACTTCATCCAAGCAACAATTGTGAAAAAGGGGAACACAGAAACAGACTTACGAGTAGTTTTGCCACTCCCAGTCTCGCCAACAATGATCAGTGTGTCGTTCTTCCTCACCTCCTCAACTAGCCTCTTCTCCACTGAACCAACAACAAACAACAAACTTTCAGCTCCCTGAGCTAACACCCCAAAAAGTATCACAGCGAACAGACATCTAAAAGTTCAGCAGGCAAACCTGACGCAATGGGGAGCGACTTCCGCTGTTGCCGAATCAGCTGTCTCCATCTGCAGCAAGCCAACCAACACAAAGGGCTCAATCCCCAGGCCAACGAATGAAACAATCGGAAGAGAACAGCGTGTCAGCTTCGACGAGATAAGAGTTGGCACCTCGCGAATTGCTGCTGCTTCTGCGGTGAGGCGCCGGAAGAGAAGGACGGCATCTCGGACGACGCCGCCGACTCCCGCGCCCTGAATCTTGCCACGGCGGTGGGCGGGGAGGGGGGAGGGTTGGCACGATTAGCCGGACCCGCGAGCCCGCGATGGAGTGTGGGGAGGCCGGAGGCGGGAGGGTTTAGAGTTGGTGTTAGGGTTTTTGGTGCTGCGTGGCTGTGCCTGTGGGAGACGGGTTCACTGCCACAACAAGCTCGGGTGAGCTGCCGAGCACGTGGCGTAGGGCGGCGGCGGCGGTCGCCAGTAGCGTCACGAGAGCGGGTGCGCGCTCGCAGGGCGGACGCAGGAGGAAAGAAAAGGCAGGCGGTGAATGGGGAAGGGAAAGGAAACGTTGATGGAGGTTTCAGGATTTTACTAGTAGCACAGTACTATCTCCTTCCAAATTATAAAAGTTTTTAGCTTTTCTACATATCTTTGTTGCGTATAAGAGCATAACAAAAGTTTATATTAAAAAAAAGTTAAAAGTCAATAATTTATAACGAAGGGAGTGGTTACTTTTTCCATATTCCCTATTGGGCCATATTGGATGTGGATCAAGGATCAATGGGTATAGTAGACTAAAATGCCCATGGAATGTGTCTAGGGACAATTTGGTAATTTCGCAAGTCATAACCTATTTCACACCCATACCCAACTCACCCTGGGCATTCGGTCAGACCGAACCGATCGGTTCGGTTCCTCGGTCATTCGGTCAGTTCGGTCATCAGAAAGCTGGGACCGATCGGTCTTTGCAAAAAACAAAGACCGAGGAAGTTCGGTCTCGGTTAGTTCGGTTCGGTCTCGGTCACGACCGAACTAACCGGACCTGAGTAGCAGCCACAAACAATAGCAGAATCTATAGCAATTTTCAACAGCATGCTTGCTATTTGAAGGCAAAAAAAATAACAACACAATATATAAAACAAACCACACATTATTATGACAAGTTCTAGCACACAACTTTCTCAGTTCTCACAAATCACAATCACAAATAATGACATTACGAACGAAGTCTACAGAACTACGGTCAGTTCGGTCACTTCGGTTAACCGACACATATGACCGAACTTCTATCGGTTACTTCGGTTAGTTGGGAGCCAGGACCGAACTCATGACCGAACTTTTCGGTCTCGGTCTTTTCGGTCTCGGTCTCGGTCTTTTCGGTTCGATCTTTGGTCTTCAGTTAATTATGCCCAGAGTTATACCCAACCACCTAGGTGGGATAAAAATCGGTGGGGTATGAAGTTATTTATTATCATATCCATATCTCAAACTATGATAAACATGCCTGTTACTCGTACATAGCAAGAACGTATAACATCCTTAAGATAATAGTATATATAGTAATAGTAATATAATGATATGATGAACAGCCAAACTTATGCTTCATCGAATCATACTTGCTTTTGTTTCTAATCTTGCCATAGTTTTTCATTCTAATTGGATCAAACAAAACCTTATATTCAGATTAATCGTAACTCTACTTTTACATCTCGAGTCATCCATGAGTATGGGTGAAAAATGGTACGGATATTTTTCAACCGTATTCGAAATCGAATCCGTTTAGAGGGTTCAAATATGTCTGTATCCGAATTCGGATATTCAACATCCGATACCGTATCTGTATCCGAATACTCAAATCGCATATTTATGATGTCGATATCCAATCATATCCTATCCAGCATGGTTGACGCTATCCATATTCGAATCCGAATCAAAAGAGAAATATAAAAACAAATGTAATATGAATGATATCCGTTTGTATCGTATCCGTTTTCATCGCTATCCATGAGTACTGGTCTAGGCATTCAAACGCTCTGGTTCAACAGCTGTCCCAGTGTGGGGAATTTCATCCAACAAAAGCAAGTAGATGATGATGAGTTTGCTCCCGGCATTTAGATATAATTTCGGTAGTGATCCTTCGTCTGATACTACACAAATCCATGATTCTATTCCTATAAGGAGAACTTAAGAGATGCAAACAAAAGGAGAGTGCATCCGGAGAAGAAAGCCGCGTGCCAAGAAAAAAAGAGGAGCACGCAGGTTGTGTTTTGCTCTACCAAGAAAAAAAGAGAGTCTCGATGGCATTTCCAAAACTTTACAAAAACTATGGTTCTATAAACACTGCAATTTTCAAAACTCCAAAATTTCTTCTATCCAAACAAACCCTTAGACTCTATTTGGCAATCCCTAGTTTGACAAGTAATTTCAACTCACAAACAGTATGCTAACCATGTCATTTATTTCTAGCCATTTGTATAAATTAGGCCAGGGTGAGCAAACATCGTAGCAATTGACGAGTTGCGCAAACTATTCCAACATGATCCTTTTTGTGATAGGTCACACTTCACTGATCTCGTCAAGACTGGAACTGGGATTAGTCAATCAAGAACATAACATGAGAGGCTTTGCAAGTCTTGAACTGATTTAGAATGAATTGGTCTTAGATTCGTCTAGTCTTGTTACAACAAAAAAACACAAGCTAAAGGAAATGGCACAAACAAGAGTGCACTGAAAGACAGTAAAATGGGTGAATGAGAAAAAAAATGGCTCAAAAAGAGTGCACGTACTCAAAGACAAAATGAGTGCACTGAAACACAGTAAAATGGGTGAATGAGAAAAAAAAAATGGCACAAAAAAGAGTGCACGTACTGAAAGACAAAATGGGTAAATAAAAAAGACAAAATGGGTAAATAAAAAAATCATCTGCGGTGAGCGTGGATCGAACACGCGACCTTCAGATCTTCAGTCTGACGCTCTCCCAACTGAGCTATCCCCGCTTTTGATACACTAATTTCATTTAGTCTTACTTCACTGTATTCCTTCCTTCTCCTGTACCCCATCTTGAGAAGTTGTGGATGGCGAGAGGGCTTTTTGCTTCCTCACTCCTGTACCGAAAGAATGGAAGTACCAGCGGCGGATCTAGAGAAGAAAATGATTAGAACCACATTGAATATATAATTATCAAGTCAGGCTTGTGTTTGATGATATGCGAGGACCTCATGATTCATTTGTGTAAAAGAATTGGAATAGATCACTACTAGTAAATTTTGGTCATGTTCGCTTCTCTTATAATTCGTCTTTTGCAGCTTGTTTTTTCAGCCGGAACAGTGTTTTTCTCACCCAACAAATCAACCAGAACAGTGTTTCGGCTTGTTTTTTTTAGCAAAGCGAACGGGACCTTTGAGTGGCGGCATGTGCCATCACTCGACATAACCTAGGTCCGCCCCTCGGCCTTCATACCATGGCCGTTTTAGAACTTTGAATTAGGAGAATTGAGTCCCCACAGTAGTGGTTATAGTTATAGACGAAGGCCTACTTCGAAAACAAGGGAGAGCAAAAACCATGGACGAAAAGCCCCTTATAAAGAACTAAGATGTTAACTCTATGGATGGCTGAGAAAAAGTTCAGGATCTCGGAGGGATTAGATTTCCAAATTTGGCCAAAGTGGTTATAAGCCAAAATTCGTTAATATGAAAACCTTGGACGACGGCCCTGTTGCATGAATCCTTCTCACTCTCACTACAATCCTCGGGACAATCGTGCATGTTCATGCCACTTTTGCCCAAACATCTATCTATTGGATTTAGATCTACGGAGGATTGGCAGGGGGCTTGATTTATGCTCATTTCTCTTACCAATCCCAAACATCTCGGCGAAATCTTTTGCTTGCTACCACACCAAGAACAGACATGGTACAATTTTCATTTAACATTCAGGACTGAAACACGTCACCATTAGCAGTTACATGGATTGGGGTTAAGTTAACCTTATTTTCTCCCCCCATTAACTGTATAACTTAATATAATAAAACAGCCATACATTACATGATCAGCAATCTGTAATAGGCTAACGCTAAAATAAAGGTCAAAACAGAAACTGCCATACAGGCAAAGCAGACACATCGCCTCAAAAAGAAGCAAAGGTCCTGGTGGGCACTAGGCAGGAAGATGCTTTACATTTACATTTTATAGTGGCATGGGAGCACTCATCGTCGTCGTCGTCGATCAGCATCTCATCTGGTTGTGCTGTGCGCCTGTGCCATGTACACAAGAACAGCAGCCATGCTGACGGTGCCATGCCATTACACCTACCACGGCTTCAGGTCGCCACGGGGGGCCTTCGGTCCAGTTCAGCACCTTCTGCCCGGGCTTCAGGAACACGCCCTCGCCGTGCGGCAGCTTCCGCGCCAGCCCGTTCAGGATCTGGTGGAAGGCGTCCCCGGGCTGGGCAGGCTGCGGGAACAGCATGGCCTGCTTCATGGATGGATTCGCGAGGAGCCTCTGCTTCCGGAGGATCACCTCCATCGGTATGGATGTCAGGATGGTGTCCAGCTTCGGGACGTCGTCCTCAGCCACAAAGACACCAATCTCCTCCCATGGGATCGCATCCGCAAAGGGAAGGACGATGTCGTCGGCGATGATCACTGGGATGCAGCCGAACACCACCGCCTCCACCAAACGGGGGCTCCATGGGGCCCAGCCCAGTGGGCACAGGCAGAAGACGGCACGCTGCATGTCCTCATAGTAGGTTGGTGGGTGGTCTGTTGAGATGTCGAAGAGTGGGTTGTTCTTGAAGTTCTCCCATACTGATGCACGGGCACCCCTGCATTGTACACGGTAGGTACATCAGGACTCTTGATTCAATGGTTCATTAAGTCTTCTTGTTAGGGCGTGTAATTAAGGTGCGTACCTTGCATAGTAACCACCCTCAGGATCATTTGCAGTGTCATAGAATAAACCGCGGAAATAGACAAAGATCGACCTAGGGGTTCCTGGGGGAACAAGGTGGGTTTTCATCTTCTGAGGAGGAGCATATGGCGGGATGGTGACGGAGCCTTCCTTTAAGCAGACATGATCCTTCTGCCCAAAAGTCTGGACTAGGGTAGCACGGCGAAGCAATGGAAGGACTCCTCGCTCGATAGCCTTCTCTTCCTGAACAATTGGTATTTTGAGCGACATTAGATGAATGATGATCCTATGAGCAAATATGAATAGAAGGACAGAAAGACTGTGCATCGCGAAATGAGTGGTCTCAAATTCCATTTTATGAGTTTCCAGGCTAGGTTCATTTCACACTGCATTGGCAATACATCCGAGAATTCATGGTTTATTATGGCTCTACATCTACCTGGTAATGGAAGCATGCACCAAAGTCATGTGGCACAACAAAGAAGTGATCTGCTCCCTCTGTCCTGTTCCAGTATGGCCAACGATTGGAAATGAACTGAATCGCGCTTCTCATTATTCGTGGAGACTTGAAGGGCAAGGGATGACCCCATGGTGTGAGATCACATGTGGTGTATACTGGGGTATAGAACCAATCAGCTTCTTCTGGATTTAAAGTCCTGATCGCACTAGACAACAGGAAGCGGTGCATGAAGATCTCTGCAGCAAACATGTGGCTGAGACACCGAGAATCTTTAGCCACCATCTTCTTGTTGTACTTGGTCGGCAACTCGTAGACATACACCTTGAGCCTCCCAACGGGATCATCTTCGAGCACATCACCAGCACTTCCTGAAATTTAATCACGACCGCAAAGAAAATGTGATAAATCTGAACTGTAACACCACAATCCTAATTTCAAAGCCATTACACTTTCACTGCAATGCATAGTTGAAGCTATACTAACCAGTAGCCACAGCAATCAATTTACTATGAATTTCGATGAGCCTTACAATCCAAAGTTTACTACTGGTAAGCAGAATTAATTTTAGTAGGATGTAGCTATATTGGGTCAAGAAGGTCAGTATTTTTAATTAGTGAACTCCAACCCAAAAGGATAGATAATTCATATTGTAGTACCACCGGTCAACTAAAGTTGAGGTTCCAGACATGATTTTTGACTTGCTTGTATATCAGTTCCGCTGTCTGAAACGTCATCTTTTGCTGACCGGAGGGAGTAGCTATTAAACATTCAGTTAAGTTTGCTAATCTGTACTAGTTTCTACTGCCTGAGGTGCTCTTGCTTATTTAGTAAAAAACTTGCTACTTGACATGGCCTGGCCATATATACTTGGGAAATAATCAAATACACTTGTGCAGTGAAGCTCAGCCGCTGAGGCAGCATAGGCAAGGCAAGGCAGGATTTATATTACCCATTGCTCAGATGCACATGATTTGAGAGCACGCAACACAATGCAGTATGCAGAGAAGACACATGGTCACTAGACCTGAGGGTCTTGAAGCACGTGCAATTGTCAATTGTGTCAACTGCCCAGCCGGGGGATGGGATTTCATCGCGCACAGTGAGCAGAACTGACAAGTGACTACTGAGTGCGACCGCTAGTTCCTTGGAATCGTGGACAAGGCGAAGGAAAGCGTAGAACCGCCTAAGCGAGGAGCTGATCCAACGGAAGATCTGTGCCTGCACGCTCGTGTGGCTAAAGCTGCTGCTTCATAGGGTTCCAGTTCCAATCGCAGCGGCGGCGGCGGCGGCGGCAGAGCCATTTCACCATTTGCAACCACCGGCTGACCGGCGCGCGTCGAGAGGCAGGAAGGGAGAGAGGCAACGCGTAATCTGGGCGTGGAGCAAGCAAGATGAGGAAAGGAGAGCGAGCGAGGCCCGGGCGGCGTACCTTCGATCCGCTCGGTGTCCTGCGCCCTGGCGACAGCGACGGCGCCAGAGCAGGCGAGAAGCAAGACGGCGAGCGCGGCGGCCATCGCCCGCGCGCTCCCCACCCCCGTCCCCATTAGTCGCCCGCCACCCTCCGTCGGTACACGAGGAACGGGGAGATCGAGGCGAGGCTGGCTTCGGAGGATGGGGGCAACCGACCGGGGAAGCAGCAGGATGCTCGTGGGATTGATGCTGCTGTGAAGGCAGGGACAGGGACACCCGGACAGTGAGGTGGTGACGAGTGACGAGAGGGAGGGCGAGCTGAGGAGTCAAAAGGGATGATGGGATGGCACACGCACAGGTGTGGGACAGTGGGAGCGAGCGGCGGAGTGGGCGAGTGGCGATGATGGCGGTGGCTTGCGGGCCGTCGCCGTCAGTGACGAGCTGTCGGTGGAGTGGAGGGGAGTGAGGAGAGGACAGCAGGCAGCAGAGGACGACGAGGTGGTGGGTGCCAGGTTGCCCTCATCGAGTCAAGAGTGGTTGGCCGGCTTATTCGCACTGTTTCGCACTGTACCTACAGTACTTTCCTCTCTTGCGCTGGCAGCAGCCACAGCCGAACGGCTGGCTTACCCAGCAGCCGAACACTCCTGTTAGTACTACGCGCCATTTGGACATGTCGCTACTGCCTGTCAGTGTCCAGCTGTGATGAGTATCCCTCCTTCCTTTAAAAAAAAAAGCAATCCTGCCTTCGAATCTGAACACGGCGCGTGCGTCCTAGCTAGCTCAAAGCTAGGATTATATTTTTTTTTTCCGAACGGAGGAAGTATCTTTAGCCCAAAATAATCCATGGAGTTTATGGAAATTTTTAGGGTGTTTTTCTTTTGTGTTTTGTCAGAGCTGTCTGATCAGCGTCATTACTATCATTTCGGAAAAAAAAAGGCTTCATCGTTATCGAACTGCTAAGATTATGGCTGGATCTTGATGAACTACGTACATACAGGGTGAATTTCTAGTAAAAAGCTCGCGGCACCCGTATGAATAAGATGGCGTCCAAGTAATTATTTTGGCGGCGGGTGAATGAGGTTAACGAGCTGATGAAACGGAGCGTTCGTCGTCGTCGATCAGGCCAGGCCGGAACGGGGGTTATTATCATATCACTAGCTAGCTGCTGCTACTTTTCTATGCTTATGGTAATCCAAAAATCCAACCCACCCATATCCCTTTCTTCCTTTCGTTTCCTGTCCTTTTCTTTGGTACCAGTACCAATAACTACTCGCAGTAGCTGCCTCGTGCCACTGTTAAGACACTGTCGGTGCAGCACTGCAGCTGGGACCTACTAGCATGGTATATGCATGCATGCTGCCGCCTGCCGCTGCTGCGTCTTCACCTTCTTTTCTTTGCGTGTTTGCTTCTGCACAATAGTACAATTCATGCAGCATCATCAATTCATTCATCATCTAGGCCATGTTTAGTTCCCCCATTTTCCAGAATTTAGCACTATGCAAAAAGAAGATTTCTCGTCACATCAAACTTATGGTACATGCATGGAGTACTAAATGTTGACGAAATCAAAAACTAATTGCACAGTTTGGTTGTACTCTACGAGACGAACGTTTTAAGCCTAATTAGTCAACGATTGGGCAATTATTACCAAATAAAAACAAAACGCTACAGTGCATAAACAGTGTCGCCGAATCCGGCGGCGCCGAATCGGCCTCCAACTAAACACGACCCTATTCATCTTCAGGTTCTCCTTCTCCTTCTCCCCTTTGGCCTAATCTGGCCTGCTTGACCTCCGCCATTTCTCCTCCTCGTCCGCCCAGTGTTAGGTCCCCCGATCCAATCTTCTTCTTCTCAAATTGCTGATGGTTAACCTTGCTAATCACTCATCACGCCTTACCGAATTGCTTTTTGTCCTGTTCGCTTGGCTAATAAGCCATGACTAAAAGTATTGTTGGCTGATTTATTGTGAGAGAAAAATATTGTTCGTTGGCTGGAAAAAATATGGCTTATAAGCAGAGGGCGTTTGTCGCCGCCGCCTAGTGCCATTGCGCCTGAAAAGCATTTTCTGCCTAGGATCCTGCAGGCCGAGTCAAGACTGAACTTTATGCGTTGCGGTTACAAATTGCTGCCATTATGCTCTAATTAAACCGAATAGACAAACCATGCCATGCGTGTCTGCCATTTCTCCACCATGATAAATCTTTCTTTCTGTTTCGTTCGCAGACATCTCAACCGCATGCAGGTGGAGGGTACAAGCAATGGCTGATGGCTCAAGCTACTCCTTTTCTTTTCACAACTAGTATTAGGGTCAAGTTTTGTAAGTATTGACCAACTAACAGTAACAGGTAGTCAAAATTTATATGCATCAAACTAGTACATTATTAGAGTTTCTACAAACCAACTGATAATACTTAACTGCAGGATAAATTATTGGTCATTTGGTCAAGGTACCATGTCAGGAACCTTCCGAAATCGTAGTACAACTTATACAAGTTCAGAAAAGGACTAGCTCATACACCTCATCGGCGGAAAAAAAGGAAACGTGCTGATGTTGACTCCATTTCTAACCCTTCTAGCACCCACTACTTATATTATACTAACAACCAACAATCTTTCTTTAGGTTATTGTGCTCACGTCGCAACTTCCTTGAGAACTCAGCAACATTCAGACAATGACTGCAGCGACATGCTGCCCTGATAAGTCATCAGCCATCAGCAAATCAGACAGGCTTCCCAATGATCTTGCTTCAAAAAGTAGTTTCACCTTCGCATTAGATGATGAAAGGGAAGCAAAGGAAACGAAATCTTGCAGCACAAACACGTTGTCGGCCCATGTGCAGTATATATGGCAATTGTCAGCTCGATCAGGGGGATAATGAGAATGAGTTCAGACATTCAGAGTGAGTAAAATGCTGTAGATTTCGACTATGGTATCCACATGATTCACAAGGCTGACATTCTCATCACCTAGTGAAAGGGGCAAAAAAAAAAGAGAGAGAGAAATGAAGATATATGGTATGGAGGTATAGCAGCTATAGGGACAGAAGAAAGAACACACAAAAATGTACATTTGGCTTGTGGTCAGCACTATGCAGCCATGGTAACTTAAAGGAGCACGTATGTATATCACCATGTCCTCAATTTTTTCACAAAAAGTTCTAGTAATATTGCAGATGCTACCAAGGCTTCAGGTCGCCTGGCAGTCCAGCGGTCCAGTTCAGGACCCTCTCCCCGGGCTTCAAGAAGACGTTGTCACTGTGCGGGAGCTTGCGCGCGAGGCCGTTTAGGATCTGGTGGAATGCATCTCCCGCCTGAGCAGGCTGGGGGAACAGCATGGCCTGCTTCATCGACGGGTTCGCGAGAAGACGCTGCTTCCTCAGTATAACATCTGTTGGAATGGACGTCAGGATGCTGTCCAGCTTGGGGACATCCTCCTCGGCGACAAACACACCTATCTCCTCCCACGGAATGGCGTCCGCGAAGGGAAGGACAATGTCATCGGCGATGATCACCGGGATGCAGCCAAAAACCACGGCCTCCACCAGCCTGGGACTCCATGGAGCCCAGCCCAATGGGCACAAGCAGAACACTGAACGCTGCATGTCTTCGTAGTAAGTCGGTGGGTGATCGGTCGAGATGTCAAAGAGCGGGTTGTTCTTGAAGTTCTCCCAGACTGATGCACGAGCACCTCTGTAGTAAAACATGCAGAATGCTCAGAGATCAGACCCAGGACGCAGTATTGCAATGACTGACTGGGGAAGAAAGAGGCAGACATTGAGGGAAGCTGCATCACTTGCAGACAGATAGATGATTTACCTCGCATAGTAACCACCCTCAGGATCGTTGCTGGTGTCATAGAACAGACCACGGAAGTACACGAAGATGGACCGAGGGGTGTCTGCGGGAATAAGGTGAGCCTGCATTTTCTGGGGAGGTGCAAATGGTGGGATTGTGATGGACCCGTCCTTCAGGCAGACATGGTTCTTCTGTCCAAAGGTCTGAACCAGTGTAGCACGCTGAAGCAAGGGAAGGATTCCCCGTCCGATTGCTTTCTCTTCCTGAAAAAATCGAACGCTTGTGTTACAGAAATATAGAGATGTTGGAACAGCCTGTAGCTAAAGGTGCCAACTGGAAGTTTAACAAGTTGTCATTTTTATTAGGCAGTTAGTTAACCATGAATCTGGATATCAGTATTACAACTAACAAAATTTCCAACCTGAGGCATGTTTCTTCTACAAGGGACGAAGAACATGTGGAGCCTGAATTAGTTTAGTCATAGTTCATTCATAGTGAAACAAGAATCTTGATGCCCACAATGCCCCATGTTCTGTGACACAATTAGATATGTCCCACTTGTTTCAAATGCTGATATTAAGTACTTATTTATTATTGCTTAACATCTAACCTTTATTAGTGGAAGCATAAATAAATGCACGCTACAGCTACTTCATGTACTGGTGGTGTTTGTACCTGATAATGGAAGCAAGCACCAAAGTCATGTGGTGTGACAAAGAAATGATCTGCACCCTCTGATCTGTTCCAGTAAGGCCAGTTTGTGGCAATCAGCTCAATCGCGCTGCGCATCATGCGAGGAGATTTGAAGGGAAGGGGAAGACCCGAAGGAGTCAGATCACATGTGGTGTACACGGGCGTGTAGAACCAATCCGCTTCTTCCGGATTAAAAGTTCGGACAGCGCTCGACAACAGGAACCGGTGCATGAAGATCTCCGCAGCAAACATGTGGTTGAGGCACCTAGGATCCTTCTTCAGCAGCTTCTTGTTGTATTTACTGGGGAGATCATAGACGTAAACCTTGAGCCTCCCAACAGGGTTATCTTCTAACACGTCACCAGCACTCCCTGCATTTTTATTGCCCACAGCATTACGGCTTTGCACAAAGGTAGGGAAAAGAATATACCTGGACAGGATCATAAAAGTACGCTAAGTACTAGTAAGCCATATATAGGTCTAAACTCAAAAGTGAATTTTTGCACCTACGCTAAGCTGAATAAATCATAGCTGTCATCGTGAGTCAGTTATTGCTCAGTGATTGAGTACGATTCTATTTGCCCAAGCCTGACGAACTACCAACAGAAGAGGTATAGAAATTGTAGGTGTGGATGATAGAACGTAGGAAATAAGCATCATATTGCATTCTACATTTTCCACGACAGACCAAAATAGTGCATCAGTCAGTCAGCCACAAAAATAAAAAGCCTGTCTGTGAGCAGGAACAGCATGTAAAAAAGTGTCTTTTTGGTGCTAAAAAGGTATGAAAAGAACAGCAAAGGATGCACCTGCATTCAGTTTATCTGTAACTTATTAGCATACGAAATAAGGATTGAACTTCTATGAATTTAGGATTCAGAGGCCTGACAGGTCAACTGCCACACTAATCGTAATCGCCGCAAAAAAATTCTTGCTTCACCAAATTACTAGCAAATGCACAACAAACACCAACTAGACAGACCAAGCAGCTTGGGTTCTACAAAGTACAAACTGACAAGGATGTGCCTATCAAGATCAGAAGCAAGATGGAAACAAACGCAAGGAAAAGAGAGGTCCATCATCTCTCACCTGAGATCCTCTCTGTCTGGTGGCCCTGCTGGACCGCCTGGGCCTCAGCCCCAGGGAAGAGCGCCGCCGCCGAAGCAGCGGCAAGAATGGCGATGGCCAAGACCCACCGCCTCATCTCCTGGATCCCTCCCCTCCCCACGAGCCTCTTCCTCTTCCTCTTCCCAGCGAGCACCCGTTGTCCGTGTCTCTACTCTCCTCTCCTCCCCCAACCCTCTCTCTGTCTCCCTGTCTGGCCTGGGCAAATGAGCCAGGCAATCCCCAGGGGGGTAATTAAAGAAGAAGAGATCCCGACCAACGGGAAGCTTTTCGGCCAATTCTTCTCCTCCTACCAAGCGGCGTTCGGTGGGGAGCGAGAAGGTGAGCGGTGGCTTTCCTAGGCTTCCTTCCTCCAACGCGCACACACGCACGCACAGCCCAGCAGAGCTTCAGGAGGACGGAGAAGACGACTTATTCGTAAGGAACTCCACGTCGAGCGAGGTGGACGGGCCGGTGACCAATGCGCTGGCAGAAGACTCTTGTCGGGTGATTAGAACAGGGTCGCGCGACCAGCCAAGAAGTCCAGCTTCTTATGTTACTGTGCTGCACTTAGTTCGATTATTTAATTTTATGTAATATCGAAATTCGAAATAATTTGCTAGGAAGGTCTAATCATAACTGTAAGACCTCCTAGGATGTTTATCAAAAGCATGTCGTTTGTATGATTAAACTTTTTTTTAATTATAATGATATGTAAATCTTTTGTTTATTTGAGAAAAAAAAGAGTCCGGAGAAATAGGGGCCATGTTCTAATATCACTTGGAACGAAGAAAGGGATGAGCGAGAAAGGATGGTTAGGAAGGCTGTCAGCGGCTGATTCTTCTTTTGCTGTAGTATGATATTGCTATAGAGGAGTACGTATATGGACCTTCCCTTTTCCTCCTGCTTTCCTAATCTTTTTCCACACACCAATGATGAGCTGGAGTCCTCCCCTAATAGGCTAATAATAACTAATGTTATTGTGCTCCCGTGAATGGAGGTTTGGTGAAGGGTTTGCCTCCGCATCAGATGTCAGGTTTCTTTCCTTTTCCTCCCTCTCCCTACCGTCCTGATTTCACCAAACTTGGACTGGACCTCTCACTTGTCTTATGCCTTAATTAACAAAACGTCAGACAGACCTTGGTTTCTTCATTTCGTCAAGAGAGAATTGCATTGCTATTGCGCCACGGACCCCTGAATTTTGGTTCCTGTCAAAACTCACCTTCTCCCTGCATCCCTGTCGCCATTGTTTAGTCTGTTCGGCAGGACTGAAAAATACTGTTCCGGCTGATTGTTGTGAGAGAAAAATACTATTCTGACAGGACGTAAACAGTGTGATTTTGTGAGCTGGCTTAAAGCCAGCCGAACGGGCTCTAATAATCCTGCTTGGCTTCTGCAGTCATTTTCGGTTCCTTTTCACCACTGTTCCAACTTCCAAGCAATAATGTTTCTATTTTTTTCTCTTGAAAGAAATGTGAATGAACCATGCTGACTGCGACTGTTCCCTTGCACATGGGGCATACATGCATGATGGAGCATTGTCATGGGCTCATGGCTCAGCATGACTCACGAAGGGTTTTCCTTTTTCTTCGGTGATGACAGTTGCAGCCAAAGCAGCACGTCGCTTAATGCTCGCCTTCTTTTCGTTTAATTAACAAAACAAAACAACTTTCTTTTTACAAAAAATAACAAGAAAAAGAACATTGGGGTGCTTGTGGAACGAACGTTGATGGCATAGCGGATTTGCGGAAAGGGATTAGCGAGCTGCTGCTACGACTATCCGGGCCATGGGTTTCACGTTTATAGTAGGGTTCGATTATTTATTCGGAAATCGGAAGCAGGATGAAGCCGGGCCCCAGCAGGCCGGTCCAGAAAATCGTACTGCAACTGCAAGCAATCCGGCGCTGCTCGTCAACAGCATGATGATGAGATTCCCTTGCTCGTAGGGAAGGGAAGGGAAGGGAAGCGTCCTCTTTCTTTGTTAGTTGCTCCTAATAATCTCGTCTCCCTTTGTTAGTTGCTCCGAGTTGTCACAAGGAACACGAGACAAAAGCCGCACTTCACATCACTTCTGCATTGCTGGTGCACGGCGTTGGAGGCTGGACTGGCTTCGTTACAGTGGCAGCTAGCTTTGTTTTGCATATTGGTTTTGTCTGTCTGGTCTCTGATGACAAAATTAGGACGCGACAGTCGGAAACCTGTGCATGTAATGTAACCTTCGCAAGCTTCCGCATGGTTGGGCCGGCTCCGTTGACTGACTTATTATCTGGGCCCGGTCCAACAGGCTGTCGGTGGCGTGTGAAGGGAGGACGGAAGAGGGCAGGAGTGGGCGCGTGGCGTGGTTGCCACTGCAATGGCCCGGGTGTATGTATGTGCTGCCGCTCTGCCGGAGCATTAACCATGTGGGTTGCCAGTTGACTCCCTAGTTAGGGACAGGGTTAGGCAATAATCGTGCAGGACAGGACAGGAGAGAGTCCTACTTGCTACTCGCCTGCGTGCGCCGATCAACAAACGAACTATATTATCAAGTCTGTCTAGTTCAACGCATGAGGTTCAGGTGGCCAGCTAGCAGCGTCGCCGTCCCCAGATATTTGTAATTTCAGACGAGGAAAGGTACGTGCCTGGTGGACCCTCGTCCCTCGCTGCAAACCGAGACCAATGGAACCTCGCCTTCGAGGGTCGTGCGTGCGTGTCCAAAACTTTAAAGTCAAAATGCGCCCGATGACTTTTTTATACTGAGATAGACAGAATTGAGAACTGCATCTTTTTCACGGGAATTAATTATAGTTTGGCAACGTCCGCGTACATTAGATGGGCCTCTCAACTCTCAATACGGGCCACGGCAGGCGATGGACCCAACCCATCGGTCAAATTTCGTGCCATTCGGTGCTGGCCTGTTAATACACTGGGCCTTCGGGCTTGGCGGCCGGGGCTCCATTGGTTCTCGTCGCCTCACCATCAACCGAGATGGATGGGCCTCACCATCCGCCGCGGCGAGCAGGGTCGCTCGCTCCGCTGCCTGCCGTACTCAGGTGTCATGTCACCATCATCTGTCCCTCTCAAAAAGAAATATCACTTGTGAAGAATGACTCAAAAAAGTTACCAAATATCACTTGTGAAGGGAGGAATAGTATAATATGTATAAGTTTAATAAATTAATTTCGAAACATATATCTATATCTATACCAAATATTAAAGAGATAAATTTTATCTCCACATTTTTTTTCGTTTGTTTCGTCCCGCTTTTTTTTTACATCTCACAAATTGCGCTCTACACGGTAAATGAACCACACCTACCACCATCCCACTTACGATTTTATCCTCGCTTCGTGTAAAATGATTAACCCGAGGATAGCGAAATAGACTCTAAGCCTTATATATTGGTCTAACCCACTATAAATAATAAATGTGTGACTAACCCTCCAATATCTTAATAACATACATATGGACCACTATTAGCCAAATTTTAAATTGGACCGGATGCTACCTGCCCTCGCGTCCTCCGTGTCTCGTATCGAATGTCACCCTAACTTAGGCCTGGTTTAGTTCCTAAAAATTTTCATCACAAACTATCACATCGAATCTTGCGGCACATGTATGGAGTATTAAATATAGACGAAAAAAACTAATTGCACAGTTTGGTTGGAAATCACGAGACGAATGTTTTAAGACTAATTAGTCCATGACTAGCCATAAGTGCTACAGTAACTAACATGCACTAATGATGGATTAATTAGGCTTAATAAATTCGTCTCGCGGTT
The DNA here is from genome assembly GCA_904845875.1 of Miscanthus lutarioriparius. Lineage (NCBI taxonomy): Eukaryota > Viridiplantae > Streptophyta > Magnoliopsida > Poales > Poaceae > Miscanthus > Miscanthus lutarioriparius. Next base: position 8,052,982 of record CAJGYO010000006.1, on the reverse strand, counting down.
TTCAGACGAGCTATGTAATTAGTTTTTTTTATTAGTATCCAAAACCCTCTTTCAATATCTTAAAACATTCGATGTGACATCCAAAAATTTTAATTTCGCGAACTAAACCCGTAGCCTTATAACCAATGCCCTTACCCGTCTGGCGACGAAATTCTTACGTCATTCCTTCGAAATATCTGCGTTTGCAAACATGCCCTGAAACTGAGGGGGAGGTACAGATAGCGCGTCATTTATTCACGCACATCAATCAGTCAGTCCGTCGTCGTTGTCGCTACATCCGTCCGTGAGTGCATCGAGTTGGTTCCTCGTTGGAAAAGTAAGGAATGGAAATATCACTTGTGAATAATGAGTCAAATTTATTTAAATATATATATATAATTAATATTATAATACTCCAGGTTCCGCAAACATGGTCATTTCCGTTCCTAAAAAGTCAATTTTTTTTAATTGTAACCAAATATATATAAAAAAATATTAATAAGTATGGTACATAATTAGTATCATTGAATAGATCGTGAAATATATTTTTATAATAAATCTATTTAAAAATATAAATATTGCTAATATTTTCTATAAAAACTGATTTCTATGACATTCTAACGTCGTTCATGCGAAATTCTTGCATGCGTTGCAAACTGAGGGGAGGTACAGATACAGCGGCGCGTCATTTATTCACGCACATCAATCAGCCAGTTAATTATCGACGTACGGTCCTGTTCGGCTGGCTAAATAAACAGTTGATGCTGATGTCAATACTGATTTATTTAAAAAAAAAACATTATTATTTTATTTAAACGATACGGCTCATGAGTTCGAGCGTACATGGCCACGTCGCTTGATCCGTCGTCGTCCGTGCATCGAGTGAGTTGGTTGCGCGTTGGTAAAGCAGTACTGTACGTGCTAGAAAGAAGACGTGGCCTGTTCCGGCCTCAGCGCGAGCCGTGCCGCGGTGCCGATGCGAAGCACGGGAGTGTGTCCGTGACTGGCGGGCCGAGCGGTCGTCGCTGAGGCGTGCGGTGCGGTGGCCGTGCGGTGCTGGCACTGAGCACAGCAACAGCAGTCCAGACTCCACACTCCCGGACTCCCGGTCCGTGGCCCGTGCTGCCGTGCTCCGTGCTCCGTGCTCCGTGCTCGCGGAGGGAGGGAGACGATAGATGGGAAACAAGACGACGACGACGACGACGCAGCGCTCGCGTACGTCGTCGTCTCGGCTCAGTGGTCAGTGCTCACACAAGGGACCAAGGAGAAAACCAAGAAAAAACGGGCGCGTGAGGACAGGCAGGGCGCCCGTACGGTGGACTAGTAGCAGCATTATTATTGGTGCTGGCTGCTGCCAGGCTCGCTCGCGCCGGCCAGTCCGTCCAATCCCCCAGGCCCACTCCACAGCTGACGACTGGTTGGGTCACCTCGCCGTCGGTCGCTGTAGCAGCCTGCTAGCCATTCCTCGTCCACAGCCACAAGCTGCTGCGACCTCTTCACTTAAGTCGAGGCTTGAGGGAGGCTCAGCCCACGCCTTATCGCTGTTGCTGCTAGATCCATCCAGGAGCCGAGGAGGACAGGAACAGGAGGGCCGGAGATGGCGAACGCTGGCGGCGGCGCGGCCGGGGAAGGGGAGTGGCTCAAGGTCGCCCAGCTCAGGACCCTCGTCCAGGCGCAGGACCCACGCGCCAAGGTCAGTCGCCCACTCGCCCCCTCATCTATCTTCTTGTTCGGGCCGCACGTACGTCCTCCGCGCACTAGTGCCATCAAGCCTCATGAATCATCCATCATATATCATTCATCAGCTTGTTCATCCTTGGGCACAGTGCGTGTACATACATATACATACAGAAAGGAAATTTTGAGTTGGCATCAGGAGGAGTACCGTACGTGCCATGCATATATTTATAATCGATCGTTTCGTATCAGTATCACGGTGCGTTCGTTACTCCTTCAGTTCTACAAAGAACGGAAGAAGATGCGATTCCAGAATAGTGTTGATGTTATGAAGTTTGACTTCGTTCATTCATATATGATACAAAATTTATCATACTACAAGTCATACATGCATATCGGTACTATGTATTTCCTAATCTTAAGATAGTTATACTTAACACGATCTAGAATTGTATCAATTTCGTCACGAAGATACTAGTATATTATGGCGAATTGGCGATTTTGCAAGTAAAGAAAGACCAGAGATCTCATCGAGGGGTGGGTGTCCGTCCTGTCGCTATCTACAACGATACCAGTCGTCCAGTATCGGTAACTAAAGCACATCTTCATTTATTTGTATTTAGTTGGATGTTGCGTGACAGCTGCTTTAGCTACCATGCAATTCGTGCTGCCACTAACAATACACCAGTCTTTCTCTGTTTAGTGTTTACAGTCCTATTAGTAGAAGCTAAGCTAGCTGAGCTTCGTTCGTGTATTATTAGTTTATTACTGGCAGTACGAGAAAGAATGTGTGTGTACCAGGCCATGTTTAGATTGCAAAAAATTTCAACCCGATAAATAGTAGCACTTTCGTCTTATTTGGTAAATATTGTCCAATCGTGGACCAACTAAGCTCAAAAGATTCATCTCGTGATTTTCAACTAAACTGTGCAATTAGTTTTTTTTACCTATATTTAATGCTCCATGCAAACGACTAAAAATTAATGTGATGGAGAGAGAGTGAAAAAACTTAGAATTTAGAGGTGATCTAAACAAGGCCCTAGTTTCCTTAGATTCGTGGTGTACACACAGCACACAAACATTCTGATGAAACCAGTAATATAACTGACCCGCCAATGCAAATTGAAGTGAATTCATAAATAACTCTTCTAAATAAAAAAAAACATGGACGGATGGATGGGCATGCAGGAGGTGGACAACCTGACCCTGCGTCGATTCCTGCGCGCGCGCGACCACAACGTGGACAAGGCCGGCGCCATGTTGCTCAAGTTCGTCAGGTGGCGGGCGGAGGCGGCGCCCGGCGGCTCGGTGCCGGAGGAGCAGGTGCGCGGGGAGCTGGAGCAGGACAAGGTCTACATGGGCGGCGTCGACAGGACCGGCCGCCCCATCATCGTCGGCTTCCTCGCCAAGCACTACTCCGCCAACCGCGACATGGCAGAGTTCAAGAGTACGTCACCATGCATCTCCTCTGCAGTCTGCGCTGCACTACTTGCTTCTTCATCAAAATGCGTGCAACATGCACTGCACATACATTCAATTCGTGCGCGCGGAGGTTTTCTTGCTGAGTGCGCGTGTCCTTCTTCTTGTGATGCAGGTTTTGTGGTCTACTTCTTCGACAAGATCTGTGCCAGGTAAATTAAACGCAGTGTGTGTCTCTCTCTGTGTCCAGCGCCCTGAGGATTTACTACTGCTCATTAGTCATTAGCATGTAATAAAAAGAGAAGAGAAAAAAAAAACAAGAGAAGCAGTACTCAGAGAGTATTATTTAACTGATGAAATGCGGTCATGCAGGATCCCCAGAGGCCAGGAGAAGTTCCTGGCCATCATGGATCTCAAGGGCTGGGGCTACGCAAACTGCGACGTCCGGGCCTACATCGCTGCCATTGAGATCATGCAGGTCCGTACGTTAATTGCTTCTGCTTTCCCCTCAACAGCCACAAGCGTACGCACGCAACACAACAATAGGCTGCATGCATGCTTGCTTGCACACCATCAGACAACGACGACGATAGCTCAACTGCTTGAATATGTCGAATCGATGACACCCTCCTCGATCGCGCAGAACTACTACCCGGAGCGGCTGGGCAAGGCGCTGATGATCAACGTGCCCTACATCTTCCTCAAGGTGTGGAAGACCATGATCTACCCCTTCATTGACGCCAACACCAGGGACAAGGTGATGATGAGCTGCCATGCCGCCATCGATCCATGCATCCATCGATGCTGCTTGAGGAGAGCTAGCTGCTGCTTCTCTCTGAAAGAAGAAGAGGAAGAAGCTGTATCTGTATGTAGTAGCTCATTTGCCTAATTGCTGCCCCGTTGCATGCATTTGCAGTTCGTGTTCGTGGAGGACAAGAGCCTGCGGGAGACGCTGCGGCAGGAGATCGACGAGAGCCAGCTCCCGGAATTCCTCGGCGGGAAGATGCCCCTCGTCTCCCTCAAGGACTACGCCCAGCAGCCTCAGCCCGTTTGCGAGTGAGTATGTCTGTTAACAATGGCCGCCCTGTGACGTGAGCGAGCCGCAGCCCAAAGCTGATTCGATCTTGACTAGCTACAGCCTACAAGAAGGAAAGTCCTGCAAGTCTGCAACGGTGTAACTGTAACTGTGAAATGCAGCTCTGCTCTGCCTGCTCGCCTGCGTTCTCCGCTGGCCGAGGTCAGTGATCATCTGCAGATGATCGAACAAGCGTGTTAGTACCCTGACGCTGGGCTGAATGGAAATGACAATATGAATGAGATGCATGGAACATGTGTAAGCGACACAGTAAAGGATTAACAACGCCATTAATTAGTTCTTGCCATGCAGCATCAGGGTTTTTTTTTTGTGTGTGTGTGAAAGGAATGCAGCATCAGTTGTCCGATTTTTCAGTAAGCAGCCAGAGTCGCTCAACACCGAACGCGCGTAATAATGGACTTAATTGTTTTCAGGGTCCAAAACGCTCTCTTCAAGTTCAAGACGGACCCGTAACCAGCACTTGCGTCACACCGTTTGTTATGTAAATCCAAATGATAAGCGAGCGATCCACACCGATGGATAACGACGATACCATGCAAAGTTGTAACTCGATCGACGGCCTTGCTTTTGACATGTCCCTTTTTTTGAATGAAAGTTATTGGTCAGCTCGTCGGATCCTCTTCCTCTCCCCCTAGTTTGCATATATAAAATAATTAAATAAATAAACTCATAACCTAAATGGGCCGCGTTTCTTTAGTTCTGCAGAAGCAGCAGCAGGCGGACACAAACACGGAACTCATGTGAGACGCTAACTCAGCGGAATCCCAGCTTCCTCCAAAATTAAAATTTTCTTTAAAATTAACGTTATTTACTTATTATAGTGAATAATTGTAGATCTCAGTTGGTTACGTGGTTATTGTATAAAAATAGAATCCTCTATCAATACCTGAATGGCCGACACTGTAGCCACTGAACTTGATTATGACCCCGATCGGCATACGATGGCCTGATAGGTAAAAGGTATATCCGCTACCGGAAGGCCGATAGCACTATTGTTCCTGCTGCTGAATATCACGGACTTATTAGCAATGGTACATTGTTTTTCTCTCACAGCAAATCAACCAACGGTATTTTTTAGCGTGGTTTTTCAGCCAAGCGAATAGGGCCATATATTGTGTTGTTACTTTTGATGCTTCATTAGTTTTTTTTTATCTTGTCAATTCAAAACCGTGAATCTCATGTGAATTTTAATTTGATGCAAAAAGTCAAGCGTGACATATTTTGTTTGAATTTTGCGTCATAGATTATGTAGTTTTGACATTAGCATTCTTTTCTAATGCTATATTTGAATTTTTATTAGTTAATCTACATAGCCTCTAAATGGCCTCCAAAAATCTGGAAAAAAAACTAAATTCATAGCTCCAACGTAGTATTTTGTCATATGATTTCTCGACATATATCTACTCATTTGAAATTCAAAATTTCTTAATAAAGCACCGTAGGCTTAGAATTAAGTTATAATTTCAAACTAAATTTAAAAGCATTCAATATACGCGTCGATGGCTTTGGTATTTATAAGGAATGTCATCGTATGGACGTTCCGGATGCTTGTAAATTTAATTTTAATTAAAACTTTGATTTGAGCATAAACTTTGGATGTCACCTGAGCACATATGTTGAGACATCACATGACAAAATACTCTTTCCGACCCATAAATTTAGATATTTCCCCCTCGGTTTTCTGGAGACCATTTAGAAGCTAAATAGGTTAACCTAAAAAATCAAATTTAGATATTTCCCCCTAGGTTTGCTAGAGACTATTTAGAAGCTAAATAGCTTAACCAAAAACAAATCAAATATAGCATTAGTGGAAGAATTTAAATTTCAAAACTACAAAATCTATTTTGCTAGATCTTGGAAAACGGGTCATGCTCGGTTTTAGCTTCTACTAGAAAAGTTACAAAACTTTAAGAGCTCCACATATCCTTCATTTTGAATCTATAAGAGAATAAAAACTAGAAAATAAAAACAACTAAAGACAAGTAAGGCCAGCCCGCGTTATGGAAGCCGATAGAAGAACTCCACGATAGGGCAACTCTATTGGTACCTTATTGTGACTTATGAGTTAGTTCTACGTATATTATTTTATATTTTAATAGAGAGAACTAGTCTCATGCAGACACTCCAATGTCTTCTAATGTCATGTAAGGTTGTCATGTAAGGTATTCATATTATGAGCTACGTGCTAAAAGTTAATATCATTAGAGAAATTGTCCTAGAGCTAGTAACTATCTCATACAGTTGAGTGTGCGCTTAGTAAGTCGATAATAGCATCTACAACACCAGCCCCTAAAATAGAGCCCCTACTTTCCCTCTACTTTTTGTGCTATGCTTTTTAGCACTAACTCCAACAAGAACCCCCTACATCTGAGTCCCTGCTTCATTTTCTCTCATGTTTTGATATGATGTCCATTATAACTTTCACATCACATGTATATATTTCAAACTTAAAGATTTGTATTGTTGCTTACTATGCAAGTCAGTGGCGGAGTCAAAAATTATACATATAGGGGTCCAGTTAAAAATTTTGATATATACAATCTAGATGTAGCTCATGTGTTTAGTTTTTTCAAGGTGCATTCGTTGCACTTAGGGAAAGTCAAATTTTACAAAGTTTTGCCAGTAATTAGTCAAATTATGTGCAAGTTTAGAGCATAAAATTCACATCAATAGATTTGTGTACAAAGTGGCTCTAAGATGATATTTATTTTGTTAGCAATTTACTACATACTACAAAAGAAATTGCAAGTCAAAATCCATTTTGTATGACTTTTACGCCTATCATTTCTGGATGAAGGGAGTATACTAGTTAAGTACACGGTCAATAAAATGTAAAATATGATGAAATGGAAACTAGTAGGCAAAAAAAGTTTAAATAAAGTAAAATATTATATTCTAATTGTATTTTGTGTGATCTTGTTGTATTGAAGACATCAAAAAAATTATAGGTCAAGAAATGTTTTACTATCAGCCTGTTCGCTTGTTGGTTTCAGCCAGGGCTTATCAACCAGCCAACAGTGTTTTCCTCACACAACAAGCCAGCACCAGCCGGGCTTATCGGTCCAGAAACCAACCAGCGAACATGCTCTATATCTTGCTAATATAAATATAGTTCATTAAATTATGTACTACATAAAAAAAATTGTTGTGAGGGGGAGCCCCCCCACCCCCTGATGCAAGTTTCAATGAGTGCCGACTAGCTAGGATTGCTTCATAAGTGTGGTTAGCATGGGGTTACCTTTTGCACTTAAGGACACTTATCTTAGTGTGATCAGATGATTACCTCTGTTGTGTTCCTTGCTACGTAGGCTACGAATGTTGTTAGATCTGTAGAGCTCAACTCACTCCTCTTGGGCCATTTGGTCCTTACACCAGTCATACATAGAGTTCGATTCCAATACTGTTGATATAGGTGGTGCAAAACCATACATTCCTTTGCAGTATATGGATAAACAATAAAACAGATATGTAGACACTCCCTGAATACAATGAAAAGTATAATAAATAAAAAATGTGATGAGTTATAGAAGAAAAATAACGTAATTAGCAACACCTTAGTTTTTTTTTTCTTTTTGCTATTACACTAAAAAAATACAATACGCCGTACCATCTTCTTACAAGAGTGGCCATTTTGAAATATGAAATATGCACCGCCGATGTCTTTATTGGAGTAGGTGTGTAGGAGAATTCTTTTTTCTCTCCTGTTGATACACGTAATTATTTTGGCTAGTGATCTCCATCTCAAAATAAATACACATCTCGCTTTACGAGGAGTAAAACTTTTTAAAGTTTGACCAAATATCTATAATGTATAATAAATATCTACATGGTATATATTTTCATAATATACTTATTTAGAGATACAAATATTGATATTGCTTTCTAAATTTTTATTCAAACTAAAAAAACTTAATTCCTCATAAAACGAGATGTATATTTATTTTAGAACGAGAGGAGTAAGGGCAACTCCAACCAACCCCTCAAAATTTAGCCCCCTACTTTCCAAAATGAGGATCCCTCGTCCAGATTCCAACCCTCATTTCTCCCTGCTCTCCAACCGAACTCTTATTTCACGCTCCCTATTTTCTCTCACCTATATTTTATACTTAACTTGTAACTACCAAGTCCAGTATTTTATATCTAAATTGCGTTAGTATTATTGGAATGAATATTTTTTAATGACAGTTTTGTATGGCTAAATATTGAAGGAATTATTTTTTCAAATAATTTAGAACTATATTTTTTTATTTGTCAGTCTTAGAACGGCTATATATTTGAACGGACACTCTTCCAACGGCTATAAATCAAATGGTCGCTCTTCCGATGGCTATAAATCAAACGGTCGCTTTTCCAACGGCTATAAATCAAACGGTCGCTCTATATGCAACAGTTATATTTTTCCGTCTATATATATGTATGGCCATTCCCTTTCCTGAACCAATTCCAACATTACGCTGCTTCTTGTCCACTGAAAATGAGTCGTCTCTCCCGACTAGATTCATCTTCTTCATCCGATGATGGTGATGATGTTCTTGAGGAAACCCTTACTGCGTTACACCAAGCACACACTCAATATCACGCTCTCCATGCTCCACGATGGGGTGGTTCTGTCCCTGGGCGTCAGTACATTCATCGGGACAGAGAAAGTGGGCATTGGAGGTTGTACAATGACTATTTCTCCGAAAATCTAACCTACAGGCCACCTTTCTTCCGGCGCAGGTTTGCTAATAGCATGCTAATTATTATGTACCTTCTTTATCCACATTCCTATGTCCATGTTTGCTTAGTTTGGATTTGTTCCTCAGGTTTAGGATGTCTCATACGCTATACCTTCGCATAGTGCAAGCTGTAGAGCAACATGATAATTACTTTGAGCAGAAAAGAGATAGAGTTGGACGTCTCGGGTTATCATCTTTGCAAAAGATTACTGCAGCTTTTTTTATGCTTAGTTATGGAGTACCAGCTGATTTCATGGATCAATACATTCGTATTGGTGAAAGTACTGTCATAGAAAGCCTTAGAAGTTTTGTAACATCAGTTGTTGACGTGTTTGGAGAGGAGTATCTGAGATCCCCTAATGAGAATGACACAAGTAGATTACTTACAATCGGGCAGCGGAGGGGCTTTCCTGGAATGCTTGGGAGTTTGGATTGCATGCATTGGAGGTGGAAGAATTGTCCTAACCCATGGCGCGGGCAATATACTGGGCATGAGCACGAGCCTACAATAATACTCGAAGCTGTTGCATCGTATGATCTTTGGATTTGGCATGCTTTTTTGGTTTACCAGGGTCACACAATGATGTTAATGTTCTTCATCGTTCCCATCTATTTGCAAGGCTAGCCGAAGGAGATGCCCCAGAAGTTAATTTTACCTTTAACAGTAATAATTATACAATGGGGTACTACCTCGTAGATGGCATCTACCCTCAATGGGCGACATTTGTGAAGACCATAACAAATCCCCAAGGGAACAAGAAGAAATACTTTGCCAAGGCACAAGAAGCGGTTAGAAAGGATGTGGAAAGGGCTTTTGGGGTTCTACAAGCTCAATTTGTCATTGTTCACGGACCAGCTCGTATGTGGGATAAAGCGACACTTAGACAAATAATGACTGCTTGTGTCATCATGCACAACATGATCGTTGAAGACGAGCGAAGTGAAGACGAAGATGAAGACGTCCACTACGAGGGTGTCGGCCAGCTTGTGAGACCTACTCCACCTGAAGTTCGTAATCGTACACGGGAGTTCCATGAATTCCTACAAGCTCATCACAATATCACAAACAGGCAAATCCACGCCCAACTTCAGCAAGATCTTATCGAGCACCTTTGGCAACATCACTCGGACATGTATCAGTAGTGAACCTTCATATCCTTGTAGTCTTGTACCATCTATTTTTACCAGTAGAATACCTTCTATTTTATCAGTCATGTACCCTTCAATCATGTATCAGTCAAATAAACATCCATTTTGATTCTAGGAAAACAAAAAATTTAACTTTAGCAAAATACTAAATCCAAAACCTACAGCACAAAATTCACCGCTTAACTTATCCAAGCACAGAACATAGATCAAGTTCGAAAGCCATTGAAATGGAAACCATACCACATCATACATGAGATTTCATTAACCCGAAATCGTGAACTAAACATGCTAAAGGCAGCAACTACATTCAGACAGGATTTCAGAAGCACATTTGATTCCCATTAAGATAGGACAGACCATCATTACAGAAGCATCAGTGCAAGATAAACAAATAGATTAGAGATCCTTAGCTGCTACAGCACAAAATTCACGCCTGAACTTATCAAGCACAGTACATAGGCCAAGTTTGAAAAATCAAAAGCCATCGAAAGGGTAACCATACTGAAACTGACGAAACTGAATAAGACGTTGAAACTGACGAAACTGACGGCGAGCATCAGGCGTTCACCGGTACTGCTGCTTACATGCCAACTAAATAACAGATCAGCAAGTCTTACATGCTAAGTAAGTAAGTTCAAGCGGCAAAACTTCACCAAGTCTAGCTGCTTACATACCAACTAAATAACAGTTCAAAGAGGCAAGACTTCAGCAAATCTAGCTGCTTATATGCCAACTAAATAACAGAGAGGCCTTTTCATAGTGCACACACAAAAGACAAATAAACACGATGCTTCTAGTTGCCACCACCACAACGTCGAGCAATGGTCTCATTCTGCAATGTCTTATAAAATATCTTGTCCCTCACTCATACCATTAAGGTCCATGTTCATAACTTTCTTATCATCTTCTCTCTGTTTCAACTCTATTTCTCGTTGCATTAAATCCAGCTTCCTATACGCTACTTGTTGCTTGATTTCAAGCCTTCTAGTCTCTATCGCAAGCCTCTCATCATTACGTTCTTTTTTTTAATCTCCCTCATCTGTTCGGCCTTTTCTCTCTTTGCCCACAATTTTTCTATTGCCTCCATGTAAAGGCCTTCTCCTTGAGAGTTAGGATTTTTACCTCTGCGTGCTTTCTCCTTCTTCTTACCATTTGGTCTCCCTTTCCTTGGTGATGTATGACTTGGTCCGTCCTCTTCATTAGCATACTTACTTTCATGAGTTCCAGGTGTACATGACCCTGGACTTGTGGTTGAGGAAGTTTTTTGTTTTTTCTGAGAGCTTTGAGAGGCCTCACAACCTAGATCAGCCCACTTCTGCTCATGCTGCAGCTTATTCCAGCAGCGCATGAAAATAAATGGTTTCCCCTCTGGATCTTTTTCCTGGTACAATTCCTTTGCCCGTTCTATCTGTACAAAAAACATGTGTTGGCTACCATGCATAAAAAGATATACATTTCCAATCAATTAACAGAATTAAACAACTTACCTTATCTTGCTATGTCAGTCCGCTTTCTCTTCTGTTTTGAACTTGAGTATACCATCCACAAAATCTATTAACACTTTTATGGATGATACCCCAACGGTGAGAGAGAACTGATATTACGCTCGGACTCAAAAGTCTTGTGCTTATGATAATAATCATGAATTCGCTTTCAATAGGTACTACGAGTTTGATCAGTGCCTAGAACTGGATCCAAGCTAATTTCTAGCCATGCTTTCACCAACATAGTGTCTTCCTGGGGAATGAAATTTCTAGTCCTCTTCTTACTTGGTTTCAGGGGGGAGTACAATGTTCAGCAACTAATTCAACATGTGTTTCAACTTGAAAGTCATCAAAACACAGATCATTGTTGTCCCCATTGCCTGAGAGCAACCCAACCTAACTCTCCATTTGTTCTTCCTGGATATAGGAATTGACAATATTAACAAATTAACCACAACCTTTTCATTAAAAAAAATAATCAAGCACAAGCCAAAATTGATTAAATAATGCCCTTATTTACTTCTCACCACACTCTAAATCTTGCGCTCACAGCACTCAAAGGTGATAAGAAAGAAATCCAGCGAAAGCTAACTGTCAGCTATAAATAAATGCTTTTGCTTTCTATCCAGCAGCTGATGCTTTTTATGTAGTAAAGAAGGAAATTATTGGAGTTAGCACGGTACTGAGGTCTCTAGAGCGAGTGACCGATTATCTCATTTTTGGTTGTGCTCTCTCTGTCTTCACTTTGCAGCGCTCCTTCTCTCTCTGTCTTCACTCTGCAACCCATGGCACCAACGCACGGCGGGGGCACAGCAGGGCCGCAGCAGCAGCGGCACAGCAGCGCACGGCTGTAACAGAACCGACCAATTATACGAAATTAAGTAAGAAAATCATCCGCCAGAGCAGACGATTGAGCAAACTTAAGCCCGTATAACCCGGTAGTCCGTGAAATCACGAAGGATTTCAAACCAACTTCCATTCCAGCCAAGATCGTAATAAGTTTAGCGGTCACCATCACATATTACATAAAAGTTCGCAATCTCAGATACATCAGAGTTTAAACATAGTTATTACAAAACCAGTTCGAATAAAAGTAGCGGAAGTCATTTGTTCAAACCACACACACTCACGCGGAGTTTAAATATAGTGCCAGCGAATGATCATCTCCAACAAAAGCATTAGACGAGACGTAAGGAATGACCATGCCCATGGTCCTAAGCATCACCCATCGTAGGATACAGGCAGTTGATACAGTAGCCATAATACATCTGCCCATCTGCAACAAGTGATAATAAAACCCTGAGTACGAGAAGGTACTCAGCTAGACTTACCCGACATAACCGAAAATAAATGACACCAAGGATTATGAAGGGCTTTATAGTAGGGTAGCTGACTCATTTGCAAAAGAAGCATTTTTAGCATTTCAAGAACCCTTCTAAAAGCATTATTGTCAAGTTAATTATTATTAACCTGTCGACTAGATTTGCACCTATACTAGAGCAAACATGTGATTAAGCAGATAATGATAACCAATGATCATTAAACAACTTCCAAACTGTCATATTCATTATAACTATCCAAGTGTTCCATAAACATTTACTACGATGAAGTAACTCAAGTCAAGTGCTCACTATCCAGGAGCGATGGCGATTCGAATCGATTCCTAACCAGCTGGTGATTTATTCCTTATACAAACCTCACTCACCCGCTAAAGTGAGATATTGATCACCGAGTCAACTTTCCAGGTATCTCGAGTTTGCTAGGAACCACATGTACTCGGGGGCCGACCGACTGCACTTTGGTCTTATCATCTCGCCCCCGTGTCCTACCACACACCGCTTCCCGCGACAAAGGCGCTGCGGGCAATCTACTCGGCTCGAAAAATCTCCCCTTCAAGCGGTCGAAAAGGTACTTTATCCGCCAGCTAAATGTAAGGCATGCGTTCAACATGACTCGAGGTCCAACAACGGTCGGTCCTTAATCGACCTGAGACGGAAACACTACGGTCCAAAACTCGCAAGTCTCCGTCCGGTCTCAACTTCATTTAACACTTAGTTATACCATGACTTTATAGTCATCCAAGCGAGATCCGGTAACCACCTATAGCTCGCAGTGGTGATGTGAACTCACCCGACTTTCTACCGGTCTAAGCCAACTAAGCATTGACTCGATCATTGCGGATACCAAAGTTAACAAGGATATAGTATAACAAAGGTAAACAATGTATAATGCAAAGAACGGTTGCAAACAACTCTGAACGTAATGCATCAATTAAAGTAAAGCATTTAATTAAATCATTGCAAACCGGGAGAAAAATGCTCGGGCTTGCCTCTCTCAAGGAGCTTTGGACGGTGATTAGGGCACTCGGAAGTTCCTCAACGTCATCCTCGCTCGGCTTCGGCACTTTCTGCGGTACGCACTCGAATCGCTCCTCGGGCTCCTCGGGTATGACGATCGGGTTCTCGGTTTGCGATCCTGTATGATGCAATGCGTGTAAGTGCTTATGCAATCGGTGCATCGGATGAGATGAATACAATGGATATGTTTGAATGCAAGGTAGTCAACATCATCCAAGAAAATATACTACAATCACATGTCATCTACTGCATTCTCTTCTACTACTAATATGTTAAGTCAACACATCTTATTAAATGCTTCAAAGATACACCAAAATTAACATTATTAACTAACTTGCATTAAAGAGGATTATTTTATTTCATTTTAAACTAGGGCTACAACGGCAACCTATATTTCTGGTGCTTATAAAAATCTAAGAAAATTACAGTAGCATAGTACTACTCTAAGTAGACTACCATAAAACTTTCATGGCGTTTGGATAAGTAAAATAGTCTACACAAAAATGACAAACTATGGCATGATCATGAACATGAAAATACTTTGTACTGTGAAAAGTGTCAAACAACAGAATTAGTAGTTTTCCTATGTTCTTCATAGCATACAATGACTGTACAAAATTTATCATATGCATGTTTTATACAAAGTTTGCTCTCTAGCTAAAATAACAAAAATCAGCCATTAAAGGTACTTGAACTACACCTCAAAATTTTCCCACAGCTCATGCATGAAACATATTTTTCCTAGGAAGTACATTACATAAGAAGATTAACAAACTTGGAATCATATTTTTCTGAAGCCTATAGATTTTTCTACACATTTTTCAAGTTATCAGTAATATACATGATTAAATAAAGTTATACAGAAAAGTATCTAAAAAATGACATGCAATAATTTTCCCAAGTAGATCTGGTGATAAGGAACCTAGCAAAATTTGTTTCAACAAATTTGGAGCCAAAATGAGTACACAAACATTTTCCAAAGTTTTTAACAAAAATCTGAAAAAGCATCTTTTAAATCATTTTAAAAGTCAGCCGACAAAAATACTGGGTGCACCCGGTGCTGTGCACCCAGATCCGATCCAGGGCGCTGACGAGCGGGCCCCCACGGTCAACGGCCCCCACCTGTCGGTCAGACCGAGACAGGGGCGGCGCTGACCGGCCAGCTCTCGCCGACGGTGAGCTAGCCGGCGGTGTGGACACCACCAGTAGCTCACCCGCGACGAGGCAAACACGGTGCACCAATAGAAGGCACAGGAGGAGCTCGGGACAGGGCTCGACGGCGCGCGATGATGGCGGAGGCGGGCGCTGCTGCCCCGACGCCCCGCCATCTCCCACGGGCAGGCGCGAAGAAGGTGGGGGGAGCTTCACCGAGCTCGTGCTGGTGGTCATCTGTGCGAGAAGGTAGCTAGAAGAAGGACGGAGGGCGAGGTCCACGGAGCGGAGGCGCGGCCGGTGAGCTTCGCCACTGCCCCCGAGAGATTCCTGAGGAGAGGAGCTTCTCACGGCTATCGAGGCGAGCACGAGGTGCGTGATGATGAGTCGAGATGCGGGCGAGATGGAGGTTCAATGGCGAGCTAGGGACAATGGGCGAGAGAGCTCCGTGGCCGAGGCGGCGTGTGTGGGTGGCTATATGTGCGGTGAGCAGAGGTGAGAGCAGAGCAGCAAGAGGAGAGGAGAAGTGAGGAGCGCTGGAACGGTGGGGGCTGAGGATTCAAGTAATGGCCAGAAGAAGGAGAAGAGTGTTGCCGCGTGGATCGCAGTGCCCAGCCCGGCGCCGACAGGTGGCGCCACGGCACGGGCAAGCCTGACGCCTTGGTCGGGCGTGGTGGTGACAGGGGCGTGTGGAGAGAAGGAGGCACATGGTCGGGCCGAGGCGAGGTGAGTCACATGCTGGCTTTCATTGGCCGGCCGGCCGTGGGCTGAAGTGAGAGGCGACCATGAAGGAGGAAAAAGCCTTTTTCATTTGTATTTTCAAGGAATTTTAAATGCCATCTTTCAAATATTATTTTGAGCAAGAAAATGACATCTTTTGAAAATGTACCAAAATGAAAGTTGCTTAGAATTTAATTTTTACAACTTTGCTTTTATGACCACAGCCAAATTCTTTCTAGATTTTGAATTGCAAGGTCAAAGTCCACGTTTAACTCAAAACCCTAATTTTTGGGAATTTATTTTTGAAGCTAAATTTTGAATTAATTTGAATACAAACTTTGCTCCAAAAATTGAACTAAACATTGCTAGATGATTTACAATAGTAGCCAAACATGTTTCACTAACCTAGCAAGCAAAATCAGACAGAACAACTCTTAAAGCAGTGTATGCAACATCTGTGTTTCACACATGTTTCAAATGTTTCAAGCAAAGTGTTTCAATTGTTATTTACATGATTAGGCATGTAGGATTAGGATGCTTGATGATGCATGATATGTATGATTAGCGGTTTAAATGTAGGCATAACACAAGGGGTGTTACAACCAAGAATAAGACAAAGAAGAAGCCGCCATCGCGACTAAGAAAGAATGCAAGACAAATAGGTCAAGACAAAAGTTAGAAGTGCAAAGGTAAGTGGCATGAGCAAACAAGACAAGAACGGGGGGCGCGACCTTGTTGGCCAAATGAGGGCGACGCGAATCGTAGGCGAAAGAACAACCCAAGGCGGCCTAGCACGGGCGGCCGATGGTGGCGGCGGCCACGCCGCCAGATCACGAGGTATATTTCAGATCCCGTCTCCCATCCATCTAGAAGCCGAGAAAGCGACCATGGATGCCACAATAACAAGAAGGGGGGAGGACGTACGCACTCGGAGATCTCCGCATGGCAAGGGAAGACTACCGCTATTCGCTTTGGGATGAGGCCCGGGATGAGAGTCCCTCATATGTGGGGGACGAGGAGAGAGGAACGAGTGATCCTCATCCGTCGGGTTCAGATAGGAGACCGGTTGGAGAATTTTTTTTTTGCGTTTTAGACCTCAAAATGAGATAAGGGATGGGATAGGATGTTGGCCGGAGTTACCCTAATACAATAGTCAAAGCTGCGTTGCGTTGCGCAGCCGTAGGTCAAACTACACTAGCAGCCATGGAACCCCGCAGCCGCCGCTGTCACATCATTACTAATCTTCCTCCCTCTACAAAGAACACAAATTCTAATAATATAATACTGAAAAAAATTAAACATAATATTCATGATACTAAAAAATGTTGTTATTATTATAATGAAATATAGTTTATAATATATTTATTTTATATCATAACTATTGATATTTTTTTTTAAAAATAATTACACTTTCATAGTTTTATCAGAGCTCAGTTGCATCTCTCTTAAGACAGAGGTTGGCACGTGGCAGTACTCACTGGATTAAAAAAAAGTTCAGGTTTGAATCTAGACAACTGTCTGTCTAGATTGCTTTTTAGGTGAAGGGAGGGAGTAGCTTCCTCGCTCCGGCACCGGGACCGCTGTTAACAACTCGCATGCCCACTATCGGCACCGCTTCGTCGCTCCTGCTCACCCACCGCCACCGCCTCCTCGCCGCCCGGACCCTCTCCGTCTCCGTCTCCGCCTCCGCGGCCTCCTCCTCCTCCACCCCCGTCAAGGTAACCTGACCTGGGAGGCTTCGATAGTTTTTTTGTTTCTCCTAGCTAGCTGAGCTACTGACGCTTGGATCCTTGCTCTGTTTTCCTCATGTGCGCGCGTCAGATGGCACGGTCAGCGCTGGACGAGGTCACCGACACCGGAGCCTTCGACCGGTCGCCGTCCACCTTCCGGAGCTCCGTCTCCAGAGACGGCCGGTTCCCCGCCGTGGCGGGGCGGTACCACCTCTACGTCTCCTACGCGTGCCCCTGGGCGTCCCGGTGCCTCGCCTTCCTCAAGCTCAAGGGCCTCGACCACGCCATCGGCGTCACGGTAAGTCGGTAACCCTAGTCTCGCTCTCGCCCGCCGGCGCCTTCGGAGTTCGCTCGGCCGTCGATTGATTCCATTTCCCCGTGCCGCATGGAATCGCAGGCCGTGAAGCCTATCTTCGAGCGGACCAAGGAGACCGACGGCCATCTGGGCTGGGTGTTCCCCGCCACCGCCGACGAGGAGCCCGGCGCCGAGACCGACCCTCTGAACGGCGCCAGGAGCGTCAGGGAGCTCTACGAGATCGCCAGCTCCAACTACGCCGGCAAGCCAACCGTCCCCGTGCGTGAGCCTCCGACTCCAAATCCAAATCCACCAAAGAAGCAGAGGATCAGAACAGAGCACAACAGAACAGCCGAGCTGATTTCACTATTCCATTGCATGCATTGCAGGTCCTGTGGGACAAGCAGCTCAAGACGGTGGTGAACAACGAGAGCTCCGAGATCATCCGGATGCTCAACGCCGAGTTCAACGACATCGCCGGGAACCCCGGGCTGGACCTCTACCCGCCTCACCTCCGGGCCTCCATCGACGAGGTCAATGAGCTGGTCTACGACGCCATCAACAATGGCGTCTACAAGTGCGGATTCGCCAAGAAGCAAGGGCCATACGACGAGGTGCACTGCTGAAGCTGCAATGCATGCGCATGTTACATACCGTCTCTGAGACTAGGATTGGTTAATTGGTTTGGTCAGATGATCAGACAGCATCTATCATGTGCTAACCGGAACCTTGTCTTGTTGTTCATTGTGTCTAGGCCGTGGCGAGATTATATGAGGCTCTTGACAAATGTGAGGAGATTTTGGGCAAGCAACGCTATATTTGTGGCAACCAGCTGACTGAGGCTGATATTCGCCTGTTTGTGACTCTCATTCGATTCGATGAGGTAAACTACTGTCATCAGAACACAAATCATTTGATTGTCGTTTTCTTTCTGCGAGATTTGTTCCTTTTCAGGCTGTCACTTGTCCTGTTTGTTCCATGCAAAATAACAGTTTGTTTGTTTATTAACTGATCGAGTATCAGCACACTGTTTGGGGGGAATGAGCTACAGTACATGCTTTCAAGCACATATGTGAAGATTTCATCTTGATCCTCAATTTAGTGCAGATCTGATATGTACTCTGAGCATAAAGGGTTCTTTTATACCAATAGTCAGAAAATATAAAACTAGGAAAAACAGTACTATACCACTACTTGTTCTAGGCACATGAGCTGTGAGAACCTAGTAATAGGTAATTATGCAACCTCTACATAGTCATTTTCTGTACCATCAAACTCCCATGATGATACCCTCTGGTTCATACGGGTTCCCCTTTTTATTTTTATTATTTGCATTCGTGATGATGACATTAACATGCCACTGAATTAGAAATGCATTTCTTCGAGCTTAATGTTCCTTGTGCGTAGATTTGACCTAGCCTATTAATCACAGGTCTATGCCGTCCACTTCAAATGCAACAAGAAGCCGCTGAGGGAATACCCAAACCTGTTCAACTACACCAAGGACATCTACCAGATCCCTGGCATTAGCAGCAGCGTTAACATGCAACACATCAGGAAGCACTACTACGGAAGTCATCCATCTATAAACCCCTACGGGATTATCCCCGCTGGACCCAACATCGACTACAATGCCCCACATGACAGAGAGAGGTTTGTCGCGTGATTGTCATGATGGACCTTGTATCGTACGTGCTTGTTTCTGCAGGAGCCGTGTGCACTGTTGTGCTTGAGGCCTTGAGGATCTTGTGCTTGGCAGTGCCAGAGGCTGCAAGTATCCCTAATAAAGTAATGATGATGCTATATATATATATATATTGTGTAGCTGACGATGGACCACTTGTCCATTCGAGTCAAGTGATAAGGTTTATATCTCAAAAAAAAATATATAAGGCTTGGTGATTTTATATGAAAAAAGCCCCGTTATCCCCGCACTTCATGTAAATTGCACCTTCGACAATTACCTATTAAACAATTTTGTAGAAAAATCCTCAACGAGACCGCCAGATTTCTCAATATAGCGTACAAACCAAGTTATCTTTCGGAGGTTATTTTTCGGGACTGACTACCCATCTAATGGAAGATTTTTCAGTTTGTTTTCTTCCACTTTTTTTACAAATCATAAGTTGCCACGTCACCTTGTGCAACAAAAGCACAAAAATAAAAAAAGCACCTGTACGTCATAAAAATCTGGAAGATTTTCAGGGCAGTTATCATCCACTTCCTGGAAAAGTGACGTGGCAAAATCTCAGCCAAATGATTACACAGATAAAGCAAACTTGATGGAGAAGAAAGAAACAAAAAACGGCGCCGTAACAAAAACAAAAAGCGCGACACCGTAGATGGCCACGGCGGCGGCGGCGTAGCAGATCCTGAAAAGACGATGAGGACCAAAGCAAAAGCAAGACCAAACTTGAATTTAACACCCAGATCAAAAGCAAAAGAACAAGATGCAACGCAGGCAAACAATCAAGCCAGTCCACCCCAAAAGCACCTTCATCTGAAAATTGTTTTTTTTTGCATAGATTTGCATCTAATTTTGGTACAAAATTACTAATAGAACAAAAATATTACAATTTTCAAAACACAGGCATCAAGATATGCAGGTTCAATGCATCCAATTGGGTCACCAAGAACAGGGATCCAAACACAGGCATCAACATTACAAAAGCCAGGAGAAAATCATCAAAGCAAGGTAAAAAAAAAATCCCAGCTCAGCCATATATACAGATATGCAGATTCACTGAACCCTGGAACACAACCTGATTTAAAATCCCAGCTCAGCCACTTAGTTTAAAAACGTGGTTTCCAATAACCTTTGACCTGGTTATCTGGTATTCATTGTTATTCAATCCAGTAACTGAAGTTGACTTGCATGAAAACCATTTGCTTGATTCAGTTAGCCGTGGGGCTTTAACAGAAAATGAATCAAATAAGCACAACTTGATACTTGGATATAAAATAATAAATACTAAGAAAATGATGCCGCATGCAGCTGCTATTCTACTGATCTCTCTGCATCACAAATTAGACCTGCAGAGTTACAGCAATTTGGGGGGCACATATACTGAAAGTTTACATGACTGAACACTATCAATGTCCAAGCCTTGCTGCTTCCGGCGGTGGTTTACAGCCTAGCTCTACTCATCACAAACGATATTACATTGCATCTCTGTAGTGGACGCCGAACTGTACTGCTTGCTTATATCAAGGGCTGTATAACCGGTGCTACTTGCCGCAAGCTTCTCATTCAAACAAAAAAGTCATACACTGCCCTGTGATCATCTATCCTCCATTTGGCATCTCCTTGTCTTGTATTTTTTAAAAATCATCGTTGCTGAACTTCGTCAGGCTGCACAAATACCTCCACTCTCTAAAGTTCAGAGTTTGCCTGCTTTGCACTAAAAAAATCTGTATGGCTGAACTAAATCAAGTCCACGCACTGCAAGTATCAGGACTGAACAACTCTGCTCCTCAACCACTTTTACAGCGAACCTTGCTTCTCTTTTCGGAAACTTAGTGCAACAGGGCCGGTTCTGTTCTTCAAGATGATCTCTGAACATACTGTCAGCCACTTATCTTTTAGCCCTGCGTTCTTCTAATCTTCTAGTGCAGCATCACAAGCTACTGC
The DNA here is from genome assembly GCA_904845875.1 of Miscanthus lutarioriparius. NCBI lineage: Eukaryota > Viridiplantae > Streptophyta > Magnoliopsida > Poales > Poaceae > Miscanthus > Miscanthus lutarioriparius. The sequence continues at coordinate 8,031,575 of CAJGYO010000006.1, read as the reverse complement.
CGAACAACAAGGCAAGCTTCTGCCCCTACGCTTTACCTCTTCTAAACTCATCATTATTTCTGGTACTCTAACTTGGCATTTTGCATCAAAATAGAGTGATGAGTAAATTGCACGGCCGGTCAAGTATTGGGCGGGTTTCGTCTAGGTCTCCAAACTACGAAATCGCACGTTTGGTTCTCTAATGTATTTAAGTGGTCTCATCCAGGTCCAAAATAGACACGAGGAGGGTTAGAAGCTGACGTGGTCGTCCACGTGGACATGATTTAAGCTGACGTGGTCGTCCACGTGACCACGTGGCGGTTGACTAACGTGGCGCATGCTGATTGGTTGGAGTAGTGCCGACTAGGCGGTCCAGTTGACCTGGTTGACTACGGGTCTACGAGTGATTTGGAGCGTCCATCCGGGATCCGAATGGCGCCGGGAGCGTCTTCCTCCTCTGGCTGGTGCCCGGAGGTGGTGGCTCGCCGGACTTTGGCCGGAAATAGCGCTCCGGTGAGCGAAGACCTCCGGCGAGCGGCCAGGGAGGGAGAGGAGCTGATGGCGAAGACGTTGGTGGTGATCTCGACGGCAGGGAGGCGGTGAGGAGGGAGGTCGCAGCAGTGAAGGTGAGCAGCTCGGCCATGGCAGGTGGGAGCTTCGGCGAGGTCGGAAACTTGGGGCTAAAGCTACGGATCGAAATCCAGTCTGGCCGCTATAGCACGTCCTTGCGGTGCCAGATCAGGAAACAGGGAGGAGGACGGAGGTGTGTGTGTGGAGATCGACGAGCTCGACCCGAGCTCGTCCATGGCGGTGGCGGTGATAGGGGCGCTACGGCGAGGGAGAGGACTAGTGAAAGGGCAGGGCGTCTGCAGCGTGATGATGTGGTGCCGAGGCCCTGCTTTTATAGGGGGAGACGAGGAGAAGAGCTGCGTCACAGAGTGTCAGCGTTTCAGTGTTGCGGGAAGAACGGGTCTGGGCGGACCGCCTCAGCGAGCGGTGGTGGAGCGAGGGAAGGGGAGGGGCGTGGTCCTCGTGGCAGGCTCGGGGGAGGGCTCGGTCTCGCGGGGCGGCCTGATCCCGTTCCGGCCTTCCCTGTAGCAAGGGTCAGCCATGGACGAGCTGGAGGAAGACGCTCCCGGCGCCATCAGATCCTGGATGGACGCTCCAAATCACTAGTTGACCCGCGGTCAACCAGGTCAACTGGACCGCCCAGTCAGCACTACTCCAACCAATCAGCACGCGCCACGTGGACGACCACGTCAGCTTAAATCATGTCTACGCTTAAATCATGTCCACGTGGACGACCACGTCAGCTCCTAACACTCCTCGCGTCTAATTTGGACCTGGATGAGATCACTTGAATACATTAGAGAGCCAAACGTGCGATTTCGTAGTTTGAGGACCCAGCTGACCCCCCAATACTTTTATGACCGGCCGTGTAATTTACTCTACAGTGATCAAGCATGTACTGCTGCTGCACCTCTGAACTACGTGCGCATAGTTTAACCATGATCAAGCAAGAAATACTGAAACCTACAAAAAATAGCTGAAAATGATTCGGATATACAGATGAAGCAAATCTTAATCTGACAGATCAACATACGACAGACAGAAATTCTAGATACATATATCATTGTTGATTGTTGGGTCAAATTCTAAGGATCAGCTCCTAAAGTTTAGACTACTGAAACCAAAATGGGGAGGCAAATAGGACCAAAAACTCCTCCCTGGGCTCCAAATGCAAGGGTGCGAGGATTCAAGAACCCAGAACTCTATGTCTCCCTAGGAGTTGAACCTACAGGAACATGATTGAAAATCTGAACAGTGCTGAATGCACATTGTAATGGGGACAAGATGTTCAGACGCAGGCAATCAGCTTTAACCATGATCTAGCAAGAAATGACCAAATACTGAAAACTACGTAAAAAGTTGAAATTGATTCAATCAAATATACAAATGCAGCAAATCTAACTAAATCTGACAGATCAACATACGACAGACCGTGGGGCTTTAAGGAAAGCAAAACAAACATATTTTTAGATAAATGCAGCTGCAGTTTATCTAAAAAGCTACGGTACAACTAGAATAAGGGGCATCAAATTTGTAAAAAACAAAAGGTCTGTTGACAGAAAAACAATTTAGGTAGCAAAATCATTCCTCGGCAACTATATAAGTACAAAAAACAACAAGAAATTTATCTTCACAAATCCTTGATTTTTCTCTATCTAGTTGGGAGCTGTAGATCCACCAGGTTGATCGACCTACAGCTTTGCTTCAGTAAAATGAAATGCAATCAAGTACCACTTATACTGTTCTAGGTTTCTTGCTTGACTACAACCAAACTCCATCGATTGAACTGGAATCTACGCCTAGAAATCCAAGCTAGCCTATGAAAAGAACATTGTTGCAACAAGAAGAACAAGCGACTTCAACACTGAGTTAGCCGGTGCAGTAGAAGCCACACACTGAAAACAAAAGAAGGGGAGGGACAGTTACAAACTAGTCACCAAATCTCTAGGCCTAATTGTTGGACAGAGTGGGAAACAAAAGAACTAAAGATAATGACAAATAGATGTACTCATACTAGTGCTCATTCAGTGAAACATGGAAACAAAGAGCACAAAACGGACTAAAAGTCATCAACAATGAAAAGGGTAATTCCATATTTCCATCAATGACTAACCTTACGAGTCAAAGGACTAATTGAAGGCTGGCCACTTGAGAATCCAGAGAATGAGTTTGGAAATATCTGGACTGATGAAAATAGGTGCCTGACAGTGAAGTCCACTTTACCAACAAGTCCTGAATTGAAAAAACAGAGATGGGATCAGCCTACTTAGATAAAACACATACCATCACAAGAAAATATCAGATACTTTCTACAATCTGAAAGTTGCAACACTTAATCAGACTCTTTTTTTTCTCCATTAGAGACTGAAAGTAAACTGCAATCTAAAGATACACTCTACATATATTACTAAGAATGAAATTAGATTGAGAGAAACTTATACATTCAAAGAAAATAAAAAAACTTTTAATGAATATAAAATTAAGATGACATAATGAAACTGAACCGACCAATCAGCATAACATAACGCCTGAAACTAAACAAGACACTCAAAAACGGGCACTGAAACCACAAATAAAAACAATCTGAATCTCCCAAACAAAAATCGTCGTAATTCTCATCCCAATCTCATTTTCCCTATTCTGCCATCCATAATCAACACAACTATGAATCCCTGTAGAAGCACAGACGCACAGCAGGCCAACGTTTGAGCTCTGGATGGTCATAAGACAAGCACAGGCCAGATCTTGCCGAGAGCGAGGCAACAGAGTCTCTCGGAGAACCAGGAGCAGCGTCCTGCCGATGAGTGCGGAACAGGACTCCCGGAGAACCAGCACCAGCGTCCTTCAAAACTGAAAATTGAAAAACTACAGTACTGAAATCTGAAACAATGAAGAAAAACTCACGGCAAAAACTCTTCCGGAGCCAAACCAGACTACCGGCAAAATTAAATCAACAGTTGCGCCGCCAAACCACAATCACTGAGCAAGTCCACAAACCAATCGCTGAAAACGACCAAATCCGCCGCAAGACCCCAAACAAAGCCCGCGTCCAAAGCCGAACAAGAACGAAAACGAATGAAGATGAGCAGCTGTGCCGCCCAAACAACAACACAGAACGCTGGATTGCTGCTTGCCAACCTGCCGCCGACGCGTCAAACGTCAAACAAGCATGGAGCCTACATGCAATGCACTACAGATTCTCAGCGCTTCAACCAGTCAAATAAAAAACCATAATAATAAAACAAGCATGGGCTGTATATATGTATGTATGTACGGAACAAAAGTTTTTCAGAAATTAAAAGTCAGGATACATGCATTTTATGCAGCCCTGCACAAAAGCATGAAGCCTACATGCACAACACTGGAACTAGTGCCGCCAAACATTGACTAATAGGAACATTTAAACTGAAAAAACATAAACTAATATGAACATTTAAACTGAAAAAATCATAAAAAAATACAGTACATAATATCTGAAACAATGAACATTGAAGAAAAACTGAATCTGAAACAATGAACATTGAAGGCCTGCTACATATAACTGAATGGCCAAATTGCAAATCATCTAATGGTCAAACAAAGATTTGTTTGATGGCAAAACTAAATATTTGTTTGATAGACTAACCGAAATCTGAAATTGAACTGGACATAAAGTAAGACTGAAAATAAATTCTACTGCACTTCAACTGATCTTCAAATGAAAATAGGCAACACTAAAATTAACCTGAACTTGAACAAAACAAAAAAACTGAAAAAAGAATACTATAGCTAAACCACAGATCAGAAATTGCTTTCATGCTGGGTAGGCAGGAAACACAACAGACCTGAGGAAAATGAAGGCGTCTCCAGCAACAAGCCTTTTGGAACTAACAAAAACACTCCAACCACTCTAAAGGAGATGCCTCCTAGGTTGCCCTGAAGAAGACAGATTATTAGCACGGATAGAAACCATCAACATCAGCAACAAACAAATCAGGGTATACTGAAACACTGAACCTCGAGCAATAAACTACTACTCTCATTTTTACACTTGGCCCCCAGTCAAATCTAATTCCAATCTAATCCCCACCATGCTGACGCCAGTGCCCGCCGTGCGGCAGTGACTCGCCCCGGCCGCCGTCACGGCCCTCGACGCCGCCGTCGCCTCCGCGCGCCACCGGGCGCACGCGCAGACCACCTCGCTCCACCACATCGCCTCGCTGCTCGCGCCCACAGCCGCGCCACTGCTCCGCGACGTGCTCGCCGCGCTCGCAGCGCCGCCTACTCGCCGCGCAATCGACGCCCACCACACCCACCGCCATTTGGGGGAGACAGATGCGATAGAGGAGGGAGGGAGAGAAGAAGACTCACCTGCGGGTAGACGAAGGGCGGCGAGCGAGGGTGACCGCGCCGCGGCAGCGACAGAGACACAACTGCGGCGGGGGGAGGGAGAGCGCGAGAGCAGTCCGTCGAGACGAGCGGAGCAGGGTGGACCGGGCACCTACGACAGCCGGCTGCACGCGGCCGCGGCCGCCGCTGCCGACAAAGACGCTGCCGCCGGCGGCGGCAAGGCCACGCCCACCGTGGAAGGTGTTGCGTGAGGTGTTCGGATACGAATAAAAAAAATAAATTAAAGAATTCATCAATAATTTAATAGACGAATTTATTAAACATAATTAATTTATTATTAGTATTTGTCTAATGTAGCACCATCTTGTCGAATTATGGAGTAATTAGATTTAAAAAATTCGTCTGACAAATTAATCTTAATCTTTATATTTAGTTTTGTAATTAATCTATATTTAATATTTTATGTTGTCAAATATTCGATGGGACAGGGATTTAGGAAGTGAACCAAAACACCCCAACAACACCGAGAACAAAAAAATTGAAATGACGCAGTGGGATAATGTTTTTAGATAGATATACAAAAGCAGCAACGGCACACAGAACAGAAAAGCAAAGGAGAAAAGTTACTGGACTGAGCATGAATCTTAACAAACATCACCGCCGTACAAAACAAACAAAAAAACTGCTGGAAGATATTTAGAAATTCCGTCATTGTGTCATGACATCCCTTGGACAAGAAAGTGCCGCTACAAAGTTAAACAATACGATACATGTTGTTATTCTGCAATCAGAACTTGGATTATATTTTTAATTGGTTTTCTCGTGCTTGTCTTGATGGTTAAGCAACACATTGTTGCTGAGGAACTTTGTAGTTTGCACGATGATTCACACTTCGTTCTGCAAGGATTTGTCCTGGCTTGCATCCTCTACTTTATATTTGGCCCACATTTAGATTTTAGGAGAACATATAAACTTCAAATAATTCTAAACCAGGAACAAAAACTTAGACCATGATTTTATTAAAAAATATATATCTTTTTCGAGTTAAAATACATTTTCTTTGAATTTCCTAAGGTCAAGTTAGATTTAGTATTTTAAATTGCATACCTATTTTAGAAAAACATTTGGATATTTTTTTTGGAAAAAAATATTTCTATAATTTTTTTATAAAGTTTAATTCACCTCCTAAGCTATCATAAATGTCTGATTTTTTTATTACTTCTTCATGGTTGACGTGATGTCATGTTAGTTAAAACCGCTTTCAAAACTATAATCAAACGGTTTCAAAAGAAAAAATTGGTTCTGTAGCATCGAAAGGTTATGACTTTCGTAAAATACCATTTAAAGATTTTAGCCCCGTAAAGTAGTACTAAAAGTTGCCACTGTGAACTAAAAGTATCACTCCGTCAATTTTTACATACAGATTTCGGCCCAGATCGGATCCTAATAATCCGGTGAACTAATCGCCAGGTCAAGACTACAGTCTACACTCTACAGCAGGGCCAGGAGTTGGGAGTTTGGGGTGGGAGGGCAAGTCGGTCAGAGCAGCCCAGCGAGACACGTGTGGGCGCGCGGCCAATGAGCGGCCGCCACGGCGGCACTCGCCGGTGCCCGATGGTATCCGGGCCGGAATATATTCCGCCGATGCTCCCGTCGTCGCGGAGCAGGACGGCGTAGGGCCGTCGGTCGGTCACATCATCGGCGTCTGACTTCCAAGGGTGAAGGGATCACACACGAAAGAAAAAAAAAACAAATCGCAAACAAGACAAGTCCAGCGCACGCCATGCGATCCACGCTGCTTCCTTGCTTATCGCGACTGTGTATGTATTGTTTTGTAAAGTAACAACCACAAGAAGAATACGAAGATATTGGAGTTTCTCTCTACTCTTCTCCTCTATATAATTAGGGATCACGACCGACCAGCTGCATCGCCAGCGCAAGAATTCCGATCCTCCACACCGCTACCCGCCGCCGCCGCCGCCGCCTCCTCTTCGCTCGAGCACCTGTTGCGGAGCGGATCGGTCGAGGAGGAGGAGCGAGGAGTTGAAGGACATGGCGAGCGCAGCTGGAGGCGGAGCAGCGGGGGAAGGGGAGTGGCTCAAGGTCGCCCAGCTCAGGGCCATGGTGGAAGCGCAGGACCCCCGCGCCAAGGTGAGCTGCTCATCGATCCACCCATTAATTAATAACCTGCTCCTCGCCCGGGTCCATTGCTCGATCGCCTGTTGCAGCCTGTCGTCGTCTCTCTCACCCAGCCTGCAGTGCTGATGCATCATCGTTGGCTCGTTCTTTTCTTGTCCTGCATTGTTCTTCTTCTTCCTCTTCCCGGCTTTGAAACCAGTGTTTCTTTTTCAGCGTTGACATAATACTACTACATTAATACTACTTTTGCCATCGACAAGAGCTGGGTTGGATGCTCCGAGCTTGATGATGGTTTGTCGTCGTCGTCCAAGAAGAAATCACCACTACGGACTTACGGAGTAGAATGTTTTGAATTTACAATACATGATTAGTTTTCCGTGAAACTAATACCAGCGTGATGTCATTATTCTTTTACAGATTTCCCTTCAAATAAAATCCTAATCAATGGCTTTGTTCGCTTGAACTTATCAGTCATGGAACAATGTTTTTCTCTCACAATAAATTTGGCTTATGTTGCTGCTTATGTTAATTTATTGTGAGAGGTGTGTTCAAATAATAATTCACAGAATGGAACAATTACAGGCATGCACTTGGGCAGTGGGCACTTCGCATCCATGGATATAAAATGCTCAACGCGCCAAGCATGGCAGCTATACTATTCTACTCCTACAGAATATTGCAGATTCGCATAGTAGAATAGCCTCAAAGCCGGAGGAGGCATCATGTTGAAAAGGAAAGGTCAATAAGAGACACGGACATGCCAGCCATGCTGTCCATCATGCTTTTTAATTTGCCTCTAAATTAATTAAATATTCAATCCTCTGTCTGATCCATCGATCCCTGTTGGTCAAGTCAAAGGAGGCAAGGTAATGACACTAGTAATTTCTCTAGATTACATTCCCCTTTTTTACCAAACAGTAAGATCCATCCATGCACGTGTCACTAGTAATTTCTCTAGATTACATTTCTTCTAGTCGCAAAAAAAAAAAAAGATTACATTTCTTCTCGCCAGGAGAAGGTGTGCACGGGCGGCGTCGACAGGGCCGGCCGCCCCTTCCTCGTCGCCTTCCCCGCCAGGCACTTCTCCGCCGGCCGTGACATGGCGGAGTTCAAGAGTACGTACGCACTTGTGGTCACCATGCTGGACTGCTGCTCCACCCATGGCTCCCTCCTTGGTCCTTTGCTAACATTTGTGACACCAAATAAACCTGGCGTCAACCTGAACCGTACCTGCCTGAGCTTCTTGTGCAGGTTTTGTCTACTTCTTCGACAAGATCTGTGCCAGGTAATCATTCATCAGTTCTGAAGTCCATCTAGCTCTAGCTGCAGGTTCTTCTCAGCTTCTGGTTAATTCTGCCACGCACTGCAAAACATCGTCTCTAATTCATCACGGGGACAAATGCAGAATCCCCAGAGGGCAGGAGAAATTCCTCTGCATCGTCGATCTCAAGGGCTGGGGCTACTCAAACTGGGACATCCGGGCATACATTGCGGCTATAGAGATCATGCAGGTATGTTCATCCATCAGTTATACTATTTCCGGCTTTCCGCCTAAAACCACACAAAAGTTTCCTTTCCTTTGGCACAACACAAAATTCGTTCTCTGATTCTCCTGTGCCTCGTGCAGAACTACTACCCGGAGCGGCTCGGCAAGGCGCTGATGATCCACGTGCCCTACATCTTCATGAAGGCGTGGAAGATGATCTACCCCTTCATCGACACCAACACCAGGGACAAGGTGATGTTCCCCCCATGTCGATCGGTCTCCGAACCCCAGCTGCTGCCACTGCTGCTGTACGCATTGCACTAGGAGATGATATCGATATGAACTGCTAGTGCTAGTAGCGTAGATTGACCGATCACTACTTCATCCTCGATCGATCGTCTCCTGACTGACTGTTTTGCGCGATGCGGTTTAATTATTCGCAGTTCGTGGTCGTGGAGGACAAGAGCCTGCAGGAGACGCTGCGGCGGGAGATTGACGAGAACCAGCTCCCGGAGTTCCTCGGCGGGAAGATGGACGTGATCCCTCTCAAGGACTATGGCGTGCAGGTGCAGCATCCTCAGGCCGTGTGACCGTACGCGTTGGTGGTTAGCTAGGAACACAGCATGGCCATGACCATGTTGTTATATATGACAGAGATGTATCTGTTGCTTCCACAGTAACTGTTGAACGAGCTGCTGCTGTTGCCCGGGTCAATTGATGCAGACCAAGATCTGGGTTACTATGTAAACATGAACAGGAAGGCACCTACCAAGCCCAACACGACTGTTCTCTCCCGTTTCCGTTATCCTTTTCAGTCCAGTGAAGTCAGTCTGAACTCTGAAGCAGCTTTTGGGCAAAAAAAAAAAAAAGGTTTCCTTCCTGTATAAATCTTCAGACATATTTGAAGAGTAACCAATCCCAGCGTCCTGGCCGTCCTAGCTCAGTGGTAGAGCGCGTGGCTTTTAACCACGTGGTCGTGGGTTCGATCCCCACGGACGGCGCCTTCGTTTTTTATTTTTTTGCCTTTTGTACACTCTCTTCCAAAGTTTCAACTCTCAAGCAGGCTGTAATTTTTAACAGACGTGAATTTACGGCTTGTAACTAGCCATCAACAACATGACATTATGTCACTAACTCAAGACTGTAATTTTTTTTATAAAAAAAGAACAACTCAAGACTGTAACATATTTAGCGCTTTGCTAGTCCTGAGAACATTGTACAGCGGGAAAAGAACATTTCTTGTGTTATAAAAAAGCACTGTTTCTCAATCCTAGAAAGCTTGGCGGCTGCAGATCTAAAGACATGTACAGAGTGTTGAAGACATTACCATTAAGGGTTCAGCAAGAAGGTAGAACCAGGGTTACTCCTCCTTAGTTCTTGTCCATAATCCCAAAGTAAACTATACTGCTCAGCTTCATCGCCCACATTTGTCGCAGGTAATCGGTGGGAGACCTCCTCCTTCACTTGGATCTGCAGCCGCCAAGCTGGAATCGATGGGCGTGCACGCCCATCGGAACTGGACCCCGAGGTCCAGCGTCGCCCTGCACCTGTCTTCACCGCCATAGGCTTCCACATCGCCATCGATCCTCAGAGGCCATGGGCCGTGGGCTCCTTCCTCCGCTCACCTCCTTCTCTCCCGGACGGCGCGCTCGAGAAATTGGGCGTGGGGGGGAATGAGAGGGAGAGACACAGCCAGGGGGTGTGAAGTGTGAAAAATACCCCCACTCATTGCGGGCAAGGTGCGTGGGCAGCCACCATGGATAGCCAAGTAGGCTCCAAACCTGCTTCCCAACCAGGATAGACTCACGGTGTACTATAAATAGAAAGATTAGGGACCTAAAACTGCACTTTGGAAGATGATGGACCTAGATGACACAGAGACAAAAAGTAATGGACCTGTAGTGCATTTTGCTCTAGAAATAATGTTCATTAAGATGGTAGGTAGTCGACCAAAAGAACATTATGGGTGTGCTTGATTTCCTGGCTTAGTTGTAGCTTAGCTAGGATTGTAGCCTGGCTTTAGCAAGCTAACTTGGGGTTGTTTGGTTGTTTTGTACTATGTAAGCCTAGCTAACCCCATAACGTATTTGGTTGATTGGTTTATTTTAATACAGTCACCTCTTCTCCGAATTGATAAGTTCACCCTCTTTGAGAGATTTTGTCGAACATGCGGTGGGCAGGGTAAGCAAGCCGAGAATAGCAGCACCACGGGCACGGCAGAGCGCTGCTCGAGTCGCGGCTCCGCAACCTCGGTGAGGTGGGCGACGAGTGACACCTCCACTACCTTCTTGCTCAGCGCCGTGCAGAGAGCAGAACAAGGGATCCCGAGGAACCCGGCGTCAAGTCGTGGAGAGAAGGGAGCATCATCGAGTCCAACGCGGCACCTCGTCAAGTCGTGAAGGCTAGGACTAGGACACCGCCGGGCTGTCCGCGTCAAGCACCTCGGCCCCTTCTCCGGCGAGCCCCCGAGCTACCTCACCACGAGCTGGAGGTCATCCACTCCTCGCTGGGGCATGCTCGGCGCGCTGTGCTGCGTCTTCCCCGAGCTGCTCCCCCGCAACGGCGTCCAGTTTGGCGAGGCCGTCTGGTTGAAGGCCGGCTCCCAGATCTTCAGCGAGGGCGGCCTGAACTACTGCAGCAGTGCGTCGAACTCCGCCTGGTTGAGCTGCTTGTTGATCTCGGTGTTGAAGAGGCGCTCCATCTCGTCGAAGTCGGTGGTGTAGAACCGGGGGCGTGAGCATCGTCTCCTGGATCTCCGTCTTGCCCCGCTTCTTGGGGCCCGAGAACTTGAGCAGCGCGGCGGCCGCGATGGAGGCGGACACACAGCAGCGGACCACGGAGCGCCCCGCGAGGGGTATGACGGCGGCGAGGCCCCCGAAGTGGCGGTGCGTCGCGGCAGGGTTGAGGAGCAAGAGCTCCATGGCGGAGGAGGCCACTGGTGGCGACGGGCTGGACAGGCGGTGGCGAGGACTGTGCAGTAGTGGGAGCGACCGCTGCAATAAGCAGGGACGAGCGAGGACGTCCGCGGCCCACCGCCTGCCGAAGGGGCACCGGAGGGATGGGAGACAGACGCGGACGGAAGACACGCTGAGGGAGGTGACAGGAACAGGACTCGCGCACCTGGACAAGCCTGGCTCCAGGAGAACGACGCGTTCTTTCCTGGCCTGGCTAGGAGCGTACAGTTGGCTCTCCGAAGCCAGGCCCCGGCCCATGTACAAGTAAAGCCTGGTTTAGGTGGGTGAAATGTGGAAATTTGATTACGGTAGTATTTTCGTTTTTATTTGATAATTAGTGTTCAATCATGGACTAATTAGGTTTAAAATGTTCGTCTCGCGATTTTCCACCAAACTGTGCAATTATTTTTCTTTTCCGTCTATATTTAATGCTTCATATACATATCGTAAGATTCGATGTGATGACTAATGTAGTATTTTTTGGAAAAACTTTTTTTGTACTAAACGTGGCCTAACCAAACAAGCCTAACATGACTTCGGTGAACCAGGTCAGAGGTTGGCCACCGAATCTATTAGCCCAGGCAACTTCGTGCAGGCACCAGGCTCTTGATTTTGATGGCCTGGCGGAGGATCTACTTGCCAGGCAGCAGCTAAACCAGGACACGAACCAAACATGGCACAGGCAGGGTACAGGCTCCAAACTAAACAAGCCCGGCGTGCGTGACGAGTTCGGCAATGGAACGGCGCGCGGCCACGGGCAGATGGAAGAGCACGGGAGCCACCGACGCAGCGTACTACACGAAGACGCCGAGCACCAGATGGAAGGCAAACGCCGGGATCTGCGCCTGCCTCCTCCGCGGCTCCGCGCCCGGCCACCCCCGCCAGGAGACGAGAGTACAGGGGAGCGTGCGCGTAGACCAAACTAGCATCTAGAGCATGTTCGCTTGAACTTATCAGCTAGAATATATAGTATTTTTTTCTCACAATAAAACAGCTTCAGCCGGCTTTAATACCAAAATTAACAGAGACGGAGCCAGCAAACAAATACAACAGGCCTCAAACTCTCGACTACTCTCCCGAGTCTCTCCTTGTCACCCCCAGCCCCGCCCCCACCCCCACCAAAGGACCCCTGCGAAAAAAGAAAGAAACCCCAATCTCCCGATTGGTACGTGCCATGGCGGGGCCAGGGTGTGATTCTGATCATGGCGTGCCACTGGCTGAGCCGAGGGAAGTTGATCCTATCATCCCGACTGAACACCCTTGGAACCTGCCTGCAAGGTTCTATGTCCCCCAGGCTCTGGTAGCGCAGGTGAGCCAACCTCTCTTCAAATGTTGTCTTGTTTTACCTGCTTCATGGCACTGAAATTATAACTATATAATCAGATGAGGGTGATGTGGTGATACTCCGGGAGGCAAATATGCCGATCGACATAGAAACTAGGAGGGTTGTGGCGCGGGTCTCCCAGGCAGTGGTCGTCGTCGCCTCCGTCGATGGTAACTTCATGGGCACCATGTTCTCTTGCGTGTTCCTGATTCCTGCACTCTATTAAATTAGTTAAATCTTTCGCCTTTTCAAAAAAGAGCCCACCTTTGCCACTCTAACGTACAAATGTACTCTATTCTTAGCTATAGTGGTAAGATAAAGAAAGATTACACCTTTACAACATGTCCTCAGGTTTTAGCTAGCTAGAAGTGTTTGGATCATCAGATTCACCCGCGCCAGCACTCAAGTGACGACCGGACGCATAGGAGACAGGACCGGACGCGCCGGTGCCAGCCCTGCTCATGGGCGCGTGCCCGTGCCATCGCCCAACGACCGGACGCGTCGCTCCCCACGATAACCCAACATCAGATCGTTTCCAGCAAACATCCAGAGGTGATTTTTCGTGACCAGACGCGCCCGCTTAGGTGTGACCGGACCCAGGCTAGAGTCCGGTCCTTCTTATCCTCTACGCGCCAACGCTTCATGACTAATGTCAGCGTACGTCACCTTCTAGCCGGACACAGGCCCTACGCATCCGGTCACTTTCACTCTTTAGCGTCCGATCAAAGGACCGAGAGCGGCCTTCACTACGCGCCACTGACCGAACGCGGCTGCTGAGTCCGATCACTGCTAAAGCAGCGTCAGGTCACCTCGAGACAGCCCCTTCTCAACTCCAACTTTACCACCCTTGACTAAATGTGCCAACCACCAAATTTATCACCTTGTGCACGTGTGTTAGCATATTTTCACAAACATTTTCAAGGATGTGAGCACTCACTAGAGTCCAAATGCATATGCAATGAGTTAGAGCATCTAGTGGCACTTTGATAACCATATTTCGATACAAGTTTCACCCATCTTAATAGTACGGCTATCAATCCTAAATGTGATCACACTCGCTAAGGGTCTCGATCACTAAACTAAAAAGCTCTTATCAAGTTTTATTTTTGCCTTGAGCTTTTTGTTTTTCTCTTTCTTCTTTTCTAAGTCCAACCGCTTGATCATCACCATGGTCACACCATCATCATGATCTTTACTATTGCTCCACCACTTGCAATAGTGCTACCTATCCCATAATCACTTAAATAAACAAGGTTAGCACTTAGGGTTTTATCAATTCACCAAAACCAAACTAGAGCTTTCAATCTCCCCTTTTTGGTAATTAATGACAACCCTTTCACAAAGATATGAATTAAAATTTATTTGAATCCATGTTGCTTGCCCAAACATATTTACTATGTGTAAAAAAATATAGACAAGTTTTATAAACCCCCATTGGTAGCATTTGCTCCCTCTACATATGTGCTAAGAGTTTGGATTGAAGCTTGCATATATGCATGGATTTGAATTGTGGGAGAGTAATGTCTACCAAATGATGCTAAGGTATAAGAGATGGACCTTTAAAGCGTGATACCAATCGGAGTGCACCAATATATCATCCTTAGCACCATTAGTAACTAGACATACACAAAAACTAGAATATCCCGTGAGATCAACATTAAAAGTAAGGGTCTAGTTTTCACAATATAAGCACAAATATAGTTACTCAACCTATGCATGCTAGTTTTTCATTTCATCATTTAAACCTACAATTAGCATACACCACACAAGCATGGAATTTGAAAATTAAAAAAAACTTGTGCCATGCAAACAAACATATGAAATGCACACTCAAATGCATCAATCAAGTTTATGAGCTTGCTCCCCCTACTTGAGTGCTCAAATTTTAATTGATCCCCTTACTTTCTCATATCTCTCCCCTTATATTAAAGTCCCCCCCTTGTCATCTTTCATTTTTTCACTATCTTTGTGTAATTTCTCCCCTTTTATCATCAATGACCACAAAGATTCAATTTTAGATAGGTTAAGATTATCAATGTCAATCAATGAGGTGAGGATCATTTTTCTATATTTGGTTTAATCTAGAACACTTGTCAAAAATATTTAACTCGGTTTGATCCAATGACAAGCTTCTTCACACCTCATTTCAAGGGTTATCTTGTACCATGTTGAGTTAAATACTTATAGCTCATTTTCTAGATTAAACACTAGGTTCACAAGCCCACAAATATATCATATGCTACCACTAAATCAAATCAATAATAGAAGCATTAGTGGTACCATATAAGTATCAAATTCATTTGATTTTCTTAAATGAGCCTAAGACATGTGAGGAATGACTAGATGCACTAAGCAAATCCTTAGCAAAGGATGTACGCATGCCAATCAACTTTTACCTTGAATTGCTTGAAGGAGAGGCATGTCATATAAGTGGGGGTGCATCAACACATATTTGAGAAATCTAATATGTTCAACTTATTCCTTAGCTTGTAAAACATTTTCTCATTCAATGGCTTGATGAATATATCGGCAAGTTGGTCTTCGATGCCCACACTCTCAATGTAAATGTCCCTTTTTTGTTGGTGATCTCTAATGAAATAGTGGCGGACATCAATGTGCTTTGTTCTTGCATGTTGAGCAAGATTGTTGGTTAGCTTGATTGCACTCTCATTGTCACAAAGCAATGATATTTTCTTGAACTTGATTTCAAAGTCATTTAAGGTAGCCTTTATCCAAAGTATTTGTGCACAATAACTATCGGCGGATATGTATTCGGCTTCGGTGGTTGATAATGCAACACTATTTTGCTTCTTTGATGACCATAAAATAATTGATCTTCTCAATAATTGACATGTGCTCGAGGTGCTCTTCCTTTCAATCTTGCATCCCGCATAATTTGAGTTGGAGTAATCAACTAGCTCAAACTTTGCTCCTTTGGGATACCATAAACTAACATTTTTATGTATCCTTCAAGTACCTTAATATTCTCTTTGTAGCCTTCAAATGACTTTCTCTTGGTGAGGCTTGAAATCTTGCACACATGCACACACTAAGCATGACACCCGGCCTTGATGCGATCACATAGAGTAGGCTTCCAATCATAGACCGATACAACTTTTGATTCACCATGTTGCCACTTGCATCACTATCCAAGTTACCATATGTTCCCATTGGTGTACTAATGGCCTTTGCCTCATTCATGCCAAACTTCTTGAGCATGTCTTTGATGTACTTGTCTTGACTCACAAATGTACCATTCTTTAATTTATTGATTTGAAGACCAAAGAAGTAACTCAACTCTCCAATCATGGATATCTCGAACTCATTAGCCATAATCTTTCCAAACTCTTCACAAAAGTCTTGATTGGTTGATCCAAATATGATGTCATCAACATAAATTTGCAACATAAACAAGTCTTTGTCAATCTTTTTGGTAAAAAGAGTGGCGTCAACCTTGTCCATCATGAATTCTTTAGAGAGTAGAAAGTCCCTCAACGTCTCATACCATGCTCCAGGTGCTTGTTTCAATCCATACAATGCCTTTTTCAACTTGTATACATGGTCGGGTTTCTTGTCATCTTCAAAACTGGGAGGTTGCTTAACATATACTTCTTCATTGATATAGCCATTTAAAAATGCACTCTTAACATCCATTTGATAGAGCTTGATGTTATGGGCACACGCATAGGCTAGCAAGATTCTAATTGCTTCCAATCTAGCAATCGGGGCATATGTTTCGCCAAAGTTAAGACCTTCAACTTGAGTGTAATCTTGTGCTATCAATCTTGCTTTGTTCCTTACTACTATCCCATTTTGATCTTGCTTGTTTCTATAGACCCATTTGGTTCCAATTACATTGTGGTTCTTTGGTTTTTCCACCAACTCCCATACTTGATTTCTTATGAAGTTGTTCAATTCTTCATGCATAACATTCACCCAATTAACATCCTTCAATGCTTCATCTATCTTCTTTGGTCCAATGAATGACACAAATGAGAAATGCTCATAAAATAAAGTCAATCTTGATCTAGTTTGTACACCTCTAGAAATATCTCCAATGATAGTGTCCAATTGATGATCCCTTGCAATGTTAGTTAGTTGGAGAATAGGAATTTGATTGCTTGCACTAGCTCGATCATTGGATTGAGATGATGTACTAGCCACTCGACCTTGTTCATTGTCATGAGAGCCATTTGAACTTGCTTGATTAGTGTCATCTTGCATATTTGATTTAGAGAGCACTTGCACTTGAATATCTTCTTCATTAATCACTTGCCTAGGCCTTAATTCACCAACATCCATGTTCTTCATGGCATTTGAAAGTTAAATGCCTCTAATATTTTCTAAGTTCTCATTCTCATCTTATGAACTCTTGGTTTCATTAAAATTAACATCATGAACTTTTTCAAGAGTACCACTTTCCAAATTCCAAACTCTATATGCTTTGCTTGTAGTGGAGTATCCAAGTAAGAATCTTTCATCACACTGCTTGTCAAACTTGCCCAATCTAGTGTCCTTCTTCAAGATATAGCATTTACAACCAAAGACCCGAAAATATGCAATGTTGGGCTTTCTACCATTCAAGAGCTCATAAGGTGTCTTCTCTTTCAATGGGTGACAATACAAGCGGTTGCTACAATAGCAAGCCGTGTTGATAGCTTCGGCCCAAAAATATTAACTCACATTGTACTCACTAAGCATAGACCTTGCCATATCAATGAGTGTTCTATTCTTCCTCTCAACAAGGCCATTTGATTGTGTAGTGTACTTGGTCGAGAATTGATGTCTAATTTCAAACTCATCAATTCTAGTATTTTTGAACACACTGTCATTGTCACTTCTAACTCTCTTGATGGTTGTTTCAAACTCATTGTGAATATCCTTAATAAATGATTTGAATGTTGTAAACACATCACTCTTTTCCACTAGAAAGAATACCCAAGTGTATCTTATATAGTCATCCACTATCACAAAGTCATATTTGTTTCCACCGATGCTAGTGTATTGTGTTGGCCCAAATAAATCAATGTGCAATAACTCAAATGGTTTACTAGTGCTCATCATGCTTTTTTTAGGATGGGTGTTTCCAACTTGTTTGCCGGCTTGACAAGAGTTACAAAGCTTATCCTTCTCAAACACATCTTTCAAGCCTCTAACCAAGTCATGCTTAACCAATCTATTCAATTATTTCATTTCAACATGACCAAACCTTCTATGCCATAACCAACCCATACTAGACTTAGTGAACAAGCATGTTGACAATTGAGCTTCACTAGCATTAAAATCAACCAAGTATAGATTTTCATATCTAAAGCCTTTGAAGATCAAGTTAGAGCCATCTACACTTATGATCTCTACATCATCTACCCCAAATATGCATTTGAATCTAAGATCACACAATTGAGCCACGGATAGCAAATTAAAGTTCAAGCTCTCAACTAGCAACACATTGGAAATGCTCATATCATTAGATATTGCAATCTTACCAAGCCCTTTGACCTTGCCTTTGCCATTGTCACTAAATGTGATACTATCATAACCATCATTGTTATTGGTGTTGATTGAGTTGAACATTCTTGCATCACCGGTCATGTGTTGAGTGCACCCACTATCAAGAACCCAATGCCTTTCTCCGGCTTTGTAATTGACTTATAAAAAGGATCAATTCTTTTTAGGTACCTAAATTTGCTTAGGTCCTTAAAGGTTAGTGACCAAGCTCTTTGGCACCCAAATGACTTTTTTCTTTTAGTCCATCCATGGTGCATCAATGAACTTAGCCTTCACACCATTTGTACCCTTAGTAAGCACATAGAAGGAATCAAGCTTAATATAGGATACATTGGCTTGAGGCCCCTTTTTCATGCACTTTTGCTCTACATGACCAACTTGCTTGTAACTTGTGTAAAACCGACCATTGTTCTTCTCAAAACTAGTCTTATGAGAAGCAAAGGCCGCTTTACCTTTTTGGGGTATAGTCCAATCCCACTTTGTAGAGAGAAGCTCTTTGGCTACCCAAGCACGTAAGCAAGCGGTCCTCACCACCATAGGCCTTAGCCAAGGTGTGATTGAGCTCTTTTACCTCATTCTTGAGTGTCTCATTCTCAACCATTAGTGAGGCATCACAAGTGAAACCATCACTACTAGATGAGGTAGAAGTGGATGTGCTACAAGAAGGGTTAGTGGGAGCAACAATGATAGGCTTATAGAATGATTCATCAATTATATCACAAGTTAAGTGTAACAGAACCGACCAATTATACGAAATTAAGTAAGAGAATCATCCACCAGAGCAGACGATTGAACAAACTTAAGCCCGTATAACCCGGTAGTCCGTGAAATCACAAAGGATTTCAAACCAACTTGTGTCCCAGCCATGATCGTAATAAGTTTAGCGGTCACCATCACATATTACATAAAAGTTCGCGATCTCAAATACATCAGAGTTTCAACATAGTTATTACAAACCAGTTCGAATGAAAATAGCGGAATTCATTTGTTCAAACTACACACACACGGAGTTTAAATAGAGTGCCAGCGAATGATCATCTCCAACAAAAGCATCAGATGAGACATAAGGAACGACCATGCCCATGGTCCTAAGCATCACCCATCGCAGGATAAAGGCAGTTGATACAGTAGCCGTAATACATCTGCCCATCTGCAACAAGTGGGAATAAAACCCTGAGTACGAGAAGGTACTCAGCCAGACTTACCCGACATAACCGAAAATAAATGACACCAAGGATTATGAAGGCTTTATAGTAGGGTAGCTGACTCATTTGCAGAAAGAAGCATTTTTAGCATTTCAAGAACTTTTCGAAAGGCATTATTGTCAACTTAATTATTATTAACCTATCGACTAGATTTGCATCTATACTAGAGTAAACATGTGATTAAGCAATTAATGATAACCACTGATCATTAAACAACTTCCATACTATCATATTCACTATAACTGTCCAAGTGTTCCATAAACATTTACTACGATGAAGTCACTCAAGTCAAGTGCTGACTATCCAGGAGCGATGGCGATTCGAATCGATTCCTAACCAGCTGGTGATTTATTCCTTACACAAATCTCACTCACCCGCTAAAGTGAGATATTGATCACCGAGTCAACTTTTCTGTATCTCGAGTTTGCCAGAACCACATGTACCGGGGCCGACCGATCGCACTTTGGTCTTATCATCCCGCCCGTGTCCTACACACACCGCTTCGCACATGCGGTCTTGTCATGGGCAATCTACTCGCCCGAAAAATCTCCCACCATGGTCGGAAGGTACTTTATCCGGCCAGCTAAATGTAAGGCATGCGTTCAACATGACTCGAGGCCCAACAACGGTCGGTCCTTAATCGACCTACAGACGGAAACACTACGGTCCAAAACTCGCAAGTCTCCGTCCGGTCTCAACTTCATTTAACACTTAGTTATACCATGACTTCATAGCCATCCAAGCAGATCCGGTAACCACCTATAGCTCGCAGTGACAGGAAATCACCCGACTTCTACCGGTCTAAGCCGCCTAAGCATTGACTCATTGCGGATACCGTGGTAACAAGGATATAGTATAACAAAGGTAAACAAGGTATAATGCAAAGAACGGTTGCAAACAACTCCCGAATGTAATGCATCAATTTAAGTAAAGTATTTAATGAAATCATTGCAAACCGGGAGAAAGATGCTCCGGGCTTGCCTCTCTCGAAGGAGCTCGGGACGGTGATCGGGGCACTCCGGAAGTTCCTCAACGCCCTCTCTCGGCTTCCGGCACTTCCTGCTGCCGCACTCGAGCTGCTCCTCGGGCTCCTCGGTTATGACGACTGGGTTCTCGGTTTATGGATCTGTATGATGCAATGCGTGTAAGTGCCTATGCAATCGGTGCATCGAAGGAGATGAATGCAATGGATATGTTGAAAGGCAAGGTAGTCAACATCATCCAAGAAACTATACTACAAGCACATGTCATCTACTGCATTCTCTTCTACTACTAATATGTTAAGTTAACATATCTTATGAAATGCTTCAAAGATACCCCAAAGCTTTACTAATTTCTTAATCACACTTAAAACAACACTTGCTTAAACCCTAATTAATAATAGGTTTGAATAGCAACATATATTTCTGATGCTCCTAAAAATCTGAGAAAATTACAGTAGCATAATACTACCCTAAACAGACTACCATAAAAATTTCATAGTATTTGGATAAGTAAACTATCCTACACAAAAATGACAAGCTATAGCATAAAAATGAGCATGAAATTACTTTGTACTATGAAAAGTGTCAAACAACAGAATTAGTATTTTTCCTAGGTTCTAAACAGTCAATAATAACTGTACAAAAATTACCACATGCATGTTTTATACAAATTTTGCTCTCTAGCAAAAATAACAAAATTCAGCCATTAAAGGTACTTGAACTACACCTCAAAATTTTCCCACAGCACATGCATGAAACATATTTTTTTCTAGGAAGTACATTACATAATAAGATTAACAAACTTGAAATCATATTTTTCTGAAGCCTATAGATTTTTCTACATATTTTTCAAGTTATCAGCAATATCCATGATTAAATAAAATCCTACAGAAAAATATCCCAAAAATGACATGTAATAATTTTCCCAAGTAGATCTGATGATAAGGAACCTAGCAAAATTTGTTTCAATAAATTTGGAGCAAGTTTGACCATCCAAATATTTTTCAAACCATTTCAGATTTCAATTAATAAAGAATAAAATAAAAAAAACCATTCACTTAAGCGTTGCTGGGCCAGCCCGGACGGCTTAGGCAGCCCACGACTGCGCGCACACACGGCCCAGAACGACGCAGCCCAGCACCGGCTTCCTCTCAGCAGCGGCGACTGGCAAATGGGACCCGCGAGTCAGCGAGAGGAAACAGGGGATGGAGGGAGACGACGGCGCGGCAGCCGTGAAATTCGCCGACGGCGAGTTCTCCGGTGAACCCGACGGCACCGGCGTGCTCCCCACCACTATGCGCACCCATCCAGACCTTCATTTCAACCTCTACTGTACCCCTAGCCACGCCACGACGACACAAGAACGCATGCAAGCAAGGCGAGATTTCATTGCGGCGCTCCGGCGACGGCGAACTCACATTGCCACAATCAAGCTTGGCACAAGCTTTACTAGACTACTACGGAGCTATCTAAGCAACTAGAAGAAGACGTAAGAGTCCCAAGATACCCCAACCACGGCGGCCTCAACTCCGGTGAGGACACACACATGGCGGCGGTGTCGGGAGCGGACAATGCGCCTTACCAAAACTCGACAGTGCAGCCAAGGGGTGGAGGGGTAGAAGAGAACAAGGCGGCACTGCGCGATGAAGATGTAGTGAGCGATTTTGCGACGGCGAGCAAGAGCGAGCTCGTCGGAGTTGCTGCGGCTGCGGCGGTGTAGCTGTGAGCGAGCGAAGAAGGTGAATGAAAACAAAAAACGAGCCGGAACGGGTGAGGCGGTATGCTGAGGGCTTAAGGCGAGGCAGGCGGTGCGAAACGGCGCGCGGCGCGTGGTTGGCTCATGAGCAGAAGACCGGCGACGCGCGGCATCCACGCGACAGTGATCTTCTAAACTCCAATCAAGATTGAAAGGTGATTCGAGAGAACGAAAGGTGATCGTGGCGCCAAAAGACGAGGCTCGATCTCCTAATCCGTTGAGTGTTAGCGAGAGAAATCAAAACGAAAGTTGCACACCTACATGCCAACTACAAAACTCATTTAAGGATCACTGTCTAATTCGCAAAGGATAGAGAAAAATCATGCCAAAGTCGTGTTCAAGAAACTGAAAACTGGAATTTATACTTAGAAATTGCTAAGTGTTGAAATCAACCCAAATTCTGACTTGTGGGACCATTTTGAGCATGTTGTGCACATTTTCATGACTTGGTCACAAAATAACTTTTGTTCCTTATGTAATTTGCTACAACTTTGTTTTAGGTTGCTCTGACATGCAAACATTCTAAGTGGTACTTTTTAAACAGTCAAACCAAAAAGTCCTAGGGTCAAAACAAGTCAAACCATGATTTGAAATCTTAATTGGGCAAAATGATCAACATGAACATTGTTCCTAACGACTTTCTAAGCATAGCTAAGATGTTTAACAATATATTTAGCTATACCACACATTGGTCATACAATAATCAAGCACTAAAGGTACTGAAATGATGAAAACACTTGAAATGATACTCTTGTTTCCTAATCATGTTTCACATGTTTCAAGGCGATGTTTCAATTGTTATTCACATGATTAAGCATGTATGAGTTGGATGCTTGATGATGCATGATATGCGGGATTTGCAGTGCCTAAATGCAGGCATAACACCGGGGTGTTACATTAAGCCTTTGTCACATGTTATAACATGCTCCTTCTCATTTTGCTAACTAAGTAGAGAGGAATGAACTTTTTTATGCTTCTTGTGAGCCTTGCCAAGCTTCTCATGGTCTTCCTCTAGCCTCTCATGAGATACATTGAGCTCATCAAAGGCTTGCTTAAGGGCTTTTAGTTCTTTCACAAGTCTTTGCATTCCCTTCTCTTAATGTCAAAATATTCCTTAGCATCATCTAATATGTCAATTAATTCATCTTTAGTGGGTTCATCATTATCATCACTATCACTTTTATTTTTATCTTGTTCCTCATCATCATACTCATCATCGGATTGTACCTTAGTGGCCTGTTGACAAAAGATGCTCGACAGTCCTTCGAGGGGTATCCCATGAAAGTAGATTGATCGGTGGAGGTGCGCGTGATCAGGAACTAGATGGTGACACAAGGCGCAGAGACAACAATTTAGACAGATTCGGGCCGTCTGATCGACGTAATACCCTACGTCATGTGTCTTTGGTGTATTGTATTGAGATGTAGTAGCTGTCGACTAGGGGACCCCTGCCTCTCCTTATATACTCTGAAGGGATAGGGTTACAAGAAAAGTATCCTATTTGGTACTATACAATATCTTACAGTGCACGTCGCCCAGTGCCGTGCACGCCTTGATCTTGTGGGCTGGGCCACCTCTAATGGTGCGACCCATATGGTCTGCCGTAGGTATCTGGGGTCATATCCCCCACAGCTAGTCCCCGAGCGCCTTGTATCCGTTGTGCAACGCCGTCTTGAACTTGTCCGAGCAGGTGTGAACAAAGCTAAGCAGTTAGACTCATGGTCCGACCACCATAATGAGTCACCGAGCAGTTGTGAACCATCGCCGAGCAGTTGTGAACCATCGTCGAGCAGTGTATCCCAAGTAAGGCTTGCCATAAGGATGTAAGGGGCTCAAGATAAAATTTAAAAATTATTCCACTTAGGAGAAGTGTAGCCACTTAGACTCCGTCAATAAGGAGGGTAAATCAAGAAATAAGCACTACATTCACCGCCAGGTGAAGTGTAGCCACTTAGTCCCTGAGCCTACTGGAAGATGAAGAATGAATCTTGTAGTAGGGTCAAAGAAAAGTCTGAAAGCTTGCTGATGTCATCTGACATGCGAGTATCAAGACCCCAGACATGCTACTCAAGATCAGCATCCTGATCCGAACAGCATGGAGCAGCTTGATAGCACATCGATGAGACATAGCAAGATCCGACCACCAAGGGAGTCCTCAGCTTAGCTAGCGATGCTTGCACAAAGAATCTGAACACTGAGGAGTCCCCAGCATAGCTGACGATGTCCGAGCACCGAGGAGTCCCCGGCGTAGCTGGCGATGTCCGAGCACCGAGGAATCCCCGATGTAGCTGGCGATGATCGAGCACCGATGAGTCCTTGGCGTAGCTGGTGATGTCCGAGCACCGAGGAGTCCTCGGTGTAGCTGGCGATGTCCGAGCACCGAGGAGTCCTCACGTAGCTAGCGATGTCCGAGCACCGAGGAGTCCTCGGCGTAGCTGGCGATGTCCAAGCACCGAGAAGTCCTCAGCGTAGTTGGCGATGTCCGAGCACCGATGAGTCCCCAACGTAGCTGGCGATGAAGCACGAGCGCTGAACCGTCCGGTCAACTGGTCGGCGGCGAAGTGAGCATTGAGTAGAAGCGACCGGCAAACAGTCCGATCAACTGGTCGGCGACGAAGTCCATGAACCTAGCAGTTCGACCAGTTGATCGGTGGAGAAGTCCGAGCACTAGGTGGTCCGACCACCTAGACGATGATCCTGCTATACAAATATATAGAACGGATAGTACATGATGTAAAATATATGAACTCCGAAGAAGAATCAGTAATGGTGATGAAATAGCGTATGCAGCTCGGCGATCAGTTGGCATGAAGATGTATTTATATTTAATATAAACCGCCGACTAGTTAGTGTGTAGCTGAGTCTCCAGCCCTAGCTAGCCTGTTAGCCATAACGCGGAGCGCGGAGCCCGTGTGCGTGTAGGAAGAACAAAACGTCGCCAAGGAGCCGTTGCCGACCACTTGTAACGCAGAGGGCAGACGCTCGTGCACGTGTAGGGAGAAGCTGGAGACAGGGCCGTCTCTAGGGAAATCCAAGCGTCAACATAACTATTTGGGGGTTCGCCTTAGACTTAGTTGTATGCCATCTTTAAGATGATATACATGAAAGAAAATCGTTTGGAGAGCAAACATGGAGAAAATAGCTCGGAGAAACATTATGACGATATACGAAGATTGGAGAATATTTAGAAAAATATTAAAGCATTACTTAGCTTTAGACAGAATGTCTGGTCGGCGGTGTATGGCGTTATCTGGTTGGCAACGCGGGCAGCTCGCTTAGCGGTTCGCTTGATGGCTAGAACGAAGTTGATCTCATGTTGGAGTAGGACGGATGTAGTCGGAGCTTGGTGGTGTCAATCCACGTACGAAAACATGCGCCGCAGTTGTAGAAGGAAGTTGACGCGATCAGCCAAGTTGCTGCGAAGGATGTTGATCTTGAGTTATGCCATCCGGTTCGCTAGGGATCAGCGTGCACAAGCCCCAAGGTGGGCGCCAACTGTCGACAAAAGATGCTCGACAGTCCTCCGAGGGGTATCCCACGAAGGTAGATTGATTGGTGGAGGTGCGCGTGATCAGAAACTAGATGGTGACACAAGGCGTAGAGACAGCGATTTAGACAGGTTCGGGCCATCTAATCGACGTAATACCCTACATCCTGTGTCTTTGGTGTATTGTATTGAGATGTAGTAGCTATCGACTAGGGGACCCTTACATCTCCTTATATACTCTGGTGGGGTAGGGTTACAAGAAAAGTATCCTATTTGGTACTATACAGTATCTTACGGTGCATGTCGATCAGTGCCATGCACGCCTTGATCTTGTGGGCTAGGCCACCTCTGATGGTGCGGCCCATGTGATCTGCCGTGGGTATCCGGGGTCGTACATCCCACATGGCCTTAGCCATGAAGCATGATGAAGTGTCGAAGAGAGAAGGCTTCTCATTAATAGCAATGCTTGCAAGAGCCTTATTCTTGGTGGTCTTGTCATCATCATTATCATCATCATCACTTGAGGAAGCATCACTATCCCAAGTGACCACATATGAACCATCCTTCTTCTTCTTGAAGGTCATCTTGTCATTCTTCTTCTTTCTTGTTCTTCTTGTCTTTCTTCTTGCTCTTTTTGTCATCATCATCATTGTTGCTATTGTATGGGCATTGAGCAACAAGATGATCCTTGCTTCCACACCTGAAGCATCTTCTTGACTCTTCCTTGTTCTTGAATGAAGACTTCTTTCTTCTAGCACAGTAGCCCTTCTTCACCATGAACTTGCCAAATCTCTTGACAAAGAGAGCCATCTTCTCATCATCATCCCATGAGCCATCATTTTTACTTGATGTATCTTGCTTGGCCTTGCCCTTGGATGATGAACTGGCTTTGAATGCCACACTCTTCTTCTTCTCATCCTTCTTCTCTTTGTTCTTTTCTTCCTTCTCATCATCATCTCTATAAGCATCATCAGCAAGGTGACCAACATGCCAAATCTTGCGGGTAAGCATCTCAAGAACTTATGGGAGAAGTCCTTGTCTTTTACCTTCTTACCAAGTGCTTTGAGATTATTGACAAGCACTTCCATCTAATGAAACATGTCCAACACACTCTCATCTTCCTTCATCTTGAAGCTAGTAAATTTCTCCTTAAGAATGTATGACTTTGCACCCTTTATTGCCTTAGTGTCCTCAAATGATTCTTCTAACTTCTTCCAAGCTTCATGAGCCATCTCAATATTCTTGATTTACTCAAATGTTCTCTCATCAATAGCATCATGAATAGCACTAAGAGCAATGTCATTATTTTGGAGAAGCACTTCTTCAGTCGCGGTGGGATTCTCTGGATTGGCTATCTTAATTTTGGTCCCCACCACCTTCCACACCCTTCTATTGATTAACTTAATATGAGTGGTCATCTTTGACTTCCAATAAAGATAATTTATGCCATCAAATTAGGGTGCCTTCTTGGTGTTGTTGATTTGAGCTATTTTGACACCGAAGGTTGTTAAGCCTCAAATCATGGTGACCACGGCTCTGATATCACTTAAAAGGTCCTAATGGCCAGAGGAGGGTGAATAACCTATTAAAAATTCTACAACAATACTAAGGCAAGTGATTAGTAAATAAGATGGTGAAGCAAATTTTGCACTAGCACTACACTTGTGTTGTAAGCCACCTACCCAAATGCTTGCACTAGCACTAGCAAGAGAACTATAACTAAGAGCTACACTAACTAGTTTCAATTACCACAAGCTCTATACAAGTAAAGACACAATGTAATACAAGAGAGTGGTAGAGAGGTATACCACCATGGCAAGTGATCAATCAATGAATACCAATGAATACTAAGGAGACGATCAAGACATAATGTTTTTTCCTCTGAGGTTCACTTGCTTGCCGACAAGCTAGTCCCCACTGTGGTGATTCACTCACTTGGAGGTTCACGTGCTAAATACAATCACACGCCAAACCCGCAACCGAGTGCCATACAACAAACACAAGATGAGGATCATATAAGCCACAAGCAATCCACTAGAGTACCTTTTGGCTCTTCGTTGGGAAAATGTCAAGAACCCCTCACAATCACCACAATCGGAGTCGGAGATAAAAACCTTCCTCTGCTCAACGATCCTCACTGCACCAGGCCATCTAGGTGGCGGCAACCACCATGAGTAATAAGCGAATCCCACAGCAAAACACGAACACCAAGTGTCTCTAGATGCAATCACTCAAGCAATGCAATTGGATTCACTTCCAATCTCACAAAGATGATGAATCAATGATGGAGATTAGTGGGAGGGCTTTGGCTAAGCACACAAGGTTGCTATGTCAATGTAAATAACCAAGAGTGTGAGCTTGAGCCAGCCATGGGGCATAAATAGAGGCCCCAACAAAATAGAGTCATTGGGCTCACACTGCTCTGCCTCCACGGGGCGATCGGACGCACAGGTCGGGTCGACCAGACGCAGGACCCCAGCGCTCGGTCCACGGATCTATGCCACGTGTTCCTTCATTTGATTCTCCACAGCGTGATCCTAACGGTCAGATTCGCCCATGCCAGCACTCAAGTGATAACCGGACGCACAGGAGAGGACCGGACACGTCGGTGCCAGCCCTGTTCGCACACATGCCCATGCCATCACCCAATGACCAGACGCACTGCTCCCCGCGATAACCCAGCGTCAGATCATTTCTAGTAAGCATATAGAGAAGATTTTCATGACCGGACGCGTTCGCTTAGGTGTGACCGGACCCAAGCCAGAGTTCAGTTCTTCTTCTCCTCTACGCACCAATGCTTCGTGACTGACGTCAGCGTACGTCACCTTCTGACCAGACGTAGGCCCTGCGTGTCCGGTCACTTTCACTGTTTAGCATCTGGTCAAAGGACTGAGGGCGGCCTTCACTGCGTGTCACTGATCGGACGTGGCTACTGAGTCCGGTCGCTGCTGGAGCAGCGTCCGGTCACCTCAAGACAGCCCCTTCTCAACTCCAACTTTGCCACCCTTGATTAAATGTGCCAACCATCAAGTGTATCACGTTGTGCACGTGTGTTAGCATATTTTCACAAACATTTTTAAGAGTGTTAGCACTCACTAGAGTCTAAATGCATATGCAATAAGTTAGAGCATCTAGTGGCACTTTGATAACCGCATCTCGATACGAGTTTCACCCCTCTTAATAGTACGACTATCGATTCTAAATGTGATCACACTCGCTAAGTGTCTCGATCACTAAACAAAAAGCTCCTATCAAGTTTTACCTTTGCCTTGAGCTTTTTGTTTTTCTTTCTTATTTTTCCAAGTCCAAGCACTTGATCATCACCATGGTCACACCATCATCATGATCTTTACCATTGCTCCACCACTTGGAATAGTGCTACCTATCTCATGATCACTTAGATAAATTAGGTTAGCACTTAGGATTTCGTTAATTCACCAAAACCAAACTAGAGCTTTCAACCACTCTGTACACACCAGAGAGCTCCGACGCTCAAAACATCCCAAAACGCATGCTAAAACCTTCTCAAGAACTACGCATCGGTGCACTACTCTGGTGCATATAGCTCTCGTGCATTCAAATGTTGTTTCTCGCCTGTTGTTAGATTATTGCGCAAAATCTCCAGCGCATGCACTCTGATGCACACCAGAAGGTAATTTGTGAATGCATTTTTAGCCATACAATATGCACTATTTGGAACCTCCGGTACAACAACTCTGGTGCACACCGGAGGGCTCTGGTGAGTGCAAAACAATATCACCAAGTGCATCTCTCAAACTATTTTCGCAAGTGTGCTAACTCTCCAAATGTGTTCCACATGAACACCAACACTTTAGCACTAAGTTACCATTTCAAAATATTTTTCAAAGCATTTTCACTTGATTGCTTTCCACGCCACTCGATCTAAATGCAACATGAGTTAGATCTCTCTCCTAGTGGTACTAGTAACCATTCAGTTCACAAGAAAGCCCCTCTTGATAGTATGACTATCTATCCTAAACCTAGTCAAACACTTCTCTACTCAACCCTTGACCGGTGAAATGAAATGCCCTACAAATATACCTTTGCCTTGCACATTCCATTCTATCTCCATGTCGGTGATGCCACAACAAGCATCTAACCTCCATCTTGATCAAATGATGAACAATGGTCATCCATCAATGTAGCCAACCACGCTACCTTGATAATTGCCTATAGCATGAAGCTCCTCCTTCATTCTCCATCAAGCCACTTGATCACCACAACAAAGCAACGCTTGACTTATCTTCCATGAATGAAATATTCCACTTCATAGCTTCACATGGTCTTATTGGTTCATCGATCGTAGCCTCGCTTGCTCTTCACCATTACCTCGATCCATCGGTGCCAAGCCCTCTACTCGCACTTCAGCGCCTTGACGATCCATCGCACCTGAGTCTCTAGCTTGCCCTTCACGCTTGCAATTTATCCTTCATAGCCAAGCCTCGCCTCTTGATCTTCTCCACCTAGCCATATGACACCATATCATGTCTCATATTCAATGGGATCCTTTTGGAAAGTGAACCAAGCATACCCTAAAAGTCCTAAACAAGAGCACATTTGGTTTCTCAGGCAAAAACTCCTAATAAGGGCGCCTTAGGTTTCTTAGGCAAATATTGACTAACCATTATGAGTGAGAAACTAAAGTTATAAATGTGTTTGAATAGCCAACTAGCTATTCTCGGAGTGTGTGTCTTTGGCAAGTTTGTGCCAATATTTTTTCTGTGGTTGGAAGCTATACAAAGCATTTTTGTGTTGGCAAGTTTTTCGAGGCTAGCTGGCTACAAAACCAAACACGCTCTAAGCCTTTTGTTGTGTTGACCTGTCGCAACTTGCTTGTTGTAGCCACCTTACTTAGCTGGTTTGGGTTGGTACAAGGTGGGTGGCAGGAGGGATACTTATTTGTGACCATTAAATGAGTGCTCTTCAATGAAGACGTCAGTCAAAAATAATGATGAGCCCATTCGGCTGGCTTTAAGCCGGCTGGCTGGCTGATTCTCGCTCTCACGAAATCACTATTCACGTCTTGCCAGAACAGTATTTTTTTCTCACAACAATCAGCCGGAACAGTATTTTCCAGTCTTGCCGAACAGGCCCGATAGCTCCACCATATCGATGTAGCACACATATGACACAATTGAACGTATACTCTGTCTTTTGATCGTAGCTGTATATCTGTCGCAAAATTCAAAAGAGCACAACAACTCTATCATATAAAAAAGACAATAAACAGTGAGACAACATGTCACATCATACCCTGCGATGTACTCTCTCTGTTCCATTAAAAGTGTCGTTTTTTGACTTTTGAACTTCTTGTTTGATCGTTCGTCTTATTCAAAATTTTAATATAAATAATAAAATAAATAAATCATTATTAAAGTATCTCTACTGATAAAATAAGTCATAACAAAATAAATAATATTTATATAAATTTTTTGAATAAGACGAACAGTCAAACAAGAAGTCGGTCCCGTTCGGCTTATCCCATATCCGGCTTGTTTGGCTTCTTTTTTCAGCCGGAACAGTGTTTTTCTCTCACAACATTTCAGCCAGAACAATATCTTTTAGCCAATTTCAACCAAGATTCAGCCAGCCGAACGAGCCCTAAAAGTAAAAAAACAGCACTTTCAATAAGATGGAGAGAGTAATTGACTGTACACCCTGTCTTTCGGTCACAATCAGACAACTGCCTGGAATCCAGGAAAAGCCCATCGAAAATTCAAAAGAGCACAATAACTCTATCATATAAAAAAGACAATAAACAGTGAGACAACATGTCACATCATACTCAGTGATGACTCCCGTCCTATAAAAAATGTCGTTTTTGACTTTTGAACTTTTTATTTGGCTGTTCGTCTTATTTAATTTTTTAATATAAATAATAAATTAAATAAATTATTATTAAAGTATCTTTAATGATAAAATAAGTCATAAAAAATAAATAATATTTATATAAATTTTTTGAATAAGACGAATAGTCAAACAAGAAGTTTAAAAGTAAAAAATGGAACTTTCAATGGCCCTGTTCGCGTGCCCTTAAACCCGACTTGATCCGCTTTTTTTCATCTGGAACAGTGTTTTTCTCTCACAAATTCCTCCAGAATTTCTCCAAACTATCCCAATTCCTTCAGAACTATACCATCCGAACAGGACCAATGAGATGGAGAGAGTAATTGACTGTACACCCTGTCTTTTGGTCAAAACGAGACAACTCCTGCATTGCCTGGAATCTAGGAAAAGCCCAGTCCCACAGCTAGTTTGCCCTTTTTAGCTCCTAGAAATCATAGAGAGGCCTGGTTTAGATTGCAAGAGTTAGAAAAATTTAGCATTGTAGCACTTTTATTTGTATTTGACAATTATTGTCCAATTATAGACTAACTAGGCTCAAAAGATTTGTCTCGTAATTTACAATCAAATTGTGTAATTAGTTATTTTTTTATCTATATTTACTGCTGCATGTATGTATCCATAGATTCGATGTGATGGAGAGAGAGTGAAAAAACTTGGAACTTTGAAGCAATCTAAGGAATCAATATTTGGCACTGTAGCACTTTCGTTTGTATTTGACAATTATTGTCCAATCATGGCCTAACTAGGCTCAAAAGATTCGTCTCGTAATTTACAATCAAACTGTGTAATTAGTTATTTTTTTATCTACATTTAATACTCCATACATGTATCCAAAGATTTGATGTGATGAAGAAAGAGTGAGAAAACTTGTAATCTAAACAAGGCCAAGGCCAGACAGTAGAAAAGGTATGCATGGAAATCCCCGCATTGGGCCGTTGCCCGTTGGCGATTCTGGTACTACACGTACACCACTGGCGCAGCGGTCATGTCGGGTTCAAACACCGCATCCCCCAATCGAACGGTGCTGCGGGCGCTTTCGATTCGAATCGCCAATCCTCAGCCGCCCAATGTGCGCCTCGCCCAAAATTCAAACACGCCCAGCCTATCCCGACGTGGCAGTGCCCATGAATACGCCCCAACACTCAGGGGCAGTATCGTCATTTGTCTCCCGCAGCCAGAAAGGGCCGAGGACGCGCAGCGCGTGCGCAGCACCCAACCCCTGCCTATTTTGCTCTGTTCTGGACGCTACGCTCTCCTCTCCCCTCCCCTTCGTCTTCCGCCATTCCCGCTATCGCGGAGCGCAGGGTGAGCTCCTCGTCTTCTGCGGCAGCATCGGAAGGGTGAGCTCCTCGTCTCTCTGGCTGCTCTCGACGCGGCGGTCTGGGACTCGCCGCCAAGTATATTGCTGCGCTCGTTTGCAAGTGGGGTTTTCGGTTCCTCTGTTCTAACTTCGTTGGGGTTTTGTTGGGGCTGGTGTGGTGAAGCTGGTGGATGGCGAAGGTGGATTCGGTGGCGCCGGTCCCGAGCCCGACGTTCATGGACGCCACTCCCCTGAACCCGCCGCCGCCGCTGGTGGTGGAGGAGCTCGTGCTGCGCCGCAGTGCTCGTTGCCTCAATAGGCCAACCCGGCCCAGCTACGCGGACCAGGAGCCTCCTAAAAAGCCCGGCGGCCGGGGCCGGGGCAAGCGGAAGAGGGATGAGGAGAAGCCAGAGCTGGTGGCGGCGCAGCAGGGTGCCAAGAGCCCTGGCAGGAAGGTCTCCAAGGTCGAGGCGGGTGAGAGGAAGCCGATGCCCGTGATTGCGGCGGTGCCGGTCTCTTGCGCTGGCGTTGCTGCGGAAGACGATGCGACGGGGACAGGGAAGAGCGCCAAGCTGAGGGTGAAGGAGACATTGAGGGCGTTCAACAGCCACTACCTCCACTTTGTGCAGGTACCGTTGTGTGTCTGAATGCTCAGGTATTATCCAGTTTGGTTCATGTTTTTCGCTGAACTTGTAAGCATGTTGATACAGGAGGAGCAGAAAAGAGCTCAGGCTGCGCTACAGGAGATTGAGGCTAAGAGTGGCCTCAAACGTCAGACCAAAGGGGGTAAAAAGGTGCGAATCTTAGCTCTGTCTTGGAATTTATGTAATACCGATTTCTCGTATGCGTTTGTTCGTTAACTGTGCTTATGGGTCTATGAGTTGTATCATGGTGAAAACTGTTCGGTAATTTTGTATGCTACTTTGCCCTTATAAATGCAGAAGAGCAGTAAGCAAGAGGCTGAAGCTGAGGAGAAAGAGAAACGCCCATCAAAGCGGCCTGACCTGAAGGCAATCACCAAGGTACATGTTGTTCTTTGCCATTCTTCTCCGTTACCGAGCTGAATCCCTATATGTGTTTGCTATACTTGCTGGTCTTATTCTTATTGTTGAAATCCCAGATGCAAGAAATGAATGCCGTGCTTTATCCAGAGAAGAGGATTGGGCATCTACCAGGTTAATCTTTTACTTCTCTCCAAGGAAAAATTTGTATTGTGAAGTTTGAGGCGCATGAATTTAGTTATATATATATATATATATATACATATACATATATTTCCATTTTCTATATGGATGTGTAAAGTGATGGTCTTATCCAATCCTTCTCAGGGATCGATGTCGGAGATCAGTTTTATTCTCGTGCTGAAATGGTAGTGTTGGGCATCCACAGCCATTGGCTCAATGGCATTGACTACATGGGGATGAAATACCAAGCAAAGGTAACAGCAGCAGACATTTCTGTAGAAGTAAAGAGACGTTTTTCAAGAAAAAAATAGACGGGAAGGTTTTGGATCAGGAAATTTGCAAGTTTACTTCATTCTGAACATGCCATAGAACATCTCTTTTGTTCATTTGATAGGGGAATCACACCTTGATCCAACATGCTTTTATCGCTGTATGTAATTATTCAATATTAGCATTTCCCTTTCAGCACTCCCAAGTTACCCCTTCCGATCAGATATATAAGTCCATCTAGGTGTATCTTTAGTCAAACTTTTTTTTACCTTTTGACTATCAATATCTGAATTTTAGTCGTATACTAGATTCATTATGAATCAAGAACCGTTGCTAGACTGCTGACCGCCTTGCAAGTTGGGGGCTTCCCACCCTGCAGTTTGTCCCTTGTGTGATCAGGCCCATGAAACGATACAGCATACCCTGATTGCTTTGTGTTTGCAAGGCAGGTTTTGACAGCTATTTTTTTTTTCTGTGTTGGGGTTGCTTCCTTTTTTTGCAGTAGCTGGTGGAGCAAGAAAATCAAGGCAGTTCCTAAGGAGATAAAGAAAGGGGTTTATTCGCTCATAATCTTAGTTGCTTGGGAGATTTGGAAACATAGGGACCACTGTGTCTCTGAGGGTGGTAGTCCTTGCTTTCAAAAGGTTCTGCTTGTAGTTCATGAGGAGTGTAATCTGTGGTGCTGGGTTGGTGCTAAGGCTTTACATAGATCCTATGTAGGTTGTTGCCATTGGCTGCTTAGAATCCTGATGGTTTTTTTTGTCGTGTTTTTGTTTCCAGCGTGTGATGCTGTTAGCGTTGTACTAGGTGGCCTAGGGGTGTTGGCTCTGCCACTCATTTGTTTTTTTCTACTTAATTAAATGACACAAAGATCTCTTGCGTCGTTTGAGAAAAACAAAGATTCATTATGAAAGATAGATCATGTTATATAGATCTCTTTATATTTTCATATCATTGGCAAGATCTGCATTATTTAAGATAATATATTTTTATAGATTTGTGTGTCAAAGTGTCATATTGGAGACTATGTCAATGTCCTCATGGATAATTCCTTGTCGCAACATCTTGTAGTTGTTTCTTTGTATTTTTCTAAATGTTGAGCAATTTATTGGCTATTCCATTTCAAGCTTCTAAAACAAACCGTAAATGGCTCCTAAAGGGAGTGATCATGTGTCAGAACTAATAATTTTGAATTTAATTATGCGAATGAGTATGAGAAGTTAACTTTTCCACTAGCCACACTGTATTGTAATGTCGGGGATATATGAAGATGATCTAGACAAAGCCGATGAAATTATTTATACGGGTCAAGGAGGAAACGATTTACTTGGTAACCATCGCCAAATTGGCTCTCGTGATTGAAACGGGAATTTAGCATTGAAGGTTGGTTTCAATGGTTCTTATTTATTACTTAGTTATATCCAATGTTTTTCGACGGCTTATCGTTCCTAATCGATGCGGTACCGATTAGAGATTTATCGAGACGATTAGTCGACCTCGATCGGTCTAATCGTCCATATAACCGTCCGAAAGATATAACAGGACTATATAAGTATATATCATATATGTATGGTATATATATAATATACCATATACTATATATTTATATAGTAGACATCGAACATATTTCTAGTTAGTTAGTTACTTACCTATGAGATCTCGACTCCATATTCTTGTCCCAAACCTCCATATGTTTGCTTTGATTTTCTGCAGAAATAATAGATAACTTGAGTAAGTAGATGCAAAAGAATAGTGTGACAGATCGACAAAGATTACAATAAAGACATACTCAATCCAGATCCGTAAAAGTAGGAATTAAGAAAACTAGCATAGTCCATGACTTACTTAATATAGTACTAGTAATCGAGTACATACTACAAACTAAATAATTAAACACCGCAAACAACATTCATAGTTTTAAGATAACACTAGCTGCCATTCAATCAAAGATTCAATGACCATCTAAATCTAAATAAGCAAATCATCATCCAAATTGAAGCCTCCTCCTCCATCTCCACCCCGAGTCTCCATCCACCTCCATTCCTACTTGACATTAGATGCATCTGGTGAACTTGTGCTTCATGGTCATCATCTTCATCATCAATGCTATCTGGAGCAGCGGCGTTTGCAATTGCAGCAGATCCTTGGACGCTTCTCGGTATACATCTGTCGACAGAGGTCATTGCTTTGACGAGCAAAGCAGCAGCGACCCTAGGCAAGTTGTGGCCTCAGAGATTCTCGGATGCACCAATAGCTTCATCAATGAGAGCCCAAGTCGATTCCTCACAATTTTCATCCACACATTCATTATCCCATTGAAATTCATCTAGCGTGAGAGGGTTGCTCTTCTGTCCTTTGCAACCAAGCTCTCTGATTTTTTGAAACCTGTTTGACATCTTTTTGTTGTAACCGACATAGACCAATTTATTGAACCTCTTGTGCTCTAATTTGTTCCTCTTTTGGTGTGGGACTGCATAAAAAATAATGAACAACACATTGGTTTGCAAGCAATATCATGAGATACATAATTGATTTTACTTGAACTAGCGAAGTGGTACTTACATGGAAAAAAACACTCCAATTACGCCACAACCTGATGCAGAAAAGCAAAGACTAATAATTTTCTTTGCTAGACTTTGGAGCTCAAATGAGTAGCCACCATAGGAATTCCACCAATGACTGAAACACAATTACCTAATAATCAGGTCATAACAAAGCAAATATTGAGAAGGATTGAAGGTTTTAAAATATTCAAAACTTACTAGGGTTCTTTTTGTCTCTGTCCCTTATTGCTAATGGCATTGAGAAGCCTTCACCTTGATCGTTCATAATCATCGACTTTGACGAGAAATCTTGGATTGTTCATCGTCATCCGCCACAATTTTGTATAAAATTTCATTGAACATGATCCTTAGCCTTGCAGCTTTTCTCTTGTCTTTCTCCCTTAAGGCAAAGAACTTGCTGGATTCAAGAATAGGGCTGCCCATACAACTTTCGTTGCATTTGGTTTTCCCACCTATTATCATAGCGCTTCATTACTTCTTTAAGCAAGTCGGTTTTAGCTTTTAAAGAATCTTTGATGGTGGTCTTTGCATGATCCATGGCTGCCATGATCTCGTGGAGCTACTAGTGTCTCATCCCCATCTCGCAATCCTTAGAGCGACGAGAAGGGGCTGTGAAGCTCTCAAGCAACACTCCACTCTATTCCAAAAAGGCATGGAAAGGACAATATCCTCAACTTGTTTGCCTTCACTAGTGTTAGACAGACTGTTAGCCTGCCATTCTTCACTAACAACTAAAGCTCTCAAGCCATTCTTGTGCTTGTACATACTTGCCAATGTTAGGTAAGAAGTAGCAAATCGAGTCACAGCTGGTCTCACAAGATCTCCACCTATCTTCTGTCTCATTAGATCAAGTATCCTCCCATGCTTGTATAGAAATCTGCACACTTTCTTGCCCCAATTGATGGCAGTGTTGAATTCCTTTATCTCACCAATGTCTTGCAGCAACAAATTCAGACAATGGGCAGCACAAGGTGTCCAAAACAAATGTGGGATCCTCTCCATTAGAATCCTTCCCGCTGCCTTAAAGTTTGCCCCATTGTCTATGACAACCTGCACCACATATTCCTTCCCAATCTTGTCAACTTGCTGCTCCAACAAATCAGCTAGCATTTGTGCATTTGCTATCTCACTTGAAGCATCCACTGAACCTAGGAAGAAGGTCCCTGCTGGACTGTTGGCAAGAAAATTGATTATATGGCGGTGGCTTGTATCCGTCCAACCATCGGACATGAGAGTGCAGCCATATTCTTTCCAACTCTCCTCATGCTTCTTTCTTAGTTCTGCTGTCCTGTTGACAGTCCTTTCAAGCAATGGTTCCCTTATGTCATGCATGGTTGGTGAGCGGTACCCAGGTTCATACTGCCCAATGGACCCTGCAACAAAAGGGAGGAGGAAGCAGCAAGCAGCAGGGAAGATCCACGGATGGGCTGCTTGGATTGGAACCGGAAGGAGGAGGAGGGAGTGAGATGCACGCAGTGAGGAAGAGATGGAGCTTACTGCGCACACGGCGGGAGTGTGAGAGTCTTGAGGAATGAGGAGAGAGAGTGGGGGTGAGGTATATAAGAGAAACCCTAATGGGCCTGGCCCAAATAAATATAGCTTGAAGAACTCAAGTAGTCCATCGACTATTTAGTCTTGATCGGCAAAGAGACCTAATCGGACGATTAATCGCGAGTAATCGACGATTAATCGACGATCAGTTTCGA
Source organism: Miscanthus lutarioriparius (assembly GCA_904845875.1). Lineage (NCBI taxonomy): Eukaryota > Viridiplantae > Streptophyta > Magnoliopsida > Poales > Poaceae > Miscanthus > Miscanthus lutarioriparius. Next base: position 7,992,963 of record CAJGYO010000006.1, on the reverse strand, counting down.
TCGCTCTCGATCAAATCGGAGGGCCTAATCAAGTGCTAAGTACCAATAAGGACGATTAATCGCGATTAATCGGACGATCAGAAAACATTGGTTATATCAATTGCATGTAATGTACTGTGTTCCACTTTTTGTGGTTATGCTTCATTCCAAGTTATAATTAATTTTGGCTTTGTCCTAAGTTAAACTTCCTCAACTTTGACAGTTTATAAAAAGTACACAAACATCTAGAACATCAAATGATCAAGTTTGTTCAATCAAACTCTTCACAAAATAAATTTTAATAGAGATTTTGTTTCAACTTGTAGATGTCTATATATTTTTCTAAAAACTCGGTTATGTTAAAGAAGTTTGATTTAGGGCAACCAAAAGTGAACTAGAAGTTGGAACAGAGGGAATATTATAGTTCTTCTATAAAATGTGTTGTAATGTGACATACCACTTTGACTTGATTTGTCCCATGGTGGATCATGTGCACATGTGTATGATAAGTAGGGTGTTTAGTCCCATCTTGCTTGCATAGGGTGAGAAACACCAACATATAAGCCTAGCTGGTCCAAAATCCAATAGCACTAGCCCCAAATTAACCCTTCTACGTGAAACACGGACAAAAGTGTAAGTGGGTTTGTTATGAGTGTGGTTTAGTAGGTGTGCAGGGTAGGCCTAGTCTTCATTGGACCCTATGGGTCTGATTGGTTGCCTGTATTACCCTATATCCAGACTTGTGCAGTGCAGTTTGCTCGTGAGTGCTCAAAGCAAGCCTAATGCTGCATTGGCTAGTACGCCAGATTTTTTCATATTAGACAATGCAGGGCTGCACAAGCTGATGTGCATACAAAAATGAAATATTCTCATCCTTCATACCTTTACTCAACTAGAACATGGAGGTGACTACATGCAACAAAATTTAAACAACCAAATATAGTTTTATCAAATGTGTCTTGTCTGTGCAGACTGCAGAACAACTAAACACCAAGACACTTCATACGCTTATGTTGCGTAAGGCCTAATGTAGGCTAAGACTGGTTTTCCAGTTGTTCAAGCCATGACCCATGGCATGTCTGACATATTTAACATTTCAGTGCCCGAGTTAATTTATATACTCAACATCTTGGTTGAGCGCGGTGGTAGGTCCTCTGGTTGGGAGGCTGCCGGCCAGGGTTCAAATCCTGGATTGCATGGAAAAAACGTCCATCGATAGGTAACTGTCTACAGAGATATACGTGCTGCAGGCGTGTCCTGGGCAGCCAGCTTTCGGGGCCTTTATCCGACGGGTTGAGTTTTTTCTCTCTTATCGATCACAAATGTTTTGCTGTACACTTTCAAATGAATCGGTCTCTAGCTTATATATAAATTAAGCTCATTTTATTGATCTCATTTTATTTTACTGTTGCAGAATAGCAGGGACAATGGTAATCCTATCCGAGTTATTCGAGGTCATTTGTCAAAAAATAGCTATACGGGAAAGATCTACACCTACGATGGACTTTACAAGGTCTTTATGTTTTCCGAATTCTCTTATGAATAATGTAGACCAGATGTTCTCGTCTTGTTATTGGAGCTTGGGCTTTTTAACCTGCAATCCCATGGAGATGCATACACACCAGAAATAGATTTGCTAGTATCTAGTTCTATTGCATTATCTGACCAATTCTATTTTTGCTATTTCATGTGGATAATCTGTAGGTTGTAGATGACTGGGTACAGAACGGAGTGCAAGGCCATGTGGTTTTCAAATTTAAATTGAAGCGGCTTGAGGGTCAGCCATCATTGACGACTTCTGAGGTATACCTGAACAGAGACAGCAAACTGAGTTGGTTGTGCTGATATTACCCACTGTCTTGTTATAGTTTGGATGGGTGGCCTTCACTTATTTTATACTATATCGTGTCAACTGGTAGAGAAGAAATGTGGAAATAACATGAGACTTCTCAGATTTGCTAATTCAATCACACATTTGCTAGTTCCAGTGCAGTTTTCCTTTCAGAAATATGTTTGTGTCGTCTTTTCTGTAACTGAAATATGCTTTTGAATTGCGATAATATACTAATAATACAGCCACCGTTGTGCTTGACCAGTTGACCTTTTAAATGGAATCTATATTCCCTTGAATAAATTTAACTTTGCATTTTTGTATATACTGGAAATATCATGTGTTTGTGTCATCACATATCTGTGTGTCCAGGTGCGATTTACTCGTGCAGAAGCTCCCACAACTATTTCTGAATTGCCTGGGTAAATGATCCAAACACCTGAAGTTTCATTTTTTGTGCGTGCGGAATCGAAGTTTCTATTTTACCATTCATGATTTCATTTTTTTTACGATAAGTTATGTGTTCTAAAATAAAGTAGCTCGTATTGATTATATGTGTGCTTAAACATGGAGGATACAATATTGAAAGACTATTGTTGGTTGTATTGCCTTAGCCTGGAGTGCGAGTATGTATTCTCCCTTAGTTCCAAAATGCAAGTCATTTTAGTTTTGTCCTAAATCAAACTTCTCTATCTTTGACCAAGTTTAGAGAAAAATGCATAATGTAAACATTAAATTTGTTTCATTAAATCCACTATGAATTACGTCTTGATAATTTATTTATTTGGTATTGTAGATCTTAATACTATTTTATATAAACTTGGTAAAGTTAGAGAGATTTAACTTAGACCAAAACTAAACCGACCTGCATTTTGAAACAGTAGTAGTTTTTAGTTCAAGTATCTGTATAAACATGCCAATCTACTAGAGATAAAGAAGGATCTGTACCATATAGAAATCTTAATAACTAAATATATCTTTAAAGATTTGTCATATATCACATATGTGGTTGTGGTCATTTCACGACTGTGCTATGCTAACATCCATGCATGTATTCTTTTATCACCTTAGTCTTAGTGATACAGAGGTTATGTTTCCTTGAATGAAACTTAATCATATGTCATGTTTAATTTGATAGACTGGTTTGTGACGACATCTCTGGAGGGCAAGAAAATATTCCAATTCCTGCTACTAACTTGGTTGATGATCCACCTGTTCCTCCATCTGGTATGTTCAAATTTATCAATTGTCTATTTCATATTTTCTTTGTTGCAGGGCTGTTTGCATTGTTCCAATAAACTAGAGCAAATGTGTGTAGTGTGACTTTTAAATTTTGAACAAGCTACATCCTAGAATACATCAAATAGCACTATAGCAGTTTATATCGCAAATCAGATTTTTGGAACTTGTACTATCCAATGGCTCTTCCTCCTTCCACATTTTTTCCACTGATTTTTCTGCGAGTTTCAAATAAGTGACATTTTGAGTTGGTGTCGACCATTATATATTGAGTTTGGATATTCTGAAAACGATACAGATAGATTGTATCAAAATGTAGTTTCATAACACTATACTTTTGCTATGTTTTATAAATTTAATTACAACAAAAGTCAGTAGTCAAAGTTGTATTTTGATGATCATGTCTATGTCCAAAACATATCTTATTCTGTAACTGTTGGGAGTAGAACATAACAATACTTCCGTTTGCAGATCGGTTTACAAACAACAGTTAGCCAAGGTGCCCAACAAGAATATTTGGAAGTTGTACCAACAAACAAGATAATACAATGAAGTGCTCTTTGAAACTTTTAAAACATAATAGTAACTAAGCTGCCCAAATTCAGTGCCAAACGTTTCTTGTTTTATGAGAATTTATCGTGTCGCTTCTAGCAGATCTGCTTTCTTCTATTCCTGTTCCTGTTTCAATTTATACACTAATCATCAGTGGCTGATTGCTTAGTGTCACCTTTGGCAACACTTTAGGTTTCACATACTTGAAGTCTCTAAAAATTCCAAAGGACATCAAGATTCCATCTAGTATTATTGGCTGTGATTGTGAAGGAGATTGTGCTACCAACAAAAATTGTTCATGTGCTCAGCGCAATGGTTCTGATCTGCCTTATGTATCATATAAGAACATTGGCAGGTAATCACAATGTTTAAATGGTTCAATACTTGGATGGATTTTGCAACTATTGTTTTTTTAATTTTTTTGCCTCTAATTCTATAGGTTGGTGGAGCCCAAAGCAGTTGTATTTGAATGTGGGGCTAACTGCAGTTGCAACCATGATTGTGTAAACAGAACATCTCAACAGGGTTTGCAGTATCGCTTAGAGGTTGGTATTTCTCTTTCCAAGAGTCTTGTGTTCTGATACTTCCTAGGATATCTATTTTATACTTTTCCCCTATCAAAAACGTAGGAGAGCTGTGTTTTGTTTCATTAAGAAAACACATTCTTTCTTGTGCTTCCACAGTTTGGCCCCTTTCACAATTCTTCCGTTGGGAGTGACAGCTCTTACTAGCATTTGTATCTAGCTATATTTTGCTTAACAGGCTGAATTTTGCAGGTATTTAAGACAGCTTCAAAAGGTTGGGGAGTCAGGACTTGGGACACTATCCTCCCTGGGGCTCCCATCTGTGAGTACACGGGGGTGTTGAGGAGGACCGAAGATTTGGATGGTTCACAAAACAACTATTGTTTTGACATCGACTGTCTTCAAACCATGAAGGGTTTGGATGGAAGGGAGGTAATAGTTTTCTCATTTACTGTAACATGAAATATTGCCAAATTCTACTCCTATATCACTAGTCCTTTCTGTAATAATTATTTTAGGTGTGCTGAAATTTCATCAGATGCTGAGCACTCATGCTATGTACTCTGTCCTGCAGAAAAGAGCTGGATCTGAAATGCACCTGCCTAATCTTCATCCTGAGAATGATTCAGATGCACCTCCTGCACCTGAGTACTGCATAGACGCTAGTTCTATTGGCAATTTTGCCAGATTTATAAATCACAGCTGCCAACCTAACCTTTTCGTCCAGTGCGTTTTGAGCTCACACAATGATGTTAAACTGGCAAAAGTGACGCTTTTTGCTGCTGACACTATACTTCCTCTTCAGGTGAGAAGTGTTTGAGTTCTCTCAACCAAACAGTAGACTCTACCAAAATAAAATTTCTGATTACCATGTGCTTTTCAGGAGCTATCCTATGACTATGGTTATCGCTTGGACAGTGTTGTTGGGCCTGATGGAAAAATTGTGAAGCTGCCTTGCCACTGTGGTGCTCCTGATTGCCGGAAGCGCCTCTACTAGACCTGCAGTGTGTTTCTATTTGGATTTTGGAGGAAACAACTTATATTGTAGGGAAGCAGTCATGGTATCTATGTAGTTGACATGCTCTGATATATAGCAAAAGAGGAGCAACTTAATCTCCTTTTAGAGCATTCTTATTTTGTGAGCATTAGAGGACATGCTGGTCATGGTAGCATATTTTGCAGCCAACCAATTTTAACTGATATCTCTGGACATCTGGTCCTAGAACAGTTAACCTCTAGATAAATATATATAGATTACTTGTTTCCTCAATGGCTTGGATCTGTGTTTTTTCTGTCATGTGCCGTCGTGTGTGTGTTTTAATCAATGGATACATGGACTACTCAGATGCCATTTTCAAATTTTGATGGCAACTGAATTATCAAATAGCGACAAATACAATGTTGTCGATTCATGTAGCATTTTCTCCTGTTGAAATAGGTACTACAACTGATTCAATGGTATCTTGGATGTCTTGTGGTCTCTAGTGACTTGAATTTGAATTTTCCATGTCTCAGTACTGTCAATAGCTAGTAAGGCTTCGGGTGTTGGTGTTGCTGCTGGTGTATGTCAAATTGTTAATATGTCATGCTTTCATTCATATGATTTGATCATGACACTAATTTAGTAATTTGCATATCTCCCAGGATGTTAGCTGTGAGATTTCATTTGATCTCTGGTTTTAATCCTTACTAATTGTTACTCGTTGCTAATTGGCAGCAATTAAAAACTGCTTGCTAATTGTCTGATCTGATGGATATGTAATACCACTAAGCCAGACTGCATTTGCTGTACCACATTCAATTCTTGTAAAATTATGCTCACTGCTGAAAACCGCAAGCTTTGACGTCGATTCAAAGGCTGATAAATCCCAGCCGGGGCTGACGTCTTGGCGAGAGGCCTCATAGTCATAGCGCGGCGCACGATGTCTGCCAACGAGAACTCACCGCCGGTGGAGGCCGCTGCCGCTGCAGCTGCAGCCGCCGCCGCCGCGTCCACGCCACGGTCGCGGCTGCCGCGGTGGACGCGGCACGAGACGCTAGTCCTGATCCAGGCGAGGCGCGCCATGGAGCGGCGCGGCCTGCAGCTGCCGGCGGTGCGGCCGCGGCCCAAGTGGGCGGCGGTGTCGGCCTACTGCTGGCGCCACGGCGTGGAGCGCGGGCCCATGCAGTGCCGGAAGCGGTGGGGCAACCTGTCCTGGGACCTCAAGAAGATCGTCGCGTGGGAAGGGAAGGCCATAGCTGGCGCCGGCGCCGGCGACGCGCAGCACGAGTCGTTCTGGGACATGCGCGGTGACCAGCGGCGCGCCAGGCAGCTGCCGTCGTCCTTCGACCGCGAGGTGTACGACGCGCTCGTCTGCGGCGCGTCCGCCGGAGACGGCGAGGACGCGGCCGCGGTCGTGATGCCGCCGGACTTCGGCGACGGGGAGCTGGAAGGGGTGTACCGGCAGCCGCCCATCATGGTCATGCCCATATCAGGTCAGCACTCGTACTGGCATGTATGTGCACGTGACATGGATGGCATCACATGTTTGGTTTGTTTTGCATGCAGTGAGGAAGTACGAGCCCCCTCCTGCCTCTTCTGAACACGAATGCTCTGGTCCAGGTGCGCCGAATATTTTCATCAATGTTACATACATGCATTATGCCATTATATCACGTGATTTTTATTTTATGAAAAAGAAAGTAACTACAACTTTTATCAGACCCGGCTACCGGGGGTCAACATGTCATCCAAATAGGCGTGGACTCTTTTCATATTTGCATGACAAGTGGGATCCACAACCTTTTTTAGCTCCTGAAATTTGTAGGTATTTGTTAGACGGGTCAAAATTATTGTAGGTTTGTGAAATGGTCGATATGAATTCTAGTTTGAAAATGTACAAAATCTTTATATTTTTGTGAGATTAACTAAAAAAAGATAGTATTCAGGCGATCCAAATTACAAAATGTTTTTTTTATTGAAATTCGTATGCATTTGTTACTATGGTTAAAATTTGTTGGAGGTTTGTGAAATGGTCAACATAGATTGTATAGTTTTATGACATCGCAAATAGCTGTAGTTCGTTGAAATTAATCGTAGTTGCAATGAACTGCACGATAAGCTGTTTCGCGTGTGGCCATGGCAGTGACAGAGAGCGATCAGAAGAAGGCGGGCGCGGCGGCGTCGGACAAGAACTCGACGTCGTCGCAGCACGACGGCGGCGGCTTCAGGACAGCGACGCGACGTTCGTGGCGGATCAGGCAGAGGGCACGGCCACGGCCACGCCGGCGGCGACGGCGACGGCGACGGCCAGCATTGGGAAGCAGGTGATCGAGGCCCTGGAGAGGGGCAACCGGGCGCTGGAACAGCAGCTGGAGGCGCACAGGAGCAGGTGGGACGCCGACAGGGAGCAGCGGGCGGCTCTCCTCCGCGCCATGGACAGGGTCGCCGACGCCGTGTGCAGGATCGCCGATAAGCTCTGAGGGTCCGGGTCGACGACGGAGCTGCATGGGATGCTTCGGTTGCCTTCGCCGTGGACTGAATGAAGAGTGACAAATACAAGACGTGCATGCATAAATGCATTCAGAATTTCAGATAGCAGTGCACATGAAACAAGGACGATATATATACACAATGAAGTATAGCAGCTGTGAAACGGGGAACTGGAAACTCTTGAATCCTACTGAAATAATGAGATCTCTACCCACCTGCCCTACTGTCTCATCTGAATCTATCTACTACTATGATGAACATGCTGCTGTCTTGTCTTGCTCAAAAGTCTGAAACGTTGTGCCGTGGGCCGTGGCGTGGCTCCAGGTCCAGGATTTGGAGCCGGTCTGGATGGCTGGATCACTCTCGTCTTTTTTTTTAAAAGTGGATCGCTCTCGCTTTTGCTAGTTCGTGCGTTGAGCTTTTCTGTCTTTATGAAAAGGCACCTCGCCGCAGCGATCGGTTCTTGGTCTCTCACTCCCCTAGCCCTCTCCCTGCTATGATTAGCGATCGGTTCTTGGTCCGTGCTTTTACCGACTGAATCTGAATCTAGCCCTGCTCTGTTCATCCGTAATTCACTAGCTTTTTTGCTCCTTTTTTAGTTTGAGGGGTCATGTACATGTGCTGCAACTCAAATGTTCAACAAGCCCTTCCCTGTGGCTGTGGGATCATGCTACTGAGTAGTACTGACTGTGACTGTGCCAGTGTTCATGTTCCTGACTGTGACTATGATGCCGGGTTCACAGTGAGGCCAGGCCAGGTGTGAGCACTGCACAGCTCTCTCACTCAGCTAGTCAGCTTGAGGCTTTCCAGTTCAGAATTTCAGACGCTGCTGCCCTGCCTCTGCTCTGCTCGCTCATCAGACAAGTGGCTACAGCTTCATAAGCAGCGCACGTGAAGGAAGAATATTCAGGCGACGCCGCGACGACGCAGGAGCCGACCAGGCAGGCAGTCAGCTAACTCTTGCTCTGTTCTTCTCGCCTTGTCTGTCACTGCAGCCGCGACACAGGTGCATGGCATGGGATTTCTCGATCTGAGGCGTCACACCGGAGCCCGGTGCGGTGCTCCGGAGTGTCCCCAGCACTGCACGGATCCGGTTATTTCGCCGCGCGTGCTGGATGGGGGGGCTGCCGGCTGCCGCTAGTGTTTAGTTCAGCAGACCGCGACGCGAGGTGGTCTTGTTCGGCCAGTGCATGCAGTAGGTGAGACGATAGCTATCGTCCTATCGATACAGCGTGGAAGCAGAATGCATGATCCTCCCTGAACCTGAATGAACACATATGCTCTGCTGAATGGATGCGTGAAGGAAGAAAACACGGGGATCGTGGAGCACGGGCACTTGCGTGGCATATACACATATACATATACATATACATATGGCTGCTTGCTTGCTGCATACATGCATGCTACATTATTCAGAATGGAAAAAAAAAGCAATGAAAGAAATGGAAATAAACGGACTGGAATAAGAAATAGATTACCACTAACAGACTATTACAAACTATATATGCAGCTGCTACTAGTTATGTATAAATATAACAAGCACATACAGCAGTATCATACTCTATATATGCGGTATATATATAGACTATAGTACTATACTAGCTATGGTGGTCATGAGCCGTAGCATCCCAAAAACCAGGACAGCGTCCTGGCATGGCCGCCGCCGGGCGAAGACGCCGCCGCCGATGTGGCGTCGTTCCAGCCTGCTGCAGCACCCAGCAGTGCCTTCCTGTGCTTCTTCTTCTTCTTCTTGGTGTGCACCACCTTCCCGCGCACCGTCACCTCCTTCTTCCCGAAGTCCACCATGTAGTCCAGCAGCCCTGCTAATGGAATGGACACAACACAAGCACAGACATGAGCTATGCGGATGAGCAGGCAGCAGTACGTACGTACAATGGCCAGTAGGCCAAGATGGATGCGTAAGAAGGAAGAACGATGCATTAGTTAGCACTGCTAGTAAAGGTAAACGCATTACGGACATCACATGATGCGTCCTAAACTCCTAATGACAGGTAATTGGTGGTGATGGTCCATATGTACTTATGCGAATTAACTGACATGAGTACATGGCATCTCTGAATGTGGATGCTCACCGTTCATCTTGGAGACGACGTTGGCGACCCGCTGCCGGCAGTGCGAGCACCCCATGTTGGCGCTCATCACCACCACCTGCACCTGCGCATTATTATTCCAGCAATTTCTCTTTATCAGTTTCATCTCTACATCAACACACTCACTCTCCATAAACATCATTATTGGCATCCATCACCACCATATATATACAACTCATCATGCATCATCTGCATTTGCATTGCTTCTACGTAATGAATAAGGGTGCATTTGGCACTTGGCAGGGATCCTTCGTGTTGTTTCCCCGCCAAAACGGCACCCAAGGTATAAGGTATGGAGTATGTACCAGCTCGCTATCCAACCACCGATCCGTTCAGCGATAGCACGGCACGTATGAATCGATCAGATCGATGCTTGTTTGGCCAAAATGCAAGTTGGGTTAGATAGATAGCCTCGCCTTAGCTGTTGACATTAATCATGAACGGTTAAGTGGTCACAGACTTATATCCTAATTAAAAGCTAGTTAATTAACTAGCTACCTATGCGTCCATCACACCTAACCATTATTCCACCTTCCACTAATCAGGACGTACGGCTAGAGTTCATTGTACATTTATAAACTATTTGTGAGGAATATACGTACCACAGGGGAAGAGAACTATGATATAGCCATATAGGGTACATATATGTTCCTCTCTCAAATACCAAAAGTCACATGGCCGCCACTCTTGAACCCTAATGCAGATTGTACTACTCCTATAGTCCTGTCAGGCAGCCAGCAGTGGTATTACTATTATTATATCTCCCTGTCTCTGTGCCTCCACGGCACATCATATCATAACAATATCACTAACATATAGTATATGCTAATCTATTGGCTATGCAAGCCACTTGCATTATAGTATGAATACTGTATCACGTGCAGTGTGGCCTGGGCTGGGTCGTCTGGACTAGTCGCATGCCTACCGTTGTGATCTTCCTTGTTGGTCTATAGTGATCAGGCCAAGACTTTTTCAGATACCATGCAGAGCAAATGCATGTGGCCATCATCCCTTGTTGTCGGGATAAAAATTACTGCGAGGATAGATGTAATGTAAGTAGCAGGGCCATGACGCATGTCAGTAATGCATGTACACAACAACGTCTCTCTAAAGAATCTTCAGAAGAAGAAGCAGGATGTGGAAAGCGTCAGTATCGCTGACGCTCTTTTGTTCATTCTACAGTGTAATCTATCACTATAGTCTACAAACCCATCCATCCTGATAGCGATCAGCGAATCATTGTAGTATCTGTTATCGAAATTCCCTTTGTCTAGACGTAAGAAACTTGTGCAGATGCTGGAAATTAAACTCATTAAATATAGATAATGTTCGGTCAGAGCTATAACTGATGGTGAAATGCTGGACACTGAATCAAATGGGAGCACGCATGTGTGTATACTTGCATGCATTGGTCAAAATCAAATGGGATAAGAGAATGGATTAACGAGTGAAGGGGATGGTTTACTTAGGCCCCGTGTAGATTGAAGCTGCTAAAATTTAAACAGCTAAACCAGTTGCTAAACTTTAGCCATACCTGTTTAGTTTGGTGGACTAAAAGAGCACTTTAGTCCCTTTTAGTCAGGGTGTTTAGATCCAAAGTGACTAAAAGGTGAGGCAGTCCGGGCTTTAGTCCCGTTTAGCAACACATTGGTGACTAATTGGCTAAATACCATTTTAGTCCTATTTAGTCATAGTATTTAGGAAAAAAGTGACTAAATGAGACTAAAATTAACCAGCTAAACTTTAGCGGCCCAATCTAAACACCCCCTAAATTTATTAATTCCACATGCATGCGCGTGTACATATCAGGTCAAAGGAAGCGTACGTGTACGTGTTGCGTAGCACATGCCTTGGATTTGACGGCATAAACACGCAGGAATACGGACGGATAGATAGCCTACCCCGGAGAAAATGACTCTGAAGCAACCTAGCTCCACGAATAGGATGCAAACATTCCTGCACTGTCACCTAAATTCATTTCTTATTTCTTTTTTGTTTTGAAAAAAGAGACAGAAACTTGCCGGTCAAAGCAAAGGCTAATACTCCTACTACTGCTAGTAGTAATCTTCAACGGTAGGAATAAGATGGTATTCATCAGGCAAGGCGGCTACAGTTCTTGCCTGCTCATGCTTGGCACGTGATGTCTGCTCATGCCTTAGCCTTGTCTACTGCTTATGGTCAGAAGTCAAAAACACTGCGAGAGAAGAGAAGGAGACACCGAAATCGGTGACGGCTTCACCATCGTCGTGGCAAGACAGGCAGCTCGAGCTCCCAGCAACGGCCAACAGCCGACAGCTCAGCTGTGGCCGAGACCGGCACAAGAAACAAGCGGCACCAATAACATCGCAGAGCATAGACCGGCGCAAGAAACAGGCTACAGTTGCTGCATGCGTGCCCGGTGTCTGCTACCAGATTCAGTCTTGCTAACAAGTTACTGCGTGCTACTCTCTCAATCGATTTCCATGTGAACAACAACAGTAATGTGTAGTAGTTCACAGATTCTGATCTCCAGGCTGATCAGATCACTTCCGTCTTATTTCCAGGCAGGGCAGGGCAGGTTAAGAGATAGAAAGAGAGACAGACAGACAGGGAAGTAAACTGCTCCCTGCAGTGGAGTTGTTTGGCGGATTGGCACTAACAGTAACAGGGGCGGGGCCTTTCACCTTTACGCTAAAAGCCAGACTGGAAGGCAAAAGCGATTGCAACAGGGGGCCTCTTGAGAATCCAAGGAGATAACCACATCTCTTCTCCCTCGATGAGCAGAGAAGAAACAGTGGGACAACGGACACTGAATGTGTGGAGCTGGAGACTGTCGGAATGCAGTGAAGGATGTAGTGACTTTACTGTTAGTCTGTTACTACCACTGAAGCCTGAACTGATAGGCTCCATTGAGAAACATGTAGTGATGGACAGGGCTAATGGTTTCTGGAACGGCAAAGGCTAGCATCCTCAACGAAGGAAGAAGAACAGAATTCTTCGGCAGAAAGAATGGCTCTAGTTTCAGCAGAGTAATAATAATCTAAGCTGGATTTCAAGAACCCAACGACATGAAAGCCATTGCAGATTTTTCATTTCTGGGTACTGATCAGCTAGCTGACAATGATGAGAGACAGAGAGAGAGGGAGAGAGCGTACCGATGGGAGAGAGAGGTCCTCTGCAAACCTCAGAGCTTGCAGCTTGCTTGGTGTGCTGCTGACGGTTGCGTCCGACGAAGCGCCGAAGCTCCTCTTGGAGGAGGACGACTCACTCCCCATGTCGTTTTCATCCCCTCCGTGCTCCAGCTCCATGTCCATGGCGGTGTGGCGTGGGCTCTTCTTGAGGCTTGAGCTCCGCCTTTCCTGTCCAACGACAGCACCCAAGGCTTCTCCTTTTTATACTAGCTATTCTAGACAGAGAGAGAAAGGATGTCATGTCACAACAGTTACTTGCCGAGACCACCCACTGAGAAGGGCGGATTATTTTAATCACTTGTGAATGAAATTAGGTGTAGGATGAATGGAAGGTGAACTCCAGCAATCATGCTTATTTGCTGATGGATCTCCTTTTCCAAAGACCCACCCGGTCCATCCCAATGTGTCATGGTCATTCACTTTCATAGTTTCATTGGATGACTAGGATTATACGTATATATGATGTCAGTTGTCTTGGAGGCAAGTGCCAATTTCCAACTGAAGGTGGGCCCACCTTGTATTGGATTCCTCTGTCTTCTTTGTTTTCACTGTTACAGTAACAGATTAAGAAATCACCACATCAGAGAGGTTACTTGCAGTGCCAAAAGTAAAAAAATAGAAAGGCCTACAAAGTCTAAAATGGTCGCCATGGATGGTGAAATGTGACATTGGAACAACAAAATACAGTCAGGATCTCTCCAGGATCCATATGCTACAAATTTTAGGATCTTTAAAAGTTTCTGCAAGGAAATCCTCCTGCAGCTATGCATATTTCACCAGCACACACGCGCGCGCGGGGAGAAAAAGGTTCCAGTTCTTGCCACCTTATAGCGTGATGGTTTTAAGATGTACTAGGTAGAGTTGATATTGAAAAATAAAGGAACAGAGCAACAACAGTTGCAGTGATATAAAAAGGAGGATCGAAGTGCTGTTTAGGTACACGTAAATAGTATGTAGTTTCTGCTATATATTTTCTCTAGTATCTTTAGGTATCTTTACTGTTCTGTTAGCACGAAATGATTAGCATATATTATCCTTCAAACTTACAACAAAAGGCCAGGATAAGAGACACCAAGCTATTGTTCTTTAAATGGTAGGCAAAGAAGAACCATCAATCTCCCAAACCCGAGATGGCCAGAATTAAAGCGAAAACCGAAGATCATAGCTGGCATGCATTCAGTGTTCAGCAATACTGAAAGTACGATGGAGCTAGAACCGAAAAACCAATGAAATTCCATACTCATGGCTCAATGCAATTCAGCAGAAACTTTATTTAAGAAACATGAAAAGAAACTGAAAAACAAATGGCCTAGAATCTCCAAAAACAAGGATGACAAAAACTGAACCCTGATTGATGTCATACACAAGACAGATATACACCCTGATTGGATAAGCAGCTATCATTTTCTTGATGTACTTGCACCCATTTTTAAGGGCAAACCGACACACTACCTAAAAACTTTGAAAACTGTTAGCACCTAGATTGTTAAAAACATACACAGCAAATCACCATAAATAGTTGAAGGTCCAGAGTACCCAAAGGAAAATTCAGACAATGCTGCAAATTCCATGTAAAAAAGGGGGGCATGCCTCTGCCCACCTAGCAGTCTAGCACCTACTACCCTTCATAGGCAAGCTACTGACCAATGTCCTGTTCGCTTGGCTGACTGTTGGCTGATTTGTCGTTAAAGAAAAATATTATTCGTTGGCTAAAAAAGACGGCTTTATAAATAAAAGCCTTAACAGAAGCACAAGATTGCATTTTCAGGTTCCAACATCAGCAAGGACAATAACTTCCACTTCGAGCATTACTAGCAACGTGTAGTTTACAGAGTAATATGCGATTCTCTGCATAATTTAGGTGTGATGTTGACATCTGGATGGTATTCGAAATAATCTACAGTGTTGCATGTGAATACCACAGAATGCTTCAAGTCTCTTGCTCACATGAATTTATCTGTCTCTGTCGTTCTTAAGTTTCTTAGATCCACTTGGGAGGCAGAAAACTTCATATTTGAATGCAAAAACACTTAAAAACAGTTGCACTTGAGCACAAGAAAAACACAGACTATGCTCGCTCAACAAGCAATCAGCTGGTGAGGTCTTGTCTGAGAAAAAAAGGGAAAATAGTAAGTTAAATCAGCAAAAGCATTTGAAGTTACAGGAAACTAGTTGCGTACTACATTTGACAATAGGATACAAGTGCAGACCAAAAAGTCAGATTGAAAAAGGGTACATTAATACCAAGGCATCGTCTAATTTTATTTTAAGCTGCCTACATCATATGAAAGGACCACAAAATACGCTACTTATTCCTGCCTAACATTTCCTTTGAATGAGGCAATTACAAGGCTGGAACCAAGGAAAATGATATCCAACATGCAATAATTGAACGAAATTCAGTAAATTTATCACAATTCAATTTTGTACTGGAACTGTAAATTTCACAGTGCTGACATGTGCATGAATTTATAGGGAGGGCTGAAGGTAAGTACAGAAATGAAGTACCTAACAAGCATTACAAGATATCCAAATAACCAAAAAAAAAGGAGTATTTAGTGTATCCACAAAGTCAGTTATACTTGATTGATATGTGCTGATATGGACCTCCAAACAGCCTAAGAGGGTGACTACAGAAGACATCATCCTCTTGTTTCATGGACATTCAAACAGCTTAAGAGGGTGACTACAGAATAACCATTCTTTTTTCAAAGTCTGCAAAAATCATATTCTGATGGCAAGACAAATCATCTCAATAGAATTATCTAGCAGTGACAAGCGACAACGATATTTTGGGCAATCTGTCACAAGGAACACCGAAACACATCATTGGTTGACGATTATGTGTTTCCTTTCTTCAACTGTACTGCAGTGTCGGCAGATCCAATAAAGAGAGATCATTTACATTAATGTTCCATTACACCAAAAATTAATCAACAATGAAGTTGGTGATTGCATACAGTGCTCATCATGAAGCAACTAAAAGAACAGAACGGCTGACACAACACATAATCCCTACCGGGGAGCCTGTAGCGGCATCAATTGGCAGTCGATGGCAGCAGTAAAACAATGCTACAGTAAACCTTAGTTTAAGTTACATTACTTTCTCGTTTTGTATTGTGCCTCTCCTTATTTCATGGTAAAAGAACTCATTTCCAAATTTTAACACATGTCAGACCTGGTCTGCAATTGGTAAAACATGGGAATTTTGAAGAGTTGATCAAACAGTACTCTTCACAAATGAGACAGTAAGGACAAGATGATTAATGGAGACAAGTAGAACAATTTAAAATGGAGCGATAGAGAAGGGTGGAGTCATTAGTTCATTACAATTGGCTATTGGCTACTTCTGCTACTATACATGTTTTAATGTATGATCCTCCTTGTAGGAAGGGCACTTGGTTCCAAATGACATGACCCTTTTGGTATATCATGATCTTTGATGTCAACAATCACAAAAGCAGGAACACGATGGGAAAAGCTGAGCATTTCAGACCTTGGAATCCACCTTGTCAAATGGAAATCTTCCATTACTACCCTATGAAAAAAGGTAAAGTAACTTTTTACCCGAGCCAAGCTGCACACATTTACTCCATTTTCATCAGAGTAGTCTGAGAGGATCTCAACCATGCGAGGTTCACATTTGTCAATGTCAGTGCTATTCAAGGTGATCTTCCAATTTTTTAGCATTGCCCATATTTCCCCTTTTGGGGGGAAAATTAGTTAAAAAGACCTTTTTGCACTCCAGTCACACTCTACAGGGTGTGAGAATTCCCAGATATCCTTGTATGTAGTTTCAGTACCAGCGCGAAATACCCCAGAAGCAACTGGTAGACCATCTTCAACCCACTGTATCTCTTCATTAAGCATAGGGTGAGGTTCCAACTTCAAAACAAAAACTGAGGTATATGAAACCACATGGATAATCCTGACATAAGACCTAGGCATCCGGTCCCGAGAATCAAACACAGCCCATATTTGACCCTCTAGAAAATCCTTGGGGGACCACTTGGTATTGCAGCTCATCATGGCTTGCATTGGGGAACCTGCTTCAATTTTGCTTGTTGATGAAGGATTTGAGAATTTTGCAACAGCAGTTTCAGGGAAGCCATTTGTGTCATCATGCAAACCTGAAAGCTCAGAAAAATGAGAAATACACGTTGATGTATTTTCTTGGTGAATATTTTCTGGAACCGCGGAATGTTCAAGCTCGAACATAGTTCCGGCCTCAGGAGTAAATCTGAAAGAAGGGATCCTGTGAGAGAACATGATCAGATTGTCCCTGTGTATGCGTAACAAGTGCTCTGTTCCACTCTTGAAGTGCCTCTGGAAAACACTTCCATTCCCATCTACCTTTACCAAATGTGCAACAGTGCATCCTGATTCACTAGAATAACTGGTAAGAATTTCAACAATAGAGAAGGCACTATTCTTCCACATCCTAGGATCAGTGTACCACCCAATACCCCAATTACTATAAATGGCCCATACCTCACCTTCCTGGGGATAAACTTCAAGATGTTGATTCAGGTTGTTGCTGAAAATTTGGTGACAGAACATAGTTGAACATGTTAATGAGATATGGTGTTCTTCTGCAATGAAAGTTCCACAAACCAATGGCAAGCCAGCATGGCACCATTTCTTATCTTCAGGAGTTTGCGGACAGGGCTTGAACCATGAGACATATAACTGCATCTTATCCGTCGGTACTTTAACAATCAGTGCATATCTACGAGGAAACTTCTCCCAGTCATAATGCTGCCCAAACTTGGCCAGCAGCAAAATTCTTGATCGCCCTATCTTCCTTGAAGTTATGGTATTCATACTGCTTGCTAGTGCAGAGCTCATCTTCTTTGGCACTAGATGGATCATCAAAGCAGGCATCCAAATCTTCTTCCATGGCAGGTGATGGATCATCAAAGCAGGCATCCCAATCTTCCTGTGAGGGCGACATGCAATTAACATCCTTTTCACAGACACCCTTTTGCCTCTTGTCAACATGAGTGCCGTCAGGTGACTGCAACTCGCCGTCATCACCATGAAAGCAAGGATCCATCCTCTTAGTCCCGGAAGAACTTGCCACATTTGAAAGAAGGGGGTCCCTTCCATCAAAACATGGCCTGTCAGCAGCGTGGTTGACATGCGAGGCTGCATTGCTCGCACCATCTGCGCCCCTAATCTCCTTTGTATGAAGACTGTTCACCCTGTCAGAACGGACGACTGTACCACCGGGCGGTGGCGCATCAACAACACCAGACCGAACGAACCGATTGAACACGTTCCTCGAATTGAACCCCTCTCGCTTCTCCGGATCAGACAGCACCACGTATGCCTCATCAACGAGCTTGAGGGCCAATTCGACGCCGGGCAGAGCCCCCATGGCCGGCTCCACCTGGGCCACGATGCTCTTGTAGCGCGCCTCGATCCTGGTGCCATCATCTCCGGGCAGCACCTGGAGGACCCTGTACCAGTCCACACCCCCACGGCCGCCGGCCGCGCTGCCGGCGGCACAGCAGAGGACCTCGAGCACCAGGAGCATCTCCAGGGCGCCCTCCAGCCTGGGGTTCGTCTGCAGCGTCCGCAGCAGCAGCGCCCTCGCGCCCGCGTAGTCCTGGGCCCGCATCCTCGCCGTGATCGCGTCCCGCTGCGCCTCCTCCGCCTCCCCGTCCTCCATCCTGCGACGGAACCACCGTCAGAGCCAAGCATTGCGCCGTGGATTCCAATTGGAATTTAACCGAACTCATCGCGCCAGAGCCTAGCCTACGCGTTCGATCAGACGGGATTGGGCCCTTCAGTGGGGAATGGGGAACGGGGATTGGGTCCTTACCGAACCAATCGATCCTGCTCCGCGAGGTCGCAGCGCCGAGGGGTGGGTGCGGATGGAATTGGGCGAGGAAGACCTAAACCCTAGCACAGCAGCCAGCCATGGATTATCTCGCCGGATGAACCGATCGGATCGATTTGGGTGTCGCTAGTAGTAATTTGCTATGCTGCCTGCCAGTGTGGAAGAAACCGAGGCTTTCCAGTTCTACGATACTGGAGTAAGCTATACAAATAAACTGGGCCTCAAAGGAGTCGTGACGAACAGTATGGGCACGACCCATATTGTTTATTCTGTCCTCTTTGTGGCCTGGCCCGCTACTAATATGGGTCTACATGCGATCTCACATGGGCTGACTGTCTCGCCGTCGCCTCCGCGGCACGTGGGGGGTGCAGCGGGGTCCCCACACGTCAGTGAGGATCACGTCGCGGCGGCCGAAAAGAGGGGCCGAACACAAGCGGCGGGAAAAGGAAAAAGGGACCTCAAAGTACGGGCCCCGGTATAATGACGTCCCATGCTTTTTACTGCAGCCTCTGTCGAAAACAAACACTGACGTGTGGGGACCTCCAGAGAACATTTCAGTTTTAATGAAATATATAAAAATCATTAACATTTATATATCTAAGAAATATTAATAAATATTTACTCTACTTCAAAATTTTAAGACGTTTTGATACCGGGTGGACTACCGTAGCGTTGCCACTGGGAATTATAGATTAGGGAATTACGTGGTAGGATGACTAGGACAGTAAAATGTTATGTCTTGCTAACATGGACGTTACAGTTTCACGTGCCAGTGGACTATAATTTTGTCGGGTTCATAAATCCGAGGTCCTCAATGGACCCGCTTCCCTGCAATACTTGGCTCAAGAAGGCAGAATGACATGCAAGTTCAGGGTCTGGGCGAACCTAGATACACAATGATGGCCGAGACCACGATCCGCCCCCCACCCAAGCACCTCCCGGCGAGAGACTGGTGAGCCCCTCACCGAAGAGGGTTGGCCGAGATGGGGGCTGCAGATCCAACTCGACCCGTTCCTCCGGCCGAGGATATGGCGGACCTTTGCTCTTCTCTCTTTCTCGGCGAAACACGGTCGGGCCGATTAAGGAACGACCGACCGGACGCCGCTTTCGGTGTGGGCGGGAGCAAAGCGGAGCGAATAAGGTAAGGCGCTCAAGTCAACCGCATAATCCGAGGGGACCGTACCATGCCATGCCCTGCAAGACTCAAGCAGGATTGCAATGCCGTCGAGCCATGTCGACGGGCCTTCTCTGGCCTGCCAGATGCGGTAGAGCACAAACAGTATTGTGGGCGCCGTCGTTTGTCTTCCCAGGAGAACACTATGCAACCTGCCAGGTCATGAACAGTAAGGTGGGCGATGGCGTGCCGTACCCGACGACGTGAGCAACAAGACTATGTAGCACCCGTACACACTCTCTTCCTTTCCGTCTTTGACTTGTAAGGCCATCCCCTTCATCTATAAAAGGGGATGCGCTCTCTCCTTTGAGGACGACAACTCAACAGCTCTAGAACTCGTGTTCTACCACAAGATACACGCTCTCAGCGGTGATAAGCTCGGACATACAAAGCATACGCTTCAATACTTAAGCGCCGCGTTTGAGCATCCAAATGAGTTTCTTCCACTCGGTTTCGAGTCCGACCGGGCCTCTAGCACCCCATTCTCATTACTTACTCGTTTGTAACCCCACAGCAAATTTCGAGCATCTAGGTTCAGGAATAAAGTCATCGACCGACTGAAACTGGATGTAGGGCACGTTGCCTACACTAGTATAAATCCTATGTCATCGCGTGCTAGGTCACATCCGATCACAACGCACGGTAAAACTATAAATATTTACTTGTTGGATACATTTCGCACCGACAAATTGTATGTGATAGTGTATTGGTAGTTGGACAACTTGCATGTTGAGATAAATAGCTAGTGGAGTTTTACTTAGCGGATGTTAATTGTATGTGATAGTGCATATCTAGTTTGACAGCTTGCATGTTGAGAGAAATAGCTAGTGGAGTTTTGCTTTATAAGAGTATAAGATTTCTAGATATATTATTTTACTATATATAAGGAGACATAGCTGTAACACCCCTGGTGTTACGAGCTTGTTTAGCACCGTGATTTAGGCCTAAGTAAAAAATTTTAAACGAGTTTCTCGAAATTTTTGGATTTAAAATGTACTTGATGCGATAAGCGAATCTCATGTGACTTAGTTTTGTGGACTCAAATAAACGCTCAAGTTAAATTACGCAGTGCGTAGAGATATTTAGAAATGTCGAACGACGATTCTAGCAAACGGTTTGTTCTGTTAGATTAAGCATGAAAAATAATTTTTATAAATAGAATAAAATCCATTAATAAATAGAACGATATATATATGGATATACTCACGGGTTTATTTTGATAAGCACGAACTGATGAGAGAGAGAGAGCGCAACAGCTTCGTTTACTTTGCTGGTGCGGTTTCAGCGTACTCGTCTTGCTTTGCAATTATGCACCACCTCGTCTTCCGTCGTGGCTCTGCACCTCAGCGCGTCCATTTGCCTGCACCCCTGTTTTCTCTCCCTCGCTTGCGTCGTGTCCAAAATTTTAATGGGAGCACGTGGCTCTGCCATGTCCATGCCTCACTGCTCTCTCTCCCTGCGCTCCTTCTTATGCACGCCAAGGTTCAGCTGTTGTCTGTCTCTGCTTGTCCTTGTGGCCTCTGCTACGTCAAGCCGTCCAGCTCCGCTGCTCACTTGCTTCTTCCAAATCAAGTGTCTCTGTTGTTGCCCGTGAAGCCAAGCATCGTGGCTGCATCGCCAAGTCCTTTCTAACTCGTTGACCGAACCACGTGCTCGGACAAGTTCGCTCAGGTTTCCTCGCCCTTTTTCTCTACGCCGTCTTCTCACCTTCCTGTGCGCGCGCTGGCATGCCATTGGCGGCCGCATGGTGCCATGTTGCCCTATCTCCTCCCTCGTCGCGTCTATGAAGCTGGTGACGAGCCACGCATGACGCCTAGCTCTTCCTCGCGCGTCTGCTCCTCCTTGCCTCCATCCGTTCCCCTCTCTGCCGTCCAGCCACCGTGGTTACGCGCCGCCGCACCGCGCCTCACGCCGTCCGTGGCCGGTCCCCTAGAGAGCGCGCCTGGGACGTGTGGCCGCGATGTTCCATCTCCGGTGCCCGCTGCCCCACAACGCCTGCCGAGGCCGCTGTCGCCGTTGCGCCTTGTTGCTCCACCTCCCCCTCCCTTCTCCTTGTTCTGCTGCCTTGTCGAGAATCTCGTGCTGGGCCGGTTGCTCCTCGGCGCCCCTTCATTTCCTCTCTGAAGCGGCTGCGGGCTGCGTTGCCCAAGGCCGCTTCCCTTCTAGGACGGCCACAACACCGTTGCCCCTCCCATGCGCCCGTAGCCATCGGAGCATCGCCGCGGGTCCATGTTGGACCGAGCCGCAGCGCCCCGCCGCCGCGCTGTCCTTCTGCGCCACCATTGCGCCTCGCCGTGGCCGCTTGCCTTGAGGCAGCGCAACTCTGCCTCACCGCACCGCCATGCGGAAGACCACGCCGAGGGTCGCCTCTTGGCCGCGCCTTTCTCTCTGACCGAGCCTCTCCTGCGTAGCTGCCTCCTCCAGCGCCTCTGCGCCTGCTGCCTTGTAGGCCTGGCCCATTGCTCCGGGCGCCCTCCTGCCGGACCTTGGTCGCATCCGTCGCACAGCCGCGCCATGGCCTATTGCTCTGGGCGCCCTCCGCGCCGCCCCTGCACCACCACCTTGCCGCCGGTGTGCCCTCACCATGGACTTCCTTGGGTCCGGCGTCGGCAGACGCGACGTGGCGTGGGCACCATCTTGTTGCTATGGTTGAGCCGCGTCCTCCAATAGTGCGCCCGGCATCGAAGGCAAGCCGGTAAACCGCCTCCCCACCACCGTCGGCGACAGCGCTCGGCGAGATTCTACCATCTACGGTGCTCCCTCCGTCAAGTGATCTGCTTTGGGGAAGGAGGTGAGGGCGTAAATGTGTAAATAGAGATATGAGAAGGGCCTAGGTGCGATAAAGCGTGACTCACATGAATAGTGTAGTCGGGACTCTGGATCGATTTAGAAAAACTACGGGGTCCTTTTGCATAATTACGCATCCTCTACGGATCATGGCGCGTAAATTTGGTTGTTGGGGTGGTCACAGACTGCCTCGACCTGGCGCGACTACCTCACTTCCCGTCATTGTCTGAAGGCCGCTCGGCGCTTCTGTGGTCCGGCGCTTGCCCTTTGGGCGCCCTTTGCCCTCTGGCGTCGTGGGCCGTCCGTCATCTGTCTTCAGGCTCGCCATATCCATTGGGCCGATCTGATGGCCACTGGCCCTTTTAGATTTCTAAAGCAATTGTTAATTTAGTTTCATAAATAAACTTGTAAAATTCGTAGTAAATTATAGAAAAATCATAAAAATGCCAAACTAATTTTGTTAGTCTCCTAAAATTGTGATCTACCTGTTAGTATATTTTGTTCATATAGTGTGATAATTTTCTTGGGAGCTATATAATTAATTTATGGTACTTAATATGGTAAAAATATAAATTTGTAGGAATTATTGTGATAAACTGGTAATAGTGTTGAATCTAAAATTTTTACGGTGGGCTCCTAGCAATATTAGGTATTCACTGTAATTTTTGTAGCTCCAGAATAATTAGTTGCTAGATAGACAATGATATCCTATTTCGAATATAGTAAATCAAATAAATGAAATATAAAAACACATTTGGTTTGTATAACTAAAACTTTAGTTAGGAAGTGACTCCTTATTCGACAACATGGATACGTAGACTAGCCAGCGTTAAAACTATCTTGTTAGCTTGTGAGGCGTAATTGGATTTCTAAGCATTTCGGTGTGTCGTCGATTATTTACATCTATGCATATCATATAGGTAATACGATGATGGATCAATGGATCAATTGAAGGATGATTGGGAATCCAAAGATGATGTAATGATATTCTCTCCGATGAGATGATGCAATGAGCTTTCTATTCAGCTTGATGGTGGATGATATGAAGATGCAGATACTAACTTTTAATATATATATTACCGGACAAGCCGGTGCATAACCCCTACTTTTCTGCAGTTTAAATTATATGTGTGCATTAAGTTTTAAGGAGTTGAATGAAACCCACTTATATATATATATATATTATATCCTATGAGTCTTACTAGTATTATAGGATCGTGTAGAATGCTATGCTCTGAGGACTTCGATAGAAGTAGAGTGATTGCTTGTCACTCGTGAGATATAGAAAATATATTCCGTATTATTATCACGGAAAATATAAATGATAGAAAGGAAAAATGGTGACGAGATAGGGATATGGTTTGGGTATTGGTGGGTGTAAGGCGTTGTGTCGCCGTGATATGAGGCATGGCTTGGTTACTACTCGCTTTCCATGTCTCGTGTTTGCTAAGGACCGCCATTGCATAAGGCTCTAGGCAAGTCATATACTTATTATCCCGAGCACATACTTGGGTATAGGCGCTTGGAAGACTTGTTGCTCTCTTGTCGTGGATCCGGCTCTTTTGACCGACTGTCTTGGTGTTTTTTTTTGGTTATGAGGTCCTTGCACTTGACCGATGTCCGGGACTCGGTAGGGGCTTGAGTCCCGGTTTGAATGGGGACCTGGACACTTAGGACCAGGGAGGGTGATGGGTTAGTCCGCTTGTGCCTTAGGTATAAGCGAGGCGTGTGTTTTCGGGGTACCAGTGAGGGGCATTGATTCGCGAATCGTCGGAAATGGAAATGCAGCTTGTCTCTGATTTAGCATCGTAGTAAGAACTGAAGATGAAAGATAGAAGACGGAAAATAAAATCTGATTGCTTACCACCTGCTTGAAAGTAGCACAAGTGCTTACATAGAATGGTTAGTTAATGAACCAATGCGGCTATTAATAAAAATCGAATATAAGGACACACACTTAGTAATGTTTTCTGAAGATGCAATAAACCCACAAGCCAGATAGCCTTGCATATCCTTGGAGTCTTTTCTTTCCTCCTATCGGGTAAGTCTTGCTGAGTACAATTGTGTACTCGGGATTTTATTCCCCTTGTTGCAGGTGACATGTGGATGCTAGAGCTGACCCTTGTGTGTGGATTCTTCCTGGTGAGTTCAGAGAGGATTTCCTTTACGCCGCGATCGTAGTTTTTATGTATAACTCTCACCAAATGTTTTTGTAAATAAAAGTTTTATAATCTGTCGTCATGGTTTACCTATCAATGCTTCATCATGCCATGAATAGATAATTAATTCCGCTGTAATTCTGATAACATGTTTATATTCCGCTGTAACTTAAATTGTTCATAACTATGATAATATGATTATATTCCGCTGTTATAATAATAAATATTATACTCTGATGTTGTATTAAAAGTGATGTAAGAAATTATTAAGAATGATGTAAGCTTTAATCTCTCAATTGTGATCCTGCTGGAAAAATATTGATTTTCGGGTCCTTCCTTGGGGTGTGCCCGACGAAACTACGTAGTTTGGTGTTCTCCCTTGAGTGCTTAGTATCTAATGAAAGACAAGCACTCCTGTGAGATATTAGATTAGACGGTTCTGCCACAATAGTATATATGTAAGTGTATAGTAAAATTTTGTATTAAAAAAATCAAAGCGCCTTATAATTTGAAATGAAGAGAGTATAATAATTTTATAATAAACTTAATTGAAGATTTAAAACTTGTTTAATACTTTTTGAAATTTAGAAGAAAAAAACAGTTTGTCTCAAGCCTATAATTATATTTTTTCACCCAGCGCAAAGCAGCAGCCAAAGGACCCCAAATAAAGTTGTTTTGCTCGTCCGGTCCGGAGCAGTAATCCATTTGCAGGAGGAAGAATGCAAGATTACCATTATCAAACAGTGTGACGAGATCCCATTCGGCCGAGTTAAATTCATGTTAGGAGAGAGAGTTAGATAAAGCGGTAAAAGAAGAGTCGTTATAGGATCAGTAGCATCACTTGCGCGTACTACTGAATTGCTGTGTACTCCCTCGAAAAGAATGTAACTGCTCATTGCGTGTCAGTAAAAGTAATTTATATTTAACTAAATTTCTAGTAAATACTATTTATATTTACGGCTTTAAAATAATTTATTATAAAAATATATTTTATAATTAATATAATGATATTTATTTGATATTATAAATATTGATATTTTTTTATCTATAATTGATCCAACTTAAGATTTAGAACCACGACAACGCTAGAATTGAATTCTTTCGCGAGAGAGTTTTTGACCGGTGTTTTACACGGGAGTGATATTACCGAATCCGGAGTGCTACTACTGTACTGTGTTTCAGGTGAAAAGAAAATTTTACTCCTACCACTACCGGCAGCGGCTGTACTGTGGGAGAAGCGACAGTTCTCACTTTGAGGAAGGACAGATAAAAGAAGAGATTCGAAACAGTGTGGGCAATTGCAGTATTTTTGGGCATCAAAGCATCTCTGCGCTGTCTTGGGCCCCGCGGTGTGTGGGTAGAAACGGGAGAGAGAAAGAATCCAAGTTCCAAGCCATCCAGGCCTTGTTTAGATGATGGTTGAGAATCAGTATTTGATACAGTAGTATTTTTATTTGTATTTGATAATTATTATCCAATCATGATTTAATTAGGCTCAAAAAATTCGTCTCGTAATTTATAATCAAACTGTGTAATTAATTAATATTTTTATCTACATTTAATACTCTATGCATATGTCAAAGATTTAATACGATGAAGAGAGATTAAAAAAATTTGGAATCTAAACCAGGCCCCAGTCGCGCGCGCGCCGGGGAGCGGGGACGTGGGGAGGAGGAGAATGTCTGGCTGGTCCGGTCCGGTCCGGTCGCACGGCATGGTGGTGCACGCGAAGCCGCCTGCGAGGGGAGAGGGGTGCATCAACAAAGCTCTCGGCTTTTAGCCCCGGGCGCCCACACCAATGCCACACTGCTCTGCTCTCCGAGTAACTTATTGCGAGCAGTGCCCCAGGTGAGAGAGCCGGCGAGGACGAGGGCTCAGCTTTGGATAATTCTTGCTCCCTGTTGTCGTTTTGGTTTGAAGCTTTCTGGAGGGAGCACACAGCTCGGTGCCAGTGAGAGGAGTGAAAAAAGGGGAGATCATGCTTGCATAGTGTGCTCCGTGCTGGTGCGGTGAGCGCCGCTAACCTCTATTGAGTTCTTGGTGGGAGGCGACAAGTGCGTGAGCCGCCGCCTGCTTTGGGAGCGCGGGGAGGTTGTGAGACTAGGCGTGCTCCTTCGCTCGGTCTTGTCTCTGTCTGGGTTCTTCGTCGTCAGGTACCCCTCCTCCTTCCAAAGCTCCACGCCGCTCGCGCCTTGGGCGACTGCCTTTTCGATTTGTCTTCCTTGTTGAACAGTTTCTGCGGGTAAGATCACGAGCGCCATGCCTGGAGTTGTTGAAGCTCCGCAACTTCCTCGCTTCTTGCATCCTTTGCACCTTGTCTCCAGTTGTTTCCACTGATTTCCATGGAGGAAAGCTGCTGGGTGTGTGAGTGAGGTGAACGAGGAACAGGGAAAACCTGAGCATTGATCGATTTCTTCACCCCTTTCTCGCCCAAGGAATTTTGCTCGTTTCTCCCCTAGCAAGTCATGTATACTTGTTTCATGGTGGTAGGAGTTAGGATGACAAGCAGGAACCCTACCAAAACCCTGCCGCTCCCTGGCCACCACCCTTGTCCTCCTCCTGCTCGCGTTCTCGCGCTGTGCGCGCCGCCGCCTCCCAGCCGCTCCACTCGGAGCCTATGGCGACGCAGTCCCCGCCGCCGTCGCCCGCGCCGCCGCGGTCCAGTATTCCCAGGCGCAGGCCGGCGGCGCCGCGCGCCTCCGTCGCATCGCGCTCGGGGTCCTCTTCGCTCGCTCTCAGGCTTCCTCCTCGCGCTCGCCTTCCTCTACGCCATCCACCTCGCCATCCTGCACGCCAAGAGCACGCCCGCGATCGCCAAAGGGCCCCGTCTCCTTCGCCCCGCAAATCTCCGCCAAGAACCTCCTGGCCGCGCTCCCCGCCGCGCAGCCCTTCGCCCATGGGCCCCGGCAAGTACTACAAGCTGGCACTCGACAACGACCTCACCGTCGCCATCAAGCGGCTCGAGGCGGCCGGTCGCCCCGAGGCCTCGCCGTCCATGTCCCCGAGCGCGTCCAAGTCGGACATGAGGAGGTGCAGAGGCAGCTTGAGGCACTTGCTCGCGTCAGGCACCAGAATGTGTTGTCGCTGAAGGCGTACGTTCGTGAGGCGGACCGCCTCTCGCTCGTGTACGACTTCGTTCCTGGGGAGCAGCCTCGAGGATGTCATGAAGAGGTGAGATCGCAGCAAGTCAGCCTCAGTTTGGATGCGAGGAGCAGGATTGCTGTTGGGATCGCCAAGGGATTGAGGGCACTTGCATTTTGAGTGCAATCGAGGATACTCCATTGCAACCTCAAACTGTCGAATGTGATGCTAGATGAAGTTTCGAGCCAATATTGGCAGATTGCGGTGTTGCAAGGCTGATTGCAGCAGGTTCAGGTGATCCAAAATTGTGCAGTGGCCTCTACGCTGCTCCAGAATGCCTACCAAAGCAGCAGGTAACATCAATGCATTACCATTTTCATTTTTGTTCTGGATTTAACGAACTAAGCTAAATCCTGAAAAATTTCATCAACATTCTGACAACCCTGTGGGAAAGCATGATTTTTACAGAAACAATCCAAATCTTGCTTGAGTATTTGAAAAAAAAGGCCCACATTCTAAGGGCCCTTAGCTATTGTTTCGATACTTGATTGTACAAATAAAACTTTCAGAGTTACCAATGTCTTTCTCATGGTAGTCGCTCTTGAACTGGAGAAGAATATAAATCTAGGTGATTCAAGATTTTATAGTATTAAGTTATTAACTAAATGTTACATATGTGGCATTCTTGATGGATGGCGATCCTATATCATTCTCCTTTCAGGTCAAAGGTTAGCCCATGAACAAGAAGAATATGTTGTAGACTTTGAGTTCCTTGCTGTTCATGTATATAATGTTTAGAACCAGATGGCTGGTGTGTATGTTCATCTTTTGGATATCAAATCTCAACTGTTCTAATAAAATTCTCGGACCATGGAAATACCAAAGGTGTTTCATTATAGATACATGGAGATAAGAAAGGAATTGTAGAAATCTATAGCGTATATAAAGGTTCCTTTCATATTTTCATTTTGTGTTGTCTAGCTAGTTGACAACTTGACATTAATAGACAAACTATATCTTGTAGTGATTTTTACCGATCATTCTCTGTATTTGACATCCGCCTGGATTTGCAGTGATACCACAAGCATCTGAGTATTGTTTTAGAATACCTGGTGGCTGGCAAAACAAATATTAAGCTTAAAACTTCCACTTTATATAGGAAGGGAGTCTAGCTCAAGTAGTTGGGTGGGAGCCTGAGAGGTGTGGTCATTCACCCAACCATGTTGCTTCAAGTCCTCTTCGACTCAAATTTGAGTCTCTATATTTTCTTCTTAATGATAATGATAATGAAAACTGCCTAGTTCCTCCTAGGTTGGTCTCTTTTTTAACTTCCACTTTATATATTTTTTTAGAAAAAAATCTTAACCCACTAGATAGTATACATCCGTTGACTTGTGGTTGCTACCATTCAGTTTTTCCAAGTTACTACTAGTGGGTAGTGGTCTTCTTTGTCATTAAACTTGCCAGAAGAGTAACTGAGAAGGCATAAAGCATAAAATGATGATTATCCCTAGGGCTTAGTGAAAGTATCTAACTTTTTGCTTTTAGCGGCATGAGAATCTTTACTTTGCTAGAGAGGACCTCAATTTGCCTGCCTTTGATGCTCCGCTTTTCATAAATTCCTGCGTGAGCGCATACAGAATACCGGTCTGCTCGCTTTTTTATCTCCAAAATGTTTTTGCCATCTTTTCACTCAGACCTTCCATATGTCCATCAAAGAATAAATCCTTCATTCTGATTCTATTGTTCATATTCCATCCTTTCCTTTCGCCTGAAACTAGCCCATCAGTAATTTTTAGAGTTGATTTCTAAGCAATTACTTTCTCACGAGACTCTAATATCTTTCTTGCAGGAAAAAACACTCATTTATCTAAGCCATGTATAAGGGCTTGGTTAATGCTTTGCCTCAGTCATGATAGTGGTGGGTTTTGAATTTCGCCCCTTGCCAAGGAGGGAAGTATACTGATTGTTTTAGAATGAATTGATCTTTCCTTTTCACTGTACCAAGTATTGGTTGATCTGTTAGTATTTCCTTGATGATTTAAGACTGCCAATGCCTTTTGCATGTAGGTGCCTCATGTCATATAAACTTACCATTTTATATTTGCTGGGTACACCGATAAGAGTGATGTCTATACCCTTGGCATGATCCTGGGCAATGCTGCTCACTGGGAAGACCCAACAGACTCTTTCTTCTCAAGAGATGGGCAGGGCGGCCTCTCGCAAAATGGCTCCGGCATATGCAGCAATCTGCGGATCCAGAAAGAAGCACTGAATGGCTAGCATCCCCGCCTGGGGCGAGGGGGAAGAAGAGGAGAGATGCTGATGGCCATCAGTTGCCGTATCTGCCTCTGGATTCGCCAACGTTAAACATCCAGCGACAGACTCGTCGCAATGCTAATCAGCTCTCCACAGCTTATAATCATCATCTGGAATTTCTTCATTTCGCGCGTGCTTAAATCACGGGCATGCAGGATAATGTGGATCAATGCTTGCTGTTTTTGCTTTAGTGAGTATGCATCTGATATCTGGGTGCTTGTGAGTCGTAGCGACAGGGAGCCAACAGTTCAAAGCCACC